>JASDDO010000004.1:84633160-85895659 GCA_030015575.1 Agapanthus africanus | reverse complement strand
TTAAACTATATACGTTCAAAAAAAACTAGTTTGCAATTTTACCCAAATTTCAACCATTTTAGCAAAATTGCATAAACAACAATTTAGTTTGGATTTGCATGATCTAAAATATTAAAATACAATTTAAAATGTTAATAATACCATGGATACCCTAATTAGATTTTTATCCCAATTGATTAATTAAATGCCCAAAACCTAGTTAACCGAATTAGTGTAATTATCACAATTTTTAAACTAACAATTAACAACTAGCTAGTAACTTGTTTTAACATGTCATAAGAGCTTAAATACATTACACAACCATACACCAATTTCACAAAACCCTAACTTGCATTCAAGTTCTTCTCTTGAATTTTCATCACACAAAGCACAACAACCAATTTAACACTTATAAACAAAATCATATAAGCAACTAATCAACAAACAACCATGGGGCACAAAATTTATACCTCACAAATCCATGAATCAAACATGAAATCTAGACCTCCAAAATGAAATCCTTGCACCAAGATCCATGCATCTAAGGCTACTCTAAAATGGGTAAGAACTAGATTTAGATTTTGGGATTTTTTCGATGGGTATTTGATGAATTTTTTGAAGCAAAAGAGATGGAACAATGGGGGGGAGAAAGAGGGCTGTTGGTGCAGGAATTTTTGGCCAGCAAGGGAGTGGGGGAGGAGAGAGAGGGAGGTGGAGAAAAATGGGGAGAAAAAGACAAAGTCTATACCCCCTTTTGACTTTCTTTCATTTCCCTTTTTCTCTTCTTTTCTTTTCTTTTGAAAGGTGAGGTAATTGGAGAGAGGGGGGGCTGTCAAGGTGGGGCCGGCCATGTGGGGACGGGGAGAGAGAGTGAGGTGTGGGTGTGTGGGTTAGGGAAAAAGATGAATGTATTACCCCAATTCCCATTAACACTAATTTCACCGAAAAAGCCTTTTTCTTCGATATTTTCTAAACCGTTTTAGCAAACGATTTCATTTCAAAAACCACATGATAAAATTTTATTTAATGTTTTATGATGCATAAAATTTGTTTCAACTCATTCCAATTTATAATTTTCTCTAATTAAATGTATTAGTGACGGCTTAAAATAATAATAAAATAAATTTTTTTCAGAAAATTTGAAATTTCAACAGTGGATCAATAAACACCAAATACTAGCAATTACATAGCTAGAATATGTATATTTAATTTTATAATAAAGATATTTGCATTTTGACTTTTTACAGAAAACCCTCTTATTTTACCGTTTAGTCGATATTTCAACGAAACGATTTTCAAAACGCTACAGATATTTGATCCCAGATTTTGCTACAGGTAAAATCTTATAAAATTGCACATGCCAACATACTAGAAAACACAGCAGACTACCATAGGAAAAACCCTAACACCCCAGCCTTCCACCCGGCCGCAATTTGTGGCCAGAACAAACAAACCGGCGGCCACTGTTTGGAATTTGGGATTCGTGCTCTGTTGGTGTGGTCTATACCTAGTGTACATGCTCCAGTTTCCTCAATTTTTCCCTGAAGGATCAGGATCAAATGCATATCACAGAAAGCTACAATATTGCTTAAAAACACTAATTTTGCACAAAATGGAAACCCTATGGTATTTTACTGAAATATGTGGTTACTCTCAGTTATGGTGACCCTAATAACACTTAAATAGGCTAGGTTAACCAATAAAATCATCACTTAACCAAAACCCTACAAAAATCACCATAATTAGCACAAAAGTTAACTTTTATCGCAAACTGAAGCTAAACAACACACAAGCTTAGCAACTAGGGGATTGAGTTCAGAAATTATACCCTAATGGACCCTAGAAAGTAGGAGAAGGAGTGGAAGGAGAAGATGAGGGGTTGCTACTGCTGCTGGGGCTCCTGCTGCTGCTAATGCTGATGCTGTTGTTTCTGTTGCTGTTGTTACTGCTTCTCTACTGATGATGTTAGGTTTACCTAGCACCTCATGAAGGGTTTGGAAGCATCACATGTCTCAAAATCAAATTTTTAAGGTGCTAAGTGAACATACAAAGAATCATCACTAGAAAATTAGGGTTTCATTACAAAGACAACATCACAAGTAATAAAAGCTAGGGTTTTGAGAGTACAACCTTTGTAGCTCCCTACGCTAGACTCCTTGGCTACTTGAGAGTTGGAAAAAGGTTCGCTTGAGATCTTCTAAGTCCACGACGATGCACCCAAGTCTCCTTTGCCCAAAGCTCCTTGCTTTACTCGATATGTGAATGAAGTAAAGAAAACACCCTGCACAAATGGGCTAGATGTGTGTAGTATGATGATGTGGTTTGTATTCTATAATCAAAACTCTTTCTTTTTCTTAACCTCAGTCAAGGAAATTCTCAAGAGAGGAAGAAGAAGATGGTGGCTAAGCTTTCTCACAAAAGAAAAGTTATGAGAGTGAATATAATTGAAATGAGAAAAGAATAATATATGTTAATCCTTTCTCACTTCAACCATGGTTAGAATCATCTAGATTTTTATCAAATGGGTTAAAGATGAAAGGATAATTAACTCAAGGTTAAATGGTGGTTGAAGCATGGTCAAAGATGATAAGTATAAACCTTGTGTGAATTATCCTTTCTCTTTTTCTAAATGATAAATAAATAGATAATTCTACAATGTAAGTCTTGCATTACCACCAAACATGTATCAACAACAATGATACAGTGTATGTATGTATGTATCCATGCACATCATCATTTGCATACATGCATGTATACAAAAATAGAAAAAGAGTTTGATTAAAGAATTAATCTAAATGTCATTTGTTAAATCAACACTTGATTTTGCAAACCGGTCATATCACATACGACCCGACCAATAGAAAATGCCCGATTAATATACGGTATCACATATCCGTATTTAATCGGGTCCCTGTGCATATCTCATATGCACACCACATCTTTTCGCCTGATCCAGGAAACTTCATTATGGGACTCTAAGACTCTTCAATACGCCGGCAGTAGGTAATGATCATATCAAATAACTACAAGCCGCAAGCGGTCAGCTAAACATAACGGCCACCCGGGTATTGAGCGATCAGAAGAAAACAAGCGAACCTGTCACAACTCCCGTCGAGCCAACCGGCAACACTACCATACATTCCGGTCTCTTCGTTAGATATGCTGCATATCGAGTCTAGGGATGGTAACGTCGACCCCAATAACTCAATAAGTCGTGCCGATGAATGGTCTATAACAGGTTGAGAAACTACTGATAACACTTATCAGCAAATCTCAACAGCCCTAGCCAGGGACTTACTGATATAGCCAATCGAGCAAAGCACAACATCAACTCCCAATACCGGGAGAGACGAAACCCCTCCTATCGCTCATCGCCTTCGTGTGTCTCGGGACTGTACCCAACGGCCACCTGTTTGCATGACTCAGTCTAGCCGTGGTAGGGTGGTAATCAAAGTACAGTGGGAGAACACACAAGACTCTATGACGATCTCGGGTCTACAGACTAACCTGCACCAGTGTTGTTGGAGATAGTGCCCTCAGAGTCAATTATTGGATCACAGACACGTGATTGCAATGATTGAGGGAGGACCTATCCCGGTAGGACAGTCTTACTCGAGATAATAGTATGCTATCTGGTTTATCTTTATCATCGTGTACTGCTTTAGGTGACCTGACATGTCGCCATTACACGTTGATAGAGCCCCTAGGATTCTTGCTTGACTACCAGCAGTATGATGGCGATCATACACGTGGGAGCTGGTAGTCTGTAAGCACATCCTTAAAAGGTCCCTAGTCGTAGGAGTTTCGAGACAGGGCATCGATACTCCATTAGTAAACTAGTGTATACAGTCGAGACCCCGACGAGGGGCGGTGGCCGGTCTCACAAGCCACTGGTGTCAGTTGGTTCACCTAAGATGTATACAGGTGCTCATTGGGTTATGAGTACACCGGACAGGACTCGCCGGGAACCTGCTAGTTGGTCTTATACCAGATGTCAGATAGCAGTTCCCTGGTGACATGTGTACAGGTTAGTTCATCGACCTGAGATCGTCATTTGTCTCGTGTGAGTTCCCACTGTGCTTTGATTACTACCCTACCACGGCTCAAAGGAGTCGTGCAAACAGGTTTTAGTTGGGTACAGTCCCGAGCCACATGGAGGCAGTGAGCGGATCTGCAGGGGTTCGTCTCTCCCGGTATTGGGGGTGAGGTCGCGCTGTGTCTAGGAGAGCCATTACACAAAGCCCTCGGCCGAGACAGGAGATTTACTGGTAGGTATTCCAGTAGAATCTCAGGATGTTCTGGGCTACGCTCCGACACGACTTGTACCGCTTTTGGGGGTCTGACTTTTACCAACCCCCTAGGCCCGCCATGCGATGCTCATAGACGAACGGACCGGACTGTACGGATATTGTCACTGACAGGCTCAGTAGGGTGTCAGGATGAGTTCGCTCATCGACGTCCCTTTTGGCCAATAGCTGGTGGCCCGTCACGTATTGTCCAATAGCTGGTGGCCCGTCACTTATTGGCTTATACCTCTGACGTGCTAGTGGTTAAATCCACAGCCATAGTATTGACGAGTCTTTAAAGTCCACCACACATTCAGTTACTCAAGTTTCGGGCGAAACTCTGTAGAGGCCGTATGGAGATATGGCAGGGTCCGATCAGATACATGCGGTATTACACGGATCAGGATCGGACGGTTTGTACTAGTGGCCGTATGGATATATGGCAGGGTTCGATCCGATACGTGCGGTATTGCACGGATCAGGATCGGACGGATATTACTAGCCGGCTTTGGTTTAAGCCGGATCCTAGTTTAGTACAGTGTAGATTTTGTCTCATTGCATTTATATCCGGTCGGAATACAGATGCGGGTGTGTATGCACAGTATCGGGGTTTTTCTGTAATTTATTACGGGACCAGTTTTCTGGAGTTGCCAGTTTGCATTCCGTTCCGGCCGGTTTTCCTTTGTTCCTTCCCGGCCGGACTTTTCCGATGGAGGGGGTAATTTGCAGTTTTGCAAATTACATTTTGTGGAGGGATTTTCTTGCATATGATGGCTTCATGATAGTTCCTTCATGATTATATTCTTTTTCATCACCTCATTTGCTTTATGTGATTAGAAGTGATAAGAATGGTTGATGTGAGCTTTGCTTTAGGATGTGGTCACCTTTTCTTTTCTCCTACACTCACCTCCCTTCATGAGCTTTGTTTAATCCCTCCACCATTCTAAATTGGAAGTGGCCGGCCACAATATTGGATAGGAGAGAAAATGAGAAGTTTCATTTTTGTTGAGGAAATTCATCATCTCATTCCATGCTTGATAAATGAGAGTTCCACTTGAAATTTCCAATCCATTCCTCCATCATGGCAACATAACCCCAAAAAGACAAGCATCATTTACACTACATTCTACAGCACATCTTGGGCACGTCGACTTGCCAGCTTCGTGCCCGAGTTGCCTCGGCATTGAGGTGGGAGCCCGTAAAAGATACAGACGATGTGGTGCCTTTCCGGCAAGGAGGCGACGACCGGAGTTTCCGCGGGGGATCGGGACGATGACGAGAAGACCGGAGGACTCGGATCACTCGGTATATCTCTCACCCTTTCTCTTGATAGCTAGTATCGGTTAATGGTTACGATCCGGGTATATTGTCCGCGGTAGCGCCAATTTAAAGTTAAGAAAAAATTTCGATTCCGCATTTTGGCCTCGGATTGACGGCCGGGGCGCTGCCATGGCGCAACATGGTATCAGAGCCACGCCATTAACCTTACCTAGCTTGTTCTAATGTGTTTTACTTATCCGATCGATCAAAATTCCAAAAACCGCGTTTTGCTTGCATCAGTTTTCTATCGATTTTTTCCGGTCTCTAAAAATTTTTCAGGTTGCAGAAAAATGATGTACTGGAAAATTTAAGACTACTGTAGAAATTCGACAGAGTGATTCCTTGGTTGGAGCGCGGAACCGCGGTCAAACCCCCCTTTGGGCCGCGGTTCCGCCGCACTATGGTCAGATCACTGGGTCGTTTTTCTTCAGTTGCTTTCTGGGCTGAAAATAAGGGTTTTGGAATATTAATATTGGGCCCAGAATTTCTGTGAGTGCTACAGTATTGCTTTGAGGCCCACTTGTTAATTTTTTGATCGATCGGATATTTTAAACACATTATTTCACAGTATTTACATTATATCTGCGACCGTGAATGTCACTTGATCGGTAAATCCCGTCTAACTGCTATAGCCCGGTTAGACGGATTTGCGAACGTGACTTTCACGTTGATGTTCTGTGTTTATACTGTGTTGTTGCGGATCGGTCGTGGGGGATAGCCTGGATGCAATGTCAGTACAATTTTGTTTTATATGTACATTTGATATTGCGGGGCGAGCGTCCGACATGTGGACTGCCGTCACTGCCTGTTTGTATTATTCTTTTGGGGCACGATCTGGTTGCGGTCGATGTACCCATTGTATGTATATTTTACTTTCTGTACTAGGATTACCCCGCGGAGGGGTGCACGGATAGCCGGGTTCTAGAGGGCAACGGGCCCGCATCTTATGGCATTGAGACGGAGGGGGCTTCACTCTAGAATTGGTGGGCTATTCGCCGCACTCGTAGGGGGTACAGGTTGACCCAGGAGGGGTGCCCAAGTTACCGGATTCCGTGAAGTGCTGGGTGGTCCATTCACGGTGCTGAAGGGGGCTGCCTCGCTTCAGGTTTTGGCGGGTGACTTGCCGCGCCCGTAGGGGTCTAGGATTTCATTGCACAGGCTATCCACACGACCAGGGGAACGTCGGGTTTCAGCAGCGGCTCTGTGAAACCCGGGGCTTCCAGATATCTGTATTGTTCTGTGATGCTGTATATTTCTGTGATGTTGCATTTTATCACGCCTTGAGCGAAAATTATATATTGGTATATATATTAGTAGATGTTGTATATGTTTTGCATCCGCGCTAGTCCAGTCCCCGCTCTGTCGTTAGTCAGCTAACCTAACGGGTAATGACGGGACCCAATGGCGAATGCGGATGGCATATACGTACATCAGTATATTTTCGTTCTTTGTGGTGTGATCAATTGATGGGACTGCGTTGATTCGCATCAATGCAAGATAAACAAACCTATTCTGATGTTGTTGGAACACTTTTTCAAAAAGCTGTTATTGCAAGGACGTTCACTTTTGTTTTGCATCGTGGTATTCATTTCGAATATCCTGCTCAGTCGACGAGGCAAGGGCCGAGATCCCTTCACCGGGAGTGACCCCTTGGACATAAGTTTGCGTCAGGGCATTAACTTCACTATAGCCGATTACTTTTGCTTTGCATCGTGGTCTTCAGTTGGAATATCCTGCACCTCATTCTACGGGGAAAGAGCCGAGATCCCTTCACCGGGAGTGACCTCTTTAGCAAAGGTTTTCGTCACAATATTTTTATAAAAAGTTATCCAGTTCCTTCAACGATATCAAGTTCATTACGGTAAAAGGTTTTTCGCCAAAAACCATTCGTAGCCCTCCGTCATTTCAGATTAGTATTACTTAGTATTCGTGCTGCGTATGTCGTGCTTAGCCGAGGCGTAGTGTTCGGTAGCTATGTAGTGCTTTTCTGTTGCATGGATATGAGATTGGTTAGGACAGTCGTGCGGTCATTTTGGCTCAGTCAAGGATTCGTGCGGGTGGGTCTAATGCAATCAAGATAATGACGGGTTGAACTTGACTAGGATCCTTTAATATGTTGGCTCAGTCAAGGTCACTTGGATCCTAGGGGTAAAAATCACATCGGGAGTTTCAAAAGAACTGAAACTTGCCAGATATGCGCATACCTTCTGGAGTGTGATGACGTGAGAGGATTCCGTCACGTTATCATGCAATGATAGTTGGATCCCGATTCCCACTGATGAGTTAGTTTACTCCTCGGGTGACCCCGACTAATTCTTCTTTCAGGTTTGGAGGAGAATTTGAGGTACAGTGGGAGGTTTCCTGATTAGATAAATTGGTAACCATTCTGATCTAGGTTAGAGTGCACGCTGAGTGTTTCTTTTCTCTCTCTCTGGCAGCGACCATTGACCCGACCCTAAGACTATGACTCAGTAACCAAGTTGACCGAACCTTCTTAACACTGGCTTTTGGATTGTCAGAGTTGCAGACCTCATTGCCACTCCTACGTTTACCCTTTTCTCCAGGACACCCCGTATTACTACGAACGTCCACTTCCATTGGACAAAACCATCGTATGGTTATATACGAACTCGAAGGAATTCGAGGATGGTTTCCGGTTCTGGAGAAAACGGATAGGATTATTCAGTTGTCTTTTCCCTTTTACCTTCTCTCAAGTTGTGAGTACTCCTTGGTTTAGGAGATAGCACACCTATTACGCAAATTGGATAGTCTTCTTCCAAACCTTAGGCTGGTGCCGACCGGTAGGGAATGAAGAAAACCAATTAGCCTAAACGGTGTGCAGAAGGATTAAGATTAAGACAAAGCAAGGGATTAGTAAGAGGGCAAAGTAAATTGCGACTGCTATTCACGACCGAACCAAGTATTTCTTCGCCAATCCTAAATCACCTTTGTATTTCTCCAGGACACTCCGTATCACTACAAAGATCCACAGTTTATTTGGATACTCCATCGTATGGTTATATACGAACTCGAAAGGAACTTGTTCCAATTCGGGGATGGATTCTGGTTCAGGAGAAATAGGAATAAGGTTTATTCGGTTGTCTTTCATCTTCACCTTCTCTCGCTTTGCGAGTGCTCCTAGGATTAGGACAGTACACCTTTTATTCTTATTGGATAGTCTTCTTCCAAACCATAGGCTGGTGCCGAACGGTAGGGAAGGAAGAAAACCATTTGGCCTAAAGGGGTGTGCAGACGGTAATGACTAAAGACATATAAAGGGATTTGGAGAAATGGCAAAGAATTACAAGGTTACAGTTGTGAATCTGGATAATGGAAGAGTCATTACTAGGAATACCAGGATACCCCATCGAGACATTTCAATGTTTCAGTTTCACTGTGTAATGTTAAAAGAAAACTGATTTCCCGATTAGATACTTACTCCAGGGTATGTATTTACCAGGTATGATTCTCACATCTGTATGGTTTTACAGATGATGAGTGGGAGTAAGTTATTGGGAATTGGGTGATCATCCTCATTATATCGGGATTCGTTGTAATCGGTGATATTTGAGGAAATCACCAGGGCTGTTTGTCGGTCGACAAATATTTGGTTTTGAATATCCGCTGTTATGCACCAATTTCAAATCGATATATCTGTATGTCTATTTTCATAGAGTGAGATATACTTTTTGAAATTATGTCAGTAACATTTACCTATATCAGTGGATGGTTAAGTAAGGAGCATTAAACAGCGGTGTAATTCTTCTTAACCATAAGTACAGTTTTCAACCTACCACACGCAGTGAATGAGTTATCTGACTCAAGGGACTTATACAGGGTATTGTATGTTGTCCAGGGTCCATCAGGACAGAGGGGTTGGTCCTCGTACTATATTCAGCTTACTTATGACTTCTCTAGTTTTTAGACAGGTGTTTCGTGGAAACACAGGGTCTGAATTTTGAGAAGTTATAGGTATTTGAATAAAGTAGAGAACCAGGTATTGCAAGTATCGGGATTCTTCAAGGTGATCGAAGATGTAGATACTTGTGTATGGTATTCAGTTAATAGTAATGATTAAGAGATCTTGCTTCTCTTTCGGGTTACTCATAATTGGAAGCATTCCTAAGTTGAGTGACGCTAATCGGCCTTTTTCCATTTAGTTGACATGCACTGGAGACAGCTGCATGATTTGAATCTGGTTCCAATTAAATCATTGCCTCTGTTTCTATATTGGATATAGAACAGTTCATATCTTGTCATTGTTAAGGTACGGGGAGTTGTCCGGCTTATGCTTAATACAAGACTCTGGATAACTCAAGGCACATTTCTGTAATGGCTGTTTGTGGGTTGACCCAGGCTATGACGAGGGTTGATTTTCTACCATCTGGAAGATCAATAATGATATTGTTCTAGACTCGCCACAGTTTTATTAAAAATGGATTTTTTCAGAAAACAGTAGTGGGAGTATGGTAGAACTGGAAGTGATTCCAGAACCGCAAACGATTACTGAAGATTTGATAGGAACCTAAAGATTCAATCTGATTTGACATTCCATTGGCCACTCCGCAGATATGGTGGGTAACCTCAGGCACTCGTGAGGTACTTCGGTATGCTTAAGGATGGTGGCAGGGAGGTTCTTGTTTACCCAGACTTGCCATTGCTGTTGTCCCAGACTGTGAGACCCGGCAGGAGGATGAGTATAGCGTCGTTCTAAACTAGCTTTAGAAGTGTACGTCTATATGACTCTGCCAGAGGGTTGTCGTAGTTAGTGGGAGCAGCGGAAGCATTGGTGGAAAGGTGGCTTATGTCTATTTATAGACTAAAGCAGATACAGCGGAGATAGATCATCTATTTCTGATGTGACAGTCATAGGTTTGACTTCATTAGAATAGGGGATGGATCTGTTAAGAAGGTAGTAGGGTGTTATGTCCTGGTATTTGGATGGCGTACACAGAGTAGGAAGTGATATTCCTATACTACGATCGGTTATACTTTGGTTGTCACACAGTAGTTTCTCCACACAGGACTTGGATATTATATCAGACATTCTGGTTACTAGATCTATGGTTTTAGATCTAGATTTGGGTAGTTTCCCAATCTGGGTACCTTGACAGCATTCTATGAGTATTTAGAATGGACGACTCCTGGCACGGTAGTGTACTGCAGATGATGGAGTCACCCTCTCTAAAGGTGTCTTACAGACTAAAGGGGAGAGGGATACGCATGATTAACAGATCACTTGCTTAGGCAATTGAGTCAATCATGAGATGTCAAGTACCACACTAGATGTTGTTCTTGCAGTAGATGCAATAAGTTGATATTGATCCAATCCTGGAGAAACAGTCGGAAGCAGTTTTAGAACATAAGTGGATGTTCTAGGCATATGATAACGACAGCCTCCTTTAGGAGACGGATATCATTCCAGGCTTCCAAGGTGACCTGGATGGCAGAATGGCTGTCAGAGTTATAGTTTTCCCTCTGAAGAGGGGCAGTATATTGGACATGTGGTCCAGGTGGATACTGAGGGAAGGCATGGCGCAGGATACTGATTAAGTTCAGTTGACGATACAGTCTAAGTAGTCTGGATTTGGAGTTCATTTATGAACTAGGTCCCATCAGACATCCAGACGTTCCAAGACAGGTATTGCTCATTTCGGGAGATGGCTTTCTCCGCGAACTTGAGATATAGAGAGACATAGAAAGAAACTTCGCTGCGGATCTACTCACTGAGGCTATTCCTCGAACGCAATAGTTTCGCAAACAGGTTTTGTGAGACTGACTAGTAGAGGAGTTGGGTGTTCGGTATCACACGGGCTGTGAGTATGCGACATCGCAATAATTAGCCTTGAGTGCAAGTGGGAGATTGTTGGAGATAGTGCCCTCAGAGTCAATTATTGGATCACAGGCACGTGATTGCAATGATTGAGGGAGGACCTATCCCGGTAGGACAGTCTTACTCGAGATAATAGTATGCTATCTGGTTTATCTTTATCATCGTGTACTGCTTTAGGTGACCTGACATGTCGCCATTACACGTTGATAGAGCCCCTAGGATTCTTGCTTGACTACCAGCAGTATGATGGCGATCATACACGTGGGAGCTGGTAGTCTATAAGCACATCCTTAAAAGGTCCCTAGTCGTAGGAGTTTCGAGACAGGGCATCGATACTCCATTAGTTGACTAGTGTATACAGTCGAGACCCCGACGAGGGGCGGTGGCCGGTCTCACAAGCCACTGGTGTCAGTTGGTTCATCTAAGATGTATACAGGTGCTATTGGGTTATGAGTACACCGGACAGGACTCGCCGGGAACCTGCTAGTTGGTCTTATACCAGATGTCAGATAGCAGTTCCCTGGTGACATGTGTACAGGTTAGTTCATCGACCTGAGATCGTCATTTGTCTCGTGTGAGTTCCCACTGTGCTTTGATTACTACCCTACCACGGCTCAAAGGAGTCGTGCAAACAGGTTTTAGTTGGGTACAGTCCCGAGCCACATGGAGGCAGTGAGCGGATCTGCAGGGGTCGTCTCTCCCGGTATTGGGGGTGAGGTCGCGCTGTGTCTAGGAGAGCCATTACACAAAGCCCTCGGCCGAGGCAGGAGATTTACTGGTAGGTATTCCAGTAGTATCTCAGGGTGTTCTGGGCTACGCTCCGACATGACTTGTACCGCTTTTGGGGGTCTGACTTTTACCAACCCCCTAGGCCCGCCATACGATGCTCATAGAAGAAAGGACCGGACTGTACGAATATTGTCACTGACAGGCTCAGTAGGGTGTCAGGATGAGTTCGCTCATCGACGTCCCTTTTGGTCAATAGCTGGTGGCCCGTCACGTATTGGCTTATACCTCTGACGTGCTAGTGGTTAAATCCACAACCATAGTATTGACGAGTCTTTAGAGTCCACCACACATTCAGTTACTCAAGTTTCGGGCGAAACGCTGTAGAGGCCGTATGGAGATATGGCAGGGTCTGATCAGATACGTGCGGTATTGCACGGATCAGGATCGGACGGTTTGTACTAGTGGCCGTATGGATATATGGCAGGGTTCGATCTGATACGTGCGGTATTGCACGGATCAGGATCGGACGGATATTACTAGCCGGCTTTGGTTTAAGCCGGATCCTAGTTTAGTACAGTGTAGATTTTGTCTCATTGCATTTGTATCCGGTCGGAATACAGATGCGGGTGTGTATGCACAGTATCGGGGTTTTCTGTAATTTATTACGGGACCAGTTTTCTGGAGTTGCCAGTTTGCATTCCGTTCCGGCCGGTTTTCCTTTGTTCCTTCCTGGCCGGACTTTTCCGATGGTGGGGGTAATTTGCAGTTTTGCAAATTACATTTTGTGGAGGGATTTTCTTGCATATGATGGCTTCATGATAGTTCCTTCATGATTATATTCTTTTTCCATCACCTCATTTGCTTTATGTGATTAGAAGTGATAAGAATGGTTGATGTGAGCTTTGCTTTAGGATGTGGTCACCTTTTCTTTTCTCCTACACTCACCTCCCTTCATGAGCTTTGTTTCATCCCTCCACCATTCTAAATTGAAAGTGGCCGGCAACAATATTGGATAGGAGAGAAAATGAGAAGTTTCATTTTTGTTGAGGAAATTCATCATCTCATTCCATGCTTGATAAATGAGAGTTCTACTTGAAAGTTCCAATCCATTCCTCCATCAAGGCAACATAACCCCAAAGAGACAAGCATTATTTACACTACATTCTACAGCACATCTTGGGCACGTCGACTTGCCAGCTTCGTGCCCGAGTTGCCTCGGCATTGAGGTGGGAGCCCGTAAAAGATACAGACGATGTGGTGCCCTTCCGGCAAGGAGGCGACGACCGGAGTTTCCGCGGGGGATCGGGACGATGACGAGAAGACCGGAGGACTCGGATCACTCGGTATATCTCTCACCCTTTCTCTTGATAGCTAGTATCGGTTAATGGTTACGATCCGGGTATATTGTCCGCGGTAGCGCCAGTTTAAAGTTAAGAAAAAATTTTGATTCCGCATTTTGGCCTCGGATTGACGGCCGGGGCGCTGCCATGGCGCAACAAGTGTCACCTGAGAACTGCTATCCGACGATAGATATAATTCCATATAGGAGTTCTTGGCGAGTCCGTCCAGTGTACCCAGTCACCACTGAGCACCCGTATACGATCTCGATGTCAAACATCGATGAATGTGGGAACATCCATCGCCCATCATATGGGTCTAGTATCATATACGCTAGTCTACTCTGGTATATCGATGCCCCATCTCGATACACCTACGACAAGGGACATTCCAGGATATGCTTATAAACTACATATGTCCCACTAGTATGATCTCTATCATAATCACAGTAGTCAAGTCTATATCCTCAGGGCTTTATCAACATGTGTCAATGAATAAAAGCATGATCAAATCAACATGTCAGATAAAGAAGAACCAGATAGCATACTATCATGTCTAGCAAGAAAGTACACTGAATATATATATATATATATATATATATATACATGTATAAATACATCCACTATCATATAATGGCCTCTAGGGCATACATATATCCAACAATCTCCCACTTTCAGTAAGGCCAGTTATTGGCGTATCTCATACCCAACATCTCAAAAAGTCGCTCATGCTGTGGCTGGGGGAGGGCCTTGGTGAGTGGATCCGCGGCGTTATTCTTTGTGTCTACTCTCCTAATCTCGATCTCGCAGCGATCTACAGTCTTCCGGATCAAATGAAAGCGCCTCAGGATGTGTCTTGACCGCTGATGGGACCTGGGCTCCATGGCAAACTCCATAGCCCCATTATTATCACAATACAATGGTATTGGATTAATAATGGTTGGAACTACTCCTAGCTCCGAGATGAACTTCCTCATCCAGACGACTTCCTTGGCGGCATCATTTGCAGCAATGTACTCAGCCTCCATCGTAGAGTCTGCAACGGTATCCTGTTTGGAACTCTTCCAACTTACCGCCCCTCCATTGAGGGTAAATACAAACACTGAGATAGATTTGATGTCGTCCTTATCGCTCTGGAAGCTCGAATCGGTAAAGGCCTCGATTTGGAGATCTCCATTACCATACACCAAGAACAATTCTTTAGTCCTTCGTAAGTACTTAAGAATGTTCTTCACAGCTATCCAGTGATTCTTCCCTGGGTTAGATTGATACCTGCTTACAACACTAAGTGCATAAGCTATATCTGGGCGTGTACAAAACATCGCATACATTATAGATCCTACTGCCGAAGCATAAGGTATAATGCTCATGCGAGCTCTCTCTTCATCGGTCTTTGGGCAAGAGTCCTTAGAGAGAGTGACCCCATGGCAAGCGAGTAAGGCACCCCTCTTCGAGTCTTCCATACTAAACCTTTTTAGGATGGTGTTGATGTACCTGGTTTGGGACAATCCCAATAACCTTTTGGATCTATCCCTATAGATCCTAATGCCCAGAATGTATGTGGCATCACCCAGGTCCTTCATGGAGAACCTTAGTGATAAGAAAGATTTGACCGACTGCAGCATAGGAATATCATTTCCTATCAGAAAAATGTCATCCATGTACAATACGAGGAATGTGACAGCTCTCCCTACAGCTTTCTTATAAACACAAGGTTCATCTGGATTTTTGATGAAATCAAACTCTTTAATAACATCATCGAAACAGATGTTCCAACTCCGTGATGCCTGATTTAACCCATATATGGATTTAAGCAATCTACAAGCTTTCCCGCTGCTCCCACTGTCAATGAAGCCCTCTGGCTGATCCATATAAACGCATTCTTCTAAATCCCCATTTAGAAATGTTGTTTTAACGTCCATCTACCAGATATCATAGTCGTAGTGACCAGCAATAGCAAGTATGATCCGAATGGATTTAAGCATGGCTACGGGCGAAAAAGTTTCATCATAGTCCAAACCTGGTCTTTGACGAAAACCATTCGCCACAAGTCTTGCCTTATAGGTCTCTACCTGCCCATCTACACCAATCTTTCTTTTAAAGATCTATTTGCACCCCACAGGTTTTACCCCAGGGGGTACAACATCCAAAGTCCATACTTTGTTGGTGTACATAGACTCCATTTCGGATCTCATGGCATCCAGCCACTTCACAGAGTCTCCACTCGTGATAGCTTGCTGAAAACTGGTAGGATCATCATCCTCCATGATGCAGTTTTCTCTATCACCATCAATGACGAAACCGTAGTACCTCTCCGATGGGCGAGAAGTCCTACCAGACCTACGGAGTGGCCGAGGTTCCTCAGTTTCTATTGCAACAGCCGGTTCAACCAAGTCATCATTTGTAGTTTGTGTCTCTAGAACCTCTTCTAGATCCACCACATTGCCATCATCTTTATCTGTGAAAAACTCTTTTTATAAGAATGTGGCGTACTGAGATACAAACACCTTTTGTTCCTCCTTGTGGTAGAATAGATATCCATAAGAGTTCCTTGGATATCCCACAAAGTTACACATGACTGACCGTGTCTCAAGTTTGTCCGGATTCTACTTTTTAACATAGGCCGGGCAACCCCAAATCTTAATTCTCTTTAGAGATGGTATCTTCCCATGCCATAGCTCATATGGCGTGGCAGACACGGTTTTGGTTGGAACCCTGTTCAGAAGAAACTCTGCAGTTTCCAATGCATGCCCCCAAAATGAGACAGGTAATACAGCATTACTCATCATGGAGCAGACCATATCTAATAGGGTCCGGTTCCGTCGTTCAGACACACCGTTGTGCTGTGGTGTGTAAGGAGGAGTGAGCTGAGAGAGAATCCCATTCTCTTTTAGGAAGTTTGCAAATTCTGTACTGAGGTACTCCCCACTTCGATCTGATCGAAGCATCTTGATGCTCAAGCCGGTTTGTTTTTCTACTTCTTTTTTATATTCAGTGAATTTCTCGAAAGCTTCGGAATTGTGTTTTAATAAAAATACATGACCAAATCTTGAGAAATCGTCAGTGAAAGTAATGAAGTAGGAAAAACCGCCTCTAGCCTGTGTAGACATTAGCCCACATACATCACTATGTATGAGTCCTAGGAGCTCGGTACCTCTTTCTCCGTGTCCGGTAAACGGTGTTTTGGTCATTTTACCCTTGATGCAAGACTGGCAAGTTGCATAAGATTTATATTCAAAAGGGTTTAAATATCTATCTTTGTGTAACTTGTTTAGTCTTGTTTCGTTAATATGACCAAGTCTGCAGTGCCAAAGAAAAGCTTCATTTATTTCTGAAAGTTTCTTTCATTAGTGTGTTGTATGCTGAAAACTGTGTGTTGATTTAGGACGTATATCCCGTTATTAAGCGTACCATGATTCAGGTGAATGTTCATAACATTTTTCTCCAATACAAAATTATATCCTTCATTGTCTAACAAAGAAACAGATATTATATTACAAAGCATACTTGGTACAAAATAACTTGGGTTCAAAACCAATATACACCCAGATGGCAACCCTAAGTGATACTCTCCCACTGCGACTGTATGTACATTGGAACCATTTCCAACGCGGAGAGTATGCTCACCTGTCTTCAAAACTTTGCTATTTCTCTGCCCCTGCATAGAATTGCAAATGTGAGAACCTGAACCGGTATCTAATACCCAGGAAGCAGAGTTTATTGAAAAACAGTTTTCAGTCACAAACACACCTGAAGCGGAAGCATCCCCATGCTTCTTCTTGAGATTTAAGTACTCCGTACAGTTGCGCTTCCAATGTCCTGTTTTGTGGCAATGAAAACATTCCCCTTCCCCCGATTCTCCAGCTTTGGACTTGTCCTTCCCCTTAACCTTTTTAACTCCATCCCTAGGCTTGGTGGGCTTCTTCTTGAGCTTTCCCTTGGCCTTAGCCTTTGGGTGAGAAGAAGAAGATTTCCCAACACTCAAAATAGGAGTTTTCACTGATTTCAGTGTGCTCTCTACACTCCTTAACATATTAAGGAGTTCAGGTAGTTCCCTCTCCATGTTGTGCATGTTGAAGTTAACTATGAATTGAGCAAAGGTGGAGGGGAGGGACTGCAGAATATTATCCATATATTGTTCATTGTCCATCGTCCATCCAAGGTCCTCAAGCTCTTCTATGAGAGCTATCATCTTCAGAACATGGTCTCCTACCGGTGTGCCAGGGGCCATTCTCATCCGAAACAATTTTTTTGATGCTTCGTATCGTAATACGCAGGATTGCACTCCATACAACTCCTTTGTATGGTGGAATATGGCTTGAATGTCCATATTCTCATGCTGCTTTTGATGTGTGTTGTCTATCAATGCAAGCGTGAGGCATTTGGCCGTGGCACAGTCAGCGTCCCATGTCTTGCGGACTTCTTTATCCGCAACTGAGGATTTTGGATCTGGGACGGGCGGGGCTGAAGCCGTGAGGACATATGATACTTTATCATAAATCAAGGCAATTTTCAGATTCCTTAGCCAGTCTTTATAATTGGTCCCATTCAGTTTATTTTTATCTAGTAGAAGCTTGAGTCCAGTCATTGGTATCTGCCATTAAGAGAGAAAAGAATACACTTAGCGAAAGCTCTTGCAAAGATCAGATTGGTTATTATCTTGTCTAATCGATGTCTCCCACTGCTTTAATCAAGTTTTTCTTTCAAACCTTAAAAAGAAAACTATCCAGGATTAATTACAGTCTACAACTTCGCTAACCGTTCAGCCAGGCCAGTGTCGGTACTTGAGGGAGGTTCCCCGTGCTTTCGCACGAACCTAATTAAAGTAAACCTCGTTTTCCCAGAGGCGTAGTCCCGTTAACACCTTTCTAGATACCTAATGAGTTAGCTAATTGTAAGCTGCAAAACTCTCCTGGGAGCAACTATTGCCCACAGTGGGATCGGGATCCAACTATCATATGGAAGGTATGCAATCTCATTGCAAATCTCAACACTTGAAATTCCCGATGCGGTTTTTACCCCTAGTACCTATAACCTTAACTATGGTCAACAAATCATAAGTACTGGTCAAGTTCTACCCGTCATTTCTTGATTAATTAGATCCACTCATATGACCCTTAACTATGGTCAACAAAGTCGCTTGCATGTCCTAATTAATCTGCATCATATGCATTGTAGGAAGACATCACTTAGCTACCGTACACTACGCCTTAACTATAGTCAACAAACGTAGCATGAATACTAAGTACTCTACTTCCTAAAATGACGGAGGGTTGCGGATGATTTTTAAGAAAATCTTTAACGCTTTGAACTTGATATCGTCGTAGAATCAAATAGTTTTCAAAAGGAGTGGCTTGAGCTCCGCAATTTTGAAATGTAGTTTTTTCATAAAGAGCCGAGTGGTTTTCAAATCCGATTCTACAACATCTTTTTAGGTTTATTTTCTTTACATTAATCATATTAACGTAGTCCCATCATTTAAGTCCTTAAGCCAATCACAAAAAATAAACGAAAATACAACGTACGCTTATGCCATCCGCATTCGCCGTAATGTTCCGTTATGCACCGTTAGGTTACTTAACTAACGGCATACCGGGACGGGACTAGCGCGGGTGTAAAACATAAGCAATGCCTACTATATATCTCATATATAATATATCATTCGTCTCAGATATCACAGAACACAGGCAGCAGAAACACAGATATAATGTGGGATATACTAGGACGTCCGTATTTAGTATTTAGCCAATAATAGAAAATACGGATTCCACAGTCGCGATGAATAGCCAAGCCCACACCCCTAGACCCCTACGAGAGCGGAAAGCGACCCTACCAATCCTGGAGTTTAGGAAACCCGGTCTCGACTCCTCGAGATGGCCTCCCACTGAACCCCAGAACCCGGTCACTTGTTCTCCCTTCCTTGGGTCTATCCTAATGCGGAAAAGTAAACAATATACAACACTGGTGACATCAACCTCAACCCGGAAGTGCCCCAAATAAAAGAATATTACATTAAATTTGAATTTTACATGAATGAAAAATAAAACTCTCATCTCACATAAAACCCCCCGGCTATTCAATCGCGACAATCTTGCACAAAATATCTCAGCAACATATAATATCATATATCATCAACGTAAGTAAGTATGCGTACCCCGATTGTCGTTGATGTATAGCAACGAAACCGGCGATAAGAGACATACTACACTTACGGTCACAGAAAAGAAAGTGTAAAACTACAACATTTGGAATCCACATTCTCTTTAGACATCGTAAATCCGAAATATCACATACTTCGCATTTCATGCCTAACTATATGAATTCCACATATTGTATCACATTCCAGATAAATAGACAGTATTAAACTTTTCAATCGAATAATCAAATACACAAAATTTCCTAAAGCTCAACACTTGAGCGGAGTTCAAAAAACCCGGAATGTGTCACAGTAGCAGCGGTCCAGCTGTAGAAGGGTCAAGACAACGCCTCACATGTGGCACGCCGTACTGCCCCAAACCCTAAGGTTTAGAGGAAGTTCAGACGGTCACATAATCGAGTAAAGGTTTGTGTTCTTCTAGAGGGTCCACCACTTAACTTGCACGTATTTCCGAAAGATTTAAACCCGAGAAAAAATCAACACTTAAAAAAATTTGTGACACGAAAAAGTGAGTTAATGATATCCGTTCGAACTTTTTAATACTTTCTAAATTATCCGAAAACAACACGAAATTAAAATTCCAATCGAATCATCGAATTCAAAACAATCCCCAGAACATAGAACACTTGAATCAGATTAAAATTACCCAAAAATATGTACAAGCAGACAAGATCATTACTGTACAAAAACGAGGCTATAATGTTACTGTACGGCAGCGGATCCGCGGCCCAAGCAAGGTCTGGCCGCTGTTCCGCGCCGGAATGTACGGATTATGGCTTCGTGTTTCACAGTTTTGCTTAGATTTCCCTGCTGAATTTTTTACGTATTTTTAATTCTGAAAATAACATAGTTTCAAAAAATGTCCATAGATAGTTAAAAAATCCGTATTTTTGGTTCGATCAGAGTTTTAACTTCGCTAAAGCATCTCCTAAAGCTCTAGCTAGGCTCTGATACCATTGTTAGGTTTACCTAGCACCTCATGAAGGGTTTGGAAGCAACACATGTCTCAAAATCAAATTTTTAAGGTGCTAAGTGAACATAGAAAGAATCATCACTAGAAAATTAGGGTTTCATTACAAAGACAACATCACAAGTAATAAAAGCTAGGATTTTGAGAGTACAACCTTTGTAGCTCCCTACGCTAGACTCCTTGGCTACTTGAAGGTTGGAAAAAGGTTCGCTTAAGGTCTTCTAAGTCCACGACGATCCACCCGAAGCTCCTTTGCCCAAAGCTCCTTGCTTTACTCGATATGTGAATGAAGTACAGCAAACACCCTACACAAATGGGCTAGATGTGTGTAGTATGATGATGTGATTTGTATTCTATAATCAAAACTCTTTCTTTTTCTCAACCTCACTCAAGGAAATTCTCAAGAGAGGAAGAAGAAGATGGTGGCTAAGCTTTCTCAGAAAAGAAAAGTTATGAGAGTGAATATAATTGAAATGAGAAAAGAATAATATATGTTAATCCTTTCTCACTTCAAACATGGTTAGAATCATCTAGATTTTTATCAAATGGGTTAAAGATGAAAAGATAATTAACTCAAGGTTAATTGGTGGTTGAAGCATGGTCAAAGATGATAAGTATAGACCTTGTGTGAATTATCCTTTCTCTTTTTCTAAATGATCAATAAATAGATAATTCTACAATGTAAGTCTTGCATTGTCACGAAACATGTATCAACAACCATGATACAATGTATGTATGTATGTATCTATGCACATCATCATGTACATACATGCATACAAAAATAGAAAAAGAGTTTGATTAAAGAACTAATTTAAAAGTCATTTGCTAAATCAATACTTGATTTTGCAAACCGGTCATATCGCATACGACCCGACCAATAGAAAATGCCCGATTAATATACGGTATCACATATCCGTATTTAATCGGTTCCCCACGCATCTCATATGCACACCACATCTTTTCGCCTGAGCCAGGAAACTTCATTGTGGGACTCTAAGACTCGTCAATACGCCGGCAGTAGGTAATGATCATATCAAATACCAACAAGCCGCAAGCGGTCAGCTAAACGTAACAGCCACCCGGGTATTGAGAGATCAGAAGAAAACAAGCGAACCTGTCACAACTCCCGTCGAGCCAACCAGCAACACTACCGTACAGTACGGTCTCTTCGTCAGATATGCTGCATATCGTGTCTAGGGATGGTAACGTCGACCCCAATAACTCAATAAGTCGTGCCGATGAATGGTCTATAACAGATCGTGAAACTACTGATAACACTTATCAGCAAATCTCAATAGCCCTGGCCAGGGACTAACTGATATAGCCAATCGAGCACAGCACAGCATCAACTCCCAATACCGGGAGAGACGAAACCCCTCCTATCGCTCATCGCCTTCGTGTGTCTCGGGACTGTACCCAACGGCCACCCATTTGCACGACTCAGTAGAGCCGTGGTAGGGTGGTAATCAAGTACAGTGGGAGAACACACAAGACTCTATGACGATCTCGGGTCTACAGACTAACCTGCACCAGTGTCACCTGAGAACTGCTATCCGACGATAGATATAATTCCATATAGGACTTCTCGGCGAGTCCGTCCAGTGTACCCAGTCACCACTGAGCACCCGTATACGATCTCGATGTCAAACATCGATGCATGTGGGAACATCCATCGCCCATCATATGGGTTTAGTATCATATACGCTAGTCTACTCTGGTATATCGATGCCCCGTATCGATACTCCTACGACTAAGGACATTCCAGGATATGCGTATAAACTACAGATGTACCACTAGTATGATCTCTATCATAATCATAGTAGTCAAGTCTATATCCTTAGGGCTTTATCAACATGTGTGAATGAATAAAAGCATGATCAAATCTACATGTCAGATAAAGAAAAACCAGATAGCATACTATCATGTCGAGTAAGAAAGTACACTGAATATATATATACACACACACACAGAGATATATATATATATACATGTATAAATACATCCACTATCATATAATGGCCTCTAGGGCATACATATATCCAACAGATGATGTGTGTGTGTGTGAGGGTGAGAGAATGAGAGAAGTGAGTGAGAATGAGAATGAGAGAAAACAATTCAACCCTCCCCCCTTCTCACTCTCTCACTTCATGAAATGAGCATGGCTCATGCCATGTTGCCTCATGCTCATCTCTCTCTCTATCTCTCTTGTCAACAAAAGAAAATAAAAAAAATTTCATTTTTCTTTTAAAACAATAACAATAAACCCAAATCACTTAATACAAAAATCTAAAATTTAGCTTAAGGAAATGGTTAGCTCACCATGGTTGCTAATCATGGTTTTAACCCCATTTTAAAACCTTAGTTAGCATGCACAAGTGTGTGCAAGCTTTGAAAAATTCTAATAAAATATTCATTAAATAGGATAATGTATTTAAAAATCAATTTGGTAAATTGTTTATTACAAACCATATATTAAAATATAATTAGCCACTAAGCACATCCTAAGGTGTTACATGTATGCTCCACGTACACTTTCTTGCCGGCTCACACACATCATCATCGGTAACTGCCATGTCACGTACATATTAGATAATATTATTTCATTGTACAAATTGCTAGCGGTAATCTTAATATTGTACTAGCGCGTTTGCTTTCATATGCTAATTTTGATATTGCATTTATTACTTTGATATTTCCTGTATATTTACATATTCATTTGCCATGCGATATTTTGGGTCAGTCCGGATTGCCGGAGCCCGGTATTCACTGTTTATTGACTCTCGATTATGAGATTTCGAATTTTCCATGAGATTTCTGGATTTGGAGAAACCGCAAAGATTTATTAAACTCATTTTCGTTTAAATAAAATAAAAAGTGCCGTTTTCTTGTGATATGATGTGAGATATGTCCACCATGAGTTTTCTCGGCTCTTGAGCGATATTATAAACCCAATTCGAGGAGGAGGAGGAACCGTCTGTGGGTGCATGGTGCACCCGGGGCAGTACCCCGGTGCTAGATGGTCGCAGATGATGGCGTTGAGCCTGGCAGGGGAGCACTACCGACCGGTTATTTGTGACGCAGCGGATATCCAGAGGATACCGACGTAGTCGTGAGATTTTGATGAGGGGCCAGTCCGGATAGCCAGAGCCCGGGGGCCAGTCCGGATCGCCGGAGCCCGAAATATTGAGACTTTGAGGTATTGAGATTATATGATATGGGCCAGTCCGGATAGTCGGAGCCCGAGATATTGGATATTTGGATTTATATATTGTGTCGATGCTTGACACGGATTTTATGTTGATTTCATTGATGATACCTCAATTTATGTATACAGAAATCTCACAAAATTAAGAAAATAGTTTTCTCATTCATGATGTATTCTATTTTCATTCGTAATACATTCATACATCATATTTATGATATGTTGCTATCTGAGGCACTGAGATGAGCATGTGGTATTACACTTATGTGTAGATGGTTCAGGATATTATTTTGAGGATATTATTACCGTATGACCTAGGATTGAGTTATAGATATGATTTCTGCTCGGTGATGTTTTCTACTCAAGAGTTGGCAATTCACCCCCGTTGTGCCACAGTTTTTTGCAGGTTTTGCCATACAGGTTTCCTTGGCAGCTTTGCTGGCACACTACTTCTTTCCGATGATTACTTTGGTAGGTGGACTCACTTGCATCGTGACCACCATTGCATAAGTATTTATTTCAGTTGTATCTAGTAAACTCCATCAACCAGACTTGTATATTTGGTAAACTTAGAAGACCGGTGTATATTCTTTCGACCTTAGAATCGCGCGCTGTATTATTATGGTTTTCCTTTGGGTTTTTTGATTGTTATTGGTTTTCTTCTGAGTTTTGATCCTCGCCCTTCGGCGTTGTATAACATATTGCTTGCGTGGTTGTGACCGCTAATTAGCGAAGAGCTAGCTCCCGCTTGGGGATGCCTTTATATTATTTCATGTATTGTACCCGTTTGGGGCCAGTATTTACAAAGGAAATGTAAGTCTACGGTAGCGCCCCGGCCGTCTACAGACGCCAAATGCGGAACAAAAACTTTTTAACTGGCGCTATCGTATACTTTAACCCGGATATGCCATTATTGCTAAACTAACAAACTGTAAAGAGTGTAGAAAGGTTATACCGAACGATCCAAGTCCTTCGTTCTTTAACCATCATCCCACGCTCCGTTGCGGCTGCTCCGATCTCGTCGATCTCCGATCTTCTCGTCCAGGTGGCACCACGTCAATGATTCTTTAAACGGGCTCCCGCCTCTGACTCGAGGCAACTCGGTCGTCAAGTTTGCTAAAAGAGACGACCAAGAATGATGTACAGAATGAGTAGATGACTTTGTCTCACTTCGTCCAAAGCCGTGGACGATCGGTTAATGAAGTTGCCGATGGAAATGAAATGGAACAAGAAATGAACTATGAAATTTCCATACACTTTAAACCATAGTCTTTTTTACCAAAAATGAAATCAATCTCACACTTTCTCACAAGGGGGGCCGGCCACTTTTATGCAAAGAGGGAGGTGATGGTAGGAGCAAACAAGGAGGTGACCATAAACAAGAAGCTTATCCTCATCATAAATGAAAAGCATGACTCACTTAAACCTAGTCATAAAATAATAAAAGCAATCAAAAGGTTCATGAACCTAGTCACCATCCTTGTCATCATATCTAGAAACTTCTAGAACACTGACACACCTCATCAAAGAAATGATAAATCCGTCTTTAACCGAATGATAAAAGACGGCTGATAGAAAACTGGAAACTGGCAACTTCCAAAAGTGATCCTGAAATAACTTTCAGGATAACCCCGTAATTGTATAAATATACCCGCATTTGTATTACGACCGAATACAAATGCAACTGAGACAAAGATATTATATCTACTCAATATAATACTCGGATCTGGCTTAAACCAAAGCCGACCAGTATCATCTGCCCGAAAAATAACGCGTGCGTAAACGCACGTGCATTTTCCGAACCCTGCCATAAAACCTTACGGCCTCTACAACGTTTCGCCCGAACTTGGGAAACTATCTGTGGGGGACTCTAATGACTCGTCAGTACCCTGGCAGCGGGTTTAACCATAAACCGTCAGCGGCTCTAGCAATGCGTAACGGCTGCCCATGGACTGACCTCAAGGGAGGCTGATGAGCGAACTCATCCAGAAACCCTACCGAGCCTAACTGTGACAATGTATATACAGTCTGGTCCGTTCGTCTATGAGTATCGCATATCTGCCTAGGGGGCTAGTAACATCAGACCCCCAATAGCAGTATAAGTCGTGTCGGAGTGTAGCCCAATAACACCCTGAGATACTACTGGAGTACCTACCAGTAAATCTCCTGCCATGGCCATGGACTTTGTGTAATGGCTCTCCTAGACACAGCACGACCTCGCCCCCAATATCGGGAGAGACGAATCCCCTGCCGATCCGCTCACGTGCCTCCATATGGCTCGGGACTGTACCCAAAAACTACCTGTTTGCACGACTCCTTTGAGCCGTGGTGGGGTAGAAATCAAAGCACAGTGGGAACTCACACGAGAAAAATGACGACCTCAGGTCGATGAACTAACCTGTACACATATCACCAGGGAACTGCAATCTGACGATATGTATAATACCAACTAGCAGGTTCCCGGCGAGTCATGTCCGGTGTACTCATAACCCAATGAGCACCTGTATACATCTTAGGTGATCCAACTGGCACCAGTGTCTTGTGAGACCGGCCACCGCCCCTTGTCGGGGTCTCGACTGTACACACTAGTCTACTCCGGAGTATCGATGCCCTGTCTCGAAACTCCTACGACTAGGGACCACAATTAAGGATATGCGTATAAACTACCCAACTCTCACGTATATGATCGCCATCATACAGTTGGTAGTAATGCAAGATCCTAAGGGCTCTATCAAAGTGTAACATGTAATCAGTCACCTGAACATATACACGACTGATAAAGGCAAACCAGATAGCATAGTATCATCTCGAGAAAGACTGTCCTACCGGTATAGGTCCTCCGCAATCATTGCAATCACGTACCTGCGATCCAATAATTGACTATGAGGGCACTATCTCCAACAATCTCCCACTTGCACTCAAGGCTAATTATTGCGATGTCGACTACTCACAGCCCGTGTGAAACCGAACATCCAACTCCTCTACTAATCTGTTTCACAAAGCCCGTTTGTAAAAATATTGTGTTCGAGAAATAGCCTTAGTGAGTGGATCCGCCTAGAAGTTTCTTTCTATATCTCTCTTAATCTCAAGTTCGCGGAGAAAGCCATCTCCCGAATCGAGTAATACTTATCTTAGAATATGTCTGGATATCTGATGGGACCTAGTTCATAAATGAACTCCAAATCCAAACTTCTTAGACTGTATCGATCACTGAACCTAATCAGTATCCGGCACCATGCCACCCACAGTATCCTCTTGAACCACCTGTCAATAATACCGTCCCTCTTCGTCAGAGAGAAAACTATAACTCTGACAATCTCTCTGTCAACCATGTCACCTTTGAAGCTTGGAATGATAACCGTCCCCCGAAGGAGGCTGCCGTCATCAAATCCGTAGAACATGTACTTATGTTCTAAAACTGCTTCCTTATGTTTCTCCAGGATTGGATTAATACAAACTTATTGCATCTAGTGCAAAAACAACATTTGGTGTGGTACTTGACATCTCATGATTGACTCAATTGCCTAAGCAAGTGATCTGCCAATCATGCCCTTCCCTCTCCCCTTTAGTCTGTAAGACACCTTTAGAGAGGGTGACTCCATCACCTGCAGGTACACCACCATTCTAGGAGTCAACTATTCTAAAAACCATTAGAATATTGTCAAAGTACCCACATTGGGAAACTACCCAAATCCAGATCTAAAACCATAGATCGAGAAACCATAATGTCTGATATTATATCCATATCCTGTCTGGAGAAACAACTGTGTGACGACCACAGTACAACCAATCGTAGTATAGGAATTTTACTTCCTACTCTGTGTATGTCATCCAAATACCATGACATCACACCCTACTACCTTCTTAACAGATCCATCCCTTATTCTGATTGAAGTCAAAACCATTACCGTCACATCAAAAATAGATGATCTATCTCCGCTATAACTGCTCTAGTCTATAAATAGACATAAGCTACTTGCCCACTATGCTTCCGCTGCTCCCACTGACTACGACAACCCTCCTACCGGGTCTCATAGCCTAGAACAACAGTAGTGTCAAGTCTGGGTAAACAAGAACCTCCCTGTCACCGTCTTTGAGGCTACCGAAGTACCTCTCGGGTGTCTGAGGTTACCCATCATATCTGCGGAGTGGCTAATGGAATGTCAAACCTGATTGAATATATAGGTCCTATTAAATTTTCCGTAATCGTTCGCGGTTCTGGAATCACTTCCAGTTCTACCATACTCCCACTACTGTTTTCTGAAAAAGATCCATTTTACTAAAACTGTGGCGAGTCAAGAACAATATCACTATTGATCTTCTAAATGGTAGAATATCAACCCTCGTCATAGCCAGGGTCAACCCACAAACAGCCATTACGAAACGTGCCCTGAGTTATCCAGAGTCTGGTTTTAAGCATAAGCTGGACAACTCCCCGTACCTTAACATCTTTTAAGGTACGAACTATTCTATATCCAATATAGAAACTTTGGCACTTATTTAATTGGAACCATATTCAAATCATACAGCTGTCTCCAGTGCATATCATCTTTACTGGAAAGAGGCTAATCAGTATTACTCAACTTAGGAATCCATCCAATTATGAGCAACCTGAAAGAGAAACAAGTTTCTCAAAATCATTACTATCATATGAATACCAATCACAAGAATCTACATCTTCGATCTCTTTGAAGAATCCCGATACTTATGATACCTGGTTCTCTACTTTATTCTTATACCCACAACTTCTCAAAACTTAGACCTTGTATTTCTACGAAACACTTGTCTAAAAACTAGAGAAGTCATAAGTAAACAGAACACAGTACAAGGACCTACCCCTTTGTCCTGAAGGACACCGGACAACATACAATACTCTGTATAAGTCCGCTGAGTTTAAACAACTCAAAATATGTGCATTGTAGGTTGAAAACTGTACCCTGGCGATTTCCTCAAATATCACCAATTACAACGAATTCAGATATAATGAGGATAATCACCTAATTCCCAATAACTTACTCCCACTCATCATCTGTAAAACCATACAGATATGAGAATGAAACCTGGTAAATACATACCCTAGGAGTAAGTATCTAATCGCGAAAACAGTTTTTCTTAAACAATGCACTGAAACATGAAAATGTTTCGTATGGGTATCCTGATATTCATAGCAATGCCTCTTCCATAATCCAATTCATGACTTCAACCGTATATTTTATTGCCATCTCTCCAAATCCCTTTATTTGTCTTTAGTCGTTACCTTCTGTACACCATCGTTAGGCTAAATGGTTTTCTTCCATCCCTATCGTTCGGCACCAGCCTATGGTTTGGAAGAAGACTATCCAGTAAGCATAATAGGTGTACCCTCCTAAACCAAGGAGTACTCGTATCTTGAGAGAAGGTGATGATAAAAGACAACTGAATAATACCTTATTCCTTTAAAGGTGAAATGGGAGTGGCGATGAAGTACGCGGTTTGGTCGTGAATGATATCAGTCGCAATTTACTTTGCCCTCTTTCTAATCCCTTTATTTTGTCTTTACATATTACCTTCTGCACACCCTACTTAGGCTAATTGGTTTTCTTCATTCCCTACCTTTCGACACCTGCCTATGGTTTGGAATAAGACTATCCAATAAGCGTAATAGGTGTACTCTCCTAAACCAAGGAGCCCTCGCAACCTGAGAGAAGGTGATAATAAAAGACAACTGAATAAACCAATTCTATTTCTCCTGAACCTGGATCCATCCTCGAAGAAGTCCCTTCGAGTTCGTATATAACCATACGTTGGATCTATCCAATGGAAGTGGATATCCATAGTAATACGGGTGTTCTGAGAAATTCAAAGGGTAAAAGAAGGAGTGGCAATGACTTATGCAACATAGACAATCCAAAAGCTAGTATTTTAAGAAGGTTCGGTCAACCTGGTCACTGAGTCATAATCTAGGGTCGGTCAAAGGTCGCTGCCAGAGAGAGAGAGAAAAGAAACACTCTGCGTGCACTCTAACCTAGATCAGAATGGTTATCACTTTATCTAATCCGGAAACCTCCCACCGTCCTGTCAAATTCTCCTCCAAACCTAAAGAAGAATCAATCGGGATCACCCGAAGAGTAAACCAACTCATCAGTGGGAATCGGGCTCCAACTCTCATCGCATGATAACGTGATGGAATGCATCCACGTTACTCATACTCCAGAAGGTATGCTCATACTTGGCAAGTTTCAGTTTCTTTAGAAACACCCGATAAGATTTTTTTTGCCCCATGCTCGTATAACCTTGGCGTTAGGTCAAAATGTCATAAGTCACATGCCAAGTTCTACCCGTTTCTATCTTGTTAATTTGAACCCACCCGCACATGCCCTTGGCGTTAGGTCAAAATGGCAGAACGGCTGTCCCAAACCAACTCATCTATCTATGCAACAATTGAATACCCAGCAGCTACCAAACACTATGCCTTGGCGTTAGGTCAAAATACATAGCTTGAATACTACTGAATACCCAAAAAAGTGACGGAGGGCTATGGCTGGTTTTTGGCGAAAAACCTTTAACGTAGTGAACTTGATATCGCTGAAGGAACCTGATAGCTTTTTAAAATATAGTGGCGAAAACCTTTTGCTAAAGAGGTCAGTCCCGGTAAAGGGATCTCGGCTCTTTTCTCGTGGAATGAGGTGCAGGATATTCCACTGAATACCCCTATGCAAAGCAACATGTAATCGACTATAGTGAAGTTATTACCCTGACGCAAACTTCTGCCCAAGGGGTCAGTCCCGGTGAAGGGATATCGGCCCTTGCCCCGTCGAATGAGGTGCAGGATATTCCAACCGAATATCTCTATGCAAAACAAAAGGAAACGTCTTTGCAATAACAATTTTTAAATTTGTTCCAACAACTGTAAACAGGTTTGTTTAACTTTGCATTGATCAGAATCAACGCAGTCCCATCAATAATCATACCAGAAAAGAACGAAAATAAAATGTACGTATATGCCATCCGCATTCGTCACTGGGTCCCGTCATCACCCGTTAGGTTACTTAACTAACGACAGAGCGGGGACTGGACTAGCGCGGGTGTAAAACATATACAACATCTAATAGTATATAAACCAATATACAATAATCGCTCCAGGCGTGATAATATGCAACTTTACAGAAAAGTAATAAGCATCACAGAACAATACAGATAATCTGGGATCCCCGGGTTTCACAGAGCCGCTGCTGAAACCCGACGTTCCCCTGTCGTGTGGATAGCCTGTGAAATGAAACCTAGACCCCTAACGGTGCGGCAAGTTACCCGCCAAAACCTGAAGGGAGGCAGCCCCCTACAGCATAGTGAATGGACCACTCAGCACATCACAGAATCCGGCAGCTTGAGCACCCCTCCTTGGGTCAACCTGTACCCCCTACGAGTGCGGCGAATAGTCTGCCAATTCTCGAGTGGGGCCCCTCTGCCTCTCAAAGCCATGAGATGCGGACCCGTTGCCCCTCAGAACCCGGCTATCCGTACACTCCATCGCGGGGTAAAACCTAGTACAAAAATGGAAAAATAGTACAACAGGTACAACGACCGCAACCTGGTCGTGCCCCAAAAGAATATTATACAACCGGCAGTGACGGCAGTCCACAAGTTGGACGCTCGCCCCGCAATACCAAATGTACAAATAAATCCAAACTGCACTATCATTGCACAATGCTATCCACCACGACAAATCCGCAACATCACAGCACAACACAGAACATCAATGCGAATGTCACGTTCGCAAACCCGTCTAAAAGAACTAAAGCAATCAGACGCGGTTTACCGATCAAATGACATTCCCGGTCGGAGATATAATGTAAGCACTGTAAACTAACATGTTTAAATTTCGATCGACTAAATATCACAAAGTGGGCCCCACGAACAACTGGTGAACAGAAACAAAATCTGGGCCCAAAAGATATATACCAAAAATCCCAATTTCCAGAAGAGAACACACTGTACAAATTTGGGAGCATGATCTTACCAAATGGCCGCGGATGCGCGGCCAAACCATGGGTTTGGCCGCGTTTCCGCGGAGGTTTAGTGGAATCACGTGCCCAAATTTTGTCGGTGTTCTTATAAAACCCTGCACAGATTTCTGTGATATGTGGAATATTTTTAGGACACCATTTAAAATCGACAGAAACTGTGAAAATGAAAAAATGCGGTTTTTGATTTTCGGTTCGATCGATGTTTTAAACGCGTTAGCACAAGTTAGTATAGCAAAATGGTGAGGCTCTGATACCACTGTAAGTCTACGGTAGCGCCCCGGCCGTCTACAGACGCCAAATGCGGAACAAAAACTTTTTTACTGGCGCTATCGTATTCTTTAACCCGGATCTGCCATTATTGCTAAACTAACGAACTGTAAAGAGTGTAGAAAGGTTATACCGAACGATCCGAGTCCTTCGTTCTTTAACCATCATCCCACGCTCCATTGCGGCTGCTCCGATCTTGTCGATCTCCGATCTGCTCGTCCAGGTGGCACCACGTCAATGATTCTTTAAACGGGCTCCCGCCTCTGACACGAGGCAACTCGGTCGTCAAGTTTGCTAAAAGAGACTGTAAGTGCACGGCGGCGCCCCGGCCGTCAATCCGACGCCGGAATGCGAAAGCGGTGATAAACTTTAATTTTGCGGACTTAGCAAACCGGCACCACCGCGCACTAAACATCCGGATCGTAACCATTAACAAGTCTAAGCTACTAACAAGATAGGGAAGAGAAGTATACCGTCAGATCCGAGTCCTCCGGTCTTCTCGTCGTCATCCCGATCTCCCGCGGAAACTCCGGTGGTCGCCATCTCCCCGGAAGGGCACCACGTAGCCGGATTCTTTTACGGGCTCCCGCCTCTATACCGAGGCAACTCGGGCGCGAAGTTGGCTAGCCGACGCGTCCAAGGATTGCTGTAGAATAGTGTAGTGCTCTTTGTCTCTTGGGGTTTGTAAGTTTCCATAAAGATGATGGAGGTGGAATAAACTTTTGCATTGAGGAAAATGATTCTGGCTGATCAAAAAAAAAACAAGGCTCGGCTCAAAAACCCAATGGATGTTCTCTGGAATTTTATAGTGGACAGTGTAAGTGGTTGTCATTAATTCATGCAACCTAATAGCAACTAATCCAACCACCCAAATTAAACTCTAGCACCTCAAGGGGGGGCCACGAATTTAACAAGAGGAGAAAAGCAACAGCCACTAGTAAAATCCATCACCTCAATGCAACCTCAGAAGATTAATTTATCATCTCACATCCACAAATAATCCTCATTCCAAACCCAAACAGTGGCCGGCCCATTCAAGTGGGTGTAGGAAAAAAGGAAGAGTGATTTTTCAAAGGAGATAAAGAAAAATCAAAAGGAATAATGGTCACAACAAATAATCCATCACAAAACAAAACCCACACTCAACACACAAATCATCAACAACCATGATGCTTACAAAGTCAAGCCATCATGAAGTAGTCAAGTCAAAAAGGTCAAGGTATGGAGCTCTCATCATGATGCAACAAAAAACAAAAGCCCCCTCCACAAATACTTATTTGCAACAATGCAAATAAGCCCTCCTCCACCAAACTTCGGCCAATGAACGGAACAATGGAAATCGGCCGAAACGGAAAGCAAACTGGCAACTCCATAAAACTGGTGCCGTAATAAATTACAGGAAAAACCCCGATACTGTGCATACACACCCGCATCTGTATTTCGACCGAAATACAAAATGCAATGAGACAAAACTACACAATCAAATACTAAGATCCGGCTTAAGCCAAAGCCGGCTAGTAAAAACCGTCCGATCACGATCCGTGCAATACCGCACGTATCTGATCGAACCCTGCCATATCTCCATACGGCATCTACAGCGTTTCGCCCGAAAGCTTGAGTAACTGAAAGTGTGGTGGACTCTAAAGACTCGTCAATACTATGGCTGTGGATTTAACCACCAGCACGTCAGAGGTATAAGGTAATACGTGACGGGCCACCAGCTATTGACCAAAAGGGACGTCGATGAGCGAACTCATCCTGACACCCTACTGAGCCTGTCAGTGACAATATCCGTACAGTCCGGTCCGTTCGTCTATGAGCATCGCATGGAGGGCCTAGGGGGTTGGTAAAAGTCAGACCCCCAAAAGCGGTACAAGTCGTGTCGGAGTGTAGCCCAGAACACCCTGAGATACTACTGGAATACCTACCAGTAAATCTCCTTGCCTTGGCCAAGGACTTCGTGTAATGGCTCTCCTAGACACAGCACGACCTCACCCCCAACACCGGGAGAGACGAACCCCTGAAGATACGCTCACTGCCTCCATGTGGCTCGGGACTGTACCCAACTAAAACCTGTTTGCACGACTCCTTTGAGCCGTGGTAGGGTAGTAATCAAAGTACAGTGGGAACTCACACGAGACAAATGACGATCCCCAGGTCGATGAACTAACCTGCACACATGTCACCAGGGAACTGCCATCTGACGTCTGGTATATGACCAACTACCATGTTCCCGGCAAGTCCTGTCCGGTGTACTCATAACCCAATGAGCACCTGTATACATCTTAGGTGATCCAACTGACACCAGTGGCTTGTGAGACCGGCCACCTCCCCTCGTCGGGGTCTCGACTGTATACACTAATCTACTATGGAGTATCGATGCCCTGTCTCGAAACTCACACGACTAGGGACCATTTAAGGATATGCTTATAGACCCCAGCTCCCACTTATATGATCGCCCTCATACTGCTGGTGGTCAAGCACGAATCCTAGGGGCTCTATCAACGTGTAATAGCAACTTGTCAGGTCACCTATAACAGTACACGATGATAAAGGTAAACCAGATAGCATACTATCATCTCGAGTAAGACTGTCCTACCGGGATAGGTCCTCCATCAATCATTGCAATCACGTACCTGTGATCCAATAATTGACTCTGAGGGCATTATCTCCAACAATCTCCCACTTGCACTCAAGGCTAATTATTGCGATGTCGCATACTCACAGCCCGTGTGATACCGAACACCCAACTCCTCTACTAGTCAGTCTCACAAAGCTCGTTTGCGAAATTATAGCGTTCGAGGAATAGCCTCAGTGAGTGGATCCGTCTTGATGTCTCTTTCTATGTCTCTCTATATCTCAAGTTCGCGGAGAAACCCATCTCCCGAAATGAGCAATACCTGTCTTAGAATGTGTCTGGATGTCTGATGGGACCTGGCTCATAAATGAACTCCAAATCCAAACTTCTTAGACTGTATCTTCAACTGAACTGAATCAGTATCCTGCGCCATGCCTCCCTCAGTATTGACTTGGACCACCTGTCCAAAATACTGCCCCTCGTCAGAAGGAAAAACTATAACTCTGACAACCTCCCTGTCGTCCATGTCACCTTGGAAGCCTGGAATGATAACTGTCTCCTTCATGAGGCTGTCGTTATCATATCCCTAGAACATCTACTTATGTTCTAAAGTTGCTTCCGACCGTTTCTTCAGGATTGGATTAATGTCAGCTTATTGCATCTAGTGCAAGAACAATATCTGGTGTGGTACTTGACATCTCATGATTGACTCAATTGCCTGAGCAAGTGATCTGCCAATCATGCACGTCCCTCTCCCCTTTAGTCTGTAAGACACCTTTGGAGAGGGTGACTCCATCTTCTGCAGGAACACTACCATGCATGGAGTCGTCCATTCTAAATACCCTTAGAAGGCTGTCTAAGTACCCAGATTGGGAGACTACCCAAATCTAGATCTAAAACTATAGATCTAGTATCCAGTATGTCTGATGTAAAATCCATTTCCTTTGTGGAGAAACCACTGTGTGACGACTAAAGTATAACCGATCGTAGTATAGGAGTTTCCTTTCCTACTTTGTGTATGTCATCCAAATACCATGACATCACACCCTACTACCTTCTCAAAAGATCCATCCCCTATTCTGATGAAGTCAAACCCATGACTGTCACGTCAGAAATAGATGATCTATCTCCGCTACATTTGCTTTAGTCTATAAATAGACTTAAGCTATCTGTCCACCAATGCTTCTGCTGCTCCCACTGACTACGACAACCCTCTGGCAGAGTCATATACACGTATACTTCTGAAGCCAGTTCAGAACGACGCTATACTCATCCTCCTGCCGGGTCTCGCAGCCTGGAACAACAGCAATGGTAAGTGTGGGTAAACAAGAACCTCCCTGTCACCGTCCTTGAGGCTACCAGAGTACCTCTCGGGTGCCTGAGGTTACCCACCAAATCTGCGGAGTGGCCAATGGAATGCCAATCCAGATTGAATCTTTAGGTTCCTTATCAAATCTTCAGTAATCGTTTGTGGTTCTGGAATCACTTCCAGTTCTACCATACTCCCACTACTGTTTTCTGAAAAAAATCCATTTTTAATAAAACTGTGGCGAGTATAGAACAATATTGCTATTGTTCATCCAGATGGTAGAAAGTCAACCCTCGTCATAGCCTGGGTTAACCCACAAACAGCCATTACAGAAACATGCCTTGAGTTGTCCAGTGTCTGGTTTTAATCATAAGCCGGACAACTCCCCGTACCTTGACAATGTTAAGATATGAACTGTACTATATCCAATATAGAAACAGAGGCACTGATTTAATTGAACCAGATTCAAATCATGCAGCTGTCTCCAGCGCATGTCAACTAAATGGAAGGAGGCGGATCAGCGTTACTCAACTTAGGAACACTTCCAATTATGAGTAACCTGAAAGAGAAGAAAAATCTCTTTATCATTACTATCAACTGAATACCATACACAAGTATCTACATCTTCGATCTCTATGAAGAATCCCGATACTTGCTACACCTGGTTCTCTACTCTATTCAAATAGCTATAACTTCTCAAAATTCGGACCCTGTGTTTTCGCGAAACACCTGTCTAAAAACTAGAGAAGTCATAAGTAAACCGAATATAGTACGAGGACCAACCCCTCTGTCCTGATGGACCCTGGACAACATACAATACTCTGTATAAGTCCCTTGAGTTTGATAACTCATTCACTGTGTGTCGTAGGTTGAAAACTGTACTTATGGTTAAGAAGAATTACACCGCTGTTCAATGCTCCTTACCTAACCATCCACTGATATAGGTAAATGTCGTAGACATAATTTCAGAAAGGTATATCTCACTCTATGAAAATAGACGTACAGATATATCAATTTGAAATTGGTGCATAACAGCGGATATTCAAAACCAAATATTTGCCGACCGGCAAACAACCCGGGTGATTTCCTCAAATATCACCGATTACAACGAATCCCGATATAATGAGGATGATCACCCAATTCCCAATAACTTACTCCCACTCATCATCTGTAAAACTATACAGATGTGAAAATCATACTTGGTAAATACATACCCTGGAGCAAGTGTCTAACTGGGAAATCAGTTTTCCTTTAACAGTACACAGTGAGACTGAAACATTGAAATGTTTCGATGGGGTATCCCGGTATTCCTAGTAATGCCTCTTCCAGTATCCAGATTCACAACTGTAACCATGTAATTCCTTGCCACCTCTCCAAATCCCTTCATATGTCTTTAGTCATTACCTTCTGCACACCTCTTTAGGCCAAATGGTTTTCTTCCTTCCCTACCGTTCGGCACCAGCCTATGGTTTGGAAGAAGACTATCCAATAAGCATAATGGGTGTACTGTCCTAATCCTAGGAACACTCGCAATGCGAGAGAAGGTGAAGATAAAAGACACCTGAATAAATCTTATTCCTATTTCTCCTGAACCAGAATCCATCCCCGAACTGGAACAAGTTCCTTTCGAGTTCGTATATAACCATACGATAGAGTATCCAATAAACTGTGGATCTTCGTAGTGATACGGAGTGTTCTGGAGATATACAAAGGTGATTTAAGATTGGCGAAGAAATACTTGGTTTGGTCGTGAATATCTGTTGCAATTTACTTTGCCCTTTTACTAATCCCTTACTTTGTCTTAACCTAATACCTTCTGCACACCATCGTTATGCTAATTGGTTTTCTTCATTCCCTACCGGTCGGCACCAGCCTAAGGTTTGGAAGAAGACAATCCAATTTGCGTAATAGGTGTACTACCCCTAAACCAAGGAGTACTCGTAACCTGAGAGAGGGTAAAAGGAAAAGAAAACTGAATAGTCCTATCCGTTTTCTCCAGAACCTGAAACCATCCTCGAGTAAATTCTTTCGAGTTCGTATCTAACCATACGATGGTTTTGTCCAATGGAAGTGGACGTTCGTAGTAATACGGGGTGTCCTGGAGAAAAGGGTAAAAGTAGGAGTGGCAATGAGGTTCGCAACTCTGACAATCCAAAAGCCAGTGTTAAGAAGGTTCGGTCAATCTTGGTCACTGAGTCATAGTCTTAGGGTCGGGTCAATGGTCGCTGCCAAAGAGAGAGAGAAAAGAAACACTCAGCGTGCACTCTAACCTAGATCAGAATGGTTACCAATTTATCTAATCTGGAAACCTCCCACTGTACCTCAAATTCTCCTCCAAACCAGAAAGAAGAATTAGTCGGGATCACCCGAGGAGTAAACTAACTCATCAGTGGGAATCGGGATCCAACTATCATCGCATGATAACGTGACGGAATCCGCTCACGGTATCACACTCCAGAAGGTATGCGCATATCTGGCAAGTTTCAGTTCTTTTGAAACTCCCGATGAGATTTCTGCCCCATGCTCTTATGACCTTGGCGAAGGTCAACAAATCATAAGTCACATGTCAAGTTCTACCCGTCATTATCCAGGTTAATTTGAATCCACCCGTACAAGCCCTTGACGAAGGTCAACAAGGCTATACGACTGTCCCAAACCAACGCATCTACCTATGCAGCAGAAAGGTAACAAGCAGCTACCATACACTATGCCTTGACGAAGGTCAACAAACATAGCATGAATACTACGTGCTACCCGTCTGAAACGACGGAGGGCTACGAATGGTTTCTGGCGAAAACCTTTAACGTAATGAACTTGATATCATTGAAGGAATGGATAGCTTTTAAAAAATATAGTGACGAAAACCGTTGCTAAAGAGGTCACTCCCGGTGAAGGGATCTCGGCTCTTTCCCCGTAGAATGAGGTGCAGGATATTCCAACTGAATACCACGATGCAAAGCAAAAGTAATCGGCTATAGTGAAGTTAATGCCCTGACGCAAACTTCTGTCCAAGGGGTCACTCCCGGTGAAGGGATCTCGGCCCTTGCCTCGTCGACTGAGGAGCAGGATATTCCAACTGAATATCACGTTGCAAAACAAAAGTGAACATCCCTGCAATAACAGCTTTTTGAAAAGTGTTCCAACAACATCAGATTAGGTTTGTTTTAACTTGCATTGATCCGGATCAATGCAATCCCATCAATTGATCACACCAAACAGAACGAAAATATACTGATGTACGTATATGCCATCCGCATTCGCCAGTGGGTCCAGTCATTGTTGGAGATAGTGCCCTCAGAGTCAATTATTGGATCACAGGTACGTGATTGCAATGATTGAGGGAGGACCTATCCCGGTAGGACAGTCTTACTCGAGATGATAGTATGCTATCTGGTTTACCTTTATCATCGTGTACTGCTTTAGGTGACCTGACATGTCGCTATTACATGTTGATAGAGCCCCTAGGATTCTTGCTTGACTACCAACAGTATGATGGCGATCATATACGTGGGAGCTGGTAGTCTATAAGCACATCCTTAAAAGGTCCCTAGTCGTAGGAGTTTCGAGACAGGGCATCGATACTCCAGAGTAGACTAGTGTATACAGTCGAGACCCCGACGAGGGGCGGTGGCCGGTCTCATAAGCCACTGGTGTCTGTTGGTTCACCTAAGATGTATACAGGTGCTCATTGGGTTATGAGTACACCGGACAGGACTCGCCGGGAACATGCTAGTTGGTCTTATACCTGACGTCAGATAGCAGTTCCCTGGTGACATGTGTACAGGTTAGTTCATCGACCTGAGGATCGTCATTTGTCTCGTGTGAGTTCCCACTGTACTTTGATTACTACCCTACCACGGCTCAAAGGAGTCGTGCAAACAGGTTTTAGTTGGGTACAGTCCCGAGCCACATGGAGGCAGTGAGCGGATCTTCAGGGGTTCGTCTCTCCCGGTATTGGGGGTGAGGTCGCGCTGTGTCTAGGAGAGCCATTACGCAAAGCCCTCGGCCGAGGCAGGAGATTTACTGGTAGGTATTCCAGTAGTATCTCAGGGCGTTCTGGGCTACACTCCGACACGACTTGTACCGCTTTTGGGGGTCTGACTTTTACCAACCCCCTAGGCCTGATATGCGATGCTCATAGACGAACGGACCGGACTGTACGGATATTGTCACTGACAGGCTCAGTAGGGTGTCAGGATGAGTTCGCTCATCGACGTCCCTTTTGGTCAATAGCTGGTGGCCCGTCACGTATTGGCTAATACCTCTGACGTGCTAGTGGTTAAATCCACAGCCATAGTATTGACGAGTCTTTAGAGTCCACCACACTTACAGTTACTCAAGCTTTCGGGCGAAACGCTGTAGAGGCCGTATGGAGATATGGCAGGGTCCGATCAGATACGTGCGGTATTACACGGATCAGGATCGGACAGTTTTGTACTAATAGCCGTATAGTCATATGGCAGGATTCGATCAGATACGTGCGGTATTGCACGGATCAGGATCGAACGGATTTTACTAGCCGGCTTTGGTTTAAGCCGGTCCTAGTGTAGTACAGTGTAGATTTTGTCTCTTTGCATTTGTATCCGGACGGAATACAGATGCGGGTGTGTATGCACAGTATGGGGGTTTTCCTGTAATTTATTACGGGACCAGTTTTCTGGTGTTGCCAGTTTGCATTCCGTTCCGGCCGGTTTTCCTTTATTCTTTCCCGGCCGGACTTTTCCGATGGAGAGGGTTATTTGCAATTGTGCAAATAACATTTGTGGAGGGGTTTCTTGCAATTGTGGGATTATGATATCTTTCATCCATCACTTGCATTAATTAAGTCATGAGAGGGTATGGGTTTAATTGTGTTAAGCATGGTTGATGTTTTCTTGTCTAGGATGTGGTCACCTCTTTGATCTCCTACACTCACCTCCCTTCATGCTATATATCCTTTCCCTCCACCATTCTTCTCACTTGATGAAAATGATGAAAGAAAGAACAATGAGAGAAAGAAAAAGAATGAGAGAGTTCATCTTTGATTTGTGAGGAATTCTTCATCTCCTTCTTCTTCTTGTTTTGGAAAAATGAAAGCACCATTTTTCCTAACCTCATTCCTCCATCAAGGCAACTACAAACCCCAAATGAGACTAGCATCATCTACACTACATTCTACAGCAAATCTTGAGCATGTTGAGTTGCCGGCTTCATGCCCGAGTTGCCTCGGTATCGAGGCGGGAGCCCGTAAAAGACGCAGGCGATGTGGTGCCCTTTCCGGCGAGGAGGCGACGATATGGAGACTACACTTTCCGCGGGAGATCGGGACGATGACGAGAAGACCGGAGGACTCGGATCACTCGGTAAACTTCTCACCCTATCTCTTGATTGCTAGCATTAGGTTAATGGTAAACGATCCGGGTTTTCATTGTCCGCGGTAGCGCCGGTTTCCGAGTAAGGAAAATTTTTGATTCCGCATTTTGGCCTCGAGCAAGAGGCCGGGGCGCTGCCGTGGCGCAACATGGTATCAGAGCCACGCCATTAACCTTACCTAGCTTGTTCTAATGTGTTTTGCTTATCCGATCGACCGAAATTCCAAAAACCGTATTTTTCCATCACATCAGTTTCTGTTGAAATTTTTTGAAGTCTAAAAATCTTTCAGGTGGTCTCAGAATGATGTGCAGGGAGTTCTAAGAACTCTGGAAAAAAACAAGACAATGAACCCTCAACTAGAGCGCGGAAGGGCGGCAAAACCCCCCCATTGCCGCGCTTCCGCCGCAAGATGGTGGGGTCATTGCTTCGTTTTTCTTCAGTGGGCTTCTGGGCTTATATTAGGGGTTTTGGAACATTAAAATTGGGCCCAGGTTTTCTGTGAGTGCTACAGTTTTGATTGGGGGCCCACTTGTTAATTTTTGGTCAATCGGAAAATTTTAAACACATTATTTCACAGTATTTACATTATATCTGCGACAGTGAATGTCACTCGATCGGTAAATCCGGTCTAACTGCTATAGCCCGGTTAGACAGATTTGCGAACGTGACTTTCACGTTGATGTTCTATGTTTATGCTGTGATGTTGCGGATCAGTCATGGGGGATAGCCTGGATGCAATGCTAGTACAGTTTTGGTGTATTATGTACATTTGATATTGCGGGGCGAGCGTCCGACATGTGGACAGCCGTCACTGCCTGTTTGTATTATTCTTTTGGGGCACGACCTGGTTGCGGTCGATGTACCCGGTATATGTATATTTTACTTTCTGTACTAGGTTTACCCCGCGGAGGGGTGCACGGATAGCCGGGTTCTAGAGGGCAACGGGCCCGCATCTCATGGCATTGAGACGGAAGGGGCTTCACTCTAGGATTGGCGGGCTATTCCCCCCACTCGTAGGGGGTATAGGTTGACCCAGGAGGGGTGCCCAAGTTACCGGATTCCATGAAGTGCTGGGTGGTCCATTCACGGAGCTGAAGGGGGCTGCCTCGCTTCAAGTTTTGGCGGGTGACTTGCCGCGCCCGTAGGGGTCTAGGATTTCATTGCACAGGCTATCCACACGACCAGGGGAACGTCGGGTTTCAGCAGCGGCTCTGTGAAACCCGGGGATTCCAGATATCTGTATTTTTCTGTGATGCTGTACATTTCTGTGATGTTGCATTTTATCACGCCTTGAGCGAAATATAATATATTGGTATATATATTAGTAGATGTTGTATATGTTTTACATCCGCGCTAGTCCAGTCCCCGCTCTGCCGTTAGTCAGCTAACCTAACGGGGGATGACGGGACCCAGTGGCGAATGCGGATGGCATATACGTACGTCAGTATATTTTCGTTCTTTGTGGTGTGATTAATTGATGGGACTGCGTTGATTCGGATCAATGCAAGCTAAACAAACCTATTCTGATGTTGTTGGAACACTTTTCAAAAGGCTGTTATTGCAAGGACGTTCACTTTTGTTTTGCATCGTGGTATTCATTTGGAATATCCTGCTCCTCAGTCGACGAGGCAAGGGCCGAGATCCCTTCACCGGGAGTGACCCCTTGGACAGAAGTTTGCGTCAGGGCATTAACTTCACTATAGCCGATTACTTTTGCTTTGCATCGTGGTATTCAGTTGGAATATCCTGCACCTCATTCTACGGGGAAAGAGCCGAGATCCCTTCACCGGGAGTGACCTCTTTAGTAAAGGTTTTCATCACTATATTTTTATAAAAGGCTATGCAGTTCCTTCAACGATATCAAGTTCATTACGTTAAAAGTTTTTCGCCAAAAACTAGACGTAGCCCTCCGTCATTTCTTACAAGTATTACTTAGTATTCGTGCTGCGTTTGTTGACTGTGTCAAGGCGTAGTGTGCGGTAGCTAAGTAGTGTTTGTTTGCTGCATATAAATGGGATTGGTTAGGACAGTCGTACGGCCTTGTTGACTGTGTCAAGGGCTCGTACGGGTGGGTTTAATGCAATCCAGAATAATGACGGGTTGAACTTGGCTAGGACTCTTTGATTTGTTGACTATGTCAAGGTCACTTGGGTCCTAGGGGTAAAACTTTCATCGGGAGTTTCAAAAGAACTGAAACTTGCCAGGCATGCGCATACCTTCTGGAGTGTGGTGACGTGAGTGGATTCCGTCACGTTATCATGCGATGAGAGTTGGATCCCGATTCCCACTGATGAGTTGGTTTACTCCTCGGGTGATCCCGACTAATTCTTCTTTCAGGTTTGGAGGAGAATTTGAGGTACAGTGGGAGGCTTCCAGATTAGATAAAGTGATAACCATTCTGATCTAGGTTAGAGTGCACGCTGAGTGTTTCTTTTCTCTCTCTCTTTGGCAGCGACCATTGACCCGACTCTGGACTATGACTCAGTGACCAAGTTGACCGAACCTTCTTAACACAGGCTTTTGGATTGTCAGAGTTGCAGACCTCATTGCCACTCCTACTTTTACCCTTTTCTCCAGGACACCCCGTATTACTACGAACGTCCACTTCCATTGGACAAAACCATCGTATGGTTAGATACGAACTCGAAGGACTTCGAGGATGGTTTCCGGTTCTGGAGAAAACGAATAGAACTATTCAGTTGTTTTTTCTTTTCACCTTCTCTCAGGTTGCGAGTACTCCTTGGTTTAAGAGATAGTACACCTATTACGCAAATTGGATAGTCTTCTTCCAAACCTTAGACTGGTGCCGAACGGTAGGGAATGAAGAAAACCAATTAGCATAACGGTGGTGTGCAGAAGGTATTAAGTTAAGACAAAGCAAGGGATTAGTAGGAGGGCAAAGTAAATTGCGACTGATATTCACGACCAAACCAAGTACTTCTTCGCCAATCCTAAATCACCTTTGTATTTCTCCAGGACACTCCGTATTACTACGAAGATCCCAGTTTATTGGATAATCCATCGTATGGTTATATACGAACTCGAAAGGAACTTGTTCCAGTTCGGGGATGGATTCTGGTTCAGGAGAAATAGGAATAAAGTACATTCAGGTGTCTTTTATCTTCACCTTCTCTCGCGTTGCGAGTGCTCCTAGGATTAGGACAGTACACCTTTTATGCTTATTGGATAGTCTTCTTCCAAACCATAGGCTGGTGCCGAACGGTAGGGAAGGAAGAAAACCATTTGGCCTAAAGGGGTGTACAGAAGGTAATGACTAAAGACATAGAAAGGGATTTGGAGAGGTGGCAAAGAATTATACGGTTACAGTTGTGAATCTGGATAATGGAAGAGGCATTACTAGGAATACCAGGATACCCCAACGAGACATTTCGATGTTTTAGTTTCACTGTGTACTGTTAATGGAAAACTGATTTCCCGATTAGACACTTGCTCCAGGGTATGTATTTACCAGGTATGATTCTCACATCTGTATGGTTTTACAGATGATGAGTGGGAGTAAGTTATTGGGAATTGGGTGATCATCCTCATTATATCGGGATTCGTTGTAATCGGTGATATTTTGGGAAGTCACCTGGATTGTTTGCCGGATGGCAATTATTTGGTTTTGAATATCCGCTGTTGTGCACCAATTTCAAATTGATATATCTGTACGTCTATTTTCATAGAGTGAGATATACCTTTTGATATTATGTCGATGACATTTACCAATATCAGTGGATGGTTAGGTAAGGAGCATTAAACAGCGGTGTAATTCTTCTTAACCATAAATACAGTTTTCAACCTACGACACACAGTGAATGAGTTGTTAGACTCAGCGGACTTATACAGAGTATTGTATGTTGTCCAGTGTCCATTAGGACAGAGGGGTTGGTCCTCATACTATATTCTGTTTACTTTTAACTTCTCTAGTTCTCAGACATGTGTTTCGTAGAAACACAGGGTCTAAGTTTTGAGGAGTTATAGGTATTTGAATAGAGTAGAGAACTAGGTGTAGCAAGTATCGGGATTCTTCAAAGTGATCGAAGATGTAGATACTTGTGTATGGTGTTCAGTTGATAGTAATGATTAAGAGAAATTGCTTCTCTTTCAGGTTACTCATAATTGGAAGCATTCCTAAGTTGAGTAATGCTGATCGGCCTCCTTCCATTTAGTTGACATGCACTGGAGATAGCTGCATGATTTGAATCTGGTTCAATTGAATCAGTGCCTCTGGTTCTATATTGGATATAGAACAGTTCATATCTTAACGATGTTAAGGTACGGGGAGATGTCCGGCTTATGCTTAAAACCAGACACTGGACAACTCAAGGCACGTTTCTGTAATGACTGTTTGTGGGTTGACCCATGCTATGACGAGGGTTGACTTTCTACCATCTGGATGAACAATAGCAATATTGTTCTAGACTCGCCACAGTTTTAATAAAAATGAATTTTTTCAGAAAAACAGTAGTGGGAGTATGGTAGAACTGGAAGTGATTCCAGAACCGCAAACGATTACTGAAGATTTGATAAGGAACCTAAAGATTCAATCTGATTTGACATTCCATTGGCCACTCCGCAGATACGGTGGGTAACTTCAGGCACCCGAGAGGTACTCCGGTAGCCTCAAGGACGGTGACAGGGAAGTTCTTGTTTACCCACACTTGCCATTGTTGTTGTTCCAGGCTGCGAGACCCGGCAGGAGGATGAGTATAGCGTCGTTCTAAACTAGCTTTAGAAGTGCACGTCTATATGACTCTGCCAGAGGGTTGTCGTAGTCAGTGGGAGCAGCGGAAGCATTGGTGCACATCAGACTTATGTCTGTTTATAGACTAAAGCAGATGTAGCGGAGATAGATCATCTATTTCTGATGTGACAGTCATAAGTTTGACGTTATCAGAATAAGGGATGGATCTGTTGAGAAGGTAGTAGGGTGTGATGTCATGGTATTTGGATGACATACACAGAGTAGGAAAGGAAATTCCTGTACTACGATTGGTTATACTTTGGTCGTCACACAGTGGTTTCTCCACATGGGACTTGGACATAATATCTGACATACTGGTTACTAGATCTATGGTTTTAGATCTAGATTTGGGTGGTTTCCCAATCTGGGTACTTAGACAGCATTCTAAGAGTATTTAGAATGGACGACTCCTGGCATGGTAGTGTACCTGCAGGTAATGGAGTCACCCTCTCTAAAGGTGTCTTACAGACTAAAGGGGAGAGGTATGTGCATGATTGGCAGATCACTTGCTTAGGCAATTGAGTCAATCATGAGATGTCAAGTACCACACCAGATGTTGTTCTTGCACTAGATGCAATAAGTTGACATTGATCCAATCCTGGAGAAACAGTCGAAAGCAGTTTTTAGAACATAAGTGGATGTTCTAGGGATATGATAACGACAGCCTCATTTGGGAGACAGTTATCATTCCAGGCTTCCAAGGTGACATGGACGACAAGGAGGTTGTCAGAATTGTAGTTTTCCCTCTGACCAGGGGCAGTATTTTGGACAGGTGGTCCAGGTGGATACTGAGGGAAGGCATGGCGCAGGATACTGATTGAGTTCAGTTGACGATACAGTCTAAGAAGTTTGGATTTGGAGTTCATTTATGAGCTAGATCCCATCAGACATCCAGACATTCTAAGACGGGTATTGCTCATTTCGGGAGATGGCTTTCTCCGCGAACTTGAGATATAGAGAGACATAGAAAGAAACTTCACAGCGGATCCACTCACTGAGGCTATTCCTCGAACGCAATAGTTTCGCAAACGGGTTTTGTGAGACTGACTAGTAGAGGAGTTGGGTGTTCGGTATCACACGGGCTGTGAGTATGCGGCATCGCAATAATTAGCCTTGAGTGCAAGTGGGAGATTGTTGGAGATAGTGCCCACAGAGTCAATTATTGGATCACAGGCACGTGATTGCAATGATTGAGGGAGGACCTATCCCGGTAGGACAGTCTTACTCGAGATGATAGTATGCTATCTGGTTTACCTTTATCATCGTGTACTGCTTTAGGTGACCTGACATGTCGCTATTACACGTTGATAGAGCCCCTAGGATTCTTGCTTGACTACCAACAGTATGATGGCGATCATATACGTGGGAGCTGGTAGTCTATAAGCACATCCTTAAAAGGTCCCTAGTCGTAGGAGTTTCGAGACAGGGCATCGATACTCCAGAGTAGACTAGTGTATACAGTCGAGACCCCGACGAGGGGCGGTGGCCGGTCTCATAAGCCACTGGTGTCAGTTGGTTCACCTAAGATGTATACAGGTGCTCATTGGGTTATGAGTACACCGGACAGGACTCGCCGGGAACATGCTAGTTGGTCTTATACCTGACGTCAGATAGCAGTTCCCTGGTGACATGTGTACAAGTTAGTTCATCAACCTGAGGATCGTCATTTGTCTCGTGTGAGTTCCCACTGTACTTTGATTACTACCCTACCACGGCTCAAAGGAGTCGTGCAAACAGGTTTTAGTTGGGTACAGTCCCGAGCCACATGGAGGCAGTGAGCGGATCTTCAGGGGTTCGTCTCTCCCGGTATTGGGGGTGAGGTCGCGCTGTGTCTAGGAGAGCCATTACGCAAAGCCCTCGGCCGAGGCAGGAGATTTACTGGTAGGTATTCCAGTAGTATCTCAGGGCGTTCTGGGCTACACTCCGACACGACTTGTACTGCTTTTGGGGGTCTGACTTTTACCAACCCCCTAGGCCCGACATGCGATGCTCAAAGACGAACGGACCGGACTGTACGGATATTGTCACTGACAGGCTCAGTAGGGTGTCAGGATGAGTTCGCTCATCGACGTCCCTTTTGGTCAATAGCTGGTGGCCCGTCACGTATTGGCTAATACCTCTGACGTGCTAGTGGTTAAATCCACAGCCATAGTATTGACGAGTCTTTAGAGTCCACCACACTTACAGTTACTCATGCTTTCGGGCGAAACGCTGTAGAGGCTGTATGGAGATATGGCAGGGTCCGATCAGATACGTGCGGTATTGCACGGATCAGGATCGGACAGTTTTATACTAATAGCCGTATAGTCATATGGCAGGATTCGATCAGATACGTGCGGTATTGCACGGATCAGGATCGAACGGATTTTACTAGCCGGCTTTGGTTTAAGCCGGTCCTAGTTTAGTACAGTGTAGATTTTGTCTCTTTGCATTTGTATCCGGACGGAATACAGATGCGGGTGTGTATGCACAGTATGGGGGTTTTCCTGTAATTTATTACGGGACCAGTTTTCTGGAGTTGCCAGTTTGCATTCCGTTCCGGCCGGTTTTCCTTTATTCTTTCCCGGCCGGACTTTTCCGATGGAGGGGGTTATTTGCAATTGTGCAAATAACATTTGTGGAGGGGTTTCTTGCAATTGTGGGATTATGATATCTTTCATCCATCACTTGCATTAATTAAGTCATGAGAGGGTATGGGTTTAATAGTGTTAAGCATGGTTGATGTTTTCTTGTCTAGGATGTGGTCACCTCTTTGATCTCCTACACTCACCTCCCTTCATGCTATATATCCTTTCCCTCCACCATTCTTCTCACTTGATGAAAATGATGAAAGAAAGAACAATGACAGAAAGAAAAAGAATGAGAGAGTTCATCTTTGATTTGTGAGGAATTCTTCATCTCCTTCTTCTTCTTGTTTTGGAAAAATGAAAGCACCATTTTTCCTAACCCCATTCCTCCATCAAGGCAACTACAAACCCCAAATGAGACTAGCATCATCTACACTACATTCTACAGCAAATCTTGAGCATGTCGAGTTGCCGGCTTCATTCCCGAGTTGCCTCGGTATCGAGGCGGGAGCCCGTAAAAGACGCAGGCGATGTGGTGCCCTTTCCGGCGAGGAGGCGACGATATGGAGACTACACTTTCCGCGGGAGATCGGGACGATGACGAGAAGACCGGAGGACTCGGATCACTCGGTATACTTCTCACCCTATCTCTTGATTGCTAGCATTAGGTTAATGGTAAACGATCCAGGTTTTCATTGTCCGCGGTAGCGCCGGTTTCCGAGTAAGGAAAATTTTTGATTCCGCATTTTGGCCTCGAGCAAGAGGCCGGGGCGCTGCCGTGGCGCAACAGTCATTACCCGTTAGGTTAGCTAACTAACGACAGAGCGGGGACTGGACTAGCGCGGATGTAAAACATATACAATATCTACTAATATATATACCAATATATTATATTTCGCTCAAGGCGTGAAAGAAATGCAACATCACAGAGAATGAACAGCATCACAGAAACAATACAGATATCTGGGATCCCCGGGTTTCACAGAGCCACTACTGAAACCCGACGTTCCCCTGGTCGTGTGGATAGCCTGTGCAATGAAATCCTAGACCCCTACGGGCGCGGCAAGTTACCCGCCAAAACCTGAAGCGAGGCAGCCCCCTTCAGCACCGTGAATGGACCACCCAGCACTTCACGGAATCCGGTGACTTGGGCACCCCTCCTGGGTCAACCTGTACCCCCTACGAGTGCGCCGAATAGCCCGCCAATCCTAGAGTGAAGCCCCCTCCGTCTCAATGCGATGAGATGCGGGCTTGTTGCCCTCTAGAACCCGGCTATCCGTGCACCCCACCGCGGGGTAATCCTAGTACAGAAAGTAAAATATACATACATCGGGTACAACGACCGCAACCTGGCCGTGCCCCAAAATAATAATACAAACAGGCAGTGACGGCAGTCCACATGTCGGACGCTCGCCCCGCAATATCAAAAGTACATAATACAACCACAACTGTACTAGCATTGCATCCAGGCTATCCCCCACGACCGATCCGCAACATCACAGCAAAAACAAAACATCAACGTGAAAGTCACGTTCGCAAATCCGTCTAACCGGGCTATAGCAGTTAGACCGGATTTACCGATCGAGTGACATTCACGGTCGCAGATATAATGTAAATACTGTGAAATAATATGTTTAAAATATCCGATCGATCAAATTATAACAAGTGGGCCCCCAAACAATACTGTAGCAGATTAAGAAATCCTGGGCCCAAAATTAATATTCCAAAACCCATATTATAAGCCCAGAAAGCAACTGAAGAAGTTCGATACAGTAAGGCCACCATTGCGCGGCGGAACCGCGGCCCAAAGGGGGTAGTTGCCGCGGTTCCGCGCTCTGGTGACTGAATTACGGCGTCGAATTTCTACAGTGAGCTTGTTACCTCCAGTACATCAATGTTTTACAACCTGAAAAAATTTTCGAGACCAAAAATTTTCAACAGAAACTGATGCGAAGGTAAAATGCAGTTTTGAAACTTTTTGATCGATCGGAAATGCAAACACATTAAACCAAGCTAGACTAAGTTAATGGCGAGGCTCTGATACCACTGTAAGTGCACGGCGGCGCCCCGGCCGTCAATCCGACGCCGGAATGCGGAAGCGGTGATAAACTTTAATTTTGCGGACTTAGCAAACCGGCACCACCGCGCACTAAACATCCGGATCGTAACCATTAACAAGTCTAAGCTACTAACAAGATAGGGAAGAGAAGTATACCGACAGATCCGAGTCCTCCGGTCTTCTCGTCGTCGTCCCGATCTCCCGCGGAAACTCCGGTGGTCGCCATCTCGCCGGAAGGGCACCACGTAGCCGGATTCTTTTACGGGCTCCCGCCTCTATACCGAGGCAACTCGGGCGCGAAGTTGGCTAGCCGACGCGTCCAAGGATTGCTGTAGAACAGTGTAGTGCTCTTTGTCTCTTGGGGTTTGTAAGTTGCCATAAAGATGATGGAGGTGGAATAAACTTTTGCATTGAGGAAAATGTTTCTGGCTGATCAAAAAAAAAACAAGGCTCGGCTCAAAAACCCAATGGATGTTCTCTGGAATTTTATAGTGGACAGTGTAAGTGGTTGTCATTAATTCATGCAACCTAATAGCAACTAATCCAACCACCCAAATTAAACTCTAGCACCTCAAGGGGGGGCCACGAATTTAACAAGAGGAGAAAAGCAACAGCCACTAGTAAAATCCATCACCTCAATGCAACCTCAGAAGATTAATTTATCATCTCACATCCACAAATAATCCTCATTCCAAACCCAAACAGTGGCCGGCCCATTCAAGTGGGTGTAGGAAAAAAGGAAGAGTGATTTTTCAAAGGAGATAAAGAAAAATCAAAAGGAATAATGGTCACAACAAATAATCCATCACAAAACAAAACCCACACTCAACACACAAATCATCAACAACCATGATGCTTACAAAGTCAAGCCATCATGAAGTAGTCAAGTCAAAAAGGTCAAGGTATGGAGCTCTCATCATGATGCAACAAAAAACAAAAGCCCCCTCCACAAATACTTATTTGCAACAATGCAAATAAGCCATCCTCCACCAAACTTCGGCCAATGAACGGAACAATGGAAATCGGCCGAAACGGAAAGCAAACTGGCAACTCCATAAAACTGGTCCCGTAATAAATTACAGGAAAAACCCCGATACTGTTCATACACACCCGCATCTGTATTTCGACCGAAATACAAAATGCAATGAGACAAAACTACACAATCAAATACTAAGATCCGGCTTAAGCCAAAGCCGGCTAGTAAAAACCGTCCGATCACGATCCGTGCAATACCGCACGTATCTGATCGAACCCTGCCATATCTCCATACGGCATCTACAGCGTTTCGCCCGAAAGCTTGAGTAACTGAAAGTGTGGTGGACTCTAAAGACTCGTCAATACTATGGCTGTGGATTTAACCACCAGCACGTCAGAGGTATAAGCCAATACGTGACGGGCCACCAGCTATTGACCAAAAGGGACGTCGATGAGCGAACTCATCCTGACACCCTACTGAGCCTGTCAGTGACAATATCCGTACAGTCCGGTCCGTTCGTCTATGAGCATCGCATGGCGGGCCTAGGGGGTTGGTAAAAGTCAGACCCCCAAAAGCGGTACAAGTCGTGTCGGAGTGTAGCCCAGAACACCCTGAGATACTACTGGAATACCTACCAGTAAATCTCCTTGCCTTGGCCAAGGACTTCGTGTAATGGCTCTCCTAGACACAGCACGACCTCACCCCCAATACCGGGAGAGACGAACCCCTGAAGATACGCTCACTGCCTCCATGTGGCTCGGGACTGTACCCAACTAAAACCTGTTTGCACGACTCCTTTGAGCCGTGGTAGGGTAGTAATCAAAGTACAGTGGGAACTCACACGAGACAAATGACGATCCCCAGGTCGATGAACTAACCTGCACACATGTCACCAGGGAACTGCCATCTGACGTCTGGTATATGACCAACTAGCATGTTCCCGGCGAGTCCTGTCCGGTGTACTCATAACCCAATGAGCACCTGTATACATCTTAGGTGATCCAACTGACACCAGTGGCTTGTGAGACCGGCCACCGCCCCTCGTCGGGGTCTCGACTGTATACACTAGTCTACTATGGAGTATCGATGCCCTGTCTCGAAACTCACACGACTAGGGACCATTTAAGGATATGCTTATAGACCCCAGCTCCCACTTATATGATCGCCCTCATACTGCTGGTGGTCAAGCACGAATCCTAGGGGCTCTATCAACGTGTAATAGCAACTTGTCAGGTCACCTATAACAGTACACGATGATAAAGGTAAACCAGATAGCATACTATCATCTCGAGTAAGACTGTCCTACCGGGATAGGTCCTCCATCAATCATTGCAATCACGTACCTGTGATCCAATAATTGACTCTGAGGGCATTATCTCCAACAGAGACGACCAAGAATGATGTAGAGAATGAGTAGATGACTTTGTCTCACTTAGTCCAAAGCCGTGGACGATCGGTTAATGAAGTTGCCGATGGAAATGAAATGGAACATGAAATGAACTATGAAATTTCCATACACTTTAAACCATAGCCTTTTTTACCAAAAATGAAATCAATCTCACACTTTCTCACAAGGGGGGCCGGCCACTTTTATGCAAAGAGGCAGGTGATGGTAGGAGCAAACAAGGAGGTGACCATAAACAAGAAGCTTATCCTCATCATAAATCAAAAGCATGACTCACTTAAACCTAGTCATCAAATAATAAAAGCAATCAAAAGGTTCATGAACCTAGTCACCATCCTTGTCATCATATCTAGAAACTTCTAGAACACTGACACACCTCATCCAAGAAAAGATAAATCCGTCTTTAACCGAATGATAAAAGACGGCTGATAGAAAACTGGAAACTGGCAACTTCCAAAAGTGATCCTGAAACAACTTTTAGGATAACCCCGTGACTGTATAAATATACCCGCATTTGTATTACGACCGAATACAAATGCAACTGAGACAAAGATATTATATCTACTCAATATAATACTCGGATCCGGCTTAAACCAAAGCCGACCAGTATCATCTGCCCGAAAAATAACACGTGCGTAAACGCACGTGCATTTTCCGAACCCTGCCATAAAATCATACGGCCTCTACAACGTTTCGCCCGAACTTGGGAAACTGTCTGTGGGGGACTCTAATGACTCGTTAGTACCCTGGCAGTGGGTTTAACCACAAACCGTCAGCGGCACTAGCAATGCGTAACGGCTGCCCATGGACTGACCTCAAGGGAGGCTGATGAGCGAACTCATCCAGAAACCCTACTGAGCCTAACAGTGACAATGTATATAGTCCGGTCCGTTCGTCTATGAGTATCGCATATCTGCCTAGGTGGCTAGTAACGTCAGACCCCCAATAGCAGTATAAGTCGTGTCGGAGTGTAGCCCATGTAAGTCTACGCTAGCGCCCCGGCAGTCTACAGACGCCAAATGCGGAACAAAAACTTTTTAACTGGCGCTATCGTATACTTTAACCCGGATCTGCCATTATTGCTAAACTAACAAACTGTAAAGAGTGTAGAAAGGTTATACCGAACGATCCGAGTCCTTTGTTCTTTAACCATCATCCCACGCTCCGTTGCGGCTGCTCCGATCTCGTCGATCTCCGATTCCTTCGTCGAGGTGGCACCACATGATCGATTCTTTAAACGGGCTCCCGCCTCTGACTTGAGGCAACTCGATCGTCAAGTTTGCTAAAAGAGATGACCAATAATGATGTAGAGAATGAGTAGATGACTTTGTCTCACTTCGTCCAAATCCGTGGACGATCGGTTAATGAAGTTGCCGAGGGAATCGGGTGATGGAATGAAATGAGCTGTGAATTCCATACACCCCAAATATCTATCATAATCCTTTTTCCCTAAAGTGAAATCAACAACCATAAGAGAGAGAGGAGGGGGCCGGCCTCTTATAAAGAGGAGGGAGGTGATGGTAGGAGGAGGGAGAGTAACCTTAAGCAAAAGATATTATGAACAAATATCCTAAGGAAAACAAAACCATTAACATCAAAGCATGAGTCATTAAACACATCATCAAAAAACCATTAATGCACTAATGAGTCATGAAGCCTAGTCATCATCTAGAACTTTCTAGAAGCTTCTAGAAGCATGACTCACTCTCATCCAGGAAAAAGATAAATCCGTCTTTAACCAAATGTTAAAAGACGGCTGATAGAAAACTGGAAACTGGCAACTTCCAAAAGTGATCCTGAAACGAATTTCAGGACAACCCCGAAACTGTATAAATATACCCGCATTTGTATTACGACCGAATACAAATGCAACTGAGACAAAGATATTATACCTACTCAATATAATACTCGGATCCGGCTTAAACCAAAGCCGACCAGTATCATCTGCCCGAAAACTGACACGTGCGTAAACGCACGTGCATTTTCCGAACCCTGCCTTAAAACCATACGGCCTCTACAACGTTTCGCCCGAACTTGGGAAACTGTCTGTGGGGGACTCTAATGACTCGTCAGTACCCTGGCAGTGGGTTTAACCACAAACCGTCAGCGGCACTAGCTATGCGTAACGGCTTCCCACGGACTGACCTCAAGGGAGGCTGATGAGCAAACTCAAGGGAGGCCAATGAGCGAACTCATCCAGAAACCCTACTGAGCCTAACAGTGACAATGTATATACAGTCCGGTCCGTTTGTCAATGAGTATCGCATATCTGCCTAGGGGGCTAGTAACGTCAGACCCCCAAGAGCAGTATAAGTCGTGTCGGAGTGAAGCCTCAATACACCCTGAGATACTACTGGAGTACCTACCAGTAAATCTCCTACCATGGCCATGGATTTGTGTAATGGCTCTTCTAGACACAGCACGACCTCGCCCCCAATACCGGGAGAGACGAATCCCCTGCTGATCCGCTCACGTGCCTCCATATGGCTCGGGACTGTACCCAAAAGCTACCTGTTTGCACGACTCCTTTGAGCCGTGGTAGGGTAGAAATCAAAGCACAGTGGGAACTCACACGAGACAAATGACGACCTCAGGTCGATGAACTAACCTGTACACATGTCACCAGGGAACTGCTATCTGACGGTAGATATAATACTAACTAGCAGATTCCCGGCGAGTCCTGTCCGGTGTACTCATAACCCAATGAGCACCTGTATACATCTTAGGTGATCCAACTGACACCAGTGGCTTGTGAGACTGGCCACCGCCCCTCGTCGGGGTCTCGACTGTACACACTAGTCTACTCCGGAGTATCAATGCCCTGTCTCGAAACTCCCACGACTAGGGACCACAATTAAGGATATGCATATAAACTACCCAACTCTCACGTATATGATCGCCATCATACTGTTGGTAGTAAAGCAAGATCCTAAGGGCTCTATCAAAGTGTAACATGCAATCAGTCACCAGAACATGTACACGACTGATAAAGGCAAACCAGATAGCATACTATCATCTTGAGTAAGACTGTCCTTCCGGGATAGGTCCTCCGCAATCATTGCAATCACGTACCTGCGATCCAATAATTGACTATGAGGGCACTATCTCCAACAATCTCCCACTTGCACTCAAGGCTAATATTGCGATGTCGACTACTCACAGCCCGTGTGAAACCGAACATCCAACTCCTCTACTAATCAGTTTCACAAAGCCCATTTGAGAAACTATTTTGTTCGAGAAATAGCCTTAGTGAGTGGATCCGCCTAGAAGTTTCTTCCTATATCTCTCTTAATCTCAAGTTCGCGGAGAAAGCCATCTCCCGAAATGAGTAATACCTGTCTTAGAATATGTCTGGATATCTGATGGGACCTTGTTCATAAATGAACTCCAAATCCAAACTTCTTAGACTGTATCGATCACCGAACCTAATCAGTATCCGGCACCATGCCACCCACAGTATCCGTTTGAACCACCTGTCCATAATACTGTCCCTCTTCGTCAGAGGGAAAAACTATAACTCTGACAATCACTCTGTCAACCATGTCACCTTTGAAGCTTGGAATGATAACCGTCTCCCGAAAGAGGCTGCCGTCATCAAATCCGTAGAACATGTGCTTATGTTCTAAAACTGCTTCCTTATGTTTCTCCAGGATTGGATTAATACAAACTTATTGCATCTAGTGCAAAACTAACATTTGGTGTGGTACTTGACATCTCATGATTGACTCAATTGCCTAAGCAAGTGATCTGCCAATCATGCACATCCCTCTCCTCTTTAGTCTATACGACACCTTTAGATGACTCCTAGCATGGTGGTGTACCTGCAGGTGATGGAGTCACCTATTCCAAAAACCATTAGAATACTGTCAAAGTACCTACATTGGGAAACTACCCAAATCCAGATCTAAAACCATAGATCTAGAAACCAGAATGTCAAATATTATATCCATATCCTGTCTGGAGAAACAACTATGTGACGACCACAGTACAACCGATCGTAGTATAGGAATTTTACTTCCTACTCTGTGTATGTCATCCAGATACCATGACATCACACCCTACTACCCTCTTAACTGATCCATCCCCTTTTTCTGATTGAAGTCAAACCCATGACTGTCACATCAAAATTAGATGATCTATCTCCGCTATAACTGCTCTAGTCTATAAATAGACATAAGCTACTTGCCCACCATGCTTCCGTTGCTCCCAGTGACTACGACAACCCTCCTACCGGGTCTCATAACCTGGAACAACAGTAGTGTCAAGTCTTGGTAGATAAGAACCTCCCTGTCACCGTCCTTGAGGCTACCAAAGTACCTCTCGGGTGTCTGAGGTTACCTACCATACCTGCGGAGTGGCTATTGCAATGTCAAACCTGATTGAATGTATAGGTCCTATTAAATTTTCCGTAATCGTTCACGGTTCTGGAATCACTTCCAGTTCTACCATACTCCCACTACTGTTTTCTGAAAAAGATCCATTTTTACTAAAACTGTGGCGAGTCAAGAACAATATCACTATCGATCTTCCAAATGGTAGAATATCAACCCTCGTCATAGCCAGGGTCAACCCACAAACAGCCATTACAGAATCGTGCCCTGAGTTATCCAGTGTCTGGTTTTAATCATAAGCTGGACAACTCCCCGTACCTTAATATCTTTTAAGGTACGGACTATTCTATATCCAATATAGAAACTTTTGCACTTATTTAATTGGAACCATATTCAATCCATGCATCTGTCTCCGGTGCATATCAACTTAATGGAAAGAGGCTAATCAGCATTACTCAACTTAGAATTCATCCAATTATGAGTAACCTGAAAGAGAAACACGTTTCTCAAAACCATCACTATCATTTGAATACCAATCACAAGAATCTACATTTTCGATCTCTTTGAAGAATCCCGATACTTGTAACACCTGGTTCTCTACTTTATTCTTATACCCACAACTTCTCAAAACTTAGATCTTGTATTTCTACGAAACACTTGTCTAAATACTAGAGAAGTTATAAGTAAACAGAACATAGTACGAGGACCTACCCCTTTGTCCTAATGGACACTGGACAACATACAATACTCTGTATAAGTCCGCTGAGTTGAACAACTCAAAACCTGTGCGTTGTAGGTGGAAAACTGTACCCTGGCGATTTCCTCAACTATCACCAATTACAACGAATTCCGATATAATGAGGATGATCACCTGATTCCCAATATCTTACTCCCACTCATCATCTGTAAAACCATACAGATATGAGAATGAAACCAGGTAAATACATACCCTTTGAGTAAGTGTCTAATCGGGAAAACAGTTTTTCCTTTAACAACGCACTGAAACATGAAAATGTTTCGTAGGGGTATCCTGGTATTCATAGCAATGCCTCTTCCATAATCCAATTCATGACTTCAACCGTATATTTTATTGCCATCTCTCCAAATCCCTTTATTTGTCTTTAGTCGTTACCTTCTGTACACCATCGTTAGGCTAAATGGTTTTCTACCTTCCCTACCGTTCGGCACCAGCCTATGGTTTGGAAGAAGACTATCCAGTAAGCATAATAGGTGTACCCTCCTAAACCAAGGAGTACTCGCAACTGATAGAAGGTGATGATAAAAGACAACTGAATAATACCTTATTCTTTTTAAAGGTGAAATAGGAGTGGCGATGAAGTACGCGGTTTTGGTCGTGAATGATATCAGTCGCAGTTTACTTTGCCCTCTTTCTAATCCCTTTATTTTGTCTTTACATATTACCTTCTGCACACCCTACTTAGGCTAATTGGTTTTCTTCATTCCCTACCTTTCGGCACCAGCCTATGGTTTGGAATAAGACTATCCAATAGGCGTAATAGGTGTACTCTCCTAAACCAAGGAGCTCTCGCAACCTGAGAGAAGGTGATAATAAAAGACAACTGAATAAACCAATTCTATTTCTCCTGAACCTGGATCCATCCCCGAAGAAGTCCCTTCGAGTTCGTATATAACCATACGATGGATCTATCCAATTGAAGTGGATATCCGTAGTAATACGGGTGTTCTGAGAAATGCAAAGGGTAAAAGAAGGAGTGGCAATGACTTATGCAACTCAGACAATCCAAAAGCCAGTATTTTAAGAAGGTTCGGTCAACTTGGTCACTGAGTCATAGTCTAGGGTCGGTCAAAGGTCGCTGCCAAAGAGAGAGAGAGAAAAGAAACACTCTGCGTGCACTCTAACCTAGATCAGAATGGTCATCACTTTATCTAATCCGGAAACCTACCACTGTCCTGTCAAATTCTCCTCCAAACCTAAAGAAGAATCAATCGGGATCACCCGAAGAGTAAACCAACTCATCAGTAGGAATCGGGATCCAACTCTCATCGCATGATAACGTGATGGAATGCATCCACGTTACTCATACTCCAGATGGTATGCGCATACTTGGCAAGTTTCAGTTTCTTTAGAAACTCCCGATATGATTTATGCCCCATGCTCTTATGACCTTGGCGTATGTCAACAAATCATAAGTCACATGTCAAGTTCTGCCCGTCATTATCTTGTTAATTTGAACCCACCCGTACATACCCTTGACGTATGCCAACAAGGTAATACGACTGTCCCAAACCAACTCATCTATCTATGCAACAAATGAATACCCAGCAGCTACCAAACACTATGCCTTGACGTATGCCAACAAACATAGCTTGAATACTACTGACCATCCATAAGAAACGACGGAGGGCTACGGCTGGTTTTTGGCGAAAAACCTTTAGCGTAGTGAACTTGATATCGCTGAAGGAACCTGATAGCTTTTTAAAATATAGTGGCGAAAACCTTTTGCTAAAGAGGTCACTCCCGGTAAAGGAATCTCGGCTCTTTCCTCGTGGAATGAGGTGCAGGATATTCCACTGAATACCGCTATGCAAAGCAACTTGTAATCGACTATAGTGAAGTTATTACCCTGACGCAAACTTCTGTCCAAGGGGTCGGTCTCGGTGAAGGGATATCGGCCCTTGCCTCGTCGAATGAGGTGCTGGATATTCCACTGAATACCGCTATGCATAACAAAAGAAAACGTCTTTGCAATAACACTTTTTAAATTGTTCCAACAACTGTATACAGGTTTGTTTTTACTTTGCGTTGATCAGAATCAACACAGTCCCATCATTTAATCACACCAGAAAAGAACGAAAATAAAATGTACGTATATGCCATCCGCATTCGTCACTGGGTCCCGTCATCACCCGTTAGGTTACTTAACTAACGACAGAGCGGGGACTGGACTAGCGCGGGTGTTAAACATATACAACATCTAATAGTATATAAACCAATATACAATAATCGCTCCAGGCGTGATAGTATGCAACATTACAGAAAAGTAATAAGCATCACAGAACAATACAGATAATCTGGGATCCCCGAGTTTCACAGAGCCGCTGCTGAAACTCGAGGTTCCCCTGTCGTGTGGATAGCCTGTGCAATGAAACCTAGACCCCTACAGGTGCGGCAAGTTACCCGCCAAAACCTGAAGCGAGGCAGCCCCCTACAGCATAGTGAATGGACCACCCAACACTTCACGGAATCCGGTAATCTTGGGCACCCCTCCTTGGGTCAACCTGTACCCCCTACGAGTGCGGCGAATAGTCTGCCAATTCTAGAGTGGGACCCCTCTGCCTCTCAAAGCCATGAGATGCGGACCCGTTGCTTCTCAGAACCCGGCAATCCGTGCACTCCGTCGCGGGGCAAAACCTAGTACAGTAATGAAAAATAGTACAACAGGTACATCGACCGCAACCTGGTCGTGCCCCAAAAGAATATTATACAACAGGCAGTGACGGCAGTCCACATGTTGGACGCTCGCCCAGCAATATCAAATGTACAAATAAACACAAACTGTACTACCATTGCACACTGCTATCCACCATGACAAATCCGCAACATCACAGCACAACACAGAACATCAACGCGAATGTCACGTTCGCAAACCCGTCTAAAAGAACTATAGCAATCAGACGCGGTTTACCGATCAAATGACATTCCCGGTCGGAGATATAATGTAAGCACTGTAAACTAACGTGTTTAAATTTCGATCGACCAAAGACCAAATATCAAAAAGTGGGCCCCACTGCTTACTGGTGAACAGTAACAAAACCTGGGCCAAAAAGATATATACCAAAAATCACAAAATCCAACAGAGAACCCACTGACAAAATTTGGGAGCACGAGCTCACCACGTGGCCGCGGATGCGCGGCCAAACTATGGGTTTGGCCGCGTTTCCGTGGCGCTTTGGTGGAGACACGTGCCCAAATTTCGTCGTGGTTCTTAGAAAAGCTTGCACTGATTTTTAAGACATACAGAATTAATTTTTGAGACCATTTAAAATCAACAGAAACTGTCGGGCATGGATTTTGCAATTTTCGATTTCCGGTCGGATCGATGTTTTAAACGCGTTAGCACAAGTTAGTATAGCAAAATGGTGAGGCTCTGATACCACTGTAAGTCTACGCTAGCGCCCCGGCAGTCTACAGACGCCAAATGCGGAACAAAAACTTTTTAACTGGCGCTATCGTATACTTTAACCCGGATCTGCAATTATTGCTAAACTTACAAACTGTAAAGAGTGTAGAAAGGTTATACCGAACGATCCGAGTCCTTCGTTCTTTAACCATCATCCCATGCTCCGTTGCGGCTGCTCCGATCTCGTCGATCTCTGATTCCTTCGTCGAGGTGGCACCACACGATCGATTCTTTAAACGGGCTCCCGCCTCTGACTTGAGGCAACTCGATCGTCAAGTTTGCTAAAAGAGACGACCAAGAATGATGTAGAGAATGAGTAGATGACTTTGTCTCACTTCGTCCAAATCCGTGGACGATCGGTTAATGAAGTTGCCGAGGGAATCGGGTGATGGAATGAAATGAGCTGTGAATTCCATACACCCCAAATATCTATCATAATCCTTTTTCCCTAAAGTGAAATCAACAACCATAAGAGAGAGAGGAGGGGGCCGGCCTCTTATAAAGAGGAGGGAGGTGATGGTAGGAGGAGGGAGAGTAACCTTAAGCAAAAGATATTACGAACAAATATCCTAAGGAAAACAAAACCATTAACATCAAAGCATGAGTCATTAAACACATCATCAAAAAACCATTAATGCACTAATGAGTCATGAAGCCTAGTCATCATCTAGAACTTTCTAGAAGCTTCTAGAAGCATGACTCACTCTCATCCAGGAAAAAGATAAATCCGTCTTTAACTAAATGTTAAAAGACGGCTGATAGAAAACTGGAAACTGGCAACTTCCAAAAGTGATCCTGAAACGAATTTCAGGACAACCCCGAAACTGTATAAATATACCCGCATTTGTATTACGACCGAATACAAATGCAACTGAGACAAAGATATTATACCTACTCAATATAATACTCGGATCCGGCTTAAACCAAAGTCGACCAGTATCATCTGCCCGAAAACTGACACGTGCGTAAACGCACGTGCATTTTCCGAACCCTGCCATAAAACCATACGGCCTCTACAACGTTTCGCGCGAACTTGGGAAACTGTCTGTGGGGGACTCTAATGACTCGTCAGTACCCTGGCAGTGGGTTTAACCACAAACCGTCAGCGGCACTAGCTATGCGTAACGGCTGCCCACGGACTGACCTCAAGTGAGGCTGATGAGCAAACTCAAGGGAGGCCGATGAGCGAACTCATCCAGAAACCCTACTGAGCCTAACAGTGACAATGTATATACAGTCCGGTCCGTTCGTCAATGAGTATCGCATATCTGCCTAGGGGGCTAGTAACGTCAGACCCCCAATAGCAGTATAAGTCGTGTCGGAGTGAAGCCTCAATACACCCTGAGATACTACTGGAGTACCTACCAGTAAATCTCCTACCATGGCCATGGATTTGTGTAATGGCTCTCCTAGACACAGCACGACCTCGCCCCCAATACCGGGAGAGACGAATCCCCTGCCGATCCGCTCACGTGCCTCCATATGGCTCGGGACTGTACCCAAAAGCTACCTGTTTGCACGACTCCTTTGAGCCGTGGTAGGGTAGAAATCAAAGCACAGTGGGAACTCACACGAGACAAATGACGACCTCAGGTCGATGAACTAACCTGTACACATGTCACCAGGGAACTGCTATCTGACGGTAGATATAATACTAACTAGCAGATTCCCGGCGAGTCCTGTCCGGTGTACTCATAACCCAATGAGCACCTGTATACATCTTATGTGATCCAACTGACACCAGTGGCTTGTGAGACCGGCCACCGCCCCTCGTCGGGGTCTCGACTGTACACACTAGTCTACTCCGGAGTATCAATGCCCTGTCTCGAAACTCCCACGACTAGGGACCACAATTAAGGATATGCATATAAACTACCCAACTCTCACGTATATGATCGCCATCATACTGTTGGTAGTAAAGCAAGATCCTAAGGGCTCTATCAAAGTGTAACATGCAATCAGTCACCTGAACATGTACACGACTGATAAAGGCAAACCAGATAGCATACTATCATCTTGAGTAAGACTGTCCTTTCGGGATAGGTCCTCCGCAATCATTGCAATCACGTACCTGCGATCCAATAATTGACTATGAGGGCACTATCTCCAACAGTCCAATAACACCCTGAGATACTACTGGAGTACCTACCAGTAAATCTCCTTCCATGGCCATGGACTTTGTGTAATGGCTCTTCTAGACACAGCACGACCTCGCCCCCAATACCGGGAGAGACGAATCCCCTGCCGATCCGCTCACGTGCCTCCATATGGCTCGGGACTGTACCCAAAAACTACCTGTTTGCACAACTCCTTTGAGCCGTGGTAGGGTAGAAATCAAAGCACAGTGGGAACTCACACGAGACAAATGACGACCTCAGGTCGATGAACTAACCTGTACACATGTCACCAGGGAACTGCTATCTGAGGATATGTGTAATACCAACTAGCAGGTTCCCGGCGAGTCCTGTCCGGTGTACTCATAACCCAATGAGCACCTGTATACATCTTAGGTGATCCAACTGACACCAGTGGCTTGTGAGACCGGCCACCGCCCCTCGTCGGGGTCTCAACTGTACACACTAGTCTACTCCGGAGTATCGATGCCCTGTCTCGAAACTCCCACGACTAGGGACCACAATTAAGGATATGCGTATAAACTACCCAACTCTCACGTATATGATCGCTATCATACAGTTGGTAGTAATGCAAGATCTTAAGGGCTCTATCAAAGTGTAACATGTAATCAGTCACCTGAACATGTACACGATTGATAAAGGCAAACTAGATAGCATACTATCATCTCGAGTAAGACTGTCCTACCGGTATAGGTCCTCCGCAATCATTGCAATCACATACCTGCGATCCAATAATTGACTATGAGGGCACTATCTCCAACAGGAAACTCTGCCGAAATTTTCAGAAAATACTTGATGATTTAAAAACACATACTACCACACCTTTTGTTAAAACACTTGCTTTTAAACTAAGTTTTTCCTTTACTCTCTTTTCAAATTGTTTAGATTTCTGGGATTTTGGCTTACTTAAATTAGATCGGGTCCAATAGACTTCATACGATTCAAGTGCCAGTCACGTACTATTTCGGGTCGTGACAAAGTTGGTATCAGAGCGCTATGTTTAACCTTGGTTCGAGTCTATGTTTGACTATGCGGTGTCTATGGCGTATATATATTCGGAACCTAGGCTTGACCTTACGGAACTTTGACATGGTCGAGGGGGTATTAGACCCGAACTTTCTTCGCATAGGTTGACCTTGGTTGATGGAGTAGGTGACTTAAGTAGAGTGACGTACCGTGTGTAGGTTCCGTGGCATACTTACGATACGCTACTACGCTTAAGAAGCCTTAGGATGTACATTTCCTTGCACAGTATTATATTCATTCATATGATCTATCCTCATCGATATCGGTTTATGGTTTTGCTACCACGATTGCATTGGCAGAGAGAGCTGCGGCTAGAGTTGCGGTCGGCACGAGCTCGTCTTGGACAAGGACTGACCAGGATGTATTCCAGTGAAACACGATTGCATAGATATGTCGTTTTATTGTATTTTCGCGCTATGAGCGTATAATGGATTGGTTTTACTAAAATTTCTTGAACGTGCAGATCAGCACCAGAGGATTGGGCCACTGCTAGAGGCCGGATAGAATGTGATGACCGTTAATGTATCGCCTATTCTTGAGGATTGATGCACTATTCATCGTGCGAACGAATGAGACAGTTATTGCTGCGAATGGCGAGATATCGCCCAAGATGTTTGGAACTATTGCAGCACGAGTTTATAAGTAGAGGTATGATAGAAGGTCGCTAGTCACCCATGGATGGATGACTATGACATGTAGTTCGTTTTCACACCCCGATGCGAGGTCATCAGATTGATTGATTCCAGTTTGAGAAGACTTCACGCAGTTACGTTGAGAGTCGATAGAAGACAATCGAATGTCGGAAACCCATTTTCCAAATTTAAGGTATTCAGAAAAACATGCAAGTAATTCCGTGTGCAGCAGTTCAGCGGCGCCAATAACGAGGCTTGGGTTTTCCCTTCTACGGATAGTCCATAAGTACTATGGCATGTACTGAATATTGTTAAACTGTACTCAAGAGTTGAGCTCTTGGGGGATTATGGAAACTTGACGAATTGATCGGGAAGTTCGACGTCTTCCGGATATCATGTGATAGGATACATTGCTTGGGAGACTCCAGATACGAGTATAGCTGTTGGAACGCAGTCCATGCAGCCACTAAGAGACGAGTCTGAATCAGTCGCCATTAGAGAAAAGTGGACTAAGAGGTTCGTACGAGATTTTGATGAGATGACATTCCACTCCGCTGACATCAGAGATGCGATACGCATGCAGAGGCGTCGAATATGGACATATCTTCCAGAAGGAGTCATGATGAATACCCAGCCGTTCCGGAACAAGAAATACATTTACTAAAGGGTGATAACTTCCGGGCAGTTCGGCAGAAACGAGAATTGGGAGTGACCCAGACATGATCATTCTGAAATACTAAACGAGAATACATGGACCCAGGATCGGTCGTATTGTGCACACCCAGTAGGCCAGAGTTCGGCATCGTCGACGATATATGTTATGAATGACCATGACAGTTGGTCGGAGATCTTCAGAGGATATGCTAGAGCGGGACTCTTTCCGTCATCTTGGATTTTGATATTTTGGGCGATCTATTTACATGATTGAGTTTTCGTGCACCACAGTTGCACTTGACTTCGATTTGATGTCATTCGAGATGTTGATTTGATTTCATGTCTATGGTATGCATATGTTTGACTTGTGCTTTCGGCATAGTTTTCGTGCACTTTTAGTATTTTGATTCGATTTTGTGCATGCTGATGCACATGGTTGTGAGATTATATACCACGGTATACCCGATTGGGATTGAGATGTGTCGTATACCGTCGATTTCGATTGTGATAATCGATATTTGTTTTTGTTCACCTTGTGAACTTGATTTGGATTCTGGCGCATACTTGGCAGATGCACTAAATCGGGATTCTTCATGCATATCAGATTCACCTGATATTGTTGTCAGGCACACCGTTGCCCTTGACCGGTGTTTTTGTGCATACCCGTTGCTCTTAGATTTTGTTTCTGTGCACATGTATGGAACATTCATTGATTTCGATTTCTGTGCGCACCTGGCATTGTTACATGTACTATTGAGTACGATTTCTTTCGAGCGGTACGTTTTTATGATATTTACCATTTGGTATAGTAGCTGAACAGGACTAGTCCGAGGACAGTACCTGAATATATATTTTTCCATGCATTGATAGTTACCGAAGGGATTTCCAAGAAAGAGCAATAGTCTCAGTATTTACCTACGTGTCTGAGATGACACGCAACATTTTACAAAGGAAACCCTTCTAGATTATTTTTTTAAAAAAACAAAAAAAAGCGGGACGTGTAGGTTAAACAAAGGATATATATATATATATATATATATATATATATATATATATATATATATATAGTTATTTTGTTACAATGAACGTCCGCTACTTGTGCTGTGATACGCGCATTTCACAGTGATTTGAAAAAGGTTTGGCATGCATTTCTTTCAGATGTTTTGACGAGTTTACAAAGATGCGTACTATGTACATGTTATAGTTTTGATGTATATCATGTTGATTTTCGTATTGGACTTTGACATTGGTGCCTTCACCGTGACTCCGATGATTGCGGGATGCTTGACGGAATTTTGATTTTGAGTTATATACTCTTTTTTCTTGCGCGTGCATTGCGCTACGATATGTTTTGTGTATTCATGGTTTCGGAGCCCCGACGACTTGATCTTTTTACTGAAATGTTTTAGTATTTGAGGGGTTTAAATTTAAATTCGGGGACCGATTTTATTTAAGGGGGGAAGATTGTTATATTTCAGAAAAAATAAAATATTATTTTAGGAAATTTTTATAATTAAATAATAAATATTATGGATATTTTGATAATGCAGTATAATTAATTACCAATAAATTGGGAAATATTTGGAAAATTATAGAAATTACTGAAGAGAGGGTGTTTGATATGATTTAAGCAAATTATAAATTCTTTATGATTAATTATATTCCATTTTTATGCTAATCGTGTTTAAATATCTCTAATCTTGCATTAAGCTTGATTTGTGCACATGAGATGCACCATGTCATACTACATATTTGTTACATTTTCCTACCATAGTCTTTTCTATATTTTTCATGCATGACATGGTTTTAAAAGATAAGGGAAGAGAAGAAAAGAAAAAGAGGAAAAGAAAAGAAAAGGAAAAATAGTAAAGAAATGGGTATGGGCAAGAGAGAGAAGAGAGAAAGAGGTGAGGGGTCATTTGACCTTAGCTCCCATTTGTTTCCCTCTTCATTTTCTTCATCATTCTCACCTCCTCCTTCATCCATGGCTGCCCTCTTCCCTCCACCACCTCAACCCCTCACAACACACCCCAAAACACATCAAAACTTCATCTCCCTTTCATTAAAAATGTGCACAAGCTCACTACTAGCACTTTGGACCAAGAAAGCTAGGATTTTTTGCACTTGGGGCAACTCAAGAAATTTCTTGAGTTACCAAATGAGGTAATTCTTTCATATTTAGTGTAGCAATTGAATTCCTATAGCTTCTATTCATGTTTAAAACCGTTTTAGTGTAGTTTTGTGAACTTTGAAATTCCTAGAAGAGGGTTGAGGAATTCTTGAGTTGTGATTGTGCTAATGAGCGTTAGTGGTGACCTTAAACCCTCTCATAGTGTTAGAAACCCAGACCAAACAGAAACAAACCCAAAATACGAGTTCGATATCAAGATGTCGGTTTTGTGTATAATTTGTGGGTGCAGGAAATCTGGGATGACCTGAGACTTTTAGAAGAAAAAAAAACAACACAACTAGCCTAGATGGACCACTACGAGACCACCCTGTGAAAACGAACCCATTCTTGGCAAATTCTACCGAGCAAGCCGGATTTCTTAGGGAAGTGGCCGGCCAAGTTGGGGAGTTTGGTATCCATGTTTCTGTAGGGTTACTAGGCACACGCACAAGAGTCTATAAGGCATCATCCATGCCCGATTTAAAATTTAGTCGTGCCGAACAACCCTAAACCAAGATCTTAGACTTAAGATTAGGCGAAACAAAGCATGTTTAACACATTAAAATCTAAGAGTTTGGGATTACAACCTTTGTAGTCCGGTCCTTCACTTCATAAGCTCCGTGTTGTGGTCCCTTCGCTGTGATCATCAAGTTCCGAACTCTCGAGAGGCTCTACGAAGAGAAAGATGCAAGCTTGCTTCCGATCTTCGATAACAAAGATGATCTACCTTGAAGTTTCATTAACACAAGCTCTCACTCACAAAATGAAGTGAACACTTAAATCTAAATGGCTAGTATAGATTAGGATGATGAAGTAGGATTTTAGCTCTCATTTATTATCTTAATCTCACGCATTTTCATCACCAAAGAAAAAGCTAGAAAGCTTTTCTTCAAGAACTCAAGGAAGAAGAAGAAGAAGAATCATTTGTGATAAATAATGAAAGTGGTCATATCATTACCAAAGCAACCATGGTTAAGTCAAGAAAAGACGTAACCATTGTAGAGATCTAACCATGGTTAAGGGTGTGGGTTGGGTTAAGTAAATATCTTGCAAAATATCTTTGTAAAAACAAAAAAGAAACCTTCTAGAAGGTTCAAGAAAGAACTAACCCAAATCAAACCCTAACCTTGTTTAATCTCCACTAAACATGTTGCATTAGTAATCATATCATGTTACAATATTATATATCACATATACAATATTTATTGTAACAAAATAAAATAATACAATTAACATATATCGCATATATATCAATGTATTACCCGAGTGAGAAAAAGAATCTTTTAGTGAGCTTATATAAGTTAATGTAATTTAATATATCAAACATATAATTATACATTAAATTATCGAATCATCATTTGATTCGATAATTCGGCTATTTCACAAATAACCGACTAATATAATATGTATTAGTGCATCGAATCAACACTTGATCCGATGACCCGGCTATATCACATATACCCGGCCGATATCTCATATCGCAAGAATCTAATATGGTATCACATATACGTATTGTTCTCAGTCCCGCACATATCACATATGTGCTCCTACTCCGTTTTTCCTGAGCCAAGAAACCTTTATGTAGGACTCTAAAGAATTGTCAATACGCTGGCAGTAGGTGATGATCATATCAAACACCCATAATCTGCAAGCAGTCGGCTAAATGTAACAGCCACCCAGGTCTTGAGCATTCAGAAGATCAACAAGAAAGCCTGTACATTCTCTTCTGAATCCAGTCAGTACCACTCCTGCAAAGTCCGGTCTCTTTGTCTGATATGTCGCATATCTCGGCTAGGGGTGGTAAACGTCAGACCCCAGTAGCTTGATAAGTCATGTCGATATGAGGTATATAACAGTTCGAGAAACTACTGATAACACTTACCAGTAAATCTTAGCAAACCTGGCCAGGGATTTCCAGTTATAGCCAATCGAACACAGCACAACATCAACTCCCTATACTGGGAGACGAATCCCCTCCTATCGCTCATTGCCTCCATGTGATTCGGGACTTTACTCAAAAGCCACCTTTTTGCACGCCCTCTTGGACGTGATATGATGGAAATCAAAGCACAGTAGGAATCACACAAGACTCTTTGACGATCTCGGGTCTACAGACTACTCTGTACCATTGTCACCAGAAAACTGCCATCAAACGTGGTGTATAATACCATCTGGGGGTTCTCGGTGAGTCCGTCCAGTGTACCCAGTCTCCACTGAGCACCAGTACACCATCCTTGATGTCAAACACCGATGGATATGGGATCATCCATTTCCCATCATATGGGTCAAGATGCGTATACGCTAGTCTACTCTGGTGTATCGATGCCCTGTCTCGATACACCCTCGACTAGGAACAGTTATAGGATGTACTCGTCGACTACCGTGGCCCCACTAGTACGATCTCATCATAGTCCCAGTAGTCGAGTACACATCCTAAGGGCTTTATTAACATGTATATATAGAGACAATCAAAATATATGTTAAGATAATGTACAACCAGATAGCATACTATCATGTCGAGCAAGAAAGTCCTCTCTATATATGTCCAAGCATCCATTATAGTATACATCGTATGTACAGTAATGGCCTCTAGGGAAAACATATAACTAACAATCTTCCACTTGCACTAGGGCCATCTGTTGTGGTATCGCATACTCAACAATTAGCTGCGGTTGAAGTATTTCATACTCAACCATCCCATAAAAGTCTCTACTGGGAAAAAAGCCTTTGTGAGTGGATCCGCGCTGTTGTCCTCTGTGTCTACTCTCCTAACCTCGTTCTCTCTGGAGATCAACCATCTCCATGATCAGGTGATACTGCCTAAGAATTATATCTGGATTTCAGATGTGACGGGGGTTCCTTGGCATAAGCCACAACTCCCTTGTCACACAAAGGTAGGAATGAAGTTCATCTCATGAACTTATATATCTAGACTGCCTCTTTGGTAGCATCCTTAGTAACGATGTATCTTGCCTTTAATCGTCTAGTAAGTCACGATATCGTGCTTGGAACTGTTCCAACATACCGTCCCTCCACTGAGGGTAAAAACAATGCCTGCGACTGACATTTAGTCGTCCTTATCACCCTGGAACTGTTTCCAGTTATTCTCCCCAGGATCGATTGATACCATCTCACTACAACTAGTGAGAATCCTAATATCCAATTAGTTCTATCTCATAGATCCAAAACCCAGGATTTAGGAAGTATCACTTTGATCCTATATGGAGAACCATTGTGATAAGTGGAGATTGACCGAGCGTAGCATATGAAACTCCTTCCCTAGCAAGAGTATGTCATCCACGTACTCTACGAGGATCACCACCATACTCCCTACTAACTTTTTGTATATACAAGGTTCATCTACCATTTTTATGAAGTCAAACTCTTTGACTACCACATCAAAACAGTTGTTCCAACTGTCTGATTTATCACATAAAACATCATGCACACGTTTTCGCTGCTCCCACTATCTACGAAGCCCTCTGGATGTGTACTTATAGACGCTCTCTTCTAAATCAACATTTAGAAAAGCAGTCATGACACCCAACCGCCAGATATCGTAATCATGGTATGTAGCAGTGGCAAGTAGGATCTGGATGGACTTAAGCATAGTTTTGAAATTCTCAACTTTTCCATGTACACCAAGTAATCTTCTCAAGATATACTTGCTCCTGATGGGGATTTAACACTTCAGATAAAGCAACCAAAGTCCATACTTTGTTGGTGTATAAGGATTCCATCTCAAATTGCTAAGCACCCAGCCATTCTTATAGAGTCCCACTCCTGATGGCCTGCTCGAAATGTTAGTTGTATGTATGCCCTAGAGGCCAGTATTGTACAGATGATGTATATTATATTGGATGCTTGGACATATATAGAGATGACTTTCTTGCTCGATATGATAGTATGCTATCTGGTTACTCTTTATCTTAACATGTATACTAGTCTCTTTAAACTGTATTATGGTTACATGTTGGTAAAGCCCTTAGGATGTGTACTTGACTACCTAGACTATGTTGCAGATCATACTAGTGGGGACATGGTAGTCCATAAGTACATCCTTCAAGGTCCCTAGTCGTGGGTGTATCGAGACGGGGCATCGATATACCAGAGTAGACTAGCGTATACGCTTCTCGACCCATGAGATGGGCGATGGATGATCCCATATCCATTGGTGTTTGACATCAGAGATGGTATACGGGTGCTCAGTGGAGACTGGGTACACTGGACGGACTCGCCGAGAACTCCCAGATGGTATTATACCTCACGTCAGATGGCAGTTCTCAGGTGACACTTGTGCAGGTTAGTCTGTAGACCCGAGATCGTCATAGAGTCTTGTGTGATTCCCACTGTGCTTTGATCTCCACCTTACCACGTCCATGAGGGCGTGCAAAACGGTGGTCTTTGGGTACAGTCCCGAGTCACATGGAGGCAATGAGCGATAAGAGGGGTTTCGTCTCTCCCGGTATTGGGGGTTGATGTTGCATTGTGCTCGATTGGCCATAACAGGGAAGTCCCTGGCCAGGGCTGATCAGAGATTTGCTGGTACGTGTTACCATTAGTTTCTCGACCTCTTATGAGCCTTACATCAGCACGACTTATCGGTTATTGGGGTCTGACGTTTACCACCCCTAGACTTGATATGCGACATATCAGACGAACAGACCGGACTGTACGGTAAGTGTTACTGGTTGGATTCACAGGAGTATGAGCGGGCTAGCTCGTCGATCTTCTGATCGCTCAATACTCGGGTGGCCGTTACATTTAGCAGACCGCTTGCGGCTTGTGGGTGCTTGATATGATCATCATCTACTACCGGCGTATTGACGAGTCTTTAGAGTCCTACACAGAGGTTTCCTGGCTCAAGCGAAACGAAATAGGAGTGCATATGAGATATGTGCGGGACCGAGAATAATGTGTGTATGTGATACCATATTTCATTCTCGCGATGAATGTATCGATTGGTTATATTCGATATAACCTAGATATCGAATCAAGCAATGATTCGATAAGACGATACATAGGATACTAGTCGGTTATATGCGATATGGCCAGATCGTTAAATCAAGTGTTGATTTAATGATTTAATGTATATTTATATATTTGATATATTACTTTGCATTAACTAGTATTGGTTCATTTTAAAAAGGATTTTCTCACTTGATGCACATTGTATATGTGATATATTTTTGTGCACTTGTTTGTATCATGTTTGATGATACTTGCTCACTTGGGTTTGTGTAAAGATTAAACCATGGTTATATGAATGATTAGGGTTTTGTTTATTTACTTATTTATTTATTCATTTTGGAAAATAAATGAGAATGGTGGCTTATTTTGTTTGTATGTTGAAGCTTCTTGAAGCTTTGAACAAGTCCACCATTCTTATCTCATCCTTAACCCTAACCATTCCAACTATCCCTAATTTACTCTCTACACTTGACTATGGTTAGGATATGATAAGTATTCATATTAGTTTCTTTTTTAAATAAGAGACTTATCATATTCTTCATCTTCTCCTTCTTCTTCTTCAAGAAAAACCTTGCCTTCATCAATGGCAACTTGAGCAAATGAGTGAGAAATCCAATTCTAAAGTGAACCCACCTCCTATTTCTTCATCCTCTACCTCTTGCCAAGTAGTATAGGGTGTTTACTTCACAAGTTTCACAACTTGGTGAAGTTGGAGCTTGATCTTGTGTAACCTCGACGTAGATCATCTTCGGCACGAAGCCGACGACCTTGCCCGCCTATTTCTACGATGAAGCCGATGCTTGAGTCCGGGATTCGAGACGGACAGCGAGAGGACGTCTACGTGGAGCTAAGGAAGTGGAGAACCTGTTCTACAAAGGTTGTAGCCTCTTTCTTTTAGTTAAGTAGTTAACTAGTTTCACTTTGTCGCCTAAAATTCTAGTTAACGATCTAGTCTAGGGTTTCTCGGCACCGTAAAATTTGAAATTGGCATGGTTGATGCCTTGTGAGACCTCTTGAGAGTGCCTTGGAACCCTACAGTGGTATCAGAGCCTAGCTAGAGCCTTAGGCGAAGTCTGGACGACGTTTGAAACCCGAATACACATCGAAACCCTAACACATCATGCTCTCTGGACTTTTTCCAAAAACTGGGATTTTTCCAGATTAAAAATTCTTAAAAAATTCAGCAGGGAATTATAAGAACTACGATGCAAAATTTACCTCATGAACAGTAAATAGTGCGGCGGAACCGCGGCAGAAGCTTGGCTTCTGCGGCGGTTCCGCGGCCAACTAATTGGAATATCCTGTAATTTTTGCACAGTAATTCATCATTTCAGCAGCTGAGTTTTCTGGGAATCTTTAATATGCACTCAACAGTTGAGTTTTCTGAGGTGTTTTAGAGCTTCAATGATTCGACCGGTAATTTCAAATGTCGTCTATGTGTTTTCCGGGTATTTGGAATATGTTAAAAAGTTCGACCGGATGTAGATACCCAATCTTTCCCCTGCCGGGAAATTTCCAATAGTTGGATTTTTCTGTGGTTTAAAGACGTTCTGAGTAATGCAAGTAACACGATGGTCCCTCTAGAAGACAACAAACCTTAACTCGATTATGTGACCGTCTTGAGCTGCCCTTTGAACCTTAGGGTTTGGGGCAGTACGGCGTGCCACATGTGAGGCGTTGGCTTGACCCTTCTACGGCTGGACCGTTGGTACTGAGGCATGAATTGAATGTCTTTGAACTTATTTCATGTGTTGATCGGTGTCGGGAAAACTTGGGTGTTCGAATGTTCGATCGGAAAGTTTAATATTTTCTATTTATCCGGAATGGGATACAATAATTGGAATTCACAAACAGTTATGAGATAACTGAATGAATGTTATAAATCTAGCGGTTTAGTCTCACTTGATATTGAAAAGTGTTTTCGATAATGAGACTAAAATGCGGGGTTTATAACTGTTAGGCATGTGATGTCTAAGTATTTCATTTGATTAGGCATGCGATATCTAAAGCGATTGCGGATTCCAACTGTTATAGTTTTACACTTTCATTTCTGTGACCGTAAGTGTAGTATGTCAATATCGCCGGTTTCGTTGCTATACGTCAACGACAATTGGGGTATGCATACTTACTTACGTTTATGACATGTGATGTTATGTGTTGCTGGATATGTTATATTGGATTGTCGTGATTGAATAGCCGGGGTTTTTTATGTGAGATGAGTGTTTTTCATTTTCATTCATGTAAAAACATGTCTGTAATATTCTTTTATTTGGGGCACTTCCAGGTTGCGGAAGTTGTCACCTTTTGTATATTATTTATTTTTCCGCATTAAGATAGACCCAAGGAGGGGAGCACAAGTAACCGGGTTCTGGGGTCCAGTGGGAGACCAACTCGAGGAGTCGAGTCCGGGTCTCCTAACCCTAGAATTGGTAGGGTTGCTTGCCGCTCTCGTAGGGGTCTAGGGGTGTGGGATTGGCTATTCATCACGACCGTGGAATCCGTGTTTTATACTGGCTCGAATTGAAAACACGGACGTCCTAGTATATCCAATGTTTCATATGTTTCTTCTGCTGCGATATCTGTGATGCGATCATGTGATGTTCTGTGATAGATACTGTATATAATATATATGATATATTATATAGACGTTACTTATGTTTTACATCCGCGCTAGCCCTGCCCCGCTCTGCCGTTAGTTACCTAACCTAACGGTGCACGAGGGGACATCATGGCGAATGCGGATGGCATAAGTGTACGTCGTATTTATCTGTGATGTTTAGGTACTTAATTGATGGGACTTCATTAATGTGATTAATGAAAGAAAAGAAACCTAAGATGCTGTAGAATCAAATTTTAAACCAAAAAAGGTAGATACAGTTCTTGCTTTGCATAGCGGTATATATGATATACCCTGCACCTTAGTCGATGAGGAAAAGACCGAGATCCCTTCACCGGGAGTGACTCCTTTAGCAATAACTGGCAGATGCTACATACTCGGTCTGTTTTTGATTGCTTCTATAGTTTCTGCTTTGCACAGAGATATATATGATATATCCCGCACCTCATTCGACGAGGAAATGGCCGACGATCCCTTCACCGGGAGTGACCCCTTTAGCAAAACTAGAAAAGCCTCAAAATCACTCCATTTCAAAACTTCATTTGATTCTACAACGATATCAAGTTCATTACGCAATAGGTTTTCAGAAAAACCTGCCGCAGCCTTCCGTCATTTCAGATAAGTACTAGTTAGTATTCGTGCTACGTTTGTTGGCCTTTGTCAAGGCGTAGTGTGCGGTAGCTGAATAGTGCTTATCTGCTTATGCATGTGAGGAAGATTGTTTCAGGGTAGTCGTACGACCTTGTTGGCCTTTGTCAAGGGTCGTGCGGGTGGATTTGATTCAATCATGAAATGAGGGGTTGAACTTGACTAGCATCCTGTGATTTGTTGGCCTTTGTCAAGGTCATAGGACACTAGGGGCAAAATATTATCGGGAATTTCAAGTGTTGAAATTTGCAATGAGATTGCATACCTTCTATGAGATAGTTGGATCCCGATACCCACTGCGAGTAAGAGTTACTCCTGGGAGAGTTTTACACATTACAATTAGCCGATCAAGTAGGTGTCTAGAAAGGTGTCAACGGGGTTACGCCTCTGGGAAAACGAGGTTTACATTAATTAGGTTCGTGCGAAAGCACGGGGGACCTCCCTCAAAGTACCGACACTGGCCTGGCTGATAGATCGACGAAGTTGTAGGGTGTAATTAATCCCGGCTAGTCATTCCTTTTAGGGTTTGAAGGAAGATTTGATAAAAAACAGTGGGAGCTATCCTGATTAGATAAGATAATAACTAATCTGATCTTGCACGAGCATACGCTAAAGTGTTTTCTTCTCTCTCTCTCCAGGTAGCGACCATTTCATGCCCTAATAAAGATAATAATATGGATGTATTGACCGAACCCGCATGTTATACTGTGCTGGGGAACGTTGGTTCCATTCTTTCTTATAAGAGTTATAGGAATGAACAGGACATAGGGGAATACCAGGATTCCCATGCCACCCGATTGAAGAAAGTACATGTTGATGCATTTTCTTCGGGTGTGTTCGTTACAGAGAACTATTTCTCCATTTGCCCTACGTCCTGGGTATTAGATACCTGGTCAGGATCCCATATATATAATCAGTTACATTGGCTTAGGAAAGGTAGAGAACTTGGAGAAGGTGATAAAGACATTAGAGTTAGAAATGGTGCAATTGTTGCAGCTAAGACTGTCGGGGAATATCACCTTGTATTACCAACTGGTAATACATTGGTTTTGAACGAATGCTATTACATGCCGAACCTGATATGCAACATTATATCGGTCTCTTTTTTGAGTAAAGAGGGATATAATTTTGTATTACAGGACAATGTTATGAACATTTTCCGTAACCAAAAGTTGGTTGGATCAGGCACGTTGTGCAATGGCATTTATGTTCTAAATCAATCAACAGTTCTGAGCATAACAAACACACACAAGAGGAAGAGTTCAGAACTGAACGAATCCTTCTTGTGGAATTGTAGACTGGGTCACATCAATGCGACACGACTGGCTAAGTTGCATACGGATGGATATTTGAATCCATTTGAATTTTCATCTTATGAAACTTGCCAGTCATGTCTCAAATGAAAGATGACCAAAATTCCGTTTACGGGACACGGAGAAATAGTTACTGAACTCTTGGGACTTATACATAGTGATGTATGCGGTCCCATGTCTACACATGCCAGGGATGGTTCTTCGTACTTCATTACATTCACTGAAGATCTCTCTAGGTTCGGGTATGTGTTCCTGATGAAACACAAATCAGAAGCTTTTGAGAAATTTAGAGAATATAAAAAGGAAGTCGAGAACCAAACCGGAAAAAGTATTAAAATCCTTCGATCTGATCAAGGAGGAGAATACTTAAGCAATGAATTCCTGGACTTCCTAAAAGAGAATGTGATTCTCTCTCAGCTGACTCCTCCATATACACCACAGCACAACGGTGTATCAGAACGGAGGAACCGCACCCTATTAGATATGGTGCGCTCTATGATGAGCACAGCTGAGTTACCTATTTCCTTCTGGGGTTATGCGCTGGAGACAGCAGCATACCTAGTAAATGAAGTTCCATCAAAATCTGTACCTACCACACCATATGAGATATGGAGTGGGAAGAGACCATGTCTTAAACGAGTTAAGATAAGGGGTTGCCCGGCCTATGTCAAAAGGAAAAATCCGGACAAACTCGAGGCACGGTCAGTTCTATGCAAGTTTGTGGGATATCCCAAACATTCACATGGATATCTTTTCTACCATACAGAGGAACAAAAATTGTTTGTTTCTCGACATGCCACCTTTTTGGAAAAGGAATTTCTTGCAAATGAAATTAGTGGCGATAAGGTAGAACTGGAAGAAATTCCGGCTACACAAACTCAAACTGAAGATTTAGTGGAACCAGAGGATTCAGTAGCTCCCGACGAACCTCAGCCTCTCCGCCGATCTAGTAGGGTTCCTCGCCCACCTGAGAGATACTACGGTTTTCTCATGGATGGTGGGAGCGAGGATTGCATCATGGAGGATGATGACCCAACTAGCTTCGAGCAGGCCATCACGAGTAGGGACTCAGTGAAATGGCTGAATGCTATGTGGTCCGAGATGGAATCCATGTACACCAACAAAGTATAGACTTTAGACGTTTCTCCTGAAGGGGTAAAACCCATTGGGAGCAAGTAGATCTTCAAGAAGAAACTTGGTGTAGATGGGAAAGTGGAGACTTTCAAAGCTAGACTTGTTGTAAAAGGTTTTCGCCAAAGACCAGGTGTGGACTATGACGAAACCTTTTCTCCAGTGGCTATGCTTAAATCCATCCGAATCATGCTTGCCATCGCTGCATATCATGATTACGAAATCTGTCAAATGGATGTTAAGACCGCCTTTCTAAACGGTGATTTAGAAGAGTGCGTGTACATGACTCAGCCAGAGGGCTTCGTAGACAGTGGGAGCAGCGGGAAGGTGTGCAAGCTGCTTAAATCCATTTATGGATTAAAGCAAGCATCACGGAGTTGGAACATCTACTTTGACGTCGTTATCAAAGAGTTTGATTTCGTCAAAAATCCAGATGAACCTTGTATCTACAAGAAGGTGGCAGAGAGTAAGGTTGTCTTCCTCGTATTGTATGTGGACGACATACTCTTGATAGGAAATGATATTCCTATGCTGCAATCGGTCAAGCTCTTCTTATCACAAAGAATCTCAATGAAAGATCTCGTTGATGCCTCCTGCTTATTGGGGATAAGGATCTATAGAGATAGATCCAAACGGATATTGGGATTGTCCCAATCCAGGTACATTGACACCATACTAAAGAGGTTTAGTATGGATTAATCCAAGCGTGGGAACTTGCCCACGATCTCGGGAGTCACTCTCTCCAAAGAGATGTCTCCCAAGACTGATTTGGAGAGAGCTCGCATGCAAGGGATACCCTATGCTTCGTCTGTAGGCTCTATCATGTATGCGATGCTATGTACCAGACCCGATGTAGCATACTCACTAAGTGTAGTGAGCAGGTATCAAGCTGATCCTGGAGAGAGTCACTGGACAGCTGTGAAGAGCATTCTCAAGTACTTGCGAAGGACTAAAGAGATGCTCTTGGTGTATGGTAACGGAGAACTCCAAGTGGAGTCCTTTACCGATTCGAGCTTCCAGAGTGATAAGGACGACTCTAAGTCGCAGTCGGGATTTGTCTTTACCCTTTACGGAGGGGCGGTTAGCTGGAAGAGTTCCAAGCAGGAAACCGTGGCAGACTCCACGATGGAGGCTGAATACATCGCTGCCAACGATGCTGCCAAAGAGACTGTCTGGATCAAGAAGTTCATTTCTGAACATGGAGTGGTTCCATCCATTGAGCATCTAATACCTTTGTATTGCAATAACAATGGAGCGGTGGCTTTGGCCAAGGAACCCAGGTCCCATCAGCGATCCAGGCATATCCTGAGGCGGTATCACCTGATCCGGGAGATAGTTGATCGCCGGGAGATCGAGGTCAGGAGGGTTGACACGAAGAACAACAAGGCGGATCCACTCACGAAGGCCATTCCCCTGATACAGTTTGAGAGACTCTTCGGGATGCTCGGTATGAGATACTACAGCAGCTGGCCCTAGTGCAAGTGGGAGATTGTTAGTTGTATGTATGCCCTAGAGGCCAGTATTGTACAGATGATGTATATTATATTGGATGCTTGGACATATATAGAGATGACTTTCTTGCTCGATATGATAGTATGCTATCTGGTTACTCTTTATCTTAACATGTATACTAGTCTCTTTAAACTGTCTTATGGTTACATGTTGGTAAAGCCCTTAGGATGTGTACTTGACTACCCGGACTATGTTGCAGATCATACTAGTGGGGACATGGTAGTCCATAAGTACATCCTTCAAGGTCCCTAGTCGTGGGTGTATCGAGATGGGGCATCGATATACCAGAGTAGACTAGCGTATACGCTTCTCGACCCATGAGATGGGCGATGGATGATCCCATATCCATTGGTGTTTGACATCAGAGATGGTATACGGGTGCTCAGTGGAGACTGGGTACACTGGACGGACTGGCCGAGAACTCCCAGATGGTATTATACCTCACGTCAGATGGCAGTTCTCAGGTGACACTTGTGCAGGTTAGTCTGTAGACCCGAGATCGTCATAGAGTCTTGTGGGATTCCCACTGTGCTTTGATCTCCACCTTACCACGTCCATGAGGGCGTGCAAAACGGTGGTCTTTGGGTACAGTCTCGAGTCACATGGAGGCAATGAGCGATAGGAGGGGTTTCGTCTCTTCCGGTATTGGGGGTTGATGTTGCATTGTGCTCGATTGGCCATAACAGGGAAGTCCCTGGCCAGGGCTGATCACAGATTTGCTGGTGCGTGTTACCAGTAGTTTCTCGACCCGTTATGAGCCTCACATCAGCACGACTTATCGGTTATTGGGGTCTGACGTTTACCACCCCTAAACTTGATATGCGACATATCAGACGAACAGACCGGACTGTACGGTAAGTGTTACTGGTTGGATTCATAGGAGTATGAGCGGGCTAGCTCGTCGATCTTCTGATCGCTCAATACCCGGGTGGCCGTTACGTTTAGCAGACCGCTTGCGGCTTGTGGGTGCTTGATATGATCATCATCTACTACCGGCGTATTGACGAGTCTTTAGAGTCCTACACAGAGGTTTCCTGGCTCAAGCGAAACGAAATAGGAGTGCATATGAGATATGTGCGGGATCGAGAATAATGCGTGTATGTGATACCATATTTCATTCTCGCGATGAATGTATCGATTGGTTATATTCGATATAACCTAGATATCGAATCAAGCAATGATTCGATAAGACGATACATAGGATACTGGTCGGTTTAATGCGATATGGCCGGATCGTTAAATCAAGTGTTGATTTAATGATTTAATGTATAATTATATATTTGATATATTACTTTGCATTAACTAATATTGGTTCATTTTAAAAAGGATTTTCTCACTTGATGCACATTGTATATGTGATATATTTTTGTGCACTTGTTTGTATCATGTTTGATGATACTTGCTCACTTGGGTTTGTGTAAAGATTAAACCATGGTTATATGAATTGTTAGGGTTTTGTTTATTTACTTATTTATTTATTCATTTTGGAAAATAAATGAGAATGGTGTCTTATTTTGTTTGTATGTTGAAGCTTCTTGAAGCTTTGAACAAGTCCACCATTCTTATCTCATCCTTAACCCTAACCATTCCAACTAACCCTAGTTTACTCTCTACACTTGACTATGGTTAGGATATGATAAGTATTCATATTAGTTTCTTTTTTAAATAAAAGACTTATCATATTCTTCATCTTCTCCTTCTTCTTCTTCAAGAAAAACCTTGCCTTCATCAATGGCAACTTGAGCAAATGAGTGAGAAATCCAATTCTAAAGTGAACCCACCTCCTATTTCTTCATCCTCTACCTCTTGCCAAGTAGTATAGGGTGTTTACTTCACAAGTTTCACAACTTGGTGAAGTTGGAGCTTGATCTTGTGTAACCTCGACGTAGATCATCTTCGGCACGAAGCCGACGACCTTGCCCGCCCATTTCTCCGATGAAGCCGATGCTTGAGTCCGGGATTCGAGACGGACAGCGAGTGGATGTCTACGTGGAGCTAAGGAAGTGGAGAATCGGATCTACAAAGGTTGTAGCCTCTTTCTTTTAGTTAAGTAGTTAACTAGTTTCACTTTGTCGCCTAAAATTCTAGTTAACGATCTAGTCTAGGGTTTCTCGGCACCGTAAAATTTGAAATTGGCATGGTTGATGCCTTGTGAGACCTCTTGAGAGTGCCTAGGAACCCTACACGAAACTAGTTGGGTCATCATTTCATGATGCAATCCTTGCTCCCACAGTCATAGAGAAATCAAAGTATCTCTTAGGTGGATGAAGAACCCTACTAGATCGGCGGAGAGGCTGAGGTTCGTTAGAATCTATTGAATCCTTTGGTTCTACCAAATTATCTGCTATAGTTTGTATAGCTGGAACTCCTTCCAGTTCTACCTCATGACCACTAATTTCTTCACAAGAAATTCCCTTTCACAAAGGTGGCATGTTGAGAAACAAAACATCTTTTGTTCCTCGGTTAGGTAGAAGATATTTCCTTGCGAATGCTTGGGATATCCAACAAACTTCTACAGATCTGACATTGCCTCGAGCTCGTCCAGATTTTGCTTTTAGACATAGGCCGGACAACCCCAAATCTTTACAAACTTAAGATATGGGCTCTTCCCTTTCCATATCACATATGAAGTGGTAGGCAACTGATTTGATTTGAACCCTATTCAATAGGTATGCAGCTTCTCAAGTGCATAACTCCCAAAAGGAAAATAGAAAATTCGGTAGTACTCATCATAGAGCGCACCATATCTAATAGGGTGTGATTGCTCCGCCCCGATACACCTACGTGTTGTGGTGTATACGGAGGAATAATGCTGAGGGAGAATCTCATTCTCCTTTAGAATAGTCCGGGAATCTCGTGCTTAAGTATTCTCCTCCTTGATCTCATCAAAAGGACATAATACTTTACCCATTTTTGGTTCTCTACTTCTAACTTATATTCTTTGAATATCTCAAAAGCATCGGACTTGTGTTTCAACAGGAACATATGTCTGAATCTTGAGAGATCATCAGAGAATATAATGAAGTACAAAGAATCGTTCTTGACATGTGTAGACAGGGGACCTTCATACTTCAACTTGTATCAATCCCAAGAGTTCACTAACTCTTTCTTTGTTTCCAATAAACAGAGCTATGGTCATCTTATCTTTGTGACATGACCGACAAGTTTCATAACTTGTAAATTCAAACTAATTTAAATATGCATCTTTATGTAACTTCAGCTAGTCGTGTCGCATTGATATGACCTAGTCTACAATGCCTCAAGAAGGATTCGTTCATTTCTGAACTCTTCCTCCTGTGTGTGTTCTGTATACTAAGAACTGTAGTTTGATTTAGAACGTCTATTCTTTTAGATAACGTGCCTGAACCGATCAACTCTTGATATGGGAAATGTTCAAAACATTATCCAACAATACAAAATTATATCCTTCTTTAATTATAAAGAGACTGATATGATGTTGTATATTAGGTTCAGTATCTAATAACATTCTTTCAGAATCAATGTATTCTGGTAATACAGGGTGATAACTGCCAAGAGTCTTGGCTACAACACTTGCATTATTTCCAACTCTTGAAACTTATCACCCGTTCACAATTCTCTACTTTTCTGTAGCCCATGTAACATATTACATATGCGGGATCCTGATCCGTTATCTCATACCCAGGATGTAAAGGATACTGAGAAACAGTTCTCTATAATGAACACACCCGAAGAAGATGTATCAACATGTACTTTCTTCGTTTGGGTGGCACGGAAATTCTGGTAATCCCCTATTTCCTGCTCTGTCTTATAACAATTATAAGTTAGAGCGGGACCAATGTTCCCTAGTGCAGTATAACAAGCGGGTTCGGTCAATACATCCATATTATTATCTTGATTAAGGTGTGACACAGTTGCAACCAGGAGAGAGAGAAGAAAACACTCAGCGTGCGCTTTTTACAAGATTAGATTAGTTATCAATTTATCTAATCAGGATGTCTCCCATTGTTTTAGTCAAATCTTCCTTCAAACCCTACAAGGAAAGACTAGCCGGGATTAATTACACTCTACAAGTTCGTCAATCTTTCAGCCAGGCTAGTGCCGGTACTTTGAGGGAGGTTCCCCGCGCTTTCGCACGGACCTAATTAAAATAAACCTCGTTTTCCCAGGGGCGTAACCCCGTTAACACCTTTCTAGACACCTAAATGATCGGCTAATTGTAATGTGTAAAACTCTCCCAGCAGTAACTCTTACTCGCAGTGGGTATCGGGATCCAACTATCTCATAGAAGGTATGAGATCTCATTGCAAATTTCAACACTTGAAATTCCCAATAATATTTTACCTCTAGCGTCCTATGACCTTAACGGAGGTCAACAAACCATAGGCTACTAGTAAAGTTCTATCCGTCATTTCCTGATTGAATTAAACCCACCAGCACGACCCTTGACGGAGGTCAACGAGGCCGCACAACTACCCTAAAACAATCTGCATCATATGCATAAACAGATAAATACTAGTTAGCTACAGCACACTGCGTCTTGACGGAGGTCAACAAATGTAGCACGAATATTAAGTAGGACTTATCTGAAATGACGGAGGGCTACGACAGGTTTTTAAGAAAACCCTTTGCGTAATGAACTTGATATCGTTGTAGAATCGAGTGATTTTGAATTGACTATTTTTTAGGCTTTTCTAGTTTCGCTAAAGAGGTCACTCCCGGTGAAGGGACATCGGCTCTTTCCTTATCGAATAAGGTGCAGGATATTTCACAAATATCACTATGCAAAGCAAAAACTATAGAAACAATCAAAAGACAAACCGAGTTTGTAGCATCTGCTAGTTTCACTAAAGAGGTCACTCCCGGTGAAGGGATCTCGGCTCTTTCCTTATCGAATAAGGTGCTGGATGTTCTACAAGGAACACCGCTATGCAAAGCAAGAACTAGAGCTACCAGTTTTTTAAACTTGTTTCTACAACATCTTTAGGTTTCTTTTAGTTTCATTAATCTCATTAATGAAGTCCCATTTTATTATGCTTCACAAGCATTGCATTTGAAACGAAATCTGCAATATAACATATATCTCTTATATATAATATAAACATTCATTTCAAGCAGTAATACGATCTCATCACAGAACATTTTAGCAGAAGAATCTATATGAAATATTGGATATACTAGGACGTCCGTGTTTTAATACGAGCCTGTATAAAACACGGATTCCACGGTCGCGATGAATAGCCAAACCCACATCCCTAGACCTCTATGAGAGCGGCAAGCAACTCTGCCAATTCTACGGTTAGGAGACCCGGTCTCGACTCCTCGAGATGGTCTCCCACTGGACCTCAGAACCCGGTTACTTATGCTCCCCGCCTTGGGTCTACCTAATGCGGAAAAGTAAATAATATACAATGTTGACATCATCCTCAGTCCGTAAGTTCCCCAATAAAAGAATATTACATACAAATGAATTTTACATGAATGAAAATAAAAACCCTCATCTCACATAAAACCCCCGGCTATTAAAAATGCGACGATCCAAAATAATATATCACAGCAACACATAATATCTCATATCATCAACGTAAGCAAGTATGCGTATCCCGATTGTCGTTGATGTATAGAAACGAAGCCGGCGATACACCACATACTACGCTTACGGTCACAGAAAAGAAAGTGTAAAACTACAACAGTTGGAATCCGCAACCTCCTCAGACATCTCATGCCTAACTAAACGAATTCCTTAGACATCGCATGCCTAACAATTATAAACCCATCATTTTAGTCTCATTATCGAAAACTCTTTTCAATATCAAGTCGGGCAATTCAACAAGATTCCCGACATCCTGATCGAATGCTCGTCGCAAACTTTAATAGATGGCCGCACCCCCGGATGCCGTCAATGAAGTGCACTAAGGTGGAACACCGCCGCCGCGAGCACCCGAACGGATGCTTTTGGCGACGGGGTTTTCCTACAGTCACTTGGTCGGGGCTTTGGGGCGTGGCTGTTTATTAACTTTACCCGGCGAGTATCCGCATACGCTACGTGATTGTGACGGACTTTTGATCGCATCAAAATCCTATGGCAACCGATCATCTGAGACTAAACTGCTAGATTTATAACATTTAAGCTAGTTATCTCATAACTACTTGTTGATTCCAAATATTCTATCAAATTCCAGATAAAAAGACAGTGTTAAACTTTCCGATCGAATTATCAAACACCTAAAATTTCCCAAATAGCTCAACACTTGAGCGGAGTTCAAAAAATATCCATCACATTCCACAGTACCAATGGTCCAGCCGTAGAAGGGTCAAGCCAACGCCTCATATGTGGCAACGCTGTACTGCCACAAACCCTAAGATTTAGAGGCGGTTCAGACGGTCACATAATCGAGTTAAGGTTTGTTATCTTCTAGAGGGTCCACCGCGTTACTTGCACAACTTTCCAAAAGTTTCAAACTCGAGAAAAAATCCAACTTTTGAAAATTTTCATACAGGGGAAAAAGTAAGTTATTGATATCCGTTCGAAGTTTTTAACAGTTTCTAAAATTATCCGGAAAAACTTAAATGAAATTAAATTATCCGATCGAATCAACAAGTCCCCAATACAACCCAGAAAACTCAACACTTGAGTAAAAATTAAAAATTCCTTGAAGAATCAGGAAGTACAGACGGATATTACTGTGCAAACGGTAAACCCTAACTCTACTGTTTGGACGTGGAACCGCCGAGCAAGCCATGGTACGGCCGCGGTTCCGCGACGCTTTAGTGGGATTAGTGTCACGTGTTTCACAGTAATTCTTGTATTTCCCTGCAAATTTTTTTGAGTATTTTTAATTCACAAAAAATCACATTTTGAAAAATTTTCCAGAAACTAGGGATTTACGGGTATTCGGAGTTCGATCGGACTTTAAACTTCGCCAGGACTTCGCCTAAGGCTTTATCTTGGCTCTGTTACCACTGTAGGGTTACTAAGCACACACACAAGGGTCTATAAGGCAACATCCATGCCCGATTTAAAATTTATCCCTGCCGAACAACCCTAAACCAAGATCTTAGACTAGAGATTAGGCGAAACAAAGCATGTTAAACACTTTAACATCTAAGAGTTTGGGATTACAACCTTTGTAGTCCGGTCCTTCACTTCATAAAGTCCGTGTTGTGGTCCCTTCGCTTCGATCATCAAGTTCCGGACTCTTGAGTGGCTCTACGAAGAGAAAGATGCAAGCTAGGTTCCGATCTTCGATAACAAAGATGATCTTCCTTGAAGTTTCATTAACACAAGCTCTCACTCACAAAATGAAGTGAACACCCTAATCTAAATGGCTAGGATAGATTAGGATGATGAAGTAGGATTTTAGCTCTCATTTATTATCTTAATCTCACTCATTTTCATCACCAAAGAAAAAGCTAGAAAGCTTTTCTTCAAGAACTCAAAGAAGAAGAAGAATAATCATTTGTGATGAATAATGAAAGTGGTCATATCATTACCAAAGCAACCATGGTTAAGTCAAGAAAAGACTTAAACATTGTAGAGATCTAACCATGGTTAAGGGTGTGGGTTGGGTTAAGTAAATATCATGCAAAAACAAAAAGGAAACCTTCTAGAAGGTTCAAGAGAGAACTAACCCAAATCAAACCCTAACCTTGTTTAATCTCCACTAATCATGTTGCATTAGTAATCATATCATGTTACAATATTATATATCACATATACAATATTTATTGTAACAAAAAAAAATAATACAATTAACATATATCACATATATATCAATGTATTACCCGAGTGAGAAAAAGAATCTTTTAGTGAGCTTATATCAGTTAATGTAATTTAATATATCAAATATATAATTATACATTAAATAATCGAATCAACACTTGATCCTATAATCCGGCTATTTCACAAATAACTGATTAAAATAATCTGTATCGGTTTATCGAATCAACACTTGATCGGATGACCCGGCTATATCACATATACCCGGTCGATATCTCATAACGCGAGAATCTAATACGGTATTACATACACGTTTTGTTCTCGGTCCCGCACATATCACATATGTGCTCCTACTCTATTTTGACTGAGCCAAGAAACCTCTGTGTAGGACTCTAAAGAATCGTCAATACGCCGGCAGTAGGTGATGATCATATCAAACACCCAGAAGCTGCAAGCGGTCAGCTAAACGTAACAGCCACCCTGGTATTGAGTGCTCAGAAGATCAACAAGCAAGCCTGTACATTTTCCTATGAATCCAGTTAGTAACACTCCCGTACAGTCCGGTCTCTTTGTCTGATATGTTGCATATCTCGCCTAAGGGTGGTAAACGTCAGACCCAAGTAGCTTGATAAGTCGTGTCGATATGAGGTATATAACAGTTCGAGAAACTACTGATAACACTTACCAGTAAATCTCAGTAACCCTGTCCAGGGATTTCCAGTTATAGCCAATCGAACACAACACAACATCAACTCCCTATACCGGGAGAGACGGATCCCCTCCTATCGCTCATTGCCTCCATGTGATTCGGGATTGTACCCAAAATCCACCTTTTTACATGACCTCTTGGACGTGGTATGATGGAAATCAAAGCACAGTGGGAATCACACAAGAATCTATGACGATCTCTGGTCTACAGACTACTCTGTACCAATGTCACCAGAGAACTGCAATCTGACGTGATGTATAATACCATATGGGAGTTCTCGGCGAGTCCGTTCAGTGTACCCAGTCTCCACTGAGCACCCGTACACCATCCTTGATGTCAAACACCGATGGATATAGGATCATCCATCGCCCATCATATGGGTCAAGATGCGTATACGCTAGTCTACTCTGGTGTATCGATGCCCTGTCTCGATACACCCTCGACTAGGAACAGTTATAGGATGTACTCGTCGACTACCGTGGGCCCACTAGTATGATCTCATCATAGTACCAGTAGTCGAGTATGTTAGTTATATGTATGCCCTAGAGGCCATTACTGTACATTGGATGTATATTGTAGTGGATGCTGGGACATATATAGCTAGGACTTTCTTTCTCGACATGATAGTACACTATCTGGTTGCTCTTTATCTTAACATGTATACTTTCTGTCTCTCTGTTACATGTTGATAAAGCCCTTAGGATGTGTACTCGACTTCCAGGACTATGATCTAGATCATACTAGTGGGGCCTGGGTAGTCCATGAGTACATCCTTCAATGTTCTTAGTCGTGGGAATATCGAGACGGAGTATCGATATTCCAGAGTAGACTAGCATATATCCTCTCGACCCATGTAATGGGGGATGGATAATCCCATATCCAATTGTGTTTGACATCAGAGATGGTATGCGGGTGCTCAGCGGTGACTGGGTACACTGAACGGACTCGCCGAGAACTCCCGGATGGTATTATACCTCACGTCAGATGACAGTTCTCCGGTGACACTGGTACAGCTTAGTCTGTTGACCCGAGATCGTCATAGAGTCTTGTGTGTCTCCCACTGTACTTTTATTTCCACCCTACCACGGCTCTATTGGAACATGCAAACAGGTGGTTTTTGGGTACAGTCCCGATTCACATGGAGGCAATGAGCGATAGGAGGGGATTCGTCTCTCCCGGTATTGGGGGTTGATGTTGCGCTATGCTCGACTGGCCATAACTAGAAATCCCTGGCCAGGGTTGCTGTGACTTACTGGTAAGTGTTATTAGTAGTTTCACACTTGTTATGGACCTTATATTGGCATGACTTATCAAGCTCTTGGGGTCTGACGTTTACCACCCCTAGGAGAGATATGCGACATATTAGAAGAACAGACCGGACTGTACGGTAAGTGTTACTGGTTGGATTCACAGGAGTGTGAGCAGGCTTGCTCATTGATCTTCTGATCGCTCAATACCCGGGTGGCCGTTACGTTAAGCAGACCGCTTGCGGCTTGTGGGTGTTTGATATAATCATCACCTGCTGCCGGCGTATTGACGAGTCTTTAGAGTCCTACACAGAGGTTTCCTGGCTCCAGCGAAACGAAATACGAGCGCATATGAGATATGCGCGGGACCGAGAATAATGAGAGTATGTGATACCGTATTCTATTCTCGCGATGAATGTATCGATTGGTTGTATGTGATATAACCTAGTTATCGAATCGAGGATTGATTCGATAAGTCGATACATCGGATATTAGTCGGTCATATGCGATATGACCGGATCGTTAAATCAAGTGTTGATTTAATGATTTAATGTATAATTATATATTTGATATATTACTTTACATTAACTAGTATTGGTTCACTTAAGATTATTTTCTCACTAGTTTGTGCACATTGTATATATGATATATTTTTGTGCACTTGATTGTATCATGTTTGATGATACATGCAAACTTCGGTTAGTGTATGCTTTAAACTATGATTTGGTTAATGGTTAGGGTTTGATTTACTCATTTACTTATTCATTTATTTATATAGGCAAAACAAATATGGTGGCTTTCTTTGTTTTTTTCTTGGAGTTTCATGAAGCTTCACCATTTTGTTTCTATTCTCAAACCTAACCATTATCTAAACCCTAGTTTATTCTCTACATGAGTTAGACTAACCCATGGTTGCTATATGATAAGAATCACTTGAATTTTCATTTTAATTAATTCTTTTTCTGTTTCTTCTTCTTCATCTTCTTCATGAAGAAAGAAAAAGCTTGCTAGAAAATTCAAAGTGATGATTCCATATGAGAAATCCAAATCCAAAGTGAACCCACTTCCTATTTCTTCATCCTCTACCACTTGCCATGTTCTATAGGGTGTTTTCTTCACAAGTTTCATGAGCTAGTGAAGATGGAGCTTGAGTTTGAGTCGCCTCGACGTAGATCATCTTCGGCCTCGAAGTCAATGACCTAGCCCGATCATTTCTCCGACGAAACCATCGCCAGAGTCCAGGATCCGATGATCGCAGTGGAGGGACATCAACACGGAGCTAAAGAAATGGTGGAGCGGATCTACAAAGGTTGTAGTCCCTTTTCACTTAGCAATAGAGTTGTTTACTTGCTTGCTTTTCGCCTTTACTTCTAGTTAACGATCTAGCTTAGGGTTGTTCGGCACCTAGAAAATTTGTGTTTGGCATGGTTGATGCCTTGAAGAACCTCTTGAGTGTGACTAGGAACCCTACAGTGGTATCAGAGCCTAGCTAGAGCCTTAGGCGATGAGTAGACGAAGTTAGAAACCCGATCGAACCCGAAACCCTAATTCTAAATCGTTCTCTGTGCAATTTTTAAAAACTGGGATTTTTGTGAATTAAAAACATGCGGAAAAATAAGCAGGGTTTTCTAAGAGTTACTGTGAAGCACGTGCACATAAGTCTATTAAAGCGCGGCGGAACCGCGGCACGAGCATGGCACATGCGGCGGTTTCGCGGCCACTTAGTCGCTTCAGTTTGTTCTGTTTGCACAGTAATGTTCTTCTGTCATTCCTGATTCTTCTGGATATTTTTATTTATATTCTACTGTTGTGTTATCTGGGGTGTATTGGGGATTCGATGATTCGATCGGAAACTTTAACTGCGTCTATGTGTTTTTCCAGATAATTTAGAATACGTTAAAAAGTTCGACCGGATATAAATACCCACTTTTTCCCATGTCGGCAAATTTCCAAGTGTTGGATCTTTCCGTAGTTTAAGAATGTTCTAAGTAGTTCAAGTAACGCGATGGACCCTCTAGAAGACAACAAACCTTAACTCGATTATGTGACCGTCTTGAACTGCCCTTTGAACCTTAGGGTTTGGGGCAGTACGGCATGCCACATGTGAGGCGTTGGCTTGACCCTTCTACGGCTGGACTGTTGGTACTGTGGCATGAACTGGATGTTTTTAAACGTGTTTCATGTGTTGAGCTGTTTTAGGAAAACTTGGGTGTTTGAATGTTCGATCGGAAAGTTTAACATTTTCTATTTATCTGGAATGGGATACAATATTTGGAATCCACAAGTAGTTATGAGATAACTGATTTGGATGTTATAAACATAGCAGTTTAGTCTCACTTGATCGGTTGCCACGGAATTTTGATGGGATCAAAAGTCCGTCGCAATCTCGTAGCATACGCGGATACTCGCCGGTAAAACTTAATAGATAGCCACGCCCCATAGCCCCGACCAAGTGACTGTAGGAGAACCCCATCGCTGAAAGCATCCGTTCGGGTACTCACGGTAGCGGTGTTCCGCCTTGGTGCACTTCGTCGACGGTATCGGGGGTGCGGCCGTCTACTAAAGTTTGCGACGAGCATTCGATCAGTTTATCGGGAATATTGTTGAATTGCCCGATTTGATATTGAAAAGTGTTTTCGATAATGAAACTAAAATGCGGGGTTTATAATTGTTAGGCATGTGATGTCTAAGGAATTCAGATGGTTAGGCATGCGATGTCTAAAGAGTTTGCGGATTCCAACTGCTGTAGTTTTACACTTTTTTTTCTGCGACCGTAAGTGTAATATGTGATATCCCTGGTTACGTTGCTATATGTCAATGACAATTGGGATGCGCAAATTTACTTACGTTGATGACATGTGATGTTATGTGTTGATGGATATGTTATATTGGATCGTCGTGTTTTGAATAGCCGGGGCTTTTATGTGAGATGAGAGTTTTTCTATTTTCAATCATGTAAAATTTATTGTATATAATATTCTTTTATAGGGGCACTTCCAGGTTGCGGAAGATGTCACCATTGCATATTATTTACTTTTCCGCACTAGGATAGACCCAAGGAGGAGGGCACAAGTAACCGGGTTCTGGAGTCCAGTGGGAGTCCAACTCGAGGAGTCGAGTCCGGGTCTCCTAACTCTAGAATTGGTAGGGTTGCTTGCCGCTCCCATAGGGGTCTAGGGGTGTGGGTTTGGCTATTCATTGCGACTGTTGAATCCTTGTTATATACAGGCTCATATTGAAAACACGGACGTCCTAGTATATCCAATATTTCATATTATTCTTCTGCTGCGATATATGTGATGTGATCATTTGATGTTCTGTGATAGATACTGTATATAGTATATATGATATATTATATAGGCATTACTTATGTTTTACACCCGCGCTAGCCCTGTCCCGCTCTGCCGTTAGTTACCTAACCTAACGGTGCACGATGGGACATCGAGGCGAATGCGGATGGCATAAGTGAATGTCGTATTTATCTGTGATGTTTAGGTGATTTAAAGGATGTGACTTCATTAATATGATTAATGTAAGAAAAGTAACCTAATATGTTGTGGAATCGAATTTTCAAAAACCGGTAGCTACAGTTCTTTCTTTGCATCGTGGTGTTCCTGGAAGAACATCCTGCACCTTATTCGATAAGGAAAGGGCCGAGATCCCTTCACCGGGAGTGACCCCTTTAGCAATAACTGGCAGATGCTATAACCCTCGGTTTGTCTTTTGATTGCTTCTATAGTTTTTGCTTTGCACAGCGGTATATATGATATATCCTGCACCTTATTCGATGAGGAAAGGGACGACGATCCCTTCACCGGGAGTGACCCCTTTAGCAAAACTACAAAAGCCTAAAAAACACTCCATTTTAAAATCATTTGATTCTACAAAGATATCAAGTTCATTAAGCAATAGGTTTTCAAAAAAACCTGTCGTAGCCCTCCGTCATTTCAGATAAGTACTAGTTAGTATTCGTACTGCGGTAGTTTGGCCTCTGTCAAGGCGTAGTGTACGGTAGCTAACTAATGCTTATCTACTAGCATACGAAGCGATTGGATTAGGGTATTCGTACAGCGTTGTTTGGCCTCCGTCAAAGGTTGTGCGGGTGGGTTTAATTCAATCAGGAAATGACGGATTGAACTTGACTAGCGGACTGTGGGTAGTTTGGCCTCCGTCAAGGTCATAGGAAGCTAGGGGCAAAATATTATCAGGAATTTTAAGTGTTGAAATTTGCAATGAGATTGCATACCTTCTATGAGATAGTTGGATCCCGATACCCACTGCGAGTAATTGTTACTCCTGGGAGAGTTTTACACATTACAATTAGCCGATCAAGAAGGTGTCTAGAAAGGTGTCACCGGGGTTATGCCTCTGGGAAAACGTGGTTTACTTTAATTAGGTCCGTGCGAAAGCACGGGGAACCTCCCTCGAAATACCGACAATGGCCTGGCTGAAAGATTGACGAACTTGTAGCGTGTAATTAATCCCAGCTAGTCTTTCCTTTTAGGGTTTGAAGGAAGATTTGATAAAAACAGTGGGAGCCATCCTGATTAGATAAAATAATAACCAATCTGATCTTGCAATAGCGCACACAGAGTGTTTTCTTCTTTCTCTCTCCAGGTAGCGACCATATCACGCCTTAATCTAGATAATAATATGGATGAATTGACCGAACCCGCTTGTTATACAGAGCTGGGGAACATTGGTCCCGCTCCAACTTATAATTGTTATAAGACAGAGCAGGAAATAGGGGAATACTAGAATTCCTATGCTGCCCAAACGAAGAAAGTGCATATGATGCATCTCCTTCGGGTGTGTTCATTATACAGAACTGTTTCTCAGTATCCTCTGTTTCCTGGGTATCTGATACCGGATCAGGATCCCAGATATGTAATCTGTTACATAGGGCTAAAGAAAGGCAGAGAACTGAGAACGGGTGATAAGTTTCATTAGACAGAAAACGGGGCAAGTGTTGCAGCCAAGTCTGTTGGTCACTGTCACCCTGTATTACCAGTACATTGATTCTGAACGAATGTTATTAGATACCGAACCTAATATACAAAATCATATCAGTCTCTTTAAAAGTAAAGAAATGATAAAATTTTGTACTGTTGGATAATGTTTTGAACATTTCCTACATTTCAAAAGTTGATCGTTTCAGGCACGTTATCTAAAAGCATTGACGTTCTAAATCAAACTACAGTTCCTAATATATGGAACACACACAAGAGGAAGAATTCAGAAATGAACGAATCCTTTTTGAGGCATTGTAGACTAGGTCATATCAATGCGACCCGACTGGCTAAAGTTACATTTTAGATGCATATTTAAATTAGTTTGAATTTACATCTTGTGAAACTTGCAAGTCATGTCACAGAGATAAGATGACCATAGCTCTGTTTATTGCAAATAGAGAAAGAGTTAGTAAACTCTTGGGATGATACATGTTGATGTATGTAGATCCCCTGTCTACACATGCCAAGACCGGTTCTTTATACTTCATTACATTCTCTGATAAGCTCTCAAGATTCAGCCATATGTTCCTGTTGAAACATAAGTCTGAAGCTTTTAAGATATTCACAGAATATAAGTTAGAAGTAGAGAACCAAAAACCGGGTATAAGTATTATGTCGTATGATAAGATCAGGGAGGAGAATACTTGTGCATGGAATTCTTGGACTATTCTAAAGGAAAATGAGATTCTCTCTCAGTATTACTCCTCTAAATACACCACAGCACAACGGTGTATCAGGACGGAGCAATCGCACCGTATTGGATATGGTGTGCTCTACGATGAGTACTACTGAGTTACCTATTTCCATTTGGGGTTGTGCACTTGAGAAGCTGCATACCTATTGAATTGGGTTCGATTCAAATCAGTGCCTACCACTCCATATAAGATATGGTATGGGAAGAGCCTATCTCTTAAGTAAGTTAAGATTTGGGATTGTCCGGCCTATGTCAAAAGAAAAATATGGACAAGATCGAGGCAAGGTCAGTTCTGTAGAACTGGAAAGGTTCCAGCTATACAAAACTGCAGCTGATGATTTGACAGAACCAAAGGATTCAATAGTCCCCGACGAATCTCAGCCTCTCCGCCGATCTGGTAGGGTTCCTCACTTACCTGAGAGATACTTCGGTTTCTCGATGACAGTGGGAGCGAGGAATGCATCATGAGATGATGACCCAATCAGTTTCGAGCAGGCCATCGAGAATAGGGACTCTGTAAGAATGGCTGGATGCTTAGCGATCTGAGATGGAATCCATGTACACCAACAAAGTATGGACTTTGGTTGCTGTATCTAAAGGGTTAAATCCACATCAGGAGCAAGTATATCTTGAGAAGATTACTTGGTGTAGATGGAAAAGTGGAGACTTTCAAAGCTAGACTTGTTGAAGGTTTTCGTCATCGACCAGGCGTGGGTAATGATGAAACTTTTTCCAAGTGGCTATGCTTAAGTCCATCCGGATCCTACTTAACATTGCTACATACCATGACTACGATATCTGGTGGTTGGGTGTCATGACTATTTTTCTAAATACTGATTTAAAAGAGAACGTCGATAAGTACATAGCCAGAGAGCTTCGTAAACAGTGGGAGCAGCGGAAACATGAGCAAGTTGATTTACAGGATAAAGCAGGCATCGCGGAGTTGGAACATCTGTTTTGATGTGGTAGTCAAAGAGTTTGACTTCATCAAAATGGTAGATGAACCTTGTATGTACAAAAAGGTAGTATGTGTTAGTTGTATGTATGCCCTAGAGGCCAGTATTGTACAGATGATGTATATTACATTGGATGTCGACCTATGGGGGGTTCTCACTGTGTGACAGTGTGGCGAAGCATAGGCTCTTACCCCTAGGGTGTCCCGAGACCGGAAGGTGTTCCGGCGGGTTGTAGTCCTCACGAGGGGGCGTGCGTAAAAAGTAGCGGCTGAGGGACCCGTTGGTGCCACGGCGACCCCATTGGATGGAGTGGCTGCCTGACCTACAGTGGTATCAGAGCCTAGCTAGAGCCTTAGGCGAAGTCTAGATGACGTTTGAAACCCGATCGAACCGAAACCCTAAAAACCAAAATACTCTCTGGACATTTTCTAAAAACTGGTTTTTTTTCCAGATTAAAAATGCTTAAAAAATTCAGCAGGGAAATATAAGAATTACGGTGCAAAATTTGACCATTGATACCACAAACCTACGGCGGAACCGCGACAGAAGCCTAGCTTCTGCGGCGGTTCCGCGGCCCCATGATGACATCATCATTCCCTGTTTGCACAGTAACTCCTATTTTATTATGCTGAGTTTTCTGGGAATTTTTGAATTGACTCAAGAGTTGAGTATTCTGGGGTTGTATTGGGAATCAAAGATTCGATCGGATTATCAAATTTTGTCTGTGTGTTTTTCCGGATAATTTAAGAATATGTTAAAAAGTTCGACCGGATATAAATACCCAACTTTTCCCCTACCGGAAAATTTCCAAGTGTTGGATTTTTCTAGGGTTTAAGGACGTTCTGAGTAGTGCAAGTAACGAGATGGTCGCTCTAGAAGACAACAAAACTTAACTCGATTATGTGACCGTCTTGAACTGCCCTTTGAACCTTCGGGTTTGGGGCAGTACGGCGTGCCACATGTGAGGCGTTGGCTTGACCCTTCTACGGCTGGACCGTTGGTACTGAGGCATGAAGTGAATGTCTTTGAACTTGTTTCATGTGTTGATCGGTTTCGGGAAAACTTGGGTGTTCGAATGTTCGATCAGAAAGTTTAATATTTTCTATTTATCCGGAATGGGATACAATAATTGGAATTCACAAACAGTTATGAGATAACTGAATGAATGTTATAAATCTAGCGGTTTAGTTTCACTTGATATTGAAAAGAGTTTTCGATGATGAGACTAAAATGCGGGGTTTATAATTGTTAGGCATGTGATGTCTAAGTATTTCATTTGATTAGGCATGCGATGTGTAAAGAGGTTGCGGATTCCAACTGTTGTAGTTTTACACTTTCTTTTCTGTGACCGTAAGTGTAGTATGTCGATATCGCCGGTTTCGTTGCTATACGTCAACGACAATTGGGGTATGCATACTTACTTACGTTGATGACATCTGATGTTATGTGTTGCTGGATATGTTATATTGGATTGTCGTGTTTGAATAGCCGGGTTTTTTTTATGTGAGATGAGTGTTTTTCATTTTCATTCATTTAAAAACTTGTATGTAATATTCTTTTATTTGGGGCACTTCCAGGTTGCGGAAGCTGTCACTTTTTGTATATTATTTACTTTTCCGCATTAGGATAGACCCAAGGAGGGGAGCACAAGTAACCGGGTTCTAGGGTCCAGTGGGAGACAATCTCGAGGAGCCGAGTCCGGGCCTCCTAACCCTAGAATTGGTAGGGTTGCTTGCCGCTCTCGTAGGGGTCTAGGGGTGTGGGATTGGCTATTCATCACGACCGTGGAATCCGTGTTTTATACTGGCTCGTATTGAAAACACAGACGTCCTAGAATATCCAATGTTTCATATGTTTCTTCTGCTGCGATATCTGTGATGTGATCATGTGATGTTCTGTGATAGATACAGTATATAGTATATATGATATATTATATAGACGTTACTTATGTTTTACACCCGCGCTAGCCCTGCCCCGCTCTGCCGTTAGTTACCTAACCTAACGGTGCACGAGGGGACATCGAGGCGAATGCGGATGGCATAAGTGTACGTCGTATTTATCTGTGATGTTTAGGTACTTAAATGATGGGACTTCATTAATGAGATTAATGAAAGAAAAGAAACCTAAGATGTTGTAGAATCGAATTTCAAAAATAAAACAGGTAGCTACAGTTCTTGCTTTGCACAGCGGTATATGTGATATATCCTGCACCTTATTCGATGAGGAAAGGACCGAGATCCCTTCATCGGGAGTGACTCCTTTAGCAATAACTGGTAGATGCTACGCCCTCGGTTTGTTTTTGATTGCTTCTATAGTTTCTGCTTTGCACAGTGATATATATGATATATCCCGCACCTCATTCGACGAGGAAAGGGCCGACGATCCCTTCACCAGGAGTGACCCCTTTAGCAAAAACTAGAAAAGCCTCAAAATCACTCCATTTCAAAACTTCATTTGATTCTACAACGATATCAAGTTAATTACGCAATAGGTTTTCAGAAAAACCTGTCGTAGCCCTCCGTCATTTCAGATAAGTACTAGTTAGTATTCGTGCTACGTTTGTTGACTATGTTAAGACGTAGTGTGCGGTAGCTGACCAGTATTTATCTGCTTATGCATATGATGCAGATTGGATTAGGGTAGTCGTGTGACTTTGTTGACTATGTTAAGGGTCGTGCGGGTGGGTTTAATTCAATTAGGAAATGACGGGTTGAACTTGACTAGCACTTATGATTTGTTGACTATGTTAAGGTCATATAGCTGTTAGGGGGAAAATATTATCGGGAATTTCAAGTGTTGAAATTTGCAATGAGATTGCATACCTTCTATGAGATAGTTGGATCCCGATACCCACTGCGAGTAAGAGTTACTCCTGGGAGAGTTTTACACATTGCAATTAGATGATCAAGTAGGTGTATAGAAAGGTGTCAACAGGGTTACGCCTCTGGGAAAACGAGGTTTACATTAATTAGGTTCGTGCGAAAGCACGGGAGACCTCCCTCAAAGTACCAACACTGGCCTGGCTGAAAGATCGACGAACTTGTAGTGTGTAATTAATCCCGGCTAGTCTTTCCTTTTAGGGTTTGAAGGAAGATTTGATAAAAACCAGTGGGAGCCATCCTGATTAGATAAGATAATAACCAATCTGATCTTGCACGAGCATACGCTAAAGTGTTTTCTTCTCTCTCTCCAGGTAGCGACCATGTCATGCCCTAATAAAGATAATAATATGGATGTATTGACCGAACCCGCATGTTTTACTATGCTGGGGAACATTGGTTCCGTTCTTTCTTATAAGAGTTATAGGACTGAACATGATATAGGGGAATACCAGGATTCCCATGCCACCCGAATGAAGAAAGTACTTGTTGATGCATTTTCTTCGGGTGTGTTCGTTACAGAGAACTGTTTCTCCATTTGCTCTACGTCTTGGGTATTAGATACCGGGTCAGGATCCCATATATGTAATCAGTTACATGGGCTCAGGAAAGGTAGAGAACTTAGAGAAGGTGATAAAGACATTAGAGTAGGAAATGGTGCAATTGTTGCAGCTAAGACTGTCGGGGAATATCACCTTGCATTACCAACTGGTAATACATTGGTTCTGAACGAATGCTATTACATGCCGAACCTGATATGCAACATTATATCGGTTTCTTTATTGAGTAAAGAGGGATATAATTTTGTATTATAGGATAATGTTATGAACATTTTCTATAACCAAAAGTTGGTTGGATCAGGCACGTTGTGCAATGGCATTTATGTTCTAAATCAATCAACAGTTCTAAGTATAACAAACACACACAAGAGGAAGAGTTGTCACGACCCGAAAGTACGGAACGTGACAGGCACTTAGATTACGAGACGTCTAAAGGCGTACCGTAACCTAAGTCAGCCAAAGCCCAGAAAAATCTAAACCAAAATCAAAAGAAAGTGAAGGAAAACCTTTAATGAAAACGATTTTTCGAATCAATTAAGTTGCAAAGAATCCCTTTTTAAAAACATCATAAATTTCTGAAAATTTCGGCAGAGTCTCCCCTGTATTTTCTATCCCCCAAAATGGGTACAACAAGATAATAAACCTGAAATCATAAAATGGCATCCCCAAGCGGGAGCTAGCTCTTCGCCCAAGGCGGATCACAACCACATGCAATATAATAACCACATCAAGAAAAGAGCATAAAAGAAACGCAAAATATCAGAAAACACATCGCCGGCTCAAGTGAGCTCGACCCAAAAGAAACCACAAATATACAACCTCTCAGTCTCACCACTAGGTCACATATACAATATAAAGTGGTAGATGGAGAATACTAGATACAATGATAAAGCAAAAGAAATAAAGTATGCTCGCAACCCACCTACGGGCGATGTCGCGAGTCTGAGCAAAAGGAACTGATGATAAGATAGCCCGCCGCTACAAGACTGACGGGTCCGACCTGCAAGACACTGTGGCACAACGGGGGTGAGTTTCCATCTCGTGAGTAGATATAACATCTAATAAGGCAATCGTAAGAATGCACGCAATGCACCACAACATGCATGTCCATAGGTGCTATAATAGCTCTAGTATGCATGCACAGGTATGCAATGTCATTATTAAGTCTTTAAGCGTTTTAAATGCTAAGGGTATTAAATTCTTAACTTTAGAACATGAATATCTGTATAATAGCTAAATACCATCAAGAAATCATCTGAAAACCCGTGTCAAGCATCGACACCAAATAGGAATCATATCTTTCTCAATATCGGGCTCCGTCAGTCCGGCTCGGCCCATATCATAAATCTCACGACAACGGTCGGTATCCTCCGGATATCCACCGCGCCAGACATCACCGGTAGGTAGTCTTCCCCTGCAAGGCTCATCGTCTACAACTCGATCTTCTTGCCCCGGGGTACCATACCGGGCCCACCATATACCCGAGACGGTTCATCCACTCCTCGAATCGGGTCTCGAAATCCAACAGAAAACATGAAAACTCATGGTGGATGACACATACATCACGAGAAAACCGCAACTTTGTTTTGAAAATGATAAATATAAGGTTTTGTTAAATTCTTGCGGTTTTCCTCAAAAATCCAGAAATCGCAGCAATACTGAAATCCTCACGAAAATCATAATGTCCACATGTTATATATGATAAATGTCTATGATATCAATGCATACGATGTGAATTTTGGCTAGAAATCTATATAAATATGATGATGATGCGAGTTATACGTATGCTATGCAATTTCATGTATCATATATGAATGCAAGTGGCGATATTATGATAAACAGGTTCTATAGTGCACGTGGCATGGAATTTACCAAAGGCGTGTGTGTCACATGAATAGTGTACGTGCAACAGATGCCAATGGTAAGGTGTTCGTGTCCTACGAAATGATATCGCATAAGTATAGATGAATGTCCATGCAATTTAATATACTGTTCGCTATAAGGATATGCAGTGTACATGAATGGATAAGCTAGCTAACAAAATAAATCTTGCAAAAGTAGGGTAATCCTAACTAGGGGACGCATCGTGCCATCCAGACGATTCCCCCATAGATGAATACATCTACTCACCTGAAATCCCCGCTAATCCGATCCGACCACCGCCTTGCCTTTACGTGCCGTGTCCGATGTTTCCCCGACCGATCCTATATTTGCACAACACCAAGCATAAGGTTACAAAATCTATAACGATGCAAGTCACAATATACCATTATCAACGCTCTCGAATTAAACATAGCATGCACTCGGTGCGCGGGAAAACGCACGAAAATCGCTAATCGTTAACTAGAATCGTCATTTCGGGGAAATCGACAAAACTAAAATCCGGCTAGACAAAACCACGCATTCGTGCACTCTAATAGTCCTATACGAAGCTAATTATATCGCTAACATAACGCATTTTTATCGCATTCTAATTTTCGTAAAAATCTAGTAAGCAAATTCAATACCGATTCGATGCAAACATCGAAATTTAATCGATTTAGCGAGCATATCATTACACAATTAACCACTCCAATCAATTAGATAATCAAAGCCCTAACTTAATCCATCAACCATGCTTCAAACCCTAGTTCAAAATCAAATCCTTCTCTTGATTTTCCTAAACAAACATTTACTACTAAATTAATGCTTCAAATTTCAATTCTAGCATATTTAAACTACAAGTTAACAAAAAGATTAGAATCTTCACCTCACAAGCTTGAATCCTAGCTTGATAAAGTCACCAAGAAGCCTCCTTTCATCAAGTTTTTGAAATAATTTGGGTTGAAGAGAGAGTGGATTATGGTTTAGTGTTGAATGGAGATGGAAATTTGTGAATTTTGTATGAATTTTGACATGAAAAATGAAGCAAAATGAAGTGAGAAGAGAGGGGATTTTCTGCAGTGAGCTCGGCCAGCACGTGAGGGAGAGAGTTGTGGAGAAATTTGGAGAAGTTTCTAGGTCAATAAACATCATATGCTATCATTTAATGCTTTCACATCAACAATTTACAAAAAAAACCTCATTTTACATCATTTTTCCATTAAATTTCCCACCCTAAAACCAAAAGTTTACAAGACATGATATAATTTTATTAACACCATATTTTAGCTTATAAAGATTCCTAATTATGAAATTTACCTAATTAAATTTGTATTTATCCCTAATTTAATGTACTTAAAAAGGCTTAAAATAATAAAAAAATAATTAATTACGATTTTTTTTATTTAACTAGAAAATTATAAGTGACATTTTAGTGACAAAATTATAGTAATATCTTATCTAAATTTTGTATAATTAGGTCTACAATGAAAAAAATACCTATTTTGACTTTTTACGGAAAAAGCCGAAAAATTAGCCGATTACCGAAAAACTGCCTAAACGATTTTCGAAGGGTTACAATCTTCCCCCCTTAAAGAAATTCGGTCCCCGAATTTAGAATTTAACTACGCGTACCTTCAAAAAGATGGGGATATCTCTTCCTCATCTCGACCTCGGTCTCCCAGGTGACCTCCTCGCTGTTCGGGCCACGCCAAAGGACCTTGACGGACGGTATAACCTTCGACCTTAATTTCTTTACCTGCCGATCCAAAATGACCACCGGCTGCTCGGTGAAAGAAAGATCACGCTCTAGCTAGATCGTCTGGTGCTGAATCGACTGGGAAGGATCATGAAGGTACTTGCGGAGCATTGAGACATGGAATACGGGGTGAACATCGGGGAAGCTGGGCGGAAGAGCTAACCGATAAGCGACTGGACCAACACGCTCTAGGATCCCGAAAGGACCAACATATCTAGGACTCAGTTTCCCTTTCCGCCCAAATCTCATCACACCTTTCATCGGAGAGACCTTCAGGAAAACATGATCGCCAACAGCGAACTCGAGTCGGCGACGGCGCCTGTCAGCATAAGATTTCTGCCTGCTCTGTGCCGCTCTCATCCTCTCCCGAATCAGCTGTATCTTCTCGGTCGTCTCCTGTACGATCTGAGGCCCCAAAATACTGCTCTCCCTAAGCTCTGTCCAACATACAGGCGATCGACATCTCCTCCCATATAAAGCCTCGAAAGGTGCCATCTGAATCGTCTCCTGGAAGCTATTATTGTAGGAAAACTCGATCAAAGGCAAATGACGATCCCAGCTACCACCAAAATCTACAACAGAAGCTCTGAGCATGTCCTCAAGAGTCTGAATAGTACGCTCCGACTGACCGTCAGTCTGCGGATGAAAGGCTGTGCTAAAACTCAATCGGGTGCCCAAAGCTTCCTGGAGTTTCTGCCACAATCGGATGGTAAACTGGGTGCCACGGTCGGACATGATGCAAGTCGGAACGCCATGCAGTCGCACTATCTCATCAATATAAACCTGGGCGTACTGAGAAAATCCAAAAGTGGTCTTCACTGGCAGAAAGTGAGCCGCTTTCGTCAGTCGATCCACAATCACCCAAATAGAGTCATACCCTCGACTAGTCCTGGGTAGACCCACAATGAAGTCCATGGAGACCTGCTCCCACTTCCACTCAGGGATGGGCAAAGGCTGTAACTCGCCGGCTGGCCTATGGTGCTCGGCCTTGACTTGCTGACAAGTCAGGCATCTGGACACAAAGTCTGTAATATCCTTCTTCATCCCGTCCCACCAGTAAACCTCTCTCAAATCACGGTACATCTTGGTGGAACCTAGGTGAACACTGTATACTGATCTATGTGCCTCCTCGAGAATATCAAGCCTCAGTCCCTCTTAATCTGGCACGCACAGTCGAGTCCCAAATCGAAGTATCCCCTGATCATCAATCACGAACTCAGAAACTCTGCCCTGTCGAATCTGCTCAATAATCTCTAAAATGCAGGCATCATCGGACTGTGCCTCACGGATACGGTCAAGTAACTGTGGGCGTGCTCTGAAATGGGCCAGCTGTCCCCCTGTAGGAGTAAACTCGAACTGCACTCTGCTGTCACATAACACCTGCCAATCCGCCGTCGACTGCATCTGTACTGCGCTCAAACAAGATAAGCTACCTCCGGGCCTCCTACTCAGAGCATCTGCCACCACATTCGCCTTGCCCGGATGGTATAAAATCTCGCAGTCATAATCCTTCACCAACTCCATCCAACGGCGCTGTCTCAGATTCAGATCTCGCTGTTGGAAGATATACTTCAAACTCTTGTGGTCAGTGAATATCTGGCATGACTCACCGTATAGGTAATGTCTCCAGATCTTAAGTGCAAATACCACTGCAGCCATCTCTAAATCATGGGTGGGGTAGTTCTGCTCGTGTTTCCTCAGCTGCCGAGAAGCACACGCGATAACTCTGTCGTGCTGCATCAATACACATCCCAGCCCCACTCTAGAAGCATCACAATATACCACGAACCCGCCTGATCCTGAAGGCAATGCTAACACTGGTGCAGTAGTCAGACGAGTCTTCAACTGCTGGAAACTATCCTCACATGCCTGGGTCCAATCAAAAGAAACCCCCTTCCGGGTCAACCCGGTCAAAGGTGCAGCAATGCGGGAGAAATCCTGGACGAAACGTCGATAGTAGCCGGCCAGACCTAGAAAGCTGCGAACCTCTGTAACTGATACTGGTCTAGGCCAACGCTGAACTGCCTCGATCTTCCTCGGGTCCACACAAATACCATCTCTCGTCACCACATGACCCAAGAAATCGACACTGTCTAGCCAGAATGCGCACTTGGAAAATTTAGCGAACAGCTGATGCTCCCTCAAAGTCTGCAATGTGATACGTAAGTGCTGCTCATGTTCCTCCCGGCTCCGAGAATAAACCAAGATGTCGTCAATGAACACAATGATGAACTGATTGAGATACGGCCTGAATACGCGGTTCATCAAATCCATAAATGCTGCCGGGGCATTGGTGATCCCGAACGACATCACCAAGAACTCATAATGACCATATCGAGTACGGAAAGCGGTCTTCGGAATATCCTCCTTCCTAACCCGCAACTGGTGATAACCTGACCGTAAATCAACCTTCGAGAAAAACCCTGCACCCTGGAGCAGATCAAATAAGTCATCAATGCGGGGTAGGGGATACCTGTTCCGCACAGTAACCCGGTTCAGCTGACGATAATCGATGCATAAACGCATACTTCCGTCCTTCTTCTTAACAAACAGGACGGGAGCACCCCAAGGTGACACACTCGGTCGGATAAGCCCTTTGTCCAGCAAGTCCTGTAACTGATCCTTTAGCTCTCTCAGCTCCGCCGGGGCCATCCGATAAGGAGGTATAGAGATAGACCCCGTGCCAGGGATCAAGTCAATACAGAACTCAATCTCGCGCTCTGGTGGCAGGCCAGGCAGCTCGTCAGGAAATACATCAGGAAACTCTCTCACAACAGGGACCTGGTCCAACGGAACCTCTGTGGAGCTAGTATCACAAATATAAGCTAAGAATCCCTGACACCCTTTCCTTAAGAGCTCACCAGCGCGAAGAGATAAAATCAAGCTGGGAAGGGTAGCACTACGATCTCCCTCAATAATAAGAACCGGCTCACCAGGAAAACTGAATCTGACTGCCTTTTCACGGCAGTCCACGGATGCATAACAGGTGGCTAGCCAGTCCATACCAAGAAGAACGTCAAAGTCAAGCATATCGAGGAGAATCAAATCAACTGAAGAATCTCTCTCCCCGATACGAACGGAACACGATCGGTACACAAAACGGGCAACAAAAGTCTCGCCTACCGGGGTAATAACGACAAGCGGCTGATCTAACGGAGAAGACTCTCGGCCCAACCTCGGTGCAAAATACGTGGAAACATAGGAATGTGTGGAGCCTGGATCAAATAATACCCGTGCATCAAAAGAACATACTGGCAGAGTACCTGTCACGACGGCATTGGATGCCTGTGCATCCTGAGGAGTCAACGCGAGCACTCGGGCCTGTCCACCACTGATAGCTGGCTGTGCTCTGCCTCTACCTCGGCCTCTGCCTCAGCCTCTGTCGCCTCGTCCTCTCTGAACTGGACCGCCACGCCCACGGCCTCTAGAAGCATCTGGCTGGCGTGAAGCATCATCAGGAGTAGGAAGTAAAGCTCTCTGAGAAGGTGGTGAGGGTGGTAATGTCACATGCGGGACTGTCGCCGCTCCCTGACGTCCCATGGTACAGTCTCTGACACGGTGGTACTGACTCCCACACCGAAAACATCCAGGAGACGACTGCTGGGTCTGTGGATATGAACCAAATAACTGACCTCGTCTCAATCCTCTACCTCCACCATCTCCCGGAAATAATCTATCGCAGTGTCTACCCATCTGCCGCTGAGCTGGCGTATCAGTACGGATCCTCTTCGGCCTAGAAACGACCGGAGTCTCAGAAATACGCTCCTCCAAAAGTAAGGCTGCATCCATCGCGGCTGCGTATGTATCAAAGTGCTGGGTGCCGATGGCAAGGAATAGCTGTGTATCAAGCCCTCGTACAAACCTCTTTATTCTCTTCTCTTCTGTGACGACTAGGTACGGAGCATATCGAGACAACTAGGTAAACTGTATATCATACTCCGACACCGTCATCCCAGGAGTCTTGCGCAAAGACTCAAAACTATGGGCTCGAGCATCTCGGACACTCTCCGGAAGAAAACGGGCAAGAAATGCAGCTGTAAACTCATCCCAGGTCATAGAAGGCAGACTTGCAGCTCGGCCTCTCTCTACTGAGTCGTACCATGTCTGGGAAAGACCCTCCAGACGAAAGCTCGCAAACTCCACCAATCTATCATCAGAACACCTCAACGAACGGCAAATCCGAGCCATCCTATCGAGAAATGCCTGTGGGTCCTCTGTCGCATCTGTACCGGTAAAAGCTGGAGGTCTCAATCTCATGAACTCCTGTAGTGAAACAGGGATAGTCTCCGTAGTAGCAGCAGGAGTGACCATCTGTGCAGCAGGTACGATCGTGGTCTGTGCGGTGGAAGGAACGTCCTCGGATCTCTGTGCCCGGCTGGACTCAACTAAAGATCCCATCATCTGCCGCAACTCTTGCATGCCGGCCTCTAATCTGGCAATACGGTCAGGATAAGGCGGATCAGTATGACCCTGAGGGGCAGGCGTATCCTCCCACTCGATCCTCGCCTCAGACGGGCCCGCCCGAATCTCATCCCTAGCGGCAGCCCGCTGAGCTCTCGTAGTCTTTGGCGGCATCGAAGCTGGAATAAGAAACAGGACCGATAAGGACATTGCAATTGAATCAAGGAATGCAAGGAATCGAGAAAGGAAATACAAGCAATTATGTCCTAAGGTTACTTAGGCGGAGTACCGTATCGTAAGTATGCCGCGGATCATACCCACGCTACGCCACTCTGCTTAAGTCACCTACTCCATCTACCAAGGTCGTCCTACACTCAGGAAGGTAAAACCTACGCACTGATACCAACTTTGTCACGACCCGAAAGTACGGAACGTGACTGGCACTTAGATTACGAGACGTCTAAAGGCGTACCGTAACCTAAGTCAGCCAAAGCCCAGAAAAATCTAAACCAAAATCAAAAGAGAGTGAAGGAAAACCTTTAATGAAAACGATTTTTCGAATCAATTAAGTTGCAAAGAATCCCTTTTTAAAAACATCATAAATTTCTGAAAATTTCGGCAGAGTCTCCCCTGTATTTTCTATCCCCCAAAATGGGTACAACAAGATAATAAACCTGAAATCATAAAATGGCATCCCCAAGCGGGAGCTAGCTCTTCGCCCAAGGCGGATCACAACCACATGCAATATAATAACCACATCAAGAAAAGAGCATAAAAGAAACGCAAAATATCAGAAAACACATCGCCGGCTCAAGTGAGCTCGACCCAAAAGAAACCACAAATATACAACCTCTCAGTCTCACCACTAGGTCACATATACAATATAAAGTGGTGGATGGAGAATACTAGATACAATGATAAAGCAAAAGAAATAAAGTATGCTCGCAACCCACCTACGGGCGATGTCGCAAGTCTGAGCAAAAGGAACTGATGATAAGATAGCCCGCCGCTATAAGACTGACGGGTCCGACCTGCAAGACACTGTGGCACAACGGGGGTGAGTTGCCAGCTCGTGAGTAAATATAACATCTAATAAGGCAATCGTAAGAATGCACGCAATGCACCACAACATGCATGTCCATAGGTGCTATAATAGCTCTAGTATGCATGCACAGGTATGCAATGTCATTATTAAGTCTTTAAGCGTTTTAAATGCTAAGGGTATTAAATTCTTAACTTAAGAACATGAATATCTGTATAATAGCTAAATACCATCAAGAAATCATCTGAAAACCCGTGTCAAGCATCGACACCAAATAGGAATCATATCTGTCTCAATATCGGGCTACGTCAGTCCGGATCGGCCCATATCATAAATCTCACGACAACGGTCGGTATCCTCCGGATATCCGCCGCACCAGACATCACCGGTAGGTAGTCTTCCCCTGCCAGGCTCATCGTCTACAACTCGATCTTCTTGCCCCGGGGTACCATACCGGGCCTACCATGTACCCGAGACGGTTCATCCACTCCTCGAATCGGGTCTCGAAATCCAACAGAAAACATAAAAACTCATGGTGGACGACACATACATCACGAGAAAACCGCAACTTTGTTTTGAAAATGATAAATATAAGGTTTTGTTAAATTCTTGCGGTTTTCCCTAAAAATCCAGAAATCGCAGCAATACTGAAATCCTCAAGAAAATCATAATGTCCACATGTTATATATGATAAATGTCTATGATATCAATGCATACGATGTGAATTTTGGCTAGAAATCTATATAAATATGATGATGATGCGAGGTATACGTAAGCTATGCAATTTCATGTATCATGTATGAATGCAAGTGGCGATATTATGATAAACAGGTTCTATAGTGCACGTGGCATGGAATTTACCAAAAGCGTGTGTGTCACATGAATAGTGTACGTGCAACAGATGCCAATGGTAAGGTGTTCGTGTCCTTCGAAATGATATCGCATAAGTATAGATGAATGTCCATGCAATTTAATATACTGTTCGCTATAAGGGTATGCAGTGTACATGAATGGATAAGCTAGCTAACAAAATAAATCTTGCAAAAGTAGAGTAATCCTGACTAGGGGGCGCATCGCGCCGTCCAGACGATTCCCCCATAGATGAATACATCTACTCACCTGAAATCCCCGCTAATCTGATCCGACCACCGCCTTGCCTTTACATGCCGTGTCCGATGTTTCCCCGACCGATCCTATATTTGCACAACACCAAGCATAAGGTTACAAAATCTAAAATGATGCAAGTCACAATATATCATTATCAACGCTCTCGAATTAAACATAGCATGCACTCGGTGCGCGGGAAAACGCACGTAAATCGCTAATCGTTAACTAGAATCGTCATTTCGGGGAAATCGACAAAACTAAAATCCGGCTAGACAAAACCCCGCGTTCGTGCACTCTAATAGTCCTATACGAAGCTAATTATATCGCTAACATAACGCATTTTGATCGCATTCTAATTTTCGTAAAAATCTAGTAACCAAATTCAATACCGATTCGATGCAAACATCGAAATTTAATCGATTTAGCGAGCATATCATTATACAATTAACCACTCCAATCAATTAGATAATCAAAGCCCTAACTTAATCCATCAACCATGCTTCAAACCCTAGTTCAAAATCAAATCCTTCTCTTGATTTTCCTAAACAAACATTTACTACTAAACTAATGCTTCAAATTTCAATTCTAGCATATTTAAACTACAAGTTAACAAAAAGATTAGAATCTTCACCTCACAAGCTTGAATCCTAGCTTGATCAAGTCACCAAGAAGCCTCCTTTCATCAAGTTTTTGAACTAATTTGGGTTGAAGAGAGAGTGGATTAGGGTTTAGTGTTGAATGGAGATGGAAATTTGTGAATTTTGTATGAATTTTGACATGAAAAATGAAGCAAAATGAAGTGAGAAGAGATGGGATTTTCTGCAGTGAGCTTGGCCAGCAGGTGAGGGAGGGAGTTGTGGAGAAATTTGGAGAAGTTTCTAGGTCAATAAACATCATATGCTATCATTTAATGCTTTCACATCAACAATTTACAAAAAAAAACCTCATTTTACATCATTTTTCCATTAAATTTCCCACCCTAAAACCAAAAGTTTGCAAGACATGATATAATTTTATTAACACCATATTTTAGCTTATAAATATTCCTAATTATGAAATTTACCTAATTAAATTTGTATTTATCCCTAATTTAATGTATTTAAAAAGGCTTAAAATAATAAAAAAATAATTAATTACGAAATTTTTTTTATTTAACTAGAAAATTATAAGTGATATTTTAGTGACAAAATTATAGTAATATCTTATCTAAATTTTGTATAATTAGGTCTACAATGAAAAAATACCTATTTTGATTTTTTACGGAAAAAACCGAAAAATTAGCCGATTACCGAAAAACTGCCTAAACGATTTTCGAAGGGTTACAGTTCAGAACTGAACGAATCCTTCTTGTGGCATTGTAGACTGGGTCACATCAATGTGACACGACTGGCTAAGTTGCATAAGGATGGATATTTGAAACCATTCGAATTTTCATCTTATGACACTTGCCAGTCATGTCTCAAAGGCAAGATGACCAAAACTCCGTTTACGGGACACGGAGAAAGAGTTACCGAACTCTTGGGACTGATACATAGTGATGTATGCGGTCCCGTGTCTACACATGCCAGGGATGGTTCTTCGTACTTCATTACATTCACTAACGATCTCTCTAGGTTCGGGTATGTGTTCCTGATGAAACACAAATCAGAAGCTTTTGAGAAATTTTGAGAATATAAACAAGAAGTCGAGAACCAAACCGGAAAAAGTATTAAAATCCTTCTATCTGATCGAGGAGGTGAATACTTGAGCAATGAATTCCTGGACTTCCTAAAAGAGAATGGGATTCTCTCTCAGTTGACTCCTCCATATACACCACGGCACAACGGTGTATCAGAACGGAGGAACCGCACTCTATTAGATATGGTGCGCTCTATGATGAGCACAGCTGAGTTACCTATTTCCTTCTGGGGATATGCGCTGGAGACAGCAGCATACTTATTGAATCAAGTTCCATCTAAATCTGTACCTACCACACCATATGAGATATGGAGTGGGAAGAGACCATATTTTAAACGAGTTAAGATATAGGGTTGTCCGGCCTATGTCAAAAGGCAAAATCCAGACAAACTCGAGGCACGGTCAGTTCTTTGCAAGTTTGTGGGATATCCTAAGAATTCAGAAGGATATCTTTTCTACCATGCTGAAGAACAAAAAGTGTTTGTTTCTCAATATGCCACCTTTTTAGAAAAGGAATTCCTTGAAAAAGAAATTAGTGGCAAAGTGGTAGAGCTGGAAGAAGTTTCAGATACACAAACCGTAACTGAAGATTTAGTGGAACCAGAGGATTCAGTAGCTCCCAATGAACCTCAGCCTCTCCGCCGATCTAGTAGGGTTCCTCGCCAACCTGAGAGATACTATGGTTTTCTCATGGATGATGGGAGTGAGGATTGCCTCATGGAGGATAATGACCCAACTAGTTTCGAGCAGGCCATCACGAGTAGGGACTCGGTAAAATGGCTGGATGCTATGCGGTCCGAGATGGAATCCATGTACACCAACAAAGTATGGACTTTGGAAGTTGCTCCTGAAGGGGTAAAACCCATTAGGAGCAAGTGGATCTTCAAGAAAAAACTTGGTGTAGATGGAAAAGTGGAGACTTTTAAGGCTAGACTTGTTGCAAAGGGTTTTCGTCAAAGACCAGGCGTGGACTATGACGAAACCTTTTCTCCAGTGGCTATGCTTAAATCCATCCGGATCATGCTTGCCATCGCTGCATATCATGATTACGAAATCTGGAAAATGGATGTTAAGACCGCCTTTCAGAATGGTGATTTAGAAGAGTGCGTGTACAGGACTCAGCCAGAGGGCTTCGTAGACAGTGGGAGCAGCGGGAAGGTGTGCAAGCTGCTTAAATCCATTTATGGATTAAAGCAAGCATCGCGGAGTTGGAACATCTGCTTTGACGTCGTTATCAAAGAGTTTGATTTTGTCAAAAACCCAGATGAACCTTGTATTTACAAGAAGGTGGCAGAGAGTAAGGTTGTCTTCCTCGTATTGTACGTGGACGACATACTCTTGATAGGAAATGATATTCCTATGCTGCAATCGGTCAAGCTCTTCTTATCACAAAGATTCTCAATGAAAGATCTTGGTGATGCCTCCTGCATATTGGGAATTAGGATCTATAGAGATAGATCCAAACGGATATTGGAATTGTCCCAATCCAGGTACATTGACACCATACTAAAGAGGTTTAGTATGGAAGAATCCAAGCGTGGGAACTTGCCCACGATCTCTGGAGTCACTTTCTCCAAAGAGATGTCTCCCAAGACTGATTTGGAGAGAGCTCGCATGCAAGGGATACCCTATGCTTCGGCAGTAGGCTCTATCATGTACGCGATGCTATGTACCAGACCCGATGTTGCATACTCGCTAAGTGTAATGAGCAGGTATCAAGCTGATCCTGGAGAGAGTCACTGGACAGCTGTGAAGAGCATTCTCAAGTACTTACGAAGGACTAAAGAGATGCTCTTGGTGTATGGTAACGGAGAACTCCAAGTGGAGTCCTTTACCGATTCGAGCTTCCAGAGTGATAAGGACGACTCTAAGTCGCAGTCGAGATTTGTCTTTACACTTTACGGAGGGGCGGTTAGCTGGAAGAGTTCCAAGAAGGAAACCGTGGTAGACTCGACGATAGAGGCTGAATACATCGCTGCCAACGATGCTGCCAAAGAGGCTGTCTGGATCAAGAAGTTCATTACTGAACTTGGAGTGGTTCCATCCATTGAGCATCCAATACCTTTGTATTGCGATAACAATGGAGCGGTGGCTTTGGCCAAGGAACCCAGGTCCCATCAGCGATCCAAGCATATTCTGAGGCGGTATCACCTGATCCGGGAGATAGTTGATCGCCGTGAGATCGAGGTCAGCAGGGTTGACACGAAGAACAACACGGCGGATCCACCCACGAAGACCATTCCCCAGATACAGTTTGAGAGACTCTTCGGGATGCTCGGTATGCGATACTACAGCAGCTGGCCCTAGTGCAAGTGGGAGATTGTTAGTTGTATGTATGCCCTAGAGGCCAGTATTGTATAGATGATGTATATTATATTGGATGCTTGGACATATATAGAGATGACTTTCTTGCTCGATATGATAGTATGCTATTTGGTTGCTCTTTATCTTAACATGTACACTAGTCTCTTTAAACTGTCTTATAGTTACATGTTGGTAAAGCCCTTAGGATGAGTACTTGACTACCTGGACTATGATGCGGATCATACTAGTGGGGACATGGTAGTCTATTGGTACATCTTTCAAGGTCCCTAGTCGTGGGTGTATCGAGACGGGGCATCGATATACCAGTGTAAACTAGCGTATACGCCTCTCGACCCATGAGATGGGTGATGGATGATCCCATTTCCATTGGTATTTGACATCAGAGATGGTATACGGGTGCTCAGTGGAGACTTGGTACACTGGACGGACTCGCCGAGAACTCCCAGTTGGTATTATACCTCACGTCAGATGGCAGTTCTCAGGTGACACTTATGCAGGTTAGTCTGTAGACCCGAGATCGTCATAGAGTCTTGTGTGATTCCCACTGTGCTTTGATCTCCACCTTACCACGTCCATGAGGGCGTGCAAAACGGTGGTTTTTGGGTACAGTCCCGAGTCACATGGAGGCAATGAGCGATAGGAGGGGTTTCGTCTCTCCCGGTATTGGGGGTTGATGTTGCGCTGTGCTCGATTGGCCGTAACAGGGAAGTCCCTAGCCAGGGCCGATCAGAGATTTACTGGTAAGTTTTACCAGTAGTTTCTCGACCCGTTATGAGCCTCACATCGGCACGACTTATCGGTTATTGTGGTCTGACGTTTACCACCCCTAGACTCGATATGCGACATATCATACGAACAGACCGGACTGTACGGTAAGTGTTACTGGTTGGATTCACAGGAGTATGAGCGGGCTAGCTCGTCGATCTTCTGATCGCTCATTACCCGGGTAGCCGTTACGTTTAGCAGACCGCTTGCGGCTTGTGGGTGCTTGATATGATCATCATCTGCTACCGGCGTATTGACGAGTCTTTAGAGTCCTACACAGAGGTTTCCTGGCTCAAGCGAAACGAAATAGGAGCGCATATGAGATATGTGCGGGACCGAGAATAATGCGTGTATGTGATACCGTACTACATTCTCGTGACGAATGTTTCGATTGGTTGTATACGATATAACCTAGTTATCGAATCATTGATTCGATAAATCGATACATTGTATACTAGTCGGTTATGTGCGACATGACCGGATCATTGAATCAAGTGTTGATTTAATGATTTAATGTATAATTATATATTTGATATATTTCTTTGCATTAACTAGTATTGGTTCACTTTAAAGGGGTTTTCTCACTTGAAAAGCACATTGTATATGTGATATATTTTGTGTGCACTTGATTGTATCATGTTTGATGATGCTTGCTAACTTGTGTTTTGTGTAAAGATTAAACGATGGTTATCTAATGGTTAGGGTTTTCTTTTTCTTACTCATTTATTTATTTATTTATTTTGAAAAGATTATGAAGAGAATGGTGGCTTTCTTTATTTGTAGTCGAAGCTTCATGAAGGTTTGACCTAATTGCCATTTTGTCTTCATGCTTAACCCTAACCATTCTAACTAACCATGATCTATTCTCTACACTTTACCATGGTTAGCATATGATAAGTATTGATTTTATTTTCATTTTAAATGCAACACTTATCATGTTCTTTCTTCTTCTTCTTCATCATCTTAAAAAGAAAAAGCTTGCCTTCATCAATGGCATCTTGAGTAAACAAGTGAGAAATCCAATTCTAAAGTGAACCCACCTCCTATTTCTTCACCCTCTACCTCTTGCCAAGTAGTATAGGGTGTTTTCTTCACAAGTTTCACAACTTGGTGAAGTCGGAGCTTGATCTTGTGAAGCCTCGACGTAGATCTTCTTCGGCATCGTAGCCGACGACTATTCCGCTCATTTCTCCAATGAAGCCGATGCGAGAGTCCGGGATTCAAGATGGACAGCGAGGGGACGACTACGTGTAGCTAAGGAAGTGGATAACCGGATCTACAATGGTTGTAGCTTCCTTCTTTTAGTTAAGATGTTAACTAGTTTCACTTTTCGCCTAAAATTCTAGTTAACGATCCGTATTAGGGTTTCTCGGCACCCATAAATTTTGAAATTGGCATGGTTGATGCCTTGTGAGACTTCATTAGCGTGCTTAGGAACCCTACAGCCGGAAAATTTCCAAGTGTTGGATTTTCTAGGGTTTAAGGACGTTCTGAGTAGTGCAAGTAACGCGATGGTCCCTCTAGAAGACAACAGTATGGAGTATGGTGATGATCCTCGTAGAGTACGTGGATGACATACTCTTGATAGGAAAGGAGTTTCTTATACTACGCTCGGTCAATCTCCTCTTATCACAAGGATTCTCCAGTAGGATAAAGGTGATACCTCCTAAATCCTGGGATTTGGATCTATGAGATAGATCTAAATGGATGTTAGACTTCTCACTAGGTTTAGTGAGATGGTATCAATCGATCCTGGGGAGAATCACTGGAAAGGTTCCAGGCTGATAAGGACGACTGAATGTCAGTCGCAGGCATTGCTTTTACCCTCAATGAAGGGAAGGTATGTTGGAAGAGTTCCAAGCTAGATACCATGGCAGACTAGACGATAAAGGCTGGTAACATCGCTATTAAAGATTCTACCAAAGAGGCAGTTTGGGTGTATATTGGTTCATAAGATGAACTAGGTTCCTACCATTGTATGACAATGGAAGTGTGGCTTTGGCCCAGGAACCCCGATCCCATCAGTGACCCAGACATATTTTGAGGCAGCATCACCTGATCAAGGAGATAGTTGATCTCCAGGGTGATCGAGGTTAGGAGAGTAGAATTAGAGGACAACACGGCGGATCCGCTCACAAAGGACTTTTCCCAAAGAGAGACTTTTATGGGATGGTTGAGTATTAGATACTGCAACCACTGCTACAGATGGTCCTAGTGCAAGTGGGAGATTGTTAGTTATATGTATGCCCTAGAGGCCATTACTGTACATTGGATGTATATTGTAGTGGATGCTGGGACATATATAGGCAGGACTTTCTTGCTCGACAAGATAGTACGCTATCTGGTTGCTCTTTATCTTTGTAAGTCTATGGTAGCGCCCCGGCCGTCTTTCAGACGCCAAAATGCGGAACAAAAACTTTTATAACTGGCGCTATCGCATACTATAACCCGGATCTGCCATTAACACCAAACTAACAAACTTCAAAGAGGGAAGAAAGGTTATACCGAACGATCCGAGTCCTTCGTTCTTTAACCATCATCCCACGCTCCGTTGCGGCTGCTCCGATCTCGTCGATCTCCGATCTCCTCGTCCAGGTGGCACCACGTCATCGGATCTTTAAACGGGCTTCCGCCTCTGACTCGAGGCAACTCGGTCGTCAAGTTTGCTAAAAGAGACGACCAAGATTGAAGTAGATAATGAGTGTAATACTTTGTCTCGCTTCGTCCAAAACCATGGAAGAACGGTTAATGAAGTTGCCATGGGAATCGGGTGATGGAATGAAATGAGCTGTGAAATTCCATACACCGAAACCTATCATCTTTTTTCCAAATGAATCAAATCAAGTGAGAGTGAAAAATCTCATCGGCACCAAGGAGGGGGCCGGCCACAATATATAGAGGTGGGGGGTGAGTGTAGGGGAGGGGGAGGTGACAATAAGAAAATATCTCTAGTGTAAACACAAAGTGTGAACACACTTAATGAAATGATGAATCATTAACTTAGTCATCAACCATTAATGGAATCATTAAATACAACCATGACTCACTAAACACCTCACCACTTCTAGAACCTTCTAGAAGCTTCCACACTCATCTCAAGAAAAGATAAATCCGTATTTAACCAAATGTTAAATACGGATGATAGAAAACTGGAAACTGGCAACTTCCAAAAGTGATCCCGAAACGAATTTCAGGATAACCCCGTAACTGTATAAATATACCAACATTTGTATTACGACCGAATACAAATGCAACAGAGATAAAGATATTATATCTACTCTGTATAATACATGGATCCGGCTTAAACCAAAGCCCACCAGTATTATCTGCCCGAAATATGACACGTGCGTAAACACACGTGTATTTTCCGAACCCTGCCATAAAACCATACGGTCTCTACAACGTTTCGCCCGAACTTGGGAAACTATCTATGGGGGACTCTAATAACTCGTTAGTACCCTGGCAGTGGGTTTAACCACAAGCCGTCAGCGGCACTAGCTATGCGTAACGGCTGCCCATGGACTGACCTCAACGGAGGCCGATGAGCGAACTCATCCGGAAACCCTACTGAGCCTAACAGTGACAATGTATATACAGTCCGGTCCGTTCCTCTATGAGTATCGCATGTGTGGCCTAGGGGGCTAGTAACGTCAGACCCCCAATAGCTGTATAAGTCGTGTCCGAGACAAGCCCTGAACACCCTGAGATACTACTGGAGTACCTACTAGTAAATCTCACCTGCCTTGGCCAAGGACTTGGTGTAATGGCTTTCCTAGACACAGCGTGACCTCCACCCCTAATACCGGGAGAGACGAATCCCCTGCCAATCCGCTCACGTGCCTCTATTTGGATCGGGACTGTACCCAAAAACTACCTGTTTGTACGACTCCTTTGAGCCGTGGTAGGGTAGAAATCAAAGCACAGTGGGAACTCACACGAGACAAATGACGACCTCAGGTCGATGAACTAACCTGTACACATGTCACCAGGGAACTGCTATCTAACGATATGTATAATACCAACTAGCAGGTTCCCGGCGAGTCCTGTCCGGTGTACTCATAACCCAATGTGCACCTGTATAGATCTTAGGTGATCCAACTGACACCAGTGACTTGTGAGACCGGCCACCGCCCCTCGTCGGGGTCTCGACTGTATACACTAGTCTGCTCCGGAGTATCGATGCCCTGTCTCGAAACTCCCAAGACTAGGGACCACAATTAAGGATATGCTTATAGACCACCCAACTCTCACTTATATAATCGCCCTCATACTATTGGTAGTCAAGCAAGATCCTGAGGACTCTATCCAAGTGTAATCGTGATCAGTCACCTGAACCTTTACACGACTGATAAACGCAAACCAGATAGCATACTATCATCTTGAGTAAGACTGTCCTACCGGTAAAGGTCCTCCGCTATCATTGCAATCACGTACCTGCGATCCAATAATTGAATTTGAGGGCACTATATCCAACTATCTCCCACTTGCACTTAAGGCTAATTATTACGATGTAGTGTACTCACAGCCCGTGTGAAACCAACACCCAACTCCCCTACTATTCAGTTTCACAAAGCCCATTTGTAAAACTATTGTGTTCGAGAAATAGCCTCAGTGAGTGGATCCGCCCTGATGTTTCTTTGTATGTCTCTCTTAATCTCAAGTTCGTGGAGAAACCCATCTCCAGAATTGAGTAATACCTGTCTTAGAATATGTCTGGATATCTGATGGGACCTAGTTCATAAATGAACTCTAAATCCAAACTCCTTAGACTGTATCGATAACTGAACCTAATCAGTATCCTGCACCAAGCCTCCCACAGTATCCTCTTGGACCACCTATCCAAAATATTGTCCCTCTTCGTCAGAGGGAAAACTATAACTCTGACAATCACTCTGTCATCTATGTCACCTTTGAAGCCTTGAATGGTGACCGTCTCCCGAAGAAGGCCGCCGTCATCAAATCCGTAGAACATCCACTTATGTTCTAAAACTGTTAGTTATATGTATGCCCCAGAGGCCATTTCTGTACATAGGATATATATTGTAGTGGATGCTGGGACATATATAGGGAGGACTTTCTTGCTCGACATGATAGTATGCTATCTGGTTACTCTTTACCTTAACGTGTATACTGATTGTCTCTCTGTTACATGTTGGTAAAGCCCTTATGATGTATACTTGACTACATGGACTATGATGCAGATCATACTAGTGGGGACATGGTAGTCTATAAGTACATCCTTCAAGGTCCCTCATCGTGGGTGTATCGAGACGGGGCATCGATATACCAGTGTAGACTAGCGTATACCTTCTCGACCCATACAGATGGGCGATGGATGATCCCATATCCATTGGTGTTTGACATCAGAGATGATATACGGGTGCTCAGTGGAGACTGGGTACACTGGACGGACTCGCCGAGAACTCCCAGATGGTATTATACCCTACGTCAGATGGCAGTTCTCTGGTGACACTGGTACAGGTTAGTCTGTAGACCCGAGATCGTCATAGAGTCTTGTGTGATTCCCACTGTGCTTTAATTTCCACCTTACCACGTCCAAGAGGGCGTGCAAAATGGTGGCTTTTTGGTACAGTCCCGAATCACATGGAGGCAATGAGCAATAGGAGGGGATTCGTTTCTCTCGGTATAGGGAGTTGACGTTGCGCTGCGTTCGATTAGCTATGACCGGAAATCCCTGGCCAGGGTTGCTGAGATTTACTGGTAAGTGTTATCAGTAATATCTCGAACTGTTATAGACCTCATATCGACACGACTTATCGAGCTACCGGGGTCTGACGTTTACCACCCCTAGGCGAGATATGCGACATATCAGACGAACAGACCGGACTATACGGTAAGTATTGCTGGTTGGATTCACAGGAGTGTGAGCGGGCTTGCTCGTCGATCTTCTGATCGCTCAATACCCGGGTGGCCGTTACGTTTAGCAGACCGCTAGCGGCTTGTGGGTGTTTCATATGATCATCACCTGCTGCCGGCGTATTGACGAGTCTTTAGAGTCCCACACAGAGGTTTCCTGGCTCAAGCGAAACGAAATAGGAGCGCATATGAGATATGTGCGGGACCGAGAAGTATACCAGTATATGATACTGTATTCTATTCTCGCGATTTGTATCATTGGTCGGTTATATGTGATATAGCCGGGGTACCGAATCAAGTGTTGATTCGATACATTGATACACTTGATATTAGTCGGTTATATGCGATATGACCGGATCGTTAAATCAAGTGTTGATTTAATGATTTAATGTATAATTATATATTTGATATATTACTTTACATTAATTAGTATTTTTTCACTTAAGATGGATTTTCTCACTTGTTGTGCACATTGTATATGTGATATATTTTTTGTGCACAAGATTGTATCATGTTTGATGATACATGCAAACTTGGGTTAGTATGTGATTTAAACCATAATTAGTTAATGGTTAGGGTTTCATTTGATTTACTTATTCATTTATTTATTTTGTTTATTTATTTTGGCAAAGGAAAATAAAATGGTGGCTTGCTTTGTCTTTTCTTTGAAACTTCTTGAAGATTTGAAAGCTTGACCATTTTGTTTCTTTCCTTTAACCCTAACCATTCAATTAAACTCTAGTTAATTCTCTACACTAAACCATGGTTGCAAATATGATAAGTATCATCTTATTTTCTATTTTCCAATATACTTATCATATTATCTTCTTCTTCTTCTTCTTCTTGAAGATGAAGAAGCTTGCTACCAACAATGGTGCCTTGAGAAAAAGAGTGAGAAATCCAATTCTTAAGTGAACCCACTTCCAATTTATTCATCCTCTACCACTTTCCATGTAGTATAGAGTGTTTTCTTCACAAGTTTCATGACTTGGTGAAGTTGGAGCTTGATCTTGAGTTGCCTCGACATAGATCATCTTCGGCATCGAAATCGACGACCTAGCCCGCCTATTTCTCCGATGAAGCCGACGCTAGAGCCCGGGATCCGATGATCGCAGCGAGGGGATTTCATCACGGAGCTATGGAGGTGGAGGAACGGATTTACAAATGTTGTATTTCCATTCACTTAGCAGTAAAGCAGTTTACTAGTTGTAGTTATCGCCTAATCTCTAGTCAACGATCGCATTAAGGTTTCTCGGCACCGGAAAAATTTGAAATTGGCATGGTTGATGCCTTGTGAGACCTCATTAGTGTGCCTAGGAACCCTACAGTGGTATCAGAGCCTAGTTAGAGCCTTAGGCGATGAATAGACGGAGTTAGAAGTCCGATCGAACCGAAACCCTAATGCAAAATTGCTCTCTGTACAATTTTTGAAATCGGGGATTTTTCCAGATTAAAAATATGCAGAAAAATCAGCAGGAGTTTTTAAGAATTACTGTGAAATTCGAGCGGCCAATTCATTTAATGTGCGGCGGAACCGCGGCACGAGCATGGCTCGTGCGGCGGTTCCGCGGCCAAGTAGTCTCATCAGCTTTTGTAATTTGCACAGTAATTCCTAATTTTTAGTGCTGTATTTTCTGGATATTTTAAATTCTACTCAACAGTTGAGTTTTCTGGGTTGTATTGGGGACTCCGTGTTTCGATCGGGAAGTTTAACTTCGTCTATGTTTTTCCGGATAATTTTAGAATATGTTAAAACGTTCGACCGGATATAAATACCCACTTTTTCCCCTGCCGGGAAATTTCCAATTGTTGGATTTTTCCGTGGTTTAAAGATATTCTAAGTAGTGCAAGTAACGCGATAGTCCCTCTAGAAGACAACAAATCTTAACTCGATTATGTGACCGTCTCAAATTTCCATTCGAACCTTAGGGTTTGGGGCAGTACGGCGTGCCACATGTGAGGCGTTGGCTTGACCTTTCTACGGCTGGACCGTTGGAACTTGTTTCATGTGTTGAGCTGTTTCGGGAAAACTTGGGTGTTTGACTGTTCGATCGGAAAGTTTAACATTTTCTCTTTATCTGGAAAGTGATACAATACTTGGAATCCATAAGTAGTTATGAGATAACTGATGTGAATGTTATAAATACAGCACTTTAGTCTCACTTGATCGGTTGCCACGGAATTTTGATGTGATCAAAAGTCTGTCGCAATCACGTAGCATACGCGGATACTCTCCGGGTAAACATAATAGACAGCTACACCCCATAGCCCCGACCAAGTGACTGTAGGAGAACCCCGTCGCCGAAAGCATCCGTTCGGGTGCTTGCGGCAGCGATGTTCCGCCTTGGTGCACTTCGTCGACGGTATTGGGGGTGCGGCCGTCTACTAAAGTTTGCGACGAGCATTCGATCAAGATGTCGGGAATCTTGTTGAATTGCCCGACTTGATATTGAAAAGTGTTTTCGATAATGAGACTAAAATGCGGGGTTTACAATCGTTAGGAATGTGATGTCTAAGGAATTCATTGGTTTAGGCATGCGATGTCTAAGGAGGTTGCAGATTCCAACTGTTGTAGTTTTACACTTTCTTTTCTGCGACCGTAAGTGTAATATGTGATATCGCCGGTTTCGTTGCTATATGTCAACGACAATTGGGATACGCATGTTTACTTACGTTGATGACATGTGATGTTATGTGTTGCTGGATATGTTATATTGGATCGTCGTGTTTGAATAGCCGGGGGTTTTTATGTGAGATGAGTGTTTTTCATTTTCATTCATGTAAAAATTATTGTATGTAATATTCTTTTATTGGGGCACTTCCAGGTAGCGGAAGTTGCCACCCATTGTATATTATTTACTTTTCCGCATTAGGATAGACCCAAGGAGGAGGGCACAGGTAACCGGGTTCTGCAGTCCTGTGGGAGACCAACTCGAGGAGTCGAGTCTGGGTCTCCTAACTCTAGAATTGGTAGGGTAGCTTGCCGCTATCGTAGGGGTCTAGGGGTGTGGGTTTGGCTATTCATCGCGACCGTGGAATCCGTGTTTTATACAGGCTCGTATTGAAAACACGGACGTCCTAGTATATCCAATATTTCATATGATTCTTCTACTGCGATATCTTTGATGTGATCATTTGATATATTCTGTGATAAATACTGTATATAGTATATATGATATATTATATAGACGTTACTTATGTTTTACACCCGCGCTAGCCCTGCCCCGCTCTGCCGTTAGTAACCTAACCTAACGGTGCATGATGGGACATCGAGGCGAATGCGGATGGCATAAGCGTATGTTTTATTTATCTGTGATGTTTAGGTACTTAAATGATGGGACTTCATTAATGTGATTAATGAAAGAAAAGAAACCTAATGATGTTGTGGAATCGAATTTTCAAAAACAGGTAGCTACAGTTCTTGCTTTGCATCGCGGTGTTCCTTGTAGAACATCCTGCACCTTATTCGATAAGGAAAGGACCGAGATCCCTTCACCGGGAGTGACTCCTTTAGGAATAACTGCCAGATGCTACAACTCTCGGTTTATCTTTTGATTGCTTCTATAGTTTTTGCTTTGCACAGTGATATATATGATATATCCCGCACCTCATTCGACAAGGAAAGGGCCGACGATCCCTTCACCGGGAGTGACCCCTTTAGCAAAACTAGAAAAGCCTAAAAAACACTCCATTATAAAATCATTCGGTCCTACAACGATATCAAGTTCATTACGCAATAGGTTTTCAGAAAAACCTGTCGTAGCCCTCCGTCATTTCAGATAAGTCCAATTAGTATTCGTGCTACGTTTGTTGACCTCCTTCAAGGCGTAGTGTGCGGTAGCTAACTAGTATTTATCTGCTTATGCATATTATGCAGATTGGATTAGGGTAGTCGTGCGACCTTGTTGACCTCCGTCAAGGGTCGTGCGGGTGGGTTTGATTCAATCAAGAAATGACGGGTTGAACTTGACTAGTAGCCTATGGTTTGTTGACCTCCGTCAAGATCATAGGGTGTTAGGGGTAAAATTATCGGGAATTTCAAGTGTTGAAATTTGCAATGAGATTGCATACCTTCTATGAGATAGTTGGATCTCGATACCCACTGCGAGTAATTGTTACTCCTGGGAGAGTTTTACACATTACAATTAGCCGATCAAGTAGGTGTCTAGAAAGGTGTCAACGGGATTACGCCTCTGGGAAAACGAGGTTTACATTAATTAGGTTCGTGCGAAAGCACGGGGGACCTCCCTCAAAGTACCGACACTGGCCTGGCTGAAAGATTGGCGAACTTGTAGCGTGTAATTAATCCCGGCTAGTCTTTCCTTTTAGGGTTTGAAGGAAGATTTGATAAAAAAAGTGGGAGCCATCCTGATTAGATAAAATAATAACCAATCTGATCTTGCAAGAGCGCACGCAGAGTGTTTTCTTCTCTCTCTCTCTCCAGGTAGCGACCAGATCACGCCTTAATCAAGATAATAATACGGATATTTGACCGAACCCGCTTGTTATACTGAGCTGGGAAGCGTTGGTCCCGCTCCAACTTATAATTGTTATAAGACAGAGCAGGAATTGGGGAATACCAGAATTCCCGTGCCACCCAAATGAAGAAAGTGCATATGATGCATCATCTTCGGGTGTGTTCGTTACAGAGAACTATTTCTCAATGTCCTTTACGTCCTGGGTATATGATACCGCATCAGGATCCCGCATATGTAATCTGTTACATGGGCTACAGATAGGTAAAGAACTGAGAATGGGTGATAAGTTTCATGAGGGAGAAAACGGTGCAAGTGTTGCAGCCAAGTCTGTTGGTCACTGTCACCCTATATTACTAGAATACATTGATTCTGAACGAATTTTATTAGATGCCGAACCTGATATACAAAATCATATCAGTCTCTTTATTAGTAAAGAAATGATAAAATTTTGTATTGTTGGATAATGTTTTGAACATTTCCTATATCAAAAGTTGATCGGTTTAGGCACGTTATCTAAAAGCATTGATGTTCTAAATCAAATTACAGTTTTTAGTATACGGAACACACACAAGTGGAAGAGTTCAGAATTGAACAGATCCTTCTTGAGGTATTGTAGACTAGGTTATATCAATGCGACCCGACTAGCTCGAGTTACATAAAGATGTATATTTAAATTAGTTTGAATTTACATCTTGTGAAACTCGCCAGTCATGTCACAAAGATAAGATGACCATAGCTCTAGAAACAGAGAAAGAGTTAGTGAACTTTTGGGATTGATACATGTTGATGTATGTAGATCCCCTGTCTACACATGCCAAGACCGGTTCTTTATACTTCATTACATTCTCTGATAATCTCTTAAGATTCTGATATATGTTCCTGTTGAAACACAAGTCCGAACCTTTTGAGATATTCACAGAATATGATTTAGAAGTAGAGAACCAAAATACAGGTATAAGTATTATGCCCGTTGATGTGATCGAGGAAGAGAATACTTGAGCACGGAAATCCTGGACTATTCTAAAGGAGAATGAGATTCTCTCTCAGAATTACTCCTCCGTATAAACCATAGCATGATGGTATATCGGGGCAAAGCAGATACACCCTATATGATATGGTGTGCTCTATGATGAGTACTACTGAGTTTCCTATTTCCTTTTGGGAGTTATGCACTTATGAAGTTGCATACCTATTGAATAGGGTTCGAATCAAATCTGTGCCTACCATTCCATATAAGATATGGTATGGGAAGAACCCATCTCTTAAGATAGTTAAGATTTGGGGTTGTCCGGCCTATGTCTAAAAGCAAAATCCGGACAAGATCGAGGCAAGGTCTATTATGTAGAACTGGAAATGTTCCAGCTATACAAACTGCAGCTGATGATTTGGTAGAACCGAAGGATTCAATAGTAACCAACGAACCTCAGCCTCTCCGCCGATCTAGTAGGGTTCCTCACCCACCTGAGAGTTACTTCGGTTTCTCTATGACAGTGGGAGCGAGGATTGCATCATGAGATGATGACCCAACTAGTTTCGAGCTGGCCTTCAGGAGTGAGACTCTGTAAGAATGGCTGGATGTTTATCGATCTGAGATGGAATCCTTATACACCAACAAAGTATGGACTTTGGTTGCTATATCTGAAGGGTTAAATCCCCATCAGGAGCAAGTATATCTTGAGAAGATTACTTGGTGTAGATGGAAAAGTTGAGACTTTCAAAGCTAGACTTGTTAAAGGTTTTTTCGTCATCGATCAGGCGTGGATAATGATGAAACCTTTTTCCAGTGGCTATACTTAAGTCCATCCAGATCCTACTTGCCACGGCTACATACCATGACTACGATATCTGGCAGTTGGGTGCCATGACTGCTTTTCTAAATGATGTTTTAGAAGAGAACGTCTATAAGTACACAGCCAGAGGGCTTCGTAAATAATGGGAGCAGCGGAAACATGTGCAAGATGTTTTATGTGATGAAGCAGGCATCGCGGAGTTGGAACATCTATTTTGATTATTAGTCAAACAGTTTGACATCATCAAAATGGTAGATGAACCTTGTATATACAAAAAGGTAGTAGGGAGTATGGTAGTGATCCTCGTAGAGTACGTGGATGTCATACTCTTGATAGGGAAGGAGTTTCCTATGCAACGCTCGGTCAATCTCCTCTTATCACAATGATTCTCCACAAAGGATCAAAGTGATACCTACTAAATCCTGGGTTTTGGATCTATGAGATAGATCTAATTGGATATTAGGATACTCACTAGTTGTAGTGAGATGGTATCAATTGGTCTTAGGGAGAATCACTGGAAGTGTTCCAGGGTGATAAGGACGACTGAATTTCAGTCGCAGGCATTGTCTTTACCCTCAGTAGAGGGACGGTATGTTGGAAGAGTTCCAAGCTAGATACCGTGACTTACTAGACGATAAAGGCTGGATACATCGCTACTAAAGATGCTACCAAAGAGGCAGTCTGGGTGTATATTAGTTCATGAGATGAACTTCGTTTCTCCCATTGTGTGACAATGGAGTTGTGGCTTATGCCAAAGAACACCCGTCCCATCAGTGATCCAGATATATTCTAAGGCAGTATCACCTGATTATGGAGATGGCTGATCTCCAAGGTGATTGAGGTTAGGAGAGCAGACTCAGAGGATAACACGGCGGATCCACTCACGAAGGCCTATTCCCAGAGAGAGACTTTTATGGGATGGTTGAGTAAGAGATACTACAAACACTGCTACAGATGGCCCTAGTGCAAGTGGAAGATTGTTAGTTATATGTATGCCCTAGAGGCCATTACTGTACATAGGATGTATATTGTAGTGGATGCTGGGACATATATAAGGAGGAATTTCTTGCTCGACATGATATTATGCTATCTGGTTACTCTTTACCTTAACGTGTATACTGATTGTCTCTCTGTTACATGTTGGTAAAGCCCTTAGGATGTGTACTTGATTACCTAGACTATGATGCGGATCATACTAGTGGGGACATGGTAGTCTATAAGTACATCCTTCAAGGTCCCTAGTCGTGGGTGTATCGAGACGGGGCATCGATATTCCAGTGTAGACTAGCGTATACCTTCTCGACCCATACAGATGGGCGATGGTTGATCCCATATCCATTGGTGTTTGACATCAGAGATGATATACGGGTGCTAAGTGGAGACTGGGTACACTGGACGGACTCGCCGAGAACTCCTAGATGGTATTTACCTTACGTCAGATGGCAGTTCTCAAGTGACATCGGTACAGGTTAGTTTGTAGACCCGAGATCGTCATAGAGTCTTGTGTGATTCCCACTGTGCTTTGATTTCTACCTTACCATGTCCAAGAGGGCATGCAAAATGGTGGCTTTTAGGTACAGTCCCGAATCATATGGAGGCAATGAGCGATAGGAGGGGATTCGTCTCTCCCGGTATAGGGAGTTGATGTTGCGCTGTGTTCGATTGGCTATGACCGGAAATCCCTGGCCAGGGTTGCTTAGATTTACAGGTAAGTGTTATCAGTAGTATCTCGAACTGTTATAGACCTCATATCGACATGACTTATCGAGCTACTGGGGTCTGACGTTTACCACCACTAGGCGAGATATGCGACATATCAGACGAACAGACCGGACTGTACGGTAAGTGTTGCTGGTTGGATTCATAGGAGTGTGAGCGGTCTTGCTCGTCGATCATCTGATCGCTTAATATCCGGGTGGCCGCTACGTTTAGCAGACCGCTTGCGGCTTGTGGGTGTTTGATATGATCATCACCTGCTGCCGGCGTATTGACGAGTCTTTAGAGTCCTACACAGAAGTTTCCTGGCTCAAGCGAAACGAAATAGGAGCGCATATGAGATATGTGCGGGACCGAGAATTATACCAGTATGTGATACGGTATTCTATTCTCACGATTTGTATCATTGGTCGGTTATATGTGATATAGCCGGGGTACCGAATCAAGTGTTGATTCGATACATTGATACACTTGATATTAGTCGGTTATATGCGATATGACCGGATCGTTAAATCAAGTGTTGATTTAATGATTTAATGTATAATTATATTTTGATATATTACTTTACATTAACTAGTATTTGTTCACTTAAGATTGATTTTCTCACTTGTTGTGCACATTGTATATGTGATATATTTTTTGTGCACAAGATTGTATCATGTTTGATGATTCATGCAAATTTGGGTTAGTATGTGATTTAAACAATGGTTAGTTAATGGTTAGGGTTTCATTTGATTTACTTATTCATTTATTTATTTTGTTTATTTATTTTGGCAAAGGAAAATGAAATGGTTGCATGCTTTGTCTTTTCTTTGAAACTTCATGAAGGTTTGAAAGCTTGACCATTTTGTTTCTTACCTTTAACCCTAACCATTCAACTAAACTCTAGTTAATTCTCTAAACTAAACCATGGTTGCAAATATGATAAGTATCATCTTATTTTCTATTTTCCAATATACTTATCATATTATCTTCTTCTTCTTCTTGAAGATGAAGAAGCTTGCTACCAACAATGGTGCCTTGAGAAAAAGAGTGAGAAATCCAATTCTAAAGTGAACCCACTTCCTATTTCTTCATCCTCTACCACTTGCCATGTAGTATAGGGTGTTTTCTTCACAAGTTTCATGACTTGGTGAAGTTGGAGCTTGATCTTGAGTTGCCTCGACGTAGATCATCTTCGGCATCAAAGTCGACGACCTAGCCCGCCCATTTCTCCGATGAAGCCGGCGCTAGAGCCCGGGATCCGATGATCGCAGCGAGGGGATTTCATCACGGAGCTATGGAGGTGGAGGACCAGATCTACAATGGTTGTATTTCTGTTCAATTAGCAGTAAAGGAGTTTATTAGTTGTAGTTATCGCCTAATCTCTAGTCAACGATCGCATTAGGATTTCTCGGCACCGGAAAAATTTGAAATTGGCATGGTTGATGCCTTTTGAGACCTCATTAGTGTGCCTAGGAACCCTACAGTAACTGCTTCCTTATGTTTCTCCAGGATTGTATGTTTCTCCAGGATTGAATTAATACAAACTTATCGCATCTAGTGCAAAAACAACATCTGGTGTGGTACTTGTCATCTCATGATTGACTCAATTGCCTAAGCAAGTGATCTGCCAATCATGTACATCCCTCTCCCCTTTAGTCTGTAAGACACCTTTAGAGAAGGTGACTCCATCACCTGCAGGTTCACCACCATGCCAGGAGTAATCTATTCTAAAAACCATTAGAATACTGTCAAAGTACCCACATTGGGAAACTATCCAAACCCAGATCTAAAAACCATAGATCTAGAAACAAAAATGTCAGATATTATATCCATATCCTGTCCGGAGAAACAACTGTGTGACGACCACAGTACAACCGATCGTAGTATAGGAATTTTACTTCCTACCCTGTGTATGTCATCCAAATACCAGGACATCACACCCTACTACCTTCTGTTGGAGATAGTGCCCTCAGAGTCAATTATTGGATCACAGGTACGTGATTGCAATAATTGAGGGAGGACCTATCCCAGGAGGACAGTCTTACTAGAGATGATAGTATGCTATCTGGTTTATCATTATCATCGTGTACTGCTTTAGGTGACCTGACAGGTCACTATTGTACGTTGATAGAGCCCCTAGGATTCTTGCTTGACCACCAGCAGTATGAGGGTGATCATATACGTGGGAGCTGGTAGTCAATAAGCACACCCTTAAATGGTCCCTAGTCGTGGGAGTTTCGAGATAGGGCATCGATACTCCAGAGTAGACTAGTGTGTACATTCGAGACCCCGACGAGGGGCGGTGGCTGGTCTCACAAGCCACTGGTGTCAGTTCGTTCACCTAAGATGTATACAGGTGCTCATTGGGTTATGAGTATACCGGACAGGACTCGCCGGGAACATGCTAGTTGGTCTTATACCTGACGACAGATAGCAGTTCCCTGGTGACATGTGTACAGGTTAGTTCATCGACCTGGGGATCGTCATTTGTCTCGTGTGAGTTCCCACTGTACTTTGATTACTACCCTACTACGCTCAATGGAGACGTGCAAACAGGTTTTAGTTGGGTACAGTCCCCAGCCACATGGAGGCAGTGAGCGTATCTGTTGCGCCACGGCAGCGCCCCGACCGTCTATCCGAGGCCAAAATGCGGAATCAAAATTTTTCTTAACTTTTAAACTGGCGCTACCGCGGACAATATACCCGGATCGTAACCATTAACCGATACTAGCTAATAAGAGAAAGGGTGAGAGATATACCGAGTGATCCGAGTCCTCCGGTCTTCTCGTCGTCGTCCCGATCTCCCGCGGAAACTCCGGTCGTCGCAACCTTGCCGGAAAGGCACCACATCGTCTGCATCTTTTACGGGCTCCCACCTCAATACCGAGGCAACTCGGGCGCGAAGTTGTCTAGCCGACGCGCCCAAGATTTGCTGTAGAAGTAGTGTAGAATGGTTGTCTCATTCGGGGTTTATGTAGTTGCCTTGGGTGATCGAGGAATGAAGAACTTTGGAGCGGGTTTCTCTTTTGTTGCATGAATGAATAATATGAGATAGCTAAAAATGAGAACAACCACAATCTCTCATTTTTCTCTCCTCTCTCTAAGGAAAATGTGGCCGGCCTCCCCCATGGGAAAAAGGTGGAGGGAATCAACTAAGGGAGGTTAGTGTAGGAACTCAAGAGGTGACCACATCCCAAAACTAAACCTCACATCCAAACACAAATCAACTCTAATCAATCCTTTCTCAAAAAGCAAATGAGGTGATGGAAAAATAATATAATCATGAAGGAACTATCATGAAGCCATCATATGCATGAAAACCCCTCAACAAAATGTAATTTCCAAAACTGCAAAGTCCGGCCGGGAAAGAACAAAGGAAAACCGGCCGGAAAGGAATGCAAACTGGCAACTCCAGAAAACTGGTCCCGTAATAAATTACAGGAAAACCCCGATACTGTGCATACACACCCGTATCTGTATTCTGACCGGATACAAATGCAATGAGACAAAATCCACACTGTACTAAACTAGGATCCGGCTTCAACCAAAGCCGGCTAGTATTATCCGTCTGATCCTGATCCGCGCAATACCGCACGTATCTGATCGAACCCTGCCATATATCCATACGGCCACTAGTACAAACCGTCCGATCCTGATCCGTGCAATACCGCACGTATCTGATCGGACCCTGCCATATCTCCATACGGCCTCTACAGCGTTTCGCCCGAAAACATGAGTAACTGAAAGTGTGGTGGACTCTAAAGACTCGTCAATACTATGGCTGTGGATTTAACCACTAGCACGTCAGAGGTATTAGCCAATACGTGACGGGCCACCAGCTATTGACTAAAAGGGACGTCGATGAGCGAGCTCATCCTGACACCCTACTGAGCCTGTCAGTGACAATATCCGTACAGTCCGGTCCGTTCGTCTATGAGCATCGCATGTCGGGCCTAGGGGGTTGGTAAAAGTCAGACCCCCAAAAGCGGTACAAGTCGTGTCGGAGTGTAGCCGAGAACGCCCTGAGATACTACTAGAATACCTACCAGTAAATCTCCTGCCTCGGCCGAGGGCTTTGCGTAATGGCTCTCCTAGACACAGCGCGACCTCACCCCCAATACCGGGAGAGACGAACCCCTGAAGATCCGCTCACTGCCTCCATGTGGCTCGGGACTGTACCCAACTAAAACCTATTTGCATGACTCCTTTGAGCCGTGGTAGGGTAGTAATCAAAGTACAGTGGGAACTCACACGAGACAAATGACGATCCCCAGGTCGATGAACTAACCTGTACACATGTCACCAGGGAACTGCTATCTGACGTCAGGTATAAGACTAACTAGCATGTTCCCGCCGAGTCCTGTCCGGTGTACTCATAACCCAATGAGCACCTCTATACATCTTAGGTGAACCAACTGACACCAGTGGCTTATGAGACTGGCCACCATCCCTCGTCGGGGTCTCGACTGTATACACTAGTCTACTCTGGAGAATCGATGCCCTGTCTCGAAACCCCACAACTAGGGACCTTTTAAGAATGTGCTTATAGACCACCAGCTCTCACGTATATGATCGCCATCATACTGCCGGCAGTCAAGCAAGAATCCTAGGGGCTCTATCAGCGTGTAATAGCGACCTGGAAGGTCACCTGAAGCAGTACACGATGATAAAGGTAAACCAGATAGCATACTATCATCTCGAGTAAGACTGTCCTACCGGGATAGGTCCTCCCTCAATCATTGCAATCACGTGCCTGTGATCCAATAATTGACTCTGAGGGCACTATCTCCAACAATCTCCCACTTGCACTCAAGGCTAATTATTGCGATGTCGCATACTCACAGCCCGTGTGATACCGAACTCCTCTACTGGTCAGTCTCACAAAGCTCGTTTGCGAAACTATTGCGTTCGAGGAATAGCCTCAGTGAGTGGATCCGCTGTGATGTTTCTTTCTATGTATCTCTATATCTCAAGTTCGCAGAGAAAGCCATCTACCGAAATGAGCAATACCTGTCTTAGAGTATGTCTGGATATCCGATGGGACCTAGCTCATAAATGAACTCCAAATCCAAACTTCTTAGACTGTATCGATAACTGAACTTAATCAGTACCCAGCGCCATACCTCCCTCAGTATTGCCTTGGACCACCTGTCCAAAATATTGCCCCTCGTCAGAAGGAGAAAATATAACTCTGACAGCCACTTTGCCATCCATGTCACCTTGGAAGCCTGGAATGATAACCGTCTCCTAAAAGAGGCTGTCGTTATCACATCCCTAGAACACGCACTTATGTCCTAAAACTGCTTCCGATTGTTTCTCCAGGATTGGATTAATATCAACTTATTGCATCTACTGCAAGAACAATATCTGGTGTGGTACTTGACATCTCATGATTGACTCAATTGCTTAAGCAAGTGATCTGTCAATCATGCGTATCCCTCTCCCCTTTAGTCTGTAAGACACCTTTAGAGAGGGTGACTCCATCACCTGCAGGTATACTACCGTGCTAAGAGTCGTCCATTCTAAATACTCATAGAATGCTGTCAAGGTACCCAGATTAGGAAACCACCCAAATCTAGATCTAAATATATTGTCCAAGTCCCTTGTAGAGAAACCACTGTGTGACGACCAAAGTATAACCGATCGCAGTATAGGAATGTCACTTCCTACTTTGTGTATGTCATCCAAAACCCGGATATCACACCCTACTACCTTCTCAACAGATCCATCCCCTATTCTGATGACGTCAAACCTATGACTGTCATATCAGAAATAGATGATCTATCTCCGCTAAATCTGTTTTAGTCTATAAATAGACATAAGCCAGATGTCCACCAATGCTTCCGCTGCTCCCACTGACTACGATAACCCTCTGGCAGAGTCATATAGACGTGCACTTCTAAAGCTAGTTTAGAAGGACGCTATACTCATCCTCCTGCCGGGTCTCGCAGCCTGGAACAACAACAATGGCAAGTGTGGGTAAACAAGAACTTCCCTGTCACCGTCCTTGAGTCTACCGGAGTACCTCTCGGGTGCCTGAAGTTACCCACCTTATCTGCGGAGTGGCTAATGGAATATCAAATCAGATTGAATCTTTAGGTTCCTTATCAAATCTTCAGAAATCGTTTGCGGTTCTGGAATCACTTCCAGTTCTACCATACTCCCACTACTGTTTTTGAAAAAAATCCATTTTTAATAAAACTGTGGCGAGTCTAGAACAATATTACTATTGATCTCCCAGATGGTAGATAGTCAACCCTCGTCATAGCCTGGGTCAACCCACAAACAGCCATTGCAGAAACGTGCCTTGAGTTGTCTAGTGTCTGGTTTTAAGCATAAGCCGGACAACTCCCCGTATCTTAACAATGTCAAGATATGAACTGTTCTATATCCAATATAGAAACAGAGGCACTGATTTAATTGAACCAGATTCAAATCATGCAGCTATCTCCAGTGCATGTCAACTAAATGGAAGGAGGCCGATCAGCGTTACTCAACTTAGGAATGCTTCCAATTATGAGTAACCTGAAAGAGAAGCAATTTCTCTTTATCATTACTATCAACTGAATACCATACACAAGTATCTACATCTTCGATCACTTTGAAGAATCCCGATACTTGCTACACCTGGTTCTCTACTCTATTCAAATACCTATAACTCCTCAAAACTTAGACCCTGTGTTTCCACGAAACAGCTATCTAAAATCTAGAGAAGTCATAAGTAAACCGAATATAGTACGAGGACCAGCCCCTCTGTCCTGATGGACGCTGGACAATATACAATACTCTGTACAAGTCCCTTGAGTCTGAAAACTCATTCACTGTGTGTCGTAGGTTGAAAACTGTACTTATGGTTAAGAAGAATTACACCGCTGTTCAATACTCCTTACCTAACCATCCACTGATATAGGTAAATGTCATAGACATAATTTCAAAAAGGTATGTCTCACTCTATGAAAATAGACGTACAGACATATCAATTTGAAATTGGTGCATAGCAACGGATATTCAAAACCAAATATTTGTCGACTAGCAAACAACCCAGGTGGCTTCCTCAAATATCGCCAATTATAACGAATCCCGATATAATGAGGATGGTCACCTAACTCCTAATAACTTACTCCTTCTCATCATCTGTAAAACCATACAGATGTGAGAATCCAACCTGGTAAATACATACCCTGGAGCAAGTGTCTAATCGGGAAATCAGTTTTCTTTTAACAGTACACAGTGAAACTGAAACATTGAAATGTTTCGGTGGGGTATTCCGGTATTCTTAGTAATGCCTCTTCCATTATCCAGATTCACAATTATAACCGTATAATTCTTTGCCACCTCTTCAAATCCCTTTATATGTCTTTAGTCATTACCTTCTGCACACCCCTTTGGGCCAATTGGTTTTCTTCCTTCCCTACAGTTCGGCACCAGCCTATGGTTTGGAAGAAGACTTTCCAATAAGCATAATGGGTGTACTTTCCCAATCCTAGGAGCACTCGCAATGCGAGAGAAGGTGAAGAGAAAAGACAACCGAATAAACCGTATTCATATTTCTCCTGGACCAGAATCCATCCCCGAATTGGAACAAGTTCCTTTCGAGTTCGTATATAACCATACGATGGAGTATCCAATAAACTGTGGATCTTCGTAGTGATACGGAGTGTCCTGGAGAAATTCAAAGGTGATTTAGGATTGGCGAAGAAAAATACTTGGTTTGATCGTGAATAGCAGTCACAATTTACTTTGCCCTCTTACTAATCCCTTGCTTTGTCTTAACTTAATACCTTCTGCACACCATCGTTATGCTAATTGGTTTTCTTCATTCCCTACCGGTCGGCACCTGCCTAAGGTTTGGAAGAAGACTATCCGATTTGCGTAATAGGTGTACTATCTCCTAAACCAAGGAGTACTCGCAATGAGAGAAGGTGAAAAGAAAAGACAACTGAATAATCCTATTCGTTTTCTCCAGAACCAGAAACCATCCTCGAAGTCCTTCGAGTTCGTATATAACCATACGATGGTTTTGTCCAATGGAAGTGGACGTTCGTAGTAATACGGGGTGTCCTGGAGAAAAGTGTAACAGTAGGAGTGGTAATGAGGTCTGCAACTCTGACAATCCAAAAGCCAGTATTAAGAAGGTCCGGTCAACTTGGTCACTGAGTCATAGTCTATGGTCGGGTCAATGGTCGCTGCCAAAGTGAGAGAGAAAAGAAACACTCAGCGTGCACTCTAACCTAGATCAGAATGGTTATCACTTTATCTAATCTGGAAACCTCCTACTGTAACCTCAAATTCTTCCCCAAACCTGAAAGAAGAATTAGTCGGGATCACCCAAGGAGTAAACCAACTCATCTGTGGGAATCGGGATCCAACTATCATCGCATGATAACTTGATGGAATCCACTCAAGTCACCACACTCTAGAAGGTATGCGCATGCCTGGCAAGTTTCAGTTTCTTTAGAAACTCCCGATGTGTGTTTTTACCCCTAGGACTCAAGTGACCTTGACGGAGTCAACAAATCAAAGAGTCCTAGTCATGTTCAACCCGTCATTATCTGGATTGCATTAAACCCACCCGTACGTGCTCTTGACGGAGTCAACAAGGCCGCACGACTGTCCTAACCAATCCCATTTATGCAACAAACAAGCACCACTTAGCTACCGTACACTACGCCTTGACGGAGTCAACAAACGCAACACGAATACTAAATAATACCCATAAGAAATGACGGAGGGCTACGAATGGTTTTTGGCGAAAAACCTTTAACGTAATGAACATGATATCGTTGAAGGAACTGCATAGCCTTTTATAAAAATATAGTGACGAAAACCTTTACTAAAGAGGTCATTCCCGATGAAGGGATCTCGGCTCTTTCCCCGTAGAATGAGGTGCAGGATATTCCAACTGAATACCACGATGCAAAGCAAAAGTAATCGGCTATAGTGAAGTTAATGCCCTGACGCAAACTTCTGTCCAAGGGGTCACTCCCGGTGAAGGGATCTCGGCCCTTGCCTCGTCGACTGAGGAGCAGGATATTCCAAATGAATACCACGATGCAAAACAAAAGTGAACGTCCTTGCAATAACAGCTTTTTGAAAAAATGTTCCAACAACATCAGAATAGGTTTGTTTAGCTTGCATTGATCTGAATCAACGCAGTCCCATCAATTGATCACACCACAAAGAACGAAAATATACTGATGTACGTATATGCCATCCGCATTCGCCACTGGGTCCCGTCATTACTCGTTAGGTTAGCTAACTAACGACAGAGCGGGGACTGGACTAGCGCGGATGCAAAACATATACAACATCTACTAATATATATACCAATATATAATTTTCGCTCAAGGCGTGATAAAAAGAAACATCACAGAAATATACAGCATCTCAGAACAATACAGATATCTAGAAGCCCCGGGTTTCACAGAGCCGCTGCTGAAACCCGACGTTCCCCTGGTCGTGTGGATAGCCTGTGCAATGAAAACCTAGACCCCTACGGGCGCGGCAAGTCACCCGCCAAAACCTGAAGCGAGGCAGCCCCCTTCAGCACCGTGAATGAACCACCCAGCACTTCATGGAATCCGGTAACTTGGGCACCCATCCTGGGTCAACCTGTACCCCTTACGAGTGCGGCGAATAGCCCGCCAATCCTAGAGTGAAGCCCCCTCCGTCTCAATGCCATGAGATGCGGGCCCGTTTGCCCTCTAGAACCCGGCTATCCGTGCACCCCTCCGCGGGGTAGTCCTAGTACAGAAGGTAAAATATATATACAACGGGTACATCGACCGCAACCAGGTCGTGCCCCAAAAGAATAATACAAACAGGCAGTGACGGCAGTCCACATGTCGGACGCTCGCCCCGCAATATCAAATGTACATAATACAACAAAACTGTACTAGCATTGCATCCAGGCTATCCCCCACGACCGATCCGCAACATCACAGCAATACATAGAACATCAACGTGAAAATCACGTTCGCAAATCCGTCTAACCGGGCTATACCAGTTAGACAGGATTTACCGATCAAGTGACATTCACGGTCGCAGATATAATGTAAATACTGTGAAATAATGTGTTTAAAATATCCGATCGATTAAATTTTATCAAGTGGGCCCCCAAGTACTACTGTAGCACATCAAGAAATTCTGGGCCCAAGAATAATATTCCAAAACCCCTATTTTCAACACTTAAGCATTCTGCAAAATTTTGGGGGACTGAACAGTCCAAGTCGCGGCGGAACCGCGGACCAAGCATGGCTTTGGCCGCGGTTCCGCTGCGTTCTGAACTGTTCACGAGCCCAAATTTTTTGAGAACTCTTAGAATGTCCTGTACATTAGTTTTCTACAACCTGAAAAATTTTTGGAGCCCGGAAAAATTCGACAGAAAACTGATGCATGCATAACGCGGATTTTGGAATTTTGGTCGATCGGATAAGTAAAACACATTAGAACAAGCTAGGCAAGGTTAATGGCGTGGCTCTGATACCATGTTGCGCCACGGCAGCGCCCCGGCCGTCTATCCGAGGCCAAAATGCGGAATCAAAATTTTTCTTAACTTTTAAACTGGCGCTACCGCGGACAATATACCCGGATCGTAACCATTAACCGATACTAGCTAACAAGAGAAAGGGTGAGTGATATACCGAGTGATCCGAGTCCTCCGGTCTTCTCGTCGTCGTCCCGATCTCCCGCGGAAACTCCGGTCGTCGCAACCTTGCCGGAAAGGCACCACATCGTCTGTATCTTTTACGGGCTCCCACCTCAATACCGAGGCAACTCGGGCGCGAAGTTGGCTGGCCGACGTGCCCAAGATTTGCTGTAGAAGTAGTGTAGAATGGTTGTCTCATTCGGGGTTTATGTAGTTGCCTTAGGTGATCGAGGAATGAAGAACTTTGGAGAGGGTTTCTCTTTTGTTGCATGAATGAATAATATGAGATAGCTAAAAATGAGAACAACCACAATCTCTCATTTTTCTCTCCTCTCTCCAAGGAAAATGTGGCCGGCCTCCCCCATGGGAAAAAGGTGGAGGGAATCAACTAAGGGAGGTGAGTGTAGGAACTCAAGAGGTGACCACATCCTAAAAGTAAACCTCACATCCAAACACAAATCAACTCTAATCAATCCTTTCTCAAAAAGCAAATGAGGTGATGGAAAAAGAATATAATCATGAAGGAACTATCATGAAGCCATCATATGCAAGAAAACCCCTCCACAAAATGTAATTTGCAAAACTGCAAATTACCCCCTCCATCGGAAAAGTCCGGCCGGGAAAGAACAAAGGAAAACCGGCCGGAAAGGAATGCAAACTGGCAACTCCAGAAAACTGGTCCCGTAATAAATTACAGGAAAACCCCGATACTGTGCATACACACCCGCATCTGTATTCTGACCGGATACAAATGCAATGAGACAAAATCCACACTTTACTAAACTAGGATCCGGCTTAAACCAAAGCCGGCTAGTATTATCCGTCCGATCCTGATCCGCGCAATACCGCACGTATCTGATCGAACCCTGCCATATATCCATACGGCCACTAGTACAAACCGTCCGATCCTGATCCGTGCAATACCGCACTATCTGATCGGACCCTGCCATATCTCCATACGGCCTCTACAGCGTTTCGCCCGAAAACTTGAGTAACTGAAAGTGTGGTGGACTCTAAAGACTCGTCAATACTATGGCTGTGGATTTAACCACTAGCACGTCAGAGGTATTAGCCAATACGTGACGGGCCACCAGCTATTGACTAAAAGGGACGTCGATGAGCGAGCTCATCCTGACACCCTACTGAGCCTGTCAGTGACAATATCCGTACAGTCCGGTCCGTTCGTCTATGAGCATCGCATGTCGGGCCTAGGGGTTGGTAAAAGTCAGACCTACCCCCAAAAGCGGTACAAGTCGTGTCGGAGTGTAGCCGAGAACGCCCTGAGATACTACTGGAATACCTACTAGTAAATCTCCTGCCTCGGCCGAGGGCTTTGCGTAATGGCTCTCCTAGACACAGCGCAACCTCACCCCCAATAACGGGAGAGACGAACCCCTGAAGATCCGCTCACTGCCTCCATGTGGCTCGGGACTGTACCCAACTAAAACCTGTTTGCACGACTCCTTTGAGCCGTGGTAGGGTAGTAATCAAAGTACAGTGGGAACTCACACGAGACAAATGACGATCCTCAGGTCGATGAACTAACCTGTACACATGTCACCAGGGAACTGCTATCTGACGTCAGGTATAAGACCAACTAGCATGTTCCCGGCGAGTCCTGTCCGGTGTACTCATAACCCAATGAGCACCTGTATACATCTTAGGTGAACCAACTGACACCAGTGGCTTATGAGACCGGCCACCGCCCCTCGTCGGGGTCTCGACTGTATACACTAGTCTACTCTGGAGAATCGATGCCCTGTCTCGAAACTCCCACAACTAGGGACCTTTTAAGGATGTGCTTATAGACCACCAGCTCTCACGTATATGATCGCCATCATACTGCCGGCAGTCAAGCAAGAATCCTAGGGGCTCTATCAGCGTGTAATAGCGACCTGTATGGTCACCTGAAGCAGTACACGATGATAAAGGTAAACCAGATAGCATACTATCATCTCGAGTAAGACTGTCCTACCGGGATAGATCCTCCCTCAATCATTGCAATCACGTGCCTGTGATCCAATAATTGACTCTGAGGGCACTATCTCCAACAGTATCTTCAGGAGTTCGTCTCTCCCGGTATTGGGGGTGAGGTCGCGCTGTGTCTAGGAGAGCCATTACACGAAGCCCTCGGCCGAGGCAGGAGATTTACAGGTAGGTATTCCAGTAGTATCTCAGGGTGTTCTGGGCTACACTCCGACACGACATGTACCGCTTTTTGGGGGTCTGACTCTTACCAACCCCCTAGGCCCGCCATGCGATGCTCATAGACGAACGGACCGGACTGTACGGATATTGTCACTGACAGGCTCAGTAGGGTGTCAGGATGAGTTCGCTCATCGACGTCCCTTTTGGTCAATACCTGGTAGCCCGTTACGTATTGGCTTATACCTCTGACGTGCTAGTGGTTAAATCCACAACCAAGGTGTTGACGAGTCTTTAAAGTCCACCACACATTCAGTTACTCAAGTTTCGGGCGAAAAGCTATAGAGGCCGTATGGAGATATGGCAAGGTCCGATCAGATACGTGCGGTATTGCACGGATCAGGATCGGACAGTTTGTACTACAGGCCGTCTGGATATATGGCAGGGTTCGATCAGATACGTGCGGTATTGCACGGATCAGGATCGAACGGATATTACTAGCCGGCTTTGGTTTAAGCCGGATCCTAGTATAGTACAGTGTAGATTTTGTCTCATTGCATTTGTATTCGGTCGGAATACAGATGCGGGTGTGTATGCACAGTATCGGGGTTTTTCCTGTAATTTATTATGGGACCAGTTTTCTGGAGTTGCCAGTTTGCTTTCCGTTTCGTCCATATTGCTTTGTATCTTTCATTGGCCGAAGATTGGTGGAGGAGGGCTTATTTGCATTTACACAAATAAGCAATTGTGGAGGGTTGTCTTTGCACATTGTGGGGTCATGATGGTTGAACCTTGACCATTTGACTTGACTTCTTCATGATGGCTTGACTTTTTGAAGTCATCATGCTTGATGATGATGGCTTGACCTTTGTTGGATATGATTAAGTTTTGGAGTGTGGTTCTTGTTTTGTGATCATTGTTTTATCATCATAACACTTTCTCTCTCTTGGATGATAGCTCCCTCCCCTCTTGACTTTTCTCTCACTCCCAATTCTCATTTCATTCCAAGTCATGGCCGGCCATTCCCTCTTGGGCTGTCCAAAATTTGTAGTGTGGGATTTTGGTTCTTTTCATGTTATAAAAAATCCCCAAGTTCCTCTACAAAGTTCATATATCATTTCCTCCACCAAAAGAAAACCTCCATGAACCCCTAATGAGATATGAGTTCCACACTAGATTCTACAGCAAACCTTGGGCACGTCGGCTTGCCAACTTCGTGCCTGAGTTGCCTCGGTATATAGGTGGGAGCCCGTAAAAGAAGCAGGCGACGTGGTGCCCTTCCGGCGACGAGGTGGAGACCGGACATTCCGCGGGAGATCGGGACGACGACGAGAAGACCGGAGGACTCGGATCACTCGGTATATTTCTCTTCCCCATCTTGTAGTTAGCTAGGACTAGTTAATGGTTCGATCCGGGTATTAGTGCGCGGTGGTGCCAGTTCATGAAAAATATAAGTATATTACCGCTTCCGCATTTTGGCCTCGGGATGGAGGCCGGGGCGCCGCCGTGCACTTACAGTGGTATCAGAGCCTCGCCATTAACATAGTCTAGCTTTGTCTAATGTGTTTTACACTTCCGATCGAACAAATGTTCCGAAAACCCTATAACACATGCATCAGTTTTCTATCAATTTTTTTCTGGCTCGAAATTTTTTTCAGGTTGTTGAATAGTGATGTACTGGAAATTCTAAGCATTCTGTAGAAATTCGATACAGTAACTCAACTACGGGAGCACGGAACCGCGGCCAAACCCCCCTTGGGCCGCGGTTCTGCCGCACATTGATGTCCTTGCCGTATCAAATTTCTGCAGTTGCTTTCTGGGTTGAAAATAGGGTTTTTGGAATATTAATTTTGGGCCCAGAATTTCTTGATGTGCTACAGTAGTACTTGGGGCCCACTTGTTAAAATTTGATCGATCGGATATTTTAAACACTTTAGTTCACAGTATTTACATTATATTTGTGACCGTGAATGTCACTTGATCGGTAAATCCAGTCTAATTGCTATAGCCCGGTTAGACGGATTTGCGAACGTGACTTTCACGTTGATGTTCTGTGTTGTGCTGTGATGTTGCGGATTGGTCGTGGGGGATAGCCTGGATGCAATGCTAGTACAGTTGTGGTTGTATTATGTACATTTGATATTGCGAGGCGAGCGTCCGACATGTGGACTGCCGTCACTGCCTGTTTGTATTATTATTTTGGGGCACGACCAGGTTGCGATCGATGTACCCGTTGTATGTATATTTTACTTTCTGTACCAGGATTACCCCGTGGAGGGGTGCACGGATAGCCGGGTTCTAGAGGGCAACAATCCCGCATCTCATGGCATTGAGACGGAGGGGGCTTCACTCTAGAATTGGCGGGCTATTCGCCGCACTCGTAGGGGGTACAGGTTGACCCAGGAAGGGTGCCCAAGTTACCGGATTCCGTGAAGTGCTGGGTGGTCCACTCACGTTGCTGAAGGGGGCTGCCTCGCTTCAGGTTTTGACGGGTAACTTGCCGCGCCCATAGGGGTCTAGGATTTCATTGCACAGGCTATCCACATGACCAGGGGAACGTCGGGTTTCAGTAGTGGCTCTGTGAAACCCGGGGATCCCAGATATCTGTATTGTTCTGTGATGCTGTACATTTCTGTGATGTTGCATTTTTTATCACGCCTTGAGCGAATATAATATATTGGTATATATATTAGTAGATGTTGTATATGTTTTACATCCGTGCTAGTCCAGTCCCCGCTCTGTCGTTAGTTAGCTAACCTAACGGGTAATGACGGGACCCAGTGGCGAATGCTGATGGCATATACGTACGTCATATTATTTTCGTTCTTTGTGGTGTGATCAATTGATGGGACTGCGTTGATTCGGATCAATGCAATTTAAAAACAAACCTAATCTGATGTTGTTGGAACACTTTTCAAATAACTGTTATTGCAAGGACGTTCACTTTTGTTTTGCATCGTGGTATTCAGTTGGAATATCCTGCTCCTCATTCGACGAGGCAAGGGCCGAGATCCCTTCACCGGGAGTGACCCCTTGGACAGAAGTTTGCGTCAGGGCATTAACTTCACTATAGCCGATTACTTTTGCTTTGCACCGTGGTATTCAGTTGGAATATCCTGCACCTCATTCTACGGGGAAAGAGTCGAGATCCCTTCACCGGGAGTGACCTCTTTAGCAAAGGTTTTCGTTACTATATTTTTCTAAAAGCTATCCGTTCCTTCAACGATATCAAGTTCGTTACGTTAAAGGTTTTCTCCAGAAACCATTCGTAACCCTCCGTCGTTTCATATGGGAGGTCAATAGTATTCAAGCTGTGTTTGTTGGCCAAAGTCAAGGCACAGTGTTTGGTAGCTGTTGGGTATTCATATGCAGCATAGATAGATGCGTTGGTTTGGAACAGTCATACTGTCTTGTTGGCCAAAGTCAAGGGTAGGTACGGGTGGATTCAAATCAACCTGGAGAATGACGGATAGAACTTGACATGTGACTTATGATTTGTTGGCCAAAGTCAAGGTCATAAGAGCATGGGGTAAAAATCACATCGGGAGTTTCAAAAGAACTGAAACTTGCCAGATATGCGCATACCTTCTGAAGTGTGATGACGTGAGCGGATTCCGTCACGTTATCATGCGGTGATAGTTGGATCCCGATTCCCACTGATGAGTTAGTTTACTCCTCGGGTGACTCCGACTAATTCTTCTTTCAGGTTTGGAGGAGAATTTGAGATTACAGTGGGAGGTTTCCAGATTAGATAAATTGGTAACCATTCTGATCTAGGATAGAGTGCACGCTGAGTGTTTCTTTTCTCTCTCTCTTTGGCAGCGACCATTGACCCGACCCTAAGACTATGACTCAGTGACCAAGTTAACCGAACCTTCTTAAACACTGGCTTTTGGATTGTCAGAGTTGCAAACCTCATTGCCACTCCTACTTTTACCCATTTTCTCCAGGACACCCCGTATTACTACGAACGTCCACTTCCATTGGACAAAACCATCGTATGGTTAGATACGAACTCGAAGGAATTCGAGGATGGTTTCCGGTTCTGGAGAAAACGGATAGGATTATTCAGTTGTCTTTTCCTTTTACCTTCTCTCAGGTTGCGAGTACTCCTTGGTTTAAGAGATAGTACACCTATTACGCAAACTGGATAGTCTTCTTCCAAACCTTAGGCTGGAGCCGAATGGTGGGGAATGAAGAAAACCAATTAGCCTAACGATGCTGTACAGAAGGTATTAAGTTAAGACAAAGAAAGGGGTTAGTAAGAGGGCAAAGTAAATTGCGACTGTTGTTCACGACCATACCAAGTATTTCTTCGCCAATCCTAAATCACCTTTGTATTTCTCCAGGACACTCCGTATCACTACGAAGATCCACAGTTTATTGGATACTCCATCGTATGGTTATATACGAACTCGAAAGGAACTTGTTCCAATTCGGGGATGGATTCTGGTTAAGGAGAAATAGGAATAAGCTTTATTCAGGTGTCTTTTATCTTCACCTTCTCTCGCATTGCGAGTGCTCCTAGGATTAGGACAGTACACCTATTATGCTTATTGGATAGTCTTCTTCCAAACCATAGGCTGGTGCCGAACGGTAGGGAAGGAAGAAAACCATTTGGCCTAAAGGGTGTGGAGAAGGTAATGACTAAAGACATAAAAAGGGATTTGGAGAGGTGGCAAAGAATTACACGGTCACAGTTGTGAATCTGGATAATGGAAGAGGCATTACTAGGAATACCGGGATACCCCATCGAAACATTTCAATGTTTCAGTTTTACTGTGTACGGTTAAAGGAAAACTGATTTCCCAGTTAGACACTTGCTCCAGGGTATGTATTTACCATGTATAATTCTCACATCTGTATGGTTTTACAGATGATGAGTGGGAGTAAGTTATTGGGAATTGGGTGATCATCCTCATTATATCGGGATTCGTTGTAATCAGTGATATTTGAGGAAGTCACCTGGGTTGTTTGCCGGACGGCAAATATTTGGTTTTGAATATCCACTGTTATGCACCAATTTCAAATTGATATATCTGTACGTCTATTTTCACAGAGTGAGATATACCTTTTTGAAATTATGTCTGTGACATTTACCTATATCAATGGATGGTTAGGTAAGGAGCATTAAACAGCGGTGTAATTCTTCTTAACCATAAGTACAGTTCTCAACCTACGACATACAGTGAATGAGTTATCAGACTCAAAGGACTTATACAGAGTATTGTATGTTGTCCAGGGTCCATCAGGACAGAGGGGTTGGTCCTCGTACTATATTCGGTTTACTTATGACTTCTCTAGTTTTTAGACAGGTGTTTCTTGGAAACACAGGGTCCGAATTTTGAGAAGTTATAGGTATTTGAATAAAGTAGAGAACCAGGTATTGCAAGTATCGGGATTCTTCAAAGTGATCGAAGATGTAAATACTTGAGTATGGTATTCAGTTGATAGTAATGATTAAGAGACCTTGCTTCTCTTTCAGGTTACTCATAATTGGAAGCATTCCTAGGTTGAGTAACGCTGATCGGCCTCTTTTCATTTAGTTGACATGCACTGGAGATAGCTGCATGATTTGAATCTGGTTCAATTAAATCAGTGCCTCTGGTTCTATATTGGATATAGAGCAGTTCATATCTTAACGATGTTAAGGTACGGGGAGTTGTCCGGATTATGCTTAAAACCAGACTCTGGATAACTCAAGGCACGTTTCTGTAATGACTGTTTGTGGGTTAACCCAGGCTATGACGAGGGTTGACTTTCTACCATCTGGAAGATCAATAGCGATATTGTTCTAGACTCGCCACAGTTTTATTAAAAATGGATTTTTTTCAGAAAACAGTAGTGGGAGTATGGTAGAACTGGAAGTGATTCCAGAACCACAAACGATTACTAAAGATTTGATAGGAACCTAAAGATTCAATCTGGCTTGACATTCCATTGGCCACTCCGCAGATACGGTGGGTAACCTCAGGCGCCCGAGAGGTACTTCGGTATGCTCAAGGACGGTGGCAGGGAGGTTCTTGTTTACCCACACTTGCCATTGCTGTTGCTCCAGGCTGCGAGACCCGGCGGGAGGATAAGTATAGCGTCGTTCTGAACTGGCTTTAGAAGTGTACGTCTATATGACTCTGCCAGAGGGTTGTCGTAGTCAGTGGGAGCAGCAGAAGCATTGGTGGACAGGTAGCTTATGTCTATTTATAGACTAAAGCAGATATAGCGGAGATAGATCATCGATTTCTGATGTGACAGTCATAGGTTTTACTTCGTCAGAATAGGGGATGGATCTGTTGAGAAGGTAGTAGGGTGTGATGTCATGGTATTTGGATGACATATACAGAATAGGAAAAGAAACTCCTATACTACGATCGGTTATACTTTGGTCGTCACACACTAGTTTCACCACATGGGACTTGGACATCATATCAGACATACTGGTAACTAGATCTATGGTTCTAGATATAGATTTGGGTGGTTTCCCAATCAGGGTACTTAGACAGCATTCTAAGAGTATTTAGGATGGACGACTCCTGGCACGGTAGTTTACCTGCAGGTGATGGAGTCACCCTCTCTAAAGGTGTCTTACAGACTAAAGTGGAGAGGGATGTGCATGATTGGCAGATCACTTGCTCAGGCAATTGAGTCAATCATGAGATGTCAAGTACCACACCAGATGTTGTTCTTGCACTAGATGCAATAAGTTGACATTGATCCTATCCTAGAGAAACAGTCGGAAGCAGTTTTAGAACATAAGTGAATGTTCTAGGGATATGATAACGACAGCCTCATTCGGGAGACAGTTATCATTCTAGGCTTCCAAGGTGACATGGACGACAAGGAGGTTGTCAGAGCTATAGTTTTTCCTTCTGAAGAGGGGCAGTATTTTGGACAGGTGGTCCAAGGCAATACTGAGGGAGGCATGGAGTAGGATACTGATTAAGTTCAGTTGACGATACAGACTAAGAAGTTTGGATTTGGAGTTCATTTATGAGCTAGGTCCCATCAGACATCCAGACACATTCTAAGACAGGTATTGCTCATTTTGGGAGATGGCTTTCTCCGCGAACTTGAGATATAGAGAGACATAGAAAGAAACATCAAAGCGGATCCACTTACTGAGGCTATTCCTCGAAAGCAATAGTTTCGCTAACGGGTTTTGTGAGACTGACAAGTAGAGGAGTTGGGTGTTCGGTATCTCACGGGCTGTGAGTATGCGACATCGCAATAATTAGCCTTGAGTGCAAGTGGGAGATTGTTGGAGATAGTGCCCTCAGAGTCAATTATTGGATCACAGGCACGTGATTGCAATGATTGAGGGAGGACCTATCCCAGGAGGACAGTCTTACTCGAGATGATAGTATGCTATCTGGTTTATCTTTATCATCGTGTACTGCTTTAGGTGACCTGACAGGTCAGTATTGCACGTTGATAGAGCCTCTAGGATTCTTGCTTGACCACCAGCAGTATGAGGGCGATCATATACGTGGGAGCTGGTAGTCTATAAGCACATCCTTAAATGGTCCCTAGTCGTGGGAGTTTCGAGATAGGGCATCGATACTCCAGAGTAGACTAGTGTGTACATTCGAGACCCCGACAAGGGGCGGTGGCCGGTCTCACAAGCCACTGGTGTCAGTTGGTTCACCTAAGATGTATATAGGTGCTCATTGGGTTATGAGTACATTGGACAGGACTCGCCGGGAACATGCTAGTTGGTCTTATACCTGACGTCAGATAGCAGTTCCCTGGTAACATGTGTACAGGTTAGTTCATCGACCTGGGGATCGTCATTTGTCTCGTGTGAGTTCCCACTGTACTTTGATTACTACCCTACCACGCTCAAAGGAGACGTGCAAACAGGTTTTAGTTGGGTACAGTCCCGAGCCACATGGAGGCAGTGAGCGTATCTTCAGGAGTTCGTCTCTCCCGGTATTGGGGGTGAGGTCGCGCTGTGTCTAGGAGAGCCATTACACGAAGCCCTCGGCCGAGGCAGGAGATTTACTGGTAGGTATTCCAGTAGTATCTCAGGGTATTCTGGGCTACAATCTGACACGACTTGTACCGCTTTTGGGGGTCTGACTCTTACCAACCCCCTAGGCCCGCTATGCGATGCTCATAGACGAACGGACTGGACTGTACGGATATTGTCACTGACAGGCTCAGTAGGGTGTCAGGATGAGTTCGCTCATCGACGTCCCTTTTGGTCAATACCTGGTAGCCCGTTACGTATTGGCTTTTACCTCTGACGTGCCAGTGGTTAAAATCCACAACCAAGGTGTTGATGAGTCTTTAGAGTCCACCACACATTCAGTTACTCATGTTTCGGGCGAAAAGCTGTAGATGCCGTATGGAGATATGGCAAGATCCGATCAGATACGTGTGGTATTGCACGGATCAGGATCGGACAGTTTGTACTACAGGCCGTGTGGATATATGGCAGTGTTCGATCAGATACGTGCGGTATTGCTTGGATCAGGATCGAATGGATATTACTAGCCGGCTTTGGTTTAAGCCGGATCTTAGTATAGTACAATATAGATTTTGTCTCATTGCATTTGTATTCGATCGGAATACAGATGCGGGTGTGTATGCACAGTACCGAGGTTTTTCCTGTAATTTATTATGGGACCAGTTTTCTGGAGTTGCCAGTTTGCTTTCCATTTCGGCCATATTTCTTTATATCTTTCATTGGCCGAAAATTGGTGGAGGAGGGCTTATTTGCATTTGTGCAATTAAGCAATTGTGGAGGGTTATCTTTGCACATGGTGGTGTCATGATGGTTGAACCTTGACCATTTGACTTGACTTCTTCATGATGGCTTGACTTTTTGAAGTCATCATGCTTGATGATGATGGCTTGACCTTTATTGGATATGATTAAGTTTTGGAGTGTGGTTCTTGTTTTGTGATCATTGTTTTATCATCATAACACTTTCTCTCTCTTGGATGATAGCTCCCTCCCCTCTTGACTTTTCTCTCACTCCCAATTCTCATATCATTCCAAGCCATGGCCGGCCATTCCCTCTTGGGCTGTCCAAAATTTGTAGTGTGGGATTTTGGTTCTTTTCATGTTAGAAAAAAACCCCAAGTTCCCCTACAAAGTTCATATATCATTTCCTCCACCAAAAGAAAACCTCCATGAACCCCAAATGAGACATGAGTTCCACACTAGATTCTACAGCAAACCTTGGGCACGTCGGCTCGCCAAGTTCGTGCCCGAGTTGCCTCGGTATAGAGGTAGGAGCCCGTAAAAGAAGCAGGCGATGTGGTGCCCTTCCGGCGACGAGGTGGAGACCGGACATTCCGCGGGAGATCGGGACGACGACGAGAAGACCGGAGGACTCGGATCACTCGGTATATTTCTCTTCCCCATCTTGTAGTTAGCTAAGACTAGTTAATGGTTCGATCCGTGTATTAGTGCGCGGTGGTGCAAGTTCATGAAAAATATAAGTATATCACCGCTTCCGCATTTTGGGCTCGGGATGGAGGCCGGGGCGCCGCCGTGCACTTACACCTTCTTAACAGATCCATCCCCTATTCTGATGAAGTCAAACCCATGACTGTCACATCAAAATTAGATGATCAATCTCCGCTATAACTGCTCTAGTCCATAAATAGATATAAGCTACTTGCCCACTATGCTTCTGCTACTCCCACTGACCACAACAACCCTCCTACCGGGTCTCATAGCCTGGAACAACAGTAGTGTCAAGTCTGGGTAGATAAAAACCTCCCTGTCACCATCCTTGAGGCTACCGAAGTACCTCTCGGGTGTCTGAGATTACCCACCAAATCTGCGAAGTGGCTAATGGAATGTCAAACCTGATTGAATCTTTAGGTCCTATTAAATTTTCCGTAATCGTTTGCGGTTCTGGAATCACTTCCAGTTCTACCATACTCCCACTACTGTTTTCTGAAAAAAATTCCATTTTACTAAAACTGTGGCGAGTCAAGAACAATATCACTATTGATCTTCCAGATGGTAGAAAGTCAACCCTCGTCATAGCCTGGGCCAACCCACAAACAGCCATTACAGAACCGTGCCCTGAGTTATCCGGAGTCTGGTTTTAAGCATAAGCCGGACAACTCCCCGTACCTTAACATCGTTAAGATATGAACCATTCTATATCCAATATAGAAACTTTGGCACTTATTTAATTGGAACCAAATTCAAATCATGCAGCTGTCTCCAGTGCATATCAACTTTAATGGAGAGAGGCTAATCAGTATTACTCAACTTAGGAATCCATCCAATTATGAGTAACCCGAAAGAGAAACATGTTTCTCAAAACTTTTACTATCATCTGAATACCAATCATAAGTATCTACATCTTCGATCTCTTTGAAGAATCCCGATACTTGCGACATCTGGTTCTCTACTTTATTCTTATACCCACAACTTCTCAAAACATAGACATTGTATTTCTACGAAACACTTGTCTAAAAAACTAGAGAAGTTATAAGTAAACAGAACATAGTACGAGGACCTACCCCTTTGTCCTGTTGGACACTGGACAACATACAATACTCTGTATAAGTCCGATGAGTTGAATAACTCAAAAACCTGTGCGTCGTAGGTTGAAAACTGTACCCTGGCGATTTCCTCAAATATCACCAATTACAACGAATTCCGATACAATGAGGATGATCACCTAATTCCCAATAACTTCCTCCCACTCATCATCTGTAAAACCATACAGATATGAGAATGAAACCTGGTGAATACACACCCTTGGAGTAAGTATCTAATCGGGAAAACAGTTTTCCATTAACAATGCACTGAAACATGAAAATGTGTCATAGGGGTATCCTAGTATACTTAGTAATGCCTCTTCCATAATCCAATTCATGACTTTAACCGTATATTTCTTTGCCATCTCTCCAAATCCCTTTATTTGTCTTTAGTCGTTACCTTCTGTACACCATCGTTAGGCTAAATGGTTTTCTTCCTTCCCTACCGTTCAACACCAGCCTATGGTTTGGAAGAAGACTATACAGTAAGCATAATAGGTGTACCCTCCTAAACCAATGAGTACTCGCAACTGAGAGAAAGTGATGATAAAAGACAACTGAATAATACCTTATTCTTTTAAAGGTGGAATAGGAGTGGTAATGAAGTACGCGGTTTGATCGTGAATGATAACAGTCGCAACTTAGTTTGCCCTCTTTCTAATCCCTTTATTTTGTCTTTACATACTACCTTCTGTACACCCTACATAGGCTAATTGGTTTTCTTCATTCCGTACCGTTCGGCACCTGCCTATGGTTTGGAAGAAGACTATCCAATAAGCGTAATAGGTGTACTCTCCTAAACCAAGGAGCCCTCGCAACCAAAGAGAAGGTGATAATAAAAGACAACTGAATAAACCAATTCTATTTCTCCTGAACCTTGATCCATCCTCGAAGAAGTCCCTTCGAGTTTGTATATAACCATACGATGGATCTATCCAATGGAAGTGGATGTCCGTAGTAATACGGGTGTTCTGAGAAATGCAAAGGGTAAAAGAAGGAGTGGCAATGAGTTGTGCAACACAGACAATCCAAAAGCCAGTATTTTAAGAAGGTTCGGTCAACTTGGTTCCTGAGTCATAGTCTAGGGTCGGTCAAAGGTCGCTGCCAAAGAGAGAGAGAAAAGAAACACTCTGCGTGCACTCTAACCTAGATCAGAATGGTTATCACTTTATCTAATCCGGAAACTTCCCACTGTACTGTCAAATTCTCCTCCAAACCTGAAATAAGAATCAATCGGGATCACCCGAAGAGTAAACCAACTCATCAGTGAGAATCGGGATCCAAATCTCATCGCATGATAATGTGACGGAATCCACTCGCGTTATCACACCCCAGAAGGTATGCGCATGCCTGGCAAGTTTCAGTTTCTTTAGAAACTCCCGATATGATTTTTACCCCATGTTCTTATGACCTTGACGAAGGCCAACAAATCATAAGTCACATGTCAAGTTCTGCCCATCATTATCTTGTTAATTTGAACCCACCCGTACTTACCCTTGACGAAGGCCAACAAGGTAATACGACTGTCCCAAACCAACTCATCTATCTATGCAACAAATGAATACCCCCGCAGCTACCAAACACTATGCCTTGACGAAGGCCAAGAAACATAGCTTGAATACTATTGACCATCCATAAGAAACGACGGAGGACAACGGCTGGTTTTTGGCGAAAAACCTTTAATGTAATGAACTTGATCTCTTTGAAGGAACCTGATAGCTTTTTATAACAATATAGTGGCGAAAACCTTTGCTAAAGAGGTCATTCCCGGTGAAGGGATCTCGGCTCTTTCCTCGTGGAATGAGGTGCAGGATATTCCACTGAATACCGCGATGCAAAGCAACATGTAATCGACTATAGTGAAGTTATTACCCTGACGCAAACTTCTGCCCAAGGGGTCAGTCCCGGTGAAGGGATATCGGCCCTTGCCCCGTCGAATGAGGTGCAGGATATTCCAACCGAATACCACTGTGCAAAACAAAAGGAAACGTCTTTGTAATAACACTTTTTAAATTTGTTCCAACAAAATCCAAACAGGTTTGTCTTACTTTGCATTGATAAAAATCAACGCTGTCCCATCAATAATCACACCAGAAAAGAACGAAAATAAAATGTACGTATATGCCATCCGCATTCGTCACTGGGTCCCGTCATCACCCGTTAGGTTACTTAACTAACGACAGAGCGGGGACTGAACTAGCGCGGTTGTAAAACATATACAACATCTAATAGTATATATACCAATATACAATAATCGCTCCAGGCGTGATAATATGCAACATTACAGAAAAGTAATAAGCATCACAGAACAAAACAGATAGTCTGGGATCCCCGGGTTTCACAGAACCGCTACTGAAACCCGACGTTCCCCTGTCATGTGGATAGCCTGTGCAATGAAACCTAGACCCCTACGGGTGCGGCAAGTTACCCGCCAAAACCTGAAGCAAGGCAGGCCCTTACAGCATAGTGAATGGACCACCCTGCACTTGACGGAATCCGGTAGCTTGGGCACCCCTCCTTGGGTCAACCTGTACCCCCTACGAGTGCGGCGAATAGTCTGCAAATTCTAGAGTGAGGCCCCTCTGCCTCTCAAAGCCATAAGATACGGACCCGTTGTCCTCCAGAACCCGGCTATCCGTGCACTCCGTTGTGGGGTAAAACCTAGTACAGAAATGGAAAAATAGTACAACAGGTACATCGACAGCAACCTGGTCGTGCCCCAAAAGAATATTATACAACAGGTAGTGACGGCAGTCCACAAGTTGGACGCTCGCCCCGCAATATCAAATGTACAAATAAAACCAAAATGCACTATCATTGCACACTGCTATCCATCACGACAAATCCGCAACATCACAGCACAACACAGAACATCAACGCGAATGTCACGTTCGCAAACCTGTCTAAAAGAACTATAGCAATCAGACGCGGTTTACCGATCAAATGACATTCCCGGTCGGAGATATAATATAAGTGCTGTAAACTAACATGTTTAAATTTCGATCGACTAAATATCACGAAGTGGGCCCCACGAACATCTGTTGAACAGTAACAAAATCTGGGCCCAAAAGATATATACCAAAAACCCCAAATTCCAGACAAGAACCCAATGTGCAAATTTGGGGCCACGTTCTCACTGAATGGCCGCGGAAGCGCGGTCAAACCATAGATTTGACCGCGATTCCGCGGCGGTCTTGTCGAATCAGGTGCCCAAATTTGTACGGTGTTCTTAGAAAACCCTGCTGAATTTTCTGTGATATGTAAAATTATTTTTAGAACCCTTTAAAAATCAACAGAAACGCAGAACTTGAATTTTGCGGTTTTCGATATCCGGTTCGATCGATGTTTTAAACGCGTTAGCACAAGTTAGTAAAGCTTAATGGCCTGGCTCTGATACCATGTAAGTCTACGGTAGCGCCACGGCCGTCTTTCAGACGCCAAAATGCGGAACAAAAACTTTTATAACTGGCACTATCGCATACTATAACCCGGATCTGCCATTAACGCTAAACTAATAAACTACAAAGAGGGAAGAAAGGTTATACCGAACGATCCGAGTCCTTCGTTCTTTAACCATCATCCCACGCTCCGTTGCGGCTGCTCCGATCTCGTCAATCTCCGATCTCCTCGTCCAGGTGGCACCACGTCATCGGATCTTTAAACGGGCTCCCGCCTCTGACTCGAGGCAACTCGGTCGTCAAGTTTGCTAAAAGAGATGACCAAGATTGATGTAGAGAATGAGTGGAATACTTTCTCTCTCTTCGTCCAAAACCATGGACGAACGGTTAATGAAGTTGCCATGGGAATCGGGTGATGGAATGAAATGAGCTGTGAAATTCCATACATCGAAACATATCTTTTTTCCAAATAAATCAAATCAAGTGAGAGTGAAAAATCTCATCGGCACCAAAGAGGGGGCCGGCTACAATATATAGAGGTGGGGGGTGAGTGTAGGAGAGGGGGAGGTGACAATAAGAAAATATCTCTACTGTGAACACACTTAATGAAATGATGAATCATTAACCTAGTTATCAAGCATTAATGGATTCATTAAATGCAACCATGACTCACTAAACACCTCACCACTTCTAGAACCTTCTAGAAGCATCCACACTCATCTCAAGAAAAGATAAATCCGTATTTAACCAAATGTTAAATACGGCTGATAGAAAACTGGAAACTGGCAACTTCCAAAAGTGATCCCGAAACGAATTTCAGGATAACCCCGTAACTGTATAAATATACCTACAATTGTATTACGACCGAATACAAATACAACTGAGACAAAGATATTATATCTACTCTGTATAATACATGGATCCGGCTTAAACCAAAGCCCACCAGTATTATCTGACCGAAATATGACACGTGCGTAAACGCTTATGTATTTTCCGAACCCTGCCATAAAACCATACGGCTTCTACAACGTTTCGCCCGAACTTTGGAAACTATCTGTGGGGGACTCTAATGACTCGTCAGTACCCTGTCAGTGGGTTTAACCACAAGCCGTCAGCGGCACTAGCTATGCGTAACGGCTGCCCATGGACTGGCCTCAAGGGAGGCCGATGAACGAACTCATCCGAAAACCCTACTGAGCCTAACAGTGACAATGTATATACAGTCCGGTCCGTTCGTCTATGAGTATCGCATATGCGGCCTAGGGGGCTAGTAACATCAGACCCCCAATAGCTGTATAAGTCATGTCGGAGACAAGCCCTGAACACCCTGAGATACTACTGGAGTACCTACCAGTTAATCTCACCTGCCTTGGCCTAGGACTTGGTGTAATGGCTTTCCAAGACACAGCGCGACCTCCACCCCCAATACCGGGAGAGACGAATCCCCTGCCGATCCGCTCACGTGCCTCCATGTGGATCGGGACTGTACCCAAAAACTACCTGTTTGCACGACTCCTTTGAGCCGTGGTAGGGTAGAAATCAAAGCACAGTAGGAACTCACACGAGACAAATGACGACCTCAGGTCGATGAACTAACCTGTACACATGTCACCAGGGAACTGCTATCTGAGGATATGTGTAATACCAACTAGCAGGTTCCCGGCGAGTCCTGTCCGGTGTACTCATAACCCAATGAGCACCTGTATACATCTTAGGTGATCCAACTGACACCAGTGGCTTGTGAAACCGGCCACCGCCCCTCGTCGGGGTCTCGACTGTATACACTAGTCTACTCCGGAGTATCGATGCCCTGTCTCGAAACTCCCACGACTAGGGACAACAATTAAGGATATGCTTATAGACCATCCAACTCTCACTTATATGATCGCCCTCATACTGTTGGTAGTCAAGCAAGATCCTGAGTGCTCTATCAAAGTGTAATCATGATCAGTCACCTGAACCTATACACGACTGATAAAGGAAAACCAGATAGCATACTATCATCTCAAGTAAGACTGTCCTACCAGTATAGGACCTCCGCAATCATTGGAATCACGTACCTGCGATCCAATAATTGACTTTGAGGGCACTATATCCAACAATCTTAACATGTATACTTTCTGTCTCTCTGTTACATGTTGATAAAGCCCTTAGGATGTGTACTCGACTTCCAGGACTATGATGTAGATCATACTAGTGGGGCCTGGGTAATCCATGAGTACATCCTTCAATGTTCCTAGTCGTGAGAATATCGAGACGGGGCATCGATATTCCTGAGTAGACTAGCGTATATCCTCTCGACCCATGTAATGGGCAATAGATGATCCCATATCCATTGGTGTTTGACATCAGAGATGGTATGCGGGTGCTTAGTGGTGACTGGGTACAATGAACGGACTAGCCGAGAACTCCCAGATGGTATTATACCTCACGTCAGATGGCAGTTCTCTGGTGACACTGGTACAGCTTAGTCTGTTGACTCGAGATCGTCATAGAGTCTTGTGTGTCTCCCACTGTACTTTGATTTCCACCCAACTGCGGCTCTACTGAGTCGTGCAAACAGGTGGTTTTTGGGTACAGTCCCGATTCATATGGAGGCAATGAGCTATAGGAGGGGATTCGTCTCTCCCGGTATTGGGGATTGATGTTGCGCTATGCTCGACTGGCCATAACTAGAAATCCCTGTCCAGGGTTGCTGTGACTTACTGGTAAGTGTTATCAGTAGTTTAACACTTGTTATGGACCTTATATCGGCATGACTTATCAAACTATTGGGGTCTGACGTTTACCACCCTTAGGCGAGATATGCGACATATCAGACGAACAGACCGGACTGTACGGTAAGTGTTACTAGTTGGATTCACAGGAGTGTGAGCAGGCTTGCTTGTTGATCTTCTAATCGCTTAATACCCGGGTGGCCGTTACGTTTAGCAGACCGCTTGCGGCTTGTAGGTGTTTGATATGATCATCACCTGGTGCCGGCATATTGGCGAGTCTTTAGATTCCTATACAGAGGTTTCCAAGCTCAAGTGAAACGAAATAGGAGAGCATATGAGATATGTGCGGGACCGAGAATAATACGAGTATGTGATACCATATTCTATTCTCGCGATGAATGTATCGATTGGTTGTATGCGATATAACCTAGTTATCGAATCGAGGATTGATTCGATAAGTCGATACATTGGATATTAGTCGGTCATATGCGATATGACCGGATCGTTAAATCAAGTGTTGATTTAATGATTTAATGTATAATTTTATATTTGATATATTACTTTATATTAACTAGTAATGGTTCACTTAAGATTATTTTCTCACTAGTTTGTGCACATTGTATATATGATATATTTTTGTGCACTTGATTGTATCATGTTTGATGATACATGCAAACTTGGGTTAGTGTATGCTTTAAACTATGAGTAGGTTAATGGTTAGGGTTTTATTTACACATTTATTTATTCATTTATTTATTTGGGCAAAAACAAATATGGTGGCTTTCTTTGTTTTTTTCTTCGAGTTTCATGAAGCTTCACCATTTTGTTTCTATTCTCAAACCTAACCATTATCTAAACCCAAGTTTATTCTCTACATGAGTTAGACTAACCCATGGTTGCTATATGATAAGAATCACTTGAATTTTCTTTTTAATTAATTCTTTTTCTTTTTCTTCTTCTTCATCTTCTTCATGAAGAAAGAAAAAGCTTGCTAGAAAATTCAAAGTGATGATTCCATGTGAGAAATCCAAATCCAAAGTGAACCCACTTCTTATTTCTTCATTCTCTACCAATTGCCATGTTGTATAGGGTGTTTTCTTCACAAGTTTCATGAGCTAGTGAAGATGGAGCTTGAGTTTGAGTCGCCTCGACGTAGATCGTCTTCGGCCTCGAAGTCAATGACCAAGCCCGATCATTTCTCCGACGAAACCATCGCCAGAGTCCAGGATCCGATGATCGCAGCGGAGGGACGTCAACACGGAGCTAAAGAAATGGTGGAGCGGATCTACAAAGGTTGTAGTCCCTTTTCACTTAGCAATAAATTTGTTTACTTGCTTGCTTTTCGCCTTTACTTCTAGTTAACGATCTAGCTTAGGGTTGTTCGGCACCTAGAAAATTTGTGTTTGGCATGGTTGATGCCTTGCGGAACCTATTGAGTGTGCCTAGGAAACCTACAGAGTACACATCCTAAGGGCTTTATTAACATGTATATATAGAGACAATCAGAATATATGTTAAGATAAAGTACAACCAGATAGCATACTATCATGTCGAGCAAGAAAGTCCTCCCTATATATGTCCAAGCATCCATTACAATATACATCGCATGTACAGTAATGGCCTCTAGGGCATACATATAACTAACAGTTTATTCTGTAGCTCATATGCCCCCGATACAACACCCCAATACTGTTTATTTAGCTTAATTTCACCTGAACTAAAATCTGGAGCATGTTTTCATGGGTTGCTGCATTGTTTTATAACTTTCCATGACTTGAAATTTTGGTATTTGTGTTTTGTATCAGTCACTTGACGTTTGTACGTCAATATCGGGTGTTGTTTGGTTGATTTGAAGTAGACCATAGGTTTTTACCTATGTGAGATACGTGTGTCGTTTTAGTTTCCGTGCGTGATTTCGGTTTACAATACCGTGTGTTATATTTGTAGGTACCACCACACGAACTTCGGACGATGAAGAAGAGGATAGCGACATCGACTTCGGCAAGCAAGGATAATGTGAGTAGATATATATCTACGGGGGAAGTCGGGTGGATGGCGTATAGCACCCCCGCAATTTCATAGCATTTGAAGCATTATATATGTATGTGTGTGTGTGTGTGTGTTTTATCTTGAGATTTATACTTAGCATGAATTGCTTAGGTAACGTTGGGTTAGTTTTAGCGTAAATGTAGGAAAAATGCTTTTAACTTAGTTCTTAGTCGCGAAACCCTAGAGTAAAGTTTTGCACACACGCACATAGACAAGCATACATTCGATGTTCTTGTGCGTATATGGAGATATGTATATATATATATATATATATATATATACATATACGTATGTGAGTATGTATGTGTGTATATATATATGTATACGTATACTTTTATGATGAGGATAGTATATGATACTTGGAGATGAGACGATGTGATTGGGCAGGATGTCGTTAGATCGGTGATGTGATTTGGGTCGTGTTATGAGATGCGACATGTTATTATTAGCGGATCGTTGGGCGATGTGTTTTCATACACACGCAGTTATATGTTGATGGTATCGGTATGTACTAGACTTAGATCGGTACCCTGTTCATGATATTACGATAATGATACCATATGGATATTGAGGTATATGTGATAAGCGGCCCGTACCCCGATTTTGGGATACCGTACGATGGATTTACCGTAAGAGATATAATTATGATAATAGATCCGCACTCTTGAATCGAGGATGTCGTATTATATAATTATCGTATGTGACGCTATTGAGGCGGGATCACCGACTACTAGATATATGTATCGACTCAGACTTAGGTGGATTTGCTTACCCTTTGGTTAGGCTCTTAGCTTGTCCTGTAGTTTACTTAGTAGATGTTAGAGCTGGGCTCGAGTCATACTTATTTCCAAAACTAACGAATCGTGAGTATTTTAAAGACGGGCCGAGGGATATTATGGATATTTGAAAGGATGTACTTTTCTTAAATGCACCGTTGCCCCTATTTTCTAAAAACCATGATTCGTGTGATTTCAGACACCAAAAACTGTATGACTCGTATATAGGAACGTATATTTCCTTATTGTTGCATTTACTTTCATACTCCGTTTTTTCATGTTGTTATCATCGCATTGCATGCTTACTGTGTACTTAGTGATTATGATCCTTACTATCAGGACACTAGCACCATTACCGATGATGTGTATGCTCCACGTACACTTTCTTGCCGGCTCACACACATCATCATCGGTAACTGCCATGTCACGTACACATTAGATAATATTATTTAATTGTACAAATTTCTAGCGGTAATCTTAATAAAGTACAAGCGCGTTTGCTTCCATATGCTAATTTAGATATTGCATTTATTACTTTGATATTTCCTGTATATTTACATATTCATTTGCCATGCGATATTTTGGGCCAGTCCGGATTGCCGGAGCCCGGTATTCACTGTTTATTGACTCTCGATTATGAGATTTCGGATTTTCCATGAGATTTCTGGATTTGGAGAAACCGCAAAGATTTATTAAACTCATTTTCGTTTCAGAAGATAAAAAGTGCGGTTTTCTCATGATATGATGTGAGATATGTCCACCATGAGTTTTCTTGGCTCTTGAGCGATATCATACACCCGATTCGCGGAGGAGGAGGAACCGTCTGTGGGTGCATGGTGGACCCGGTGCGGTACCCCGGGGTAAGATAGTCGCAGATGATGGCGTTGATCCTGGCAGGGGAGCACTGCCGACCGGTTACGTGACGGATTTCCGGAGGATACCGACGTAGTCGTGAGATTTTGATGAGGGGCCAGTCCGGATAGCCGGAGCCCAGGGGCCAGTCCGGATAGCCGGAGCCCAAGATATTGAGACTTTGCCGTATTGAGATTATATGATAGAGGCCAGTCCAGATAGCCGGAGCCCGAGATATTGGATATTAGGATTTTTGTTTTGTGTCGATGCGTGACACGGATTTTATGTTGATTTCATTGATGATACCTCGATTTATATATACAGAAATCTCACAAAATTATTAAAACAGTTTTCTCATTCATGATGTATTCTGTTTTCATTCGTAATGCATTCATACATCATATATATGATATGTTTCTATCTGAGGCACTGACACGAGCACGTGGTATTACACTTATGTGTAGATGGTTCAGGATATTATTACCGTATGACCTAGGGTTGAGTCATACATGCGATTTCTGCTCGGTGATGTTTTCTACTCACGAGTTGGCAACTCACCCACGTTGTGCCATAGTTTCTTGCAGGTTTTGCCGTACAGGTTTCCTTGGGAGCTTTGCTGGCACACTGCTTTTTTCCGGTTGATTGCTTTGGTAGGTGGACTCACTTGCATTGTGACCACCATTGTACATGCATTTATTTCAATTGTATCTAGTAAACTCCATCAACCAGACTTGTATATTTGTTAAACTTTGAAGACCAGTGTATATTCTTTGGACCTTAGAATCGCGCGCTGTATTATTATGGTTTTCCTTTGGTTTTTTTATAGTTATTGGTTTTCTTCTGAGTTTTGATCCTCTCCTTTCGGCATTGTATATTATATTTCTTGCGTGGTTGTGACCGCTAATTGGAGAAGAGCTAGCTCCCGCTTGGGGATGCCTTTATATTATTTCATGTATTGTACCCGTTTGGAGCCAGTATTTACAAAGGAAACTCTGCCGAAATTTTCAGAAAAGACTTGATGACTTAAAAACACATACTACGGCACCTTTTGTTAAAACACATGCTTTTAAACTATGTTTTTCCTTTACACTCTTTTCAAATAGTTTAGATTTCTGGGCTTTTGGCTTACTTGAATTAAATGGGGTCTTATAGACTTCATACGATTGAAGTGCCAGTCACGTGCTATTTCGGGTAGTGACATGAGCAAACTCGTCCGAACTCCTACTGAGCTTGTCTATGACAATCTCTGTACAGTCCGGTCTGTTTGTCTGAGAGTGTCGCATGCTGGTTTTAGGGGTAGAAAATGTCAAACCCCTAATAACCTGACAAGTCATGACGATGTGACTCAAGACCATCCGAGAATCTACTGATCTAACTATCAGTAATTCTCAATCTGCCCTGGACAAGGACTTATAGTGTTGGCCAACCGAACACAGCGCGACATCGACTCCCTATACCGGGAGAGACAAATCCCCAACAATCGCTCACTGCCTCCATGTGGCTCGGGACTGTACCCAACTAAAACCTATTTGCACGACTCAGTTGAGCCGTGGTAGGGTAGTAATCAAAGCACAGTGGGAACTCACAAGAGACAACTGAAGACCTCAGATCGACAGACTATCTATACTCATGTCACCTGAGAAATGCTATCTAACGATAGGTATAATACCATCTATCCAGTTCTCGGTGAGTCCGTCCGGTGTACTCACCCCCAATGAGCATCTGTATACAATCTTAGGTACACCATACCAATTGCTGCAAGAACAATCCATCGCCCCTCTTCAGGGTCTAGATATGTATACACTAGTCTACTCTGGAGTATCGATACCCTGTCTCGACACTCCCATGACTAGGGACTTTTAAAGATGTGCTTATCAACTACCAAGCTCCCACAAGTGTGACTACCATCACAACGCTGGTAGTCAAGCAAAGATCCTAAGGGCTCTACCAACATGTATTAGCGATATGTTAAAAGAAACATATACACATGTTGTGCTAGAATCAAACCAGATAGTATACTATCATGTTAAGCAAGACTGTTATTATATATGTGTACACCCCAAGCTTCCAAAATATAATATACAATCAAGTACTATGCAATAATAGCCTCTAGGGCATATATCACTAACAAAATAACCCTATAGGCTAGGTATACATATCTAATATATATATGTATATCTATATCTAGTATCTTAGTACTACGGTTGCGGGGGTGTTGTATTCCATCCACCCGACTTCCCCCGTAGATATACATCTAGTCACCTACAAACGCCTCGCTCTAGTTGATTTCGACAGACGCCTTGTCCTCCTTCGTCATCTCGGAAGTTCATGTGAATGTACCTACAATCGAATCATAACCAAGTTCGAATGAAAACCTAAATCGATTTTGAAATCACGAGCGAAGCACACATAGGTTAGAACCTATGGCCAACTCATGCTAAAATAATAAAACAACCCCGACGTCGACGTATGAATGTCAAACGGCCGAGTCAAAACTCAAATATCAAAAACCAAGTTTTCAAATATCATAAAACATCATCCAAAACCTAGTAAAATGCTCCCAGATTTTTCTTAAGGTGATTTTAGACTTTTTAGCATATAGGATAGTCTTAGTTATCTAGTGAGTGGTTAAAGAACAAAACTCACACCCTAATTCCTCCGCTCACCCGCAAATTGCGGTCCAATTGCTTAAATTTGTGGCCAGACCATGGAGATAGGGGCTCAGGCTTCTATGGTGGCTTCCTACTGGTCTAAAGATCTCACAATATCCACTATTTAATTTTCAGAGTCTCCAAGTCATCCTAGATTTCTTTTGATCATCAAAAGTCAAACAAAACCGATATTTGAAGTTTCTAAACTCGTCTTTGAAACTTTTAATCTCCACTTAGACCAGGGATTCTATCGATAAATGCTAGTAAACACTCACTAAATCCCCTACTACATCACTACTATAAGTCTTGCCCACTAATTCCCACTTTAGAAAACCTAAGTTTAGAAAAACCTACACATTAAACTCTAAACTAACTCTAACTAGTTTAAGGTGTTAAGAAATCTAGAAAATTATCTAAAAGTGAGTTTTGCTTTATAGAAGCAACTCAAGAAAATTCTAAGATGGGTAAAGATGCTCAAAACCTAAACATAATCTCACCATGTTTCTTAGGATGAGATTATAAGATTATTTGTGAAGGTTGTGTGATATTTTGTTGAGGTTTTGGGGGTGTTGCATGGTGGTAGAAGAGGCAGAGATGAAGGAAGTGGAGATGCAGAAGAAGGGGTGAAGATGATGAAGTGAGGAAAAATGAGGAGAATTTTCCCATGGTTGTAGAAACTGTTAGTTATATGTATGCCCTAGAGGCCATTACATGGACATATATAGGGAGGACTTTCTTGATCGACATGATAGTATGCTATCAGGTTGCAATTTATCTTAACATGTACACATATTACCTCTCTGTACATGTTGATAAAGCCCATAGGATGAGTACTTAACTACCAGGATTATGATGCAGATCATACAAGTTGGGCAGAGTGACACGACCCAGCCCCAAACACAGATGGTATTGTCCGCTCTGGCCGAAACCGCACGGTTTTGTCCCTTTGAATGAACCTGGGGATACTTCCCAGTAGGTCACCCATCCTAGAATTTCTCTGACTCAAGCACGCTTAACTACGGAGTTCTTCAAACTCCAGAGTTCCGATTCATCCAAAAGGCGCCTCTGTGTTATAAGAGTGTATCATTCCAATTATTGTTCAGATCGTGGCCTCTTTCGAATGGAATTCGATACTCCCCATTATTCTGGTGGGTCCCCGTGTGCATCCGTATCGGTTACATCCCCACCTTGATACCGGATAACATCTCACTTCTCACGTGGTAGGTGGTATTCAGCCCCAACTCCACCTGGGGTATTACATTCCCCCCCACATAGAACATGGTTCGTCCTTGAACCACAGACCTACTTTTGAGGGACCGGCTTTGATACCATATTTGTCACGACCCACCCCCAAACCCAGAATTTCTCTGACTCAAGCACGCTTAACTACGGAGTTCTTCAAACTCCTGAGTTCCGATTCATCCAAAAGGCGCCTCTGTGTTATAAGAGTTGTTAGATATATGTATGCCCTAGAGGCCATTATATGATAGTGGATGTATTTATACATTTGTGTGTGTGTGTGTATATATATATATATATATTCAGTGTACATTCTTGCTCGACATGATAGTATGCTATCTGGTTCTTCTTTATCTGACATGTTGATTTGATCATGCTTTTATTCATTCACACATGTTGATAAAGCCCTCAGGATATAAACTTGACTACTGTGATTATGATACAGATCATACTAGTGGGACATCTGTAGTTTATAAGCATATCCTGGAATGTCCCTAGTCGTAGGTGTATCGAGACAGGGCATCGATATACCAGAGTAGACTAGCGTATATGATACTAGACCCATATGATGGGCGATGGATGTTCCTACATTCATCGATGTTTGACATCGAGATCGTATACGGGTGCTCAGTGGTGACTGGGTACACTGGACGGACTCACTGAGAACTTCTATATGGAATTATATCTATCGTCGAATAGCAGTTCTCAGGTGACACTGGTGCAGGTTAGTCTGTAGACCCGAGATCGTCATAGAGTCTTGTGTATTCTCCCACTGTACTTTGATTACTACCCTACCACGGCTCTGCTGAGTCGTGCAAACAGGTGGCCGTTGGGTACAGTCCCGAGACACACGAAGGTGATGAGAAATAGGAGGGGTTTCGTCTCTTCCGGTATTGGGAGTTGATGCTGTGTTGTGCTCGAATGGCTCTATCAGTAAGTCCCTGGCCAGGGCTGTTGAGATTTACTGATAAGTGTTATCAGTAGTTTCTCGATCTGTTATAGACCATTCATCGGCATGACTTATTGAGTTATTGGGGTCGACGGTACCATCCCTAGACTCGATATGCAGCATATCTGACGAAGAGACCGGACTGTACGGTAGTGTTGCCGGTTGGCTCGACGGGAGTTGTGACAGGTTCGCTTGTTTTCTTCTGATCGCTCAATACCCGGGTGGCCGTTACGTTTAGCTGACCGCTTGCGGCTTGTAGGTATTTGATATGATCATTACCTTCTACCGGCGTATTGACGAGTCTTAGAGTCCCACAATGAAGTTTCCTGGCTCAGGCGAAAAGATGTGGTGTGCATATGAGATATGCGCGGGGACCCGATTAAATACGGATATGCGATACCGTATATTAATCGGGCATTTTCTATCGGTCGGGTCGTATGTGATATGACCGGTTTGCAAAATCAAGTGTTGATTTAACAAATGATGATGTGCATGGATACATACATACATACATTGTATCATGGTTGTTTATACATGTTTGGTGGCAATGCAAGACTTATATTGTAGAATTATCTATTTATTTATCATTTAGAAAAAGAGAAAGGATAATTCACACAAGGTTTATACTTATCATCTTCGACCATGCTTCAACAACCATTTAACCTTGAGTTAATTATCCTGTTGTCTTTAACCCATTTGATAAAAAACCTAGATGATTCTAACCATGGTTGAAGTGAGAAAGGATTAATATAGATTAATCTTTTCTCACTTCAATTATTATTTACTCTCATAACTTTTCCTTTGTGAGAAAGCTTAGCGACCATCTTCTTCTTCCTCTCTTGATAATTTTCTTGAGTAGGATTGATAAAAAGAAAGAGTTTTGATTATTGAATACAAACCACATCATCATACTACACATATCTAGCCCATTTGTGTTGGGTGTTTGCTCTACTTCATTCACATATCGAGTAAAGCAAGGAGCTTTGGGCAAAGGAGCTTCGGGTGGATCGTCGTGGACCTAGAAGATCTCAAGCGAACCTTTTTCCAACCCTCAAGTAGCCAAGGAGTCTAGCGTAGAGAGCTACAAAGGTTGTACTCTCAAAACCCTAGCTTTTTCTACTTGTGATGATGTATATGTAATGAAACCCTAAATTTCTAGTGATGATTCTTTGTACGTTCACTTAGCACCTTAAAAATTTGATTTTGAGACATGTGATGCTTCCAAACCCTTCATGAGGTGCTAGGTATACCTAACATTGGTATCAGAGCCTAGCTAGAGCTTTAGGCGACGCTTTTGCGAAGTTAAAACTGTTAGGTCCACGTTACCTCTCCCGGTACTTTCGGGGTTGCGGAAACGGTAAAACAAAATTTTTTCTAAACTTTGTAACATGGACCGTAAAAGCCGGATCTTTGCTAAACAATACACTAGCATCCTAACTTGAGATGTTATCTACTCGGTTAGGGGTTATTCCTCAACTTGAACTCCTTCTCTTCTTGTTGTTCTTCTCTTCTTATTGTTCTTCTCTTTGCTTGCTCAATGGTTGATCCTGACTTTGGTCACCTCCGCGGCCTCCTTGAGTCGAAGACGATCCACCCGAGAGATGTACACCGAGCTCCACCTCGAGCCGACGTAACTAGGGCAAGGTGATTGCTAATCTAGAAGCCCTAGGTTGAGTAGAAGTGGTAGATGAATGGTTTTGTCTTTGTGGGATCTTTTTCTCTCAACACATGAGATCAAAAGATAAATCAAGAGGAGGAAGAAGGAGGAGCTAGCTAGCAACAATGGAGCTTCTCATTTCAAGAGAGAGAATGAGAATGAGCAAAATGAAAAGCTTAACCAAGAGAAAACACAACCATGGTTGCAATAATACCAAAACATTATCATTACTAATCACATCAAGATAAAGGTGATGGCTACAAATGACATGACCAATATCATAACAAAAGAAAAAAGAAAACCAAAGAATACTTTAGATCTTCAAGAAGATCCTAGTCAACTTTGGTCAAATGGTCAACAAAGTCAAGATGGTCAAATGGTCAATGTAATTAGCCATAACATAATTATCAATGAAATGATTAGTAAATAATGTCCCCGGCTCATAATGGTTTTGACCAAACGAACTGTCAAAACCCTAATGAGTCTGCCTCAAAATGGTTTTGACCGAATCAACTGTCAAAACCCTAATGAGCCCGCCACATAACAGTTTTGGCCTAACCAACTGCCAAAACCCTAATGAGGCACCTCCTCCTTCATCACTCCGGAAAACTGTGCATACACACCTGCATCCGCATTCCGCAGAATGCGGATGCGCAGAAGACAAAACAAATCCATCCGTGCAATACTAGGATCCGGCTTAAACCAAAGCCCACTAGTACTGCCTGCCCGAACACCATACGCACACAAGTGTACGTAAGTGATCGCAGCCATGCCGTAAAACCATACGGCCTCTACACGTTTCGCTCAGTGCAGGGAAACTCTCTGTGTGGGACTCTAAAGACTCGACACTACGCTGGTAGTGGGTTTAACCACAGACCGCAATCGGCACTAGCTGTACGTAACGGTCCCCAGGTAGATGTCGATAAGAAGGCCGATGAAGTAAACCCATCCGAACTCCTACTGAGCCTGTATGTGACAATCTCCGTACAGTCCGGTCTGTTCGTCTGATATATCGCATGTCGGGCCTAGGGGGGCAGCAAGCGTTAGACCCCTAATAGCGGCACAAGTCGTGTCGGAGTGAAGCCCAGAACACCCTGAGATAACACTGGAACCTACCAGTATATCTCGCTTGCCCTGGCCAGGGACTACTTGTGTAATGGCTCTCCTAGACACAGCGCGATGTCAACCCCCAATACCGGGAGAGACGAATCCTGTCTAACCGTCACTGCCTCCAAGTGCTTCGGGACTGCTCCCAACTACTACCTGTTTGCACGACTCAGTAGAGACGTGGTAGGGTAGCAATCAAAGAACAGTGGGAACACACTCGAGGCGAAGTGACAGAGTCAAGTCAGCGGACTAAGCTGTACTCATGTCACCTGGGAACTGATAACTGACGATAGGTATAATACCAACCATCAGTTCCCGACGAGCCCTGTCCAGTGTACTCGTAACCCAATGAGCACCCGCATACTATCTCAAGTACGACGTACCGACGGCTTTGGGACAGACCGTCTCCCGTGCTGGGATGAGAAGCGCATACGCTAGTCTACTCTGGAGTATCGATGCCCTATCTCGATACTCCCACGACTAGGGACGTGTATAAGGATATGCTTGTAGATTACCCAGCCCCCACGAGTGTGATCGCCATCACAACGCCGGTAATCAAGCAAAGATCCAAAGGGCTCTACTAATGCGTATAGGTGATATAATAAATAAACACACAAGTACACATTAAATCAGAGACAAACCAAGTAGCATACTACTATATTGAACAAGATTGTCTGTACAACTGTGAATATCCCAAGCTTCCATCAAGTAATATACATACTAGTATGATACAGTAATGGCCTCTAGGGCATATACACTAACAATCTCATACTTGCACTAAGGCCATGTACTGGCGTATCGAAGACCTATCATCTCGATCAGCCGCTCGAACTGAGTCTGGGGTAAAGCCTTCATGAATGGGTCCGCAGTGTTGTCCTTTGTGTCCACTCTCCGCACCTCGATCTCCTGGCGATCAATGATCTCCCTGATCAGGTGATACCGCCTTAAGATGTGCCTGGATTTCTGATGGGACCTTGGTTCCTTCGCTAAAGCTATAGCCCCATTGTTATCGCAATACAAAGGTATTGGGTCAACAATGGACGGAACCACCTGAAGTTCACTAATGAACTTCTTTATCCAGACCGCCTCTTTTGCGGCATCGCTTGCAGCAATGTATTCAGCCTCCATCGTCGAGTCTGCGACGGTATCCTGCTTAGAACTCCTCCAACATACCGCCCCTCCGTTGAGGGTAAACACAAAACCCGAGACAGACTTGCTGTCATCTTTGTCACTCTGGAAGCTTGAATCGGTAAAGGACTCGACCCTGAGGTCTCCATTACCGTAAACCAGGAACATCTCCTTAGTCCTTCTTAGATACTTGAGAATGTTCTTCACTGCTGTCCAGTGGTCCTCCCCTGGGTCTGACTGATACCGGCTTACCGCGCTCAACGCGTAAGCTACATCTGGTCTTGTACATAGCATCGCATACATTATAGATCCTACCGCCGAAGCGTAGGGTATAGTGCTCATGCGAACCCTCTCCTCGTCAGTCTTAGGAGACATCTTCTTGGAGAGGGTAATTCCGTGCAATGCGGGTATGTTACCGCGCTTGGAACCCTCCATACTAAATCCCTTTAGTACGGTCTCTATGTACCTGGACTGTGAAGTCCCAACAGTTTCTTGGATCTATCTCTATAGATCTTGATCACCAGAATGTACGAGGCATCACCCAGGTCTTTCATGGAGAACCTTTGTGAACAAAATAGCTTGACCGATTGTAGCATAGGAATATCATTTCCTATCAAAAGAATGTCATCCACGTACAAGACTAGGAATACGACAGTTCGTCCTACAATCTTCTTATAAACACAGGGTTCATCTTCGTACTTGATGAAATCAAATTCCTTGATTGCCTCATCAAAACAGATGTTCCAGCTCCGCGATGCCTGCTTCAATCCATAAATGGATTTAAGCAACTTGCACTCCCTTCCGCTGCTCCCACTGTCTACGAAACCTTCTGGTTGATCCATGTAAACGCACTCTTCCAAACAACCGTTTAGGAAAGCCGTCTTAACATCCATCTGCCAGATTTCATAGTCATGGAAGGCAGCAATGGCAAGTAGGATCCGAATGGATTTGAGCATAGCCACCGGAGAAAAAGTTTCGTCATAGTCCAAACCAGGTCTTTGACGAAAACCTTTTGCAACGAGTCTAGCTTTATAGGTTTCCACCTGCCCATCTATACCAAGTTTCCTTTTGTAGATCCATTTGCATCCAACGGGTTTTACCCCAGGTGGAGCAATATCCAAGGTCCACACTTTATTGGCATACATGGACTCCATTTCGGATTGCATTGCTTCCTGCCACTTACCAGAGTCCCTACTGATAATGGCCTGCCTGAAACTAGTAGGGTCATCTTCTTCCAAGATGCAATCCTCTCGATCCCCGTCAATGAGAAAACCGTAGTATCTCTCGGGCGGATGAGAAATCCTACCAGATCTGCGGAGTGGCTGAGGTTCTTCTGGGGTTATTGAATTCTGAGGTTCTGTTAAATCTTCAGTTTCATTTTGTGGTCGATGAATTTCTTCCAGTTCTACCGAACTCCCACTTGTTTCTTTTGTAAGAAATTGCCACTCTAAAAAGGTGGCGTGGCGAGATACAAACACCTTCTGTTCCTCGGTGTGGTAGAACAGATATCCTGTGGAGTTCTTAGGATATCCCACAAATTTACATAGAACTGAACGTGCCTGAAGTTTGTCCGGATTTTGTACTTTTACATAGGCCGGACAACCCCATACCTTAATACGTTTAAGATACGGCCTTTTACCATTCCATATCTCGAACGGTGTCTTAGGCACAGATTTAGACGGAACATCGTTCAACAGATATGCCGCCGTCAACAGCGCATGTCCCCAAAATGAAAGAGGTAACTCGGCATTACTCATCATGGAGCGAACCATATCCAGTAGGGTACGATTCCTCCGCTCCGATACACCGTTGTGCTGTGGTGTATAAGGAGGAGTAAGCTGAGAGAGAATACTATTCCCTTTTAAGTAATCTAGGAATTCCGTGCTTAAGTACTCCCCTCCCCTGTCAGACCGGAGGATCTTGATACTTTTGCCTGTCTGGTTCTCTACTTCGTTTCTGAATTCCTTGAATTTCTCAAAAGCTTCAGATTTGTGTTTCATCAGATACACATATCTGAACCTAGAGAGATCGTCAGTGAATGTGATGAAGTATGAGAACCCACCCCTTGCATGTATAGACATCGGACCACATACATCACTGTGTACGAGTCCCAAGAGCTCTGCTGCTCTTTCTCCATGTCCGGTGAACGGAGATTTGGTCATCTTCCCTTTGAGACAAGACTGACAAGTTTCATAAGATGAAAACTCGAACGCATCCAAGAGTCCATCTTTATGCAACTTACTCAGTCTTTTCTCTCCGATATGACCAAGTCTACAATGCCACAAGTAGGATTCATTCGTATCTGAATTCTTCCTCTTGCGTTTGTTTTGTATATTGAGAACTGTATTCTGATTTAGAACGTAGATACCATTACACAGTGTACCCTCTGCAACCAGTACCTTATGAAGGTAGATGTTCATGATATTCTTGTCAAGAACAAAGTTATATCCATCATTATCGAGTAAAGAAACTGATATGATGTTGCAAACCATGGAGGGTACATAGTAGCAATCGTTCAAAATCATAGTCTTGCCATTTGGCAATACTAGGTGATATTCACCGACGGCTGCCGCATTAACTTATGCTCCGTTCGCTACTCTGAGCGACATATCACCCGGTGCAACTTTCCTACTTTTTCTCAGTCCCTGCAATAAATTACAGATATGAGATCCTGATCCGGTATCAAGTACCCAGGAGGTAGGGCTGACCGTAAAACAGTTCTCAATTACAAGAGCACCTGAAGTAGATGCAAAACCATGCTTCTTCTTCAACTGGGTATCCTGGAAATCCATACAATCCGCTTTCCCATTCTCATACTCATGACTGTTGTCACAAGTTAGAGCTGAACCAACTTTCCCCAGTTCCGAATAAGAATTCGGATCGGTCAAGCGATACATTTTATTATCTTGATTAGGGCGTGAAAAGGTTGCTGCCTGGAGAGAGAGAAAAGAAACACTCAGCGTATGCTCTTGCAAGATTAGATTGTTTATTAATTTATCTAACCAGGATGTCTCCCACTGTTTACTCAAATTCTTCTTAAAACCTTTTTAAAAGAAGAACTAGCCGGGTTTTAATTCACGTCACAATACTTGCTTAACCTTTCAGCCAGGCTAGTGTCGGTACTTCGAGGGAGGTTTTCCAACGCTTTCGCGAAGTTCCTTAATTTAAGAACCTCTTTTCCCTGGGGGCGTAACCCCGCTAACACCTTTCTAGTCACCTACTAGGTTTATAGCATTGATTGTTAAGTGAAATAATCTCCCGAGAGTAATCCAACTCATCAGCGGGATCGGGATCCAACTATCACTGTGTGATGACCTAGATGGAATCCACTCTATTCACCACACTCCAGAAGGTATGCTAATTCTGCAAGTCTCAGTACTTTTGAAACTCCCGATGTGGTTTTTGCCCCTAGGACCCAAGTGACCTTGACTGAGCCAACATATCAAAGGATCCTGGTCAAGTTCAACCCGTCATTATCTTGACTGCATTAGACCCATCCGTACGAGTCCTTGACTGAGCCAAAATGACCGTACGACTGTCCTAACCAATCACTTTGTATCCTATGGAAAGATATTACATAGCTACCGTACACTACGCCTCGGCTGAGCACGAAATACGTAGCACGAATACTAAGCAATATCAATCCGAAACGACGGAGGGCTACGGCTGGGTTTTGGCGAAAACCCGTTAACGTAATGAACTTGATATCGTTGAAGGAACGTGATACACTTTTTGAAAATATAGTGGCGAAACTTTTGCTAAAGAGGTCACTCCCTGTGAAGGGATCTCGGCTCTTTCCTCGTCGAATGAGGTGCAGGATATTCCAAACTGAATACCTCGATGCAAAGAAAGAATAATCGACTATAGTGAAGTTATTGCCCTGACGCAAACTTTTGTTCAAGGGGTCACTCCCGATGAAGGGATCTCGGCCCTTGCCTCGTCGACTGAGGTGCTGGGCATTCACAACCGAATACCGCGATGCAAAACAAAAAATGAACGTCCTTGCAATAACATCTTTTTGAAAAATTGTTCCAACAACGTCTTTTAGGTTTATTTTCTTGCATTAGTTCTTTTAATGCGTCCCATCATTTAAATCCTACCATTGCAGAAAACAACCAAAATATGACGTACGCTTATGCCATTCGCATTCGCCACTGGGCCCCGTCATCACCCGTTAGGTTACTTAACTAACGACAGAGCGGGGGCTGGGCTAGCGCGGCTGTAAAACATAAGCAACGCCTAAATAGTTATTATATATAGATATACAGCAATGATAGCCAATCCAGATCACAGATGAACACTTTGGATATACTAGGAACCCGCGATTCGTTCGAGCCTGCATCGAAAAACGGATTACGCGGTCGCGATGAATAGCCAAAACCCCACGCAAGACCCCTACGGGTGCGGCAAACTACCCGCCAAGTACCCGAAGCGAAGCAACCTCCCTCAACGCCATGAGTAGGCCACTCGGCACTTCGAGATACCCGGTAGTTTGTGTACCCCCTCCATGGGTCTATCCTAGGAGCAAAAACAGTAAAAAGAATTATACAATGACGTCTACAACCCCGACCCGGTTGTGCGGCCAAACAAATAATATTACATCAATTTACAAATTATTACATGAATGAAAGAAAAAGAAACTCTCATCTCACATCCATCCCGGCTATTCATCCGCGACAATCCAACGAGTTCATATACACAAACCATCAACAACACAGATCACAGATATGTATAACCCCGACTAATCGACATATAGCGATTAGCCGACGTTCAATACATATGAACATCATAGATATAACCTTTATAGTCAAAGTATATTGAAGTTCGGAAAAATACGGATTTATAGGCCCCCAAAAATAAATTTCTATTCTGAAAAATCTGGGCACATATAAACCATTTTAAAAATCCTAAAACCAAGTCAGAAACACACTGCACCAAAATCGACCCAGTGACTCACCAAGATGGCCGCGGTTCCGCGGCAATAGCTTGCTATTGCCGCGGAAACGCGGCTCTTTGGTCGAGTTGCTGGCTCGTTTTTGGTGGCTTTCTTCTAAAAACCCTGAGATGATTTTTGGAGTATGACAAATTTTGTTTTGACCAGAAAAAATTTTAACAGAAACTTGGGGTTTTCGTAACTCGGTTTTCCGATTTTTTCGTTTCGAACTTCGATACACATCACTACCTAGCTAGTATATGTTTAGTTAGGCTCTGATACCACTGTTAGGTCCACGTTACCTCTCCCGGTACTTTCAGGGTTGCGGAAACGGTAAAACAAATTTTTTTCTAAACTTTGTAACATGGACCGTAAAAGCCGGATCTTTGCTAAACAATACACTAGCATCCTAACTTGAGATGTTATCTACTCGGTTTGGGGTTATACCTCAACTTGAACTCCTTCTCTTCTTGTTATTCTTCACTTCTTGTTGTTCTTCTCTTCTTGTTGTTCTTTTCTTTGCTTGCTCAATGGTTGATCCGGACTTTGGTCACTTCCGCGGCCTCCTTGAGTCGAAGACGATCCACCCGAGAGATGTACACCGAGCTCCACCTCGAGCCGAGGTAACTAGGGCAAGGAGATTGCGAATCTAGAAGCCCTAGGTTGAGTAGAAGTGGTAGATGAATGGTTTTGTCTTTGTGGGATCTTTTTCTCTCAACACATGAGATCAAAAGATAAATCAAGAGGAGGAAGAAGGAGGAGCTAGCTAGCAACTATGGAGATTCTCATTTCAAGAGAGAGAATGAGAATGAGCAAAATGAAAAGCTTAACAAAGAGAAAACACAACCATGGTTGCAATAATACCAAAACATTATCATTACTAATCACATCAAGATAAAGGTGATGGCTACAAATGACATGACCATTATCATAACAAAAGAAAAAAGAAAACCAAAGAATACTTTAGATCTTTCAAGAAGATCCTAGTCAACTTTGGTCAAATGGTCAACAAAGTCAAGATGGTCAAATGGTCAATGTAATTAGCCATAAAATAATTATCAATGAAAGGATTAGTAAATAATGTCCTCGGCTCATAATTGTTTTGACCAAACGAACTGTCAAAACCCTAATGAGTCCGCCTCAAAATGGTTTTGACCGAATCAACTGTCAAAACCCTAATGAGCCCGCCACATAACGGTTTTGGCCTAACCAACTGCCAAAACCCTAATGAGGCACCTCCTCCTTCATCACTCCGGAAAACTGTGCATACACACCTGCATCCGCATTCCGCAGAATGCGGATGCGCAGAAGACAAAACAAATCCATCCGTGCAATACTAGGATCCGGCTTAAACCAAAGCCCACTAGTACTGCCTGCCCGAACACCATACGCACACAAGTGTACGTAAGTGATCGCAGCCATGCCGTAAAACCATACGGCCTCTACACGTTTCGCTCAGTGCAGGGAAACTCTCTGTGTGGGACTCTAAAGACTCGACACTACGCTGGCAGTGGGTTTAACCACAGACCGCAATCGGCACTAGCTGTACGTAACGGTCCCCAAGTAGATGTCGATAAGAAGGCCGATGAGGTAAACCCATCCGAACTCCTACTGAGCATGTATGTGACAATCTCCGTACAGTCCGGTCTGTTCATCTGATACATCGCATGTAGGTCCTAGGGGGGCGGCAAGCGTCAAACCCCTAATAGCGGTACAAGTCGTGTCGGTGTGAAGCCCAAAACACCCTGAGATAACACTGGAACCTACCAGTATATCTCGCTTGCCCTGGCCAGGGACTACTTGTGTAATGGCTCTCCTAGACACAGCGCGATGTCAACCCCCAATACCGGGAGAGACGAATCCTGTCTAACCGTCACTGCCTCCAAGTGCTTCGGGACTGCTCCCAACTACTACCTGTTTGCACGACTCAGTAGAGCTGTGGTAGGGTAGCTATCAAAGAATAGTGGGAACACACTCGAGGCGAAGTGACAGTGTCAAGTCAGCGGACTAAGCTGTACTCATGTCACCTGGGAACTGATAACTGACGATAGGTATAATACCAACCATCAGTTCCCGACGAGTCCTGTCCAGTGTACTCGTAACCCGACGAGCACCCGCATACTATCTCAAGTACGACGTACCGACGGCTGTGGGACAGACCGTCTCCCGTGCTGGGATGAGAAGCGCATACGCTAGTCTACTCCGGAGTATCGATGCCCTATCTCGATACTCCCACGACTAGGGACGTGTATAAGGATGTGCTTGTAGATTACCCAGCCCCCACGAGTGTGATCGCCATCACAACGCCGGTAATCAAGCAAAGATCCAAAGGGCTCTACTAATGCGTATAGGTGATATAATAAATAAACACACAAGTACACATTATAGCAGAGACAAACCAAGTAGCAAACTACTATATTGAGCAAGATTGTTTGTACAACTGTGAATATCCCAAGCTTCCATCAAGTAATATACATACTAGTATGATACTGTAATGGCCTCTAGGGCATATTCACTAACAAAAACTCCGATCGAACCAAAAATACAGATTTTTAACCCTTCTCTGGACAATTTTTTTAAACTGTATTTTTCCAGTATTAAAAATACTTAAAAAAATCAGCAGGCAAATATAAGAATTACTGTAAATGACGAAGCAATGATCTTTACATTCCGCCGCGAAACCGCGGCCAGAACTTGCTTGGGCTGCGGATCCGCGGCCGTACAGATGAATCATTGCCTCGTTTTCACAGAGTAATGTTCCTACCTGCTTGTATACATTTTTGGGTATGTTTAATCTGATTAAAGTGTTGAATGGTCTGGGGATTGTTTTGGATTCGATGATTCGATCGGAATTTTAATTTTGTGCCTTTTTCGGATAATTTAGAAAGTATTAAAAAGTTCGAATGGATATCATTAACTCACTTTTTCCCCTCACGAAAAATTTTCATGTGTTGAATTTTTTCTCGAGTTTAAATCTTTCGGAAATATGTGCAAGTTTTGTGGTGGACCCTGTAGAAGAACACAAACCTTAACTCGATTATGTGACCGTCTGAACTGCCTCTAAACCTTAGGGTTTGGGGCAGTACGGCATGGCACATGTGAGGCGTTGGCTTGACCCTTCTACGGCTGGACCGCTGCTACTGTGACACATTCCTGGGTTTTTTTTGAACTCCGCTCAAGTGTTGAGCTTTAGGAAATTTTGGGTGTTTGATTATTCGATCCAAAAGTTTAATACTCTCTATTTATCTGGAATGTGATACAATATGTGGAATTCATATAGTTAAGCATGAAATGCGAAGTATGTGATATTTCGGATTTACGATGTCTAAAGAGAATGTGGATTCCAAATGTTGTAGTTTTACACTTTCTTATCTGTGACCGTAAGTGTAGTATGTCGCTTATCGCCGGTTTCGTTGCTATACATCAATGACAATCGAGGTACGCATACTTACTTACGTTAATGATATATGATATTATGTGTTGCTGAGATATGATGTGCAGGATTGTCGCGATAGAATAGCCGGGGGGTTTTATGTGAGAAGAGAGTTTTATTTTCATTCATGTAAAATTCAAATGTAATGTAATATTCTTTTATTTGGGGCACATCCGTATTGAGGTTGATGTCACCAGTGTTATATATTATTTACTTTTCTGCATTAGGATAGACCCAAGGAGGGGAGCTCAAGTGACCGGGTTCTGGGGTTCAGTGGGAGGCCATCTCGAGGAGTCGAGACCAGGTCTCCTAAACTCCAGGATTGGTAGAGTCGCTTGCCGCTCTCGTAGGGGTCTACGGGTGTGGGCTTGGCTATTCATCGCGACTGTGGAATCCGTATTTTCTATTGTTGGCTAAATACTAAATACGAACGTCCTAGTATATCCTACATTATATTTGTGTTTCTGCTGCCTGTGTTCTGTGATATCCGAGACGAATGATATATTATATAAGAGATATATAGTAGACGTTGCTTATGTATTACACCCGCGCTAGTCCCGTCCCGGTATGCCGTTAGTTAAGTAACCTAACGGTGCATAACGGAACATTGCGGCAAATGCGGATGGCATAAGCATACGTTGTATTTTCGTTTTTTTTCTGTGATTGGCTTAAGGACTTAAATGATGGGACTACATTAATATGATTAATGTAAAGAAAATAAACCTAAAAAGATGTTGTAGAATCGGATTTGAAAATCACTCGGCTCTTTATGAAAAAGCTACATTTCAAAACTGCGGAGCTCAAGCCACTCCATTTTCAAAACCATTTGATTCTACGACGATATTAAGTTCAAAGCGTTAAAGATTTTATTAAAAATCATCCGCAACCCTCCGTCATTTTAGGAAGTAGAGTACTTAGTATTCGTGCTACGTTTGTTGACTATAGTTAAGGCGTAGTGTACGGTAGCTAAGTGATGTCTTCCTACACCGCATATGATGCAGATTAATTAGGACATTCATGCGACTTTGTTGACCATAGTTAAGGGTCATATGAGTGGGTCTAATTAATCAAGAAATGACGGGTAGAACTTGACTGGTACTTATGATTTGTTGACCATAGTTAAGGTCATAGGTACTAGGGGTAAAAACCGCATCGGGAATTTCAAATGTTGAGATTTGCAATGAGATTTCATACCTTCCATATGATGGTTGGATCCCGATCCCACTGTGGGCAATAGTTTCTCCCAGGAGAGTTTTGTAGTTTACAATTAGCTAACTCATTAGGTGTCTAGAAAGGTGTTAACGGGGCTGCGCCTCTGGGAAAACGAGGTTTACTTTAATTAGGTCCGTGGGAAAGCATGGGGAACCTCCCTCAAGTACAGACACTGGCCTGGCTGAACGGTTAGCGAAGTTGTAGACTGTAATTAATCCTGGGTAGTTTTATTTTTAAGGTTTGAAAGAAAAACTTGATTAAAGCAGTGGAAGACATCGATTAGACAAGATAATAACCAATCTGATATTTGCAAGAGCTTTCGCTGAGTGTATTCTTTTCTCTCTCTTAATGGCAGATACCAATGACTGGACTCAAGCTTCTACTAGATAAAAATAAACTGAATGGGACCAATTATAAAGACTTGCTGAGGAATCTGAAAATTGCCTTGACTTATGATAAAGTATCATATGTCCTCACAGCTTCAGCCCCGCCCGTCCCAGGTCCAAAATCCTCAGTTGCGGATAAAGAAGTCCGCAAGACATGGGACGCTGACTGTGCCACGACCAAATGCCTCGCGCTTGCATCGATGGACAACACACATCAAAAGCAGCTTGAGAATATGGATATTCAAGCCATATTCCTCTATCCAAAGGAGTTGTATGGAGAGCAATCCCGCGTATTATGATACGAAGCATCAAAGAAATTGTTTCAGATGCGAATGGCCCCTGGCACACCAGTAGGAGACCATGTTCTGAAGATGATAGCTCTCATAGAAGAGCTTGAGGACCTTGGATGGACGATGGACAATGAACAATATACGGATATTATTCTGCAGTCCCTCCCCTCCACCTTTGCTCAATTCATAGTTAACTTCAACATGCACAACATGGAGAGGGAACTACCTGAACTCCTTAATATGTTAAGGAGTGCAGAGAGCAAACTGAAATCAGTGAAAACTCCCATTTTGAGTGTTGGGCACTCTTCTTCTTCTCGCCCAGAGGCTAAGGCCAAGGGAAAGCTCAAGAAGAAGCCCACCAAGCCTAGGGGTGGAGTTAAAAAGGTTAAGGGGAAGGACGAGTCCAAACCTAGAGAATCGGGGAAAGGGGAATGTTTTCATTGCCACAAAACAGGACATTGGAAACGCAACTGTACGGAGTACTTAAATCTCAAGAAGAAGCATGGGGATGCTTCCGCTTCAGGTGTGTTTGTGACGAAAAACTGTTTTTCAATAAACTATGCTTCCTGGGTATTAGATACCGGTTCAGGTTCTCACATTTGCAATTCTATGTAGGGGCTGAGAAATAGCAAGGTTTTGAAGACAGGTGACCATACTCTCCACGTTGGAAATGGTTCCAATGTACATACAGTCGCAGTGGAAGAGTATCACTTGGGGTTTCCATCTGGGTGTATATTGGTTTTGAACCCATGTTATTTTGTACCAAGTATGATTTGTAATATAATATCTGTTTCTTTGTTAGACAATGAAGGATATAATTTTGTATTGCAGAACAATGTTATGAACATTCACCTGAATCAAATGTTGGTTGGGTATGGTACGCTTAATAAGGGGATATACGTCCTAAATCAACACACAGTTTTCAGCATACAACACACTAATAAAAGAAAACTTTCAGAAATAAATGAAGCTTTTCTTTGGCACTGTAGACTTGATCATATTAACGAAACAAGACTAAACAAGTAACACAAAGATGGATATTTGAACCCTTTTGAATATAAATCTTATGAGACTTGCCAGTCTTGTATCAAGGGTAAAATGACCAAAACTCCGTTTACCGGACACGGAGAAAGAGCTACCCAGCTCCTAGGACTCATACATAGTGATGTATGTGGGCCAATGTCTACGCAGGCTAGAGGCATTTTTTCTTACTTCATTACTTTCACTGACGATTTCTCAAGGTTCGGTCATGTATTTTTATTAAAGCACAAATCCGAAGCTTTCGAGAAATTCACTGAATATAAACTTGAAGTAGAAAAACAAACTGGCTTGAGTATTAAAATGCTTCGATCAGATCGAAGTGGGGAGTACCTCAGTTCAGAATTTGCAAACTTCCTAAAAGAGAATGGGATTCTCTCTCAGCTCACTCCTCCTTACACACCACAGCACAACGGTGTGTCTGAACGACGGAACCGGACCCTATTAGATATGGTCCGTTCCATGATGAGTGATGCTGAGTTACCTGTCTCATTTTGGGGGCATGCATTGGAGACTGCAGCGTTTCTACTGAACAGGGTTCCAACCAAAACCGTGTCTACCACGCCATATGAGATATAGCATGGGAAGAGACCATCTCTTAAGAGAATTAAGATTTGTGGTTGCCCGGCCTATGTTAAAAAGCAGAATCCGGACAAACTCGAAACACGGTCAGTCATGTGTAACTTTGTGGGAAATCCAAGGAACTCTTATGGATATCTATTCTACCACAAGGAGGAACAAAAGGTGTTTGTTTCTCAGTATGCCACATTCTTAGAAAAAGAGTTTTTCACAGATAAAGATGATGGCAATGTGGTGGATCTAGAAGAGGTTCTAGAGACACAAACTACAAATGACGACTTGGTTGAACCGGCTATTGCAATAGAAACCGAGGAACCTCGGCCACTCCGAAGGTCTGGTAGGACTTCTCGCCCACCGGAGAGGTACTATGGTTTCCTCATTGATGGTGACAGAGAAGACTGTATCATGGAGGATGATGATCATACCAGTTTTCAGCAAGCTATCACGAGTGGAGACTCTGTGAAGTGGCTGGATGCCATGAGATCCAAAATGGAGTTTATGTACACCAACAAAGTATGGACTTTGGACGTTGTACCCCTGGGGTAAAATCTGTGGGGTGCAAATGGATCTTTAAAAGAAAGATTGGTGTAGATGGGCAGGTAGAGACCAATAAGGCAAAACTTGTGGCGAAGGGTTTTCGTCAAAGACTAGGTTTGGACTATGACGAGACTTTTTCGCCCGTAGCCATGCTTAAATCCATTCGGATCCTACTTGCTATTGCTGCTCACTACGACTATGAAATCTGGCAGATGGACGTTAAAACGGTATTTCTAAATGGAGATTTAGAAGAATGCGTTTATATGGATCAGCCATAGGGCTTCATTGACAGTGGGAGCAGCGGGAGAGCATGTAGATTGCTTAAATCCATATATGGGTTAAATCAGGCATCACGGAGTTGGAACATCTGTTTCGATGATGTTATCAAAGAGTTTGATTTCATCAAAAATCTAAATGAACCTTGTGTTTATAAAAAGCCTGTAGGGAGAGCTGTCACATTCATCGTATTGTACGTGGATGACATTCTTCTGATAGGAAATGACATTCTTATGCTACAGTCGGTCAAATCTTTCTTATCACTAGGGTTCTCCATGAAGGACCTGGGTGATGCCACATACAGTCTGGGCATTAGGATCTATAGGGATAGATCCAAAAGTTTATTGGGATTGTCCCAAACCAGGTACATCAACACCATCCTAAAAAGGTTTAGTATGGAAGACTCCAAGCGGGGTGCCTTACCCGCTTGCCATGGGGTCACTCTCTCCAAGGGCTCTTGCCCAAAGACCATTGAAGGGAGAGCTCGCATGAGCATTATACCCTATGCTTCGGCAGTAGGATCTATAATGTATGCGATGTTAGGTACACGCCAAGATGTAGCTTATGCACTTAGTGTTGTAAGCAGGTATCAATCCAACCCAGGGGAGAATCACTGGATAGCTGTGAAGAACATTCTTAAGTACTTGCGAAGGACTAAAGAATTGTTCTTGGTGTATGGTAATGGAGATCTCCAAATGGAGGCCTTTACCGGTTCAAGCTTCCAGAGCGATAAGGACGACAGCAAATCTATCTCAGGGTTTGTATTTACCCTCAATGGAGGGACGGTAAGTTGGAAGAGTTCCAAACAGGATACCGCTGTAGACTCTACGATGGAGGCTGAGTACATTGCTGCAAATGATGCCGCCAAGGAAGCCGTCTGGATGAGGAAGTTCGTCTCGGAGCTAGGAGTAGTTCCAACCATTATTGATCCAATACCATTGTATTGTGATAATAATGGGGCTATGGCGTTAGCCAAGGAGCCCAGGTCCCATCAGCGGTCTAGACACATCCTGAGGCGCTTTCATTTGATCCGGGAGATTGTTGATCGCCGCGAGATCGAAATTAGGAGAGCAGACACAAAGAATAACGCCGAGGATCCACTCACCAAGGCCCTCCCTCAGCCGCAGCATGAGAGACTTTTTGAGATGTTGGGTATGAGATACGCCAATAACTGGCCTTAGTGCAAGTGGGAGATTGTTGGATATATGTATGCCCTAGAGGCCATTATATGATAGTGGATGTATTTATAAATGTATATGTATATATATATATATATTCAGTGTACATTCTTGCTCGACATGATAGTATGCTATCTGGTTCTTCTTTATCTGACATGTTGATTTGGTCATGCTTTTATTCATTAACACATGTTGATAAAGCCCTCAGGTTATAGACTTGACTACAGTGATTATGATAGATATCATAATAGTGGGACATCTATAGTTTATAAGCATATCCTGGAATGTCCCTAGTCGTAGGTGTATCGAGACGGGGCATCGATATACCAGAGTAGACTAGCGTATATGATACTTGACCTATATGATGGGCGATGGATGTTCCCACATTCATCGATGTTTGACATCGAGATCGTATACGTGTGCTCAGTGGTGACTGGGTACACTGGACGGACTCACCGAGAACTCCTATATGGAATTATATCTATCGTCGGATAGCAGTTCTCAGGTGACACTGGTGCAGGTTAGTCTGTAGACCCGAGATCGTCATAGAGTCTTGTGTGTTCTCCCACTTTACTTTGATTACCACCCTACCACGGCTCTACTGAGTCGTGCAAAGAGGTGGCCGTTGGGTGCAGTCCCGAGACACACGAAGGCGATGAGCGATAGGAGGGGTTTCGTCTCTCCCGGTATTGGGAGTTGATGCTGTGCTGTGCTCGACTGGCTATATCAGTAAGTCCCTGGCCAGGGCTGTTGAGATTTACTGATAAGTGTTATCAGTAGTTTCTCGATCTGTTATAGACCATTCATCGGCACGATTTATTGAGTTATTGGGCTCGACGTTACCATCCCTAGACTCGATATGCAGCATATTTGATGAAGAGACCGGACTGTACAGTAGTGTTGCCGGTTGGCTCGACGGGAGTTGTGACAGGTTCGCTTGTTTTCTTCTGATCACTGAATACCAGGGTGGCCGTTACGTTTAGCTGACCGCTTGCGGCTTGTAAGTATTTGATATGAGCATTACCTACTGCCGACATATTGACGAGTCTTAGAGTCCCACAATGAAGTTTCCTGGCTCAGGCAAAAAGATGTGGTGTGCATATGAGATATGCGCGGGGACCCGATTAAATACGGATATGTGATACCGTATTTTAATCGGGCATTTTCTATCGGTCGGGTCGTATGTGATATGACCGGTTTGCAAAATCAAGTGTTGATTTAACAAATGACTTTTAGATTAATTCTTTAATCAAACTCTTTTTCTATTTTTGTATGCATGCATGTATGCACAAGATGATGTGCATGGATACATACATACATACATTGTATCATGGTTGTTGATACATGTTTGGTGGCAATGTAAGACTTATAATGTAGAATTATCTATTTATTTATCATTTAGAAAAAGAGAAAGGATAATTCATATAAGGTTTATACTTATCATCTTTGACCATGCTTCAACCACCTTTTAACCTTGAGTTAATTATCCTTTTGTCTTTAACCCATTTGACAAAAAAATCTAGATGATTCTAACCATGGTTGAAGTGAGAAAGGATTAATATAGATTATTCTTTTCTCACTTCAATTATTATTCCCTCTCATAACTTTTCCTTTGTGAGAAAGGTTAGCCACCATCTTCTTCTTCCTGTCTTGATAATTTTCTTGAGTGAGGTTGATAAAAAGAAAGAGTTTTGATTATAGAATACAAACCACATCATCATACTACACACATCTAGCCCAATTGTGTAGGGTGTTTGCTCTACTTCATTAACATATCTAGTAAAGCAAGGAGCTTTAGGCAAACGAGCTTCGGGTGGATCGTCGTGGACCTAGAAGATCTCAAGCGAACCTTTTTCCAACCCTCAAGTAGCCAAGGAGTCTAGCGTAGGGAGCTACAAAGGTTGTACTCTCAAAACCCAAGCTTTTTCTACTTGTGATGATGTATATGTAATGAAACCCTAAATTTCTAGTGATGATTCTTTGTATGTTCACTTAGCACCTTAAAAATTTGATTTTGAGACATGTGATGCTTCCAAACCCTTCATGAGGTGCTAGGTAAACCTAACAAAAGTGGTATCATTCCAATTATTGTTCAGATCGTGCCCTCTTTCGGAATGGAATTCGATACTCCCCATTGTTCTGGTGGGTCCCCGTGTGCATCCGTATCGGTTACATCCCCTCCTCGATACCGGATAACAACTCACTTCTCACGGGGTAGGTGGTATTCAGACCCAACTCCACCTGGGGTATTACATTCCCCCTCACATAGAACAATGGTTCGTCCTCGAACCACAAACCTACTTTTGAGGGACCGGCCTTGATACCATATTTGTCACGACCCACCCCCAAACACAGATGATATTGTCCGCTCTGGCCGAAAGCGCATGGTTTTGTCCCTTTGAATGAACCCGTGGCTACTTCCCAGTAGGTCACCCATCCCAGAATTTCTCTGGCTCAAGCATGCTTAACTACGGAGTTCTTCAAACTCCGGAGTTCCGATTCATCTGAAAGGCGCCTCTTTGTTATAAGAGTGGTTTCATTCTAATTATAATTCAGATCGTGCCCTCTTTCGGAATGGAATTCGATACTCCCCATTGTTCTGGTGGGTCCCCGTGTGCTTCCGTGTCGGTTACATCCCCACCTCGATGCCGGATTACATCTCACTTCTTACGGGGTAGGTGGTATTCAGCCCCAACTCCACCTGGGGTATTACATTCAGTTGTCACGACTCGAAAATGGCACGTGACGGCCCTTAAACTCCGCAACGTCCACAGGCGTAACGCAATCTAAGTAAGCCGAAAACCCAGCAATCTAAACCATTAAAAGTAGTAAAAGATAAGAACATTGTTTAAGCTTTTGAAAATCTTAAGTACAAATTCTTTAAGTGTCACGACCTGAAAGAGCACGTGACTGGCCCTTGAATCATATGAAGTCTATAGGACCTCATCTAATCCAAGTAAGCCAAAAAACCCAGAAATCTAAAACCATTTTAAGGAGTAAATAAGAAAAATTAGTTTTTTTAAGATGTAAGGAAAACATGTTTAAAAGTGAGGTTTTTAAAATAAGTAAGCCGAATATGCTCTTTAAATCCTCAATGCCTTTTCTGAAAATTTCGGCAGAGTTTCCTTTGTAAATTCAGGCCCCGAAAGGGGTACAACATGAATAATATATATATGCACAATAAAAGGCATTCTCAAGCGGGAACTAGCTCTTCGTCAATCGACGGTCAAAACCACGCAAGCAATATAATATACAACGCCAAATGGCGAGGATCAAAACTCAAAAGAAACTCAAAATCATCATGAAAACCATAATACTACAACGCGCGACTCTAAGGTCGAAATAATACACAACTGGTTTTCTAAGTCTGAAACAATATACAAGTTTTGGTAGATGGAATTACTGGATACAACTGAATAAAATAATACAAGGGTGGTCATGATGCTAGTGAACCCACCTACCAATGCAATCACCAAGAAAGGAAGCAGTGTACCAGAAAAGCCGCAATGGAACCTGTACGGCAAAACCTGCAAGAACTGTGGCACAACGGGGGTGAGTTGCCAACTCGTGAATAGAAAATATCGCAGAGTATAAATCGTATGCATGACATAATCCTAGGTCAATATGGTCAATATATATATAAACCTCAAATGAATAAGTCTGAAGCATGATAAGGTGGCATTGTAACATCTATACATGAGTGTAGTGCCAAGTGCTCGTGCCAGTGCCTCAGGTAATAACAAATCATAAATATGAGGTATGATCAATGTAATCAATGTCAATTATATCAGGAAGTCTATGAGTATGTGGATATCATCCAAGTATGTGATCAATGTATATATGTGGAAATCGTCCACGTGTCACCCAATGACAATAAGCATCATGCACGTAAATATCAGAAACATATGCATGGAAGTATGAGGATGTAAATCAACATGTGTCGCTTGCGACATATCAAAATCATGGAACCTTAATGTCAAGCATCGACACTCGAAAATATCATGAAACCTGTGCCTATCACTGGCACGTAAAATCCTCATATATATGGGGCTCCGTCAGTCTGGATCGGCCCACATCATCTCTCAACTCCGGTCGGTATCCTTCGGATATCCGCCAAGCTCAAATACAATCACCGGTAGGTAGCACTCCCCTGCCAGGCTCACTGTCTAACATATACGAGTCTTCTTACCCCGGGGTACCTCACCGGGTCCACTATGTACCCGCAGACGGTGCCTACTGCTCCTCGAATCGGGTTTCACATGCCACTCTCAGAACCGAGAAAACACATGGTGGACACACTAAAATATCATATCAAGGGTAACCGAGTGTTTAAAACAATACATACTCTCTTTTAAAATACCCACGGTTCCCAAATCCAGAAATATCATGGAAACAACATATCTCAATGCGTATAATCAGAAAGCATGATGTATGCGACATATAAAAGAATGTAAGCATATCAGTATATCATGCAACATGGAATAGTAATATGCACATATTTGGGAAAACCTCTCTTTTAAATTGAATCAGTTTTAAAGAATATCTTGTGGTTCCCAAATCTCCAAATCAAGACAGAAATCATCTATGTATGTGCATTTATGTATATGTATAAGTGTACAATAAGTATGTGCACAAGTATAAGTGTACAACAGGTAGGTGCACGAGTATGGACGTACAATAGTATGTGCATAAGTATGAGGGTGCAATAAGTAAATACACGAATATGAATGTAAAATAGGTATGTGCACAAGTATGCCATGCAAGGGTCACATCCTGAATGCAACAGTACTACATTGTTGTGACATGGCAATTATCGATGATGAAGTGTGTGAGCCGGCAAGCAGGTGTACGTGAAATATATGCATCATCGATAATGGTTCTGGTGTCCTAACAACATGATTTTTATATAACAATAATCATTTGCACATGCAATGCGATGCGAATAACAAGAATATGCAGAAATCGACTAATAAATGCAACAGTGACGCATCTGCATCAATATGAAAATGTCATACAGTTTGCCATTTAAAATAAGACAAATCGGGGTTTTTAGTAAAATAAGGACTACGGTGTTTTTAAGGACAGATGCGTCTTTTGAAAATATCCGTAGAATCCCTTTGCCTATCCTTGAAATACTCCCGATTCGTTAGTTGAAAAAGGTATGACATCTGCCTAGTCTAACATCTACTAAGCAACTACAGATCTAGCTAACAAGTCAATCAGGAGGGGTATGGAAACCACCTAAATATGAGTCGATATGTATATATATACATAACTATAATCGTCGGTGATCCCGCCTCAAAGGTACCGTGACGATACAATATCATATGACATCCTCGAGTCATGAGTGTGGATCTATCATCAATATAAAGCTCGTACGGCAAATCATCGTACGCCATTCCAAAAGCTGGGTACGGGTCAATATCACATTCATCTCATTAATTATCTGGTATCCTTATCATCATAGCTCATGATCTGGGGTACTGATCTAAGTCTAGTACAAGCCGATACCATCTATATAACTAAAAATGTGTGTGTGAAACACACATCCAAAGGCCCGCTAAAATCACATGTCTTATCCCAATTACGAATCACATCATATCACCGATCTCATGGCGCTATGCCCAATATCTTCGACTCATCTCTAAATATCATCCACTATCCTCATCATCTAGGTATGTATAGCAATAAGTATGTGCGTGCGTGTAGGGGTAAAACTATTCTAGGGTTCGCATCTAGGAAACTATAATAGTTTACATCTAAACCCTATTCTATCCATAGTACACCTAATGCCATCATATATATAAATATAGTATACATATATCTAGTATACTAAATATCGAACTGCGGGGGTGCTATACGCCATCCACCTGACTTCCTCCGTAGATATAATCTACTCACCTTGCGTCTTGCTTGTCGATATTGATGTCTTCTTCATCTTCTTCATCGTCTCGAATCATCGTGGGGGTACCTACATATCACACGTATCACATCGCATTAAAAACAAATCGAAAACCAAAACGATAAGCTTAAAAGCTTATAGGTTAGAACCTATGGACTACGCTTTCAAAACCATCAAACAATCCTCGATATCGTCGTATAAACGCCAAGTAATTGATGTAAAACGCAATTATACAAATCCAGAATTTAAAATACGCAAAACGAAAACACGAATTAAAACAGCAACTCAGGAAAAAGGCTTCAGATTCTACCCTAGGTCGAATTGGACAATTTTGCACATGCCAGGGGTCTAATTTACTGGAGATCGGGCTACAGAACCAATACGAGCCAAAATTCTCCAGGTCTGGCCGCAAATTGCGGACAGAAGGAATAAATCTGCTGCCACAGTTGGGAGTTAGGGGCTAGGTTTTTGGTGGTAGCTTTCTAGGTGCCTGCATGTATCACTGTCCATGCAAAATAATTTTCAGAGTCTCGGGGTGATAGCAGATTCGCTTTAACCTTCACAGAATCATAGTTTTTCGATATCGGCTTTCTAGATCCGTATTCTGGGTTTCAAGTCTCTGGTTTTAGGCCTGGGTTCTAGCACTAGGGGGTTTGTGTGGCTTCTACTGAGCTTAATTACCCATCACAACCCAAAGTTCCCTCAAACCCTAACTAGAATTTTCTAAGTCCACATAACCACTCAATATCGACATGAAACATGAATGGATGCATAAGGAATCGAAACACTAGTCTAATGGTGCATAAATTACCTCCTTTGGCAACTCAAGAATTTTCTTGAGTTGCTCAAAGTCCTCACAATCTTCTCTTTCTTCGTCCAATGTGCTTCTCTTGAGCTTGTGCATCTTATTTGTGAAATAGGAATAGGGTTTTGAGTTGGTTTCCATGGTGTTTTGGGGGATTTTGTGAAGAGGGAGAGAGAGGCAGCAGCAGCAGCAGCAAGAGGAGATGGAGGGGAGAGGAATGAGTGAAGAATGAAAAGGAATGGCCAAGTCAACACACCATCACCTTTCTCTCTCTCACCCATACCCATTATTCTAATATTCTACCTATTTCTTTTCTTTTCTTTTCCCCTCTCTAATAATTCATCAAACATGAAATAAAACATGTATGAAAGCCATAAGAATATGTAACAAGTGAAAAAAGATATGGTGCATGTTTTGCATAAATATGTTAAAAATCCGATTAGCGATTTTTAATCGCGATTAGCACTAAATTAGCATATAATTATTCATAAAAACATAGAAATGGCATAATTCACATAAAACACCCTCTTTTAGCAATTTCTATAATTTTCAAGATTTTCCCCCATTTATCGATATTTAATTATACCAAAATATTAAAATATTCATTAAAATAATATTAAATTAAAAAAAATTCCCAAAAATAATATTTTATTTTTTGGGAAATGTTACAATATTCCCCCCTTAAAGAAATTCGGTCCCCAAATTTATATTTTAAATCTCCAAATTTTAAAACATTACAATAAAAAGTCCAAGTCGTCGGGGCTCCGAAATCATCAATACATAAAACGCATCATTGCGCAATGCACGCGCATGGGTAATGAGTAGATAACTCCAAATCAAAACTGTAGGGTTCCTAGGCACACTAATGAGGTCTCACAAGTGATCAAACATAGCCAATTCAAATTTTTCAAGTGCCTACAAACCCTAATACGGATCGTTAACTAGATGTATAGACGATACGATGCAAATAAACGAATTTATAGCTAAAGGGAAGGGGCTACAACCTTTGTAGATCCGGTCCTCCACCTCCATGGCTCCGTGATGAAGTCCCCTCGCTGTCCATATCGGATCCCGGACTCTAGCATCGGCTTCATCGGAGAAATGGGCGGGCTAGGTCGTCGGCTTCGATGCCGAAGATGATCTACGTCGAGGCATCACAAGATCAAGCTCCCACTTCACCAAGTCATGAAACTTATGAAGAAAGCACCCTATACTACTTGGCAAGAGGTAGAGGATGAAGAAATAGGAAGTGGGTTCACTTTAGAATTGGATTTCTCACTCTTTTTCTCAAGTTGCCATTAAAGGTTGCAAACTTTTCTTCTTGTTGAAGATGAAGAAGAAGAAGAAAAGAATATGATAAGCATTATGATAAGTATTTTCTAAAAGGAAAATAATATGAATACTTATCATATACCCACCATAGTTAGGTGTAGAGAATAAACTATGGTTATTTTGAATGGTTAGGGTTAAGCATGTAGACAAAATAGTCACTTAGTCAAAGCTTCATGAAGCTTCAACTACAAACAAAGAAAGCCACCATTTTCTCATTATCTTTTCAAAAAGAATAATAAATAAATAAATATATAAGAAAGTGAAAACCCTAACCATTACACAACCATGGTTTAATCTTTACACAAACTCAAGTTAGCTTGTATCATCAAACATGATACAAACAAGTGCACACAAAAATATATCACATATATAATGTGCACATCAAGTGAGAAAATCCTTTTAAAGTGAAGCAATACTAGTTAATGCAAAGTAATATATCAAATATATAATTATACATTAAATCATTAAATCAACACTTGATTCAATGATCCGGTCATGTCGCATATAACCGGCTAGTATCCAATGTATCGACTTATCGAATCAATCCTTGATTCGATAACTAGGTTATATCGCATACAACCAATCGATGCATACATCGCGAGAATAGAATGCGGTATCACATACATGCATTATTCTCGGTCCCGTACATATCTCATATGCGCTCCTATTTCGTTTCGCTTGAGCCAGGAAAGCTCTGTGTAGGACTCTAAAGACTCGTCAATACGCCGGCAGCAGGTGATGATCATATCAAACACCCAGAAGCCGCTAGCGGTCTGCTAAACGTAACGGCCACCCGGGTATTGAGCGATCAGAAGATCGACGAGCAAGCCCGCTCACACTACTGTGAATCCAACCAGTAACACTTACCGTACAGTCCGGTCTGTTCGTCTGATATGCCGCATATCTCGCCTAGGGGTGGTAAACGTCAGACCCCAGTAGCTTGATAAGTCATGCCGACGTAAGGTCCATAACATTCGTGAAACTACTGATAACTCTTACCAGTATATCACTGCAACCCTGGCCAGGGATTTCCTGTTATGGCCAGTCGAGCATAGCGCAACATCCACCCCCAATACCGGTAGAGACGAATCCTCTCCTATCGCTCATTGCCTCCATGTGAATCGGGACTATACCCAAAAACCACCTATTTGCACGACTCAGTAGAGCCGTGGTAGGGTGGAAATCAAAGCACAGTGGGTGACACACAAGTCTCTATGACGATCTCGGGTCAACAGACTAAGCTGTACCAGTGTCACCAGAGAACTGCCATCTGACGTGAGGTATAATACCATCTGGGAGTTCTCGGTGAGTCCGTTCAGTGTACCCAGTCTCCACTGAGCACCTGCATACCATCTCTGATGTCAAACACAAATGGATATGGGATCATCCTGAAAGGTTCCTAGGCACTCTCAAGAGGTCTCACAAGGCATCAACCATGCCAATTTCAAAAATTAGAGGTGCCGAGAAACCCTAATACAGATCGTTGGCTAGAAGTTTAGGCGACAAAGCAACTAGTTAACTACTTTAACTAAGAGTACGGAAATACAACCTTTGTAGATCCGGTCCTCCACCTCCACGACTCCGTGATGAAGTCCTCTCCGCTGTCCAAATGAAATCACGGGTTCTAGCGTCGGCTTCATCGGAGAAATGGGCGGGCAAGGTCGTCGGCTTCGTGCCGAAGATGATCTACGTCGAGGCATCACAAGATCAAGCTCCCACTTCACCATGTCATGAAACTTGTGAAGAAAACACACTCTACTACTTGGCAAGAGGTAGAGGATGAAGAAATAGGAGGTGGGTTCACTTTATAATTGGATTTCTCACTCATTTCATCAAGTTGCCATTGATGGAGGCATGCTTTCTTCAAGTGAAGAAGAAGAAGAAGAAGATGAATATTATGATAAGTATATTTTAAAAAGGAAATAAAATGAATACTTATCATAATGTAACCATGGTCAAGTGTAGAGAATAGACTAGGGTTAAGTGGAATGGTTAGGGTTAAGCATGAGACAAAATGGTGACTTAGTCAAAGCTTCATGAAGCTTCAAATACAAACAAAGAAAGCCACCATTTCCCTTTTTTCTTTTCCAAAATAAAATAGATGAAATAAATAAATGAATGAATAAGAAAATGAAAACCCTAACCATTACACAACCATGGTTTAATCTTTACACAAACCCTAGTTTGCATGTATCATCAAACATGATACAAACTTGTGTACAAAAGTATATCACATATACAATGTGCACAATCCAAGTGAGAAAATCCATTTAAAGTGAACCGATACTAGTTAATGCAAATTAATATATCATATATATAATTATACATTTAATCATTAAATCAACACTTGATTTAATGATCCGGTCATATAGCATCTAACCGACTAGTATCATTAGTAACAACTTATCGAAACAACACTTGATCCGATATCCCGGCTATATCGCATATAACCGAGCAATGTCACATATCGCGAGAATCAAATACAGTATCACATACTGGTATCATTCTCGGTCCCGCACATATCTCATATGCGCTCCTATTTCGTTTCGCTTGAGCCAGGAAACCTCTGTGTAGGACTCTAAAGACTCGTCAATATGCCGGCAGCAGATGATGATCATATCAAGCACCCACAAGCCGCAAGCGGTCTGCTAAACGTAACGGTCACCCGGGTATTGAGCGATCAGAAGATCGACGAGCAAGCCCGCTCACACTCCAGTGAATCCAACCAGTAACACTACCGCACAGTCCGGTCTGATCGTCTGATATGTCGCATATCTCGCCTAGGGGTGGTAAAATTCAGACCCCAATAGCTCGATAAGTCGTGTCGATATGAGGTCTATAACAATTCGAGAAACTACCGGTAACACTTACCAGTAAATCTCAGCAACCCTGGCCAGGGATTTCCGGTTATAGCCAATCGAACACAGCGCAACATCAACTCCCTATACCGGGCGAGACGAATCCCCTCCTATCGCTCATTGCCTCCATGTGACTCGGGACTGTACCCAAAAGCCACCGTTTTGCACGCCTTCTTGGACGTGGTAAGGTGGAAATCAAAGCACAGTGGGAACCACACAAGACTCTATGACGATCGCGGGTCAACAGACTACTCTGTACCAGTGTAACCAGAGAACTGCCATCTGACGTAAGGTATAATACCATCTGGGAGTTCTCGGCGAGTCCGTCCAGTGTACCCAGTCTCTACTGAGCACCCGTATATCATCTCCGATGTCAAACACCAATGGATATGGGATCATCCATCACCCAACTGTATGGGTCGAGAAGGTATACGCTAGTCTACTCTGGTATATCGCTGCCCTGTCTCGATACACCCACGACTAGGGACCTTGAAGGATGTACTTATAGACTACCATGTCCCCACTAGTATGATCCACATCATAGTCCAGGTAGTCAAGTACACATCCTAAGGGCTTTACCAACATGTAACAGAGAGACAATCAGTGTAAATGTTAAGGTAAAGAGTAACCAGATAGCATACTATCATGTCGAGCAAGAAAGTCCTCCCTATATATGTCCCAGCATCCACTACAATATACATCCTATGTACAGTAATGGCCTCTAGGGCATACATATAACTAACACATCCATCGCCCATCACATGGGTCGAGAAGATATACGCTAGTCTACTCTGGAATATCGATGCCCCGTCTCGATATTCCCACGACTAGGAACATTGAAGGATGTACTCATGGACTACCCAGGCCCCACTAGTATGATCTCCATCATAGTCCTGGAAGTCGAGTACACATCCTAAGGGCTTTATCAACATGTAATCAGAGAGACAGAAAGTACACATGTTAAGATAAAGAGCAACCAGATAGCGTACTATCATGTCGAGCAAGAAAGTCCTACCTATATATGTCCTAGCATCCACTACAATATACATCCAATGTACAGTAATGGCCTCTAGGGCATACATATAACTAACAAAAACTGCATCAAGTATCACGCAATCATCGGAGTTATCGTAAAGACACAAATGTCAAATCCGAAACAAAACCAATATGATATAAATCAGAACTATACATGTAGACATCAAATCTATACATGTAAATAGCTGACGTAAATGCATGCAAAATATATCCAGGTACTGTCCCCTGACTTGTCCTGTTCAGTACGAAAACAAATAGCAATATCATAAAAACATACTGCTCCATAATAAATCAATCAAAAAAATGTGCATATAAATGATACGTGCGTCTGGTGGGTGCGGAAATCAAAATCCATATAAGTGCCATACATATGCACAGAAATATCATCTAGGTGCAACGTGTGTGCACGAAACATCTGCCAGGGGCAACGGGCGTGCCTGACAGCAAAATCAGGTGCATCTGACATGCACAAGGAATCCCAATTTAGTGCATCTGGTGTGCACTGTTTACCTCAATCAGAGCAAAGCTCTGTTCAAATTCCAAGGTGGGAAAAGAAGCAATGCTTCTGTTTTTCTCCAATCAGAGCAAAGCTCTGTCTTGAAAATTAAAGAGAAAATTAAAGTTAAAATAAATGAAGTAACGCTTCAGATCACCTGCGCTGCAAGCAGAGCGCCACGTGTAAAAATCAGACACGTTAGCGCAGGGAGCGCAGCGCCCAAAGTAGCGTACTCCATCAGAGCAAAGCTGAAAAAAAAAATTAGCGCAAGCGCAGCTGCGCTGCACGACACGTATCGGCGCAGCGCAACTGTGAGCAGCGCCAAAAAAAAACCTGCGCTGCGCGACACGTGTCCGCGCAGCGCAACTGTGCGCTGCGCGACACGAGTCGACGCAGCGCAACTGTGCGCAGCGCCAAAAAAAAAATCAGACACGTTAGCGCAGGGAGCGCAGCGCCCAAAGTAGCGTACTCCATCAGAGCAAAGCTGAAAAAAATTTGCGCAAGCGCAGCTGCGCTGTGCGCTGCGAGACACGTGTCCGCGCAGCGCAACCATGCGCTGCGTGACACGTGTCCGCGCAGCGCTACCGTGCGCAGCGCCAAAAAAAAAACTGCGCTGCGCCAGAAAAAAAAAATGCGCGACACGTGTCACGCTCTGGAGCATTTGCGCCAAGCAGAATTAAAATTCTGAGAAATCTTTTCTGTTTTTGTTAAAACAAGAAGATTTTCTTCTGTAAAACAGAGGCCTTCGGATCAAAGATCCAACGGTGGGGAAAATTCCCTAAATCACTCAGAGAATGATCTCTTTAACAAACTTTAACTAATTTATGGGCACTATAAAGAGGACTCTAGATCTCAATTCAAAGAGAGGAACATTTTCTTGAAAAAAAATCAAAAACTTCAAACAGGGAGAACTCTGAGAAAAATTTCAAGAAAAAGGTAAAAACCTTTATAAGAGAGAAGAAATTTCTTCTAATAGATCATTGATCTAAAAACAAGATTAATGATCTTCACATAATAAATAGTGATTTGCACTTCTTATGAACCACTGGTTCTTTAAAACAGGAAAAAATAAAAATAAATAAAAATTAGTGCTTTGCACTTTTATGAATCTTTGGTTCTCTGAGATAAGAAAAAACTTGTTTTTTCTTAGATCTAAATCAAATAGTGCTTTGCACTTCTTTTATGAACCATCGGTTCTTGAATCTAAAAGGTTCTTAAATTAATAGTGCTTTGCACTTTTATGAACCTTTGGTTCTCTGAGATAAGAAAAACAAGAAAAAACTTGGTTTTTTCTTAGATCTAAATCAAATATTGCTTTGAACTTCTTTTATGAACCATTGGTTCTTGAATCTAAAAGATTCTCAAATTAATAGTGCTTTGCACTTATAAATCTGCACTGTTGCGCTCTTGGTTTGGCGCAAGCCACCAGATCGCGCCACGTGTCAGCATCTGAACCAGTTGCGCTACGCGCTTTTGAAATAGAGTTTTGCTCTCTGAAATTGGCGTAACTCACCAGATCGCGCCACGTGTCAGCAGCGTAAGCGCAGCGCACTAGCGCAGCGCACTGCGCTGCTTGACACGTGTCATCGTCATAAGCGCTTGCGCTCTTTGATTGGCGCAAAGCGCCTGAAAATGCAATGCATTTTCTCTGTTAAAAGGGCCAGGCCCAAGTCAAAATGACCTAACAGGACAAAATAAATTGCAAGGCAATAAATGGGCAGAGCCCAAATAAATTGATGCTTTGCATCCTTTATACAAGGGCAGAGCCCAAATAAAATTGATGCCTTGATCATTCCTAAAAGAACAGAGCCCAAAACAAATTGATGCTCTGCATCCTTTCTGGGCAAAGCCTAAATAAAAATAAAAAAAGAAATGCAATGTAGAAGCAAATAAAATGTTGAATATTTTCAATTGGACTTAGCCCAATTTTGGGTCGTAAGTCCTTAAATTAAATTGACTGAGCACGACTGCTCTTTTAAATTAATTTATATCCGGTTCGAGGGTACATCTACGAGCTCCTCTGACACTTATCGTTGTAATCCTTCAACGACGTCAGAGAGGTAACGGGTCCCGACGACCACATACGTCAATATGGACTGCGGGGTCCTTAAACTCGTGGACCGAAACGTCCTTAAACTAATATCGGACCGAAACGTCCCTAAACTAATATCGGACCACCACGTCCCTAAACTGGAATATGGACCACCACGTCCCTAAACTGGAATATGGACCACCATGTCCCTAAACTGGCACAATAGAGCCCAAATGCTTTTTTGTCGGACTAAAACGATCCCGTTAAGTCGATCTTAGTCCCAAACTGGACTAACGTATCCTTAACAACCGTTTAAGTTCATCTTAGCCTCAAATATAGCTAACGCATCTTTAAACCTTCAAACAAACTTTAGTCCCAAATTGGACTATAAATTCCCCTAATCAACTTTGGCTCAAGGGTACATCTCTGAACTCCTCGGACATTTGTCGTTGTAATCCTTCAACGTCGTCAGAGAGGTGACGGGTCCCGACGACCATACATGCAATGGACCACTCTGTCCCTAAATTGGAACAACAGAGCCAATTGCTCTTTTGTCAGATCTAAACGATCCCGTTAAGTTGATCTTAGCCTCAAACTGGACTAACGTATCCTTAACAAACGTTTGAGTCGATCTTAGCCTCAAAAATGGCTAACATATCCTCCAAACAGACTTTAGTCCCAAATTGGACTATGAATCTCCCAAACTGGAACAATAGAGCCCAAACGCTCTTTTGTCGGATCTAAACGATCACGTTAAGTTGATCTTAGTCTCAAACAGGACTATCGTATCCTTAACGAACGTTTAAGTTGATCTTAGCCGCAACGCGACTAATGCATCCTTAAACTAAAAACACCAAATCCAAATCTAAGTAAATACGGATTTGGACTAATTCACGTCCTACGGGTGACGGTATTACTCAGTCTCCGTATACAATCCACGGGCAACCACAAACAAAACAAACACACACGACACGAAGTGAAATTCTGGAGAAGGAGAAAGTTGTTACCACGATGCGGTAGCGTAATTAACTGCAGGGGCTTGCGCCTGCAGGGAAGAGCGTCCCCACAATCAAAAACACCTCAAGCGAGGGGGAATCTGACGAAGTCTGCTACATCGACCGCATCTGTCTAAACCTCCGATACACGGTGTCATAAATCAACTTGGCATCTTCGGAGAGGTAGACGGATAAAACCAAATAGCATCTGCCCCGAATCTCAGTGCCAGGACATCGCAGTCTTATGCGCCGCCATTCGGAGGGGAATATGCACCAAAATTGTATCTCGAAACATGCGCTCATCACGGGCGAAAATCCAAATCAAAACACTAAAAGTGCATGAAAACTATGCTGGAAGAATAAATTAAATCACCGGCCTAAAATAGGCATGAAATCACAATCAATACCTCAAGCGTAATAACTATGCGCAAAATATAAATACCCAGTAGGTGTAATCATGGTGCACGAAAACAGAAATCATGGAACTCAGCCATCAAGACCAAATCATGCGAACAGATCTCCCAAAATACCGAAATCCAAGATGACGGATACATGATAATCGAATCACCAAATCACAAATCATAAATACCGTCCTCGGTATATCCTCCTTCAAAGTTGGGAAGGTGTTGGTGCATCCAATGCTAGTAGCGCAAGATATCTACTTGTCTCCTGCTCACGGTCTGGCGTCCTCTGTCTTTACGTCCTTATCTTCTCTGCAGATTACCTATCTCGCAATTAATCGGCTCATCGGCCCTGTCAGGTGTGCAAACGGGGACGATTCCATTCTGGTATTTCTCTGGTCAATCTGCGTCCTCAACACAGCATTTCCTCGGAAACTGGTCGCATCCCAACGCCTCTGTAGACATATCCGACCTTTAACCTTAACGAAGAGTAACAACAGCTCGTCAGCATCTCGCCCGAACCTCTTGTCCCACTTTGTTCCAATGTCGACTGATTCGTACTCGTCTTCTCATGGCTGCATGGACTACGCTCCAACGACTATACTCGTATCTGGAGTCTCCTAATAATGCATCCCACCACATAGCATCCGAAAGATGTCAAACCTTTTGATCGATTCGTCAAAACCTCACAATCCCCCAAGAGCTCAACATCTTGGGTACAGCTTAATAGTATCGAGTACATACCACAACATCGATGGACCAGCCGTAGAAGGGCAAACCCAAGCCTCACTAATGGCGCCACGGAAATGCCGCAAACCCTAAAGTTCAAAGGCTTTCATACGATCATTATGTCGAGTTTGGATTTCATTCTTCTAGAAGGTCCATAGAATCGCTTTCATGTCTTTCCGAATACTTTAAACTTGGAATACGGGTTTCTGACATTCGATCACCTCCATCGGCTACCAACGAACCTGCGTGAAGTCGTCTCTAGCTGGAATCAATCAATCTGATGACCTCATATTGGGGTAAGCGAACGAACCACATGTCTTAGTCATTCACCCTCGAGTGACTAGCGACCTTCCATCATGTAGGGTTCCTAGGCACACGTTTCCGCTGCTCCCACTGTTTACGAAGCTCTCTGGCTGTGTACTTATAGACGTTCTCTTCTAAATCAGTATTTAGAAAAATAGTCATGACACCCAACCACCAGATATCGTAGTCATGGTATGTAGCAATGTTAAGTAGGATCCGGATGGACTTAAGCATATCCACTTGGAAAAGGTTTCATCATTATCCATGCCTGGTCGATGACGAAAACCTTCAACAAGTCTAGCTTTGAAAGTCTCAACTTTTCTATCTACACCAAGTAATCTTCTCAAGATATACTTGCTCCTGATGGGGATTTAACCCTTCAGATATTGCAACCAAAGTCCATACTTTGTTGGTGTATATGGATTCCATCTCAGATCGCTAAGCATCCAGCCATTCTTACAGAGTCCCTACTCTCGATGACCTGCTCGAATCTAGTTGGGTTATCATCTCATGATGCAATCCTCGCTCCCACTGTCATCGAGAAAACGAAGTATCTCTCAGGCAGGTGAGGAACCCTACCAGATTGGCGGAGAGGCTGAGGTTCGTCGGGGACTATTGAATCCTTTGGTTCTGTCAAATCATCAGCTGCAGTTTTGTATAGCTGGAACCTTTCCAGTTCTACAGAACTGACCTTGCCTCGATCTTGTCCGGATTTTGCTTTTGACATAGGCCGGACAATCCCAAATCTTAACTTACTTAAGAGATAGGCTCTTCCAATACCATATCTTATATGGAGTGGTAGGCACTGATTTGAATTGAACCCTATTCAATAGGTATGCAACTTCATAAGTGCATAACTCCCTAAAAGAAATAGGTAACTCAGTAATACTCATCATAGAGCACACCATATCATATAGGGTGCTATTGCTCCGCCCTGATACATCGTTGTGCTGTGGTATAATCAGAGGAGTAATACCGAGAGAGAATCTTATTCTCCTTTAGAATAATCTAGGAATTCTATGCACAAGTATTCTCCTCCCTGATCTTATCATAGGACATAATATTTATACCCAGTTTTTGGTTTTCCACTTCTGACTTATATTCTGTGTGTAAGTGCTCGGCGGTGCCCCGGCCGTCAATCCGACGGCCAAATGCGGAAGCGGTGATAAACTTTAAATTTTTCTTGAACTGGCAAACCGCCACGCACTAATACCCGGATCGAACCATTAACTAGTCCTAGCTAACTACAAGATGGGAAGAGAGATATACCGATTGATCCAAGTCCTCCGGTCTTCTCGTCGTCGTCCCGATCTTCTGCGGAAGCTCCGGTCTCCACCTCGTCACCGGAAGTGCACCACATCGCCTACTTCTTTTATGGGCTCCCACCTCAATGCCGAGGCAACTCGGGCACGAAGCTGGCTAGTCGACGTGCCCAAGATTTGCTGTAGAATGTTGTGTAGAACTTGTGTCTCTTTTTGGGGTTTTCGAATTGCCATTTGGTGGAGGGATGAACTAAGCTTTTGGAGATTGTTCTTGTGGGATTTTTACCAAAGCAAAAGCACCAAAAACCCCACATAGGAAATTTTGGACAGCCCCTAATGGGAGTGGCCGGCCTCTTTTGTGAATGGGGAGAGTGGGAATGAGAGTTGTGTTGTATCAAAGATAATGGGAGCCATTCTCATATCATGCAAGAGAGAGAGAGGAATGGTTATCATGAAAAAGCAATGATCACAAAATCAAACCCATACTCCAAAAACCCACCTACTACAACCATGATTGCTCACAAGGTCAAGCAATCATGATAGAAGAAGAAGTCAAGGTCAAGGAATGGTGCACCATCATGACACAAGAATATGCAAAGAACCCCTCCACAAATACTTATTTGCACAAATGCAAATAAGCCCTCCTCCACCAATCTTCGGCCAATGAACAATACAAAGGAAATTGGCCGAAACAGAAAGCAAACTGGCAACTCTAGAAAACTGGTCCAGTAATAAATTACAGGAAAACCCCGATACTGTGCATACACACCCGCATTTGTATTCCGACCGAAATACAAATGCAATGAGACAAAATCTACACTGTACTGTACTAGGATCCGGCTTAAACCAAAGCCGGCCAGTAAAATCCGTTCGATCCTGATCCGTGCAATACCGCACGTATCTGATCGAACCCTGCCATATATCCATACGGCCTATAGTACAAACTGTCCGATCCTGATCCGTGCAATACCGCACGTATCTGATCGGACCTTGCCATATCTCCATACGGCCTCTACAACTTTTCGCCCGAAAGCTGAGTAACTGAATGTGGGGGACTCTAAAGACTCGTCAACACCTTGGTTATGGATTTAACCACTAGCACGTCACAGGTATAAGCCAATACGTAACGGGCTACCAAGTATTGACTAAAAGGGACGTCTGTGAGCGAACTCAGCCTGACAACCCTACTGAGCCTGTCAGTGACAATATCCGTACAGTCCGGTCCGTTCGTCTATGAGTATCGCATGGCGAGCCTAGGGGGTTGGTAAAAGTTAGACCCCCAAAAGAGGTACAAGTCGTGTCGGAGTGTAGCCCAGAACACCCTGAGATACTACTGGAATACCTACCAGTAAATATCCTTGCCTCGGCCGAGGGCTTTGCGTAATGGCTCTCCTAGACACAGCGCGACCTCACCCCCAATACCGGGAGAGACGAACCCCTGAAGATCCGCTCACTGCCTCCATGTGGCTCGGGACTGTACCCAACTAAAACCTGTTTGCACGACTCCTTTGAGCCGTGGTAGGGTAGTAATCAAAGTACAGTGGGAACTCACACAAGACAAATGACGATCCCCAGGTCGATGAACTAACCTGCACACATGTCACCAGGGAACTGCCATCTGACGTCTGGTATATGACCAACTGGCATGTTCCCGGCGAGTCCTGTCCGGTGTACTCTTAACCCAATGAGCACCTGTATATATCTTAGGTGATCCAACTGACACCAGTGGCTTGTGAGACCGGCCACCGCCCCTCATCGGGGTCTCGACTGTATACACTAGTCTACTCTGGAGTATCGATGCCCTATCTCGAAACTCTCACGACTAGGGACCATTTAAGGATATGCTTATAGACCCCAGCTCCCACTTATATGATCGCCCTCATACTGCTGGTGGTCAAGCAAGAATCCTAGGGGCTCTATCAACGTGTAATAGCGACTTGTCATGTCACCTAAAGCAGTATACGATGATACAGGTAAACCAGATAGCATACTATCATCTCGAGTAAGACTGTCCTACCGGGATAGGTCCTCCATCAATCATTGCAATCACGTACTTGTGACCTAATAATTGACTCTGAGGGCACTATCTCCAACAATCTCCCACTTGCACTCAAGGCTAATTATTGCGATGTCGCATACTCACAGCCCGTGTGATACCAAACACCCAACTCCTCTACTAATCAGTCTTACAAAGCTCGTTTGCGAAACTATTGCATTCGAGGAATAGCCTCAGTGAGTGGATCCGCTTTGTTGTCTCTTTCCATGTCTCTCTATATCTCAAGTTCACGGAGAAACCCATCTCCCGAAATGAGCAATACCTGTCTTAGAATGTGTCTAGATGTCTGAAGGGACATAGCTCATAAATGAACTCCAAATCCAAACTTCTTAGACTGTATCGTCAACTGAACTTAATCAGTATCGTGCGCCATGCCACCCTCAGTATTGCCTTGGACCACCTGTCCAAAATACTGCCCCTCATCAGAAGAAAAACAATAACTCTGACAACCTCCTTGTCGTCCATGTCACCTTGGAAGCCTGGAATGATAACTGTCTCCCGAATGAGGCTGTCGTTATCATATCCCTAGAACATCCACTTATGTTCTAAAACTGCTTCCGACTGTTTCTCCAGGATTGGACTAATGTCAACTTATTGCAGCTAGTGCAAGAACAACATCTGGTGTGGTACTTGACATCTCATGATTGACTCAATTGCCTAAGCAAGTGATCTGCCAATCATGCACATCCCTCTCTACTTTAGTCTATAAGACACCTTTAGAGAGGGTGACTCCATCGCCTGCAGGTACACTACCATGCCAGGAGTCGTTCATCCTAAATACTCATAGAATGTTGTCTAAGTACCCAGATTGGGAAACCACCCAAATCTAGATCTAGAACCATAGATCTAGTAACCAGTATGTCTGATATAAAATCCATTTCCTTTGTGGAGAAACCACTATGTGACGACCAAAGTATAACCGATTGTAGTATAGGAGTTTCTTTTCCTATTCTGTGTATGTCATCCAAATTCCATGACATCACACCCTACTACCTTCTCAACAGATCCATCCCCTATTCTGATGAAGTCAAACCTATGACTGTCACATCAGAAATAGATGATCTATCTCCGCTATAACTGCTTTAGTCTATAAATAGACATAAGTCACCTGTCCACCAATGCTTCCGCTGCTCCCACTGATTATGACAACCCTCTGGCAGAGTCATATGGACGTACACTTCTAAAGCTAGTTTCGAACGACGCTATACTCATCCTCCTGCCGGGTCTCACAGTCTGGAACAACAGCAATGGCAAACCTGGGTAAACAAGAACTTCCCTATCACCGTCCTTGAGGCTACCGGAGTACCTCTCGGGTGCCTGAAGTTACCCACCTTATCTGCGGAGTGGCCAATGGAATGTCAATCCAGATTGAATCTTTAGGTTCCTTATCAAATCTTCAGTAATCGTTTGTGGTTCTGGAATCACTTCTAGTTCTACCATACTCCCACTACTGTTTTCTGAAAAAATCCATTTTTAATAAAACTGTGGCGAGTCTAGAACAATATTGCTACTGTTCATCCAGATGGTAGAAAGTCAACCCTCGTCATAGCCTGGGTCAACCTACAAACAGCCATTACAGAATCGTGCCTTGAGTTGTCCAGTGTCTGGTTTTAATCATAAGCCGGACAACTCCCCGTACCTTAACACCGTTAAGATATGAACTGTACTATATCCAATATAGAAACAGAGGGACTGATTTAATTGAACCAGATTCAAATCATGCAGCTGTCTCCAGTGCGTGTCAACTAAATGGAAGAAGGACGATCAGCGTTACTCAACTTAGGAATGCTTCCAATTATGAGTAACCTGAAAGAGAAGCAAGATCTCTTTATCATTACTATCAACTGAATACCATATACAAGTATCTACATCTTCGATATCTTTGAAGAATCCCGATACTTGCTATACCTGGTTCTCTACTCTATTCAAATACCTATAACTTCTCAAAATTCGGACACTGTGTTTCCACGAAACACCTGTCAAAAAACTAGAGAAGTCATAAGTAAACCGAATATAGTACGAGGACCAACCCCTCTGTCCTGATGGACCCTGGACAACATACAATACTCTGTATAAGTCCCTTGAGTCTGATAACTCATTCACTGTGTGTCGAAGATTGAAAACTGTACTTATGGTTAAGAAGAATTACACCGCTGTTTAATGTTCCTTACCTAACCATCCACTGATATAGGTAACTGTCACAGACATAATTTCAAAAAGGTATATCTCACACTATGAAAATAGACGTACAGATATATCAATTTGAAATTGGTGCATGACAGCGGATATTCAAAACCAAATATTTGTCGTCCGGCAAACAACCCAGGTGATTTCCTCAAATATCACTGATTACAACGAATCCCGATATAATGAGGATGATCACCCAATTCCCAATAACTTACTCCCACTCATCATCTGTAAAACCATACGATGTGAGAATCATACCTGGTAAATACATACCCTGGAGTAAGTATCTAATCGGGAAATCAGTTTTCTTTTAACATTACACAGTGAAACAGAAACATTGAAATGTTTCGATGGGGTATTCCGGTATTCCTAGTAATGCTTCTTCCAGATTCACGACTGTAACCGTATAGTTCTTTGCCACCTCTCCAAATCCCTTCATATGTCTTTAGTCTTTACCTTCTGTACACCCCTTAGGCCAAATGGTTTTCTTCCTTCCCTACCGTTAAGCACCAGCCTATGGTTTGGAAGAAGACTATCCAATAAGCATAATGGGTGTACTGTCCCAATCCTAGGAACACTCGCAATGAGAGAGGGTGAAGATAAAAGAGAACCGAATAAACCTTATTCCTATTTCTCCTGGACCAGAATCCATCCCCGAACTGGAACAAGTTCCTTTCGAGTTCGTATATAACCATACGATGGAGTATCCAATAAACTGTGGATCTTCGTAGTGATACGGAGTGTCCTGGAGAAATACAAAGGTGATTTTAGGATTGGCGAAGAAATACTTGGTTTGGTCGTGAATATCAGTCGCAATTTACTTTGCCCTCTTACAAATCCCTTGCTCTGTCTTAGCTTAATACCTTCTGTACACCATCGTTAGGCTAATTGGTTTTCTTCATTCCCTACCGGTCGGCACCTGCCTAAGGTTTGGAAGAAGACTATCCAATTTGCGTAATAGGTGTACTATCTCCTAAACCAAGGAGTACTCACAACCTGAGAGAAGGTAAAAGGAAAAGACAACTGAATAATCCTATCCGTTTTCTCCAGAATCGGAAACCAACCTCGAATAAATTCCTTCGAGTTCGTATATAACCATACGATGGTTTTGTCCAATGGAAGTGGACGTTCGTAGTAATACGGGGTGTCCTGGAGAAAAGGGTAAAAGTAGGAGTGGCAATGAGGTTTGCAACTCTGACAATCCAAAAGCCGGTGTTTAAGAAGGTTCGGTTAATTTGGTCACTGAGTCATAGTCTTAGGGTCGGGTCAATGGTCGCTGCCAAAGAGAGAGAGAAAAGAAACACTCAGCGTGCACTCTAACCTAGATCAGAATGGTTACCAATTTATCTAATCTGGAAACCTCCCACTGTACTGTCAAATTCTCCTCCAAACCTGAAAGAAGAATTAGTCGGGGTCACCCAAGGAGTAAACTAACTCATATGTGGGAATCGGGATCCAACTATCATCGCATGATAACGTGACGGAATCCGCTCACGTCATCACACTCCAGAAGCTATGCGCATATCTGGCAAGTTTCAGTTCTTTTGAAACTCCCGATGTGATTTCTGCCCCATGCTCTTATGACCTTGACGAAGGCCAACAAATCATATGTCACATGTCAAGTTCTACCCGTCATTCTCCACCATACAAGCCCTTGACGAAGGCCAACAAGGCTATACGACTGTCCCAAACCAACGCATCTATCTATGCTGCAGAAAGGCAACAAGCAGCTACCATACACTATGCCTTGACGAAGGCCAACAAACATAGCATGAATACTACGTGCTACCCGTCTGAAACGACGGAGGGCTACGAATGGTTTCTGGCAAAAACCTTTAACGTAATGAACTTGATATCGTTGAAGGAACGGATTGCTTTTAAAAATATAGTGACGAAAACCGTTGCTAAAGAGGTCACTCCCGGTGAAGGGATCTCGGCTCTTTCCCCGTAGAATGAGGTGCAGGATATTCCAACTGAATACCACGGTGCAAAGCAAAAGTAATCGGCTATAGTGAAGTCATTGCCCTGACGCAAACTTTTTGTCCAAGGGGTCACTCCCGGTGAGGGGATCTCGGCCCTTGCCTCGTCGACTGAGGAGCAGGATATTCCAACTGAATACCACGATGCAAAACAAAAGTGAACGTCCTTGCAATAACAGCTTTTTGAAAAAGTGTTCCAACAACATCAGATTAGGTTTGTTTTTAACTTGCATTGATCCAAATCAACGCAGTCCCATCAATTGATCACACCACAAAGAACGAAAATATACTGATGTATGTATATGCCATCCGCATTCGCCACTGGGTCCCATCATTACCCGTTAGGTTAGTTAACTAACGACAGAGCGGGGACAGGACTAGCGCGGATGCAAAACATATACAACATCTACTAATATATATACCAATATATAATATTCGCTCATGGCGTGATAAAAATGCAACAACACAGAAAATGTACAGCATCACAGAACAATACAGATATCTGGGATCCTCGGGTTTCACAGAGCCACTACTGAAACCCGACGTTCCCCTGGTCGTGTGGATAGCCTGTGCAATGAAATCCTAGACCCCTACGGGCGTGGCAAGTTACCCGCCAAAACCTGAAGCGAGGCAGCCCCCTTCAGCAACGTGAATGGACCACCCGGCACTTCACGGAATCCGGTATCTTGGGCACCCCTCCTGGGTCAACCTGTACCCCCTACGAGTGCGGCGAACAGCCCGCCAATCCTAGAGTGAAGCCCCCTCCGTCTCAATGCCATGAGATGCGGTCTTGTTGCCCTCTAGAACCCGGCTATCCGTGCACCACTCCGCGGGGTAATCCTAGTACAGAAAGTAAAATATACATATAACGGGTACATCGACCGCAACCTGGTCGTGCCCCAAAACAATAATACAAACAGGCAGTGACGGCAGTCCACATGTCGGACGCTCGCCCCGCAATATCAAATGTACATAATACAACCACAACTGTACTAGCATTGCATCCAGGCTATCCCCACGACCGATCCGCAACATCACAGCAATACATAGAACATCAACGTGAAAGTCACGTTCGCAAATCCGTCTAACCGGGCTATAGAAGTTAGACCGGATTTACCGATCAAGTGACATTCACGGTCGCAGATATAATGTAAACACTGTGAAATAATGTGTTTAAAATATCCGATCGATCAAATTTTAACAAGTGGGCCCCAAAGCATTACTGTAGCAGATCAAGAAATTCTGGGCCCAATGTTATTATTCCAAAAACCCAATTTTCACCCCAGAAAGATACTGTAGAAATTTGGTGCAGGGAACCCAAAATAGTGCGGCGGAACCGCGGCCCAAAGGGGTGTTTGGCCACGGTTCCGCGCTCCTACAGTGGAGTTGTTGCATTGAATTTTCATAGAATTCTTATTTTTTCTAGTAGATCACTTTTCTGTAACCTGAAAAAATTTTCGACACCAAAAATTTTCAACAGAAAACTGATGTGAACTAAAATGCAGATTTTAGAATTTTGGTCGATCGGAAATGTAAACACATTACACAAAGCTAGACTAGGTTAATGGCATGGCTCTGATACCACTGTAAGTGCACGGCGGCGCCCCGGCCGTCAATCCGACGGCCAAATGCGGAAGCGGTGATAAACTTTAAATTTTTCTTGAACTGGCAAACCGTCGCGCACTAATACCCGGATTGAACCATTAACTAGTCCTAGCTAACTACAAGATGGGAAGAGAGATATACCGACTGATCCAAGTCCTCCGGTCTTCTCGTCGTCGTCCCGATCTTCTGCGGAAGCTCCGGTCTCCACCTCGTCGCCGGAAGTGCACCACATCGCCTACTTCTTTTAGGGGCTCCCACCTCAATGCCGAGGTGACTCGGGCACGAAGCTGGCTAGTCGACGTGCCCAAGATTTGCTGTAGAATGTTGTGTAGAACTTGTGTCTCTTTTTGGGGTTTTGGAATTGCCTTTTGGTGGAGGGATGAACTAAGCTTTTGGAGATTGTTCTTGTGGGATTTTTACCAAAGCAAAAGCCCCAAAAACCCCACATAGGAAATTTTGGACAGCCCCTAATGGGAATGGCCGGCCTCTTTTGTGAATGGGGAGAGTGAGAATGAGAGTTGTGTTATATCAAAGATAATGGGAGCCATTCTCATATCATGCAAGAGAGAGAGAGGAATGGTTATCATGAAAAAGCAATGATCACAAAATCAAACCCATACTCCAAAAACCCACCTGCTGCAACCATGATTGCTCACAAGGTCAAGCAATCATGATAGAAGAAGAAGTCAAGGTCAAGGAATGGTGCACCATCATGACAGAAGAATATGCAAAGAACCCCTCCACAAATACTTATTTGCACAAATGCAAATAAGCCCTCCTCCACCAATCTTCGGCCAATGAACGATACAAAGGAAATTGGCCGAAACAGAAAGCAAACTGGCAACTCCAAAAAACTGGTCCCGTAATAAATTACAGGAAAACCCCGATACTGTGCATACACACCCGCATTTGTATTCCGACCGAAATACAAATGCAATGAGACAAAATCTACACTGTACTATACTAGGATCCGGCTTAAACCAAAGCCGGCCAGTAAAATCCGTTCGATCCTGATCCGTGCAATACCGCACGTATCTGATCGAACCCTGCCATATATCCATACGGCCTATGGTACAAACTGTCCGATCCTGATCCGTGCAATACCGCACGTATCTGATCGGACCTTGCCATATCTCCATACGGCCTCTACAACTTTTCGCCCGAAAGCTGAGTAACTGAATGTGGGGGACTCTAAAGACTCGTCAATACCTTGGTTGTTGATTTAACCACTAGCACGTCAGAGGTATAAGCCAACACGTAACGGGCTACCAGGTATTGACTAAAAGAGACGTCTGTGAGCGAACTTAGCCTGACAACCCTACTGAGCCTGTCAGTGACAATATCCGTACAGTCCGGTCCGTTCGTCTATGAGTATCGCATGGCAGGCCTAGGGGGTTGGTAAAAGTCAGACCCCCAAAAGCGGTACAAGTCGTGTCGGAGTGTAGCCCAGAACACCCTGAGATACTACTGGAATACCTACCAGTAAATCTCCTTGCCTCGGCCGAGGGCTTCGTGTAATGGCTCTCCTAGACACAGCACGACCTCACCCCCAATACCGGGAGAGACGAACCCCTGAAGATACGCTCACTGCCTCCATGTGGCTCGGGACTTTACCCAACTAAAACCTGTTTGCACGACTCCTTTGAGCCGTGGTAGGGTAGTAATCAAAGTACAGTGGGAACTCACACAAGACAAATGACGATCCCCTGGTCGATGAACTAACCTGCACACATGTCACCAGGGAACTGCCATCTGACGTCTGGTATATGACCAACTGGCATGTTCCCGGCGAGTCCTGTCCGGTGTACTCATAACCCAATGAGCACCTGTATACATCTTAGGTGATCCAACTGACACCAGTGGCTTGTGAGACCGGCCACCGCCCCTCGTCGGGGTCTCGACTGTATACACTAGTCTACTCCGGAGTATCGATGCCCTATCTCGAAACTCTCACGACTAGGGACCATTTAAGGATATGCTTATAGACCCCAACTCCCACTTATATGATCGCCCTCATACTGCTGGTGGTCAAGCAAGAATCCTAGGGGCTCTATCAACGTGTAATAGCGACTTGTCAGGTCACCTAAAGCAGTATACGATGATAAAGGTAAACCAGATAGCATACTATCATCTCGAGTAAGACTGTCCTACCGGGATAGGTCCTCCATCAATAATTGCAATCACGTACCTGTGACCTAATAATTGACTCTGAGGGCACTATCTCCAACACTGTGAATATCTCAAAAGGTTCAGACTTGTGTTTCAACAGGAACATATGGCTGAATCTTTAGAGATTATCAGAGAATGTAATGAAGTACAAAGAACTGGTTCTGGCATGTATAGACAGGGGACCTTACATACATCATCATGTAAACAGAGCTATGGTCATCTAATCTTTGTGACATGACTGGCAAGTTTCACAAGATGTAAATTCAAACCGATTTAAATATGCATCTAAAATGTAACTTAAGCTAGTCGGGTCACATTGATATGACCTACTCTACAATGCCTCAAGAAGGATTCGTTCATATCTGAACTCTTCCTCTTGTGTGTGTTTTGTATACTAGGAACTGTAGTTTGATTTAGAACATCAATACTTTTAGATAACGTGATTGAACCGATCAACTCTTGATATAGGAAATGTTCAAAACATTATCCAACAATACAAAATTTTAACATTTCTTTACTAATAAAGAGACTGATAAGATTTTGTATATCAGGTTCGGTGTCTAATAACGTTCATTCAGAATCAATGTACTGGTAATACAGGGTGACAGTGACCAACAGACTTGGCTGCAACACTTGCCCCGTTTTCTGTCTCATGAAACTTATCACTCGTTCTCAGTTCTCTGCCTTCCTGTAGCCCTATGTAACAGATTACATATCTGGGATCCTGATCCGGTATCAAATACCCAGGATGCAGAGGATACTGAGAAACAGTTCTTTATAATGAACACACCCGAAGGAGATGCATCATATGCACTTTCTTCGTTTGGGCGGCATAGGAATTCTGGTATTCCCCTATTTCCTGCTCTGTCTTATAACAATTATAAGTTGGAGCGGGACCAACATTCCCCATCTCAGTATAACAAGCGGGTTCGGTCAATACATCCATATTATTATCTTGAATAAGGCGTGATATAGTCGCTACCTGGAGAGAGAGAAAAGAAAACACTCTGCGTGCGCTCTTGCAAGATTAGATTGGTTATATATTTTATCTAATCTGGATGGCTCCCACTGTTTTTAACAAATCTTCCTCCAAACCCTAAAAGGAAAGACTAGCCGGGATTAATTACACTCTACAAGTTCGCCAATCTTTCAGCCAGGCCAGTGTCGGTACTTTGAGGGAGGTTCCCCGTGCTTTCGCACGGACCTAATTAAAGTAAACCTCGTTTTCCCAGAGGCGTAACCCCGTTGGCACCTTTCTATACACCTACTTGATCGGCTAATTGTAAAGTGCAAAACTCTCTCAGGAGTAACAATTACTCGCAGTGGGTATCGGGATCCAACTATCATATAGAAGGTATGCAATCTCATTGCAAATTTCAACACTTGAAACTCCCGATAAAGGTTTTTACCCCTAGCACCTATTACCTTAACTATGGTCAACAAATCATAAGTACTAGTCAAGTTCTACCCGTCATTTCGTGATTAATTAGACCTACCCACATGATCCTTACCTAAGGTTAACAAACTCACGTGACTGTCCTAACTAATCGCATCATATGCGGTATAGAAAGACATCACTTAGCTACCGTACACTATGCCTTGACTATGGTCAACAAACACAGCACGAATACTAAGTACGCTACTTCCTAAAATGACGTAGGGTTGCGAATGGTTTTTTTATGAAAACCTTTAATGCTTTGAACTTGATCTCGTTGCGGAATCAAATGGTTTTTAAATGGATCGTTTTTTAGGCTTTTCTAGTTTTGCTAAAGGGGTCACTCCCGGTGAAGGGATCGTCGGCCCTTTCCTCGTCGAATGAGGTGCGGGATATATCATATATATCACTGTGCAAAGCAGAAACTATAGAAGAAATCAAAAAACAAACCGAGTGTGTAGCATCTGCCAGTTATTGCTAAAGGAGTCACAACTGGTGAAGGAATCTCGGTCCTTTCCTTATCGAATAAGGTGCAGGATGTTCTACAAGGAACACCGCGATGCAAGGCAAGAACTGTAGCTACCTGTTTTATTTTGAAATTCGATTCCACAACATCAATTAAGTTTCTTTTCTTTCATTAATCTCATTAATGTGTATCCCATCATTTAAGTCCACCTAAACATCACAGATAAATATAACGTACGCTTATGCCATCCGCATTCGCCTCGATGTCCCGTCTGCAACGTTAGGTTAGGTAACTAACGGCAGAGCGGGGCAGGGCTAGCGCGGGTGTAAAACATAAGCAACGTCTATATAATATATCATATATAGTACATACAATATCTATCTGAACAAATCACATGATCACCTCACAGATAACGTAGCAGAAAGTATCATATGAAATATTGGATATATTAGGACGTCTGTGTTTTTAATACGAGCCAGTATAAAACACGAATTCCACGGTCGTGATGAATAGCCAATCCCACACCCCTAGACCCCTACGAGAGCGGCAAACAACCCTACCAATTCTAGGGTTAGGAGACCCGGACTTGACTCCTCGAGATGGTCTCCCACCGGACCCTAGAACCCGGTTACTTGTGCTCCCCTCCTTGGGTCTATCCTAATGCGGAAAAGTAAATAATATACAAAAGGTGACATCTTCCACAACCTGGAAGTGCCCCAATAAAAGAATATTACATACAAGTTTTTACATGAATGAAAATGAAAAACACTCATCTCACATAAAAAAAACCCCGGCTATTCGAACACGACGATCCAATATAACATATCCAGCAACACATAACATCACATGTCATCAACGTAAGTAAACATGCATATCCCAATTGTCGTTGACATATAGCAACGAAACCGGCGATATCACATATTACACTTACGGTCACAGAAAAGAAAGTGTAAAACTACAACAGTTGGAATCCGCAACCTGCATAGACATCGCATGCCTAATCAAATGAATTCCTTAGACATCGCATGCCTAACAGTTATAAACCCCGCATTTTAGTCTCGTTATCGAAAACTCTTTTCAATATCAAGTCGGGCAATTCAACAAGATTCCCGACATCCTGAACGAATGCTCGTCGTAAACTTTAGTAGACGGTCGCACCCCCGATACCGTCGACGAAGTGCACTAAGGCGGAACACCGCTACCGCGAGCACCCGAACGGATGCTTTCGGCGATGGGGTTCTCCTACAGTCACTTGGTCGGGGCTATGGGGTGTAGCTGTCTATTAAGTTTATCCGGCGAGTATCCATGTACGCTACGCGATTGCAACGGACTTTTGATCACATCAAAATTCTGTGGCAACCAATCAAGTGAGACTAAACTGCTATGTTTATAACATTCAAATCAGTTATCTCATAACAACTTGTGGATTCCAAGTATTGTATCACATTCCGGATAAATAGAAAATGTTGAACTTTCCGATCGAACAATCGAACACCCAAGTTTTCCTGAAACAGCTCAACTCATGAAATAAGTTTAAAAACATTCACTTCGTTCCTCGGTACCAACGGTCCAGCCGTAGAAGGGTCAAGCCAACGCCTCACATGTGGCACGCCGTACTGCCCCAAACCCTAAGGTTCAAAGGGCAGTTCAAGACGGTCACATAATCGAGTTATGGTATGTTGTCTTCTAGAGGGTCCATCGCGTTACTTGCATTACTTAGAACGTCTTTAAACCACGGAAAAATCCAACTCTTGGAAATTTTCCGGCAGGGGAAAAATTGGGTATTTATATCCGGTCGAACTTTTTAACATATTCTAAAATTATCCGGAAAAACACATAGACAAAATTAGACAATCCGATCGAAACACCGAGTCCCCAATACAACCCAGAAAACTCAACTCTTGAGTAAATATTAAAAATTCCCAGAAAACTCAGCAATGAAATATAGAAGTTACTGTGCAAAAAGAACTAACTGAAGAGACTAAGTGGACGCGGAACCGCCGCATTAGCCATGCTAATGCCGCGGTTGCGCCGCGCTTTGATGAAATCAGGTGCTCGTGCTTCACAGTAATTGTTATAAATGCCTGCTGATTTTTCTGCATATTTTTAATTCTCAAAATTCCCCGATTTCAAAAAATGTACAGAGAGCGGATTTGTATTAGGGTTTCGGTTCGATCGGACTTCTAACTCCGTCTACTCATCGCCTAAGGCTCTAGCTAGGCTCTGATACCACTGTAGGGTTCCTAGGCACACTAATGAGGTCTCACAACAGATCAAACATGCCCAATTCAAATTTTTTCATGTGCCTAGGAACCCTACAGTGGTTCGTTAACTAGATGATAAGGCGATGCAAGCAAGTAAACAACTTTATTGCTAAAGAAAAGTGACTACAACCTTTGTAGATCCGGTTCTCCACTTCCTTGGCTCCGTGATGACGTCCCTCTACTGTACCTATTGGAATCCGGACTCTGGCGAAGGTTTCGTCGGAGAAATGATCGGGCTAGGTCGTTGACTTCGATGCCGAAGATGATCTACGTCGAGGCAACTCAAGATCAAGCTCCAGCTTCACCAAGTCATGAAACTTGTGAAGAAAACACACTATACTACTTGGCAAGTGGTAGAGGATGAAGAAATAGGAAGTGGGTTCACTTTAGAATTGGTTTTCTCACTCTTTTTCTCATGTTGCCATTAATGGTAGCAAGCTTTCTTTTTGTTGAAGAAGAAGAAGAAGAAAAAGAATATGATAAGTCCTTTTAAAATAGAAAATAAAATGATACTTATCATATTTGCAACCATGGTTCAGTGTAGAGAATTAACTAGGGTTGAGTTGAATGGTTAGGGTTAGGAGATGAAGACAAAAATGGTCACTTAGTCAAAGATGCATGAAGCATCAAGAAGCTTCTTGTATGAAAGCAACCATTTTGTTTTCCTTTTTCTCTTAAACAAAATAAATAGATAAATAAATAAGTGAAATGAATCCCTAATCATTCACTAAACATGGTTTAAGTCTTACACAAACCCAAGTCTGCATGTATCATCAAATATGATACAAACAAGTGCACAAAAATATATCACATATACAACTTGTGCATTTCAAGTGAGAAAGTCAATATTGAGTGAACCAATACTAGTTAATGTAAAGTAATATATCAAATATATAATTATACATTAAATCATTAAATCAACACTTGATTCAATGATCCAGTCATGTCGCATATAACCGACTAGTATCCAATGTATCGACTTATCGAATCAATCTTCGATTCGATAACTAGGTTATATCGCATACAACCAATCGATACATTCATCGCGAGAATAGAATACGGTATCACATACACGCATTATTATCGGTCCCGCACATATCTCATATGCGCTCCTCTTTCGTTTCGCTTGAGCCAGGAAACCTCTATGTAGGACTCTAAAGACTCGTCAATATGCCGGCAGCAGGTGATGATCATATCAAACACCCAGAAGCCGCAAGCGGTCTGCTAAACGTAACGGCCACCCGGGTATTGAGCGATCAGAAGATCGACGAGCAAGCCCGCTCACACTCCTGTGAATCCAACCAGTAACACTTACCGTACAGTCCGGTCTGTTCGTCTGATATGTCGCATATCTCGCCTAGGGGTGGTAAACGTCAGACCCCAATAGCTCGATAAGTCATGCCGATATAAGGTCCATAACATAGTATGAAACTACTGATAACACTTACCAGTAAATCAGTGCAACCTTGGCCAGGGATTTCCAGTTATGGCCAGTCGAGCATAGCACAACATCAACCCCTAATACCGGGAGAGACGAATCCCCTCCTATCGCTCATTGCCTCCATGTGAATCGGGACTGTACCCAAAAACCACCTGTTTGCACGACTCAGTAGAGCCGTGGTAGGGTGGAAATCAAAGCACAGTGGGAGACACACAAGACTCTATGACGATCTCGGGTCAACAGACTAAGCTGTACCAGTGTCACCAGAGAACTGCCATCCGACGTGAGGTATAATACCATCTGGGAGTTCTCGGGGAGTCCGTTCAGTGTATCCAGTCTCCACTGAGCACCCGCATACCATCTCTGATGTCAAACACCAATGGATATGGGATCATCCATCGCCCATCACATGGGTCGAGAAGATATACGCTAGTCTACTCTGGAATATCGATGCCCTGTCTCGATATTCCCACGACTAGGAACAATGAAGGATGTACTCATTGACTACCTAAGCCCCACTACTATGATCTACATCATATTCCTAGAAGTTGAGTACACATCCTAAGGGCTTTATCAACATGCAACAGAGAGACAGAAAGTATACATGTTAAGATAAAGAGCAACCAGATAGCACACTATCATGTCGAGCAAGAAAGTCCTACCGAGCGATAAGAAGATCGACGAGCAAGCCCGCTCACACTCCTGTGAGTCCAACCAGTAACACTTACCGTACAGTCTGGTCTGTTCGTCTGATATGTCGCATATCTCGCCTAGGGATGGTAAACGTCAGACACCAATAGCTCGATAAGTCATGCCGATATAAGGTCCATAACATAGCATGAAACTACTGATAACACTTACCAGTAAATCAGTGCAACCCTGGCTAGGGATTTCCAGTTATGTCCAGTTGAGCATAGCACAACATCAACCCCCAATACCGGGAGAGACGAATCCCCTCCTATCGCTCATTGCCTCCATGTGAATCGGGACTGTACCCAAAAACAACCTGTTTGCACGACTCAGTATAGCCGTGGTAGGGTGGAAATCAAACCACAGTAGGAGACACACAAGACTCTATGACGACCTCGGGTCAACAGACTAAGCTGTACCAGTGTCACCAGAGAACTGCCATCTGACGTGAGGTATAATACCATCCGGGAGTTCTCGGCAAGTCCGTTCAGTGTACCCTGTCTCCACTGAGCACCCACATACCATCTCGGATGTCAAACACCAATGGATATGGGATCATCCATCGCCCATCACATGGGTCGAGAAGATATACGCTAGTCTACTCTGGAATATCGATGCCCTGTCTCGATATTCCCACGACTAGGAACAATAAAGGATGTACTCATTGACTCTCCAAGCCCCACTAGTATGATCTACATCATATTCCTGAAAGTCGAGTACACATCCTAAGGGCTTTATCAACATGCAACAGAGAGACAGAAAGTATACATGTTAAGATAAAGAGCAACCAGATCGCGCACTATCATGTCGAGCAAGAAAGTCCTACCTATATATGTCCCAGCATCCACTACAATATACATCCAATGTACAGTAATGGCCTCTAGGGCATACATATAACTAACAATATCCCACTTGCACTAGGGCCATCTGTAGCAGTGGTTGCAGTATCACATACTAAACCATCCCATAAAAGTCTCTCTTTGGGAAAAGGCCTTTGTGAGTGGATCCGCCGTGTTGTCCTCTGAGTCTACTCTCCTTACCTCGATCACCCTGGAGATCAACTATCTCCATGATCAGGTGATGCTGCCTCAGAATATGTTTGGGTCACTGATGGGACCAGGGTTCCTTGGCCAAAGCCACACTTTCATTGTCATACAATGATAGGAACCTAGTTCATCTCATGAACCAATATACACCCAAACTGCCTCTTTGGTAGTACCTTTAATAGCGATGTTACCACCCTTTATCGTCTAGTTTGTCACGGTATCTAGCTTGGAACTCTTCCAACATACCATCCCTTCACTGAGGGTAAAGACAATTCCTGCGACTGACATTCAGTCATCCTTATCTCCCAGGAAACCTCTGTGTTAGACTCTAAAGACCCGTCAATACGCCGGCAGCAGGTGATGATCATATCAAACACCCACAAGCCGCGAGCGGTCTGCTAAACGTAACGGCCACCTGGGTATTGAGCGATCAGAAGATCGACGAGCAAGCCCGCTCACACTCCTGTGAATCCAACCAGTAACACTTACCGTACAGTCCGGTCTGTTCGTCTGATATGTCGCAAATCTCGCCTAGGGGTGGCAAACGTCAGACCCCAATAGCTCGATAAGTCATGCCGATATAAGGTCCATAACATAGCATGAAACTACAGATAACACTTACCACTAAATCAGTGCAACCGTGGCCAGGGATTTCCAGTTATGGCCAGTCGAGCATAGCACAACATCAACCCCCAATACCGGGAGAGACGAATCCCCTCCTATCGCTCATTGCCTCCATATGAATCGGGACTGTACCCAAAAACCACATGTTTGCACGACTCAGTAGAGCCGTGGTAGGATGGAAATCAAAGCACAGTGGGAGACACACAAGACTCTATGACGATCTCGGGTCAACAGACTAAGCTGTACCAGTGTCACCAGAGAACTGCCATCTGACGTTAGGTATAATACCATCTGGTAGTTCTCGGCGAGTCCGTTCAGTGTACCCAGTCTCCACTGTGCACCCGCATACCATCTCTGATGTCAAACACCAATGGATATGGGATCATCCATCGCCCATCACATGGGTCGAGAAGATATACGCTAGTCTACTCTGGAATATCGATGCCCTGTCTCGATATTCCCACGACTAGGAACAATGAAGGATGTACTCATTGACTACCCAGGCCCCACTAGTATGATCTACATCATATTCCTGGAAGTCGAGTACACATCCTAAGGGCTTTATCAACATGCAACAGAGAGACAGAAAGTATACATGTTAAGATAAAGGGCTACCAGATAGCGCACTATCATGTCGAGCAAGAAAGTCCTACCTATATATGTCCCAGCATCCACTACAATATACATCCAATGTACAGTAATGGCCTCTAGGGCATACATATAACTAACACATCATATCTCTGAGTATATACTCATGCTGCAGTAGCTCCAACATCTGGGCGATATCTCATCATTTGCAGCAGCAACTGGCTCATTCGTCTTTACACTAAACAGTACCTCAATCATCCTGAGTAAGAGATATATCATTGGTCATCACATTCTGGCTGGCCTCTAGCAGTAGCCTGATCCTCTGGAGTCGATCAGCACATCCGGGAAATCTAGTAACAGCGATCTGTCCAACGCTCATGGAGCGAAAACACAGTAAAACGAAGCCTCTATGCAATCGTACGTCTCTGGAATCACGCCCTGGTCATTTCTCGTCCGTGACGAGCTCAAGCTGACGCAACTCTAGCCGTAGCTCTCTCTGCCCGTGTAATCGTAGCAGCAAAATCACAACCAACATCGATGAGGATAGATCATAGGAATGAATATAATACTGTTCAAGGAAATGTACATCCTAAGGTTTCTTAAGCGGATTAGCGTATCGTAAATATGCCGCGGAACATACGTACGCTACGTCACTCTACTCAAGCTACCTACTCCATCAACCAAGGGTCACCCTACGCGACGAAAGTTTAGGTATAATACCCCCTCGACTAAGTCTAAGTTCCTAAGGTCAAGCCTAAGTTCCATATATATATAAATGCTCTAGGATCCACATAGTCAAACTTAGACTTGAACCAAGGTTAACCTAACGCTCTGATACCAACTTTGTCACGACCCGAAAGAGCACGTGACTGGCCCTTGAATCATATGAAATCTATAGGACCTTATCTAATCCAACTAAGCCAAAAACCCAGAAATCTAAAACCATTTTAAGGAGTAAATAAGAAAAATTAGTTTTTTTGAGATGTAAGGAAAACATGTTTAAAAGTGAGGTTTTTAAAATAAGTAAGCCGAATATGCTCTTTAAATCCTCAATGTCTTTTCTGAAAATTTCGGCAGAATTTCCTTTGTAAATACTGGCCCCGAACGGGGTACAACATGAATAATATATATGCACAATAAAAGGCATCTCCAAGCGGGAGCTAGCTCTTCGTCAATCGACGGTCACAACCACGCAAGCAATATAATATATAACGCTAAAGGGCGAGGATCAAAACTCAAAAGAAACACAAAATCAACATGAAAACCATAATACTACAACGCGCGACTCTAAGGTCGAAATAATACATAACTGGTTTTCTATGTCTGAAACAATATACAAGTTTTGGTTGATAGAATTACTATATACAACTGAATAAAATAATACAAGGGTGGTCATGATTCTAGTGAACCCACCTACCAATGCAATCACCCAGAAAGGAATCAGTGTACCAGAAAAGCCGCAATGGAACCTGTACGGCAAAACCTGCAAGAACTGTGGCACAACGGGGGTGAGTTGCCAACTCGTGAATAGAAAACATCGCAGAGTAGAAATCGTGCATGACATAATCCTAGATCAATACGGTCAATATATATATAAACCTCAAATGAATAAGTTTGAAGCAAGATAAGGTGGCATTGTAACATCTATACATGAGTGTAGTGCCAAGTGCTCGTGCCAGTGCCTCAGGGAATAACATATCATAAATATAAGGTATGATCAATGTAATCAATGTCAATTATATCAGTAAGTCTATGAGTTTGTGGATATCATCCAACTATGTGATCAATATATGTATGTGGAAATCGTCCACATGTCACCTAATGACAATAAGCATCATGTATGTAAATATCATAAACATATGCATGGAAGTATGAGGATGTAAATCAACATTTGTCGCTTGCGACATATCAAAATCATGGAACCTGAGTGTCAAGCATCGACACTCGAAAACATCATGAAACCTGTGCCTATCACCGACACGTAAAATCCTCATATATATGGGGCTCCGTCAGTCTGGATCGGCCCACATCTTCTCTCAACTCCGGTCGGTATCCTCCGGATATTTGCCGAGCTCAGATACAATCACCGGTAGGCAGTACTCCCCCGCCAGGCTCACCGTCTAACATATACGAGTCTTCTTGCCCCGGGGTACCTCACCGGGTCGACCATGTACCCGCAGACGGTGCCTACCGCTTCTCGAATCAGGTTTCACATGCCACTCTCAAAACCGAGAAAACACATGTTGGATGCACTGAAATATCATATCAAGGTTAACCGGGTTTTTTAAAACAATACATACTCTCTTTTAAAATACCTACGGTTCCCAAATCCAGAAATATAATGGAAACAGTATATCTCAATGCGTATAATCAGAAAGCATGATGTATGCGACATATAAAAGAATGTAAGCATATCAGTATATCAAGCAACATGGAATAGTAATATGCACATATTGGGGAAAACCGCTCTTTCAAAATGAATCAGTTTTAATGAGTATCTTGCGTTTCCCAAATCTCCAAATCAAGCGAGAAATCATCTATGTATGTGCAAATATGTATATGTATAAGTGTACAATAAGTTTGTGCACAAGTATAAGTGTACAACAGGGAGGTTCACAAGTATGGATGTACAATAAGTATGTGCACAAGTATGAGGGTTCAAGAAGTAAGTACAAGAATATGAATGTACAATAGGTATGTACACACGTATGCCATGCAAGGGTCATATCCTAAATGCAACAGTACTACAGTGTAGTGACATAGCAATTATCGATGATGAAGTGTGTGAGCCGGCAAGCAGGTGTACGTGGAACATATGCATCATCGATAATGGTGCTGGTGTCCTAACAGTATGATTTTTATATAACAATAATCATTTGCACATGCAATGCGATGCGAATAACAAGAATATGCTGAAATCGACTAATAAATGCAACAGTGATGCATCTGCATCAATATGAAAATGTCATACAGTTTGCCATTTAAAATAAGATGAATCGGGGTTTTTAGTAAAATAAGGGCTACGGTGTTTTTAAGGACAGATGCGTCTTTTAAAAATATCCATAGAATCCCTTTGCCTATCCTTGAAATACTCCCGATTCGTTAGTCGAAAAGGTATAACATCGGCCTAGTCTAACATCTACTAAGCAACTATAGATCTAGATAACAAGTCAATCAGGAGGGGTATGGAAACCACCTAAATCTGAGTCGATATGTATATATATATATATACATAAGTATAATAGTTGGTGATCCCGCCTCAAAGGTACCGTGTACGATACAATATCATATGACATCCTCGAGTCATGAGTGTAGATCTATCATCAATATAAAGCTCGTACGGCAAATCATCGTATGGCATCCCAAAAGCTGGGTACGGGTCAATATCACATTCGTCTCATCAATTATCTAGTATCCTTATCATCATAGCTCATGATATGGGATACTGATCTAAGTCTAGTACAAGCCGATACTATCTATATAACTAAAAATGCGTGTGTGAAACACACGTCCAAAGGCCCGCTAAAATCACATGTCGTATCCCAATTACGAATCACATCATATCACCGATCTCATGGCGCTATGCCCAATATCTTCGACTCGTCTCCAAATATCATCTACTATCCTCATCATCTAGGTATGTATAGCAATAAGCATGTGTGTGCGTGTGGGTGTAAAACTATTCTACGGTTCGCATCTAGGAAACTATACTAGTTTACATCTAAACCCTATTCTATCTATAGTACACCTAATGCTATCATATATATAAATATAGTATACATATATCTAATATACTAAATATCGAACTGCGGGGGTGCTATACGCCATCCACCCGACTTCCCCCGTAGATATAGTCTACTCACCTTGCGTCTTGCTTGTCGATATTGATGTCTCCTTCATCTTCTTCATCGTCTCGAATCATCGTGGGGATACCTACATATCACACATATAGCATCGCATTAAAACCAAATCGAAATCTAAACGACACACGAAAACCAAAACGATACGCTTAAAAGCTTATTGGTTAGAACCTATGGACTACGCTTTCAAAATCATCAAACAATCCGCGATATCGTCCTATAAACGCCAAGTAATCGAGGTAAAACGTAATTATACAAATCCAGAATTTAAAATACGCAAAACGATAACACGAATTAAAACAACAACTCAGGAAAAAGGCTCCAGATTCTACCCTAGGTCAAATTGGACAATTTTGCACATGCCTGGGGTCTAATTTACTGGAGATGGGGCTACAGAACCAATACGAGCCAAAATTCTCCAGGTCTGGCCGCAAATTGCGGCCAGATGGAATAAATCTACGGCCATAGTTGGGAGTTAGGGGCTAGGGTTTTGGTGGTAGCTTCCTAGGTGCATGCTTGTATCACTGTCCATGCAAAATAATTTTCAGAGTCTCGGGGTGATAGCAGATTCCCTTTAACCTTCACAAAATCACAGTTTTTCTGATATCGGCTTTCTAGATCCGTATTCCGGGTTTCAAGTCTCTGGTTTTAAGCCTGGGTTCTATCACTAGGGGTTTGTGTGGCCTCTACTGAGCTTAATTACCCATCACAACCCAAAGTTCCCTCAAACCCGAACTAGAATTTTCTAAGTCCACATAACCACTCAATATCGACATGAAACATACATGGATGCATAAAGAATCGAAACACTACTCTAATGGTGCAGAAATTACCTCCTTTAGCAACTTAAGAATTTTCTTGAGTTGCTCAAAGTCCTCAAAATCTTCTCTTTCTTGGTCTAATGTGCTTCTCTTGAGCTTGTGCATCTTATTTGTGAATGGGAATAGGGATTTGAGTTGCTTTCCATGGTGTTTTGGGGGATTTTGTGAACAGGGTGAGAGAGGCAGCAACAGCAGCAAGAGGAGATGGAAGGGAGAGGAATGAGTGAAGAATGAAGAGGAATGGCCAAGTCAACACACCCTCACCTTTCTCTATCTCACCCATATCCATTATTCTAATATTCTACCTATTTCTTTTCTTTTCTTTTCCCCACTCTAATAATTCATCAACCATGAATAAAACATGTATGAAAGCCATAAGAATATGTAACAAGTGAAAAAAGATATGGTGCATGTTTTGCATAAATATGCTAAAAATCCGAATATCAATTTTTAATCGCGATGTGCACTAAATGAGCATATAATTATCATAAAAACTTAAAAATGACATAATTCACATAAAACACTCTCTTTTAGTAATTTCTATAATTTTCAAGTTTTTCCCCATTTATCAGGTACCGAAATATTAAAATATTCATTAAAAATAATATTAAATTATAAAAATTCCAAAAAATAATATTTTATTTTTTTGGAAATGTTACATTAAGTCCAATTTTATTTCTTTTAAAATTTTTGCAGCACCTCCTTTGTAAAAACTAGCTCCAAAAATGGGTACAACATAAATATAAGTAAAGTATCTCCAAACGGGAGCAAAAACACGCCCAAAGGAGGAAAACAATCACCACAACAGATATACAACGCCGTAGCGAAGAAATAAAAGACCATATAAATAAAACTGCATAAAAGACCTCCAAGTCATAAAATAATTTGCAATATCGCCCCCATATCAAGTCTCTAAGTCATACAAGATAATGGTAGATGGAGAGTACATGATACATCGAATATACAATGAACAAGAATGGATAACCACAAACCCACCTAATGCAAAACTGCACACTGTGAGCCGAAGCGGTATCCGCAGCAAAAGATGATAAGATGGATGAATAGCCTGCCTCGACTACTCTGGGGAACAACCTGCAAAACACTGTGGCACGACGGGGGTGTGTTGTCAACTCGTGAATAGTAAATAACATGTGCAGGTAATCGCAAGTATGCACGTACAGCGCAAATCTAACATATGTAAACTATTAGAAATAAAAGTCATATGTGTGCAACGGTCATGAAAGGTACACTAGCAGGTACAACTAATACATGAAGCAGTGCATAAACAATAAATGCGAAGTATAGGATAAAACATGTCATTCCCACGGAATCCTAACCTCGTGGTAGGACCAAAATTCATCAAGACAATCCAAATCCCTATTTTCTCAAATCAGCCCCCAAATTGGCTCTCATATCATATAAGTCTCATATATCCTGAATGTACAATATCAAGTAAATCTCATATATCCTGAATGTACAACATCAAATAAGACTCATATATCCTAAAAGTGCAACATCAAATAAATCTCATATATATCCTGTATCCAATAACAAATCAACCTCATATATCGTAAGTATATTTGCATGAATAAATATAATGAAGTATATGAATTGATATCTATACATATATATTAGCGTCCCACTCCACTAATATATATATTTAGGAGTAAAAATATCATGAAACCAATGTGTCAAACATCGACACAAATACTGACCTATCAGGTGCTGTAACCATGACTGGCTCCCTGATAGGTATGTATCATACGCAATACCGAAAACTCGAGTGCCCAGCTTCGACCCTCGCCTTTCGTCGTATCCCTACGTACATGACCCCGGCCTGTATCCCCACGATACCCATCGAGTCAAAGGTACTATCACCGGTTGGTATGGTTCCCCTGTCAGGCTCAATCAGCAAGGTCCTTCAATCGTCTTGACCAGGGGTATCTCCGGGCCCCACCATATACCATCACACGGCCCACTACGCCTCCTCGCATGGGATATATATATTAGAACCGATAAATCTCATGGTGGCTGCTGAAATATCATATCAAGGGAAACCGGGTTTTTCAAATAATACATAATTTCATGAAACTACCACGGTCCCCAAATCCAGAAAACATCATGAAAAATCCATATCTAAATGCGAAAATCCATCGATATAATATATGCAATAATAAACAGTAATGTAAGCATATAATGGAAAAGCCGCTATTTTACTGCAACAAGTTAATATATATATCATGCGGTTCCTAATTTCTCCAAGTCTATATAACATGAAAATAAAGGTAAACATATAGCTATAGCCAGATATATATGTAAACGTAAAGGTATAGCAAGGTATATGTATCTACCTATCAGTAATGATGCAATATACTCTCCAGGTATAAGTGTAAGTATGTATACAAGGTATATATGTAGCTATGTCTCATATTTGTATATACCTATTACTAATGGTACAATACCCTATAGGTATATAGGTAACTAGCATGTAAGCATGTCAAGGCATATGTGTAAGCAAGTAGGTATACAGGTATTCTAGATGTCATATGCATAAAGGAATATAAATCAATGTCCTTAACCAAACAATATCATATAAGTATGGGTGTTGTGCGTGTCATGGCAATTATTGAAAGTGTGTGTGGCATACTATCAGTGCTCATGCAACATGTGCCGTCAATAATAGTGCAGTTTCCTAAGGGTACTAGTCCAAGCACAACAAGTAACTAAGCAATAAGGTGTATGCGCAACTCTATATATGCAATAGAATATGCGACAAAAACATAACATCTCTAGCCCAGACGTATAACGCCATGCGGGCGATTCCCCTGTAGATGTTAAATCTACTCACCAACCGTCCTGGCTAAGTAAAGCCAACAACCTGCTTCCGCTTCTTCGCAGCGTCCGAAGTCCCCGCCGGCGAACCTATAACATAAAACAATATAACAAGTATATATTAGCAAACGACCAAAACATGTACAAACTACGTTTTACCGAAACACCAACTCCAAACATACTCCCAAGTGTTCGTTTAGTGGCTAACGTGTGTAGCAACACTACGAAACCAACTCAAGAGCAAAACCAGCACGAAGTGCTTGGACCGTGTCGGATAACGTATCGCGCCTAGTCGTATCACTAGAAACTATCTATGTGATCCCAGATTTTGTATACAGAGAAAACTCAATAACCAAACAAGACCAAACACACCTAAACCACTGAAGACACCTACCCACAAATACCTAAACCCCAACTCCACCCAGGGGCCGAGCTCGCCGGAATTCCTCAATGCGTCGCCGGCCATGGTCCGAGCAGGGGTTTTCGTGCTCCAGGTGATGTCCTATAGTCTCAGGTACAGCACAACTACATTGTTTGGTTTTCTAGTATACTCGCGGGGTCACAGCAGATCACAGATGTCATATATAGACACTAAAAATGTGATATTTGCACAAAAACATAACTTTACGCTATCTAAACTGAAACTATAAGGCTACACAACACTAAAACAACATAAAGAACAGATAGAGGTCATTACCTAACAAAAAGAACTCAAAGATCCTAGCTTTCCAAGCTCCTAGGCATCCAAGAGGCAAAACTAGTCCAAAGATGTGATTTTTGTGAGATTTTGTGAAGTTGTGATGGATTTTGTGAGATGGAAGCTCAAGTGTTCAGTTGAGAGCTATGAAGATTAAGAGATAATAAGAGATAAAGAAAAAAATGAGAGAGAGAGTGAGAGTGTGAGTGAGTTAGAGAGGGAGAGGTGAGGATAAGGGGGGTGAGCACCTTGCATTAACTCACCATTAATGCAAGCATGACTCTTCTCAATGAGTCACTTTCCACCTCCCCACAAACAAAACAAGCGAAGGAAATATATAGGTTTATGGTTAAGGCAAAGTAAAAGAATGGATTAAAGTAAAGGATTAGGATTAGGGTTAAATTTCATGGTCACTAAACTAGATTAGCACAAACAAACCCTCACATTTACGTGCACACGTGTGTGCATGCCCATAACAAATAATATTAAAATAATAATTAAATTGTCACGTCCCGAAAGTACGGTACAAGACCGGCACTTAAACTACGAACGTCTCGAAGCGTACGTAATCTAAGTAAACCGAAAACCCAGAAATCCAAACCATGAAAAGTAGTAGAGTGAAGGAAAACCAATTTAAAATCAAGTAGTTTTAATAGCATAAGCCGAATTATGCGGTTTTAAAAACATCAAATATTTCCTGAAAATTTCGGCAGAGTCTCCTTTGTAAATAGTGGCTCCCAAACGGAATACAATATGAATAGTATACGAAATCAATAAAAGGCATCCCCAAGCAGGAGCTAGCTCTTCGTCAATCGACGGTCATAACCACACAAGCAATATAATATACAACGCCAACGGCGAGGATCAAAAACTCAAAACCACAAGAAAACCACAAAAATAAAACGCGTGACTCTAAGGTCGAAAGAATAACATCACCGGTCTCTATCTCTGAAATAAATACATGTTTGGTTGATGGAATTTACTAGATACAACTGAATAATATTATACAAGTAATATGATGGGTACGATACCAATAAACCCACCTACCAGCAAGTCACCCGAAAGAAGCAGTGCCAGCAAAGCCGTAATGAAACATGTACGGCAAAACCTGCAAGGAACTGTGGCACAACGGGGGTGAGTTGCCAACTTGTGAGTAGAAAAACATCTACGAACAGAAACCGCATGAGCAACGCAAACCTAGGTCAACGATCATAATATATCCTCAAATATATATAACATGCAGCCTATAACAATGACTAGGGTAAATATCTAACCCGAGAGTAATCCCATGTGCCTGTGTCAGTACCCCAGGTAGCAATATATCATATGAATGAGGTATGAATGCATGAAAACAGAATACATGTAAATGAAGAAACTGTTTTCATAATTTAGTGAGATTTTCTTTGTATTTTTAAAATGAGGTATCATAAATGAAATCAGCATCAACAGTGTCTAGCATCGACACAAAACATAAATCTCAATGTCTCAAAACCTCAGGCTCCGGCTATCCGGACTGGCCTGTATCATCAAATCTCAGTACCTCAATATCTCGAAATCTCAATGTCTCAATCTCAATATCTATGGCTCCATCAGTCCAGACCGGCCCCTACCATCCATCTCAAGACCACGACGGTATCCTCCGGATATCCGACGTGTCGGGTAAAATCACCGGTAGGTAGTCTCCCCCTGCCAGGCTCATCGTCATCACCACGAGCTTCTTGCCCCGGGGTACCTTACCGGGTCCACCATGTACCCGAAACGGTTCATCCAACTCCTCGAATCGGGTCTCGAAATCCATCAGCAAACTCATGGTGGACGACTCATACATCATGGGAAAAACCGTGCTTTTCATTTAAAATGAGAAAGAAGAAGTTTGTATATGTTTTGTTGTTTTCCCCAAATCCAGAAAATCTCATGGAAATCCGAATCCAAAACCTCAATAGCACGTAAAAAGTGAATATATGCATGAGAATCCATGAATGCAGCATAACAATGAATAACAGTATGCATGAAGTAGCAGGTAAGAACTACAATGTCTAAACTAACATATAAGGCAAGTACACTAATATCATGTCAAAACTACTAGCTAACAAGCTAAATGAAGCAATAATATTCTCTAAGTGTACGTGACATGGCAATTACCGATGAAGATATGTGTGAGCCGGCAAGTAAGTGTACGTGGTACATACGCATCATCGGTAATGGTGATGGTGTCCTAACCACAAGATATCAACATTAGAATATGAAGCATAATATAAGCATGTGATGCGGAGCGAACAACAATAATGCGCGGGAGCTAAATATTAGACGCAACGATAACTAATCTGCATTAACCTAATATAAGTCCTACAATGGTGCCTTTTAAAATAACACGAATCGTGGGGTTTTGAAAATAGGGGCTACGGTGTTTTTAAGAAAAGATACGTTTTTTGAAATATCCGTATAATTCCTTGACTTGTCTTTTAAAATACGCACGATTCGTAAGCTTTGAAATAGGTAGGAACCGAATCTAATCTAACAACTAACTAAACTAAAGGGCTAAGCTACATGCTAGACTACATGTAAGGAACCCGCCTAACATCTGAGTAGATACATATACATACCAGTATATATATTAGTCGGTGATCCCGCCTCAATAATATCATATCCGATACCATATCTATAATCAGACATCCCAAGTCAAGAGTGCGGATCAATCATCAAGATATAGCTCGTACGTAAATCCGTCGTACGGCATCCCTAAATCTGGGTACGGGTCAATATCATATTCCTCACACTATTCCTCTGGTATCCTTTTTATCCAAGATCATAGTCTAGGGTACTGACCTATGTCTAGTACAATACTAATATCCTCAATATACTCATGATCTGACTACTGATCGACAATCTTGTACAAACCGATATCGTCAGCACATATCATCATCAAGGGGTATACATCACCCGATACGGCCTAATATCAATATCCTAGCATATCATGCCTCATATCACGATCACATGTCAACCATTTTATTTATAACACTATTCACCCGTAACGCCGCCCTAAGATCCGCTATAACACCAGGACATACCTCAAGTACGAATCCTGCCATATCACCGATATCACAACCTCAACACAAATCTCATCGACTCATCTCAGTCCTAAGTATCATCCTCAAATACGAACCCTGAACACATAGTCCCATACCCATGTTAACACATAACTATATATATTCCCGTAAACACAAATGGAAGAAGAATGTATGCAAGTATGGGTGGGTGTGTGCATGTATGGTGCGACCACTACTCTAGGGTTTCGCGATACTAAACCATCTATATTTATCATCAATAAACTTAAACAAAATATAATCAATAAATGTGTGTATACGTATTCGTATACATCACCACGAACTGCGGGGGTGCTATACGCCATCCACCCGACTTCTCCCCGTAGATATAAATCTACTCACCTGGTCCTCGCTCGCCGGTGCCGACGTCGCCATGCGCTTGCTTGTCGTCTCGAAATCTACATGGGGTACCTACATATCCTAACGCACCATATCGCATAAAAATCCGACTCATGACCAAAACGACGCACGAATCCCACATAGGTCAAAACCTATGGTTGCTTTCACAAATCGACCCAAAAACCCTCGACGTCGGCGTACAAATGCCAAACCATCGAGAAAACTTCCAACACACTCATTTGTAGAATTACAAGCACTAATTATAATATAAAATAGCTTAAAATTCACAAAAACCCCAATTTCACTTAAAAAGTCATTTTTCCGAAAATCTAGCAAGCACAAATCACCGTTTTAGTACAAAACTCGATGTATAAACGAATCTAGCGGCCACAATATTCACTAAATATCTTAAATAAGTCATAAAAACAATTCCCATAATTTAATCTCGTTAAATTCCAAAACCCTAAAATTCTAGTTTACAAAATACCTAAATTTTAACAATTTTATAGCAAAAGTGCATAAACTACAATCTAGCTTGGATTTTCATGAACTAAAGTATTAAACTACACTTTAAAATGTTAATAATGCCATGAATACCCTAATTAGATTTTTGTCTCCATTATTTAATCAAATTCCAAAAACCTAGTTTGCTTAAAAACTTGATTTGGACAAATTAAATACAACAATTTACATAATAGCAACAAGATTACGTTTTCCAAACCTTAAGAGGTTCAACTACACAATTAAAGCATGAACAATTTATCAAAACCCTTAACTTGATCCAAACCCAATTCCTTACAATTTCAACTTGAAGGGTAAACCAAGTTAACACCTAATTAAACACTTAATTAAGCTAACATAAGCAATAATCAACAATTTAACTATAAGGTTAAAATTATACCTCCATAATTTTATTGATCTCACATGAAATCTAGTCTCCCAAAATGCTCTCTTTTCACCAAAGTCCATACATGTATTGGTAAGGAAAAATGGGTAAGAGTTGGATTTGGATTTAGCTTTGAATTTACATGGATTTTGAGGCATTTTGATGAATTTTTTTGAAGAGAAAAGAGAGGTGAACAAGGAGGGGCTGCTGCTGATTTTAGGGAAGGGGGGCTCGGCCACTTTGAGGGGGGAATGAGGAGAGAGAGAGGTGTTGAAAGTCAACAAAGTGGTCTAAGTCAACAAAGCCCATACACTTTTATCTATTCTCTTTCTAAATTTTCTTTTCTTTTCATGGAAATAGAGTGGGGAAATGGGGTAGGGGCTGCTGAAATTCAGCCAAGGAAAGAAATAAATGGGAGTGTGTGAGTGTGGGTATGGGTGTGTGGTGATGGAAAATGATAAATACAATACCCCAAACATCCATTTACACTAAAAAAAAAACCTTTTTCTTCAATAATTTCTAAACCGTTTCGGCAAACGATTTCATTTCAAAAACTACATGATAAAATTTTATTTAATGTTTTATGATGCACAAAATTTGTTTCAACTCATTCCAATTTGTAATTTTCCCTAATTAAATGTATTAGTGACGGCTTAAAATAATAATAAAATAAATTTTTTTCAGAAAATTTGAAATTTCACCAGTGGCTCAATAAACACCGAATACTAGCAATTACATAGCTAGAATATGTATATTTAATTTTTATAATAAGATATTTGTATTTTGACTTTGTACAGAAAACCCCCTTATTTTACCGATTTTTCGAAATTTCACCGAAACGATTTTCAAAACGTTACAATCTTCCCCCCTTAAAGAAATTCGGTCCCCGAATTTAAATTCAAACTCCCCCCAAATACATAAACATCTAAGCAAAACCATCAAGTCGTCGGGGCTCCGAACTCATAAGTACATAAAACGCATCATAGCGCAATACATGAGCATGAGTAATGAGCAGATAACTCAAAATCAAAACTCCGTCAAGCATCCCGCAATCATCGGAGTCACGGTAAAGACACAAATGTCAAATCTAATACAAAACCAATATGATATAACTCGAAACTATACATGTAAATATCAAATCTATATATGTAAATATCTGAAGGAAATGAATGCCAAATATATTCTGGTACTGTCCTCTGACTAGTCCTGCCCAGTACGAAAACACATAGCAAATATCATAAAAACGTACTTCTCTATAGGAAAAATCAATCCCAAATACGCGTATGAATACTACGTGCGTCTGGTGTGTACGGAAATCAAAATCCATATACGCGCCATACAAGTGCACAGAAACAAGATCTAAGTGCATTGGGTGTGCACAAAGCATCTGTCGTAGGCAACGTGTGTGCCTGATAGCAAAATCAGGTGCATTTTACATGCACGAAGAATCTCGATTTAGTGCATCTGGTGTGCACCAAAATCGCACCTCAAAACATGCGCCCAACATGCGCGAAAATCCAAATTAGGTGCATCCATCGTGCACGAAATCATGAAATCCAATATCAAGTGCCGAATACGCGCAAAATCCAATCAGGTGCACAAGGTGCACAAAACAAATATCGCACATCACCATCGAAATCGAAGTCCAGTGCATCTAAATGCACAACATACGTAACACTGCACTGCAAGCATATATGAACTATACCGAGTGCAAAAACCAAATCGTGTGCGTATATACGCACAAATCAACTCAACTGTATGAAATCTATATAATCACAAACATGAGAAATCAAGGCATGAAAACTATCTCAAGTGCAACAACTGTGCAAAAATCATGAATATTCAGTAGGTGCAATCATGGCGCATGGAAACAAATATCACAAAACTCCATCATCAAAATCAATCATGCAAATAGACCGCCCAAAATACAGAAATCATATATGGCGGAATAGTCCCTCTCAAGCACGTCCTCAAGAATCTCTGGCCAACTGTCGTGGTCACTCATAGCATGTCTCATCGATGATCCTGAAATCTGGCCTGCTGGTGTGCGTATCATGACGACTCCTGGCTCAAAGTCTTCTCATAATTCATTCCAAAAAGGTCCTGTCGAGATCTCTCCCAAATCTCGCCTCTGCCGAACTGTCCGGAAGTCATCGTCCCTTACTAGATCTATTCTCGTTCCTGAACGGCTACATACTCATCGCGACTCCTTCTGGAAGGTATATCCAAGTACAATGCCTCGGCATGCGTACCGCATCTCTGATGCCGGCTGAGTGGAACGTCGTCTCATCAAGATCTCGTACGAATATTACTCCACTTTTCCCCAACGTCGACTGTTTCGGACTTGTCTCATCGCGGCTGCATGGACTGAGCTCCAACGGCTATCCTCGTATCGGGAGTCTCCCAAGAAATGCATCTCACCACCTAGCATCCGAATTAAGTCGAGCCATCCGATCAAGTCGTCAAAACCTCATAATCCCCCAAGAGCTCAACATCTTGGGTATAGTTTAATAGTATCGAGTACATACCACAACATCGGTGGTCCAGCCGTAGAAGAGCAAACCCAAGCCTCACTAATGGCGCAGTAGAACTGCCGCAAACCTGAAGGTTCAAAGGCTTTCACACGGTCATTAAGTCGAGTTAGAGTTTCATTCTTCTAGAAGGACCATAGAATTGCCTGCATTTCTTTCCGACGACATTAAACTTGGAATAATAGGTTTCTGACATTCGATCGTCTCTGTCGACTCCCAACGTCTCCGCGTGAAGTCGTCTCTAGCTGGAATCAATCTATCTGATGACCTCGCATCGGGGTAGGCGAACGAACCACCTATCCTAGTCATTCATCATCGGGTGACTAGCGACCGCCTGTCATCTCTTCGTACTACTCGTACTGCAATAGCTCCAACATCTGGGGAGATATCTCGTCGTCCGCAGCAATACTGGCTCGCTCGTCTGCACGCTGAACGGTGCCTCAATCATCAGGAGTAAGCAATACTTCAATGGTCATGAAAATCTGGCTGGGCTCTATCAGTGGCTCAATCCTCTAGTGCAAATCGGCACGTCCGAGTAATCTCATACAGCAATCCACCCAACGCTCGTGGCGCGAAGACACAATGAAAAGACACAATTCTGCAATGGTGTGTCGCCGGAATCATGCCCTGGTCAGTCCTCGTTCTTGACGAGCTCATGCTGACCGCAACTCCAGCTGTAGCTCTCCCTGCCCGTAATCGTGGTAGTAAAACCATAACCGGTACTGATGAGGCTAGATCGGAATGAATATAAAACTGAGCAAAGAAATGTACATCCTAAGGCTCCTTAAGTGGAGTAGCGTATCGTAAATATGCCGCGGAACATACCTACGGTACGTCACTCTACTTTAGTCACCTATTCCATCAAACCAAGGGTCATCCTACGCTCCGAAGGTAAAACCTAACGCTCTGATACCAACTTTGTCACGTCCCGAAAGTACGGAACAAGACCGACACTTAAACTACGAACGTCTCGAGGCGTACATAATCTAAGTAAACCGAAAACCCAGAAATCCAAACCAAGAAAAATAGTAGAGTGAAGGAAAACCAATTTAAAATCAAGTAGTTTTAATAGCATAAGCCGAATTATGCGGTTTTAAAAACATCAAATATTTCCTGAAAATTTCGGCAGAGTCTCCTTTGTAAATAGTGGCTCCCAAATGGGATACAACATGAATAGTATACGAAATCAATAAAAGGTATTCCCAAGCGGTACCTAGCTATTCGTCAATTGACGGTCACAACCACACAAGCAATATAATATACAACGCCAATAGCGAGGATCAAAAACTCAAAACCACAAGAAAACCACAGAAATAAAACGCGCGACTCTAAGGTCGAAAGAATAACATCACTGGTCTCTATCTCTGAAATAAATACATGTTTGGTTGATGGAATTTACTAGATACAACTGAATAATATTATACAAGTAATATGATGGGTACGATACCAATAAACCCACCTACCAGCAAGTCACCCGAAAGAAGCAGTGCCAGCAAAGCCGTAATGAAACCTGTACGGCAAAACCTGCAAGGAACTGTGGCACAACGGGGGTGAGTTGCCAACTCGTGAGTAGAAAAACAACTACGAACAGAAACCGCATGAGCAATGCAAACCTAGGTCAACGATCAAATATATCCTCAAATATATATAACATGCAGCCTATAACAATGATTAGGGTAAATATCTAACCCGAGTGTAATCCCATGTTCCCGTGTCAGTGCCTCAGGTAGCAATATATCATATGAATGAGGTATGAATGCATGAAAATAGAATACATGTAAATGAAGAAACTGTTTTCATAATTTAATGAGATTTCCTTTGTATTTTTAAAATGAGGTATCATAAATGAAATCAGCATCAACTGTGTCTTGCATCGACACAAAACATAAATCTCAATGTCTCAAAACCTAAGGCTCGGGCTATCCGGACTGGCCTGTATCATCAAATCTCAGTACCTCAATATCTCGAAATCTCAATGTCTCAATCTCAATATCTAGGGCGCCGTCAGTCCAGACCGGCCCCTACCATCCATCTCAAGACCACGACGGTATCCTCCGGATATCCGACGCGTCGGGTAAAATCACCGGTAGGTAGTTCCCCCTGCCAGGCTCATCGTCATCACCACGAGCTTCTTGCCCTGGGGTACCTTACCGGGTCCACCATGTACCTGAAACGGTTCATCCAACTCCTCAAATCGGGTCTCGAAATCCATCAGCAAACTCATGGTGGACGACTTATACATCATGGGAAAAACCGCGCTTTTCATTCAAAAAGAGAAAGAAGAAGTTTGTATATGTTTTACGGTTTTTCCCAAATCCAGAAAATCTCATGGAAATCCGAATCCAAAACCTCAATAGCACGTAAAAAGTGAATATATACATGAGAATCAATGAATGCGGCATAACAATGAATAACAGTATGCATGAATTAGTAGGTAATAACTATAATGTCTAAACTAACATATAAGGCAAGTACACTAATATCATGTCAAAACTACTAGCTAACAAGCTAAATGAAGCAATAATATTCTCTAAGTGTACGTGACATGGCAATTATCGATGAAGATGTGTGTGAGCCGACAAGTAAGTGTACGTGGTACATACGCATCATCGATAATGGTGCTGGTGTCCTAACCACAAGATATCAACAGTAGAATATGAAGCATAATATAAGCATGTGATGCGGAGCGAACATCAATAATGAGCGGGTGCTAAATACTAGACGCAACGATAACTAATCTGCATTAACCTAATATAAGTCCTTCAATGGTGCCTTTTGAAATAACACGAATCGTGGGGTTTTGAAAATAGGGGCTACGGTGTTTTTAGGAAAAGATACGTTTTTTGAAATATCCGTATAATTCCTTGACTTGTCTTTTAAAATACGCACGATTCGTAAGCTTTGAAATAGGTAGGAACCGAATCTAATCTAATAACTAACTAAACTAAAGGGCTAAACTACAAACTAGACTACATGTAAGGAACCCGCCTAACATCTGAGTCGATACATATACATACCTGTATATATATTAGTTGGTGATCCCGCCTCAATAATATCATATCTGATACCATATCTATAATCAGACATCCCAAGTCAAGAGTGCGGATCAATCATCAAGATATAGCTCGTACGTAAATCCGTCGTACGGCATCCCCAAATCTGGGTACGGGTCAATATCATATTCCTCACACTATTCCTCTGGTATCATTTTTATCCAAGATCATAGTCTAGGGTACTGACCTATGTCTAGTACAATACTAATATCCTCAATATACTCATGATCTGACTACTGATCGACAATCTCGTACAAACCGATATCGTCAGCGCATATCATCATCAAGGGGTATACATCGCCCGATACGGCCTAATATCAATATCCTAGCATATCAAGCCTCATGTCACGATCACTTGTCGACCATTTTATTTATAACACTATTCACCCGTATCGCCGCCCTAAGATCCGCTATAACACCAGGACGTACCTCAAGTACGAATCCTGCCATATCACCGATATCCCAACCTCAACACAAATCTCATCGACTCATCTCAATCCTAAGTATCATCCTCAAATACGAACCCTGAACACATAGTCCCATACCCATGTTAACACATAACTATATATATTCTCGTAAATACAAATGGAAGAAGAATGTAAGCAAATATGGGTGGGTGTGTGCATGTATGGTGCGACCACTACTCTAGGGTTTCGCGATACTAAACCATCCATATTTATCATCAACAAACTCAAACAAAATATTATCAATAAATGTGTGTATACGTATTCGTATTCATCACCACGAATTGCGGGGGTGCTATACGCCATCCACCCGACTTCTCCCCGTAGATATAAATCTACTCACCTGGTCCTCGCTCGCCGGTGCCGACGACGCCACGCGCTTGTTTGTCGTCTCGAAGTCCACATGGGGTACCAACATATCATAACGCACCATATCGCATAAAATTCCGACTCATGACCAAAACGACGCATGAATCCCACATAGGTCAAAACCTATGGTTGCTTTCACAAATCGACCCAAAAACCCTCGACGTCGGCGTACAAACGCCAAACCATCGAGAAAACTCCCAACACACTCATTTGTACAATTACAAGCACTAATTATAATTTAAAATAGCTTAAAATTCACAAAAACCCCAATTTCACTTAAAAAGTCATTTTTCCGAAAATCTCGCAAGCACAAATCATCGTTTTAGTATAAAACTCGATGTATAAACGAATCTAGCAGCCACAATATTCACTAAATATCTTTAAAAAGTCATAAAAACAATTCCAAAAATTTAATCTCGTTAAATTCCAAAAACCCTAAAATTCTAGTTTACAAAATACCTAAATTTTAACAATTTTATAGCAAAAATGCACAAACTACAATCTAGCTTGGATTTTCATGAACTAAAGTATTAAACTACACTTTAAAATGTTAATAATGCCATGAATACCCTAATTAGATTTTTGTCTCCATTATCTAATCAAATTCTAAAAACCGAGTTTGCTTAAAAACTTGATTTGGACAAATTAAATGCAACAATTTACATAATAGCAACAAGATTAGATTTTCCAAACCTTAAGAGGTTCAACTATACAATTAAAGCATGAACAATTTATCAAAACCCTTAACTTGATCCAAACCCAATTCCTTACAATTTCAACTTGAAGGGTAAACCAAGTTAACACCTAATTAAACACTTAATTAAGCTACCATAAGCAATAATCAATAATTTAACTATAAGGTTAAAATTATACCTCCATAATTTTATTGATCTCACATGAAATCTTGCCTCCCAAAATGCTCTCTTTTCACCAAAGTCCATGCATGTTAGGGTAAGGAAAAATGAGTAAGAGTTGGATTTGGATTTAGCTTTGAATTTACATGGATTTTGAGGCATTTTGATGAATTTTTTTGAAGAGAAAAGAGAGGTGAACAAGGAGGGGCTGCTGCTGATTTTAGGGAAGGGGGGCTCGGCCACATTGAGGGGGGAATGAGGAGAGAGAGAGGTGTTGAAAGTCAACAAAGTGGTCCAAGTCAACAAAGCCCATACACTTTTATCTATTCTCTTTCTAAATTTTCTTTTCTTTTCATGGAAATAGAGTGGGGAAATGGGATAGGGGCTGCTGAAATTCAGCCAAGGGAAGAAATAAATGGGAGTGTGAGTGTGGGTATGGGTGTGGGGTGATGGAAAATGATAAATACAATACCCCAAACATCCATTTACACTAAAAAAAAGCATTTTTTCTTTAATAATTTCTAAACCGTTTTGGCAAACGATTTCGTTTCAAAAACCACATGATAAAATTTTATTTAATGTTTTATGATGCACAAAATTTGTTTCAACTCATTCCAATCTGTAATTTTCCCTAATTAAATGTATTAGTGACGGCTTAAAATAATAATAAAATATTTTTTTTTTCAGAAAATTTGAAATTTCACCAGTGGCTCAATAAACACCAAATACTAGCAATTACATAGCTAGAATATGTATATTTAATTTTTATAATAATATATTTGTATTTTGACTTTTTATAGAAAACCCCCTTATTTTACCGATTTTTCGAAATTTCACCGAAACGATTTTCAAAACGTTACATAAATGTTAGGAACCTCAATTGGTACACTTTTTACAATAAACCCGCATTAACGTCTAAACTAACACTAACCGAAATGTAAGGCGTTACAATCTCCCTCCTTATAGAAATTCGTCCCCGAATTTAAAATTCTCACTAAGCGTACCTTCAAGGAGAAAAGTACAAACTCCTAAATCTCGCTCGCAGCCTTCCAAGTGATCACCTCACTATACGGCTACGCCTAAGAATACCCTCCACCGATGGCATGACCTTTGAACGAAGTTTCTCCACCAGCCGAACCACTAACACAATTGGCTGCCGGTGAACGAAAAGATCGCGTCCAAGATAAATGGTCTGGTGCTGAATCTTGTGAGAAAGTTCATGAAGGTAATTGCAAAGTATTGACACAAGGAATACGGGGTGAATAATCAATAATCTTGGCGGAAGTGCCAAATTATAGGCAACGGAACTAACTCGCTTTAAGGATCTCAAAAGGACCTACAATCCTGGGACAAGCTTCCTAAAACTCAACACGTCATTGATCTGAAAAATCCTTAGGAATACATGATCTCCTACTGTGAACTCAAGTCTACGACCACCACGGTCAGCATAAGACCTCTGTCTGCATTGGGCTGTTCTCATCCTGACCTGACTCAACTGGATCATCTCCGAAGTCTCAAGACTAGCTAGGGTCAAAAAATTCTGCTCACGCAGAGTCAGAAAAACATAATGGCGATCGACACAACCTAACAACAAAACCTAAAGGTTGCCAATTGGAGTGTCTCCTGATAACAGCTATCAAAGGAGAACCCTAACGATGGCAAGTGACGATCCCAACTGCCAACAACAACTAGTAAGTACGCACAAGCATATCCTCCAGGGTTGGTATAGCCCGCTCTCACAAAACCATCATCCCGCGGATGGAAAAACGGAGCTAAAGCTCAACCAGTACCCAAGGCTTCCTGAAGCTCCTACCTAAGACGGCAAGCGAACAGGGTGCTTCTACTGGATACACCGCATGAAGGAACTCCGTGCAAACGCACAAACATAACAAAGAACTACTAAGCAAACTGAGCATAACCGGACAACAAACACCCAAATAGAGTCACACCCTGACTAAACCTGGGTAGACACCACAACGAGATTCATGGAGATCTGCTCCCATTCCCACTCTGGAACGGTTAAAGGTTGCAACTCTCCAGCCGGTCATAGATGCTCAACCTTAGCTCACAACATGACAAACACTTCGAAACGAAATCCAAAACTTCACTCTTCATCCCTGCCCACCCGTAACTGTCTCACAAGTAGCGTCACATATTGGTGGAACTTGAATGAACACAGAAAGCTGACTGATGTGCCTGCTCTAGAATTTCGTGTCTCTACCCATCGGTATCAGCTACACAAACGCATCCCTAAACGTAGCACACACTGGTCACAAATCAAGGACTCTGATTCGTTACCCAACCGAGTATGCTCAAGAATCTTAGACGAACGAGCATCGGCGGGCAGTGCATCGGGAAAACGATTAAGGAAAAATGGAAGGGCGCGGACAAGAGCAAGCTGTTCCTTCAGTAGAGGCGAACTTAAGCTATACTCAACGATCGCACAAGAACTGAAAATCTGCAGAAGACTGTCTCTGAACTGCGCACAACTGGAACAAGCGAACCCCGGGCCTACGGCTCCAGCATCAGCTACTATAATCGCCTTGCTACGGTAAATGAAGGATCTCACAATCCTTCACAAGCTCCATCCAACGGCGCTTTCTCAACAATCAAAAACCCTCTGCAGGAAGATATACATTAAGCTCTGGTGGTCCGTGAAAATCTGACACGACTCTCCGCACAAGTAGTGTCCTCAGATCTTCAACACACAACCACTGCGGCCATCTCCAGATCATGAGTGGGATATCCTGCTCGTACTTCCTCCAACTGCCGGGAAGCAAAAGCGATAACTCTATAATGCCACATCAATGCAAAATCAAGCCCTACTCGCGAAACATCACAGTTAAACAACAAAGTCGCCCAATCCAAAAGAAAAGAAAGAACTGGTGCAATTTTCAACCGAGTCTCCAACTGCTGAAAACTCCGCTCACACGCCTCAATCCAAAGAAAAGGAACCTCCTTTCCGGTCAGTCCAGTCAATGGTGCAGCGATACACAAGTAATCCTACACGAAACGGCGCTAAAAACCTGCTAAGACCAAAATCTGCGGACCTCCGTCCCGGATATAAGTATGGGCCAAAGCTGTACGGCCTCGATCTTCCTCGGGACCATACGAAAACCGTCTACCGTAACTACAAGACCTAGGAGTCAACACAATCAAGCCTGAATGAACACTCAGAGGATTTAGAAAACAGTTGGTGCTCTCCCAATGTCTGCAAAGCAAATCCTCAAGCACCGCTCACGTTCCTCACGACACTTGGAAAAGACCAGAATATCATCAATGACACAACAATAAACTGGTCAAGGAATGGCTTGAAGAAATCTGGTTCATCATATCCACGAATGATGCTACGGGGACACCACCAAAACACATAAAGCCTATAGCACGCACAAAAGCAGACTTCGGAATGACATCACTCCGAACCCGCAACAATGATGACCTGATCCCAAACAACTTAGAAAAATGTCTCGCACTCTGGAGCTGATCAAGAAATCGTCAATGCGAGGTAAATAATACCTATCCGCACAGTAAGCCGGTTCAATTGACGATCAATCAATACACAACCTCAAACTGCCGTCTTCCACCTTGACGAACAAAGTAGGAGCTCCCCAAAGCGAAACACTCAAACGCACAAGCCCCCCAACAAACAACACTGCAGCTGATCCTTAGCTCCCTAAGCTCCGTCGGCTCATCTGGAACAACGCCGGAAAACTCTCGCACGAAAGGAACCCGGTCCAACAAACCCACTATAGCTCCGGTATCATGAATGAACGCCAAGAATTCTCGACATCCTCTCCTCAAAAGCCGACTAGCGAGAAAGGCAGAATTCAAGCTGTGAGAGGCGGCACCACTGTCCCCCTGCACAACAAGAACTGACTCGCCGAGAAAACAAAACCTGACTGTTTTCTCGCGGCAGTCCACAGACGCCTACCACGTAGCTAACCAGTCCGTGCCCAGGAGAACGTCAAATCCAACATCTCTAGAAGGATCAAAACGACGGACGAATCTCTATCTCCTATCCGAATGGCATACGACCGAAACACGTGTCGCGCAACAAAAGAATCGCTGACAGAAGTTAACACAACAAACGACTGATCTAGCTAACACGACTCTCGGCCCAACCATGGTAAAACAATGAAGTGCATCAAAAGAACATAGGAATTAAGAATTCCTGAAAACTCTGCATTGGACGCCCGCGCGTCCCGATAAGTAGAAGCAAACCCTCTTTTCTGCCCCCTACCCGCAACTGGCTGAACTCCTCCTCTGCCAACATGTCCCCTCTGAGCGAACCCTCCGCGTCCACGACCTCTCTGAATATGACCCTGACGCGGTGTTAGGGAACAACTCCTGATGGGGTGATGAAGGCTACCGCATTGAAAACATCCATACGATGGCTGCTGACCCTCCTAGGGATGAGAGCTGAACGACTGTCCTCGTCCTAAGCCTCTGCTGCCCCCGAGACGGTCACGAAATCTGTCTCGGCGACTAAGCCTCTGTCTCTGGGCTGGTACACCGGTACGAGTCCTCCACTGTTCCGGAACTCCCAAAGTCGCTGGAAGACGTACCTTGTCAACCGGTGCTGTGTAGGTGACGGAATGCTGTATACTGATCATAAGGAACAACTGGGTAACATGGGTGACAACCTCCTGTCACTGCACTCGAATGGCCTTTACCAATGAACTCATCGTCTGGCGCATGTCCTGCATATCTGCCACAAGCCTAGCGAGATGATCTGTCGAAGGCGGATCCATCTGCTCTTATGCAACGAGCGTGCCATCCTGTTCAAACCTCATCCCACACGAGTCAACTCTGACCTCGGCCCTCGTTGTACCTCTCTGAGTCCTCATAGTCATCGGCAGCAAAGGCTATTAATGGAAAAGGATTCGATAAGAACACGGAAATCGAATCACAAGGATATGTATCATCAAGGATGGAATTTCAAGCAATTAGTACTTAGGTCACTTTAGGCGGAGTACTGCGTCGTGATTATGTCACGGACACACACACACTACATTACTCTGCTTAAGCTACCTACTCCATCATACCAAGGTCATCCTACACCCCGAAAGGTAAAACCTAGAGCTCTGATACCAACTTTGTCATGACCCGAAAATGGCACGTGACGGCCCTTAAACTACGCAACGTCCACATGCGTAACACAATCTAAGTAAGCCGAAAACCCAGCAATCTAAACCATCAAAAGTAGTAAAAGATAAGAACATTGATTAAGCTTTTAAAAATCTCAAGTACAAATTCCTTAAGTCCAATTTTATTTCCTTTAAAATTTTAGCAGCACCTTCATTGTAAAAACCAGCCCCAAAAATGGGTACAACATAAATATAAGTAAAGAATCCCCAAACGGGAGCAAACACACGTCCAAAGGCGGAAAACAACCACCACAACAGATATACAACGCCGTAGCGAAGAAATAAAAGACGATATAAATAAAACTGCAGAAAAGACCTCTAAGTCACAAAATAATATGCAATATCGCCCTCACAACAAGTCTCTAAGTCATACATGATAATGGTAGATGGAGAGTACAGGATACAACAAATATACAATGAACAAGAACGGATAAAAACAAACCCACCTAAAGCAAAGCTGCACACTGTGAGCCGAAGCGTTATACGCAGCAAAATATGATAAGATAGGTGAATAGCCTACCTCGAATACTCTGGGAACAACCTGCAAAACACTGTGGCACAACGGGGGTGAGTTGCCAACTCATGAATAGTAAATAACATATGCAGGTAATCGCAAGTATGCACGTACAACGCGAATCTAACATATGTAAACTATTAGCAATAAAAGTCATATGTGTGCAACGGTCATGAAAGGTACACTAGCAGATACAGCTAATACATGAAGAAGTGCATAAACAATAAATGCGAAGTATGTGATAAAACATGTCATTCCCACAGAATCCTGACCTCGTGGTAGGACCAAAATCCATCAAGACAATCCATATCCCAATTTCCTCAAATTAGCCCCTAAATTGGCTCTCATATCATGTAAGTCTCATATATCCTGAATGTACAATATCAAGTAAATCTCATATATCCTGAATGTACAACATCAAGTAAGAATCATATATCCTAAATGTGCAACATCAAATAAATCTCATATATATCCTGTATCCAATATCAACTCAACCTCATATATCCTAAATATATTTGCATGAATAAATATGATGAAGTATATGAATTAATATGTATACATATATATTAGCGTCCCACTCCACTAATATATATATTAGGAGTAAAAATATCATGAAACCAATGTGTCAAGTATCGACACAAAAATACTGATCTATCAGGTGCTTTCACCACGACTGGCCCCCTGATAGCTACGTATCATACGCTATACCGAAAACACTAGTGCCCAGCTTAGACCCTCGCCTTTCGACGTATCCATACGTACATGTCACCGGCCTGTATCACCACGATACCCGTCGAGTCAAAGGTACTGTCACCGGTAGGTATGGTTCCCCTGTCAGGCTCAATCGGCAAGGTCCTTCAATCGTCTTGCCCCGGGGTACCTCCGAGCCCCACCATGTACCCCTACACAGCCTACTATGCCTCCTCACATGGGGTATATATATTAAAACCGATAAATCTAATGGTGGCTGGAGAAATATCAAATCAAGGGACACATGGTTTTTCAAATAATGCATAATTTCATGAAACTACCACAGTCCCCAAATCCAGAAAACATCATGAATAATCCATATCTAAATGCGAAAATCAATGGATATAATATATGCAACACAAAACTGTAATGTAAGCATATAAAGGAAAGTCCGCTATTTAACTACAACAAGTTAATATATATATCATGCGGTTCCTAATTTCTCCAAGTCTATATAACATGAAAATAAAGGTAAACATGTAGCTATAGCTAGATATATATATGTAAACGTAAAGGTATAGCTAGGTATATGTATCTACCTATCAGTAATGATGTATATACCTTCCAGGTATAAGTGTAAGTATGTATGCAAGCTATACATGTAGCTATGTCTCATATGTGTATATACCTATTACTAATGGTACAATACCCTATAAGTATACAGGTAACTAGCATGTAAGCATGTCAAGGCATATGTGTAAGCATGTAGGTATACAGGTATGCTAGATGTCATATGCATAAAGGAATATAAATCAGTGTCCTTAACCAAACAATATCATATAAGTATGGGTGTTGTGCGTGTCATGGAAATTATTGACGGTGTGTGTGGCATACTATCAGTGCTCGTGCAACATGAGCCATCAATAATAGTGCAGTGTCCTAAGGGTACTAGTCCAAGCACAACAAGTAACTAAGAAATAAGGTGTATGCGCAACTCTATATATGCAATAGAATATGCGACAAAAACATATCATCTCTAGCCCAGACGCATAACGCCATGCGGGCGATTCCCCTGTAGATGTTAAATATACTCACCAACCGTCCTGGCTAAGTAAAGCCAACCACCCGCTTCCCCTTCTTCGCAGCGTCCGATGTCCCCGCCGGCGAACCTATAACATAAAACAATATAACAGGTATATATTCGCAAACGACCAAAACACGTACAAACTACGTTTTACCGATATACCAACTCCAAACATACTCTCAAGTGTTCGTTTAGTGGCTAACGTGCGTAGCAACACTATGAAACCAACTCAAAAGCAAAACGAGCACGAAGTGTACGGACCATGTCGGATAACGTATCACGCGTAATCGTATCACTAAAAACTACCTATGTGATCCCTGATTTTTTATACAGAGAAAACTCAACAACCAAACAAGACCAAACACACCTAAACCACTGCAGACACCTACCCACATAAACCGAAACCCCGACTCCACCCAGGGGCTGAGCTCGCCGGAATTCCTCACTGTGTCGCCGGTCATGGTCCGAGAAGGGGTGTTCCTGCTCCAGGTGATGTCCTATGGTCTCAGGTACAACATAACTACATTGTTTGGTTTTCTTGTATACTCTCGGGGTCACAGCAGATCACATATGTCATATATAGACACTAAAAATACGATATTTGTACAAAAACTTAACTTTACGCTATCTAAACTGAAATTATAAGGCCACACAACACTAAAACAACATAAAGAACAGATAAAGGTCATTACCTAACCAAAAGAACTCAAAGATCCTAAATTTCCAAGCTCCTAGGCATCCAAGAGGCAAAATTAGTCCAAAGATGTGATTTTTGTGTTATTTTGTGAAGTTGTGATGGATTTTGTGTGATGGAAGCTCAAGTGTTCAGTTGAGAGCTATGAAGATTAAGAGATAATGAGAGATAGAGAAAAAAAAAATGAGAGAGAGAGTGAGAGTGTGAGTGAGTTAGAGAGGGAGAGGTGAGGATAAGGGGGTGAGAACACCTTGTATTAACTAACCATTAATGCAAGCATGGCTCTTTTTAGTAAGCCACTTTCCACCTCCCCACAATCAAAACACGCAAAGGAAATATCTCGGTTTAAGGTTAAGGCAATGGAAAAGATTGGATTAAAGCAAAGGATTAGGATTAGGGTTAAATGTCATGGTCACTAAACTAGATTAGCACAAACAAACCCTCACATTAACGTGTACACGTGCGTGCATGCCCATAACAAATAATATTAAAATAATAATTAAATGTTATAAAATATGAGGAACCCGAATTGGTAAACTTTTTACAGTAAACTCGTATTAACGTCTAAACTAACACTAACCGAAATCTAAGGTGTTACACAGAGGTAGTCGGTATGTACAACCTTCAAATGTTCCTAGTCGTGGGAGTATCGAGGCAGGGGATCGATACTCCAGAGAAGACTAGCGTATACTCTTCTTGACCTATATGATGGTCGATGGATGATCCCATATCCATTGGAGTTTGACATCAGGAAGGTATACGGGTGCTCAGTGGAGACTGGGTACACTGAACGGACTCACCGAGAACTCTTATATGGTATTATACCTATCGTCATATAGCAGTTCTCTGGTGACACTGGTACAATTAAGTCTGTCGACCCGAGATCGTCATAGAGTCTTGTGTGATTCCCACTGTGCTTTGATTTCCACCATACCACGTTGAAGAGATCGTGCAAAAAGGTGGTTTTTGGGTACAGTCCCGTGTCATATGGAGGCTGATTGAAACGAATTCTTGATGTGTAGTATGGAATAGTAAAGAAATCACAACCAAAAATATTTGACCGCAATCAACTACGGTGTCGGATTGTAGTTAGTATGTGAGTGCGGATCGTCCACAGGGAAAGTGTAATCGTTCGTCTTTTGAACTAGATGAATTGAAACATTAAAGAAAGAAAACAAAACAATTCAAGATTTATAGTTGATGTTCAAGAATGAGAAAAAAACTAGATCTAAGAAAGCATTAAAAGATAGAATCAAGAATTGATCGTTTGTTGATTTTTCCAAACCAAATCTCAAGAATCGAAATGAGGCTCGTAGGAATCGATCGGATCTATAGATGTGATGTAATCTTACAATTATGTATTCTTATCCTTCGATGAATTGATACTAGATCGATGATCATCGATGAGAATTAGGGATTTCTTGTGAAACTAGTGTTTCATCTTATCCCTTGTTCTTTCGTCGATGTCATTCGTATTCTAGCCTCTAGTAAATTCAAGAAGCGATCGTAGATCCCTAATTTCGAGCGATCACAATCAAGAAAGCATCGCTACGAAACTAGGTCATCGATTCTTGAACTTGCTAGGGTTTACAAAACTCGTAGGACTTAAAAATAGTATTAGAATTTGTTACATCATCATTCTACAATCGTCTCGACTCCTTAACGAGCGGAGTTTTACTCAAACATCACAACAAGAACAACAATTACAAATTGAGATCTAATCATGATGCAAGAATTAAAAGAAAGCAAGATTAACGAATTTCACCTTTTATTTATATCAACAATTTCGTTACAATCACTCAAGAACTACAAGAGGAAGAACTTGATCGTCGACTTGGCTTCGCTCGTCTCCGTGGATCGCGGATCGGCTTGGATCACTTGCCCGATTGAAGATCGGCTCGGCTCCTAAAAGGTTGAAGGCTTCTCGCTTGATTTGGTACTCAAGATCTTGGATTAGGAGTGGAATTAGGGTTAGGGTTTCGCACAAGTTTTGTCACGAAACTTGTGGAAGAAGATGATGAAAGAGGGAAAAATTATTTAACTAATGGTGAACTAATGGTCCTAGTGATGAACTAATGAACAACCTCAACCCTTAGATTTAGGCTCTATTTATAGATAACTAACCCTAGGTCTAGGATTTCAAATTCTAACTTTCCCTCCTAAAGTTTGTTGATGAAATTCAAATTTCCCTCCAAAAGTTTGTTAGATGAAATTTGAATTTCCCTCCAAAATGAACTACCTCATTTGAATTTGAATTTTCCCTCCAAAATGAACAACTTTTCCCTCCAAAATGAACTACCTCATTTGAATTTGAATTTTCCCTCCAAAATGAGGTTGTTAGAAAGAATCTTCTAGAAAAAGTTTGTTGGAAGGAATATTCTAGAATGAGGTTGTTACAAGGAGGCTTCTAGAAGAAGGTTGTTGGAGAGAGCTTTCTAGAAGAAGGTTGTTATAAGGAGGCTTCTAGAAGAAGGTTGTTGGAGAGAGCTTTCTAGAAGAAGGTTGTTATAAGGAGGCTTCTAGAAGAAGTTAGTTGGAGGGAGGCTTCTAGAACTAGGTTGTTAGGCCGAGCCTTCTAGATGAAGCCACGTGGAGTTTCTGGAGAGTTCTGGAAGCTTTGCCGTTAGAAATAAGCACATGGGGAAAATCTGCTTCTCTGCTGACGTCATCATGCCACGGATCCGCGGCGGGAAGCGCCCATTGGCCTTGAATAAATTTCTGGAATTTTACTGCCGGATCACCAGACTTAGACTTGGTGTAATTTTGATCAGCACTTTTGACAATTTGGCTCGGTTTCTGGAATTTCCTGCACAGACTTCGAAACAAGTGTTGCGCAAATACAGAAATGATGCGATGCCATGAAATGCGGTTAATTTCCCTTAAAGTGTCGGTTTAAAAGTCTAATACATGCAATCTCATATTTTGTGACAGATTTGCTAATATGTAGAATATGAATGCCGAACACTTCTAAATGTATGCAAATGTTAAGGAAATTGCCGGCTAAAATATACAATATTTTCGACTGATCAAATACCCCCAAACTTAATTTCGATCGTCTCGAGCGAATGTTTTATTAAAAAGAGAAGGAGAAAATAAAGAAAGAGAAAAAACTAACTAGCACACTTTCGTAGGCAACACGATTGCACTGAGCACGTGCAACAAGCCTTTAAACCTCTAGGTGTCCCTAGTAGGAGGAGTGTTGTCTCCTGAGGGTTTTCAGCGGATTGCACCCACAAAATCCAATAATAAAAGAAAGATCATGAATATTACATTTAAAGAAAAGAATTGTAAAAGAAAAGCCTTGAAAATTAGGGTTTCCAACTAAGCTAGCTTTTCGGTTGTCATGAGCCCTATCTTAATGGTCATGAAAAGATGTCAGAAATCACGTCCTCCCTCAATAAAACATCGTCTTATTCTTCATTCCTATCTTTATTCCAAACATCGATCATATCACCCTGCGTGTGTGTAAAGACATCCCTACACCCGGAGAATTCAATTCAAGCTATCATACCCTTGCCCATCGGCCTCAGTACTTCTTGGCAACGAGATTGCTTACACACTTTCATGCGACCGTTAATACTTCTTGAGGTACTAACCGACCGATTACTAATGTGCTTGCTAACTTGGTGTATTTTCCTAGTCTTGCACCACCTCAGGCATAGCAGTGACTCCCAGACCAGTTGACCTTGGGGCACTAGGTGAAGAAGCACCCTTTTGCTATATATTTTTCTTGCCCTTGGTGATAACAAAACCAGTATCCATTTTTCTCACCACTTTAAAACACATTTTTTTTTTATACTTTTGGCTTTAAGACAAGAGCATTTCAAGGTATCCTCTACTATCCCAGACTTTAAGATGTGTGTAAGTGCGAATAGCAGGGTAGCAACGTTCAAAATGTTTGGCTTTCAGAATAGAAACTATTTTTCAGACTTATTTTTATCCTCAGATTAGTGACGTCCTTCATCTTACTAACCCTTGGGACAACGGCTCATAACTACTTATTACTAGTTCGTATAAGAAAACTTCTAATTTTCTTAGTTTTCTTAAATTTTTCTAATCTCATGGATGTAAATGTTCACTATCTAAACTTTTATTATCTTATTTATGTACAAAAAATATTTTTTATAATTTTGAAATTTTTTTAAATTTTTATGGTTTTTTCAAAAAAATGTTTTGTGCTTATGCAGATGATAAATGATGCGAAAATAAGCACAAACCTCCCCCAAACTTGTTTTCAACAGTGTCCTCACTGTTGCCATCCGCTAAATCTCGAAAAAACCTGTAAGCTTGGGAGGAATTTATTAGTGGGGGCAAAATATTTAAGTGAAGAACCTCCCCCAAACTTATTTTTGGCTCAAAATTTTGTAAAAATTCTTTTTAGGAGCCAGAAAAACATACCCCCCTAAACTTGAGTTATGCAATGTAAATCTTTTAAAATCACAAGTGGGGGTCAAGAATCATTGGTCGATGCCAAGCTTTGCAAAGACCGAATGTCAACACCAACCATTCAAAAATTTTATCAATGCAGTGCTCTGGTTGGTGGATGAAAAAGTGGGGAAAGGGTAAGTGGTGGAATAGAATGTGTGTGCGTCTCATTTTGGAGAGACGATGCAGTGAAAGTGATGGATTACTCGCATTTTTGTTACAGTTCATAAGAATGGGTGGAGGTTCAATTTCAGTGATTGGGAGATGATTCATCTCAACACCCGTGTCATTCAAAAATACGAGTTCATCAGCGAAGATTTCCTCAAAAGTTCCATCTATATCCCGATGAATAATGTCATCACAAAGTGCGGGGTGATCTTCAGACTCTAAAAGCATTTCATAATCAGTGTTAGTTGTTGACCCGGACATCTCGGTGGAAGAGTCCGTATGTGTATGATACATAGTTGGGTCAAACAATAACATATGAAAAGAGTCTAGATCGATATAAAGAGGATCATCAAATTCGCTGCTGTCGACATCCATTAAGTCGACAGAACATGCCTGAGCAATAGGTTCGGAGGGTACACTTCCCAACTTGTAAATGTTCAGCTCAATTGACCTATTCCCGAAAGATAGGGTCATAGAACCATTACGACAGTTGATTATTGCATTGGAAGTGGCCAAAAAGGGGCGACCTAAAATCACCGGAATTTGATTCCGTGGGTTCGCTACAGGTTGTGTATCAATTACAATAAAATCTACCGGGAATATAAATTCTCCGATTTTTATTAACACATCCTCCAGTTCACCCCTAGGTTTGGTGATTGATCGGTCAGCCATCTGGAGAGTGCAATTGGTTGGCTTCAACTCTCCGATCCCTAATTGCTCATAGACTGAGTATGGAAGCAAGTTAACACTAGCGCCAAGGTCTAATAGAGCACGGTTAATGTGTTTTTCCCCAATAGAAACGGAAATAGTAGGATATCCTGGATCCTTTCGTTTCCTCGGTAATTGTTGGGGGAAAACCGTGTCTAGTGTTTTTTCCATGAATATCTTTTTGGGCACTAGATTCTTCCTCTTCCTAGTGCACAAGTTCTTAAGAGTTTTAGCATAGGACGGAACTTGTTGGATGGCATCTAGGAGAGAGATGTTGGTGTTTACTTGCTTAAAAATGTTCATAATCTTCTCCATATGTGGACTCGGTGTGTTAGCCCTTACCCGATTAGGGTAAGGTGCTTTAGCAATAAGCGCTGGTTCCATCATAGGAGAAGAAAGTGTGTGTGGAACCGATCCCGGAATAGAAGTGGGGATCGTCCGTGGAGAGGTAAAAGAGGTGGGCTGTAATGGCGAGCCTTTTGAGAAATGGAGAATAGGCTCGGAAGAAGATGGTAGGGTAGAAGAACTGGGGTCAGAAGTGTGTGGAAAGGTCTCAGCCGGGGTTCTATTGATTGATTTATCAGTATCATCAAACTCTTCCCCAAGGTGATGGTCAAGCACTCTTCCAGATCTCAACGTGATTGCATCCACATCATGTGAATAGCTAGAATTGGGTAAAGGTTGAGTTGGAAGTTTCCCTTTTTCTCGTGCACTCATTTCGGCTTTTAGTTGTGCAATTTGTTCTTCCATCGATTTGATGTTTTCATTTTGAGAGATAATGATCTTCATTACATTCTCGACGGAAGATTGCAAACTTGCCGTCCCTTGGATGGATTGTTTCATGAAAGTATCCAAGGTTTGTGCTAGTGCAGAGGTATTATCTGTACCGGTCAATTGCAAAAAGTTTTCATGTGGTGAAAAAGTGTTGGCCGGATTTTGGAAATTTTGTGCTTGGAAGGGGTGCTGACTCAATTGAAGTGGTGGGTGCTGTTGTGGTGGAGGGACCCCTTGGAAATTGTTTTGGGTTGGAACCGTGTTTTGAAATTGTGATTGGTTCCAAGCAAAGTTAGGGTTATTCCTCCAACCCTGATCATATGTGGAGGAAGATGGATCGTTTCTAGGTCTTTGAAATGATGCATTTGTATGCTCAGGACCTTGAAACGGACATTCTTCCGTCAAGTGAGACGGATCAGAACAACAACCACATACAGTTTTGGAGAGTGATATTTGACTTAGGGCGGCAGCTAAAAATTTATTTTCCATAGCGTCAAATTTCTTGTGTAAAGCTGAAATTTCAGCTCTAATTCCTATGGAAATATCATTGCCATCCCTAGACGATTGACTCACACCCTCCCACTGTAAAGATTTTTCGGCGAAATCTTCTAGAAATTTCCAGGCTTCCCAATCATCTTTGGTCATAAAGTTGCCTTGACACATGGATTCAAGGGACTGTCTTGTGTAAGGAGTAATGCCCTCATAAATGATTCGGCACAATTCCCATCTCGGGATGCCGTGATGTGGACATTGGATTAACAGATCCTTGAAGCGGTCAAGACATTTTGAAAATGTTTCATTTGGAAGCTGGGTGAATTGATAGATTTCGCTACGGACTCGAGCTGTCTTTTGATGTGGGTAGAATTTCTTAAGGAACGCTTTAACGAATTCATCCCAATTTGAAATGGAATGTGCGGTAGTATTATATAGCCACTTCTCGGCTAAATCGCACAAAGTAAAAGGGAGAAGACGAAGACGTAAAGCATCCACAGAAAGCTGTGAAGTACCCATCATTGCGCATACATTTTCAAATTTCGTGATAAACACGTATGCGTCTTCAGACTCGAGACCGTGAAATTTTGGTAAAAGGTTGATGTATTGGGGTTTTATTTGAAAATTTTCCCCGTTGGCTGGTGGTGTGGAAAGACAGGTGGAAAGTGGACCTCGTGTAGGATAACATCTCTCTTGGAGAGAGATGCGAGGTGGAATCTGCGCACCAACGGACGGCGGCAGAGTAGTGGAAAAGAAGTTCGATGGATGTGGATCCATCGATGTGGGTGTGGTGGTGGTTAAAAGAAAGGTAAATGTAGAAATACCGACTTTAGGGTCGATAAAAGAAACGCGGACTAACGGGCACTAGACACCCGTGTCCAGCCTATCTTGCACTAAAAAGGGTTAGTACAAGTGACAGCGTGAATTTATAATTAGGGGAATGATATGAATGTGGTGTTTGTTTTGAAAAAGATACGGATTTTTGAAAATATGATGCAACAAAACAAATGCAACACACAAAACCCTAACATCTAGTGGTCACCTAGGTCAAACTCTAGACCGCTCCTAACTGCCAAAAGACAAGTCGCAGGATAAATCCTCCACTGCCTCTTTGTTTCCCTGTGGCCGGATAAGTGCCAGGTAAGTGGGAAGGAACCACCACTACAGTGGGCCTAATTAAAAACCACTAGCCTTAGACACACTCGCCTTAGGCACCACAGAAAAACGCAGATAAACAATGAATTACCCACGGCCTTCTCTTTTCCTAATTGAGCGCGACGGTCCTTAGAGTCATCTCTAGATTTCTTTTAATTAATGAGGGTAAATGCGGATGCAAGTTTTGCGATTTTCGGGGCCTAGGAAGGGTAATGAAATCCCCACCTAATTTGAATTTGGTCGTGCCCCTTAAATTTCCGTATTAATATGCAAAAACCACAAGAATCAAAAATACGCACAAATTTATTTAGCTTTGCGGCGCTGCGATTTATTTTCAAAGAAATCTGCACAAAATATTAGTTGGAGCAGAGAAAGAAGAAGATAAGAAAGTGAGGGACTTACAGAGCAAGTTTGGTGCAGAGAAGAGATAGGTCAGCCGCGGAAGCGCCGCGATTGAGGTACTAATGCCGCGGATGGGCGGTGGAAACTTGGGATCAGTGCACAGAATTTCTTCAGCAAGCTCCTGTACAATTCCTCAGCTCTCTGGAATATTCACAAAAATTTTCCCCAAGCTCCAATGATTCCAGATTTCCTCGCAATCAAACCACAACAACACGTATTAGGTTTTGTACGAGTTTAGATCTAAAAATTATAATGGAATAAATTGTTCAACTCAAATTTCAAAATACGAACTATTAGCGCACGATCCCCGGCAACGGCGCCATTTGATTGATAAGAATTCTCTGTGATTGTAATAAATCGAATGAAATAGTAAAGAAATCACAACCAAAAATATTTGACCGCAATCAACTAGGGTGTCGGATTGTAGTTAGTATGTGAGTGCGGATCGTCCACAGGGAAAGTGTAATCGTTCGTCTTTTGAACTAGATGAATTGAAACATTAAAGAAAGAAAACAAAACAATTCAAGATTTATAGTTGATGTTCAAGAATGAGAAAAAAACTAGATCTAAGAAAGCATTAAAAGATAGAATCAAGAATTGATCGTTTGTTGATTTTTCCAAACCAAATCTCAAGAATCGAAATGAGGCTCGTAGGAATCGATCGGATCTATAGATGTGATGTAATCTTACAATTATGTATTCTTATCCTTCGATGAATTGATACTAGATCGATGATCATCGATGAGAATTAGGGATTTCTTGTGAAACTAGTGTTTCATCTTATCCCTTGTTCTTTCGTCGATGTCATTCGTATTCTAGCCTCTAGTAAATTCAAGAAGCGATCGTAGATCCCTAATTTCGAGCGATCACAATCAAGAAAGCATCGCTACGAAACTAGGTCATCGATTCTTGAACTTGCTAGGGTTTACAAAACTCGTAGGACTTAAAAATAGTATTAGAATTTGTTACATCATCATTCTACAATCGTCTCGACTCCTTAACGAGCGGAGTTTTACTCAAACATCACAACAAGAACAACAATTACAAATTGAGATCTAATCATGATGCAAGAATTAAAAGAAAGCAAGATTAACGAATTTCACCTTTTATTTATATCAACAATTTCGTTACAATCACTCAAGAACTACAAGAGGAAGAACTTGATCGTCGACTTGGCTTCGCTCGTCTCCGTGGATCGCGGATCGGCTTGGATCACTTGCCCGATTGAAGATCGGCTCGGCTCCTAAAAGGTTGAAGGCTTCTCGCTTGATTTGGTACTCAAGATCTTGGATTAGGAGTGGAATTAGGGTTAGGGTTTCGCACAAGTTTTGTCACGAAACTTGTGGAAGAAGATGATGAAAGAGGGAAAAATTATTTAACTAATGGTGAACTAATGGTCCTAGTGATGAACTAATGAACAACCTCAACCCTTAGATTTAGGCTCTATTTATAGATAACTAACCCTAGGTCTAGGATTTCAAATTCTAACTTTCCCTCCTAAAGTTTGTTGATGAAATTCAAATTTCCCTCCAAAAGTTTGTTAGATGAAATTTGAATTTCCCTCCAAAATGAACTACCTCATTTGAATTTGAATTTTCCCTCCAAAATGAACAACTTTTCCCTCCAAAATGAACTACCTCATTTGAATTTGAATTTTCCCTCCAAAATGAGGTTGTTAGAAAGAATCTTCTAGAAAAAGTTTGTTGGAAGGAATATTCTAGAATGAGGTTGTTACAAGGAGGCTTCTAGAAGAAGGTTGTTGGAGAGAGCTTTCTAGAAGAAGGTTGTTATAAGGAGGCTTCTAGAAGAAGGTTGTTGGAGAGAGCTTTCTAGAAGAAGGTTGTTATAAGGAGGCTTCTAGAAGAAGTTAGTTGGAGGGAGGCTTCTAGAACTAGGTTGTTAGGCCGAGCCTTCTAGATGAAGCCACGTGGAGTTTCTGGAGAGTTCTGGAAGCTTTGCCGTTAGAAATAAGCACATGGGGAAAATCTGCTTCTCTGCTGACGTCATCATGCCACGGATCCGCGGCGGGAAGCGCCCATTGGCCTTGAATAAATTTCTGGAATTTTACTGCCGGATCACCAGACTTAGACTTGGTGAAATTTTGATCAGCACTTTTGACAATTTGGCTCGGTTTCTGGAATTTCCTGCACAGACTTCGAAACAAGTGTTGCGCAAATACAGAAATGATGCGATGCCATGAAATGCGGTTAATTTCCCTTAAAGTGTCGGTTTAAAAGTCTAATACATGCAATCTCATATTTTGTGACAGATTTGCTAATATGTAGAATATGAATGCCGAACACTTCTAAATGTATGCAAATGTTAAGGAAATTGCCGGCTAAAATATACAATATTTTCGACTGATCAGAGGCAATGAGCGATAGGAGGGGATTCATCTCTCCCGGTATTGGGGGTTGATGTTGCGCTATGCTCGATTGGCCATAACAGGAAATCCCTGGCCAGGGTTGTTGTGATCTACTGGTAAATGTTATCAGTAGTTTCTCGAACCGTTATGGACCTTGCATCGACATGATTTATCATGCTATTGGGGTCTGACGTTATACCACCCCCAGGCTGCGATAAGCGACATATCTGACGAAGAGACCGGACTGTATGGTAATGTTACTGATTGGATTCGCAGGAGTATGAGCAAGCTTTCTTGTTGATCTTCTGATCTCTCATTACCCCAGTGGCCGTTATGTTTAGTAGACAGCTTGCGGATTGTAGGTGTTTGATATGATCATCACCCACTGTCGGCGTATTGACGAGTCTTTAGAGTCCTACACAGAGGTTTCCTGGTTCATGCGAAATGAAGTAGGAGCACATATGTGATATGTGCGGGACCGAGATTGATGCGCGTATGTGATACGTCATTCTATTCTCGCGATATATGATATCGGTCAGTTATATGTGTTATGGTCGGGTTATCGGATCAAGTGTTGATTCGATGGGTTGATACATTTCCTATTAGTCGGCAGTTTGTGATATAGACGGATTATTAAATCAAGTGTTGATTTAATAATTTAATGTATAATTATATATGTGATGTATTAATTTACATTAACTAATATTAGCTCAATTAAACATTTCTTTTTCTCACTTGTGTGCTTATAGTATATTTGTGATATATTTTTATGTACAACATTTGTGTCATGCTAGATGCCACATGCAACATGGGTGTATGAGACTCACACTATGCTTAATATAATGTAAGGTTTTTATTTATTTAAAGTAAACCTAATTAGATGGAAATTAGTCACATGGTTGAAGCTTGTGGAACCATTGACCAAGTCCACTAAATTTGTTTTACATGTATATATTTATTAACCTAACCATTATTGTTTAGCCATGGTTTATTCTCTACATGAGTTAGTGTATGACACTAACTCACCCATGGTTGCTATTCTCACCTCATGAGTTTCATTCTCATATCCACTTCATCTTCTTCTTCCTCATGAGAAACCTTGCTAGATTTTCTCAAAGTGAAGAAATATTGTGAGAAAAATAAATCTAAAGTGAGCCCAATTCATACTTCATCATCCTCTGTTATATTAGCCATTTAGTTTAGGGTGTTTGCTTCACTAATCTACTATTAGTGAAGAGGTAGCATGATCTTGAGTCTCCTCGACGTAGATCATCTTCGGCATTGAAGACTTCGAGCAAGCTTGTTCATTTCTTCTTGTGAACCCTTACTAGAGTTCGGGTGTTCACTACTAAGAGTGAAAGGACTACTACACGGAGCTTTTGAAGTGAAGGACTGGACTACAAAGTTTGTATTCCTCATTCACTTAGATGTAAAGTTGTTTACATTGTAGTTCGTCTAAATCTCTAGTTAAAATTCTAGGTTAGGGTTCTTTAGAACGGCAATTTTTTGAAATTGGCATGGACGATGCCTCCCGAAAGCTTGCTGCCGCCCTGGGGAACCCAGTAGTGGTATCAGAGCCATGCTAGAGAATTAGACGATGTTTGTTAGATTACGAAACCGAAACTGCTCCGAAACATGCAACACTAAAACCTAGTTTCTGTCGATTTTTAAATGGCCTCTAAAAATTTTTTTGCAACTGCAGAATTTTGTATGTGATATAACATGAACACCATCCAAATTTGAAGCAAAACCACTTGTTTTTGTTTGGCCACAAGGCCTCAAAATCCGAGCTCACCGGTTCTTCTAGGGCTTTTTGGCTTCAAATTTTTAGGGTGTTCCAGTTTCTGGGTTTTAGTGTTTGAGGTGTTGCTTGTTCACTCAGGGTTTTAGTGTTTGAGGTGTTGCTTGTTTTTGCTAAATTTGCATGTTATGTTAACTTTCTGCAATGGCAATTCAGAATGTTTTGTAATCGTAATTCTAACATCTATTCGGGTTATTTAGACGACGTTAAAAAGTTCGAACGGATATCATTAACCTATATTTTCCCTCGCTGGAAATTTTCCAAGAGTTGGATTTTTTCCAAGTTTAAAATCTTCAGAAAATCATGCAAGCAATTTTGTGGACCCTCTAGAAGAATGATACCCAAACACGACTTTTTGGATCGCGGAACCGCGGTCATACCCTAGGGTTTGCGGCAGTTCCGTGGCGACATGAGTGAGGCACGGGTCGTCCCTTCTACGGATGGTTCATAGGTGCTGTGGCATGTTCTGAGTACTTTTTAAACTCCGCTCAAGTGTTGAGCTCTTTGGCAAATTATGGGTGTTTGTTTATTCGATCGAAAAGTTTAACATCGTCTAGCTATCTGTGATTGTGATACAATATTTGGAATCCACATAATTAGTTATGAGTAACTAGTTTGAATTTTATAAATCTAGCAAGTCAGTCTCATTTGATCGGTTGCTACGGAATTTTGATGAGGATCAAAAGTCCGTTGCAATTACGTAATCTACGCGGATACTCACCAGGTAATCTTAATAGATAGCCATGCCCCATAGCCCTGAACAAGTGACTCTAGGTGAACCCCGTCGCCAAAAGCATCCGTTCGGGTGCTCGCGGCCACGGTGTTCCGCCTTAGTGCACTTCGTCGACGGAATCGGGGGCGCGGACGTCTACTAAAGTTTCCGACGAGCATTCGATCAGGTTATCTGGAATCTTGTTGAATTACCCGACAAGTTATTGAAAAGTGTTTTCAATATCGAGACTAAAATACAGGGTTTATAATTGTTAGGCATGTGATGTTTAAGGAAGTCATTTGGTTGGGAATGAAATCCAAAGTATGAGATACATTGGGTTTTTTATGTCTAAGGTGGTTGCGGGTTCCAATTGTTGTAGTTCTTCACTTTCTTTTCTGCGACCGTAAGTGTAATATGTGGTGTATCGCCGGTTTCGTTGCTATACGTCAACGACAATTGGGATACGCATATTTACATACGTTAATGACATGTGATGTTATGTGTTACTGGGAAATGTTATATTGGATCGTCGTGTTCGAATAGCCGGGGGTTTTTATGTGAGATGAGAGTTTTTAATTTTCATTCATAGAAAAGCTTGTATGTAATATTCTTTTATTGTGGCACTTCCGGGTTGAGGATGATGTCACCATTCATGTATATTATTTCCTTTTCCGCATTAGGATAGACCCAAAGAGGAGAGCATAAGTAACCGTGTTCTAGGGTCCAGTGGGAGACCATCTCGAGGAGTCGAGACCGGGTCTCTTAACTCTAGAATTGGTAGGGTTTCTTGTCGCTCTCGTAGGGGTCTAGGGATGTGGGTTTGGATATTCATTGCGACCGTGGAATTCGCGTTTTCTATTGGCTTAATTTAAAACAAGGAATTCCTAGTATATCCAATATTTCATATGTGTTTTTCTGCTGCTGATATTCTGTGATGTGATCACTTGATATGTTGAGACGAATGCTTATATTATATATATAATGATATATACTAAATATTGATGCTTTCGTTTCTTCTGTGATGCTTAGAAAGCATAATTTGATGGGACTTCATAATGAGATTATTGAAATAAAAGAAACCTAAAGATGTTGTAGAAACTTGTTTTAAAAACTGGTAGCTCTGGTTCTTGCTGTCACGACCCGCAGGGTACAGAACGTGACCGGCACTTAAGTTACGAAACGGCTTAAGGAGTCCGTAAAATAAGTAAGCCAAAACCCAGAAATCAAAACCAAATAAGCAGAAGAGTGAAGGAAAACCAATCAATTGAAAGCGAGTTTATCAAATAAGTCATATCAAGTCTTTTTAAAAACAATATCATTTTTTCCGAAAATTTCGGCAGTCTCCTTGTAAATACTGGCCCCCAAAATGGGTACAACAAAAATATATATAAATACAACAAAAAGGAATCCCCAAGAAGGAGCTAGCTCTTCGCCACAAGGCAATCATAAATCCCACGCAATGTAAATCTGCAATGTGCATAAATAAACATAAGAAGCATAAGTAAAACATCATGTCGACTCAAGTGAGCTCGACTCCAAAATACTGCATAAAAAGCCACAAATCTCACAGTCTCGTCTCTAGGTCAATATACAACAATACTGGTACATACAGTAGATGGAGAACACTAGATACAATGAATGTATAAGGTGAAATACAAAATAAACATATAACCCACCTACGAGCAAAAATCCTCAATCCACGCAAAAGGAGGAAGTGCGTCCGCCGCAACAGTACTGACGGATCGAACCTGCAAAAAGTCTGTGGCACAACGGGAGTGAGTTGCCAACACGTGAGTAATAAATAACATCTATAGAGGCTATCGCAAGCATGCACACAAGCATCCTAGCATCTACAATACAGGTATGGTAGGATATACTAGCAGGTATGTATGCAACATGAATGTACTAGCAGGTATGTATGCAATATGAATCAACTCATGATCTGAATGTGTAAGTATAAGAAATCATATTTTTCCTTTAGGAATCTCTTTTGAAATATCAGCACAATACCAATAGAATCAACAAGAATCTGTGTCCAGTATCGACACCTCAAAACTGTCTCAATCTCATGTATCCATGTCACAGTATCTCTGGCCTCAGCCGTCCGACTGACCAATCTCAAATGTCAATATCTCATCATCTCGCGGCCACGGTCGGTATCCTCTAGATATCCGCCGTGCCAAAAAATCACCGGTAGGTAGTCTATCCTCTGCCAGGCTCAACGTCAGCAGCACGACCTTCTTGCCCTGGGGTACCTTACCGGGCCCACCATGTACCCGAGACGGTTCATCTAACTCCTCGAAACGGGTATCTAAAACCACAACAAACTCATGGTGGACGACACTTACATCACTAGAAAACCGCAATTTTTCATATTTTAAAAGGGGTAATAAGTTTTAGAAATTTTGCGGCTTTCCCCTGAAATCCAGAAATATCATAAATCTCAATAAATCCTCATAAGTGCATATGTCAATGATAATGAATGCATATGGTATCACTAATCAAATTGCAATGTATGATTAATAGACTAGGCATGAACAAATGATGTAATGAGATACATGCACATGAATAGCAATTCTACAATTTTATTTTAAGGATTTAATGCAATAGCACCGGTTTACGCATCAATATGGTGACAATGTTCTAGATTATAAGTTACCTAGTGTCGTGGCATGGCAATTACCAGGGCGTGTGTGTACGCATGAATAGTGCTCGTGCTGCATATAAAAACCCTGGCAATGGTGCAGGTGTCCTATAGAATGAGTTCGCATATGTATGTCAAAATAAAGCATGGATGTAGTTACTAATATCACTAGAAATCTTTAACTACTTAAACTATCGGGCGACTTGCGTCATCCAAATGATAGTCCCCCGTGGATGTTGTATCTACTCACCGGAATCCCCAGTTAGCTATGTCCAATCACGGCTTTCCCTTTTCGTGCCGCGTCCGAAGTCTCCGCGACCGAACCTGGAATTTGCATCAATACAAAAAATAAGGTTACATATCATGAAACGACGCAAATCACAAACGAAAATATCAACGTTCACGAGCTAGGCACAACGTGCACAAGGTGCGCGGAATACACACGAAAATCACAGAAACTAACTATAATCGTCGTTTTGGGCGCCCGGCAAAGCTAAAACCCGATAAAACCAAAAATCCGCATTCACACACCCTAAAAGTCGTAGGAGATGCCAATACAATCATCAAGATATCACGAATAATTCATCACATAATTTTATAAAAAAAACTAGTAAGCATTTGCATTCCAAAATCGGTGCAAACACCGTCGCTTTGCGACAAAAGACTACTATCAATTAAACATCCAACCGCACAACTAGTTAGCCACAAATACTATAATTACAACACATTAGCAATGATTCAAATCCTATTTTCCAACACCAATTCCTTTCTTGATTTTTCATACATAGCAAAATCCAACCCAAACTATACCTGAAACACTAAATTAACACTAATTTGAAGTCCAATAAGTAAGTTAACCTCTTAGATTTGGTTTGTATAAAACACTAGATAGCAAAATAACTTAATTAACCTATTAATGGCTTCTAAAACCCTAGTTTAAATTCAAGCCATGAACCTTAAAACCTAGGCTAGAAATTAACACTAATATTTACACTAAAACAACTCAATTAAAGAAATCTAACCATAAGAATTTAAATGGGTAGAAATTATACCTCAAGATCTATGGATCTAGCAAGAAAAATTTCCTCCAAAGATGGCCTCCTAGCATCCAAGATCCATACAAGAAAGGCTAAGAAGAATGGATGAAGGATGGGGATTAATTTGTGAGGTTTAATTTCGATTTTGATGGAATTTGAGATGAGTTTTGAAGAAAAAAGAGAAAGGAAATTGGGGGCTGTTTTCTGCAGAATTTTCAGCAGCAAGGAGGGATGGGGAGAAGTGTGGGGTGATGTGGGTTTTTGTCAAAGTCAAAGCCACCCATTCTCAAAGTAACCATACCCCCAAATTAATATATTTTAATCAATTCTTCACTTTCCATTCACATGAAAGTCAAAATGAGGGGGGGGGGGGGGAAACGTGGGAAGCTTTTGGTGGTGGTAGGGCCGGCCAAGGAGGGGGGTGAGGGTGTGAGGGTTTGCACAAAAAATTCTATGCAAAAAGAACCCTCAAATTACAAAAATTGCAAGTTTTAGTTCAAAATAATTATGTTTTTGTTTCCTTCGATTATAACTAAATAGAACCTAAAATAAAATTTAAAAAAACTATATTACAAACTAGATTTTGGTTAACATAATTATAAAGAGTAAAATTAGCCCAAAGAAATTTGTATTTATCGCTAATTTAATGTATTTTTTAACGGCTTAAAATAATATTAAAAATTGAAAATAGGGAAAAAATTTTAAATGACCAGAAATTTTTAAGTAACTCATTAGCTACTAAAAACTAGCAATTAGCTATCCAAATTAGGTATAATTAGGCCTAAACTGCAAGATAACAAAAAAACGATTTACGGAAAAAATACCATATTTTCACCGATTTTCGGGAAAACACCAAAATGACTTTTCAAGGCGCTACACTTGCTTTCCATAGCGGTATTCCTTATAGAATATCCAGCACCTTTTTCGATAAGGAAAGAGCCGAGATCCTTTTACTGGGAGTGACCACTTTAGCGAAACTAGCAGATGCTACAACCCACTCGGTTTTGTCTTTTGATTGCTTTTCTATTTCTTGTTTTGCATAGTCGTATTTATGAAATATCCTGCAACTTATTCGATAAGGAAATAGCCGAGATCCCTTCACCTGGAGTGACCTCTTTAGCGAAACTAGTAAAAGCCTCAAAAACACTCCTTTTCAAAATCACTCGATTCTTCAACGATATAAAGTTCATTACGAAAAAGGTTTTCTTAAAAACCTGTCGTAGCCCTCTGTCATTTCAGATAAGTACTATTTAGTATTCATGTTACGTTTGTTGACTATGTTAAGGCGTAGTGTGCGGTAGCTGATTAGTGCTTATCTGCTAAAGCATATGATGCGATTGGATTATAGTGGTCGTACAACTTTCTTGACTATGTTAAGGGTCTTACGGGTGTTTTTAATTCAATCAGCAAATGACGGGTTGAACTGGGCTAGCGCTTATGATTTGTTGGCCTTGTTAAGGTCATAAGTTGCTAGGGGAAAAATATTGTCGGTAATTTCATGTGTCGAAATTTGCAATGAGTTGCATATCTTCTATGTGAAAGTCGACCTTAGCAGTGTCAAGGGGTTCAAGAGGCATCAAGCATGCCAAATTTTAATTTTTCTAGGTTCTATGCTAGACTACCAAGATCATTACTAGAATATTAGGTGGCTTCGTGATGTGATTAAGCTTAAGAGAAAGTTTAAGAGCATACAACCTTTATAGTTCGTGTCGTTCTCTTCAAAAGCTCCAGGATGAAGTCCACGCTACTCTTCAAGGCTCCTCTCCCAGTTGAATGAACCTCCTTCGTGATCTTCGCGCCAAAGACGATCCACCCGAAGTCCACAAGCACAAGCTTTTCACTACACTAAACACTTTTTGTGTAGGAAACACACCACACCAAATTGCTAGTTTGGTGTGGGATGATGAAGTAGAAGATATGTTATGCTCACTAAGGTCTCACAAGCTTAATGACTCACATCTCATGTGAGGGTTTTGAGCTTGAAGGTGAGGTGAAGAAAATTGTAGAGAGCATGAGAAGAAAAAAGCTCTTGAAAAATGGCTAAGGCATAAACCATGAAGCAAGTGTAGAATCAATAATAATGAATCATCTCTCTCCTCACTCATTCAAGTACGGAATAAAAATGCAATTAAAATTGCAACCATGCTTGAATAGTGAGTCAAGAGTAATATAAAAACATATAAACCCATGCTTTGAACCATACAACAAATATCTCCACAATTTACACCTCATTTTTCTATTTTCTAAAAAATAGAAAAACATGCCATGCTTCATATAATAATATATATATATATATATATTTTTGTATATATCAAATATATATTAATATATATATATAAAGCAATTAGTGAGCTAACGATATTAGTTAAGATATAATTATATCACATATAATATATATCACATTATTAAATCAACACATGATCTAATAATCCGGTTATATCATATATAACCGACTAATATCATTAATCTGACTATCACATTATCAAACGAATATTTGATTTGATAATCCGGTTATATCACATATAACCTGACTGATAACAGATAACTAGCAGATTACAATACGGTATCACATACTCGTATTTAATCAGGACCACACACATATCACATTTGTGTCCTACTTCGTTTCGCTTGAACCAGGAAAATTCTGCGAGGGACTCTAAAGACTCGTCAATACTCTATCAGTAGATGATGATCACATCAGTCACCAACAAGCCATCAGCAGTACTAGCTGGACGTAACGGCTACCCGGGTATTGAGCGATATGAATATCAACAAGCACGCTCGTCTATACTCTCCATGAAGACTATCAGTAACACTACCGTATAGCCCGGTCTCTTCGTCTGATATGTCGCATATCATGTCTAGGGGTGGTAAACGTCGGCCCCCAGTAACGTGATAAGTCCTGCCAATGTCTGGCCTATAACGGTTTGAGAAACTACTGATAACTCTTATCAGTGGTTCTCATCAACAGCACTGGCTAGGGACTTTCGGTTATAGCCAATCGAGCATAGCGCAACATCAACCCCCAATACCGGAAGAGATGAAACCCCTCCTATCGCTCATTGCCTCCATGTGACTCGGAACTGTATCCAAAATCCACCTTTTTGCACGACTCCTTTGAGCCGTGGTAGGGAGGAAATCAAAGCACAGAGGGAGCCACATAAGACTCTATGATGATCTCGAGTCTACAGAATAACCTGTACTTGTGTCACCAAAGGACTGCTATCTGACGATAGGTATACTACCATATAGGAGTCCTCGGCGAGTCCTGTTCAGTGTACCCAGTCTCTAATGAGCACCCGTATACCATATTTGATGTCAAAAACCAATGGATGTAGGATCATCCATCGCCCATCATATGGGTCAAGAAGCGTATACGCTAGTCTACTCTGGAATATCGATGACCTGTCTTGATATTCCCTCGACTAGGAACAATTAATGGCTGTACTTGTGAACTACCCTGGCCCTACTAGTATGATCTCATCATAGTCCTGGTAGTCAAGTACATATCCTAAGGGCTTCATCAATATGCGAGAGCAAGACAGTATAGAATACCAGTCAACATGTTAAGATAAAGAGTAACCAGATAGCACACTATCATGTCGAGCAAGAAAGTCCTATATATACATGTCCAAGTATCCACTATATCATCAGTAATGGCCTCTAGGGCATACATATTACTAACACTATGAGATAGTTGGATCCCGATACCCAATGCGAGTAAGAGTTACTCTTGGGAGAGTTTTACACATTACAATTAGCCGATCAAGTAGGTGTCTAGAAAGGTGTTAACGGGGTTATGCCCTTGGGAAAACGAGCTTTATTTTAATTAGGTCCGTACGAAAGAACGGGGAACCTCCCTCAAAGTACCGACACTGGCCTGGCCGAAAGATTGGCGAACTTGTAGGGTGTAATTAATCCCGGCTAGTCTTACCTTGTAGGGTTTGAAGGAAGATTTTATAAAAACAGTGGGAGCCATCCTGATTAGATAAAATAATAACCAATCTGATCTTGCAAGAGCACACACAGAGTGTTTTCTTCACTCTCTCTCCTGGAAGCGACCATGTCACGCCTCAATCAAGATAATAATATGGATGCATTGACTGAACCTGCTTATTATACTGAGCTAGGGAACGTTGGTTCCGCTCCTACTTATAATTGTTATAAATCTGAGCAGGAAATAGGGGAATATCCAGATTCCTATGCTACCCATTCGAGGAATAAGCATGATGATGCATATTCTTCATGTGTATTCGATACCAAGAAATGTTTCTCAGTTTACTCTTCGTCCTATGAGATACCGGATTAGGATCCTAAAAATGCAATCTGTTACATAGGCTACAGAAAAGTAAAGAACTGGGATTGGGTGATATGTCTCTAAGTGTTAGAGAATGGTGCAATTGTTGCAGCCAAATCAGCTGGCAAATATCACCTTGTATTACAAGTGGTAAATACATTGATTATGAACGAATGTTATTACATACCGAACCTGATATACAACATTACATCGAATTCTTTATTGACTTAAAAAAGGATATAATTCTGTATTGGAGGATAATGTTATGAACATTTTCCTGAATCAAGAGTTGATTGGATCAGGTACGTTATATAACAGCATATACGTTCTAAATCAAACCACAGTTCAAAGTATCAAGAACACACACAAGAGGAGTAGTTCAGAAATGAACGAATCCTTCTTGTGGCATTGTAGATTAGGTCATATCAATACGACATGACCACCTATGTTACATAAGGATGAATATTAGAATTCGTTCGAATTTTCATCTTATGATACTTTCCAGTCTTGTCTCAAAGGTAAAATGACCAATACTCCGTTTACTGAAAACAGAGAAAGAGTTATTAAACTCTTGGGACAGATACATGATGATGTATACGGTCCTATGTCTACAAATTCCATGGTTGGTTCTTGGTACTTCATTACATCCATCAACTATCTCTCAAGATTCGGACATGTGTTCCTGTTGAAACACAAGTCGGAAACTTTTGAGAAATTAAAGGAATATAAGCTTGAAGTTAAGAGCCAGACGGGTAGAAGTATTTAGTCCTTCGATGTGATCGAGGAGCAGAATACTTGTGCATGGAGTTCCTGGAGTTTCTAAAAAGAGAATGTGATTCTCTCTCTCAGCTTACTCCTTCGTATACACCACAGCACAACGTTGTATCGGGGCAGAGCTATCGCACCCTATGAGATATGGCGCGCTCTATGATGAGTACTGCTGTGTTACCTATTTCCTTTTGGTGTTATGCACTTGAGAAGCTGCATACCTATTGAATGGGGTTCCATCGAAATCAGAGCCTACCACTCCATATGAGATATAGTATGGGAAGAGTCCATATCTTAAACGAGTTAAGATATGGGGTTGTCCGGCCTATGTTGAAAAGCAAAATCCGGACAAGGTCGAGGCAAGTTCAGTTCTGTAAGTTTGTGGGATATTCCAAACATTTGCGACGGTATATCTTCTACCTAACTGAAAAGCAAAACGTGTTTTGTTTCTCAGCATGCCACCTTTTAAGAAAAGGAATTTCTTTTGAAGAAATTAGTGGTCATGAGGTAGAACTGGAATGAGTTCCAGCTAGACAAACTAACAACTGATGATTTGGTGAAACCAAATGATTCAATAGTCTCCAACGAACCTCAGCCTCTCCGCAAATCTGGTAGGGTTCCTCATCCACTTGAGGGATACTACGGTCTTTTCGGTGACAGTGGGAGCGAGGATTCCATCATAGTAGATGATGGCCCAACTAGGTTCAGGCAGGCCATCACAAGTGGAGTCTTTGTGAAATGGCTGGATGCTCTGCAATCAAAGATGGAATCAATGTACACCAACAAAGTATGACTTTGATTGTTGCACCTGAAGGGGTAAAACCTATTGGGAGCAAATGGATCTTGAGAAGATTCTTGGTGTAGATAGAAAAGATAAGACTTTTAAAGCTATGCTTAAGTCCATCGAGATTAAAGCATGCATCGCGGAGTTAGAACATTTGTTTTGATGTGGCAGTCAAAGAATTTGACTTCATCAAAATGGTAGATGAACCTTGTATATACAAGAAGGTTGTAGAGAGTGAGGTTGTCTTAAACGTATTGTACGTAAATAGCATACTTTTGATAGGAAATGGTTTCCTATGCTACACTCGGTCAAGCACCTCTTATAACGAGGATTCTCCATGGAAGATCTGGATGATACCTATTACAGCTTGTGCATTATGATTTATGGTGATAGATCAATGTGGATGTTGGGAGTGTCCCAAATCCAGATACATTAACACCATACTAAAGGGGTTTAGTATGGAGGATTCTAAGCGTGGTGGTTCGCCCACTTACTCAGGAATCACTCTCTCCAAAAAGACGTCTTCCATGACTGATATGGAAAGATCTCGCGTGGAAAGGATACCTATGCTTCGGCAGTAGGCTATATCTTGTGTGCGATGTTATGTACCGGACCAGATGTAGCCAACTCACTAGGTGTAGTGATCAGAAATCAATCGGATTTTGGAAGAATCACTGGAAAGCTGTGGAGGACATTCTTTAGTACTTGAGAAGCACTAAATGAATGTTCTTGGTTCGAGATTCTAGAGTGATAAGGTCGACTGAAAGTTAGTCACTTGGATTTTCTTTACCCTTAGTGGAGGGATAGTATTTTAGAAGAGTTCCAAGCTATATACCGTGGCAAACTAGACGATAAAGGTTGAATACATCGCTACCAACGATGCTGCCAAAGTAGATGTCTGGGCATTTCATGTTCATGAGATGAACAAGGTTCCTACCATTGTGAGTCCAATAAATGTTATTATGATAACAAATAGAGTTGTAGCTTTGGCCTTGGAATGTCGGTCCCATCAGCGATCCAGACATATTCTTAGGCAAGTATCACCTGATCAGGCAGATGGTTGATCTCCTAGGGATCGAGGTAAGGAGAGTTGATGCGAAGGAAAACACGACGGATCCACTCACAGAGGCCTTTCCCTATAGAGACTTCTATTAGACGTTGAGTATGAGATACTACAACAAATGGCTTTAGTGAAAGTAGGAGATTGTTAGTTATATGTATGCCCTAGAAGCCATTACTGTACATGTGATGTATATTGTAGTGGATGCTTGGACATATATAGGGAGGACTTTCTTGCTCGACATGATAATATGCTATCTGGTTGCACTTTATCTTAACGTGTACACTTATTGTCTCTCTATTACATGTTGATAAAACCCTTAGGATGAGTACTTGACTACCAGGATTATGATGCAGATCACACTAGTGGGGAAGAGGTAGTCGGTAAGTACATCCTTCAAATGTTCCTAGTCGTGGGAGTATCAAGAAAGGGCATAAATACTCCAGAGTAGACTAGCGTATACGCTTCTTGACCCATATGATGGGCGATGGATGATCCCATATCCATTGGTTTTTGACATCAGAGAAGGTATACAGGTGCTCAGTGGAGACTGGGTACATTGAACGGACTCGCCGAGAACTCCTAGATGGTATTATACCTATCGTCAGATAGCAGTTTTCTGGTGACTCTGTTACAGGTTAGTCTGTCGACCCGAGATCGTCATAGAGTCTTGTGTGATTCCCACTGTGTTTTGATTTCCACCATACCACGATCAAGATATCGTGCAAAAAGGTGGTTTTTGGGTATAGTCCCAAGTCACATGAAGGCAATGAGCGATAGGAAGGGATTCGTCTCTCCCACTATTGGGGGTTGATATTACGCTATGCTCGATTAGCCATAACAAGAAATCCCTGACCAGGACTGTTGAGATCTACTGGTAAGTGTTATCAGTAGTTTCTCGAACCGTTATGGACCCTTCATCGGCATGACTTATCAGGCTATTGGTGTCTGACGTTATACCACCCCAAGGCTGTGATATGCGACATATCTAACAAAGAGACCTGACTATACGGTAGTGTTACTGATTGGATTCGCAGAAGTATGAGCAGGCTTTCTTGTTGATCTTCTGATCGCTCAATACGCCAGTGTACGTTACGTTTAGCAGACCGCTTGCGGCTTGTAGGTGTTTGATAAGATCATCACCTACTGCCGGCGTATTGATGAGTCTTTAGATTCATACACAGAGATTTCCTGCTTCATGCGAAACGAAGTAGGAGCACATATATGATATGTGCGGGACCGAGATTAATACGCGTATGTAATACCGCATTCTATTCTCGCGATATGTGATATCGGTCGGTTATATGTGATATAGCCGGGTTATCGGATCTAGTATTGATTCGATGGGTTGATACATTTCCTATTAGTCGGTTGTATGCGATATAGCCGGATTATTAAATCAAGTGATGATTTAATAATTTAATGTATAATTATATATGTGATATATTAATTCACATTAACTAATATTAGCTCACTTAAACATTTATTTCTCACTTGTATGCATATAGTATATATGTGATATATATTAATGTACAACATTTGTGTCATGCTAGATACCACATGCAACATGGGTGTATGAGACTCATACCATGCTTAATTTAATATAAGGTTTTTATTTATTTAAAGTAAACCAAATTAGATGGAAATTAGTCACATGGTTGAAGCTTATAGAAGCTTGTGGAACCATTGACTAAGTCCACTAAGTTTGTTTACTTGTAGATATTTATTAACCTAACCATTATTGTTTAGCCATGGTTTATTCTCTACATAAGTTATTGTATGACACTAACTCACCCATGGTTTTTGTTCTCACCTCATGAGTTTCATTCTCATCCCCACTTCATCTTCTTCTTCCTCATGAGAAAGCTTGCTAGCTTTTCTCAAAGTGAAGAAATATTGTGAGAAAAATAAATCTAAAGTGAGCCCGATTCTTACTTCATCATCCTCTACTATATTAGCCATTTAGTTTAGGGTGTTTGCTTCACTAATCTACCATTAGTGAAGAGGTAGCATGAACTTGAGTCTCCTCGACGTTGATCATCTTCGGCCTCGAAGACTTAGAGCAAGCTTGTTCATTTCTTCATGGGAACCCTTAGTAGAGTTCGGGTGTTCACTACATGGACCGAAGGGACTACTACACAGAGCTTTAGAAGTGATGGACCGGTCTACAAAGGTTGTATTCCTCATTCATTTAGATGTAAAGTTGTTTACATTGTAGTTCGTCTAAATCTCTAGTTAAGATTCTAGGTTAGGGTTCTTTAGAACGGCAATTTTTTTAAATTGGCATGGATAATGCCTCCCGAAACCTTGCTACCGCCCTAGGAAACCCAACAGAAACCATACCTCTCCCCCCTCACACACATACCACCATGTCTCTTTGTCCCCCTCATTTCTTTTCTCTTTTCCTTTTTCTATAAATAAAACATAAAAACCATAACAAATAAAAGATAAAGAAAACATGGAAATATCATGTCATGCACACAAGCGTGGTTAACAAAATAAAATATGGTTTAGTACACAATTAGGAAAATATTAAATAAGTTTAATATTAAACTTATATGTAAATAATTATATACTAATTTATAAAATGCCCAAATCCGATAAATGCTTTCATAAATGATAACTCATTTTTAATCCCAACTATTTTTCCAAAATATAAGTATATAATTTTACCAATCCACGAAAACTCAAATCTATATTCGTATAATATTTGGGAAATTCATTATTTTATTATTTAAATTCCTAAATAATATTTTCTGTTTTCTGAAATGTTACATATCACCTGAACCGAGAAAACTCATTGTGTGAGACTCTAAAGACTCGACAATGCACTGACAGTGATTACTGGATAAATCCATAAGCACAATCATGTCAGCGGCACTAGCTGTACGTAACGGCTATCCAAGTATATGCAGAATGGGAGGCCAACAATCAAGTCCTTCCGTATCCTACTGAGCCTGAATGTAACAATCTCCGTACAGTCCGGTCTCTTCGTCTAAGAGAATCGCATATCGGGTCTAGGGGGTGGAAAACGTCAGACCCTTAATAACCCGACAAGTCCTGTCGGAGTCAAGCTCATCTCCAGCAAAGAAACTACTGAATTCGTATCAGTAAATCTCATCTACCGTGGTGACGGATTTAGAGTGATGGACAACCGAACACAACTTGATATCGACTCCTAATACCAGGAGAGATGAATCCCAGACAATCGCTTAGTACCTCCATGTAGCTCAAGACTGCACCCAACTAAAACCTGTTTGCACGATTCCTTTGAGATATGGTAGGGTAGTAATCAAAATACAGTACGAACTCACATGAGACAAATGACGATCTCGGGTCAAAAGACTAACCTGTTCTCATGCCACTAGAGAACTTTCATCTGACGATAGATATAATATCATCTAGAAGTCCTCGGTGAGTACATCCAGTGTACCCACCTCCAATGAGCACCTGCATACTATCTTAGGTGACTCAACACCAATGGTTTGTGAGACCGGCCACCGCCCCTTGTCGCGAAACGTATACACTAGTCTACTCCGGAATATCGATACCCAGTCTCGATACTCTCACGACTAGAGACATTTAAGGATGTGCTGATGGACTACCCAGTTCTCACGTATATGATCGCCATCATAATGCTGGTAGTCAAGCATGAATCATACGGGCTTTATCATTTTATATTAGCGACACGTAATAACAAGTAAAACCTATACACAACAATGATAAAGAAAAACCAGATAGCATACTATCATCTCGAGTAAGACCGTTCTACCTGTATAGGCCTCCATCAATTATCATAATCGCCTTCCTGCTATTACAATATTTGTTTTAAGGGCACTATATCTAACAAAAACACAATAAACTAGAATTAAAATAGGATTTTTATCTCTTTGATGAAGATTGAAAGCGATCCAAGCTCGATGGAAGTCTATGAAGAGATCTTTGGAGAGGTAGCAGCCAAACATGAGATATTGATCAATGTAAGTGAAGAAATCATCAAGATCCATGGAGTTTTTGTGGTGGGAAGCTAGGGTTTGTGTGAGGGTTGTGAGGATGGACATATCTTTATGAGAAGATATTTTTTTGAGTGCAGAGAAGATAATGAGAGGAGAGAGAACTTGACTGTAACACCTTAAAAACGCGATTAGAGTTAATTAAGCAATATAATGCGGGTTTTCGATAAATGGAACTAATAATTATTTTTCACATATTTTATTATAATTAATTAATATTTTATTTAAATATTTTTGTACTTGATGTTGTTATGCACAGACATATGCATGCTAATCTTGGGTTAAGGATGTGTTAACCATGCTTTGCTAACCATGGCACTTAACCATTTTTTTTCCATATTTTATATATACATATTTATTTTAAGTACAAGGTTTTTTTTTAAAAAACGGAAAAAGAATATAATATGGAGGCATGGGTGACAAGGCATGGGAGTCATTAAATGAAGAGAAAAAGAGAGCATGGCTTTCAAGAGCTATCACTCACTCACCACTCTCATTCTCTCATTCCCTCAACACTCTCTCATTCTCTTCCTCTTCTTCTTCTTCCTCTCACACAAAATCCATTCTTGAAAAATTATTCGAGCTAACCTTGTGTCTAAACCAACATCAAATTGTTGGATATGTAGTCCTAGAGGCCATTATTGTATATGTATACATGTGGATGCTGGGGATATGCATATACAGGACGTTCTTGCTCAGTTTTATTGTATATTTTATCAGTAGTCTTTATCAGGATATGTGTATTCATTTTTATTGATGCTTTATCCAGCTTTCACATATTGATAAAGACTTGGTATAGTGGTATACTATTATGGTTTGACTTTATCTTAACATGGCATATGTTATACACGCTATTACATATTGCGGTTACATGTTGATAAAGCCCGTAGGATCTTGCTTGACTACTTGCGTTGTGATGGCGATCATACTTGTGGGCGCTAGGTAGTCTATAAGCACATCCTTAAATGTCCCAAGTCGCAGGAGTATCGAGATCGGGCATCGATACTCCAAAGTAGACTTGCGTCTATGTTTCTAAACCCCGACGAGGGGCGGTGGTTAGTCCCTCATCGTTAGTTAGTAGATGTTGTATATATTTTGCACCCACGCTAGTCCAGCCCCCGCTCTGTCGTTAGTTAAGTAACCTAACAGGTGGTGACGGGGCCCAGTGGCGAATGCGGATGGCATATACGTACATTGTATTTTCGTTCTTTTCTAGTGTGACAGGTTAATTGATGGGACCACATTAATTTTGAGTAATGCAAGAAAAGAAACCTAAAAAGATGTTGGAACAAATTTCGAAAAACTATAGATATATTCTTTAGTTTTGCATAGTGGTATTCAATTGTGAATATCCAGCACCTCATTCTAGGAGGCAAAAGCCGAGATCCCATCTCGGGGAGTGACCTCTTGAGCAAAAGATATACTGTATATTACTCGGTTTTCTTCAAAACCAGAAGTTTTCAAAAGCGGAACTTAAACCACTCATTTTCAAAACTGCTCAGGTTCCTTCAACGATATCAAGTTCATTACGTTAAAGGATTTTTCGCCAATAACCCAGCCGTAGCCCTCCGTCATTTCAGATAAGTAGCAGTTAGTATTCATGCTATGTACGTTGGTCTCTATCAAGGCATAGTGAACAGTAGCTAAATGTCACTTATCTGTTGCATTTTAGAATGCGATTAATTAGGACAGTCGCATAGCCACTTTGGTCTCTATCATGGGCTAATGCGGGTGGGTCTATGTTAATCCAGGACAATGGCGGGTTGAACTTGACTGGCGACTTATGGTACGTTGGTCTCTATCATGACCATATGTCGTTAGGGGAAAAAACTACATCGGGAGTTTCAAATATATAGGAAACTTGCAGTTTTAGCATACCTTATGGGGTGTGGTGACTAGAGTGGATTCAATCTAGGTCATCACACAATGATAGTTGGATCTCGATCCCATTGATGAGTAGGATTATTCTTAGGAGATTATTTCACTTAACAATATATGCGATAAACCAAATAGGTGTCTAGAACGGTGTTGGCGGGGCTACGCCTCCATAGAAAAGTGGTTGTATAATTAAGGAACTTCGCAAAAGCGTTGGAAAACCTCCCTCGAAGCACCAACACAAGCCTGGCCGAAAGGTTAAGCAAGTATTGTGACGTGCGATTAATCCTTACTAGTTCTTCTTTCAAGGTTTGAAGAATAATTTGAGGAAACAGTGGGAGCCATACTGATTAAATAAATTAATAACCAATCTAATCTTGCAAGAGCGCATGCTAAGTGTTTCTTTTCTCTCTCTCCAGGTAGCAACCATTTCACGCCATAATCAAGATAATAAAATGAATCTCTTGACCGATCCGAATTTTTATTCCGAGCTGGGAACGTCGATTTGGCTCTAACTTATGACGGCGGTCATAAGTACGAGCAAGGGAAAGAGGATTGCATGAATTCCTTGATGACCCCAATGAAGAAGATGAATATTATTACGTCTCCTTCAGGTGTTTTTGTTATTGAGAACAGTTTTTCGGTTAGTCCAACCTCCTGGGTACTAGTTACCGGATCAGGATCTCATACTGTCATTTATTGCATGGACTGAGTAAAAGTAGGATAGTTGGACCTGGTGATATGTCCCTTAGAGTAGGGAACTGAGCTCAAGTTAATGCTGTTGCCGTCGGTGAATATCACCTAGCATTGCCAAGTGACAATACTATGATTTTGAACAATTACTACTATGTACCTTCCATGGTTTGCAACATCATATCAGTTTCTTTACTTAATAAAATTGGATATAATTTTGTTCTTGCTGGGTTTTCCCCTCCACCCTGGCCATCTACCGTGGCCGATGCGGAACAAAAACTGGCGTTTAAAATTTTTGGCGCAAACAAAACCCTCTCAAGATCGAACCATAAAGCTACACTAGCAAAAAAACAAAAAGCTAAACTAAAGGGTTAAAGGTGTTATATCGAATGAACCAAGTCTTTCGATCTTCCATTAACTTCCTTAGCTCCTTGAGGTGTGCTCGATCAAGCTTGGCCGCTATTCTTCCTCCGTCGAAGATGATCCACCCAAGGGATGTAGTTATGGATCTAGCTCCACATCGAAAGCAAGTGAAGCAAATAGGGATTCTAGGATTCTAGTCTAGAATGCCTAGGATATAGTGATCTAAGTGTTTATCTATCACATCTCACCTCCTCTCATGATTCTCAACACATGAGAGGATTGAGAGGAGGTGCAAGATGAAGGTGGAGGAAACTCAAGAAAACCAAGAGTAGAGTGATGCTAATGGTGACGAGAAGAGAGCTCAAGAAATGAACCATCTCAAAAAATAGTGAAGCATCCATGAGAGATAAAATCCCATGGCTAGGTTTTGTAAAACATTTTTCCAACTAAAATATACAACCCATACTTAAATAGTATGCACAAATGAATTTAAAATTCATTTGTGCACACTATGCAAGCATGGTACTCACCATACTCCCATCAAGTCAATGCCACCTCATTTATCCATTTAAAATAAATAGTCAAACCCTAAAATGAGGTGTCTACCTTCTAGAATGTTTTCGGGAAAAAATACGGATTACATTCTACTGTATATACATACCTGTATTCGTACTGAAATACGAATACCCAAAGAGATAGAATTACGCAAAGAACATAATACTAGAATATACATATCGAAATATATATATATATATATATTTAAATTATTAAATCAATACCTGATTCAATAATCCGTCTCAAACCCGAGCCGGCTAGTATCATCAACTGTCCGATCGAAAGTCCGGGTACAAAGTACAGTCGATCGATCGAAACCCTGCACGTATCCAATACGGCTACTACATCATTTCGCTAGAACCAGGGAAACCCTCTTTGTGGAACACTAATGACTCGTCAATATGCTGGCAGTGGGTTTAACCACAACTACGTCAGCGACACTAGCTATACGTAACGGCTAGCCAGGTATTGAGCGAAAGGAAGCAGACGAGAAAGCTCATACAAACCCCAACTGAGCCTGTCCATGAAAATCTCCATACTGTTCGGTCTATTCATCTGAGAGTATCGCATATCGGGTCTAAGGGATAGATAAAGTCAGACCCCTAATAACGCGATATTTCATGTCGGTATGAAGCCCATCACCCACTGAGAAACTACTGATCCAAATCAGTAATTCTTGTCCACCGTAGCCATGGATTTCTGGTGATGGCCACCCGTACACAACGCGACATCAACCCCCAATACCGGGAGAGACGAATCCCCGACAATCCGCTCACTGCCTCCATATGGCTCGGGACTGTACCCAACTAAAACCTGTTTGCCCGACTCCTTTAAGACGTGGTAGGGTAGTAATCAAAGCACAGTGGGAACACATACGAGATAAATGACGATCTCAGGTGGAAAGACTAACCTGTACTCATGTCACCTGGGAACTGCTATCTGACAATATGTATAATACCAACTAGCATGTTCCCGGCGAGTCCGTCCGGTGTACTCATAACCCAATGACCACATGTATACTATCTTAGGTGACTAACTGACACCAATGGCTTGTGAGACCAACCACCGCCCCTCATCGATGTCTCGATAAGTACACACTAGTTTACTCCGTAGTATCGATGCCCAATCTCGATACTCCCATGACTAAGGACATTTAAGGATGTGATTATAGACAACCCAGCTCCCATGTATATGATCACCAATATAATGCCTGTAGTCAAGCAAGAATCCTATGGGCTCTATCAACATGTAATAGTGATCTGTATTGCCACCTAATGTTGTACATGATGATAAAGACAAACCTGATTGCATACTATCATCTCGAGTAAGACTGTTCTCCCCGTATAGGTCCTCCCTCAATCATCACAACTGCGTTCCTACGATTCAATAATTGACTTGAGGGCACTATAGGCAACAATCTCCCACTTGCACTTAAGGCTAATTATTGTGGTGTCGCATACTCACAGCCCGTGTGATACCGAATACCCAACTTCTCTACTAATCAGTTTCGCAAAGCCCATTTGTGAAACTATTGCGTTCGAGAAATAGCCTCAGTGAGTGGATCCGCTCCGGTGTTTCTTTCTTTATCTTTCTATATATCAACTTCGCAGAGAAATACTATCTCCCGAATTGAGCGATACCTGTCTTAGAATTTGTCTGGATATCTGATAGGACCCAGTTCACAAATGAACTCCAAATCCAACAAACTTCTTAGACTGTATTATCCACTGAATTTAATCGGTATCCTGCGCCATGCCCTCCGCAGTATCCACTTGGACCACCTGTCTAACAAACTGCCCCTCAAAAAGAGGCAAAACTATAACTCTGACAGGCAATTTTTCATGCAGGTCACCTTGGAAGCAAAAAATGATAACCGCCTCCCAAAGAAGGCTGTCGTTACCATATACCAAGAACATTCACTTATATTCATAACTGCTTCCCAACATTTCTCCAGGATTGGATTAATATATGCTTATTACAGCTAGTGCAAAAGTAATATCTGGTGTGGTACTTGAAAATTCATGATTGAGTCAATTGCCTAAGCAAGAGATCTATCAATCATGCAAATCCCTCTCTACATCAGTCTAGAAGACATCTCTTTAGAGAGAGTGACTCCACCACCTGCGGGTACACCACCACATCAGGAGTCGTCCAATCTAAAACACTTTAGAATAGTATCAAAGTACCCAAACTGGGATATTTCCCAAATCTAGATCTAAAACCATAGATCTAGTGACCAGAATCCCTAATATTTTATCCAGATTCTATGTAGAGAAACACCCTGTGACAACCAAACTCTAACCGATCGTAGTATAGGAATATGACTTCCTATCATGAGCATGTCATCCAAATACCAGGACATCACTCCCTACCACCTTCTTACCAGATCCATCTGTTAGGAATATGTATGCCCTAAAGGCCATTATTGTACATGTGATGTATATTATAGTAGATGCTTGGACATATATATAGAGGATTTTCTTGCTCGACATGATAGTATGCTATCTGGTTACTCTTTATCTTAACATGTTGACTTGTATTCTTTCCTGTCTTGCTCTCACATGTTGATAAAGCCCTTATGATATGTACTTGACCACCAGGATTATGATGAGATCATAGTAGTGGAGCCAGGGTGGTCCAAAAGTACATCATTTAATTGGTTCCTAGTCGAGGGAATATCGAGACAAGGGCATCGATATTCCAAAGTAGACTAGTGTGTACGTTTCTTTTCCCTTAAAGGGCAATGGTTGATCCCACAACCATTGGTGTATGACATCAAATATTGTACATTGGTGCTCATTGGAGAATGGTTACACCGAACAGGACTCGCCAAGGACTCCTATGTGGCAGTATACCTATCGTCAGATAGCAGTCCTCTGGTGACACCGGTACAGGTTAGTCTGTAGACCCGAGATCTTCATAGATTCTTGTGTGGCTCCCATTGTGCTTTTATTTCCTCCCTACCACGACTCAAAGGAGTCAGGCAAACAGGTGGATTTTGGGTACAATCCCGAGTTACATTGAGGCAATGAGCGATAGGAGGGGTTTTGTCTCTCCCGGTATTGGGGGTTGATGTTGCGCTATGCTCGATCGACTATAACTGGAAGTCCCTGGCTAGGGCTGCTGCTGAGATTTACTGATAAGAGTTATCAGTAGTTTCTCGAATCGTTATAGGTCAGACATCGGCATGACTTATCACGTTCCTGAGGTCTGACGTTTACCATCCCTAGACATGATATGCGACATATCAGACGAAGAGACCGGACTGTACGGTAGTGTTACTGATATGCTTCATGGAGAGTACGGACGAGCTTGCTTGTTGATCTTCATATCGCTCAATACCCGGGTAGCCATTACGTCCAGCTAGTACCGCTGACGGTTTGTAGTTGATTGATGTGATCATCACCTACTGCTGGCGTATTGACGAGTCTTTAGAGTCCCATACAGAAGTTTCCTGGTTCGAGCGAAACGAAGTAGGGCACATATGTTGATATGTGCGTGGGCCTGATTAAATATGAGTATATCATACCGTATTATAATATGGCAGTTATCTGATGTCGGTCAGGTTATATATGATATAACCGGATTATCGAATCAAGTGTTGGTTTGATAATGTGATATTCAGATTAATGATATTAGTCGTTATATGTGATATAACCGGATTATTAGATCAAGTGTTGATTTAATAATGTGATATAATTATATCTTAACTAATATTATTAGCTCACGAATTTTATTTCTTAATATATATTAATATATATATATATATATTTGATATATGTATATATATATATATATTATATGAAGCATGGCATCTATTTTCTATTTTTTAGAAAATACAAAATGAGGTGAAAATTGTGGAGATATTTGTGTAATGGGAAAGGCATGTGTTTTATTATTTGTATATTACTCTTGACTCACTATTTAAGTACGGTTGCAATTTATTATTGCATTTTGTTCCAAGCTTGAATAAGTGAGGGGATAGATATTCATTTTTCTCATTCTATGCTTGCACTCTCTCTTGAGTTCATGCCTTAGCCATTTCTTGACCTCTAGCTCTCTCTTGCTCTATATAATTTTCTTCACCTCACTTCCATGTTCAAACCCTTACATGTGATGTGAATCATTGAACTTGTGAAAACCCTAGTGAGCAAATTAAACCCCTACTTCACCATCACACATTAGATTAGCAATTTGATGTGGAGTGTATCCTTCACTAATGAGATTAGTGAAGGGTTAGCTTGAGCTTGTGGACTTCGGGTGGATCGTCTTTGGCACGAAGATCACAAAGGAGGTTCTTTCATCTTGAAGAGGAGCCTAGTGGAGTCGCGTGAACCACAACCCGGAGCTATTGAAGAGAAGGACTCGAACAACAAAGGTTGTTTGTTTTTTTCTTATCTTTAGTTCATCACATCATCATAGGCAAACCCTAATAATCTAGTAAAGATATTGTTAGTCTATCTTAGCACCTTATAAAATTTGAATTTGGCATGCCTAATATCACTAGATCCTCATGGTGGTGCTAGGATCGACTTTCACCATCTGTTATTCTGACGATGTCAAACTCTATAACTGTCAAATCAAAAATAGATGATCTATTTCCTCTATTCCTGCTTTAGTCTATAAATAGACATAAGAAACTTTCCCACTACGCTTCCGCTGCTCCCACTGACTACAACAACCATCTGGCGGAGTCATATACACGTGTACTTCTAAAACTAGTTTAGAATGACGTTATACTCATCCTCCTGCCAGATCTCAGAGTCTAGAAAAACAGTAGTGGCAAGTTTAGGTAAACAAAACCTCCCTGTCACCGTCTCTGAGAAGACCGAAGTACCTCTCGGGTGCCTGAGGTTACCCACCAAATCTGCGGAGTGGCTTGTGGATTGTCGAATCCAATTTGAATCTTTTAGTTCTATTATGTCACGACCCGAAGTACGGAACATGACCGGCACTTAAACTACGAACGTCTCGAGACGTACGTAATCTAAGTAAACCGAAAACCCAGAAATCCAAACCAAGAAAAGTAGTAGAGTGAAGGAAAACCAATTTAAAATCAAGTAGTTTTAATAGCATAAGCCGAGTTATGCGGTTTTAAAAACATCAAGTATTTCCTGAAAATTTCGGCAGAGTCTCCTTTGTAAATACTGGCTCCCAAACGGGATACAACATGAATAGTATACGAAATCAATAAAAAGGCATCCCCAAGCGGGAGCTAGCTCTTCGTCAATCGACAGTCACAACCACACAAGAAATATAATATACAACGCCAGGGGCAAGGATCAAAACTCAAAAGGAACTCAAAACAACAAGAAAACCATAGAAATACAACGCGCGACTCTAAGGTCGAAAGAATAACATCACTGGTCTCTATCTCAAAAATAAAACATGTTTGGTTGATGGAACTTCTAGATACAACAGAATAATGATATACACGATATATAATGGGGTACGATACAAGTAAACCGACCTACTAGCAAATCACCCGAAGGAAACTATGCCCGCAAAGCCGTAAAGAAACCTGTACGGCAAACCTGCAAGAAACTGGGGCACAACGGGGGTGAGTTGCCAACTCGTGAATAGAAAAACATCTACGCATAGAAATCACATAAATAACGTAATCTAGGTCAATGATCATAATATATCCTCAAATATATGAATAACATGCAGCCTATAACAATGGCTAGGGTAATATCTAACCCGAGTGTGATCTCATGTGCCCGTGTCAGTGCCTCAGGTAGCAATATATCATATGAATGAGGTATGAATGCATGAAAACAGAATACATATAAATGAAGAACCGTTTTCATAAATTAATGAGATTTCCTTTGTATTTTTAAAATGAGGTATCATGAATGAAATCAGCATCAACAGTGTCTAGCATCGACACAAAACATAAATCTCAATGTTTCAAAGCGTCAGGCTCCGGCTATCCGGACTTGCCTGTATCATCAAATCTCAGTACCTCAATACCTCGAAATCTCAATGTCTCAATCTCAATTTCTAGGGCGCCGTCAGTCCAGACCGGCCCCTACCATCCATCTCAAGACCACGACGGTATCCTCCGGATATCCGACGTGTCGGGTAAAATCACCGGGAGGTAGTCTCCACCTGCCAGGCTCATCGTCATCACCACGAGCTTCTTGCCCTGGGGTACCTTACCGGATCCACCATGTACCCGAAATGATTCATCCAACTCCTCGCACCGGGTCTCGAAATCCATCAGCAAACTCATGATGGACGACTCATACATCATGAGAAAAACCGCGCTTTTCATTTAAAAAGAGAAAGAAGAAGTTTGTATATGTTTTGCGGTTTTCCCCAAATCCAGAAAATCTCATGAAAATCCGAATCCAAAACCTCAATAGAACGTAAAAAGTGAATATATGCATGAGAATCCATGAATGCGGCATAACAATGAATAACAGTATGCATGAAGTAGCAGGTAATAACTACAATGTCTAAACTAACATATAAGGCAAGTACACTAATATCATGTCTAAACTATTAGCTAACAGGCTATGTCAAGCAATAATATTTTCTAAGGTGTACGTGACATGGCAATTACCGATGAAGATGTGTGTGAGCCGGCAAGTAAGTGTACGTGGTACATACGCATCATCGGTAATGATGCTGGTGTCCTAACCGCAAGATATCAACAGTAGAATATGAAGCATAATATAAGCATGCGATGCGGAGCGAACAACAATAATGAGCGGGAGCTGAATACTAGACGCAACGATAACTAATCTGCATTACAGGTAGGAGTCTAATCTAATCTAACAACTACACTAAACTATACGGCTGAACTAACAAGCTGAACTACAGGTAAGGAAGCCGCCTATCATCTGAGTCGATACATATACATACCTGTATATATACAGTCGGTGATCTCGCCTCAATAATATCATATCCGATACCATATCTATAAGCAGGCATCCCAAGTCAAGAGTGCGGATCAATCATCAATATAGCTCGTACGTAAATCCGTCGTACGGCATCCCAAATCTGGGTACGGGTCAATATCACATTCATCATACTATTCACATGGTATCCTCTTTATCAAATATCATGATCGGGGTACTGATCTACGCCTAGTACAATACTGATACCGCCTAAGTATGCATGCACGTGTGTGAAACACTACGTCAAGGACCCGCTACAACGTCATGTCGTATCTCAAATACGAATCCTGCTATATCACCGATCTCACGGCCTCAAATCAAATCTCATCGACTCATCTTAAATCCCAAGTACTATCCTCATTATCCATGCATGTGTATATGAATGTACATATGCATAGTGTAACGTCTTCAAAATAATAAAATATGATTTTTGGGAAATTTTATAATTTAATATTATTTTAATGAATATTTTAATATTCTGGTATAATTAAATACAGATAAATGGGGAAAAATTATGGAAAATTCTAAAATACGGTATTTTAAGGAATTGCCTCGTTTTCTGTGCATGCCCCCATTTCCTCTAGTTTTGACCCTGAGTATGTCTAGTTTTGACTGATTCCATCTAGGGTGAAATCTGGGTTGATTTTCCTATGTTGGTGTATAATTTGGGACTTGTTTTAGCATGGATTTTGGTATTTGGTGATTCATTCCTGTCGGTTGGCGTTTGGACGTCAACGACAAGTGGATTTTGATTGTGTTTACATGCGAGTCGATAGGTTTTTACCTATGCGGGTAGCGTGTGCTATTTTGGTTTCCGATGTGATTTTCATGTGCTTTAGCATTGTGATATACTTGTAGGTACCCCGCGTGATGTTGAGGCAAAGGAGGTGAAGATAGCGACATCGGCTTTGGCACACGAGAAGCAAGGTGAGTAGATTATATCTACAGGGGGAAGTCGGGTGGATGGCGTATAGCACCCCCGCAGTCCGTAGATAGATTATTATGTAGTTATCGTGATATTAGGTGTATTATGGATAGTACAGGGTTAGAAGTGACTAGTGCAGTTCATAGTCGCGAACCCTAGGATAGAATTACACCTATACACACACCCTTGCTTATCACTTGTACTTGCACTATGATTGATGATATGTGATGACTTTGGAGATGAGTCGATGATGTGGGCTTGGTGCCCTGGGATCGGTGATTTGATACGATTCATATGTGGGATATGACTTGTGATTCTTGCGGGCTTGGGATATGTGTTTACCCCCGCATGCATACTTTACTGATGTTACCGTTTTGTACTAGACATAGAGTAGTACTCCAGACTATATGTTCTGATGATGGTGATATCTGTTATGTGATGAGACAGTGAGATGTTGACCCCTACCCAGCTTTTGGGGATGCCGTACGATGATTTACCGTACGTGCCGATATTGATGATAGATCCGCACTCATAACTCGAGGATATCTTATGATATGACATTGAGGCGAGATCACCGACTATATATCTTTATATATATACCGACTCAGATTTAGGTGGTTTCCACACCTACCCCTCCTGTTTGACCTGATACTTAGGTGTAGTTGCATAGTAGATACTTCACTATGGTGTTGACTACTAGATTTCTGCATCTTCATGCTATTCGCATTGCTGGCATATGTTCATTGCTATATTATTATCATGCTGTTAGGACACCAGCACCATTATCGATGATGCGTATGTTCCACGTACACTATTTGCCGGCTCACACACTTCATCATCGATAATTACCATGCCACTACACTGTAGTACTATTGCATTCATGAGATGATTCTTCCTTCGACATATGCACATTACTATTCCATGTTGCATGATTTCCGATATGATTACTGTTCTTTACATGTCGCATACGTCATGGATTGACTGCATAGCACATCGCATTGGATTTACTTCCTGATGTTGGATTTTCATGTGATTTCTGGTTTTTGAGGACCGAGGGGTTATTTAAGAAAAGAGGCACTTTTATGAAAACCCGGTACCTCGTGATATGATATTTCGGTGCATCCACCACGCGTTTTCTCGGTGCTGAGACGTGTGCTTGAAACCCGATTCGAGGAGGTGATGATCCGTTGCGGGTTCGTGGTGGGCCCGGTATGGTTCCCCTCGGCGAGATTATCGATGGGTTTGCCGATTGAGCCTGGAGGCGGGCGAGTACCTACCGGTGATTGTATTTGAGCTCGGCGGATATCTGGAGGATACCGGCCGCAGTCGAGAGATGGGCTGACCCGTACTGCCGGGGGCCGAGGGCCGATACCGCAGACGGAGCCCAGAGATGGACATGGGTTGACTCGTACTGCCGGGGGCCGAGGGCCGATACCGCCGACGGAGCCCCATATGGATGAGGATTTACGTGTCGATGCTAGGCACGGGTTTTCATGATGTTTTTCCATGATATTGTTTATATCCTCATACTTGCATACTTGATGCTTATCGTCAGTGGGTGACGAGTGGACGGGTTCCACATACATACAGACATGGATTATATACAGACTTGGATCATATACAGACTGGTTTTACATTGATCATACTTTATTTGTATATATAACAGGGTATGAGGGCGCTGTTATATATACCCTTACACCAATATTAGTGGTATGGGACGCTAATATATGTGTATTGATATCATTGATATTTCATCATGGTTACTTCATGCAGACATACCTTACACTGATGACATGTGATTACCTGAGTACCTGGCACTACATACATGATTAGATGTTACCTTGCCACCCTATTACACTCAGATGTACTCTTGTGGATTATATTATTGATCGTTGACTTAGGTTTATGTCTTGCATTCGGTTTCTGCTTGTAGATGTTTCTATTCACGAGTTGGCAACTCACCCCCGTTGTGCCACAGTTCTTGCAGGTTCTGCCGTACAGGTTCTATTGCGGCATTTCTGGCACACTTTCTTCTTGCGGGTGACTTGCTTTGGTAGGTGGATTCTTTCGCATCAAGAACCACCATTGTATTTATTTATTTCATTGTATCTAGAATTTCCATCAACCAAAACTTGTATTGTTTCAGACCTAGACTAGTGATGTATTATTTCGACCTTAGAGTCGCGCTTAGTAGTATTGCGTTTTTTTCTTATTGCTTTTGAGTTTTCTTTGGATTTGATCCTCGCCACTAGGCGTTGTATATTATTGCTGCATATGTGGTTGTGACCGTCGATTGACGAAGAGCTAGCTCCCGCTTGGGGATGCCATTATCATTGCATACATATTGTTATACTTGTTGTACCCTATTCGGGGCCAGTTTTTCAAAAGAAACTCTGCCGAAATTTTTAGAAAAGACTTTATTGTTTTCAAAACGTACCTTCGGCTTAGTTATTTAAAAACCTTGATTTCAAACCTGTATTTCTTCACTTCTTCAAACCAGTTTTCTTTACTTATTCTCAAAAATGGTTTTAGATTTCTGGGCTTTTGGCTTACTTGGATCAGATGGAGTCCTATAGGCTTCATATGGTTCAAGGGCCAGTCACGTGCTCTTTCGGGTCGTGACAAAGTTGGTATCAGAGCGCTAGGTTGACCTTGGTTCGAGTCTGAGTTTGACTATGTGGAGCCTAGGGCGTTGTTTATATACGAAACTTAGGCTTGACCTTACGGAACTTAGACTTGGTCGATGGGGTATTCGACCCGAACATTCGTCGTATTAGGATGACCCTTGGTTGATGGATTAGGTGACTAAAGTAGAGTGACATACCGTTGGTATGTTCCGCGGCATACTTACGACACGTCACTCCGCTTAAGGAACCATAGGATGTACATACTTTCGAGATCAGTGATTCTCTTCATATCCTGGATTATACATCTATTTGAGATCCCCGATTCTATTAGTTTCATGATCATACCTCCATTGATGCTGTTCCTTCCTATAATCATGTATCCACTTTGGATCTGTTGTTTCCTTTCTTGCCATTGATGTGCTCTCTTTGATACTCGACTGAGGTTCCTGTCGCCATGTTTGAGCGCAGTTTGGGCTGCTGCTAGGGTTACGGCCGGTGTGAGCTCGTTTGGTACGAGGGCCGACCATTGTGTTTTCTGGTGACATGGGAACGTCTCGAGTTAGTGTTGGTGATTGTGACCTCTAGTGGAGGCGAGTGCTTGGTCTTGCACCGGATGATCGGGCCATTGTTAGAGCTGCCAGTTGAGAGAAGACTGTTGATGTACAGCATACCTCAGAGATTGTGATGTCGCCTACCGTGCAGACAGATGGACCAGCTGTGGCTGAGATTGACAGGATGTTGCTTTCGGAGCTTACGAGCTGAGATTGCCGGAGCTTTCGGGCAGTCATGCGACTGATGATAGCTAGTCTACCCGATTTGAGAGACGAAGGTGATTCGTCCGATTTTGCGCCAGAGCGGGCCCAGATGAGTTGAAGATTTCCAGTATGGAGAGTCTTACTCAGATCTAGAGCAGACCGACTCAGAGATGACCGCTTATGTATTGCCTTTCCTGGAGGATTGAGGCGTTGTTCGGCGTACAGGCGTATGAGCCAGTTGCTACTGCAAATGACGAGATATCGCCCAGATGGTTGGAGCTACTGCAGCATGAGCATGTTCTTGGAGTTATGATAGCGAGTCGCTAGTCACCGAGGATGAATGACTAGGACGTGTGGTGAGTTTGCTTACCCGATGCGATTCATCAGGTGGATCGATTCCAGATAGAGACGACTTCACGCAGGTTCGTTGAGAGTCGATAGAAACGATCGAATGTCAGGAACCTATTTTCCAAGTTTAAAGTATACGGAAAGACATGCAGGTGATTCTATGGACCCTCTAGAAGAATGAAACCCTAACTCGACTTAATGACCGTGTGAAAGCCTTTGAACCTTCGGGTTTGCGGCGGTTCCTCGGCGCCATTAGTGAGGCTTGGGTTTGCCCTTCTACGGCAGGACCACCGACGCTGTGGCATGTACTCGATACTATTAAACTGTACCCGAGATGTGAGCTCTTGGGGGATTATGAGGATCTGGCGAGTCGATCGGATGGTTCGACATCTTCGGATATCGTGATGGGACACTGCTTGGGAGACTCCAGATGCGAGCATAGCCGTTGGAGCACAGTACATGCAGCCATGATGAGACGAGTCCGAATCAGTCGACATTGACGCAGAGTGAAGAAAAGAGTTCGCAAGATATTTCGACGAGATGACGTCCCACTCCGCTGACATCAGAGATGTGATACGCACCCCGAGGCGTGGTATGTGGATAGATCTTCCAGAAAGAAGCGCAATATGTATGCAGCCGTTCCGGAATGAGCTTTAGCTTCAACATCGGATGACGACTTCCGGGCATTTCGGCAGGTTTGAGATTTGAGAAGGAACCTCGACAGGACCTTTCTGGAGTACGATACGAGAAGACCTAGACCAGGAGTGGTCGTATTGCGCACACCCAGCAGGACAGAGTTCGGCATTGTCGACGGGGTAGTCGACTAAGTTCGGATAAAGGAACTTACCCAGATGCGTTGCGGATTGACCAAGGACGGACGAGTGATAAGTATTCCTCCGATGGTTAGGACGTGTTCCTGAGGACCAGTTCGGCCTGACATCTTCTACGGAATGATGAAGCTACAGAGTACGCGATTTCGAGTCCGTACGAGAGACTTCAGATTGACTGCGGCCGAGAACAGTGCGGTGCATCGTAGCTTAGCATGACGCCATAATGGATGGCGATAGATACAGGTGGAACAAGAGGTTCGTGTGAGACACTGACGAGCTGTCATTGCTTCCCGTCGAGACTAGAGACCTGATATGCTTACAGAGACGTTGGGATGTGACCAGTTTCTGAGAAAATATTGTGCTGAGGACACAGGTGTCTTTTGAGCGAGAAGAGGTTGTGCAGGAAGGCCAGCCTCTGTACAGATCGGCATAGGCATGCTTGGAAGAGACCTTGAGCAGGATCCCTTCCAGGACATTGCTGCCATGATGATTGCACCCAGGATCAGATGTGTGACGTGCTTTCAGAGAGCCAGAGGCCGACGCCAGTGATATGCTGCCTTACGAGTGGTCGTGAGGTTTGACCGAGAGGTGACCAGAGAAGTGCCAGAACGGAATCGTCCCCGTTAGCACATCTGACAGGGCCGATGAGCCGGTTGACTGTGAGATTGGAAATCCACGGAGAAGATAAGGACCCAGAGAGCCAGAGGACGCCAGATCGTGAGCAAGAGGCAGGTAGATATCCTGCGCTGCTAGCAGTGGATTGCACCGACTCCTTCTCGACCTTGAAGGAGGAACTACCGACGACGGTATTTATGATTTGTGATTTTGTGATTCGATTATCACGTATCCGTCATTTTGGATTTCGGTATTTTGGGCGTTCTGTTTGCATGATTTAGTTTTGATGACTGAGTTTCATGATATTTGATTTTGTGCACCATGGTTGCACCTACTGGGTATTTATACCTTGTACATAGTTATTACTCTTGAGCTGTTCATTGCGATTTCATGCCTATTTTATGCTGGTGATTTGATTTACGTTTCCAGCAGAGTTTCATGTAATTTTAGTGTTTTGATTTTGCACTCGGTATAGCTTATATGTACTTGTAGTGCATCGATATGTGTTTTGTGCCCGCAGCTGCACACGTTTATGATTTTCTTCATATCTGGATACACTTGGTGTTGCTGCTTACGTATTTGAGTTATTGCTTGGTATTTGTGCATGGGATGCACCAGTTCTATACTTCGTGCATTTGTCGCACCAGTTTTATGTTTCTTGCGTTTATCGCATCAGATTTATATTTCGTGCCTTTGTTGCACCAGATTTATATTTTGTGCATTACGATTGCACCTGACTTCGATTTGATGCCTTTCGGTATGTCGATTTTGATTGTGATATTGATGTGGATTCTTGCACTCCGTGCTTTGGGGTTTGACTTACGCATATTCGACGTTGCTATTGGATTTTGTGATTCCGTGCATATTGAGTGCGCAGGGTCTAGATTTTCATTCGTGCATGATGGATGCACCGATTTGGATTTTCGCGCATGTTGGGCGCATGTTTTGAGATACGATTTTGGGGCACACCAGATGCACTAAATCGAGATTCTTCGTGCATTTTAGATGCACCTGTTTTGGCTGTCAGGCACACATGTTGTCTATGACAGATGCTTCGTGCACACCCGTTGCACCTAGATGTTGTTTTGTGCACATGTTTAGCGCATATATGGATTTTGATTTCCGTGCGCGTCAGACGCACAGGGTGGTGTTATGTGCATTTTTGGAATTTATTCCTTTTGGAGCAGTACATTTTTATGATGTGGGATATTTGCTTTCATACTGAGCAGGACTAGTCAGTGGACAGTGCCTGGATATATTTTGCATGCATCGATAGTTATCGAAGGGATTTCCGAAAAGCGAGCTATAGTCTCAGTATATACCTACGTGTCCGATATGACACAAAACGTTTTAAAAACAAGGAAACCCTTCTGATTATTTTCAAAACGGTGGAACGTGCTTATTAAACAAAGGATATATATACACATATATAGTTATTTTCTTATGAGAAACGTCCGCCACTGTGCAGTGTTACGCGCATCGCACAGCGACTTAAAAAGATTTGGCATACAGTTGCATCAGCTAATTACATGTATAGATTGGGTGTCTACATGTATAGTCTTGGTCCATATCATATTGATTTTGTATTGGATTTGACATTGTGTCGTTACCATAACTCCGATGATTGCGGATGCTTGATGGAGTGTTGCTTTTGAGTTATCTGCTCAGTACTCATGCGCATGCATTGCGCTATGATGTTTTAGGTATAGATGATTTCGGAGCCCCGATGACTTGGAATTTGTATTGAAATATTTTAGTATTTAGGGGTTTAAATTTAAATTCGGGGACCGAATTTCTTTAAGGGGGGTAGATTGTAACGTCTTCAAAATAATAAAATATGATTTTTGGAAATTTTATAATTTAATATTATTTTAATGAATATTTTAATATTCTGGTATAATTAAATACAGATAAATGGGGAAAAATTATGGAAAATTCTAAAATAAGGTATTTTAAGGAATTGCCTCGTTTTCTGTGCATGCCCCCATTTCCTCTAGTTTTGACCCTGAGTATGTCTAGTTTTGACTGATTCCATCTAGGGTGAAATCTGGGTTGATTTTCCTATGTTGGTGTATAATTTGGGACTTGTTTTAGCATGGATTTTGGTATTTGGTGATTCATTCCTGTCGGGTGGCGTTTGGACGTCAACGACAAGTGGATTTTGATTGTGTTTACATGCGAGTCGATAGGTTTTTACCTATGCGGGTAGCGTGTGCTATTTTGGTTTCCGATGTGATTTTCATGTGCTTTAGCATTGTGATATACTTGTAGGTACCCCGCGTGATGTTGAGGCAAAGGAGGTGAAGATAGCGACATCGGCTTTGGCACACGAGAAGCAAGGTGAGTAGATTATATCTACAGGGGGAAGTCGGGTGGATGGCGTATAGCACCCCCGCAGTCCGTAGATAGATTATTATGTAGTTATCGTGATATTAGGTGTATTATGGATAATACAGGGTTAGAAGTGACTAGTGCAGTTCATAGTCGCGAACCCTAGGATAGAATTACACCTATACACACACCCTTGCTTATCACTTGTACTTGCACTATGATTGATGATATGTGATGACTTTGGAGATGAGTCGATGATGTGGGCTTGGTGCCCTGGGATCGGTGATTTGATACGATTCATATGTGGGATATGACTTGTGATTCTTGCGGGCTTGGGATATGTGTTTACCCCCGCATGCATACTTTACTGATGTTACCGTTTTGTACTAGACATAGAGTAGTACTCCAGACTATATGTTATGATGATGGTGATATCTGTTATGTGATGAGACAGTGAGATGTTGACCCCTACCCAGCTTTTGGGGATGCCGTACGATGATTTACCGTACGTGCCGATATTGATGATAGATCCGCACTCATAACTCGAGGATATCTTATGATATGACATTGAGGCGAGATCACCGACTATATATCTTTATATATATACCGACTCAGATTTAGGTGGTTTCCACACCTACCCCTCCTGTTTGACCTGATACTTAGGTGTAGTTGCATAGTAGATACTTCACTGTGGTGTTGACTACTAGATTTCTGCATCTTCATGCTATTCGCATTGCTGGCATATGTTCATTGCTATATTATTATCATGCTGTTAGGACACCAGCACCATTATCGATGATGCGTATGTTCCACGTACACTATTTGCCGGCTCACACACTTCATCATCGATAATTGCCATGCCACTACACTGTAGTACTATTGCATTCATGAGATGATTCTTCCTTCGAAATATGCACATTACTATTCCATGTTGCCTGATTTCCGATATGATTACTGTTCTTTACATGTCGCATACGTCATGGATTGACTGCATAGCACATCGCATTGGATTTACTTCCTGATGTTGGATTTTCATGTGATTTCTGGTTTTTGCGGACCGTGGGGTTATTTAAGAAAAGAGGCACTTTTATGAAAACCCGGTACCTCGTGATATGATATTTCGGTGCGTCCACCACGCGTTTTCTCGGTGCTGAGACGTGTGCTTGAAACTCGATTCGAGGAGGTGATGATCCGTTGCGGGTTCGTGGTGGGCCCGGTATGGTTCCCCTCGGCGAGATTATCGATGGGTTTGCCGATTGAGCCTGGAGGCGGGCGAGTACCTACCGGTGATTGTATTTGAGCTCGGCGGATATCTGGAGGATACCGGCCGCAGTCGAGAGATGGGCTGACCCGTACTGCCGGGGGCCGAGGGCCGATACCGCAGACGGAGCCCAGAGATGGACATGGGTTGACTCGTACTGCCGGGGGCCGAGGGCCGATACCACCGACGGAGCCCCATATGGATGAGGATTTACGTGTCGATGCTAGGCATGGGTTTTCATGATGTTTTTCCATGATATTGTTTATATCCTCATACTTGCATACTTGATGCTTATCGTCAGTGGGTGACGAGTGGACGGGTTCCACATACATACAGACATGGATTATATACAGACTTGGATCATATACAGACTGGTTTTACATTGATCATACTTTATTTGTATATATAACAGGGTATGAGGGCGCTGTTATATATACCCTTACACCAATATTAGTGGTATGGGACGCTAATATATGTGTATTGATATCATTGATATTTCATCATGGTTACTTCATGCAGACATACCTTACACTGATGACATGTGATTACCTGAGTACCTGGCACTACATACATGATTAGATGTTACCTTGCCACCCTATTACACTCAGATGTACTCTTGTGGATTATATTATTGATCGTTGACTTAGGTTTATGTCTTGCATTCGGTTTCTGCTTGTAGATGTTTCTATTCACGAGTTGGCAACTCACCCCCGTTGTGCCACAGTTCTTGCAGGTTCTGCCGTACAGGTTCTATTGCGGCATTTCTGGCACACTTTCTTCTTGCGGGTGACTTGCTTTGGTAGGTGGATTCTTTCGCATCAAGAACCACCATTGTATTTATTTATTTCATTGTATCTAGAATTTCCATCAACCAAAACTTGTATTGTTTCAGACCTAGACTAGTGATGTATTATTTCGACCTTAGAGTCGCGCTTAGTAGTATTGCGTTTTTTTCTTATTGCTTTTGAGTTTTCTTTGGATTTGATCCTCGCCACTAGGCGTTGTATATTATTGCTGCATATGTGGTTGTGACCGTCGATTGACGAAGAGCTAGCTCCCGCTTGGGGATGCCATTATCATTGCATACATATTGTTATACTTGTTGTACCCCATTCGGGGCCAGTTTTTCAAAAGAAACTCTGCCGAAATTTTTAGAAAAGACTTTATTGTTTTCAAAACATACCTTCGGCTTAGTTATTTAAAAACCTTGATTTCAAACCTGTATTTCTTCACTTCTTTAAACCAGTTTTCTTTACTTATTCTCAAAAATGGTTTTAGATTTCTGGGCTTTTGGCTTACTTGGATCAGATGGAGTCCTATAGGCTTCATATGGTTCAAGGGCCAGTCACGTGCTCTTTCGGGTCATGACACATAGTCCCATACCCACGCATATATACATATATACACATCCCAATCGGCGCACAAGAAAGTAATGTATGCAAGTCTGTGTGTGCGTATGTTGGTATAACAACTACTCTAGGGTTTCGCAACTAACCCAAAGTTAATCCATGAACACCTAATCATAACATGAATAAACATTCTCGTATCATAAAACACCTATATAAACATATATATATATGCTACACTACGGACTGCGGGGGTGCTATACGCCATCCACCCGACTTCTCCCCGTAGATATAAATCTACTCATCTGGTCCTCGCTAGCCGGTGCCGACATCACCATGCGCTTGTTGTCGTCTCAAAGTCCACATGGGGGTACCTATATGTCACAACGTATCGTTCCGCATAAAAATCCAATTTAAAACCAAAACGATACCTGAATCTCACGTAGGTCAAAGCCTACGGTTATTCTCACAAATCAACCCAAAAACCCTCGACGTCGGTGTACAAACGCCAAACCATCGAGAAAACCCCAAACACACCAATCGTGGTTTCAAAACTAACCAATTATATAAGAAATAGGTTTTAATTCATCAAAACAATAAAAGTAAACAATTCGTTTTATTTCCCAAAAACCTAGTTAGCACAATTTCCCATTTCGGTTCAAAACTTGATGTTTTACCCAAACTAAATATTTTAATGATTCTACTGGCCAAAATGCTCACTTAAAAACATAATTAGGTCATACAAATCTGTAGGGTTCCTAGGCACTCTTGTGAAGGTCCATAAGGCATCATGCCCGGATAAAATTTTAGACGTGCCGAACAACCCAAAGCCGGGATCTTTGCTAGATTATTAGGGTTAAACATGCAAGATGATAACTTTTATCTAAGTGTGAGGGATTACAACCTTTGTAGTCCGCTCCTTCGCTTCACAAGCTCCGAGTAGAAGTCCCTTTGTCGCGATCCACGATCTCTCGGACTCAAGAGAGGCTCCACGACTCGAACGATCCATGCTAGCTTGAAGTGTTCCAAATCTCCGATGATCTACGTCGATGTTGCATAGACTCAAGCTTTCTCACTCTAAAGAGATGAACACACTAATCTCATGGGCTAGATGAGATGAGGATGAGAGAGTAGTATTTTTGCTTTCTTTTTAAATCATTTTCTCATATTTATTCATCACATAAAGAATTTCTAGTGAGATTTTTTCAAGAGAGATGAAGATGATAATGGAAAAGATAATAATAATTCCTTTTGTGATGAATAGAAAGAAATGTATATGATTGATATATAAACTATGGTCAAGGATGAGTGGCTAATAATGTGTAGAGAAACAACTAGAGTTAGGGTTTGGTTGGGTTAGAAATGTGTCATCAAAAAATATCTTAACCATGACAAAAGAAATTGCTTCTAGAAGGTGCATGAAGCAACTAACCCTAATCAAACCCTAACCTCATTTAATCATCCTTAAACATGTTTAAAAATAAATCATGTCATGTCACAATAATATATATCACATATATATTATATATTTGCAACAAAAGAAAATAATACAATTAACATATATCGTATATATATCAATGTATCATCCAGTGAGAAAATGAAAAAATAAAGCGAGCCAATATTAGATAATGTAATACAATATATCATATATATATATATTATTATATATTAAATCATTGAATCAACACTTGATCCGACGATCCGGCTATATCGAATATTACCGACTAATATATCATGTACCGATTCATCGAACCAACACTTGATCCGATGACCTGGTTCATCTAAATATCACGAGAATATAATACGGTATCTCATATCGCATTATCCTTGGTCCTGTGCATATCACATATGTCCCTCTAATCCGTTTCGCCTGAGCCAAGAAACCTCTGTGTAGGACTCTAAAGAATCGTCAATACGCCGGTAGCAGGTGATGATCATATCAAACACCCACAAGCTGCAAGCGGTCAGCTAAACATAACAGCCACCCAGGTATTGAGCGATCAGAAGATCAACAAGCTAGCCTGTGCGTTCTCCTGTGAATCCAATCAGTAACACTCCCGTACAGTCCGGTCTGTTCGTCTGATATGTCGCATATTAAGTCTAGGGGTGGTATACGTCAGACCCCAGTAAACGATAAGTCGTGTCGATGTGTGGCTCATAACGGGTCGAGAAACTACTAGTAACACTTACCAGTAAATCTCTATATCAGCCCTGGCCAGGGACTTCCAGTTATAGCCAATCGAACACAGCACAACATCAACTCCCTATACCGGGAGAGACGAATCCCCTCCTATCGCTCATTGCCTTCATGTGATTCGGGACTGTACCCAAAAGCCACCGTTTTGCACGCCCTCTTGGACGTGGTAAGGTGGAAATCAAAGCACAGTGGGAATCACACAAGACTCTATGACGATCTCGGGTCTACAGAATAGCCTGTACCAGTGTCACCAGAGAACTGCTAGACGTGTGGTATATCACCATCTGGGAGTTCTCGGCGAGTCTGTCCAGTGTACCCAGTCTCCACTGAGCACCCGTACACCATCTCTGATGTCAAACACCGATGGATGTAATCATCCATCGCCCATCATATGGGTCAAGATGCGTATACGCTAGTCAACTCTGGTGTATCGATGCCCTGTGTCGATATACCCTCGACTAGGAACAGTTATAGGATGTACTCATCGACTACCGTGGCCCCACTAGTATGATCTCATCATAGTCCCAGTAGTCGAGTACAGATCCTAAGGGCTTTATCAACATGTGAGAGTAAAACAGTAAACCAATACAAGTCAACATGTTAAGATAAAGTGAAACCAAATAGCATACTATCATGACGAGCAAGAAAGTCATCTCTATATATATCCAAGCATCCATTATAGTATACATCATATGTACAACAATGGCCTCTAGGGCATATACATAACTAACAATCTCCCACTTGCACTAAGGCCAGCTGCTGTAGTATCTCATACCTAGCATCCCGAATAATCTCTCAAACTGTATCTGGGGAATAGCCTTCGTGATTGGATCAGCAGTGTTGTCCTTCGTATCTACTCTCCTGACCTCGATCTCCCGGCGATCAACTATCTCCTTGATCAGGTGATACCACCTCAGAATATGTCTGGACTTCTGATGGGACCTGGGTTCCTTGGCCAAAGCCACAGCTCTATTGTTATCGCAATACAGAGGTATTGGATGCTCAATGGATGGAACCACACCAAGTTCACTGATGAACTTCTTTATCCAGATAGCCTCCTTGGCAGCATCGTTGGCAGCGATGTATTCAGCCTCCATCGTCGAGTCTGCAACGGTATCCTGTTTGGAACTCTTCCAACATACCGCCCCTCCATTGAGGGTAAAGGCAAAACCCGAATGCGACTTAGAGTCGTCCTTATCACTTTGGAAGCTGGAATCGGTAAAGGACTCCATCTGGAGTTCTCCGTTACCATACACCAAGAACATCTCCTTAATCCTTCGTAAGTACTTGAGAATGTTCTTCACAGCTGTCCAGTGACTCTCTCCAGGATCTGCTTGATACCGACTCACTACACTTAGTGAGTATGCTACATCGGGTCTGGTACATAGCATCGCATACATGATAGAGCCTACTGCCGAAGTATAGGGTATCCCTTGCATGCGAGCTCTCTCCAAATCAGTCTTAGGAGACATCTCTTTGGAGAGAGTGAGTCCAGAGATCGTGGGTTGGTTCCCACGCTTGGATTCTTCCATGCTAAACCTCTTTAGTATGGTGTCAATGTACCTGGATTGGGACAATCCCAGTATCCGTTTAGATCTATCTCTATAGATCACGATTCCCAATACGCAGGAGGCATCACCGAGATCTTTCATTGAGAATCTCTGTGATAAGAAGAGCTTGACTGATTGCAGCATAGGAATATCATTTCCTATCAAGAGTATGTCATCCACGTATAATACGAGGAAGACAACCTTACCCTCTGCTACCTTCTTATAGATACAAGGTTCATCTATATTTTTGATGAAGTCAAACTCTTTGACTACAACATCAAAACAGATGTTCCAACTCCGCGATGCTTGCTTTAACCCATAAATTGATTTAAGCAGCTTGCACACCTTTCCGCTGCTCCCACTATGTACGAAGCCCTCTGGCTGAGTCATGTACACGCTCTCTTCTAAATCACCATTTAGAAAGGCGGTCTTAACATCTATTTGCTATATTTCGTAGTCATGGTATGCAGCAATGGCAAGTAAGATCCGGATGGACTTAAGCATAGCCACTGGAGAAAAGGTTTCGTCATAATCCACACCTGGTCATTGACGAAAACCCTTTGCTACAAGTCTAGCTTTGAAAGTCTCAACTTTTCCATCTAGACCAAATTTCCTTTTAAAAATCCACTTGCTCCAAATGGGTTTTACCCCTTCAGGAGCATTTTCGAAAATCCATACTTTATTGGTGTACATGGATTCCATCTCAGATCGCATTGCATCCAGCCAATTCACAGAGTCACCACTCGTGATGGCCTGCTCGAAACTAGTCGGGTCATCATCATCCATGATGCAATCCTCGCTTCCACCATCAATGAGAAAACCGTAGTATCTCTCAGGTGGACGAGAAACTCTACTAGATCGGCGGAGAGGCTGGGGTTCGTTGGGTATTATTGAATCCTCCGGTTCTACCAAATCTTCAGTTTCAGTTTGAGTTTGTATAGCTGGAATTTCTTCCAGTTCTACCTCTTCGCCACTAATTTCTTTTGCAAGAAATTCCTTTTCTAAAAAGGTGGCATGTCGAGAAACAAACACCTTTTGTTCCTCGTGATGGTAGAAAAGATATCCATGTGAATGTTTGGGATATCCCACAAACTTGCATAGAACTGACCGTGCCTCGAGTTTGTCTGGATTTTGCCTTTTGACATAGGCCAGACAACCCCATATCTTAACTCGTTTAAGACATGGTCTCTTCCCACTCCATATCTCATATGGTGTGGTAGGTACAGATTTAGTTGGAACTTGATTTAATAGGTATGCTGCTGTCTCCAGTGCATACCCCAGAAGGAAATAAGTAACTCAGCTGTACTCATCATCGAGCGCACCATATCTAATAGGGTGCGATTCTTCCGCTCAGATACACCGTTGTGCTGTGGTGTATAAGGAGGAGTAAGCTGAGAGAGAATCCCATTCTCTTTTAGATAATCTAGGAACTCACTGCTTAAGTATTCACCTCCTCGATCAGATCGAAGAATCTTAATACTTTTGCCCGTTTGATTCTCTACTTCGTGCTTATATTCTCTGAATTTCTCATAAGCTTCAGACTTGTGTTTCATCAGGAACATATATCCGAATCTTGAGAGATCGTCTGTGAATGTAATGAAGTAGGAAGAACCGTTCCTGGCATGCGTAGACATGGGACCGCATACATCACTATGTACCAGTCCTAAGAGTTCGGTAACTCTTTCTCCGTGTCCACTAAACGGAGCTTTGGTCAAAGGCCAACAAGGTCGTACGAATACCCTAATCCAATCATATCATATGTTTAAACAGATAAGTACCAGTTAGCTACCGCACACTACGCCTTGACAAAGGCCAACAAACGCAGCACGAATACTAAATAGTCTTTATCTGAAATGACGGAGGGCTACGCAGGTTTTTCAGAAAACCCTGAGCGTAATGAACTTGATATCGTCGTAGAATCGAGTGAAGTTTTGAAAAGGAGTGTTTTTCAGGCTTTTCTTAGTTTCGCTAAAGGGGTCACTCTCGGTGAAGGGATCGTCGGCCCTTTCCTCATCGAATAAGGTGCAGGATATATCATATATACCGCTGTGCAAAGCAAAACTTTAAAAGCAATCAAAATACAAACCGAGTTTTGTAGCATCTGCCAGTTTCGCTAAAGAGGTCACTCCCGGTGAAGGGATCTCGGCTCTTTCCCCATCGAATAAGGTGCAGGATATATATATATATCACTATGCAAAGCAAAACTGTAGCTACCCTTTTTATAAAGTTTTGATTCTACAACATCTTTAGGTTTCTTTTTCTTTTATTAATCTCATTAATAAAAATCCCATCAGCTTATGCTTCCTAAGCATCACATAAGAAACGAAGGCAGTAATATTTATATATCAACATATATATATAGTATAAGCATTCGTCTCAGGCAGTAATATGATCTCATCACAGAACATTGCAGCAGAAGAACATATATGAAATATTGGATATACTAGGACGTCCGTGTTTTCAATACGATCCTGTATAAAACACGGATTCCACGGTCGCGATGAATAGCCAAACCCACATCCTAAGACCCCTACGAGAGCGATAAGTAACACTGCCAATTCTAGGGTTAGAAGACCCGGTCTCGACTCCTCGAGATGGCCTCCCACTGGACCCTAGAACCCGGTTACTTGTGCTCCCCTCCTTGGGTCTACCTAATGCGGAAAAGTAAATAATATACACTGGTGACATCAACCTCAACCTGGAAGTGCCCCAAATAAAAGAATATTACATTACAAATGAATTTTACATGAATGAAAATAAAAACCCTCATCTCACATAAAACTCCCGGCTATTCAGAACACGACGATCCAATATAACATATCACAGCAACACATAATATCACATATCACCAACGTAAGTAAATATGCGCATCCCAATTGTCGTTGACATATAGCAACGAAACTGGCGATATCACATATTACACTTACGGTCACAGAAAAGAAAGTGTAAAACTACAACATTTGGAATTCACAATCACTTTAGACATCATAAATCCGAAATATCACATGCTCCGCATTTCATGCCTAACTCTATGAATTCCACATATTGTATCACATTCCAGATAAATAGACAGTATTAAACTTTTCGAACAGATAATCAAATACCCAAAATTTCCTAAAGTGCTCAACACTTGAGCAGAGTTCAAATAATCCTAGAATATGTCAAAGTACCAGTGATCCAGCCGTAGAAGGGTCAAGCCAACGCCTCATATGTGGCACGCCGTACTGCCCCAAACCCGAAGGTTCAAAAGGCGGTTCAAGACGGTCAAATAATCGAGTTAAGGTTTGTTGTCTTCTAGAGGGTCCACCGCTTAACTTGTACAATTTTTCCGAAAGATTTAAACCCGATAAAAAATTCAACACTTGAAAGTTTGCCGTGCCGGGAAACAGTGAGTTAATGATATCCGTTCAAATAGTTTAACAGTTTCTAAATATCCGGAAAGAAATATGAATTCAAATATTCCGATCGAATCTACTATTACAAAACAAACCCCTGAATATTCAACACTTGAAACAGATTAAAAATACCCATAAAAAATAAACCAGAGAACTATGAATTACTGTGCAAAAATGGGGCCCTGATCTCTTTAAACTGCCGCGGTTCCGCGGGCCAAGCAAGGTACGGCCGCGGTTCCGCGGCGGTTTGTACGGATCAGTGGATTATTTTTCCACCGAAACTCTTATTTTTCCCTGCTGTATTTTTCAGGTATTTTTAATTCAGAAAAATCCCAGTTTTTGAAAAATTTCAAGAGAGGGGGTTAAATACGTCGGTTCGAGTTCGATCGGAGTTTTAACTTCGTAAACACGTCGCCTAATGCTCTAGCTAGGCTCTGAAACCACTGTAGGGTTCCTAGGCACTCTTGTGAAGGTCCATAAGGCATCAAACATGCCCGGATAAAATTTTAGACGTGCCGAACAACCCAAAGCCGGGATCTTTGCTAGATTATTAGGGTTAAACATGCAATATGATAACTTTTATCTAAGTGTGAGGGATTACAACCTTTGTAGTCCGCTCCTTCGCTTCACAAGCTCCGAGTAGAAGTCCCTTTGTCGTGATCCACGATCTCCCGGACTCATGAGAGGCTCCACGACTCGAACGATCCATGCTAGCTTGAAGTGTTCCAAATCTCCGATGATCTACATCGAAGTTGCAAAGACTCAAGCTTTCTCACTCTAAAGAGATGAACACACTAATCTCATGGGCTAGATGAGATGAGGATGAGAGAGTAGTATTTTTGCTTTCTTTTTAAATCATTTTCTCATATTTATTCATCACATAAAGAATTTCTAGTGAGCTTTTTTCAAGAGAGAAGAAGATGATAATGGAAAAGATAATAATAATTCCTTTTGTGATGAATAGAAAGAAATGTATATGATTGATATATAAACCATGGTCAAGGATGAGTGGCTAATATTGTGTAGAGAAACAACAAGAGTTAGGGTTTGGTTGGGTTAGAAATGTGTCATCAAAAAATATCTTAACCATGACAAAAGAAATTGCTTCTAGAAGGTGCATGAAGCAACTAACCCTAATCAAATCCTAACCTCATTTAATCATCCTTAAACATGTTTAACAATAAATCATATCATGTCATAATAATATATATCACATATATATTATATATTTGCAACAAAAGAAAATAATACAATTAACATATATCGCATATATATCAATGTATCATCCAGTGAGAAAATGAAATAATAAAGCAAGCCAATATTAGATAATGTAATACAATATATCATATATATATTATTATACATTAAATCATCGAATCAACACTTGATCTGACGATCCGGCTATATTGAATATTACCGACTAATATATCATGTACCGATTCATCGAACCAACACTTGATCCGATGACCTGGTTCATCTAAATATCACGAGAATATAATACGGCATCTCATATCGCATTATCCTCGGTCCTGCGCATATCACATATGTGCCTCTACTCTGTTTCGCCTGAGCCAAGAAGCCTCTGTGTAGGACTCTAAAGAATCGTCAATACGCCGGTAGCAGGTGATGATCATATCAAACACCCACAAGCTGCAAGCGGTCAGCTAAACGTAACAGCCACCCAGGTATTGAGCGATCAGAAGATCAACAAGCTAGCCTGTGCGTTCTCCTGTGAATCCAATCAGTAACACTCCCGTACAGTCCGGTCTGTTCGTCTGATATGTCGCATATCAAGTCTAGGGGTGGTATACGTCAGACCCCAGTAACCGATAAGTCGTGTCGATGTGTGGCTCATAACGGGTCGAGAAACTACTAGTAACACTTACCAGTAAATCTCTATATCAGCCCTGGCCAGGGACTTCCAGTTATAGCCAATTGAACACAGCGCAACATCAACTCCCTATACCGGGAGAGACGAATCCCCTCCTATCGCTCATTGCCTCCATGTGATTCGGGACTGTACCCAAAAGCCACCGTTTTGCACGCCCTCTTGGACGTGGTAAGGTGGAAATCAAAGCACAGTGGGAATCACACAAGACTCTATGACGATCTCGGGTCTACAGAATACCCTGTACCAGTGTCACCGGAGAACTGCCATCTGACGTGTGGTATATCACCATCTGGGAGTTCTCGGCGAGTCCGTCCAGTGTACCCAGTCTCCACTGAGCACCCGTACTCCATCTCTGATGTCAAACACCGATGGATGTGGGATCATCCATCGCCCATCATATGGGTCAAGATGTGTATACGCTAGTCTACTCTGGTGTATCGATGCCCTGTCTCGATATACCCTCGACTAGGAACAGTTATAGGATGTACTCATCGACTACCGTGGCCTAACTAGTATGATCTCATCATAGTCCCAGTAGTCGAGTACAGATCCTAAGGGCTTTATCAACATGTGTGAGTAAAACAGTAAACCAATACAAGTCAACATGTTAAGATAAAGTGAAACCAAATAGCATACTATCATGACGAGAAAGAAAGTCATCTCTATATATATCCAAGCATCCATTATAATATACATCATATGTACAACAATGGCCTCTAGGGCATATACATAACTAACAAAATCACCTCCATATTTTTATTTCAACAATTTGTATTTAAACAAAATTTCTAGTTTGCAAGGATAACAATTCTATTAACATTTTTAAAACCAAATTCTCAATTCAATAACTAGCTAGGTTTTGCATAGCTCAAAAGTGTTAAACTAAACACTATGTTTCTAATGAGATGATAAAACCCTAACCATATTCAAAATTCTCAATTTTGAATTAATTACCAAAACCTAGTTTACAAATATGTGTGATTTGGACAATTTACAAATAACAAGTGCAATTTAATCAACCAAACTAGGTTTTTCATATATTAAGATGTTAAACTAAACATTGCATCCCTAATGATATAATAAAAACCTTAATTGAAAACACAAACCCTTACTATATTTTTCAAAACATTCAATTAAACCCAAATTATTAACTAATTATGCTAGATTTAAAGTATTCAAACAACAATTTAACAAAAGGTTAAAATTTATACCTCACAAGATTTGAGATCTAGCATGAAAATCTTGACCTCTAATTTGCTCTCTTTTCATCACAATCCAAGCATGTTAGGCTAAGGAAAAATGGGTAGGAGTTGGATTTTGATTTTGTGAGCTTTTTGTGTTGAATTTTGGGCATTTTGTGGAATTTTTGAGGTGAAATGAGAAGGAGAAGAGGGGGGAGGGGCTGTTGCAGCAGGGAGATGGGAGGGTCTCGGCTGAAAGGAGAGGGGGAGAGGTGAGTGAAGGATGCGGGTGTGGGTGCAAGTCAAACAAAGCCCATCCTCCAAGTATCCAATCTCCAAAATACATTTCTTTATTGTTTTCTTTACTTTTCTTTGTTTGCTTTGACTTTTTTTGTTGGGAAATGAGGGGGGACAGCTTGGGGCTGCTGATTTGGGGAGAGGAGAGAGGGTGTGGGTGAGTGTGGGTGAGGAAAAAAGATAAATGTATTACCCCAAACATCCATTTACACTAAATTCACTAAAAAAAAGCCTTTTTTCTTCAATAATTTCTAAGCCGTTTTGGCAAACGATTTCGTTTCAAAAACCACATGATAAAATTTTGTTTAATGTTTTATGATGCACAAAATTTGTTTCAACTCATTCCAATTTGTAATTTTCCCTAATTAAATATATTAGTGACGGCTTAAAATAACATTAAAATAATTAATTTCGGAAAAATTTTCAGAAAATTTGAAATTTCACCAGTGGCTCAATAAACACCAAATATTAGCAATTACATAGCTAGAATATGTATATTTAATTTTAAAATAAAGATATTTCCATTTTGACTTTTTATAGAAAACCCCCTTATTTTACCGATTTTTCGAAATTTCACCAAAACGATTTTCAAAACGTTACAATCTTCCCCACTTAAAGAAATTCGGTCCCCGAATTTAAATTAAAACTCCCCCCAAATACTAAAATATTCCAGCCAAAACCATCAAATCGCCGGGGCTCCGAAATCATAAATACATAAAACAAATCGTAGCGCAACACATGCGCATGAAAAATGAGCATATAACTCAAATCAGAACTCCGTCAAGCATCCCGCAATCATCGGAGTCATGGGGAAGACATCAATACCAAATCCAAAGCAAAACCAATATGATATAACTCGAAACTATACATGTAAAATATATTCAGGTACTGTCCTATGACTAGTCCTGCTCAGTACGAAAACACATAGCAATATCATAAAAACGTACTGCTCTATAAGAAAAATCAATCCCAAAATACACGTATGAATACTGCGTGCGTCTTGTGCGTACGGAAATCAAAATCCAAATATGTGCCATACATATGCACAGAAACAACATCTAACTGCATCGGGTGTGCACGAAACATCTGTCGTAGGCAACATGTGTGCCTGACAGCAAAATCAGGTGCATCTGACATGCACGAAAAATCTCGATTTAGTGCATCTGGTGTGCACCAAAATCACACTTCAAAACATGCGCCCAACATGCGCGAAAATCCAAATCAGGTGCATCCATCGTGCACGAAATCATGAAATCCAATATCAAGTGCCGATCATGCGCAAAATCAAATCAGGTGCACAAGGTGCACAAAACAAATATCGAATATCACCATCGAAATCAAAGTCCAGGTCATCTAAATGCACAACATATATGTAACTCTGCACTGCAAGTATATATGAACGATACCGCGTGCAAAAACCAAATCGTGTGCGTATATACACACAAAATCAACTCAAATGTCTAAAACCGTAAAATCACAAACATGTGAAACCAAGCACGAAAACGATATCAAGTGCAACACTGTGCAAAGATCGTAAATTCTCAATCATCAAAATCAAATCATGCGAATAAATCACCCAAAATATCGAAATCAATAATGGCGGAATAGTACCGCTCAAGCGCATCCTCTAAGAATCTCGGGCCAACTGTCGCGGTCACTAGTGGGACGTCTCGTCGATGATCATGAACTCTGGCCTACTGGTGTGGGTAACAATGACCACTCCTGGGTCAAGGTCTTCACTGTGAATTACCAATCTCTCGGTCCATCGGCTCATCGTCCCTGTCAGGTGTGCTAACGGGGATGATTCCGTTCTGGCACATCTCTGGTCATCTCTCGGTCAATCATCGCGACCACTCGTAAGACAGTATATCACTGGCGTCGGCCTCTGGCTCTCTGAATGTACGTGACACATCTGATCCTGGGTGCAAGTATCTTTGCTGCAGTGTCCTGGAAGGAATCCTGCTCACGGTCTCTTCCATGTCTCGTCTCTGCCAACTGTCCGGAAGTCATCGTCCTTTCCTATATCTGCATCTTGCTCTGGAACGACTGCATACTCATCGCGACTACTTCTGGAAGGTAAATTCAAGTACAATGCCTCGGCATACGTATCGCATCCCTGATGTCGGCGGAGGGGAACGTCATCATATCCAGATCTTGTACGAACCTCTTACTCCATTTTTCTAATGTCGACTGCTCTGGACTCGTCTCGTCGTGGCTGCGTGGACTGAGCTCCAATGACTATCCTCGTATCTGGAGTCTCCCAAAAAATGCATCTCACCACCTAGCATCCGAATTAAGTCGAGCCATCCGATCGAGTCGTCAAAACCTCATAATCCCCCAAGAGCTCAACATCTTGGGCACAGTTTAATAGTATCGAGTACATACCACAGCATCGGTGGTCCAGCCGTAGAAGGGCAAACCCAAGCCTCACTAATGGCGCCGTAGAACTGCCACAAACCCGAAGGTTCAAAGGCTTTCACACGGTCATTAAGTCGAGTTAGGGTTTCATTCTTCTAGAGGGACCATAGAATTGCCTGCATGTCTTTTCGACTACTTTAAACTTGGAATAATAGATTTCTGACATTCGATCGTCTCTGTCGACTTTCAACGTCTCCGCGTGAAGTCATCTCTAGCTGGAATCAATCTATCTGATGACCCCGCATCGGGATAGGCGAACGATCCACATGTCCTAGTCATTCATCCTCGATGACTAGCGACCTTCTATCATCTCTTAGTACAACTCGTTCTGCCCTAATTCCAGCATCTGGGGCAATACCTCGTCGTTCGCAGCAAAAACTGGTTCGCTCATCTGCACGCTGAACCGTGCCTCAATCACTTCAATGGTCATCTAAGTATGGCTGGCCTCTACCGGTGGCTCAATCCTCTGGTGCTAATCTGCACGTCCGAGCAATCTCATACGGCGATCCATCCAACGCTCATGGCGCAAAACACAATCAAAAGACACCTCTCTGCAATCGGGTGTCGCCGAAATCACGACCTGGTCAGTCCTCGTTCGTGACGAGCTCGTGCTGACCTCAACTCTAGCCGTAGCTCTCCCTGCCCGTAATCATGGCAGCAAAACCAAACTGGTACCGATAAGGCTAGATCAGGAAGGAATATAATACTGAACAAGGAAATGTACATCCTAAGTCTTCTTAAGTGGAGTGGCGTGTCGTAAATTTGCCGCGGAACATACCAACGGTACGTCACTCTACTTTAGTCACCTATTCCATCAACCAAGGGTCATCCTACGCTCCGAAGGTAAAACCTAACACTCTGATACCAACTTTGTCATGACCCGAAGTACGGAACATGACCGGCACTTAAACTACGAACGTCTCGAGGCGTACGTAATCTAAGTAAACCGAAAACCCAGAAATCCAAACCAAGAAAAGTAGTAGAGAGAAGGAAAACCAATTTAAAATCAAGTAGTTTTAATAGCATAAGCCGAGTTATGCGGTTTTAAAAACATCAAGTATTTCCTGAAAATTTCGGCAGAGACTCCTTTGTAAATACTGGCTCCCAAACGGGATACAACATGAATAGTATACGAAATCAATAAAAAGGCATCCCCAAGCGGGAGCTTGCTCTTCGTCAATCGACAGTCACAACCACACAAGCAATATAATATACAACGCCAAGGGCGAGGATCAAAACTCAAAAGGAACTCAAAACAACAAGAAAACCATAGAAATACAACGCGCGACTCTAAGGTCGAAAGAATAACATCACTGGTCTCTATCTCAAAAATAAAACATGTTTGGTTGATGGAACTTCTAGATACAACAGAATAATGATATACAAGATATATAATGGGGTACGATACAAGTAAACCCACCTACTAGCAAATCACCCGAAGGAAACTATGCCCGCAAATCCGTAAAGAAACCTGTACGGCAAACCTGCAAGAAACTGGGGCACAACGGGGGTGAGTTGCCAACTCGTGAATAGAAAAACATCTATGCACAGAAATCGCATAAATAACGCAACCTAGGTCAATGATCATAATATATCCTCAAATATATGAATAACATGCAGCCTATAACAATGGCAAGGGTAATATCTAACCCGAGTGTGATCTCATGTGCCCGTGTCAGTGCCTCAGGTTGCAATATATCATATGAATGAGGTATGAAAGCATGAAAACAGAATACATGTAAATGAAGAACTGTTTTAATAAATTAATGAGATTTCCTTTGTATTTTTAAAATGAGGTATCATGAATGAAATCAGCATCAACAGTGTCTAGCATCGACACAAAACATAAATCACAATGTTTCAAAGCCTCAGGCTCCGGCTATCCGGACTGGCCTGTATCATCAAATCTCAGTACCTCAATACCTCGAAATCTCAATGTCTCAATCTCAACCTCTAGGGCGCCGTCAGTCCAGACCGGCCCCTACCATCCATCTCAAGACCACGACGGTATCCTCCGGATATCCGACGCGTCGGGTAAAATCACCGGTAGGTAGTCTCCCCCTGCCAGGCTCATCGTCATCACCACGAGCTTCTTGCCCCGGGGTACCTTACCGAGTCCACCATGTACCCGAAACGGTTCATCCAACTCCTCGAATCGGGTCTCGAAATCCATCAGCAAACTTATGGTGGACGACTCATACATCATGGGAAAAACCGCGCTTTTCATTTAAAAAGAGAAAGAAGAAGTTTGTATATGTTTTGCGGTTTTCCCCAAATCCAGAAAATCTCATGGAAATCCGAATCCAAAACCTCAATAGCACGTAAAAAGTGAATATATGCATAAGAATCCATGAATGCGGCATAACAATGAATAACAGTATGCATGAAGTAGCAGGTAATAACTACAATGTCTAAACTAACATATAAGGAAAGTACACTAATATCATGTCTAAACTATTAGCTAACAGGCTATGTCAAGCAATAATATTTTCTAAGGTGTACGTGACATGGCAATTACCGATGAAGATGTGTGTGAGCCAGCAAGTAAGTGTACGTGGTACATACGCATTATCGGTAATGGTGCTGGTGTCCTAACCGCAAGATATCAACAGTAGAATATGAAGCATAATATAAGCATGCGATGCGGAGCGAACAACAATAATGAGCGGGAGCTGAATACTAGACGCAACGATAACTAATCTTCATTAATCTAATATAAGTCCTACAAATGGTGCCTTTTGAAATAACACAAATCATGGGGTTTTGAAAATAGGGGCTACGGTGTTTTTATGAAAAGATACGTCTTTTGAAATATCCGTAGATCCCTTGACCTATCTTTTAAAATATCCACGATCCGCTAGTTTTGAAATAGGTAGGAGTCTAATCTAATCTAACAACTACACTAAACTATACGGCTGAACTAACAAGCTGAACTACAGGTAAGGAAGCTGCCTATCATCTGAGTCGATACATATACATACCTGTATATATACAGTCGGTGATCTCGCCTCAATAATATCATATCCGATACCATATCTATAAGCGGGCATCCCAAGTCAAGAGTGCGGATCAATCATCAATATAGCTCGTACGTAAATCCGTCGTACGGCATCCCAAATCTGGGTACGGGTCAATATCACATTCATCATACTATTCACCTGGTATCCTCTTTATCAAATATCATGATCGGGGTACTGATCTACGCCTAGTACAATACTGATACCGCCTAAGTATGCATGCACGTGTGTGAAACACTACGTCAAGGACCCGCTACAACGTCATGTAGTATCTCAAATACGAATCCTGCTATATCACCGATCTCACGGCCTCAAATCAATTCTCATCGGCTCATCTTAAATCCCAAGTACTATCCTCATTATCCATGCATGTGTATATGAATGTACATATGCATAGTCCCATACCCACGCATATATACATATATACACATCCCAATCGGCGCACAAGAAAGTAATGTATGCAAGTCTGTGTGTGCGTATGTGGGTATAACAACTACTCTAGGGTTTCACAACTAACCCAAAGCTAATCCATGAACACCTAATCATAACATGAATAAACATTCTCGTATCATAAAACACCTATATAAACATATATATATAAACTATACTACGGACTGCGGGGGTGCTATACGCCATCCACCTGACTTCTCCCCGTAGATATAAATCTACTCACCTAGTCCTCGCTAGCCAGTGCCGACATCACCACGCGCTTGTTGTCGTCTCGAAGTCCAAATGGGGGTACCTATATGTCACAACGTATCGTTCCGCATAAAAATCCAATTTAAAACCAAAACGATACCTGAATCTCACGTAGGTCAAAGCCTACGGTTATTCTCACAAATCAACCCAAAAGCCCTCGACGTCGGCGTACAAACGCCAAACCATCGAGAAAACCCCAAACGCACCAATCGTGGTTTCAAAACTCACTAATTATATAAGAAATAGGTTTTAATTCATCAAAACCATAAAAGTAAACAATTCGTTTTATTTCCCAAAAACCTTGTTAGCACAATTTCCCATTTCGGTTCAAAACTTGATGTTTTACCCAAACTAAATATTTTAACGATTCTACTGGCCAAAATGCTCACTTAAAAATATAATTAGGTTATACAAATCACCTCCATAATTTTATTTCAACAATTTGTATTTAAACAAAATTTCTAGTTTGCAAGGATAACAATTCTATTAACATTTTTAAAACCATATTCTCAATTCAATAAATAGCTAGGTTTTCCATAGCTCTAAAGTGTTAAACTACACACTATGTTGCTAATGAGATGATAAAACCCTGACCATATTCAAAATTCTCAATTTTGAATTAATTACCAAAACCTAGTTTACAATTATGTGTGATTTGGACAATTTACATATAACAAGTGCAATTTAATGAACCAAACTAGGTTTTTCATATATTAAGATATTAAACTAAACATTGCATCCCTAATGATATAATAAAAACCTTAATTGAAAACACAAACCCTTACTATATTTTTCAAAACATTCAATTAAACCCAAATTATTAACTAATTATGCTAGATTTAAAGTAGTCAAACAACAATTTAACAAAAGGTTAAGATTTATACCTCACAAGATTTGAGATCTAGCATGAAAATCTTGACCTCCAATTTGCTCTCTTTTCATCACAATCCAAGCATGTTAGGCTAAGGAAAAATGGGTTGGAGTTGGATTTTGATTTTGTGAGCTTTTTGTGTTGAATTTTGGGCATTTTATGGAATTTTTGAGGTGAAATGAGAAAGAGAAGAGGGGGGAGGGGCTGTTGCAGCAGGGAGATGGGAGGGTCTCGGCTGAAAGGAGAGGGGGAGAGGTGAGTGAAGGATGTGGATGTGGGTGCAAGTCAAACAAAGCCCATCCTCCAAGTATCCAATCACTAAAATACATTTCTTTATTGTTTTCTTTACTTTTCTTTGTTTGCTTTGACTTTTTTTGTGGGGAAATGAGGGGGGACAGCTTGGGGCTGCTGATTTGGGGAGAGGAGAGAGGGTGTGGGTGAGTGTGGGTGAGGAAAAAAGATAAATGTATTACCCCAAACATCCATTTACACTAAATTCACTAAAAAAATGCCTTTTTTCTTCAATAATTTCTAAACCGTTTTGGCAAACGATTTCGTTTCAAAAACCATATGATAAAATTTTATTTAATGTTTTATGATGCACAAAATTTGTTTCAACTCATTCCATTTTGTAATTTTCCCTAATTAAATATATTAGTGACGGCTTAAAATAACATTAAAATAATTAATTTCGGAAAATTTTTCAGAAAATTTGAAATTTCACCAGTGGCTCAATAAACACCAAATACTAGTAATTATATAGCTAGAATATGTATATTTAATTTTATAATAAAGATATTTGCATTTTGACTTTTTACAGAAAACCCCCTTATTTTACCGTTTTTTCGAAATTTCACCAAAACGATTTTCAAAACGTTACAGATTAAATCTTTAGTAATCGTTTGTGGTTCTGGAATCACTTCCAGTTCTACCATACTCCCACTAATGTTTTCTGAAAAAAATCCATTTTTAATAAAACTGTTAGCGAGTCAAGAACAATAAAACTATTGATCTTCCAGATGGTAGAATGTTAACCCTCGACAATGCCCGGGATAACCCACAAACTTCCATTACCAAAAGGTGCCTTGAGTTTATCCAGATTCGGGTTTTAAGCATAAGTCGGACAACTACGTATACCTTAACATCGTTAAGATATGAATCCATTCTATATCCACTATAGAAATAAAGGCACTAATTTAATTGGAACCAGATTCAAAATACATGCAGCCGTTTCCAGTGCATATCAACAAAATGGAAGGAGGCCAAGAAGCATTACTCATCAAGGAATGCATCCACATATGAGTAAACTGAAAGAGAAGCAAGTTCTCAAAAATCATTACTTAAAACGGAATACCTAGCACAAGTATCTACATCTTCGATCACCTTGAAGAATCCTGATACTTTGCAACATATGGTTCTCTACTTTATTCTTAAGCCTATAACTTCTCAAAATTAGGACCTTGTATTTTAACGAAATACTTGTCTAAAACTAGAGAAGTCATGAGTAAATAGAATATAGGATGAGTACCAACCCCTTTGTCCTAATGGACATTGGACAACATACAATGCTTTGTATAAGTCCTCTGAGTTTAATAACTCAAACCCTGTGCGTCGTAGGTTGATAACTGCACTATGGTTAAGAAGAATTACACCGTTGTTGAATGTACCTTACCTAACCATCAACTAATATAGGTAAATGTCATAGAAATAATTTCAAATGGTTATATCTCACGTTATAAATAAGTGTACAGATATATCAGTTTGAAATTGGTGCATAACAACGGATATTCAAAACCAAATATTTGCTGCCAGGCAAAGCTCAGGTGATTTCCTCAAACATCACCAATTACAAAGAATTCTGATATAATGAGGATATAATCACCCATTTTCCAATATCTTACTCCCACTCAGCATCCGTAACGCCATACAGATGTGAGAATCAAATCTGGTAAATACATACCCTGGATTCAGAATCTAATTGGGAAAATAGTTTTCAATTAACACCGCACAGTAAAACTGAAACATCAAAAATGTTTCGAAGGGGTAGCCGGGTATCCCAAGTAATGTCTCTTCCACTATCCAGATTCATGACTGTAACCGTATATTTTCTTGCCCTCACTCCAATCCCTTTATATGTCCTTACTTATTACCTTCTGTACAACCTACGTAGGCTAAATGGTTTTCTTCCTTCCCTACCTTTCGGCACCTTCCTAATCTTTGGAAGAAGACTATCCAATAAGCGTAATAGGTGTACTCTCCTAATACTAGGAGCTTTCGCAACCTGGGAGAAGGTAAAGAGAAAAGACAACCGAATAATCATGTTCAATTTCTCGAGAACCGGAAACCATCCTCGAAGTGAAACAAGTTCATTCGAGTTCGTATGTAACTATACGACGGCATATCCAATAAATGTGGATCTTCATAATGATATGGAGTGTTCCAGAGAAATGCAAAGGCTAGGTAGGAGTGGCAGAGATATATGCGGCTTCCTCGTGAATGATAGCAGTCGCAATTTCCTTTTCTCTCATTCTAATTCCTTTATTTGTCTTTACTTATTACCTTCTGCACACCACCCTTAGGCTAAATGGTTTCTTCCATCCCTACCTTTCGGCACTAGCCTAAGGTTTGGAAGAATACTATCCAATAATCGTAATAAGTGTACCCTTCTAATCCCAGGAGCCCTCGCAACCTGAGAGATGGTAAAGGGAAAAGACAACTGAATAATTCTATTCGATTTCTCCTGAACCGGAAACCATCCTAGAACAGGAACAAGTTCTTTCGAGTTCGTATGTAATATACGATGGCATATCCAATAAATGTGGATCTTCGTAGTGATACGGAATGTTCAGGAGAAATACAAAGGAAAAGTAGGAGTGGCAATGAGTTATGCGACTATGACAATCCAAAAGCCAATGTGTTTTAAGAAGATTCGGTTATCTTAGTTCATGAGTTTTAGTTTAGGTCGGGTCATGGTCGCTGCCAAAGAAAGAGATAAGAAACACTCAGCGTGCACTCTAACCTAGATTAGATTGGTTAATCAATTTATCTAATCAGGATGTCTCCCACTGTTTCCTCGAATTCTCCTTCAAATACTAAAAGGAGAATTAGTCGGGATCATCTAAAATAATCCGAGGAGTAAAACCTACTCATCGGTAAGAATCGGGATCCAACTATCATCGCATGATAATTTGATGCAAGCCACCCAAGTTACCATACTCCAAAAGGTATGCGCATGCCTGGAAATTTCCTGTATGTTTGAAACTCCCGTTGTGATTTTTGCCCCAAGCGGTTTATAACCATGACTTTGTCCAACAAATCATAACCTGCATGTCAAGCTCTACCCGTCATTATCCAGATTGATTTAAACCAACCGGCACATACCCTTGACTTTGGCCAACAAAGTGGTACGACTGTCCTAAACCAATGCATTTACCAATGCTATGGATAAGCAACACACAGCTACCATTCGCGATGCCTTCACTTTGGCCAACAAACACCGCACGAATACTATGTGGTACTTATTCGAAACGACGGATGGCTACGGCTGGTATTTGGCGAAAAACCTTTAAGGTAATGAGCTTGATATCGTTGAAGGAAATCGAGTGGTTCTACAAATATATAGTGGGCAATGTTTTGCTTAAGAGTTCACTCCCGGTGAAGGAATCTCGGCTCTTTCCTTATCGAATGAGGTGCAGGATATTCTAAACTGAATACCACGATGTAAAACAAAAGAGTCGACTATAGTCAATTTATTACGATGACGCAAACTTTTGCCTAAGAGGTCACTCCTGCTGTAGGGATCTCGGCTCTTGCCTCGTCGAATGAGGTGCGGGATATTCTGAACCGAATACCACTGTGCAAAGCAAAAGGAAACGACTTGTAAAAACAGTTTTTGAAAATTTGGTTCCAACAACATCATTTGGGTTTATCTTTCCTTGCATTGATCAGAATCAACACAGTCCCATCAATTAATCCATATCACACCATAGAAATGGAACGAAAATAAAATGTACGTATATGCCATTCGCATTCGCCACTGTGCCCCGTCATCACCCGTTAAGTTACTTAACTAATGACAAAGCGGGGGATGGACTAGCGCGGATGCAAAACATATACAACATCTACCAGTATATATAAATATATATAACAATCATCACAGGCATGATATAATCAACATCACAGAAACATCACAGAATAATGGAAAATCTAGGAGCACCGGGTTTCTTTTGAGCCGCAAATGAAACCCGACGTTCTCCGGTCGTGTGGATAGCCTGTGCAATGAAAACCGAGACCCCTATGAGCGCGGCAAGTTACCCGCCAATCCCAGAAGTGAGGCAACCCCAATCAACAAAGTGATTGGGCCACCTAGCACTTCACGGAATCTGGTAACTTGAGCACCCCTCCGTGGGTCACCTATACCCCCTACGAGTGCGGCGAATAGCCCGCCAACTCTAGAGTAAGGCCCCCTCTGTCTCAACACCATGAGATGCAGGCCCTTTTCCCTCTAGAACCTGTCTATTCGTGCACTCCACCACGGGGTGATCGTAGTATAGAAAAGGAAAATATATACAATGGCGACATCAACCTCAACCCGGTCGTTCCCCAATAAAAGAATATACGATCTGGCAGAGAAGGATATCCACATGTCGGATGCTCGCCCTGCAATACTGAATATACAAATGAATCTGAACTGTACTACAGGCTATCAACCATGACAATACAACCACAATATCAGCACAACACAGAACATCAACGTGAATATTATGTTCGCAAACCTGTCGAGTTGAACATATAGCAACTAGTCGGGTTGTACCGCTCAATAATATTCACGGTCGTAGATATTATCACATGTATTGATAAACACACAGTTAAAATTTCGATCAACTAAACTTTTCCAAATTGGCCCCAAATGCAAACCAGCATTTAAAAAAATCTGGGCAAAAACTAAATATCCTAAAAATCAAAATTCCATATCAGAGAGTGCCTGAAGAAATTTGGTGCAGCGTGGCAACAAATCCGCCGTGGAACCACGGCCAATGAGGGTATAATGCGGCGGTTCCGCGGCCGTTTAGTGGGCACACGTTTCCAAATTTCTTCAGTTGCTCTAAAATTGCCTGGACGGATTTTTAAGAACCTCAGAAAAAAAATTTGAACACTTTTCAAAATCGATAGAAAGCATGGAAAAATGGAATTTTGATTCGGAAAAATTTGGTCGATCGATATTCTAACTTTGTGCAAACTACCTAGTATTGGTTTATGGGTGGCTCTGATACCATGCTGGGTTTTCTCCTGCGTCCTGGCCATCTACCGTGGCCGATGCTGAACAAAAACTGGCGTTTAAAATTTTTGGCGCAAACAAAACCTTCTCAAGATCGAACCATAAACCTACACTAGCAAAAAAACAAAGAGCTAAACTAAAGGGTTAAAGGTATTATACCGAATGAACCAAGTTCTTCGGTCTTCCATCAACTTCCTTAGCTCCTTGAGGTGTGCTCGAACAAGCATGGTTGCCGGTCTTCCTCCGTCGAAGATGATCCACCCGAGGGATGTAGTCATGGCTCTAGCTCCATCGAAAGCAAGTGATGCAACTAGGAATTCTAGGATGGTAATCTAGAATGCCAAGGATGAAGAGATCTAAGTGTTTATCTATCTCATCTCACCTCCTCTCATGATTCATAACACATGAAAGGGTTGAGAGGAGGTGGAGGATGAAGGTGGAGGAAACACAAGAGACCCAAGAGGAGAGCGATGCTAATGGTGAGGAGAAGAGAGCTCAAGAAATGAACTATCTCAAAAAAGAATGAAGCATCCATGAGAGAGAAAATCTCATAGCTAGGTTTTATAAAACATTTTTCCAATTAAAATATACAACCCATACTTAAATAGTATGCACAAATGAATTAAAAATTCATTTGTGCACACAATGCTAGCATGGTCCTCAACATACTCCCATCAAGTCAATGCCACCTCATTTATCCATTTATAATAAAAGGTCAAACCCTAAAATGAGGTGTCCACCTTCTAGAATGTTTTCCCGGAAAAATACGGATTACATTCTACTGTATACACACACCTGTATTCGTACTGAAATACGAATAACCAAAGAGATAGACTAACGCAAAGAACATAATACTAGAATATACATATCGAAATATATATGTAAATTATTAAATCAATACTTGATTCAATAATCCGTCTTAAAACCGAGACGGCTAATGTCATCAACTGTCCGATCGAATGTCCGGTTACAGAATACAATAGATCGATCGGAACCCTGAACGTATCCAATATGGATATTACATCATTTCTCCAGAACCAGAGAACCTCTCTGTTTGGGACACTAAAGACTCGTCAATACGGTGGCAGTGGGTTTAACTACAAGCACGTTAGCGGCACTAGCTGTACATAACGGCTGGCCAGGTATTGAGCGAAAGGTAGGCCGACGAGCAAGCTCATCAAAACCCCTACTGAGCCTGTCCGTGACAATCTCTATACGGTCCGGTCTGTTCGTCTAAGAGTATCGCATATCAGGTCTAAGGGGTGGATAAAGTCAGACCCCTAATAATGCGATATTTCGTGTCGGTATGAAGCCCATCACCCACTGAAAACTACTGATCCAAATCAGTAATTCTCGTCCACCGTGGCCTCGGATTCCTGGTGATGGCCACCCGTGCACAACGCGACATCAACCCCAATAACAGAATAGATGAATCCCCGACGATCCGCTCACTGCCTCCATGTGGCTCGGGAAGTACCCAACTAAAAACTGTTTGCACGACTCCTTTGAGTCATGGTAGGGTAGTAATCAAAGCATAGTGGGAACTCACATGAGACAAATGACGAAGGAACCATACCCTACTGGACATGGTTCGCTACATGATGAGTAATGCAGAATTGCCTCTTTCTTCTAGGGACTTGCACTTGAAACAGCAGCATACCTATTTTATCAGGTTCCGTCTAAATATGTGCCTAAGACTCCATATGAAATATGGAGTGGTAAAAGACCATGTATTAAACGGTTTAAGATATAGGGTTGTCTGGCCTATGTGAAAAACCAGAATCCGGACAAGCATCAGGCACGGTCAGTTTTATATAAGTTTGTAGGATATCCTAAGCATTCGAATGGATATCTTTTCAACCATGTCGATGAACAAAAGGTTTTGTTTCTCGACACATCACCTTTCTTCAAAGGTTGTTTCTTGAAAAAGAAACAAGTGGGAGCATGGTAGAATTGGATGAAATTCCAGGAGGACAGACTACAACTGAAGATTTAGTAGAACCAGAAGATTCAATAGTCCTAGACGAACCTCAGCCACTACGCAGATATAGTAGGATATCTCATCTGCCCGAGACATACTACGGTTTTCTCATATACGGGGATCGAGAGGATTGCATCTTGGAAGAAGATGATCCTACTAGTTTCAGGCTGTCCATTATCAGTAGGGACTCTGATAAGTGGTTGGATGCTATGCAATCCGAAATGGTGTCCGTGTACGCCAATAAAGTGTGGAACTTGGAAATTGCTACACCTGAGGTAAAACTCGTCGGATGCAAATGGATTTACAAAAGGAAGATTGGTGTAGATGGGCAGGTGGAAACGTATAAGGCTAAACTTGTTGCAAAAGGTTTTTCTTCAAAGACCAGGATTGGACGATGACGAAACCTTTTCTCCAGTGGTTATGCTCAAATCCATTCGGATCCTACTTGCCATTGCTGCCTTCCATGACTGTGAGATCTGGCAGATGGACGTAAAAATGACTTTTCTAAACGGAAGTTTGGAAGAGTATGTTTATATGGATCAGCCAGAAGGTTTTGTACACAGTGGGAGCAGCGGGAAGGTGTGCAAGTTTCTCAAATCCATTTATGGATTGAAGCAGGCATCGCGGAGGTGGAACATCTGTTTTGATGAAATAGTCAAGGAATTTGACTTCATCAAGAACGAGGATGAGCCATGTATTTATAAGAAGATTGTAGGACGAACTGTTGTATTCCTAGTCTTATACGTGGACGACATTCTTTTGATAAGAAATGATATTCTTATGCTATAATCGGTCAAGATGTTCTTGTCACAACGGTTCTCCATGAAGGACCTGGGTGATGCCTCGTACATCCTGGGGATCAGGATCTACAGAGATAGATTCAAGAGATTACAAGGACTATCGCAGTCCTGCTACATAGAGACCATACTAAAGAGATTTAGTATCGAAGATTCGAAGCACGGTAACTGTAACGTTTTAGAGATCGTTTTGCGAATTTTCCGTTTTTTGGTAAAATAAAATATATTTTCCGTAAAAACTTAGAAGCGATCTTTTTGCAGTATAGAATGCACTGCAACTAATTTAGCTAGGAAAATGCTAGTTTACGGGTTTTCATAAGCTACTGGTAATTTTTGTGCATTTTAATATTTTTCCCTAATTAAAATATTATTTTAATGCTTTATTTGTGCAATTTATTAGTGGTAATTACAATTTGGATTGGGTTAATTACTATTAATGTGAATCTATGCTTAATTAATCACTAGATTAAGTTCTAAACCTTTCTCACCAAAATATCTAGATATTTATGTGAATTAAATGGAAATTTTAATTAAAGAATGAAATGAATTATGAGGTGGCATTGCATTAATGAGCTTTTAATTGTGTTTTTAGCTAGAAATTTCCACACTTTTCCACAAACCCCCATTTTCTTCCTCTTGTGGCGGAGCCTACACCTTGCTGTCCCATTCTTTTCCCCCTCCATTTTCATCTCTCCAAGCTTCTAAAAATCACTAAAAATCCTAAATAAATCACACAAACTCAAATATAAATCATTTCCCTTCATTCTTCAACCCTAAGCATGCTTGAATCTTCTTCGAAGTGTTCTTTTTGGAGGCTTAATTTTGGTGTTTTGTTGCAAGTTTGTTTGATCTAGTGGAGGTATATTTCTAACCCTAATCCTTAATAGTTGTTTTAAATATTTAACTAGCTTATTTAGATGTTAAATTAAAGCTTTTAATTGCATATTTAGAATTTCTAGCAAGGCTTTTTGTTAATCAAGTTGGGGTTTTGATTAGTAAAAAGGGTTAATTGATATGTTAAGCTCAAAGAAAACTTAACCTAGTTGCTAATTTGTTAAATGATATTTTCTGAATTTTTTAATTAAGCTAATTAGCAAACTAAACTTTTACTAATCCTAATTAGGTGAGATTAAAATTATAGTAAAGGTTTGAGTGGGTTAATCATGCTATTTGGTGACGTTTGTGATTGCTAGTTTTGGTCAAACTTGTAGTTTTGAGCTAAAAATGATATATGTTGCTTACTAGATTTCGGTAAGTTTTGGCATGGGTTTATTTCGACATTACGACGTTATTTTTATTAGATTCCACGTTATTTATTGTATTGTGAATATGCGATCGGTACGATCAGGGTCTAGGCGTGATGGTTGTGTCGTTTAGCGTTCCTAGCTAGGGTTGTGCCGATGTCGTTCGTGTCTTTGTGTAACTTTTGCTCTTCAGTTGGTTTCGTAGTGTCGCTAAGCACATTAGCCACTTGACGAACACTTGAGAGTATGTTTGGAGTTGGTGCGTCGGTCAAACGTAGTTTGTACGTGCTATTGGCCGATTGCTAATATACAATTCTTATATTGTTATATGCTTTCAGGATCGCAGGCGGGGACTTCGGGCAATGTGAAGAAGGAAAAGCGAGTGGTTGTCTTTACTTAGCCCCAGGATCATCTGTGAGTAGATTTAACATCTATAGAGGAATCGCCCGTATGGCGTTATGCGTCTGGGCTTGATTAAAGGACAAGACTATTAGGTATAAGTTTATGGACTTGATTGTGCATGTGTACCTTTGTTGCATATCTCATTTACCTATTTTAATTGGACATAGTATTAATGAGACACAACACTATTATTAACGATTCATGTTGCACGAGTACTGATTGTATGCCACTCACACCATCAATAATTGCCATGACACGCACAACACCTATACATACAGGATATTGTATTGAGTAGGGACTTGAGACATGATCCTCATTTTCATTGTGCATATGACATATAGCATACATGTATACCTACATGCTTATACTTATGCCTTGACATGCTTACACATATGCTTTGACATGCTTACATGCTAGTTACCCATATACCTATATGGTATTGTACCATTAATGATAGGTATATACATATATGAGGCATAGCTACATGTACATCTTCCATACTTACTTATACATATACCTCGGGGGTATTATATTATTATTGATAGGTAGATACACATATCTTGCTATGCCAACATGGTTACATATATCTAGCTATAGCTACATGTTCACCTTTATTTGATGTTATATGGACTTGGAGAAATTAGGAACCACGTGATATATATATATTAACTTGTTGCAGTTAAATAGCGGTTTTTCCTTTATATGCTCATATTACTGTTTCATGTTGCATATATTACTTTCATGGATTTTACATGATATTCTCTGATATTTTTACTCCTAAGTATATATAACAGTGGAATGGGACGCTGTTATATATGCATATATATATATATATATATATATATATATATATATATATATATATATATTACTGGAATGGGACGCTAATATATATGTATTGATTCATGCAGTTATACTTATTCATTACTTGATGTTTTCTGGATTTGAGGACCGTGGTTGTTTCATGAAATTATGCATTATTTGAAAAACCCGGTTTCTCTTGATATGATATTTCAGCTTCCACCATGAGATTTCACGGTTCTGAGCTTATATATACCCCATGCGAGGAGGCGTCGTGTGCCGTATGCGGGTACATGGTGGAACCCGGTTGGTTCCCCGAGGTAAGAAGATCGACGGTACATGCCGATGAGCCTGGCTGGGGGAGTGTGCCAACCGGTGATAGTATTTGGACTCGACGGATATCTGGAGGATACCGATCAAGGTTATGTACGCACATACCTTTATCGATTGCGGGTGGTGGACACTCAGGTTCCATAGGATGTACGTACATGACATGGGAGGGCCAGTCCCAGGTGACGGTGCCTCAGAGAAGAGTATTTATGTGTCGATGCTAGAAACTTGTTTTCATGATCTTTTTGGGTATAGATATTGGACACTCAGGTTTCATGAGACTTACTCGATATTGGATACTGGTTATATGAGATTTACTTGATATTGGACACACATGATATATGAGATTTACTTGATATTGGACACTCAGGATATATGATACTTACAGGATATGAGGGCCAAATTTAGGGGCTGATTTGTGGAAATTTGGGATTTTGATTGTCTTGTTGGACTTTGGTCCTGCCACGAGGTCAGGATTCTGTGAGGATGAATGTTTTATCCCATACTCCGCATTTACTTCATATGCATTGCTTCATGTAGTAGTGTACCTGATAGAGTACCTTTCATAACTGTTGCATATACATATTGCCATTTATTACTTCATGTATTATTTCTACCTGATAGAGTATCTTTCATGAATGCTGCATATATATGGCCATTTATTGCTATCAGCTTGCATGTATTAGATTCGCGCTATACGTGCATACTTGCGATTACCTGCATATGTTATTTACTATTCACGAGTTGGCAACTCACCCCCGTTGTGCCACAGTGTTTTGCAGGTAGTCCCTCCGGGCAGTCGCGGCAGGCTTTTCATCTTTTGCAGCGGATATCGTTTCGGCTGACTGTGCGCAGTTTTGCTATTGGTGGGTTTTGTGGATATCCGATGTTGTTTATTGTTATCATTGTACCATGTACTCTCCATCTACTACTTTCATGTTTGACTTAGAGACTTGATGTGAGGGCGATATTGTATGTTATTTTATGATTTTGAGGTCTTTTATGCCGTTTTAGTTATATTGTCTTTTATTTCTTCGCTACGGAGTCGTATATCTATTGAGGTGGTTGTTTTCCTCCTTTGGGCTTGGATTTTCTCCCGGTTGGGGATGCTTTACTTATATTTATGTTGTACCCATTTTTTTGGTTAGTTTTTACAAAGGAGGTGTTGCCAAAATTTTTAAGAAAGTAAAGTTTGACTTTAATGAATTTGTACTTGAGATTTTCAAAAGCTTTAATAATGTTCTTATCACTTACTACTTTTGATGGTTTAGATTGCTGGGTTTTCGACTTACCTAAATTGCGTTATGCCTGGAGACGTTGCGTACTTTAAGGGTCGTCACGTGCCAATTTCGGGTCGTGACAAAGTTGGTATCAGTGCGCTAGGTTTTACCTTTCGGATTGTAGGATGACCTTGGTATGATGGAGTAGGTAGCTTAAGAAGAGTGACGTAGCGTGTGTATGTCCGCGGCATACTTACGACACGGTACTCCTCCTAAAGTGACCTAAGTACTAATTGCTTGACATTCTTTCCTTGATGATACAACCTTGTGATTCGATTTCCGTGTTCTTATCGAATCCTATTTTTATTTATAGCCTTATGCCGCCGATGACTAGGAGGACTCAGAGAGGTGCAGCGAGAGCCGAGGTCAGAGTTGACTCGTTTAGGACGAGGACTGACCAGGAAGGTACGCCCGTTGCACAGGAGCAGATGGATCCACCTTCGACAGATCATCTCGCTAGGCTTATAGAAGATATGCTGGACTTGCGCGAGACCATGATTTCTTTGGTTGAGGCCATTCGAGCGCAGCGACAGGAGCTTGCCACCCCTGTTACCCAGTTTTTCCTTGCGATCAGCACACAGCATAGTGTTACGTATACAACACCAGTGGATGCAGCCCTAGTTGATGAGGCACGTCTTCCCGAGACTTTGGAAGTTCCGAGACCGAGGAGGACTCGTATAGGTATATCAGATCGGAGACAGATGTTTAGACACCGTGACAGGTTTCATGCACGTCGCGGAAGTAGCAGAGGCTTGGGATGAGGATAGTTGCGTAGCTCTTATCCCCATGAAGGTCAGGAGTTCTTACCAGGATGCCATCGGTGCGGGAGTTTGGATCATCGGGTTCGAGTTTGTATGGAGCCACGTGAGCATGGGGCAGCTGTACTGTAGAGAGAAGGAGTTCAGCCAGTTGCGGGTAGAGGGCAGACTCGAGAGTTTGCTTCTACTCATCGGGACGCGCGGGCGTCTAATGCGGAGTTTTCAGGTATTCTTAATTCGTATGTTCTTTTAATTCGTAGGTTGTTTTGTTCTGGATCTATGCACTCGTTTGTTTTACACACTTTGTGCCATGGTTGGGCCGAGAGTTGTGTATGCTGGATCAGCCGTTGTTGTGTTAATTTCTGTCAGCGATTCTTTTGTTGCGCGACACGTGTTTCGGTCATGTGCCAATCGGTTAGGAGATTCGTCCGTCACTTTGATCCTTCTAGAGATGTTGGATTTGACGTTCTCCTGGGCACGGACTGATTAGCTACGTGCTATGCGTCTGTGCACTGCCGCGAGAAAACAATCAGGTTCTGTTTTCCCGGTGAGTCAGTTCTTGTTGTGCAAGGGGACAGTGGTGTCGCCTCTCACAGCTTGAATTCAGCATTTTTCGCTAGTCGGCTTTTGAAGAGAGGATGTCGAGGATTCTTTGCTTTCATTCGGGATGCAGAAACCACAGTTGGTTTGTTGGACCGGCTTCCTATCGTGCGAGAGTTTTCCGACGTTATTCCAGATGAGCCAGTGGAGCTTAGAGAGCTTAAGGATCAGCTGCAGAGTTTCTAGATAGGGGGACTTGTACGTCCAAGTGTTTCTCTTTGGGGAGCTTCTATTCTGTTCGTCAAGAGAAGGACGGCAGTTTGAGGTTGTGTATTGATTGATCGTCAATTGAACTGAGTTACGGTGCGGATAGGTATCATTTATCTCGCATTGACGATTTGTTCGATCAGCTCCAGGGTGCGAGACATTTTTCAATGTTTGGTTTGAGATTGGGTCATCATTGGATACGGGATCAGAGTGATGACATTCCGAAGACTGCTTTGTGTGCGCTACGGGAAGCATGAGTTCTTGGTGGTGTCGTTGGACTCACCAATGCCCTAGCAGCATTCAAGGATGTGATGAACCAGATTTCTTCAGGTCGTTCCTCGACCAGTTGATTGTTGTGTTATTGATGACATTCTGGTCTATTCCAATGTGTCGTGAGGAACTTGAGCAGCACTTGAGGATTTTCTTTGCAGACATTAGGAGAGCCTCAGCGGTTTGCTAAATTTTCGGAGTGTTCCTTCATGCTTGATTGTGTTGACTTCCTAAGGTCTTGTAGTTACGGGCGACTTTGTTGTTCACTATAACGTTTCACGAGTGGGGATCAATTGTACTGATGTGGCACTATTGAGTTATCGCTCATGCTGCCCGAAGTTGGAGGAAGTACGAGCAGGATATCCCACTCATGATCTGGAGATGACCGCGGTGGTTTTGCGTTGAAGATTTGGGGACACTACTTGTACGAAGAGTCGTGTCAGATTTCACGGACTACCAGAGCTTAGTGTACGTCTTCCTGCAGCGGGTTTTGATTGTTAAGACAGTCTTCTGCAGATTTACAGTTCTTGTGTAATCGTGGAGTACAGCTAGGTTCGCCTCCTCTAGAGGGGAATAGCTTGCTCATGTCCGCGCCCCGTCCACATTTACTTAATCGTTTCAGTAGGCACAGCCCGCCGATGCTCGTTTGTCTAAGATTCTGAGCATGTTTGGCTCATAAAGGTTTGGAGTTCTTGATTTATGACCAGGGTGTGCTTCCGGACTCGTCGGTATGTACCTGATACTGATAGGTAGTGACGCGAGGTCCCAGAGCAGGCACATCAGTCAGCTTTCTGTGTTCACCCAAAGTGCCACCAAGATGTAACGTGACTTGAGAGTTAGTTACGGGTGGGCAGGGATGAAGAGTGAAGTTTTGGATTTTGTTTCAAGGTATCTGACTTGTTGCGAGCTAAGGTTGAGCATCTGAGACCGGCTGGAGAGTTGCAATCTTTAACCTTTCCGGAGTGGGAATGGGAGAAGATCTCTATGAATTTCGTTGTGGTGTCTACCCAGGTTTAGACAGGGCGTGACTCTATTTGGGTGTTTGTTGTCCAGTTATGCTCAGTTTGCTCAGTTGTTCTTTGTTAAGTTGTGCGTTTGCACGGAGTTCTTTCATGCGTTGTATCCAATAGAGGCACCATGTTCCCTAGCCGTCGTTGGAAGAACCTTCAGGAAGCCTTGTGTAATAGTTCAGCTTTAGCTCCGCTTTTCCATTTGTAGGCCGATGGTTTGTGAGTGTGGACTATACAGACTCTGGAGGATAGGCTTATGCATACGTACTGAGTGTTTGTGGGCAGTTGGGATCGTCACTTGCCATTATTAGGGTTCACCTTCGATAGCTGTTATCAAGAGACATTCCAATTGGCAACCTTTAGGCCTTGTTTGGTAGGTGGTGTCGATCTCCAGTTTGTTTTTCTGACTCTGCAAGATCGAGTTGATTCAGGTCAGGATGAGAGCAGCCCAGTGCAGACAGGAGTCTTATGCCAACAGTTGTTGTCGGAGACTTGAGTTCGCAATGGGAGATCATGTATTCCTAGTTTAGCTAGAATAAAGCTAGTGCGCGAACTTTAGGGGTCAATGGAAAGTTTTGGTTCCCATAGAATTTTTCCTTAATTAAATATTATTTTAAGTGGTAAATACATTTTTGGTTTGGGTTAAATTACTTCTAATGAGAATCATTTTAATTTTATCACTAGAATTAGTTTGGAAGCTTCTCATCAAATATCTAGATTCTTTTGTGCAAAAAGATTTAAGATTTAAAAATAAAAGAAAAAGAATGAAATGGTTGTATTTGAATTTAATGTTTTAAGCTAGAACTTTTTTCATTTTAATTTCACAAACACCCCCCCATCACCCTTGGCCGAGCTCCCCCATTTCTGCCCCAGACATTCCATAGCTCATTTCTTAATTTTCTTTCACTTAAAAACTCATCAAAAGTTCCAAAATAAATCCAAAAAACCCTAAATAAAACTTTAACCATCATTTCCTTTCACTAAACTTGCTTAGTTCTTCATGAAAAAACTTGATCTTTGGAGACAAAAGTTGATGGAATCTTGTTGCTAGAATTTGTTCTTAAGAGGTCTAAATTTTAACCCTGATCCACTTTTGTTATGCTAAATCATTAAGATAGCTAATTAATTGGATTATTATAGCTTTAATCTTATGTTTAATTCATTCTTTATAATTTTAAAGAAAATCAAGTTAGGGTTTGTGATGGATAATGGTTAAAATGAGGACTTTGGAAACTTATCTTGTGAATGATAATTCCTAAGTTAGCTAATGAAGTTTTTGCTTACTAGGTTTTAATAAAACCTAATTTGGTGGGTTTAAAATTATGGAAACAGTTTGGATAGCATAGTTAAGCCGCTTTGTGATGTTTGGAACCGCTAGAATGGTTTTAGTTTTAGACTTGTGCAAAATATTGCGATAAGTTGCTTACTAGGTTTCGGTGTTTTTCCGACCTGGGTTCAATTGGTCGTTGCTAGGTGATATCTATTATCTTCCTCGCATTTTATTGTGTTGTATTTGCGCGATCGGGACGATCGGAGTCTAGACATGGTGTTCCGTAGTTTGGCGACCTAGTTAGGGTTTTTGTCAATTTCGTGAGCGTTTAGTGCGCTAGGTGCGCAGTGTAATTTTCTGGGCGTAATCCTTGCGTTTCGTTATCTTTTTGTCGGCGTAGGATATTTAGCTTATGTGATGTGTTTGTGAAATTTTAAGGTCGCAAGCGGGGACTTCGGGCGCTGTGAACAAGGGGAAGCAGGTGGTCAGATTTTCATAGCTCGAGACCATCGGTGAGTAGATTTAAAATCTACGGGGAATTCGCCCGTATGGCGTTCAGCGTCAGGGCTAGATAGGATATGATATTAGCTGCTTGTTTATATGCTCATATACAGATGATGCATGAATTTCATTGCATATAGTTACTTGTTGTGCCTGAACCTGTATCCATTGTACACTGCACTATTATTGACAGTCCATGTTGCATGATCACAAATGATATGCCACACACACTGTCGGTACATGCCATGATACGCACAACACAAATAATCATTGATATACCTTTCTAATGGTTAGCGACATAGAGGCATTTATTCTGGTGCGATAGCGCATATGACATATATCATACCTGTATACCTACATGCTTTTACATATGCCATACTATACCTACATGCTCGCACATATACTTTGCTATTGTTACATGATCAGCTTTTTATAACATATATATCGGTGGAATGGGACGTTGTATATATATGTATTTTGGATTTGGATATTTTGGAACCGCGAGATATATTTAATGACTTGATGCATTTAAATAGCGGACTTTTCCCGTGATATGCTCATATTGATGTTTTATGTTGCATATGTTATTTTACATGGATTTACGCATTTGAGATATGCTTTCATGCGATTTGGGAATTTCAAGTGTCGATATTAGGCACTTATATTCCGAGAGATATATCGATTTTGGAGACCGATACGTGGAACACAAGTGTCGAGGTGGGATACTTGGGTTTCGAGGAACGTATGGATATCAGAAAGACCGATACGTGGAACACAAGTGTCGAGGTGGGATACTTGGGTTTCGAGGAACGTATGGATACGAGTATTTATGTGTCGATGTTTGACACTCAGGTTCCATGAGACTTACAGGATCTGAGGGCCGATCTGAGTATTTTGGGATTTGGGGTGTTGTTAATTTACACCGGGTTTTTCCTTGCTTATGATTTGTGCATGAGATTATTTATTATCCCGCACTCAGTATTCAGTTGATATGCATTTGATTCATGTAGATTTAGTACCTTGGTGGTGTACCTCGATCATGATAGTTGCATATTCATATTTCAATACTTATGCTACCAGCTTACATGTTATTGATCATTGCTGTTAGTACAGACTTGCGATATCAGTATGATGTTATTTTTTATTCACGAGTTAGAAACTCACCCCCGTTGTGCCACACTGTTTTGCAGGGCTTACCGTCAGTGTAGTCGCGTCAGGGCGTCTTATCATCTCTACTTTTGCGGATACCGCTACGGTTGGCTGTGAGGCCTTTGCTTTTAAGTGGGTTTTTCGGTTATCCGTTTGTACATTGTATATCTTTTTTGTTGGATCTAGTATTCTCCATCTACCACTTCTTGTATTTGACTTAGAGACGAGTTGTGAGGATTTGATGTTGTATTATTATTTTGGTGACTTTGGGTGCCGTGCTCGTGGGAGTCGGTTTTGTTGAAAAGTTTACTTCTTTATGCAGTTTTCTTTTACATTTCTTCGCTTCGGCGTCGTATATATGTTTGTGGTGGTTTTCTTCGCCGTTGGGCGTGATTTGCTCCCGTTTGGGATGCTTCATATTTATCTATGTTGTACCCATTTTCGGGGCTAGTTTTTACAAAGGAGGTGCTGCCGAAATTTTTAAGAAAGAAAACTAAAGTTAATGATTTTTACTTGAGATTTCCGAATGTTTTTAAAATATGTTTTTCTCCATTTATCCCTTTTTGGGGTGGTTTAGATTTCTTGGTTTCGGCTTACTTAAATTACGTACGCCCGTAGACGTTACGTGGTTTAAGGGTCGGTCATGCGCCAAATTTTAGGTCGTGACAAAGTTGGTATCAGAGCGCTAGGTTTTACCTTTCGGAGTGTAGGATGACCTTGGTATGATGGAGTAGGTAGCTTAAGCAGAGTAACGTAGCGTGTGTATGTTCCGCGGCATACTCACGACACGGTACTCCGCCTAAGTGACCTTAGGACTTGTTGATTGAAATTCCTTCCGCGATTTATATACATCCTTGTGATTCGATTTCTGTATCTTTATCGAATCTTGTTTCAATTTCCAGCCTATATGCCGCCAAAGACTACGATGGCACAGAGAGTGGCCGTGAGGGCCAAGGTCGGAGTCGACTCGTCTGAGGAGAGAACTGACTACGGCGGTACGCCTGTTGTACCGGAGCGCATTGCTATGTTTGAAGCTGGTATGCAGGACCTGTGCCAGATGAAGGGAACTTTAGTTGAGACCATTCGAGCACAGGGGAAGGCAGTTGTTCCACCCGTTACAGGGACCACGATGGTACCTACAGTTCCGGCAGTCGCAGTTACAGCTCCGGAGGTTATTACCGTGTCACTGACCGAGTTCATGAAGCTGAGGCCTCCGGTGTTCACTGGCACAGATGCTGCTGATGATCCGCAGTCGTTTATCGACCGGATGGCTAGGATTTGTCGTTCACTCCGATGATCCGACGAGAGATGGGTAGAGTTCGGGAGTTTCCATTTGGAGGGTGTGGCCCAGAAGTGGTGTGAGTCCTTGGAGAGAGGTAGAGCCGCAGGTCTGGATCCTATGACCTGGGTTGAGTTTGTGACTGTGTTTTGTTAGTGTATATGCCCTAGAGGCCATTACTGTATCATACTAGTTTGTATATTACATAGTGGAAGCTTGGGATATTCACCTTGTATAAACAATCTTGCTCAATATAGTAGTATGCTACTTGGTTTGTTTCTACTTCAATGTGTACATGTGTTTATTTTTGTATATCACCTATACACATTAGTAGAGCCCTTAGGATCTTTTCTTGATTACCAGCGTTATGATGGCAGTCACACTAGTGGGGGCTCGGTAATCTATAAGCACATCCTTATGCAGGTCCCTAGTCGCAGGACTATCAAGACATGGCATCGATACTCCGGAGTAGACTAGCGTATGCGCTTCTCATCCCAGAGTAGGAGGTGGTCTGTCCCACAGCCATCAGTACGTCGTACTGGAGATAGTATACGGGTGCTCGTTGGGTTACGAGTACACTGGACAGGACTCGTCGGGAACTGACCGGTTGGTATTATACCTATCGTCAGTTATTAGTTCCCAGGTGACATGAGTACAGCTTAGTCCGCTGACTTGACACTGTCACTTCGCCTCGAGTGTGTTCCCACTGTACTTTGATTACTACCCTACCACGGCTCAAAGGAGTCGTGCAAACAGGTAGTAGTTGGGTACAGTCCCGAAGCACTTGGAGGCAGTGACGGTTAGAAAGGATTTGTCTCTCCCGGTATTGGGGGTTAACATCGCGCTGTGTCTAGGAGAGCCATTACACGAGTAGTCCCTGGCCAGGGCAATCGAGATATACTGGTAGGCTTCCAGTGTTATCTCAGGGTGTTTTGGGCTTCACTCCGACACGACTTGTACCGCTATTAGGGGACTGACGTTTACCGCCCCCTAGGCCCGCCATGCGATGTATCAGACGAACAGACCGGACTGTACGGAGATTGTCACATTCAGGCTCAGTAGGAGTTCAGATGGGTTTCACCTCGTCAGTCTTCTTGTCGGCATCTACCTGGGGACCGTTACGCACAGCTAGTGCCGCTTGCGGTCTGTGGTTAAACCCACAGCCAGCGTAGTGTTGAGTCTTTAGAGTACCACACAGAAAGCTATTTGCTTTTAGGCAAAAGAGTAGAGGTCGCATGGTTTTGCGACAGGTCGCATGGTTTTGCGACAGGGTTCAGTCACATCCGTGCACTTGTGCACGTTTAGTGTCGGGACAGTTAACACTAGCGGGCTTTGGTTTAAGCCAGATCCTAGTGTACGTTTTAGGATTGGATTTATCCAGTTTGTATTCGTGTTCCTCGGAACGCGGATAAGGGTGTGTATGCACAGTTGACGGAGAGACAGAGACAGAGGATTCACATTAGGGTTGTTGACCATTGACTGTTGACTATTGACTTTTTGCTCAACCCTAATGAGAATATGATATATGATTAACAATAATATTAATTAAGCATTATGGTGACATGGTTGTTGAGGGGTTGACTTTGTTGACTTTGTTGACCGGTTGACTAGGTTTGACTAGTTGACCATCATGATGACAATGGCTATCATTTCATGGCAAAGACTTATTACTTGCTTGTTTCTCTTGTGAGAAATGAGTGCATGAAATGATATGGCTATTGTAGCTTAAACCATTTACACAATACTTGATTACTATTATTGTGATGATGGCTTTGGATTATGAGAGCCAAGAGAGAAAAGTCTTCTCTCATTCTATCATTCTCATTTTCTCTCTTGTTCTTGAGCTCTCATCTCCTTCCTCTTGCTCTCCCTCTCTTGAGTCTATGGTTCACTTGTCTCATGTGTTGAGAACCAAGAACCATAAAGAAAATCCCAACACACTCTTCTCTACTCACTCTAGTTCACAAGGTTTAGCAAACCAAGTGAACTAGTTTCTTCAAAGATCGAAGAAGAAGCCAAAGGTAGAAGCTTTCGAGGTGGATCTATCTTCGGCACAAGGAGACGACGGAGTGAAGCCGATCTGGACAACCATCGAGGCTTGAAGACGAAGGAGTTCAAGAAAGAAAGGTATAACCCCCTAACCGAGTAGTTAACAACTCCTAGTTAGGTTGTTAGTTAGATGTTTAACAAAGATCCGGTTTTGAGTCCATGTTACCACCTCTAGAAAAATTGTTTTTCGTCAAATTCCGCATGCCCGAAAGTACCGGGAGAGGTAGCATGGACTTATAGTGGTATCAGAGCCTAGTTAAACACTACCTAACATGTTAGCATAGTAACTAGAAATTCGATCGGAGAAAAGTCACGAAATACACACGGATTTCAAACTTTCTGTCGATTTTCAAAGTGCTGCAAAAATTATTTGAGATATACCAAAAATCGACTCTGGGTTTTTAGAAGAAGCTGCAAAAATTCGACCCACTGAATCGATCAACGCGCCGCGTTTCCGCGGCGGGAGCTTGCTCCCGCCGCGGAACTGCGGCCGAGTTGACTCGGTCATGGGGTTTTATTTTTGCAGTTTGTTCATAGGGGTATTTTTGGATTTTTGGAATATATATTTTCTGCCCAGATTTTCCAGAACGAAAATTTTGTGTTTGGGGCCTGAAAATCCGTATTTTTGATCGAACTTCTAAAAGACTTAAGCTGACGGGTTTTTCTGTGATGTGTTATTTGTATTGAACGTCTGTAATCGCTATATGTCGATTAGTTGGGGTTATACAAATCTGTGATCTGTAATGTTATTGGAATGTGTATATGAATTCATTGGATTGTCGCGGGTGAACAGCCGGGGGTTGTGAGACGAGAGTTTTCTTTTCTTTCAATTCATGTAAATTTGTAAATTGATATAATAATTATTTATATAGCCGCACAACCGGGTCGGGGTTGTAGCCGTCATTGTATAATTTCTTTTTACTGTTTTTGCTTCTAGGATAGACCCATGGAGGGGGTGCACAAACTACCGGGTATGCCGAAGTGCCGAGTGGCCTACTCACGGAGTTGAGGGAGGTTGCTTCGCTTCGGGTACTTGGCGGGTAGTTTGCCGCACCCGTAGGGGTCTTAGGTGGGGTATTGGCTATTCACCGCGACCGTGTAATCTGCTTTTCGTTACAGGCTCGTACGAATTGCGGATTCCTAGTATATCCAATGTGTTCATCTGTGATTTGAAATGGCTATCATTGCAATATATCTATATATGATATTATTTAGGCGCTGCTTATGTTTTACAGCCGCGCTAGCCCAGCCCCCGCTCTGTCGTTAGTTAAGTAACCTAACGGGTATTGACGGGGCCCCATGGCGAATGCGAATGGCATAAGCGTACGTCATATTTTGGTTGTTTTCTGCAATGGTAGGATTAAATGATAGGACGCATTAAAAGAACTAATGCAAGAATATCACGCATTAAAAGAACTAATGCAAGAAAATAAACCAAGTAAAAGTCGTTGGAACACTTTCGAAAAACCACTCGGTTCTTTTCAAAACTAACTTTTAAATGCGGAGTTTGAGCCACTCCTTTTAAAAGCTATCTCGTTCCATCGATTTTATCAAGTTCTCTACATTCACGGTTTCGCCAAAACCATTCGTAGCCCTCCGTCGTTTCACATGAATAGTCAATAGTATTCAAGCTGTGTTTGTTGGCCAAAGTCAAGGCATAGTGATTGGTAGCTATTGGGTATTCATGTGCAGCATAGATAGATGCGTTGGTTTGGAACAGTCGTACTGCCTTGTTGGCCAAAGTCAAGGGTAGGTACGGGTGGATTCAAATTAACCTGGAGAACGACGGGTAGAACTTGACATGTGACTTATGATTTGTTGGCCAAAGTCAAGGTCATAAAAGCATGGGGAAAAAATCCACATCGGGAGTTTCAAAAGAACTGAAATTTGCTAGTGTTGCATACCATTTGGAGTGTGATGATTCTGGTAGGATTCCTTCAGTTTCGTCACGCGATGATATTTTGGATCCCGATTCTACTGTGAGTATATGCTACTCCTCGGGAAATTTCTGACTAAACGATCAATGCTATAAACCTAGTAGGTGTCTAGAAAGGTGTTAGCGGGGCTACGCCTCCAGGGAAAAGAGGTTCTTAAATTAAGGAACTTCGTGAAAGCGTTGGAAAACCTCCCTTGAAGTACCGACACTAGCCTGGCTGAACGGTTAAGCAAGTATTGTACGGTGAGATTGATCCTGACTAATTCTTCCTTTTTGGTTTGAGGAGGGATTCGAGAAACAGTGGGAGCCATCCTGTTTAGACAAACTAAAAACCATTCTAAACTTGCAAGAGCATCATGCTGAGTGTTTCTTCTCTCTCCTAATTGCAGCGACCAATCGACATGACTGGACTTAAGTTACTCCTAGATAAAAACATACTGACAGGGCCAAACTACAAAGATTGGCTCAGAAATGTCAAGATGGCAATCACTTACGACAAGCCGGGGTATCTTCTTACCACCAAAGCTCCCCCTGTCCCAGGTCCCACCTCCAGCGTCGCGGATAAGGAAATCCGTAAGACTTGAGAGATCGATTGCGCGAAGACCAAATGCCTCGTGCTTGCCTCTATGGACAACGAACATCAGAGGAGGCATGAGAATATGGACCTTGAATCCATATTTCTCCATACAAAAGAACTGTATGGAGAGCAGTCTCGTATCGCAAGATACGAAGTGTCGAAGAAGTTATTTTCGGCAAGGTTGGCCGTCGGATCATCGGTAGCGGAACACGTGCTTAAGATGATTGGCTACATAGAAGAACTCGCGGACCTTGGGACCACGTTGGAGAATGAGCTCTATACGGACTTGATTCTCCAGTCCCTTCCTTCCACTTACGCCCAGTTTATCCTGAACTTCAACTTATAAGAAAAGGAAGTTGAACTTTCAGAACTCCTCAACATGCCGAGGAGCGCAGAGGGCACCCTACAGAAAGGTAGGGAAACATCCACTTTGTTTGTAGGAGGATCTTCCTCTTCTAGGTCCAAGGCGAAAGCCAAGGGAAAGAAGAAGAAAGCCCCCGCCAAACCAAGGGGCGGTGTTAGTAAAGTGGATACGAAGGGAAAGGCAAAAGCAACAAAGAAAGTGGGAAAGCTTGTGAATAAGGAAGAATGCTTCTATTGTCATAAGAAGGGACACTGGAAAAATGATTGCAGGGCTTGGAAGGCCAGAACACAGGATCTGAAGCAGGTTGCGGCTTCAGATTCAGGTGTGTATGTTATTGAAAACTTTCTTTCAATAAACTCTACTTCCTGGGTATTGGATATCGGATCAGGATCTCATATCTGTAATTCTTTGCAGGCGTTGAGAAACCGTAGGGTTTTGAAGGCAGGTGACATAACCCTCAAAGTTTCAAACGGAGATAGCATGGATGCTAAGGCCGTGGAGGACTATCACCTGGGAATGTCAGATGGACATGTTTTGGTTTTGCGTAATTGCTTTTTTGTACCCAACGCAACTTGTAATATCATTTATGTATCTTTGGTTTTTAAAGAAGGTTATGAATTTGCGTTTGTAAGCAATGTTGTAAACATTCACCTTAATCAAGTTATGATTGGGTCAGGTATATTGAGCAATGGTATATACGTATTAAACCAACCACAGATTTTCAATGTCCAGAATACACACAAAAGAAAGTCTCCGGAAATAAATCAGACTTTCTTATGGCATTGTAGACTGGGTCACATCAATGAGAGAAGGTTGACCAAGTTACATACAGAAGGATATTTGAACCCGTTCGAATATCAATCATATGCCACTTGTCAATCCTGTCTCAAAGGAAAGATGACAAAAACTCCGTTCACTGGACACGGAGTAAGAGCGAGCGAGCTATTGGGACTCGTACACAGCGACGTGTGCGGTCCAATGTCTACACATGCGCGAAGCGGTTATTCTTACTTCATTACTTTTACGGATGACTTTTCAAGGTACGGTTATGTCTTCTTGATGAAACATAAGTCCGAAGCTTTTGGAAAGTTCCAGGAGTATAAGAATGAAGTAGAAAAATAAACCGGCAAAAGTATCAAGATTCTAAGATCGGATCGAGGTGGAGAATACTTAAGTGCCGAGTTCCTTGATTATTTAAAAGAGAACGGAATTCTCTCTCAGCTTACTCCTCCATACACTCCGCAACATAACGGTGTATTGGAGAGACGGAACCGAACCCTATTGGATATGGTACGGTCCATGATGAGTAACGCTGAGTTACCACGATCATTCTGGGGGTATGCGCTAGAATCAGCTGCATACCTTTTGAATCGAGTTCCAACTAAGAATGTGCCTACTACACCATATGAGATGTGTTGTGGGAAGAGACCCTATCTTAAGCATTTTAAGACATGGGGATGTCCGGCTTTTGTTAAAAAGCAGCATGCGGACAAGCTCGAGGCACGCTCAGTACAGTGTAAGTTCGTGGGATATCCAAAGAACTCCAAGGGATATTTCTTCTACTGCGAAGACGAACAAAAAGTTCTTGTTTCTCGTGATGCCTACTTCTTGGAAACTGAGTTTTTGGAAACCCAGATAAGTGGGAGCACAGTAGAACTGGAAGAAATTCCAGAACCACGGGCTATTACTGAAAGCTTAGTGGAACCAGAGGGTTCAAAAGAACAGGACATTCCTACGCCGCTCCGCAGAAATAGTAGGCAGTCTCATCCGCCCGAGAGATACTACGGTTTTCTCATAGACAGGGATAGAGAGGATTGCATCATGGATTATGATGAGCCTACTAGCTTCCAGCAAGCCGTTCAGAGCGTCGACTCGGTAAAATGGCTGGATGCAATGCGGACCGAAATGGAGTCCATGTACACCAACAAAGTATGGACGTTGGACATTGCTCCAGACGGGGTAAAACCCGTAGGATGCAAGTGGATCTTCAAAAGGAAGATTGGTGTAGATGGACAGGTTGAGACCTATAAAGCTAGACTGGTTGCAAAGGGTTTTCGTCAAAGACCTGGTTTGGACTATGACGAGACCTTTTCTCCAGTAGCTATGCTGAAATCCATTCGGATCCTTCTTGCCATTGCTGCCTTCCACGATTATGAGATTTGGCAGATGGACGTAAAGACCGCTTTTCTAAATGGAAATTTAGAGGAGTGTTTATATGGACCAGCTAGAGGGTTTCATTCAGAGTGGGAGCAGCGGAAAGGTGTGCAAGTTGCTTAAGGCCATTTACGGACTAAAGCAGGCATCGCGGAGCTGGAACATCTGTTTTGATGAGACGCTCAAGGAATTTGGCTTTATCAAAAATCCAGATGAACCATGCATCTATAGTAGATTTTTAGCGAGAACTGTAGTATTCATCGTTTTATACGTGGATGACATTCTCTTAATAGGAAATGACATTCCTATGCTACAATCTGTCAAGGGGTTCTTGTCACACAGGTTCTCCATGAAAGACCTGGGTGATGCCTCATACATCCTGGGGATCTGGATCCATCGTGATAGATCCAAGAGGATATTAGGGCTTTCACAGTCCAGGTACATCGACACCATACTGAAAAGATTCATCATGGAAGATTCCAAGCGCGGTAACCTACCGGCTTGTCACGGGATCACCCTCTCTAAAGAGAAGTCTCCCAAGACTGATTTGGAGAGGGGTCGCATGTCTATTATACCCTACGATGCTGCGGTAGGCTCTATAATGTATGCGATGTTGTGTACCAGACCGGATGTAGCTTATGCACTGAGTGTGGTAAGCCGGTATCAGTCAAATCCTGGGGAGAAACACTGGATAGCGGTGAAGAACATTCTCAAGTACCTAAGAAGGACTAAGGAGATGTTCTTGGTGTATGGCGGAAAAGACCTCCAGATCGAGACCTTTGCTGATTCCAGCTTCCAGAGTGACAAGGATGATTCCAAGTCCATGTCGGGTTTTTTCTTTACCCTCAATAGAGGGGCGGTGTGTTGGAAGAGTTCCAAACAGGAAACCATTGCAGACTCGACGATGGAAGCGGAATACATCGTTGCATCTGATGCCGCAAAAGAAGCTATCTGGATGAGGAAGTTCTTGAAAGAACATCAGGTGGTTCCATCCATTGTTGATCCAATACCTCTGTATTGCGACAACAACGGGGCTATAGCTTTAGCGAAGGAACCCAGGTCCCATCAGAGATCCAGACACATCTTGAGGCGGTATCACCTGATCAGGGAGATCGTGGATCGCCAGGAGATCGAGGTTCGGAGGGTTGCTTCAGAAGATAACACTGCAGATCCATTCACCAAGGCCTTGCCCCAGACTCAGTTCGAGCGGCTGATCGAGATGATAGGTCTTCGATACGCCGGTACATGGCCTTAGTGCAAGTGGGAGATTGTTGGTGTATATGCCCTAGAGGCCATTACTGTATCATACTAGTGTGTATATTACTTAGTGGAAGCTTGGGAAATTCACCTTGTATAAACAATCTTACTCAATATAGTAGTATGCTACTTGGTTTGTTTCTATTTCAATGTGTACATGTGTTTATTTTTGTATATCACCTATACACATTAGTGGAGCTCTTAGGATCTTTGCTTGATTACCAGCGTTGTGATGGCAGTCACACTAGTGGGGGCTGGGTAATCTATAAGCACATCCTTATGCAGGTCCCAAGTCGCAGAACTATCGAGACAGGGCTTCGATACTCCGGAGTAGACTAGCGTATGCGCTTCTCATCCCAGAGTGGGAGGTGGTCTGCCCCACAGCCATCAGTACGTCGTACTGGAGATAGTATACGGGTGCTCGTTGGGTTACGAGTACACTGGAAAGGACTCGTCGGGAACTGACCGGTTGGTATTATACCTATCGTCAGTTATCAGTTCCCAGGTGACTTGAGTACAGCCAAGTCCGCTGACTTGACACTATCACTTCGCCTCGAGTGTGTTCCCACTGTACTTTGATTACTACCGTACCACGGCTCAAAGGAGTCGTGCAAACAGGTAGTAGTTGGGTACAGTCCCGATGCACTTGGAGGCAGTGACGGTTAGACAGGATTCGTCTCTCCCGGTATTGGGGGTTGACATCGTGCTGTATCTAGGAGAGCCATTACACGAGTAGTCCCTGGCCAGGGCAATCGAGATATACTGGTAGGCTTCCAGTGTTATCTCAGGGTGTTTTGGGCTTCACTCCGACATGACTTGTACCGCTATTAGGGGACTGATGTTTACCGCCCCCCTAGGTCCGCCATGTGATGTATCAGACGAATAGACCGGACTGTACGAAGATTGTCACATTCAGGCTCAGTAGGAGTTCAGATGGGTTTCACCTCGTCAATCTTCTTGTCGGCATCTACCTGGGGACCGTTACGCACGGCTAGTGCCGCTTGCGGTCTGTGGTTAAACCCACTGCCAGCGTAGTGTCGAGTCTTTAGAGTCCCACACAGAAAGCTATTCGTCTTTAGGCAAAAGAGTAGAGGTCGCATGGTTTTGCGACAGGTCGCATGGTTTTGCGACAGGGTTCAGTCACATCCGTGCACTTGTGCACGTGTAGTGTCGGGACAGTTAACACTAGCGGACTTTGGTTTAAGCCAGATCCTAGTGTACGTTTTGGGATTGGATTTATCCAGTTTGTATTCGTGTTCCTCGGAATGCGGATACGGGTGTGTATGCACAGTTGACGGAGAGACAGAGGCAGAGGATTCTCATTAGGGTTGTTGACCGTTGACTGTTGACTATTGACTTTTTGCTCAACCCTAATGAGAATATGATATATAATTAACAATAATTTTAATTAAGTATTATGGTGACATGGTTGTTGAGGGGTTGACTTTGTTGACTTGTTGACCGGTTGACTAGGTTTGACTAGTTGACCATCATGATGACAATGGCTATCATTTCATGGCAAAGACTTTTTACTTGCTTGCTTCTCTTGTGAGAAATGAGTGCATGAAATGATATGGCTATTGTAGCTTAAACCATTTACACAAAACTTGTTTACTATTATTGTGATGATGGCTTTGGATTATGAGAGCCAAGAGAGAAAAGCCTTCTCTCATTCTATCATTCTCATTCTCTCTCTTGTTCTTGAGCTCTCATCTCCTTCCTCTTGCTCTCCCTCTCTTGAGTCTATGGTTCACTTGTCTCATGGGTTGAGAACCAAGAACCATAGAGAAAATCCCAACACACTCTTCTCTACTCACTCTAGTTCACAAGGTTTAGCAAACCAAGTGAACTAGTTTTTTCAAAGAACGAAGAAGAAGCCAAAGGTAGAAGCTTTCGAGGTGTATCTATCTTCGGCGCAAGGAGACGACGGAGTGAAGCTGATCCGGACAACCATCGAGGCTTGAAGAAGAAGGAGTTCAAGAAAGAAAGGTATTACCCCCTAACCGAGTAGTTAACAACTCCTAGTTAGGTTGTTAGTTAGATGTTTAACAAAGATCCGGTTTTGAGTCCATGTTACCACCTCTAGAAAAATTGTTTTTCGTCAAATTCTGCATGCCCGAAAGTACCGGGAGAGGTAGCATGGACTTACATGTTTCTCGCCCGTTTTCTTCCACCGAACATCATGGATGCGCGAGCGCGCAGATTTGAGTCGTTACGCCAGAATCCGGGGATGACGGTGTCTGAGTATGATGTACTGTTTACCGAGCTGTCTGTGTATGCTCCGTACTTGGTGGCGACTAAGGAGATGAGGGTGAAGTGGTTTGTTCGCGGCCTGCTTACCCAGTTGTTCCTAGCCATCAGCATTCAGCATTGTGACACGTATGCGGCAGCAGTGGATGCAACCCTATTGGTGGAGGAGTGTCTTTCTAAGTCGTCAGTTGCTCCGGAACCGAAGAGGGTTCGTACTGGTGATTTGGCGGGGAGGCGGGCGTTTAAACGTCGTGACAGTTCCCGTTCAGATACTGGAGGTACTGGGGGTTCGGGACGAGGTCGGCTTTTTAGTTCTTACCCTTAGGAGGGTCAGCAGTTTTCATCTGGATGTTACCGGTGCAGGAGTATGGGTCATCGAGTTCGAAATTGTGCTGAGCCACGTGTGAGCGAGGCAACTATATCGCAGGTTACCTTACCACCTTCTCCACCTTATAGGGCGTTGCCCCTTATGCCGGTTGTTGCTCTGCGTCAGACTCATGTGCAGAGAGGTCGGGGTCATGGGGGTTTTGTACCGAGAGAGCGGGGTGGTAGAGGCGGGGGTTAGCCAGTTGCCGGTAGAGGACAGGCTCAGGTGTTTTCCTTGACTCATCAGGACACGCAGGCGTCCAATATAGTAGTTTTAGGTATCCTTTCTGTATGTTCTTATGATGCACAAGTTTTTTTCGATCCGGGATCTACGCATTTGTATGTTTCTACGCCCTTCGTGCCAAGGTTTGGCTGAGATTCATTTTGCTAGATCAGCCGCTTGTCGTGAATACTCCAGTTGGAGAGTCGTTCGTTGCACGACACGTGTTCCGGTCGTGTGTTGTCCATATAGGAGATAGCGATTTGTCCGTCGACTTGATCCTTCATGAGATGTTAGACTTCGACGTTCTCCTGGGCATGGACTGGTTAGCTACTTGCTACGCGTCTGTGGACTGCCGCGAGAAGACAGTTAGGTTTTGTTTTCCCGGCGAGTTAGTTTTTATTGTGCAGGGGGACCGTGGTGCCTCCCCTCACAGTTTGATTTCTGTCCTTTGCGCTAGTCGGCTTTTGAGGAGGGGATGTCGGGGATTCTTGGCTTTGATTCATGATACCGGAGCCGCAGTTGAGTCGTTGGACGGGATTCCTACCGTGCGAGAGTTTCCCGACGTCTGTCCCAATGAGTTACCTGGGATGCCGCCAGAGCGCGATATTGAGTTCTGCATTGATCTGATTCTGGCACGGAGCCTATTTCTATACCGCCTTATCGGATGGCTCTGGCAGAGCTTAGAGAGCTTAAAGATCAATTGCAAGAATTGATTGATACGGGACTTGTGCGTCGGAGTGTTTCGCCGTGGGGAGCTCCAGTTCTGTTCGTTAAGAAGAAGGACGGCAGTTTGAGGATGTGTATGGATTATCGTCAATTGAACCGAGTTACGGTGCGGAATAGGTATCCTTTACCTCGCATTGACGATTTATTTGATCAGCTCCAGGGTGCGAAACATTTTTCTAAGATTGATTTGCGTTCGGGTTATCATAAGTTGCGGGTTCCGAATGATGACATTCCGAAGACTCCTTTTCGTACGCGCTATGGGCATTATGAGTTTCTGGTGATGTCGTTCGGACTCACCAATGCGCCAGCAGCGTTCATGGATCCGATGAACCGGATTTTCAGGCTGTTCCTTGACCAGTTTATTATTGTGTTTATTGATGACATACTGGTCTACTCTAGGTGTCGTGAGGAGCATGAGCAGCATTTGAGGATTACTTTGCAGATATTGAGTGAGCACCAGCTGTATGCTAAATTCTCAAAGTGCGTGTTTTTCCTTGATAGAGTTGACTTCCTGGGTCATGTGGTGACTGGTGATGGTATTCTGGTGGACCCGAGGAAGATCGAGGCTGTGCAGCTTTGGCCCAGACCTGTATCGGTGATTTAGGTCCACGGCCTTTTGGGCTTAGCTGGTTATTATCGCCGTTTTGTGAAGGATTTCTCGAGTATCGCTGCACCGCTGACTAGATCGACCCGGAAGGGAGTTCCTTTTCTTTGGACTGATGCTTACGAGCAGAGTTTTCAGCAGTTGAAGACTTGTTTGACGACAGCACCAGTTCTATCTTTGCCTTCTGGATAAAGCGGCTATGTTGTTTACTGTGATGCTTCTCGAGTGGGGCTTGGTTGTGTACTGATGCAGCATGATAGAGTGATTGCTTATGCTTCTAGGCAGCTGAAGAAGCACAAGCATAATTACCCCACTCACGATCTTGAGATGGCCGCGGTGGTTTTTGCGTTGAAGATTTGGAGACACTACTTGTACGTGGAGTCGTGTCAGATCTTCATGGATCACAAGAGCTTGAAGTACATCTTCCACCAGCGGGATCTGAATTTGCAACAGCGCCGTTGGATGGAGCTTGTGAATGATTATGATTGTGAGATCTTTTATCATCCGGGCAAGACGAATGTAGTAGCTGATGCTTTGAGTCGTAGGCCCGGGGTAGTTTGTCCCAGTTGAGCGCAGTTCAGCGACAGTCTTAGGCAAATTGGCAGCTCTTGTGTGATGGTAGAGTGCAGTTCGAGTTCACTTCCACTGGGGGACAGCTTGCTCATGTCCGCGCCCGTCCACTACTACTTGATCGTATCTGTGAGGCGCAGCCCAGTGATGCCGTTTGTCTGAGATTCTTGAGCTTGTTCGGCAGGGTACAGTTTCGGAGTTCATGATTGATGACCACGGTGTGCTATGATGCGGGACTCGCTTGTGTGTACCAGATGCTGATGGGTTGAGACGTGAGATCCTAGAGCAGACTCATCAGTCGGCCTTTAGCGTTCATCCATGTTCCACCAAGATGTACTGTGACTTGAGGGAATTTTACTGGTGGGAAGGGATGAAGCGTGATATTTCAGACTTCGTTTCGAGGTGCCTGACTTTTCAGCAACTCAAGGCTGAGCATCAGAGACCGGCTGGAGAGTTGCAGTATTTACCCATTCCGAAGTGGAAATGGGAGCAGATTTCCATGGACTTCATTGTGGGTCTACCCAGGACCAGTCGAGGGTATGACTCCATTTGGGTGATTGTCGACCGGTTGACGAAAGCGGCTCACTTCCTTATAGTGAAGACCACTTTCGGTTATGCTCAGTTGAACATAGATAAGATTGTGCATTTGCACGGTGTTCCCACATGCATAGTGTAACGTTTTGAAAGTCGTTTAGGTGAAATTTCGGAAAATCGGTACAATAAGGGGTGTTTTCCGTCAAAATAAAGATATAAATATCTTTTAATATAAAATTAAATATACATATTCTAGCTGTGTAATTGCTAGTATTTGGTATTTATTGAGCCACTGGTAAAATCTCTAAATTTCTAAAAAAAATTCTGAAATTCATTATTTTAATATTATTTCAAGCCGTCACTAATACATTTAATTAGCGATAAATACAAATTTGAATGGGCTAATAACGTACTTGAGAACCATGACAACTATAATCTAGTTTGTAAAATAAATTTTTAGTATGTTATTTCCAAGTTCTAATTGGTTATAATCAAAGGAAAATGAAAAATTTAAATAAAATAAGCATAAGGTTGCAATTAGGTAACTTGAGGGGGTCTTTTTGCATGGAATCTTCTTTGTACACTCTCTCACTTCCACACCCGTCATGTGGCCGGCCCACCAGTGCAGCAGCAGCCCACTCCCTTCTCTTGTTTGTCTTCATCTCATGTGAAGGAAATGGTTTAAAATAAAGGATTTATATATATTAATTTGGGTGGGGGTATTATGGTAATTTGGGTGGCTTTGACTTGGATTTTTTTCACCATTCCCTCACCTTTAGCCCATCCCTCTCCCTTGGCCGAGAATCTTCCGGCAGTAGCCCCCTTTTTCCCCCATTTTGCCCATCTCATTTTGCTTCAAAATTCATCTCAAAATCCATTAAAAATCCACAAATCCTTCACTAATTCAAAGCAAATCCCTATTCTATCTTTTCTCACACCCAAATTTGTTTGAGACATGGAGAAAGGAGGTGTCTTGGAGGCTAGTGCAAGCTAGGGTTTAAACTTGAGGGGTATAATTCTAATCTAATGTTTAATTTGTAGTTTAAACATGCTAATTTAGTTATTTCAAGTGTGAAATTTGATTGTGATTTGCTTGTTATGGAATTCTAGAAAGGGTTTGATGTTGGGATTATGGTTTGAAGCTTTGAAAATGGGTTAAAATTTAGTGTAGAGGCTATCTAATGGTTTAATTTGGGTGATTATGCTTGTTAGTAGTCCTTTTGTTGTTAATCTACGATGTTTGCACGAATTTGGAATTTTTAGTGCTAACTAGGTATTTAGTTTTAATTCAAAATGCGAGATTAAAAATATGGTTAGGGTTTTATCACATCATTAACATTATAATAAGTGGTTTAAAACCTTAGGTTATGCAAAACCAAGCTTAGTTGTTGAATTGTGAATTTTACTGTGAAAATTGTCAAAAATTAGATAAATTGCAAGCTAAAATTTGGGGATTAATGAAATTTAATGAGATTAAATTGTGGAAATAGTTTGTATGGCTTATTTAAGTTGTTTAATAAGTATTATGGCAATTAGAAATGTTAAAACATCAAGTGTTGTACTAAAACGGTAAATTTTGCTTGCTAGGTTTTCGGAAAAATAGCTTTTAAAGTGAGTTTGGGGGTTTTTGTGAATTCTAACCTATTTCATATAATAATTAGTGTTTGTGAATGTGCAAATGGGTGAGTTTGGGTTTTTCTCGATGGGTTGATTTTTTTACATCGACATCGAGGGTTGGTTTGGCTATTCTTGCATGCGTAGGCGATAGGTTTTGACCTATACGTGATGCGCGTGCCGATTTGGTTTTCTTATGCCGTTTCGATTTCTAATTGGGTTTTTATGCGGCACGATACATTGTGACATATAGGTACCCCTATGTGGACTTCGAGACGACAAGTAAGCGCGTGGCGACATCAATTTTGGCCAGCGAGGAGCAGGTGAGTAGATTTATATCTACGGGGAGAAGTCGGGTGGATGACATATAGCACACCCGCAAAGTTATGAGAAATAATGTGATGTGGTAACGATGTACTTTTATATGTTAATGTGAGATATGTACACCTAGTAATAAAAGCCTTAGGAGCTTATGGATTAGTGTTAGCAAGGAACGGAGGAAGGTTTTGGTTGGTTTCTAAATCGCAACCCTAGAGTAAGGAATTGCATACACGCACCCCCACACAATTGAATGCATTTTATGTTAGTGTATATGCCCTAGGGGCCATTATTGTATCATACTAGGTTGTATATTACTTAATGGAAGCTGGGATATTCACAGTTGTATATAAACAGTCTTGCTGAAAATGGTAGTATGCTACTTGGTTTGTGTCTACTTTAATATGTGCATATGTTTCTTGTAACGTATCACTTATACATATTAGTAGAGCCCATAGGATCTTTTCTTGATTACTAGCGTTGTGATGGCAGTCACACTAGTGGGGGCTGGGTAGTCTGTAAGCAACATCCTATATAGGTCCCTGGTCGTTGGATTATCGAGATAGGGCATCGATATTCCAGAGTAGACTAAGTGTATACGCTTCTCATCCCAGTTGGGGAGATGGTATGTCCCACAGCCATCAGTACGTCGTACTAGACATAGTATACAGGTGCTCGTTAGGTTACGGGTACACCGGACATGACTCGCCGGGGAACTGATTGGTTGGTATTATACCCATCATCAGTTAACAGTTCCCAGGTGACATGAGTACAGTATAGTCCGCAGACTTGACACTACTACTTCGCCTCGAGTGTGTCCCACTGTTCTTAGATTGCTACCCTACCACGGCTCAAAGGAGTCGTGCAAACAGGTAGCAGTTGGGTGCAGTCCCGAGCACTTGGAGGCAGTGGCGGTTAGATAGGATTCGTCTCTCTTGGTATTGGGAGTTGATATCGTACTGTGTTAGAGAGCCATTACGCAAAGTCCCTGGCCAAGCAAGCGAGATATACTGGTAGGTTCCAGTAGCTTCTCAGGGTGTAATGGACTTCGCTCCAACACGACTTATAGAGCTATTAGGGGACTGACGCTTGCCGCCCCCTAGGCTTGATATGCGATAGTCTTAGAAGAACAGACCGAACTGTACGGAGATTGTCACATCAGGCTCAGTAGGGGTTCGGATGGTTTTCCTCATCGGCCTTCTTATCGACATCTATCTGGGGACCGTTACGTACAGCTAGTGCCGCTTGCGGTATGTGGTTAAACCCACTGCCAGCGTAGTGTCGAGTCTTTAGAGTCCCACACAGAGAGTTTCCCTGCTCCAGGCGAAACGATATAGAGGTCGTATGGTTTTACGACAAGGGTTCGAATGCGTACGTGTGTTTACGCACGTACGACTTTTCGGATAGTTTTAACTAGTCGGCTTTGGTTTAAGCCAGAATCTAGTATCGGGTTACTGGATTTATACAGTCTAAAGTTTTTCCGTGTTTTCACGGATTGGAGGGTCGTTATCGTAATTTGTCGGGAAGGTTCTAGAAGAGTGGTGACTAAGGGGTTAAGGTTGCATGAGCATTAATTGCTTAATGACTCATTTGTGTGATTCACGCTTTGTATTAAATGATTCATTAATGAGTTAGTGAGTCATATGATGAATCACACTAGATGAATGAATTTAACCATGATGATAAATCATTTATATTATTTATTTGATTTATTGTTATGGTTGATATATTCATATGAGTTCATTATTCTTTTTATTATCATTCTCACCTGCTCTCTCCTCAAGCTCACTCTCTCTTCAAACCCTAACCTCTCATGTGTTGAGATCAAAGGTTAGCTAGACTAATACATCCATAACCTCACTCTATATCCCCTAGGTAGCTTAGATTAGAACTTTAAGCGAACTAGCTATCTCAAGTTTGAGATTAAGCTTGGCGTAGGAGCTTTCAGGTGGATCTTCTTTGATTCGAGGAGGCCGTTGAGATGCCGATGTTCCAAGGAGCCTACGAGGAGTGGAGGACCGCGATGAAGACCCGAAGGACAAGTAACGTGAGGTATAACTTCGTATCCGAGTAGTTGAACCTCTAGTACTTTGTTAGCAATGGTTTAGAAATGATTCATGCGCTCAAGTCCGTGTTACGAAGCTTTGATAATTGTTTTTCATATATTCCGCCTCCCTGCAAGTTCGTGGGGTGCGTGATATGGACATACATTTTAGTACTTGTGGGTAAATGGGATATGTATATATTTATATACACATAGCTATGGGACTATATATATATACGTATACCTATACATGTATAATGAGGTTAGTGGATGATAGTTGGGGATGAGTCGATGAGTTTAGGATTGATGCCACGAGATCGGTGATATGATTTGGATCGTATTATGAGATGCGAAATGTGATGATAGCGGATCGGTAGGCGATGTGTTTCATACCCATGCATTTACATATATGTTGAAGGTATCAGATTGTACTAGACTGTAGGTCAGTACCCCTAATTCATGATCTGATGATAAGGATACCTGATGAATAAAAAGATAAATGTGATATTGACCCGTACCCAGTTTGGGATGCCATAGGATGGATTTAACGTACGAACTATATATTGATGATAGATCCGCATTCTTGATTTGAGGATGTCATATCAGATGGTGTATCATATGGGATACTATTGAGGCGGGATCACCGACTATTATATAAATAGATATATATCGGCTCAGATGTAGGTGGTTTCCGTACCCCTTTCGAATGGTTGTTAGTTAAACCTGTAGTTTACCTAGTAGATGTCTGACTGGACCCGAGTCTTACCTATTTCCAAAACTGACGAATCGTGAGAATTTTAAAGACATACCAAGGGATACTACGGATATTTTAAAAGACGTATCTTTTCTTAAAAATACCGTAGTCTGCATTTTCAAACACCACGATTCATACTATTTCAAACGACAAAACAGTATAACACCTGTATAGTAAGGTAGATTCCTTGTTGTTACGTTATTATTCATGTTCCGCATATTATTGTTGTATTTACTATTCATTTTCCTTATTATGTTGTTATCTCATCATTACATGTTATTGTGTACGTAGTAATTATGAAACCATGCTTGTTAAGACACCAACACCATTACCGATGACGCGTATGCTCCACGTACACTCGCTTTCCGGTTTACACACATCTTCATCGGTAATTGCCATGTCACGTACACTTTAGAAAATAAAATTTCAGTGACATAGTTTGCTAGCTGATAGTTGTAATATGTTATAGTTTCCATATGCTAGTTTAATTATTGCATTCATTGCATGATATCAGATGCATCCATATATTCATTGGTTATGCAGTATTATGGAGATTTTTGTCGGTATTCACTGTTTTTTGGTATCATGATTTTGATGATTTCGGATTTACATGAGATTTCTGGATTTGGGGGAAAACCGCAAGAATTTAATAAAAGCTTAGTATCATCATTTTAAAATGCAAATTGCGGTTTTCTCGTGATGTATGAGTAGTCTACCATGAGTTTTCATGATTGCTGTTGGATTTGGAGACAAGATTCGAGGAGTTGGATGAACCGTCTCGGGTACATGGTGGGCCTGGTATGGTACCCCAGGGCAAGAAGCTCGAGTTGTATTCGATGAGCCTGGCAGGGGAGCACTACCTACCGGTGATATTATTTGGACTCGTTGGTTATCCGGAGGATACCGGTCGAAGTCATGAGATGGTTATAGGCCGATCTGTTCTGTCAGAGCCTGCGGGCCGATCCCGCAGATGATACGGATGCCTGAGATATTGATACTTGAGATTTGAGATTTGATATTGAGATACTGAGACTTATGTTTTGTGTCGATGTTTGAAACTGATTTCTCTGTTGCATTCATTGATGATACCTGATTGATATACATATAGAAATCTCATTGATTAAAGAAAACAGTTGTCTCACTCATTCTATATTCTGTTTCCATTCGTAATGCATTCATACATTATATATATCTGATATGTTGTTATCTGAGGCCCTGAAACGAGCATGTGGTATTGCACATATATGTAGATGGATCAGGATATTATTTTAGGATATGACCTAGGATAGCGTTATGCATGCGATTTCTACTCGTTGATGTTTTCTACTCACGAGTTGGCAATTCACCGCTGTTGTGCCAAAGTTCCTTGCAGGTTTTGTCGTACATGTTTCGTTGCGGCTTTGCTGGCACACTGTTCCTTCCGGGTGATTGCTTTGGTAGGTAGGTTCTTTTCATCAGGACCACCATTGTTTATTTATTATTTCTCTTGTATCTAGAAACTCCATCAACAAGATTGTATATTTGAGAGCGATAGAAAACCAGACTTGCTGTTCTTTTGACCTTAGAGTCGCGCGTTGTATTACTATGGTTTTCATGTTGTTTTGAGTTTCTTTTGAGTTTTGATCCTCGCCCTTCGGCGTTGTATATTATATTGCTTGCGTGGTTGTGACCGTCGTTTGACGAAGAGCTAACTCCCGCTTGGGGATGCCTTTTTTGTATTTCGTATACTATTCATGTTGTATCCCGTTTGGGGGCCAGTATTTACAAAGGAGACTCTGCCGAAATTTTCGGAAAAAAAAAGGATGTTGCTTTTATAAGCTTGATATGACTTATTTGATAAAAATCGCTTTCAATAGATTGGTTTTCCTTCAATCTACTGCTTTTTGGTTTTGATTTCTGGGCTTTGGCTTACTTAGATTACATCTGCCTTGAGACATTCGTAATTTAAGTGCCAGTCACGTTCCGTACCTTTCGGGTCGTGACAAAGTTGGTATCAGAGCGTTAGGTTTTACCTTCGGAGTGTAGGATGACCCTTGGTTGATGGAGTAGGTAGCTTGAGTAGAGTGACGTACCGTACGTATGTTCCGCGGCATATTTACGATACGATACTCCACTTAAGAAGCCTTAGGATGTACATTTCTTTGCACAACATTATATTCCTTCCTATGATCTAGCCTCATCGGTACCAGTTTTTGGTTTTGTTATCACGGCTGTACGGGCAGATAGAGCCACGGCTAGAGTTGCGTCAGCATGAGTTCGTTACGGACAAGGATTGACCAGGACGTGATTCCAGGGATATACGATTGCATAGAGGCATCGTTTCATTATGTTTTCGCGCTACGTGCGTTTGATGGATCGCTTTTACGAGATTTCTCGGACGTGCAGATCAGCACCAGAGGATTGGGCCACTTCAAGAGGCCAGCCAGATTGTGATGACCGTCAGATCATAGATTATTTTGATGATTGAGGCACTGTTCAGCGTGCGGACGAATGGGCCAGTGATTTTGCCAAATGAAAAGATATCGCCCAGATGTTTGAAGCTATCGCCGCACGAGTTATACATCGAGATATGATCGAAGATCGCTAGTCACCAAAGATGAAGGACTAGGACATATGATTTATTACTACCCCGATGCGAGGTCATCAGATGGATTGATTCCAGCTAGAGGCGACTTCACACTGATACGTTGAGAGTCGATAGAGACGATCGAATGTCAGGAACCCATTTTTCAAGTTTAAAGTATTCAGAAAACAATGCAAGAAATTCTACGGACCCTCTAGAAAAATGAAACCCTAACTCGATTTAATGACCATGTAACGCTGGTGAACCTTAGGGTTTGCGGCAGTTTAGCGATTCCATTAGTGAGGCTTGGGTCTGCCCTTCTACGGTTAGTCCATAGGTGTTGTGGCATGCATTCGATACTATTAAACTGTACCCAAGATGTTGAGCTCTTGGGGGATTATGAGGTTTTGACAAATCGATCGGATGATTCGACTTCATTCGGATATCAGGTGATGAGATGCATTGCTTGGGAGACTCCAGATATGAGTATAGCCGTTGGTGCGCAGTCCATGCAGCCACGAAGAGACGAGTCCGAAGCAGTCGACATTGGAGAAAAGTGGAGTAAGAGATTCGTACGAGATCTTGATAAGACGACATTCCACTCCGCCGACATCAGAGATGTGATACGCATGCAGAGGTGTTGTATATGAATATATCTTCCAGAAGGAGTCGTGATGAGTATGCAGCCGTTCCGGAACCAGATATAGATTTAGTAAGAGATGATAACTTCCGGGCAGTTGGGCAGGAATGAGATTTGGGAGAGACCGTGACAAGATCTTTCTGGAAATACTAAACGAGAAGGCCTGGACCCAGGAGCGGTCATATGACGCACACCCAATATGCCAGAGTTCGGCATCGTCTACGAGACATGTTATGAGTAACCATGATAGTTGACCAGAGATCATTAGAGGATGTGTCAGAGCGGACTGCTTCGTTATCGTTTCTATATTGGACCGTTGAGCCGAGGAGCTATGTACTTAGCAATCTGCAGTGAGAGAAGAGAGCCTAAGGGCACTAGTGGACAGGCCATGATCAGCAGGCAAGTAGATATCTTGCTCTGCTAGCATTGGATGCACCGAAACCTTCTCGACCTTGAAGGACGGACATATCGATGACAGTATTTATGATTTGTTATTTTATGATTGACTATCACGTATCCGTCACATTGGATTTCAGTATTTTTGGGTGATTTATTTCATGTTTGAGTTTTGATGACCGAGTTTCATGATATTTGTTTCATGCCTAGGGCATGCATATGGTTTGACTTATGCTTTCGGCATAGTTTTCATGCACTTTTAGTATTTTGATTTGCTTTTGGGCACGCCGATGCACGGGATGGTGAGATTTTTTACCACGGTATACCTGATTAGGATTTTGATTGAAATGTGATGTATACCGTCAATTTCGATTGTGATATTCGATATTCGTTTTCGTGCGCATTGGGCACTTGATTTGGATTATACTTAAGGCGCTTGATGCGATTTAGGTGCACACTAGGTGCACTAAATCGAGATTCTACGTGCATATCAGAGGCACCGGGTTTTGCTGTCAGGCACACACATTGCCTTTGACAGGTGTTTTCGTGCACACCCGTTGCACTCAGATTTTGTTTAGGTGCACATGTATGGAACATTCATGGATTTCGATTTCCGTGCGCACCAGACGCACGCGGCATTCATATATATATTTAGGATTGATTTATTTTGGAGCAGTATATTTTATGATACTTGCTATTTGGTTTAGTACCGAGCAGGACTAGTCAGAGGACAGTACTTGAGTATATTTTTGCATGCATTGATAGTTATCGAAGGGATTCCCAAAGAAGAGCTATAGTCTCAGTATTTACCTACGTGTCCGAGATGACATGAAACTTTTTATAAACGAAACCCTTCTAAAATTGCTTTCAAAACGGCGGGACGTACAAATTAAACAAAGGATATATGTGTATAGATATATATAGTTATTTTCTTACAATAGACGTCCGCCACTGTGCAGTGTTGCGAACATCACACGGTGATTTGAAAAAGGTTTGGCATGCATTGCTTCCAGATGTTTTAATGATGTATATCATGTTGGTTTTCGTATTGGATCTTGACATGCATTGCGCTACGATGTGTTTTATGTATTTATGATTTCGGAGCCCCGACGACTTTGTCACGCCCCGCTTCCTAGAGTACGCAAGATTGGGCACGTGACATAGCCAACCATGCTACCTGTGGGTAGGAAGTATCCTTCCACAGTCACATTACGGCTGTAGAGATATCAAGAACAAGATAAATAAACTAATCTAACACATGTCCAAATCCAGAATAACAAGAGTCAACGAAAAATGTGTGCGGAAGCAAATGATCCAATACAATAAATAGAAAAGTACGTCCCATAACGCGGGCTCACATCTGGAAATGAAATGCAATAAATAAACTAATCACTACAGAACTCACAAATCAGCCTGCTGGCTGAAGTACTCCTGCTCGGTCGGCGACAGTGGTAAAGAATCTGGGCCATGCAAAACCCAGACGTCAGCGCGTCATGTCAACCAATAATATAATATGAACATGGTAATGAGCAATGCAGGGTCAAACATGAAAAAAGCAATAATATGAAACAACAGTGCAGGGTAATGTGCAGTGGGCAACTAAGCTGTTCTATCAGGTTTTCTATTCTAAAGTCTTTGAAATCAATTGATGACTCGTCGATGTAACTCAATAGTATCCCGTGCGTGCCCGGGACCACGGTCAAGACTCTCGGGGTGAATCCGAGACGTGCCGCTAGGAAGTAACAAGTAGCAGGATGGACGAGTGATGTCAGCATCATCACTCCGGGGCTGGCCTAGCCCGTAAGACTGATCAGAACAGGTATCGAACTGTTGAGTTACAAGTCGGTTTCACCTTTGATTTCCCCATACCCCAAGTTATGAATGTCGAGTCAGGTATTCAGTAATCAAGGACTAATGCCAACACAGTATCAGGTAACAGGTCAGGTTTGTCTGGATAGAAAACAGGACTGGTCCATGAGGACTCCATGTCAGGTTCGTTGGCATTAGGCTTGAGATCAGGTAACAGGTCAGGTCATGGTACATCAGGTCAAGTCGATAGTAAAGGGTATCATGTCCGGTGCATCGGTATATATATATGTCATGTGTAGCAAGGTCAGGTCAAGATGTAACACAATCGAGGGTGTGCTCACAACGGGTATATAGTCGAACTAGGATTAACAGCAGAAAGTAAGCAATAAAGTGAAACAACAATAAGCAGTTCATTCAATCACAATAGTGCATTAATATAGTGCAGCCGTTTTATTGTATTAACAGGTTTTGGTTGAAAAAATACCCAAGAGTGTAGAAATGTTCATATACTGAAAAGGTAGTGTAATTACCAAATATAACCACATAACACTATTAAAATGGAGGGGAGAAAGATGGAGAATGCGCACACATAACAATATTGAAAGTAAACATCAAAGATGCATCTAACAGTTCACCTAATCTTTCCTCCCAAAATTTATTTATTTATATATATATATATATTTTTTTAAAATCTAATTCGGCCATAGCCCAATAATCTTTGCTCAATATGGTTATCATGCCCATGGTGAGCATTCATGCTGACCTAAGCCACCAGGCTCGATAAAATAAAGCTGATATTCTATTGCATAAATCAAGGAGAATAAATTAATAAAAGTGGGGAATCATGTTTGTCCCATTAGATTGTGAATGGGCTGTGAGCGATGTATGTGAGATGGTAAAAGAGGTTGATGAGAGGACATACATAGAGAGAACCTGATTTAACATTAACTTATATTATATCATACTGCAATTAAATGAGAAAATCACAATACCGAGTTAAGTTTTGCAGGTTTAATGTGTCAAAATATATATAATTGTAGGGTATAGCATGTAGCAAGTGATACTTGCCTCGACGGTTTCGCGAACCGGGAAAACGGTCGTACGTCGGCGGAAAACACGCGACGGATGCACGGGTCACGGATCGAGTCCAAACAACGAACAGCGGAACCACGCGGACCGGGGTACCATGCTGGAAAGTCGGGTCAAGTCGTCGGCATGGCCGGATTCCGGCGAAATGTCAAAACAGCGACGACGGTTAGCAAACTACGCACGGACAAAAACGACCAGCGAAGGGAAAAAGGGAAGGGGAGAGGTCTTGATAAACTTACTGGGATATCAAGGATGGCAACCGCGATGGGTCGACGGCGATGGCCTCCGGCGGTGAACAGTGAATGCGGCAGAAGGCTGGAGGTGGCTGGATCAGGTGGTTCTGTGAGTAGGGGGAGGTAAAGGCCTGGTTTGGGTTGCAGGGGGAGAGGGGAGAGATTATAAGAAGAAAGAGAGAGAGATTATAAGAAGAGAAAGAGAGAGATTAGCTGAAGAGAGAGGGAGATTAGCGGGAGAGAGATTAGCGGGAGAGAGAGAGATTAGCGGAAGAGAGAGAGAGATAAGGAAAGATTGGAGAGAGAGAGAGATAAAGAAAGAGATTGGGCCCACGCGGTTAGAGCCTCGTGATAGGCTGAAGATTTGAGAATAAAATTTGAAAAGATTAAAGGATCTATAGGAAAACAGTAAGATTAGTATAGAATATTATGGTTTGATTATTTTATTAAATTGGGATTTTGGCGCTAAATGAAACATTTCCAAATCGCGCCCGGGTTGCGCCCAAAAATTTGAAATTCAAATAATAGGATTTTAAGCGGGTTCCAAATTTTAAAATGAAATTTTTTGTGATTAAAATGCATGCCCCCAAGTCGGACACTTGAACGCGCGCGTAGCCGTCCAAACTTGCCCGTTTCGCCAAATGGGATGAAATCTCGACGCGCGGACGCTACCACGCGACTAGTGGTGACGAGTAGGCCAATATGGGTATTTTTAATTTCATTTTAGGTGTTAAAATTTGTTATATGCAAAAATGACTTAGCCGGTTAAAATTTAGCAACACGCACCAAACAAGCAAGACAAATGAAATGAGCAATGTCAACCACTCAACCAGTAATATAAATAGTATTATTGGGCACGGGTGTTACATCATACCCAACTACAAAAAGAATTTCGTCCTCGAAATTCCAAGAATACAAAGTAGATAACTACAGGAAAAGGTGAGGAAACTTCTGCCGGATCTCGTCTTCTCGCTCCCAAGTGGATTCTCCATGCGATCGATTACCCCAAGAGACTAGCACAAGAGGGATAACCTTGTTTCTAAGAACCTTTTCTCTTCGATCCTTGATTTCAACCGGTCGCTCCTCAAAAGTTAGATCCTCCCGTACAGTCAACTCCGAATGATCCAAAACGTGGGTTTCATCCCGAATATACCTCCGTAGTTGAGATACATGAAACACATCGTGCACACCTGCCAAGGACTGTGGTAACGCCAAACGGTACGCTACCTCTCCAACAGCTCCAATATCTCGAAGGGTCCAACGAATCGAGGACTAAGCTTTCCCCGACTCCCAATGCGAATCACCCCTCTAGTCGGTGATATCTTCAAGAATACCAAATCACCCACGGCGAACTCTAGAGGTCTTCTTGACGTGTCAGCCCAACTTTTCTGTCTGTCTTGAGCTGCCTTCATATGCTTTCTGATTGCGTTAACTTTCTCAACGGTCTGTACTACCAAATCTGGTCCCAATAATCTTCGTTCACCAACATCATCCCAACAAGAAGGTGAACGACACTTACGACCATATAAAGCTTCAAACAGAACCATCTGAATAGTTGCTTGGAAGCTATTGTTGTACGAAAACTCCACCAAGTGTAGGTGATCCTCCCAAGAACTTTTGAAGTCCAACATGCATGCCCTCAACATATCTTCAAGAGTCTGGATCGTTCTCTCCGATTTTCCATCAGTTTGAGGATGATAAGCTGTGCTAAACTTCAATCGAGTCCCCAAACTTTCTTGTAAACTCCTCCAGAAGCGTGACAAGAAACGAGTGTCCCGATCGGACACGATGCTCACCGGTACTCCATGCAATCTTACAATCTCCTGCACGTACCGCTCTGCCAAAGTCTCCGTCGATTGACCAACCCGAAAAGGAATAAAGTGAGCTGCCTTGGTCAACCGATCGACAATCACCCATACTGCATTGTTGCCCTTTGGACTCCGCGGTAAAGCTGTCACGAAATCCATGGTTATATGTTCCCACTTCCACTGAGGAATCGGAAGTGGTTGCAACAAACCAGCAACCCTTTGGTGTTCAGCCTTGACTTGCTGACACACCAAGCACTTAGCCACGAAGCGAGCGATCTCCTGTTTCATACCTTCCCACCAGAAGTGCTGTCGAATATCTCGGTACATCTTTGTACCCCCCGGATGTACAGAGTAAGCTGAACTGTGTGCCTCCTTCATAAGCTCTTCACGAATATCTCCTTTCGGCACACACAAACGACTACCATATCGCAACGAACCATCTTCATGAATCAACAAGTCCGTCCGAAGTCCCGCTTCAACTTGCTCTCTAAACTTCAGAAATCTTGGATCCTGTGATTGCGCTGCCTTAATATTATCGATCAACGACGACGGTACTTGTAGCTGCATCAACTGTCCCGAAGAGTGTGGTAGCAGGATCTCCAACTCGAATCTCCGAAAATCATCGATAAGCTCTTTCTGTGCGGTCAACATCCGACTAAGCGCATCCGGCACTACAAACTTTCCCCGGATGGTATTTTAGATCAAGATCATAGTCAGCCATCAGCTCCAACCATCTACGCTGCCTCATGTTGAGCTCTTTCTGTGTGAACACATACTTTAGGCTTTTGTGATCGGTGAATACTTCTACCCTTTCGCCCAACAAGTAGTGTCTCTAAATTTTCAGAGCGAATATCACAACTGTTAGCTCCAAATCGTGAGTTGGATAATTCTTCTCATGGGTCTTCAATTGTCTTGATGCGTATGCTATAACCTTCCCATGCTGCATAAGAACACACCCTAAACCTTTCCCAGATGCGTCACTGTGAATAACCAATCCTCCGGAACCATCTGGTACGATCAGAATAGGAGCAGTTATCAATTTTTTCTTCAACGCCTCAAAAGCTGACGCACAACTATTCGTCCATACGAATGGTACCTCCTTCCGTGTAAGCTTGGTCAAAGGCTCAGCTAACCGAGCAAAATTCTCTACGAACCTTCTGTAGTATCCGGCCAGTCCAAGAAAACTTCTGATCTCTACTACGTTCTTCGGAATCGGCCAATCTTGAACTGCTACAATCTTTTCAGGATCAACAGCGATTCCCTCTCCGGATACGACGTGCCCCAAACTTCACTTCTTCGAGCCAAAATTCGCACTTGCTCATCTTGGCATACAAATTTTCTTGTCTCAACGTTTGCAGTGCGATCTTCAAGTGTTCGGCATGCTCTTCCTGGCTCCTTGAATACACCAGAATATCATCGATAAACACCACTATAAACTGGTCCAAGAATGGTGAAAAGATTCGGTTCATCAAGTCCATAAATATCGCTGGTGCATTCGTGACTCCGAATGGCATCACTAAATACTCGTAATGCCCATAACGAGTTCGGAACGCAGTTTTGCAAATATCCTCTGGTTTAACTCGAACTTGATGATAACCGGATCGCAAATCAGCTTCGAGAATACCCTCGCGCCACTGAGTTGCTCGAATAACTCGTTAATGCGAGGGATTGGGTACTTGTTCTTAATAGTCACCCGGTTTAATTCTCGATAATCGATGCACATCCTCCTTGTGCCATCTTTCTTCTTGACTAGAAGAACTGGAGCTCCCCAAGGTGAATTGCTGCTGTGAATCCAACCCTTCTCTAACAATTCAGTAACCTACTTCTTTACTTCTTCCAACTCCATTGGTGCCATCGGATAGTACGCCTTTGAGACTGGCGCTGCACCAGGAACAAGATCAATCGCGAACTCCACATCTCGTTTTGGCGGTAAACCCGAGATGTCTTCGAATACGTCCATGAACTCTCGAATTATAGCCGTCGCTTCTTCCTTATCAAATTCCATCGATGAAAGAACATTATTTGTCGGCCTAGCCCTAAACTCGACTGGCCCGACAAAACAGCTTCCTCCAGCAAACAAACTCCGGATGTCCGGAAATCTAGAGAATCACTTTTCTTTCCTTACAATCAATATGAGCGTGGAAAGTGCCGCGAAAATCCATTCCCAAGACAACAACAAACAAAGGGATGCACCAGAATTGAATAATTCTAATGCGAGGAAAACATGAACAAGTAAGATACCAAGATGATTTCATCCGAAATCAAGATACTGAAGAGGGTAAAGCACGGTAAATATGATTCAAGCTGGCGATGAAACAATAACTGGTAAGCAAGACAATTTAATGACCATAGGGCAAGAAAATGAATCAAGACCAGAACTCCAAGTTACTTAAATAGAGTACCGCATTGTAACCATGCTGCAGTTCATGGGTACAATTACATAACTCCACTCAAGTTGCCTAAATCCTAGTATCCGAATCAAGAAACAGGAAGAAACAATAGTGAACCAAAAGGGTTTCAAGCCGAGATGCAAAGTTGTTTGCATATCGTCAAGACGAAGGATAAAAGAAAGATATGATTCAAGAATCATGATAACAAGGTGGCAGGACATGTTCCTAAATACGAGTATTCTGATTCGTGTATTGGTTCCAATACCCAACTACAAAAAGAATCAAACTCGATTAACCTATAACCTATGGCTCTGATACCAAAAGAACCATGTCACGCCCCGCTTCCCAGAGTACGCAAGATTGGGCACGTGACATAGCCAACCATGCTACCTGTGGGTAGGAAGTATCCTTCCACAGTCACATTACGGCTGTAGAGATATCAAGAACAAGATAAATAAACTAATCTAACACATGTCCAAATCCAGAATAACAAGAGTCAACGAAAAATGAGTGCGGAAGCAAATGATCCAATACAATAAATAGAAAAGTACGTCCCATAACGCGGGCTCACATCTTGAAATGAAATGCAATAAATAAACTAATCACTACAGAACTCACAAATCAGCCTGCTGGCTGAAGTACTCCTGCTCGGTCGGCGACAGTGGTAAAGAATCTGGGCCATGCAAAACCCAGACGTCAGCGCGTCATGTCAACCAATAATATAATATGAACATGGTAATGAGCAATGCAGGGTCAAACATGAATAAAGCAATAATATGAAACAACAGTGCAGGGTAATGTGCAGTGGGCAACTAAGCTGTTCTATCAGGTTTTCTATTCTAAAGTCTTTGAAATCAATTGATGACTCGTCGATGTAACTCAATAGTATCCCGTGCGTGCCCGGGACCACGGTCAAGACTCTCGGGCTGAATCCGAGACGTGCCGCTAGGAAGTAACAAGTAGCAGGATGGACGAGTGATGTCAGCATCATCACTCCGGGGCTGGCCTAGCCCGTAAGACTGATCAGAACAGGTATCGAACTGTTGAGTTACAAGTCGGTTTCACCTTTGATTTCCCCATACCTCAAGTTATGTATGTCGAGTCAGGTATTCAGTAATCAAGGACTAATGCCAACACAGTATCAGGTAACAGGTCAGGTTTGTCTGGATAGACAACAGGACTGGTCCATGAGGATTCCATGTCAGGTTTGTTGGCATTAGGCATGAGATCAGGTAACAGGTCAGGTCATGGTACATCAGGTCAAGTCGATAGTAAAGGGTATCATGTCCGGTGCATCGGTATATATATATGTCATGTGTAGCAAGGTCAGGTCAAGATGTAACACAATCGAGGGTGTGCTCACAACGGGTATATAGTCGAACTAGGATTAACAGCAGAAAGTAAGCAATAAAGTGAAACAACAATAAGCAGTTCATTCAATCACAATAGTGCATTAATATAGTGCAGCCGTTTTATTGTATTAACAGGTTTTGGTTGAAAAAATACCCAAGAGTGTAGAAATGTTCATATACTGAAAAGGTAGTGTAATTACCAAATATAACCACATAGCACTATTAAAATGGAGGGGAGAAAGATGGAGAATGCGCACACATAACAATATTGAAAGTAAACATCAAAGATGCATCTAACAGTTCACCTAATCTTTCCTCCCAAAATTTATTTATTTATATTTTTTATTTATTTATTTATTTTTAAAATCTAATTCGGCCTTAGCCCAATAATCTTTGCTCAATATGGTTATCATGCCCATGGTTAGCATTCATGCTGACCTAAGCCACCAGGCTCGATAAAATAAAGCTGATATTCTATTGCATAAATCAAGGAGAATAAATTAATAAAAGTGGGGAATCATGTTTGTCCCATTAGATTGTGAATGGGCTGTGAGCGATGTATGTGAGATGGTAAAAGAGGTTGATGAGAGGACATACATAGAGAGAACCTGATTTAACATTAACTTATATTATATCATACTGCAATTAAATGAGAAAATCACTATACCGAGTTAAGTTTTGCAGGTTTAATGAGTCAAAATATATATAATTGTAGGGTATAGCATGTAGCAAGTGATACTTGCCTCGACGGTTTCGCGAACCGGGAAAACGGTCATACGTCGGCGGAAAACACGCGACGGATGCACGGGTCACGGGTCACGGATCGAGTCCAAACAACGAACAGCGGAACCACGCGGACCGGGGGTACCATGCTGGAAAGTCGGGTCAAGTCGTCGGCACGGCCGGATTCCGGCGAAATGTCAAAACAGCGACGACGGTTAGCAAACTACGCACGGACAAAAACGACCAGCGAAGGGAAAAAGGGAAGGGGAGAGGTCTTGATAAACTTACTGAGATATCAAGGATGGCAACCGCGATGGATCGACGGCGATGGCCTCCGGCGGTGAACAGTGAATGCGGCAGAAGGCTGGAGGTGGCTGGATCGGGTGGTGCTGTGAGTAGGAGGAGGTAAAGGCCTGGTTTGGGTTGCAGGGGGAGAGGGGAGAGATTATAAGAAGAAAGAGAGAGAGATTATAAGAAGAGAAAGAGAGAGATTAGCGGAAGAGAGAGAGTGATTAGCGGGAGAGAGAGAGATTAACGGAAGAAAGAGAGAGATTAGCGGAAGAGAGAGAGATTAACGGAAGAAAGAGAGAGATAAGGAAAGATTGGAGAGAGAGAGAGATAAAGAAAGAGATTGGGCCCACGCGGTTAGAGCCTCGTGATAGGCTAAAGATTTGAGAATAAAATTTGAAAAGATTAAAGGATCTATAGGAAAACAGTAAGATTAGTATAGAATATTATGGTTTGATTATTTTATTAAATTGGGATTTTGGCGCTAAATGAAACATTTCCAAATCGCGCCCGGGTTGCGCCCAAAAATTTGAAATTCAAATTATAGGATTTTAAGCGGGTTCCAAATTTTAAAATGAAATGTTTTGTGATTAAAATGCATGCCCCCAAGTCGGACACTTGCACGCGCGCGTAACCGTCCAAATTTGCCCGTTTCGCCGAACGGGATGAAATCTCGACGCGCGGACGCTACCACGCGATTAGTGGTGACGAGTAGGCCAATATGGATATTTTTAATTTCATTTTAGGTGTTAAAATTTGTTATATGCAAAAATGACTTAGCCGGTTAAAATTTAGCAACACGTACCAAACAAGCAAGACAAATGAAATGAGCAATGTCAACCACTCAACCAGTAATATAAATAGTATTATTGGGCTCGGGTGTTACAGACTTGATGGTTGCGCTTAAATGTTTTAGTATTTGGGGGGAGTTTTAATTTAAATTTGGGGACCGAATTCCTTTAAGGGGGGAAGATTGTAGCGTTTTGAAAATCGTTTAGTTGAAATTTCGGAAAATTGGTAAAATAAAAGGTGTTTTCCGTAAAAATCAAGATATAAATATCTTTTAATATAAAATTAAATATACATATTCTAGCTGTGTAATTGTGTCACGACCCGAAAGTACGGAACATGACCGACACTTAAACTACGAAACGCCTCGAAGCGTACGTAATCTAACTAAGCCGACAACCCAGAAATCCAAACCAAGAAAACTAGTAGAGTGGAAGAGTGGAGGAAAAACCAATTTAAATCAAGTAGTTTGCAACATACGCCGAAATATGCATTTTAAAATCACAAGTCTTTTCTAAAAATTTCGGCAGAGTTTCCTTTGAAAATACTCACCCCAAACGGGTACAAAAACCTGATAAAGCATATATAATAAATAAAGGCATCCCCAAGCGGGAGCTAGATCTTCGTCAATCGAAGGTCAAAACCATGCAAGAAATATAATATACAACGCCGAAAGGCGAAGATCACAACAGAAAAGGAAACTCAAAACAACATGAAATCCATAGAAATATAATGCGCGACTGTAAGGTCGAAATAATAAACACCACTGGTCTCTATCTTAAATAAATACATGTTTGGTTGATGGAACTTCTAGATACAACAGAATAATAATATACAAGGTATAATGATGGGTACGATATAAATAAACCCACCTACTAGCAAATCACCCGAAAAAGATGCAGTGCCAGCAAAGCCGTAATGAAACCTGTACGGCAAAACCTGTAAGAACTATGGCACAGCGGTGGTGAGTTGCCAACTCCTGAGTAGAAAAACATCTACAAACAGAAATCGCATGAACAACGAAATCCTCGGTCACACGATCATAATATATCCTCAAATATATAACCTGCAGCCTATAACAATGGCTAGGGTATACGTCTAAACAACTGTAATACCAAGTGCTCGTGTCAGTGCCTCAGGTAGCAATATATCACATGGATGAGGTATGAATACAGGAAAACAGAATACATGTAAAAGAAGAAACCGCTTTCATAATTTAGTGAGATTTCTGGATGTTTAAGACGAGGTATCATAAATAAAATCAGCAAAAATAGTGTCTAGTATCGACACAAAACATAAATCCCAATGTGTCAAAATTTAAGGCTCCGGCTATCCGGACTGGCCTGTATCAACAAATCTCAGTACCTCAATATGTAAGTCCACGTTGCTCACCCCGGTTCTTACGGGGAGGCGGAAATGGCGAAAAACAATTTTTTGGTGCAAAGGCAACATGGACTAAAAGCCGGATCTTTGCTAAACTAGAAACTAACAAACTACTAGAGGCGTTAACTACTTTGCCATAGAAATTATACCTCATGAAATCGGTCCTTCGGATCTTCTCTCCGCTGTCCGGCTTACCCATCCACGCTCCGAGGGTCGATCCGGATCTTGGTCACCTCTGCGGCCTTCTTGAGTCGAAGACGATCCACCCGAGAGATGTACACCGAGCTCCACCTCGAACCGAGGAAACAAGGGCAACAAGAACTCTATTCTTGAAGTCCTAGGTAATGTAGAGGAGGTTGATGGAAGTATTTGTCTATGTGGATTCTTTTTCTCTCAACACATGAGATCAAAAGAATATTTCAAGGGGAGGAAGATGAAGGAGATCAAGCAACCATGGAGCTCTCTTCCTTTCTTCTCACTTGCAAGAGAGAGTGAGAAAAAGAATAATGAAATTATCAACTAAAGAAAAAAGGCACCATGGTTGCAATAATACTAAAAACATCATTACAAATCCTATCATGATAAAGTTGATGGCTATATTGACATGACCATTATCATAATCCAAAATGAAAAAGAAAACCAAAGAAGAGTGTGGACCTTTCATGAGGGTCAAGGTCAACTTTGGTCAACGGGTCAACAAAGTCAAGAGTTGTCAAGGTGGTCAAATGGTCAAAGCAATTAGCCATCATAAAATTATCACTGAAAAGATTAGTAAGTAATGTCTCCGGCTCATAATGGTTTTGAACCGAACGAATTGCCAAAACCCCAATGAGCCTGCCACATAGCGGTTTTGGCCGAACCATCTGCCAAAACCCTAATGAGGCACCTCCCCCTTCATCGCTAGTCAAAACTGTGCATACACATCCGCATCCGCATTCTGTAGAATGAGAATGCACAGAAGACAAAACGAATCCATCCATGCAATACTAGGATCCGGCTTAAACCAAAGCCCACTAGTACTGCCTGCCCGAACAGCATACGCACACAAGTGCACGTAAGTGATCACAGCCCTGCCGTAAAACCATACAGCCTCTACACGTTTCGCTCAGTGCAGGAAAACTCTCTGTGTGGGACTCTAAAGACTCGACACTACGCTGGCAGTGGGTTTAACCACAGACCGCAAGCGGCACTAGCTGTACGTAACGGTCCCCAGGTAGATGTCGATAAGAAGGCCGATGAGGTAAACTCATCCGAACTCCTACTGAGCCTGTATGTGACAATCTCCGTACAGTCCGGTCTGTTCGTCTGATACATCGCATGGCGGGCCAAGGGGGGCGGTAAAACGTCAGTCCCCTACTAGCGGTACAAGTCGTGTCGGAGTGTAGCCCAGAACACCCTGAGATAACACTGGAAACCTACCATTATATCTCGCTTGCCCTGGCCAGGGACTACTCGTGTAATGGCTCTCCAAGACACAGCGCGATGTCAACCCCCAATACCGGGAGAGACGAATCCTGTCTAACCGTCACTGCCTCCAAGTGCGTCAGGACTGCACCCAACTACTACCTGTTTGCACGACTCCTTTGAGCCGTGGTAGGGTAGTAATCTAAGTACAGTAGGAACACACTCGAGGCGAAGTGACAGTGTCAAGTCAACGGACTAAGCTGTACTCATGTCACCTGGGAACTGATAACTGACGATAGGTATAATACAAACCAACAGTTCCCAACGAGTCCTGTCCAGTGTATTCGTAACCTAACGAGCACCCGCATACCATCTCCAGTACGACGTACTGATGGCTGTGGGACAGACCACCTCCCATGCTGGGATGAGAAGTGTATACGCTAGTCTACTCCGGAGTATCGATGCCCCGTCTAGATAGTCCTACGACTAGAGACCTGTATAAGGATGTGCTTGTAGATTACCCAGCCCCCACTAGTGTGACTGCCATCACAACGCTGGTAATCAAGCAAAGATCCTAAGGGCTCTACTAATATGTATAAGCGATATGCTAAAAGAAACACATGCACATATTGAAGTAGAAACAAACCAAGTAGCGTACTACCATTTTGAGCAAGATTGTGTATACAACTGTGAATATCCCAAGCTTCCATTAAGTAATATATAAGCTAGTATGATACAGTAATGGCCTCTAGGGCATATACACTAACAATCTCCCACTTGCACTAGGGCCATGTACTGGCGTATCGAAGACCTATCATCTCGATCAGCCGCTCGAACTGAGTCTGGGGTATAGCCTTCGTGAATGGATCTGCAGTGTTATCTTCCGTATTTACTCTCTTCACCTCGTTCTCCCGGCGATCTACGATCTCCCTGATCAGGTGGTACCGCCTCAAAATGTGCCTGGACTTCTGATGGGACCTGGGTTCCTTCGCTAAAGCTATAGCGCCGTTGTTGTCACAATACAGTGGTATTGGATCAACACTGGTAGGAACCACCTGAAGCTCTGTGAGGAACTTCTTCATCCAGACAGCTTCTTTTGCGGCATCGCAAGCAGCTATGTACTCCGCTTCCATAGTTGAGTCAGCAACGGTTTCTGCTTGGAGCTCTTCCAGCAAACCGCCCATCCATTGAGGGTAAAGACATAACCCGACATGGACTTGGAGTCATCCTTGTCACTCTAGAAGCTGGAGTCAGCAAAGGCCTCGATCTGGAGGTCTTTTCCGCCATACACCAAGAACATCTCCTTAGTCCTTCTCAGGTACTTGAGAATGTTCTTTACTGCTATCCAGTGTTTCTTCCCTGGGTTCGACTGATACCGGCTTACAACGCTTAATGCGTATGCTACATCTAGTGCATAACATCGCATACATTATAGAGCCTACCGCAGATGCGTACGGTATAGATAACATGCGAGCCCTTTCCAAATCAATCTTTGGAGACATCTCTTTGGAGAGGGTGATTCCGTGACAAGCCGGTAGATTACCGCGCTTGGAATCTTCCATACTAAATCGTTTTAGTATGGTGTCTATGTACCTCGACTGTGAAAGTTCCAACATCCTTTTAGATCTATCACGATGGATCTGGATCCCCAGAATGTAGTTGGCATCGCCCAGGTCCTTCATGGAGAACCTCTGTGACAAGAATCCTTTGACTGACCGTAGCATAGGAATATCATTTCCTATTAGGAGAATGTCATCCATGTACAAGACGAGGAATAGCACAGTTCTCCCTACAATCTTACTGTAAATGCATGGTTCATCCGGGTTCTTGATAAAGTCGAATTCCTTGACAGTATCATCAAAGCAGATGTTCCAACTCCGCGATGCCTACTTCAGTCCATAGATGGACTTGAGCAACTTGCACACTTTACCGCTGCTTCCACTCTGAATGAATCCCTCCGGCTGATCCATAAAGACACACACTTCCAATTTTCCATTTAGGAAAGCCGTCTTTATGTCCATCTGCCAGATCTCATAATCGTGGAAGTCAGCAATGGCAAGGAGGATCCGAATGGATTTGAGCATAGCCACTGGAGAAAAGGTCTCGTCATAGTCCAAACCAGGTCTTTGACAAAAACCATTTGCTACAAGTCTAGCTTTATAGGTTTCAACCTGCCCATCTACACCAATCTTTTTTCTGAAGATCCATTTGCAGCCTACGGGTTTTACCCCCTCTGGAGCAAAGTCCAAAGTCCAAATTTTGTTGGTGTACATGGGCTCCATCTCGGTCCGCATTGCATCCAGCCATTTTTCCGAGTCACCGCTCTGAATGGCTTGCTGGAAGCTAGTAGGCTCACCATAATTCATAGTGCAATCCTCTCTATCCCCGTCTATGAGAAAACCGTAGTATCTCTCGGGTGGATGAGACTGCCTACTATTCCTGCGGAGTGGCGCTGGGATGTCCGATTCTCTTGAAACTTCTGGTTCTTCCAAGATTTCAGTAATAGCTTGTGGTTCTGGAATTTCTTCCAGTTCTATTGCACTCCCACTTATCTGAATTTATAAAAATTCAGTTTCCAAGAAGTGGGCATGCTGAGAAACAAAAACCTTTTGTTCCTCTGCGGAATAGAAAAAATACCCCCTGGAGTTCTTTGGGTATCCCACAAACTTACACAGTACTGAGCGTGCCTCGAGCTTGTCCGCATGCTGCTTTTTTACAAAAGCTGGACATCCCCATGTCTTAAGATACTTAAGACAGGGTTTCTTCCCACTCCACATCTGATATGGGGTAGTAGGCACAGTCTTGGTTGGAGCCTTGTTTAAGAGATATGCATATGTTTCTAGTGCATAACCCCAGAAAGATCGCGGAAACTCATCCTTACACATCATGGAACGAACCATATCCAATAGGGTTCGATTCCGCCTTTCCAATACACTGTTGTGTTGTGGTGTGTATGGAGGAGTACGCCGAGAGAGAATTCCATTCTCTTTTAAGTAGTCCAGAAAGTCGGCACTCAAGTCTTCACCACTTCGATCAGATCTCAGTGTCTTGATACTTTTTCCTGTTTGTTTTTCAACTTCATTCTTGTATTCCTGAAATTTCTCAAAGGCCTCGGATTTGTGCTTCATCAAGAAGACATCCCCATACCTAGAGAAATCATCTGTGAAAGTAATAAAGTATGAATAACCACTTCACGCATGTATAGACATTGGACCACACACATCACTTTGTATGAGTCCCAAGAGCTCGCTCGCTCTTTCTCCGTGTCTAGTGAATGGAGTCTTTGTCATCTTTCCCATGAGACAAGATTCACAAATGGCATAAGACTGATACTCGAACGGATTCAAGTATCCCTCTTTATGTAACTTTGTTAACCGTGTCTCATTGATGTGACCCAGTCTACAATGGCATAAGAAAGCCTGATTTGTTTCCGGAGATTTTCTTTTAAGTGTGTTCTGGACACTGAAAATCTAAGCTTGATTTAATATGTATGTACCGTTTTCTAATGTACCTAACCTAATCAGAACTTGATTTAGGTGGATGTTTACTACATCTCTTACAAAAGTAAAATCATATCCTTCCCTAGAAAGTAAGGATACGGATATGATATTACAAGTCGCACCTGGTACATAAAAACAGTTACGCAGAATCAATATCTTCCCAGTTGTCAGTCCAAGATGATATTCCCCTATGGATTCAGCATACATGCTCATTCCGTTAGCAACACTGAGAGTCATATCACCTTTCCTGATAACCCTACGGTTTCTCAGAGCCTGTAACGAATTACAGATATGAGATCCTGATCCGGTATCCAATACCCAGGAAGTAGGGTTAACTGACATACAGTTCTCTATCAAAAACACACCCGAAGCCGAAGCCACAACATGCTTCGAATTCTGGCTACTGGCTATACAAGCCCTGCAATCCTTCTACCAATGTTCATTCCTATAACAATAGGAACATCCTTCTTTTACTACATCCAGTCCTGAAACTTCTTCCCTTCCCTTTCTTTCTACTTCCCTGGTTTCCTTCAGGGTAGTAGGTAGAGACTGTTGAACTAACTCAGCATCTGACCAGTTCTTCAACGTGGTCTTCAGGTCCGTGAGCTCAAAAGAACTGGTCTCTGTAAGGACGTTGCCCCTTACAGATGACCCGATAACCAACCTCGCTGGAAGCAATTCGTTCGAGGTCTCATATCTTGCGATACAAGTTGCTCTCCATATAAATCTTTGTTATGGAGGAAGATAGAAACTAAGTCCATCTTCTCGTGCTGCCTCTGGTATGCACCATCAACTGAGGCCAACACGAGGCACTTGGCTTTCGCACAGTCTTCTTCCGATGTCCTACGGATATCAATATCCGTGACAGGGGAAACTGGACCAGAGACGGCAGGGGTTGGATTAGTTAAGAGGTGTCCCAGCTTGTCATGGGCAATGGACATCTGGACAGACCTTTGCCAGTCACAACAGTCAGATTCAGTCATTTTTTTTATCTAGATGTAACCTATGTCTGGTCACTGGGTCGCTGCAATTAAGAGAGAGAGAAGAAAAAACTTTAGCATGATGCTCTTGCAAGTTTAGATTGGTTTTTAATTTATCTAAACAGGATGGCTCCCACTGTCTCTCGAATCCCTCCTCAAACCATAAAGGAAGAATTAATCGGGATCAATCTCACCGTACAATACTTGCTTAACCGTTCAGCTAGGCTGGTGTCGGTACTTCGAGGGTGGTTTTCCAACGCTTTCGCGAAGTTCCTTAATTAAATAACCTCTTTTCCCTGTGGGCGTGGCCCCGCTAACACCTTTCTAGACACCAACTTGGTTTATAGCATTGATCGTTAAGTGAGAAAGTTCCGGAGGAGTAGCATATACTCACAGTAGGATCGGGATCCAAATATCATTGTGTGACAAAACTGAAGGAATCCTACCAAAATCATCACTCCAAATTGTATGCAGCGCTAGCAAGTTTCAGTTCTTTTGAAACTCCCGATGTGGATTTTTGCCCCATGCTCTTATGATCTTGACGAAGGTCAACAAATCATAATTCACATGTCAAGTTCTACCCGTCATTGTCCAGGTTAATTTTAACCCACCCGTATATAGACTTGATGAAGGTCAACAAGGTAAAACGACTGTCCCAAACCAACGCATCTATCTATGCTACATATGAACACCCACCAGCTACCAATCACTATGCCTTGACGAAGGTCAACAAACATAGCTTGAATACTATTGAATATTCATATGAAATGACGGAGGGCTATGAATGGTTTTGGCGAAACCGTGAACGTAGTGAACTTGATATAATCGATGGAACGAGATAGCTTTTAAAAGGAGTGGCTCAAGCTCCGCATTTAAAAAGCTGGTTTTTGAAAAGAACCGAGTGGTTTTCAAAGTGTTCCAACGAATTTTACTTGGTTTATTTTCTTGCATTAATTCCAATGCGTCCCATCATTTAATCCTACCATTATAGAAAACAACGAAAATATGAAGTACGCTTATGCCATCCGCATTCGCCACGGGGTCCCGTCATCACCCGTTAGGTTACTTAACTAACAACAGAGCGGGGGCTGGACTAGCGCGGATGCAAAACATAAGGAACGCCTAAATAGATATCATATAGATATATATAAACATTCATCACATGCAATGATAGCCAGTCCAGATCACAGATGAATACATTGGATATTCTGGGAATCCGAAATTCGTACGAGCCTGTAACGAAGAACGAATTATTCGATCGCGATGAATAGCCAAAACCCCACCCTTGACCCCTACGGGTGCGGCAAACTACCCGCCAAGTACCCGAAGCGAAGCAACCTCCCTCAACACCGTGAGTAGGCCACTCGGCACTGCGAGATACCCGGTAGTTTGTGCACCCCACCTTGGGTCTATCCTAGGAGCAAAAACAGTAAAAAGAAATTATACAATGACGGCTACAAGCCCGACCCGGTTGTGCGGCCAAACAAATAATATTACATCAATTTACATTTTACAAGAATTGAAAGAATAAGAAAACTCTCATCTCACAACCCCCGGCTATTCATCCGCGACAATCCAATGAATTCATATACACAAACCATCAACATTACAGATCACAGATATGTATAACCCCCACTAATCGACGTATAGCGATTAGCAGGCATTCAATACATATATCACATCACAGATAAATCCATTAGCCAAAGTCTACAGAATATCGATCAAAATACGGATTTGTAACCACACCAAAAGTCAATTTGTTCTCTGGAAAATCTGGGTAGAAACAATATGTAATAAAAATCCCAAAATACCCAAATAAAAACACTGCAGAAAACCCGGTCCACGGCCGAGTCAACCCGGCCGCGGATCCGCGGCAGAAAGCATGTTCTTGCCGCGGATCCGCGGCGCTTTGACCGAGCCACTGGATCGTTTTTCTGCTGTGTTTTACAAAACCCTGAGACGATTTTTCATGTATGTCAAATTACTTTTGGAGCAGTATAAAAAATCGACAGAAAATGGATTTTTCCCGGAAGTGTTTTGTGATTTCTTTCCGATCGATATTCTAAATACTTTGCTAACTTGCTAGTTTATGTTTAGCTTGGCTCTGATACCACTGTAAGTCTACGTTGCTCACCCCGGTTCTTACGGGGAGGCGGAAACGGCGAAAAACAATTTTTTGGCACAAAGGCAACATGGACTAAAAGTCGGATCTTTGCTAAACTAGAATCTAACAAACTACTAGAGGCGTTAACTACTATGCCGTAGAAATTATACCTCACGAAACCGGTCCTTCGGATCTTCTCTTTTCTGTCCGGCTCACCCATCCACGCTCCGAGGGTCAATCCGGATCTTGGTCACCTCCGCGGCCTTCTTGAGTCGAAGACGATCCACCCGAGAGATGTACACCAAGCTCCACCTCGAGCCGAGGCAACTAGGGCAACAAGATCGCTAGTCTTGAAGTCCTAGGTTATGTAGAGGAGGTTGATGGAAGTATTTGTCTATGTGGATTCTTTTTCTCTCAACACATGAGATCAAAAGAATATTTCAAGAGGAGGAAGATGAAGGAGATCAAGCAACCATGGAGCTCTCTTTCTTTCTTCTCACTTGCACGAGAGAGAGTGAGAAAAAGAATAATGAAATTATCAAATAAAGAAAAAATGCACCATGGTTGCAATAATACTAAAAACATCATTACAAATCCTATCATGATAAAGTTGATGGCTACATTGACATGACCATTATCATAATCCAAAATGAAAAAGAAAACCAAAGAAGAGTGTAGACCTTTCATGAATGTCAAGGTCAACTTTGGTCAACGGGTCAACAAAGTCAAGAGTGGTCAAGGTGGTCAAATGGTCAAAGCAATTAGCCATCATAAAATTATTACTGAAAAGATTAGTAAGTAATGTCTCCAGCTCATAATGGTTTTGAACCGAACGAACTGCCAAAACCCTAATGAGCCTGCCATATAGCGGTTTTGGCCGAACCATCTGCCAAAACCCTAATGAGGCACCTCCCCCTTCATCGCTCCTCAAAACTGTGCATACACACCCACATCAGCATTCCATAGAATGAGAATGCACAGAAGACAAAACGAATCCATCCATGCAATACTAGGATCCAGCTTAAACCAAAGCCCACTAGTATTGCCAGGCCGAACAGCATACACACACAAGTGTACGTAAGTGATCACAGCCCTGCCGTAAAACCATACAGCCTCGACACGTTTCGCTCAGTGCAGGGAAACTCTCTGTGTGGGACTCTAAAGACTCGACACTATGCTGGCAGTGGGTTTAACCACAGACCACAAGTGGCACTAGCTATACGTAACGGTCCCCAGGTAGATGTTGATAAGAAGGCCGATGAGGTAAACTCATCCGAACTCCTACCGAGCCTGTATGTGACAATCTCCATACAGTCCGGTCTGTTCGTCTGATACATCGCATGGCGGGCCTAGGGGGACGGTAAAACATCAGTCCCCTACTAGCGGTACAAGTCGTGTCGGAGTGTAGCCCAGAACACCCTGAGATAACACTGGAAACCTATCAGTATATCTCGCTTGCCCTGGCCAGGGACTACTCGTGTAATGGCTCTCCTAGACACAGCGTGATGTCAACCCCCAATACCGGAAGAGTCGAATCTTGTCTAACCGTCACTGCCTCCAAGTGCTTCAGGACTGCACCCAACTACTACCTGTTTGCACGACTCCTTTGAGCCGTGGTAGGGTAGTAATCTAAGTACAGTGGGAACACACTCGAGGCGAAGTGACAGTGTCAAGTCAACGGACTAAGCTGTACTCATGTCACCTGGGAACTGATAACTGACGATAGGTATAATACCAACCAACAGTTCCCGACGAGTCATGTCCAGTGTACTCATAACCTAACAAGCACCCGTATACTGTCTCCAGTACAACGTACTGATGGCTGTGGGACAGACCACCTCCCGTGCTGGGATGAGAAGCGTATACGCTAGTCTACTCCGGAGTATCGATGCCCCGTCTCGATAGTCCTACGACTAGGGAACTGTATAAGGATGTGCTTGTAGATTACCCAGCCCCCACCAGTGTGACTGCCATCACAATGCTGGTAATCAAGAAAAGATACTAAGGGCTCTACTAATATGTATAAGCGATATGCTAAAGGAAACAAATGCACATATTGAAGTAGAAACAAACCAAGTAGCGATCTACCATTTTGAGCAAGATTGTGTATACAACTGTGAATATCCCAAGCTTCCATTAAGTAATATACAAGCTAGTATGAAACAGTAATGGCCTCTAGAGCATATACACTAACACAATATCCCAAAATATCAGTGTCTCAATCTCACTATCTAGGGCGCCATCAGTCTTGACCGGCCCCTACCATCAATCTCAAGACCACGACGGTATCCTCCGGATATCCGAGGCGTCGGGTAAAATCACCGGTAGGTAGTCTTCCCCTGCCCGGCTCATAGTCTACTACTCGAACTTCTTGCCCCGGGTACCTTACTGGGTCCACCATGTACCCGAGACGGTTCATCCAACTCCTTGAATCGGGTCTCGAAATGCATCAGCAAACTCATGGTGTACGACTCGTACATCATGGGAAAACCGCACTTTTCTTTTTTAAAAAGAGAGAGAGAAGAAGTTTATATATGTTTTTGCGGTTTTCACCCAAATCCAGGAAATCTCATGAAAATCCGAATCCAAATCATCAATAGTATGTAAACATTGAATATAGGCCTAAAAATCCATGAATGCGGCATAACAGTGAATAACAATATGCATGAAGTAGCAAGTAATAACAACAATGTCTAGACTAGCATATAAGGCAAGTACACTAATATCATGTCGAAACTATTAGCTAACAAGCTATGTCAATGTAATAGTGTTCTCTAAAGTGTACGTGACATGGCAATTACCGATGAAGATGTGTGTGAGCCGGCAAGTAAGTGTGCGTGGTACATACGCATCATCGGTAATGGTGCCGGTGTCCTAACGGCATGATATCAATGATGGAATATGAATTCACAATATGATTATGCGATGCGGGGCGAACATCAATAATGCGCGGGAGCTGAATACAAGATACAACGATAACTAATCTACATTTAATATAAAAATAAATCATACAGTAGTGCCTTTTGAAATAACACGAATCGCGGTGTTTTGAAAATAAAGGCTATGGTGTTTTTAAGAAAAGATACGTTCTTTGAAATATCCGTCGAATCTCTTGACCTGTCTTTTAAAATACCCACGATTCGTTAGTTTTGAAATAGGTAGGAATCTAATCCAGTCTAACAACTACAATAAACTATACGGCTGAACTAACAAGCTGAACTAAAGGTAAGGAAACCGCCTAACATCTGAGTCGATACATACATACATATATATATATATATAAATATATATATATATATTAGTCGGTGATCCCGCCTCAATAATATCACATCCGATACCATATTCATAATCAGACATTCCCAAGTCAAGAGTGTGGATCTATCATCCATATATAGCTCGTACGTAAATCCGTTGTATGGCATCCCAAATCTGGGTACAGCTCAATATCACATTCATCATATTATTCCTCTGGTGTCCTCTTTATCAAAGATCATAATCCGGGTACCGATCTATGTCTTGTACAATACTGATACCACCTAAGTATGCATGCACGTATGTGAAACACTACGTCAAAAGACCCGCTACAACGTCGTGTCGTATCTCAAATACGAACCCTGCCAAATCAGCGATCTCACGGCCTCAAATCAAATCTCATCGACTCATCTCAATCCTAAGTACTATCATCAAATCCAGTATATGAACACATAGTCCTATACCCATGTGAACACATAAATATATAATCCCATATACGCACATGTAAAAGAAAGGATGTATGCAAGTATGTGCGTGCGTGTGTGTATAGGTGCAACCCCTACTCTAGTGTTTCGCAACATTAAAACAATCCAATCAAACCTAGAATCCATCTTTATCATCAATAATCTCAAACAATATATAATCAATATATGTGTGTATACGTATTCGTATACATCACCACGAACTGCGGGGGTGCTATACGCCATCCACCCGACTTCTTCCCGTAGATATAAATCTACTCGCCTTGCTTCTTGTGTGCCGATGACAATGTCGCCATCTTTATCTTCAATGCCTCGACATCACGTGGGGTACTTGCAAGGATATCACAAACGCTAAAGCACATGAAAATCACATCGGAAAAACAAAAAGGCACACGCTACTCGCATGGGTAAAAACCTATAGTGTCGCATGCAAACACGACCAATAACCCTTTGCCGTTGACGTTCAAAAGCCATCCGACAGAAACGAATCACCAAATACCAAAATCCATGCTAAAACAAGTCGTGAAACAACGCACCAAAACAAGAAAACTAACCCAGATTCTACAATAGATGGAATCAGTCAAAATTGCATATGCCATGGGTCAAGTTTATAGGGTATAAGGCTACAGAACAAAAATGGATCCCAGCACCCCTGCTCTGGCCGTAAGTTGCGGCCAGAAGGGATTAATTGGCATCCTGGAAGAGCGGAGAGGGGATAGGGCTTTGGGTGGTGGTTCTTGGGTGCCTGCACATCTCACTGTCAAACCAAAATTATTTTAGGAGTCTCTAGGTGAAAGCAGATTTCAAAACACATTAACAGAATTACAGTTTTTCCCGATATCGTTTTCATAAATCCGTATTCCGGGTTATATTCTCTGGTTTCGTCCAATATAACTTCACAACAGGGGCTGTAGTCCCTAATTACACCTCAATTCACCTTTGATTTCATATCAAACCTTAAACCCTAACTTGAATTTTCCAAAGTCCTCAAAACGACACAATATCTACTTGAAACAAGTATAGATGCATAAGAAATCGAAATACTACTCTAAGGGTGCATAAATTACCTCCTTTGACAACTCAAGAATTTTCTTGAGTTGCTCAAAGTCCTCAAGATCCTTTCTTTCTAGGTCCAATGTGTAGTTAGTAAGCTTGGGAACAATTTTTGTGAAATGGGAATGGGGTTTTGGGGTTGGATCACTGGTGTTTTGGGGGATTGAAGGTGGTGGAAGAAGAGGGAAAGGGGAAGCAGCAGCAGCACTCAAGAGGGAGAGGAGAGAGAATGAGTAGAGGAAATGATGGGGGGATGGTTCAAAAAAGGGTTGACTTACTCTTTTCTCTCTCTTCATCATTCTTTACCTTTTTCTATTCTTTCCTTTATTCCTTTATTTCCTTCTCACTCAATTGTAACCTTAAGCAACCATACACCCACAACATGTAAGAAAATGTGACAAGTGTGGAAAAATGATATGTGCATGTTTTGCACCAAAAATGCAAAAAATCCAATTAGCGATTTTTAATCGCGATTAGCCCTAAAATAGCATATAATTAATCACAAAAACTTTAAAATGGAAAAATTCCACAAAATACCCAATTTTAGAATTTTCCAAAATTTTCCCCATTTATCGGTATTTAATTATACCGAAATATTAAAATATTCATTAAAATAATATTAAATAAAAAAATTCCCAAAAATAATATTTTATTTTTTTAAAATGTTACAATCTTCCCCCCTTAAAGAAATTCGGTCACCGAATTTAAATTTAAACCCCCAAATTATAAAACATTTCAATAAAATGTCTAAGTCGTCGGGGTTCCGAAATCATCAATACATAAAACGTATCATACTGCAATGCATGCGCATGAGTAATGAGCAGATAACTCAAAATCGAAACTCCGTCAAGCGTCCAGCAATCATCGGAGTCATGGTAAAGACACGAATGCCAAATCCGAAGAAAACCAATATGATTTAAATCAGAACTATACATGTAAATATCAAAAGGAAATACATGCCAAATCTATTAAAGTCGATGTGCAATGCACATAACACTGCACAGTGGCGGACGTCTATCATAAGAAAATAACCATATACGTATATATCTTTTTCTTAATATGTACGTTCCGCCGTTTTGGAAACAATTTAGAAGGGTTTCCTTGTTTTAAACGTTTCGTGTCATATCAGACATGTAGGTAAATACTGAGACTATATCTCGCTTTTTGGAAATCCCTTCAATAACTATCAATGCATGCAAAATCTACCCAGGTACCGTCATCTGACTCGTCCTGCTCAGTACAAAAACACATAGCAATACCATAAAACGTACTACTCCATAAGAAATTAATCCCAAAATGTGCATATGAAAACCCTGTGCGTCTGGTGCGCACGGAAATCAAATCCAAATATGTGCAATACATGCGCACAGAAACATTATCTAAGTGCATCGGGTGTGCACGAAACATCTGTCATAGGCAACGTGTATGCCTGATAGCAAAAACAGGTGCATCTGACATGCACGAAGAATCTCGATTTAGTGCATCTGGTGTGCACCAAAATCGTATCTCAAAACATGCGCGAAAATCCAAATCAGGTGCATCCATCATGCACGAAATCATGAAATCCAATATCAAGCGCCGAACATACGCAAAATCCAATCAGGTGCACAAGGTGCACAAAACAAATATCGAACATCACAATCGAAATCGAAGTCCAGTGCAACTGTGGTTCATGAAAACAAATATCATGAAACTTAATCATCAAAATCAATCATGCGAATAGATTGCCCAAAATACCAAAATCAAGTATGGCGGAATTTTCCCTCTCAAGCACATCCTCTAAGAATCTCTAGCCAACTGTCGTGGTCACTCATAGCATGTCTCGTTGACGATCATGAACTCTGGCCCGCTGGTGTGCGTAACATGACCACTCCTGGGTACAAGTCTTCTCGTAATTTATTCCAGAAAGGTCTTGTCGAGGTCTCTCACAAATCTCGTCTCTGCCTAACTGTCCGGAAGTCACCGCCCTTTACTATACCTGTATCTTGTTCCGGAACGGCTGCATACTCATCGCGACTCCTTCTGGAAGGTACATCCAAGTTCAATGCCTCGGCATGCGTATCGCATCTCTGATGTCGGCGGAGTGGAACGTCATCTCACCCAGATCTGGTACGAACCTCTTACTCCACTTTCCTCTAATGTCGACTGCTTCGGACTCGTCTCGTCGTGGCTGTATGGACTGAGCACCAACGGCTATCCTCGTATCTGGAGTCTCCTAAGAAGTGCATCTCACCACCTAGCATCCGAATGAAGTCGAACCATCCGATCGATTCGTCAAAACCTCATAATCCCCAAAGAGCTCAACATCTTGGGTACAGTTTAATTGTATGGAGTACATACCACAACATCGGTGGTCCAGCCGTAGAAGGGCAAACCCAAGCCTCACTAATGGCGCCGCGGAACTGCTGCAAACCCTAAGGTTCAAAGGCTTTCACACGGTCATTATGTCGAGTTAGGGTTTCATTCTTCTAGAGGGTCCATAGAATTGCATGTATGTCTTTTCGAATACTTTAAACTTGGAATAATAGGTTTCTGACATTCGATCGCCTCTATCAACTTTCAACATATCCGCGTGAAGTCGTCTCTAGCTGGAATCAATCTATCTGATGACCTCGCATCGGGGTAGCGAACGAACCACATGTCCTAGTCATTCATCCTCGATGACTAGCAACCTCCTATCATCTTTTAGTACAACTCGTACTGCAATTGCTCCAGCATCTGGGGCGATATCTCGTCGTTTGCAGCAACAACTGGAACACTCGTCTGCACGCTGAACCGTGCCTCAATCATCATGAATAAGCAATACATCAACGGTCATAAAAATCTGGATGGCCTCTATCAGTGGCCCAATTCTCTGGTGCTGATCTGCACATCCGAGAAATCTCATACAGCGATCCATCAAACGCTCGTGGCGCAAAAACACCATAAAAAGACACATCTCTGCAATCGTGTGTCGCCGGAATCACGCTATGGTTAGTCCTCGTTCGTGACGAGCTTGTGCTGATCGCAACTCTAGCCGTAGCTCTCCCTGCCCATAATCGTGGCAGGAAAACCATAACTGGTACCGATGAGGCTAGATCGTGAATGAATATAATACTGAACAAAGAAATGTACATCCTAAGGCTTCTTAAGTGGAGTAGCATATCGTAAATATGCCGCGGAACATACATACGGTACGTCACTCTACTCAATCTACCTATTCCATCAACCAAAGGTCATCCTACGCTCCGAAGGTAAAACCTAACGCTCTGATACCGACTTTGTCATGACCCGAAAGTACGGAACATGACCGACACTTTAAGTATGAAACGTCTCGAGGCGTACGTAATCCAAATAAGCCGACAACCCAGAAATCTAAACCAAGAAAAGTAGTAGAGTGGAGGAAAAACCAATTTAAATCAAGTAGTTTGCAACATACGCCGAAATATGCATTTTAAAATCACAAGTCTTTTCTAAAAATTTCGGCAGAGTTTCCTTTGTAAATACTGACCCCAAACGAGTACAAAAACCTGATAAAGCATATATAATGAATAAAGGCATCCCCAAGCGGGAGCTAGCTCTTCGACAATCGACGGTCACAACCACGCAAGCAATATAATATACAACGCCGAAAGGCGAGGATCACAACAGAAAAGAAAACTCAAAACAGCATGAAATCCATAGAAATATAACGCGCGACTATAAGGTCGAAAGAATAAACACCTCTGGTATCTATCTCAAATAAATACATGTTTGGTTCATGGAACTTCTAGATATAACAGAATAATAATATACAAGGTATAATGATGGGTACGATACAAATAAACCCACCTACTAGCAAATCACCCGAAAAAGATGCAGTGCCAGCAAAGCCGTAATGAAACCTGTACGGCAAAACCTGCAAGAACTGTGGCACAACGGGGGTGAGTTGCCAATTCGTGAGTAGAAAAACATCTACGAACAGAAATTGCATGAACAACGCAATCCTAGGTCATACGATTATAATATATCGTCAAATATATAACATGCAGCCTATAACAATGGCTAGGGTATACCTCTAAACAACTATAATACCAAGTGCTCGTGTCAGTGCCTTAGGTAGCAATATATCAAATGGATGAGGTATGAATGCAGGAAAACAGAATACATGTAAAAGAGGAAACTGCTTTCATAATTTAGTGAGATTTCTGCATGTTTAAGACGAGGTATCATAAATGAAATCAGCATAAACAGTGTCTAGCATCGACACAAAACATAAATCCCAATGTGTCAAAATCTCAGGCTCTGGCTATCCGGACTGGCCTGTATCAACAAATCTCAGTACTTAAATATCCCAAAATATCAGTGTCTCAATCCCACTATCTAGGGCGCCGTCAGTCCGGACCGACCCCTACTATCAATCTCAAGACCACGACGGTATCCTCCGGATATCCGACGCGTCAGGTAAAATCACCGGTAGGTAGTCTTCCCCTGCCAGGCTCATCGTCTACTACTCAAACTTCTTTCCCCAGGGTACCTTACCGGGTCCACCATGTAACCAAGACGGTTCATCCAACTTCACGAATCGGGTCTCGAAATCCATCAGCAAACTCATGGTGGACGACTCGTACATCATGGGAAAGCCGCACTTTTCATTTTTAAAAAGAGAGAGAGAAGAAGTTTATATATGTTTTTGCCGTTTCCCCCCAAATCTAGGAAATCTCATGAAAATCCGAATCCAAATCATCAATAGCATGTAAACAGTGAATATAGGCATAAAAATCCATGAATGCGGCATAACAGTGAATAACAATATTCATGAAGTAGCAAGTAATAACTACAATGTCTAAACTAGCATATAAGGCAAGTACACTAATATCATGTCGAAACTATTAGCTTACAAGCTATGTCAATGTAATAGTATTCTCTAAAGTGTGCGTGATATGGCAATTACCGATAAAGATATATGTGAGCCGGCAATTAAGAGTACGTGGTACATACGCATCATCGGTAATGGTGCTGGTGTCGTAACAGCATGATATCAATGATTGAATATGAATTCACAATATAAGTATGCGATGCGGGGTGAACAGCAATATTGCGCGGGAGCTGAATACTATACACAACGATAACTAATCTGCATTTAATATAAAAATAAATCATACAGTAGTGCCTTTTGAAATAACACGAATCGCGGTGTTTTGAATATAAGGGCTACGGTGTTTTTAAGAAAAGATACGTTCTTTGAAATATCCGTAGAATCCCTTGACCTGTCTTTTAAAATACCCATGATTCGTTAGTTTTGAAATATGTAGGAATCTAATCTAGTCTAACAACTACACTAAACTATACGGCTGAACTAACAAGCTGAACTGAAGGTAAGGAACCCACCTAACATCTGAGTCGATACATATATATACATATATATTAGTCGGTGATCCCGCTTCAATAATATCACATCCGATACCATATTCATAATCAGATATTCCCAAGTCAAGAGTGCGGATCTATCATCAATATATAGCTCGTACGTAAATCCGTTGTACGGCATCCCAAATCTGGGTACGGGTCAATATCACATTCATCATATTATTCCTCTGGTATCCTCTTTATCAAAGATCATAATCCGGGTACTGATCTATGTCTAGTACAATACTGATACAACCTAAGTACGCATGCACGTGTGTGAAACACTACGTCAAAGGACCCGCTACAACGTCGTGTCGTATCTTAAATACGAACCCTGCCAAATCACCAATCTCACGGCCTCAAATTAAATCTAATCGACTCATCTCAATCCCAAGTACTATCCTCAAATTCAGTATATGAACACATAGTCCCATACCCATGTGAACACATAAATATATAATCCCATATACGCACATGTAAAAGAAAGGATGTATGCAAGTATGTGCGTGCGTGTGTGTATAGGTGCAACCCCTACTCTAGGGTTTCACAACATTAAACCAATCCAATCACACATAGAATCCATCTTTATCATCAATAATCTCAAACAATATATAATCAATATATGTGTGTATACGTATTCGTATACATCACCACGAACTGCGGGGGTGCTATACGCGATCCACCCGACTTCTCCCTGTAGATATAAATCTACTTTCCTTGCTTCTTGTGTGTCGATGCCGATGTCGCCATCTTCATCTTCAACGCCTCGACATCACGTGAGGTACCTACAAGGATATCACAAAGGCTAAAGCATATGAAAATCACATCGGAAAACCAAAACGGCACACACTACTCGCATAGGTAAAAACCTATAGTCTCGCGTGCAAACATGACCAATAACCCTTTGCCGTTGACGTTCAAACGCCATCCGACAGAAATGAATCACCAAATACAAAAATCCATGCTAAAACAAGTCGTGAAACAACACACCAAAACAAGAAAACTACCCCAGATTCTACCCTAGATGGAATCAGTCAAAATTGCACATGCCATGAGTCAAGTTTATAGGGTATAAGGCTACAGAAGAAAAATGGATCCCAGCACCCCTGCTCTGGCCGCAAATTGCCTCCAGAAAGGATTAATTGGCGGCCTAGAAGAGGGGAGAGGGGCTAGGGCTTTGGGTAGTGGTTCCTGGGTGCATGCACATCTCTCTGTCAAACCAAAATTATTTTAGGAGTCTCGGGGTGAAAGCAGATTTCAAAACACACTAACAGAATTACAGTTTTTCCCGATATCGTTTTGATATATCCGTATTCCGGGTTATATTCTCTGGTTTGGTCCAATATAACTTCACAACAGGGGTTGTAGTCCCTAATTACACCTCAATTCACCTTTGATTTCAGATCAAACCCTAAACCCTAACTTGAATTTTCCAAAGTCCTCAAATCGACACAATATCGACATGAACAAGTATAGATGCATAAGAAATCAAAATACTACTCTAAGGGTGCAGAAATTAGCTCCTTTGGCAACTCAAGAATATTCTTGAGTTGCTCAAAGTCCTCAAAATCCTCTCTTTCTAGGTCTAATGTGTAGCTAGTGAGCCTGGGAACAATTTTTGTGAAATGGGAATGGGGTTTTGGGGTTGGATCAATGGTGTTTTGGGGGATTGAAGGTGGTGGAAGAAGAAGGAAAGGGGCAGCAGCAGCAGTACTCAAGAGGGAGAGGAGAGAGAATGAGAAGAGGAAATGATGGGGGGGATGGTTCAAAAAAGGGTTGACTTACTCTTTTCTCTCTCTTCTGTAAGTGCACGGCGGCGCCCCGGCCGTCAATCCGACGGCCAAATGCGGAAGCGGTGATAAACTTTAAATTTTTCTTGAACTGGAAAACCGCCGCGCACTAATACCCGGATCGAACCATCAACTAGTCCTAGCTAAATACAAGATAGGGAATAGAGATATACCGACTGATCCAAGTCCTCCGGTCTTCTCGTCGTCGTCCCGATCTCCTTCGGAATGTCCTGTCTCCACCTCGTCGCCGGAAGTGCACCACATCGCCTACTTCTTTTGCGGGCTCCGACCTCAATGCTGAGGCAACTCGGGCACGAAGCTGGCTAGTCGACGTGTCCAAGGTTTGCTGTAGAATATCTAGTGAGCAAGTCTCATTTGGGGTTCATGGAGATGCCATTTTGGTGGAGGGATGATATAAGAACAATGTAGAGGAACTTTGGGGATTTTGGAACATGAAATGAACAAAACCCCACACCCACAAAAATTTTGCAGTCCCCTCCCAATATGGCGAGCCAAAAATGCAAGAGCGAAAGAGAGAAAAAGCCAAGGGGAGGGTATGTCATAATGCAAGAGAGAGAGTGCGGAGTTATGATGTGTAGAAATGATTACTAGTAAAACCAACACACCAAAACCATCATCATAACCCATCAACAAAGTCAAGCAATCATGAACTCAAGAAAGGTCAAGGGATGGGCTCCATCATGAAACCATCATGATACAAATATATGCAAAGAACACCCTCCACAAATGCCTATTTGCAACAATGCAAATAAGCCCTCCTCCACCAATATTCGGCCAATGAACGATACAAAGGAAATCGGCCGAAACGAAAAACAAACTGGAAACTCCAGAAAACTGGTCCCGTAATAAATTACAGGAAAACCCCGATACTGTGCATACACACCCGCATTTGTATTCCGACCGAAATAGAAATGCAATGAGACAAAGTTTACACTGTACTATACTAGGATCCGGCTTAAACCAAAGCCGGCTAGTAATATCCGTTCGATCCTGATCCGTGCAATACCGCACGTATCTGATCGAACCCTGCCATATACCCATACGGCCTGTAGTACAAACTGTCCGATCCTGATCCGTGCAATACCGCACGTATCTGATCGGACCTTGCCATATCTCCATACGACCTCTACAACTTTTCGCCCGAAAGCTGAGTAACTGAATGTGGGGGACTCTAAAGACTCGTCAACACCTTGGTTGTGGATTTAACCACTAGCACGTCAGAGGTATAAGCCAATACGTAACGGGCTACCAGGTATTGACTAAAAGGGATGTCTGTGAGCGAACTCAGCCTGACAACCCTACTGAGCCTGTCAGTGACAATATCCGTACAGTCCGGTCCGTTCGTCTATGAGTGTAGCATGGCGGGCCTAGGGGGTTGGTAAAAGTCAGACCCCCAAAAGCGGTACAAGTCGTGTCGGAGTGTAGCCCAGAACACCCTGAGATACTACTGGAATACCTACCAGTAAATCTCCTTGCCTCGGCCGAGGGCTTCGTGTAATGGCTCTCCTAGACACAGCGCGACCTCACCCCCAATACCGGGAGAGACGAACCCCTGAAGATACGCTAACTGCCTCCATGTGGCTCGGGACTGTACCCAACAAAAACCTGTTTGCACGATTCCTTTGAGCCGTGGTAGGGCAGTAATCAAAGTACAGTGGGAACTCACACAAGACCAATGACGATCCCCAGGTCGATGAACTAACCTGTACACATGTCACCAGGGACCTGCCATCTGACGTCTGGTATATGACCAACTAGCATGTTCCCGGCGAGTCCTGTCCGGTGTACTCATAACCCAATGAGCACCTGTATACATCTTAGGTGATCCAACTGACACCAGTGGCTTGTGAGACCGGCCACCACCCCTCGTCGGGGTCTCGACTGTATATACTAGTCTACTCTGGAGTATCGATGCCCTGTCTCAAAACTCACACGACTAGGGACCATTTAAGGATGTGCTTATAGACCCCCAGCTCCCACTTATCTGATCGCCCTCATACTTCTGGTGGTCAAGCAAGAATCCTAAGGGCTCTACCAACGTGTAATAGCGACTTGTCTGGTCACTTAAAGCAGTACACGATGATAAAGGTAAACCAGATAGCATACTATCATCTCGAGCAAGACTGTCCTACCGGGATAGGTCCTCCATCAATCATTGCAATCACGTACCTGTGACCTAATAATTGACTCTGAGGGCACTATCTCCAACAATCTCCCACTTGCACTCAAGGCTAATTATTGCGATGTCGCATACTCACAGCCCGTGTGATACCGAACATCCAACTCCTCTACTAATCAGTCCTACAAAACTCGCTTGCGGAACTATTGCGTTCGAGGAGTAGCCTCAGTGAGTGGATCCGCTTTGTTTCTTTCTATGTCTCTCTATATCTCAAGTTCGCGGAGAAACCCATCTCCCGAAATGAGCAATACCTGTCTTAGAATGTGTCTGGATGTCTGATGGGACCTAGCTCATAAATGAACTCCAAATCCAAACTTCTTAGACTGTATCGTCAACTGAACTTAATCAGTATCCTGCGCTATGCCACCCTCAGCATTGCCTTGGACCACCTGTCCAAAATACTGCCCCTCATCGGAGGGAAAACTATAACTCTGACAACCTCCTTGTCGTCCATGTCACCTTGGAAGCCTGGAATGATAACTGTCTCCCGAATGAGGCTGTCGTTATCATATCCGTAGAACATCCACTTATGTTCTAAAACTGCTTCCGACTGTTTCTCCAGGATTGGATTAATGCAACTTATTGCATCTAGTGCAAGAACAATATCTGGTGTGGTACTTTACATCTCACAATTGACTCAATTGCCTGAGCAAGTGATCTGCCAATCATGCACATCCCTCTCCCCTTTAGTCTGTAAGACACCTTTAGAGAGGGTGACTCCATCTTCTGCAGGTACACTACCGTGCCAGGAGTCATCCATTCTAAATACTCTTAGAATGCTGTCTAAGTACCCAGATTGGGAAACCACCCAAATCTAGATCTAAAACCATAGATCTAGTAACCAGTATGTCTGATATAATGTCCAAATCCCATATGGAGAAAACACTGTGTGACGACCAAAGTATAACCGATTGTAGTATAGGAGTTTCATTTCCTACTCTGTGTATGTCATCCAAATACCATGACATCACACCCTACTACCTTCTCAACATATCCATCCCCTATTCTGATGAAGTCAAACCTATGACTGTCACATCAGAAATAGATGATCTATCTCCGCTATATCTGCTTTAGTCTATAAATAGACATAAGCCACATGTCCACCATGCTTTCGTTGCTCCCACTGACTACGACAACCCTCTGGCAGAGTCATATAGACGTACACTTCCAAAACTAGTTTAGAACGACGCTATACTCATCCTCCCGCCGGGTCTCTGTTAGTGTATATGCCCTAGAGGCCATTACTGTATCATACTAGTTTGTATATTACTTAATGGAAGCTTGGGATATTCACCTTGTATAAACAATCTTGCTCAATATAGTAGTATGCTACTTGGTTTGTTTCTACTTCAATGTGTACATGTGTTTATTTTAGTATATCACCTATACGCATTAGTGGAGCCCTTAGGATCTTTGCTTGATTACCAGCGTTGTGATGGTAGTCACACTAGTGGGGGCTGGGTAATCTATAAGCACATCCTTATACAGGTCCCTAGTCGCAGGACTATCGAGACAGGGCATCGATACTCCGGAGTAGACTAGCGTATGCGCTTCTCATCCCAGTGTGGGAGATGGTCTGTCCCACAGCCATCAGTACGTCGTACTGGAGATAGTATACGGGTGCTCGTTGGGTTATGAGTACACTGGACAGGACTCGTCGGGAACTGACAGGTTGGTATTATACCTATCGTCAGTTATCAGTTCCCAGGTGACATGAGTACAACTTAGTCCGCTGACTTGACACTGGCACTTCGTCTCGAGTGTGTTCCCTCTGCATTTTGATCACTACCCTACCACGGCTCAAAGGAGTCGTGCAAACAGGTAATGGTTGGGTGCAGTCCCGAAGCACTTAGAGGCAGTGACGGTAAGACAGGATTCGTCTCTCCCGGTATTGGGGGTTGACATCGTGTTGTGTCTAGGAGAGCCATTACACGAGTAGTCCCTGGCCAGGGCAAGCGAGATATACTGGTAGGCTTCCAGCGTTATCTCAGGGTGTTTTGGGCTTCACTCCGACACGACTTGTACCGCTATTAGGGGACTGACGTTTACCGCCCCCTAGGCCCGACATGCGATGTATCAGACGAACAGACAGGACTGTACGGAGACTGTCACATTCAGACTCAGTAGGAGTTCAGATGGGTTTCACCTCATCAGCCTTCTTGTCGGCATCTACCTGGGGACCGTTACGCACAGCTAGTGCCGCTTGCGGTCTGTGGTTAAACCCACTGCCAGCGTAGTGTCGAATCTTTAGAGTCCCACACAGAGGGTATTCGCCTCTGGGAAAAACAGAGTAGAGGTCGCATGGTTTTGCGACAGGGTTCGTTCTCATCCGCGCACTTGTGCACGTTTGGAGTCCGGATGGATATTACTGGCTGGCTCTGGTTTGAGTCAGATACTGGTATATGTTTTGGGGTTGCTTTTATCTCTCAGTATTCATGTTCCTCGGAACAAGAATGCAGGTGTGTATGCACAGTTGTTTGAGGAGGAGGAAGAGGACTTTCATTAGGGTTTTGGAACGGGTGCGTATGCACAGTTGACAGTCGTCTTTTTCCAAACCCTAATGGATTTATGTTATATCAATTAATAATATTAATAAAATGAAATTGTGTCATGGTTAGGTTTTTGTTGACTTGTTGACCATGGTTGACTAGTTGACCATTGTTGAATGTTTGACCATCATCATTACTTTGCAAAGATGCTCTTTGATTCTAGCAAAATTCATTTAATGAATGAAATGATAATGGTCATTCCTAAACCTTCCATCAACTATTTCATTTTCATTATTATTATTATTTTGATAATTCTTTTTGCTTTTGTTATGGTTGCAAAAGAAAAAGAACTCATTCTATCATATTGCTTCTCTCTCCTCACTTCATCTTCTTCTTCCTCTAGCTCAAGGAGAATCCTTCTCATGTGTTGAGAATCCCTCTCCTTGAAAGAAAAACACCCCAAAGACACTCTCTACTCTCTCTAGGGTTAAAGGTTTAGCAAGCCGGAGATCCTAGTTCACTCTAAGTTCGAGAAAGAGCTCGAAGGTTGAACCCTCAGGTGGATCCATCGTTGACGGAAGAAGGCAACGAGGAAAGAACCATCAACCTCTACAAGGTTTCAAGAAGAAGGAGTTCAAGTTAGGTATAACCTTTTATCCGAGTAGCTAACTCTCTTTAGCTCTCATGCTAGTTTAGTTTAGAAAAGATCCCGACTTTGCTAGTCCATGTTGCCCCTTGCGCTAAAAATTTGATTTTTATACCGTTTCCGCCTCCCCGCAAGAACCGGGGGTGGCAAAGTGGACTTACAGTGGTATCAGAGCCTAACTAAACATAAACTAGCTAGGTAGTGAAGTGTAACGAAGTTCGGAACCGAAAAATCCAAAAACCAAACTTTTCAAAAACCCTAGTTTCTGTAAAAAAAATTTCTGGTCAAAATAAAATTTGTTATATACCTAAAATCATCTAAGGATTTTTTAAAGATAACCACCAAAAACGAGCCAGAGATCTGACCAAACGACCGCGTTTCCGCGGCAATAGCAAGCTATATTGCCGCGGATCCGCGGCCGTCTTGTCTCCTCTCTGCCTCGATTTTGGTGCAGTGTATCTCTGGATTGGTTTTAGGATTTTTGAGATATATTATATGTGCCCAGATTTTCCAGAATAGAAATTTGTTTTTGGGGGCCTATAATTCCGTATTTTTTCCGAACTTCACTACACTTTGACTATGTTGGTTATATCTGTGATGTTTGTATATATTGAACGTCGGCTAATCGCTATAAGTCGATTAGTCGGGGTTATACATCTCTGTGATCTGTGTTTGATATTGGAATATGTATATGAATGTGTTGGACTGTTGCGGGTGAATAGCTGGGGTGGATGTGAGATGAGCTTTTGTTTTTCTTTCATTCGTTTGTAATATGTAAATTGATGTAATAATATTATTTGTATGGCCGCACAACCGGGTCGGGGTTGTAGCCGTCATTGTATAATTCTTTTTACTGTTTTGGCTCCTACGATAGACCCATGGAGGGGTGTACAAACTACCGGGTACTTGGCGGGTAGTTTGCCGCACCCGTAGGGGTCTTGGGTGGGGTTTTGGCTATTCACCGTGACCGTGTAATCCGCTTTTCGCTGCAGGCTCGAACGGATTGCGGATTCCTAGTATATCCAATGCATTCATCTGTGATCTGTAATGTCTATCATTGCTATATTTATAACTATTTAGGCGTTGCTTATGTTTTACAGCCGCGCTAGCCCAGCCCCCGCTCTGTCGTTAGTTAAGTAACCTAACGGGTGATGACGGGGCCCCGTGGCGAATGCGAATGGCTTAAGCGTACGTCATATTTTAGTTGTTTTCTGCAATGGTAGGATTAAATGATGGGACACATTAAAAGAACTAATGCAAGAATATCACGCATTAAAAGAACTAATGCAAGATAATAAACCAAGAAAAAGTCGTTGGAACACTTTCGAAAAACCGCTCGGTTCTTTTCAAAACTAACTTTTAAATGCGGAGATTGAGCCACTCCTTCTAAAAGCTATCTCGTTCCATCGATTATATCAAGTTCACTACGTTCACGGTTTCGCCAAAACCATTCGTAGCCCTCCGTCGTTTCGTATGAATATTCAATAGTATTCAAGCTATGTTTGTTGACCTTCGTCAAGGCATAGAGATTGGTAGCTGTTGGGTGTTCATATGTAGCATAGATAGATGCGTTGGTTTGGGATAGTCGTATTGCCTTGTTGACCTTCGTCAAGGGTATATACGGGTGGGTTCAAATTAACCTGGAAAATGACGGGCAGAACTTGACATGTGACTTATGATTTGTTGACCTTCATCAAGGTCATAAGAGCATGGGGCAAAAATCCACATCGGGAGTTTCATAAGTACTGAAACTTGCTAGATTTGCATACCATTTGGAGTGTGGTGATTCTGGTAGGATTCCTTCAGTTTCGTCACGCGATGATATTTGGATCCCGATCCTACTGTGAGTATATGCTACTCCTCGGGAAATTTCTCACTAAACGATCAATGCTATAAACCTAGTAGGTGCCTAGAAAGGTGTTAGCGGGGCTACGCCCCCAGGGAAAAGAGGTTATTTAATTAAGGAACTTCGCGAAAGCGTTGGAAAACCCCCCTCGAAGTACAGACACTGGCCTGGCTGAACGGTTAAGCAAGTATTGTGCGGTGGGATTGATCCCGACTAATTCTTCCTTTATGGTTTGAGGAGGGATTCGAGAGACAGTGGGAGCCATCCTATTTAGACAAATTAAAAACCATTCTAAACTTGCAAGAGCATCGTGCTAAAGTGTTTCTTCTCTCCCTCCTAATTGCAGCGACCAATCGACATGACTGGACTTAAGTTACTTCTAGATAAAAACATACTGACAGGGCCAAACTACAAAGATTGGCTCAGGAATGTCAAAATGGCAATCACTTACGACAAGCTGGGGTATCTTCTCACCACCAAAGCTCCCCCCGTCCCAGGTCCCACCTCCAGCGTCGCGGATAAGGAAATCCGTAAGACTTGGGAGATTGATTGCGCGAAGGCCAAGTGCCTCGTGCTTGCCTCTATGGACAACGAACATCAGAGGAGGCACGAGAATATGGACTTAGAATCCATATTTCTTCATACAAAAGAACTGTATGGAGAGCAGTCTCGTATCACAAGATACGAAGTGTCGAAGAAGTTATTTTCGGCAAAGTTGGCCGTCGGATCATCGGTAGCGGACAACGTGCTTAAGATGATTGGCTACATTGAGGAGCTCGCGGAACTTGGGACCACGTTGGAAAGTGAACTCTATACGGATTTAATTCTCCAGTCCCTTCCATCCACTTACGCCCAGTTTATACTGAACTTCAACTTACAAGAAAAAGAAGTTGAACTTTCAGAACTCCTCAACATGCTGAGGAGCGTAGAGGGCACCCTACAGAAAGGTAGGGAAACACCCGCTTTGTTTGTAGGAGGATCTTCTTCCTCTAGGTCCAAGGCGAAAGCCAAGGAAAAGAGGAAGAAAGCCCCAGCCAAACCAAGGGGCGGTGTTAGTAAAGTGGGTACGAAGGGAAAAGAAAAGGCAACAATGGTAGCGGGGAAGCTTGTGGGTAAAGAAGAATGCTTCTATTGTCATAAAAGTGGACACTGGAAGAAAGATTGCAGGGCTTGGAAGGCCAGGACACAGGAACTGAAGCAGGTTGCGGCTTCAGCTTCAGGTGTGTATGTTATTGAAAACTGTCTTTCTATAAACTGTCACGACCCGAAGTTTGGCCCGTGACCGGCACTTAACCACGTAACGTCTACAGGCGTAACGCCATTAAGTGAACCGAAAACCCAGAAATCAAACCAGTGAAAGTATAGAGTGTTATAAGTTTTAAATGAAACACTTACGAACATGATAAGAAATCTAAGTAAACAATCACCAAGATAGTAATATACGACGCCGCAGCGAAGATCAAGATCCACAAGTGGGAATAAAACAGATAGGATAAACTGCAAGTACAGTCGGCTCACAACGAGCTCGACACCAGAGTACAAAATAATACATCATCGTCCTCACACTGTCTCTAAGTCAAATACATACATGGTAGATGGAGAATACTAGATACAACAATGTACATTCTGAAAGATAAACAGATACCGCACAAAACCCACCTATCAGCAAAAGAGCTAGTACACCAACTATGGGGGTATCTGTGTCAAAAGATGCAACCGCAGCCTGCCGCGACTACTCCGAAGGCGACCTGCAAACACTGTGGCACAACGGGGGTGAGTTGCCAACTCGTGAATAGAGATAACATATAAAGGTAATTACGAGCATGCACGTACTACGCTACTCTATCATATGCCAACAGATGATATCAATATGTGATAAGCAGTATGTGCGATAACCATGCAAGTGCTCTATAGGGTACTGTACTACCGGATGAGGTACAAATGCTCTAACAGGTAATGCATCTATAGGATGAGGTACAAATGCTCTATCAGGTAATACATCTACAGGATGAGGTACAAATGCTCTATCAGGTAATACATCTACAGGATGAGGTACAAATGCTCTATCAGGTAATACATCTACAAGATGAGGTACAAAAGTAATGCTGAGCAGGGGCAATATAATATCTACACGGAATGTCAACGTGGAATATATAATCGGTTTCTCAATGCACCCAGATCTCCCAAAAATAGCTCATGCGCCGGCACTCTCCTCGGCCCTCAAATCCTGTACATCTCTGAGAATCCCGAGTGCCCAACATCGGCACCCAAATATCATATATACTAGTGTCTAGCATCGACACGCAAAACATCCTTTATCGGGCATCCGTCAATCCGGGTCAGCCCTCTCTCAAAGTATATATCGGGAATCCGTCAGTCCGGGTCATCCCTCTCTCAATATATCGGGCATCCGTTAGTCCGGATCAGCCCTCTCTCAATACATCGGGCATCCGTCAGTCCGGGTCATCCCTCTCTCAATTCATCGGCATCCGTCAGTCCGGGTCAGCCCTCTCTCAATACATCGGGCATCCGTCCGTCCGGGTCAGCCCTCTCTCAATACATCGGGCATCCGTCAGTCCGGGTCAGCCCTCTCTCAAAACATGCCTCAGCACCGAGAAAACACGGGGTGACGCCCTAAAATATCATATCAAGGGAACCGGGTTTTTAAATGATTACTTATTTGAAAAGGCCATGGTTTCCAAATCCAGAAATCACATGAAATCTCAACCAATAATACAAGTAATTGTGATGTGATATGTGCACCAAGTATGTATACCAAGTCATGTCACATAAAAATGAGCCACAATGCAATGATCCGACGTGATATATGCATCAAGTTTGAATATCAAGTCATGTCGCATATAGATGAGCTACAATGCAATGATCCGACGTGATATAGGTATCAAGTTTGAATATCAAGTCATGTCGCATATAGATGAGCTACAATGCAATGATCCAACGTGATATAGGTATCAAGTATGAATTTCAAGTCATGTCATATAGATGAGCTACAATGCAATGATCCGATGTGATATATGTATCAAGTATGAATTTCAAGTCAAGTCATATAGATGAGCTACAATGCAATGATCCTAGGTGATGTGTGTAGTAGGTATGCAATGCACTAGATAGTAACCATGAACATGCAATATATATATAAGGGACACTATAAGGTCCTATCAGCCCTGACGTAGGATGCCATGCGGGCAATATCCCCGTAGATGTGAAATCTACTCACCTGGTCGCGTGCTAAGTATAGCCGACACCTGCTTCCCTTTCCTGACGACGTCTGACGTGCTTGCCGGTGAACCTGGAATTTACACAAGGAATCTAATTATATAAGCAAGAATCTCGCAAAACGTGGTAACGAAATAAAACGTGAAACTCGCGTCGCGAATCAACGCGCGTGCGTGCGATACGCTGGAACGTGTGTGCACGCGTCTACGACTCAGCCCGACACGCCGCGATACGCTGAATCACAAACCCACTCGCGTATCGCGCAAACTTAAAAACACCAGAAAACGACATATAGCTCCAGATTCTATCCAGGCTACAATATTACAAAACTACATATACCCTGGACCTACAAAACATAGCAGACACCAACCCTGAAAACCCTAACTCCGAACTCCCTGTTCTGGCCGCAAATTGCGGCCAGAAAGATTATTTCGGCGGCCCTAGGTTAGAGTGGTGGGGTCGGGCTCTGGTGGTGGGGTCAGGTTGTTACTAGTAGGCTGGGGTCCACTCAATTTTATTCTGAAGTCACCTGGGTAACAGCAGATAACAGAAAGCTAAATTTTTGCTTAAAAGTCACAATTGGCACCAACATGAAAGTTCAGGGTATTTTAGTGTAATCTGGGGTTACCTAGGTTTACCTGGCCTCAATAGCTCCTAACTAACCTAGTCTAACTAAAATTAACCTAACTTAAGCAAAGATCTTACTAATTACCATAAATATCGCTAAAACACCAAGTCTAGTGATAATCAACTACCAAACACACTAAATAAACTCAACCAACTCACAAATCTAGCACGCAAGCAAGTGAAGCTCAGAATTTATACCTCGCTTGACCCTACTACGCTGGTTCAGGAGAAGAAGAGAAGAAGAGGAGGCTGCTACAGGAACTGCTTCTGTACAGAAGCTGCTACCACTGCTACTGCTGATGCTGATGCTTATTGTTGTTGTTTGTGTTGTTTTTGGTGATGTTGCTGTTGTTAGGGTTGTTGATGGGGTGCTGGGGCTGCTACTGCATATGGGGCTGCTGCTACATGGAGCTGGGGCTGCTGGGGATGAGCTGCTGCTGCTGGAATGCTGATGCAGTTGCTGTTGCTGTTCTGGTGCTGGTGCTTGATGCTGCTACTGCTGCAACTTCTGGAGCTGAGGCTGGTGTGTGTGTGTGTGTGTGAGTGAGAGAGTGAATGAGTGAGGAAAAATGAGAGGGAGTTTGCAAGCAAGGGTGTAGCGCCTTGAAAAGTCGTTTTGGTGTTTTCCTGAATTTCGGTGAAAATTCGGTATTTTTCCGAAAACCGTCTTTTGTGTTATTTTGCAGTTTAGGACTAATTATACCTAATTTGGATAGGTAATTGCTAGTTTTTAGTAGAAAATGAGTTAATTATGAAATTCTGGTCGTTTAAAATTTTTCCCTAATTTTTCAAATTTTTTAATATTATTTTAAGCCGGTAAGAAAATACATTAAATTAGCGTTAAATACAAATTTAAATGGGCTAAAATTAAGCTTTAAAATCATGTTAATTAAAATCTAGTTGTAACATAAATTTTTAGTATTTTATTTTGATTTTTAACTAATTTTTATTATAGAAAACGAAATTTATTGAATTTAAGCTTAAACTTGCAATTTTGGACCTGTAGGGGGTCTTTTTGCAAAAAAATTTTTGTGCACTCTCACACACACATCCTCACATCTCCTTGGCTGTCCCAAACTGCAGAAAATTCCACCTCTCTCTTTTGTTTTAAAATTCTTTTGTTAGGGATGAATTGAGTTGAATGTGTATGTTTAAAATATTGTATGTTGAAGGTATGGTGCATTGACTTTGAGGGGGGTTGACCATGACTTTTTCCATACACCCACACCACTCCCCTCTCCCTCCTCTAGCCGAAATCTGCAGCCCCTCCCCTCTTCATCATTTTTCTTTTCATCTTGTTCAAAAATTCATTAAGTTGCTCCAAAATTTCCAAATTTAAACCTCACAAAATAACCCCATTCTTCATCCCCTTTCTTTTTAACCTCTCTTGCTTGGAATCATGGTGCTATGAGGCCATCTTTGAGGCAAATTCTTCTTGCTAGATCTATAAAAATTTGAGGTATAATTTTTACTGTTTTAATTTCTTATGGTTAAAATCCTTTAATTAAATTGTTTTAGTGTTAATTTAGTGCTATTTTCATTCTAGTTTTGTTTAAAGTTAATGGTTGAGTTAACTAGGGTTTCTTGAAACCATGTTTTAGTTAATTAAATCTAGTTAATTAATCTAGTGGTTTACTTAACCAACCTATATGGTTACTTTGCTTAAGTGGCTTGATGTATTGCTAATCTAAGTTAACTTGTGTGAAATTTTCTTTGCTTTGCTAATTACCAAAATCAAGAAAAGGTTTGTGTATGGAATGTGAGTTTTGATGCATGGTAAAGGGGTTAATTTAATTGTAGTAGCTTTCTAATGGTTTAATTTGGATATTTGTGTGATAATATGTGCTCTTTGTCGCAAATTGTCGATGTTTGCATCAAATTTGCAACTTCTAGCTTACTAGGTTTTATTATATTTTTGTGGCAAATTAATTGCGATATCTAGATTATATTTTTGGCATATCCTATGACATTTAGGATGTGTGAGTGCGGATTTTTGGGTGTTCGGGTTTTAGTTTTGCCGGGCGACCAAATCGGCGATTTTTACAGTTTTTGCGATTTTCGCGTATGTTTCGCGCACCTTGTGCACGTTGTACCTAGCTAGTGAACGTTGGTATTTTCGTTAGGGAATTGCGTCGTTCTTGATTTATAAACTTATGTTTGTATTGATGTAAATTCCAGGTTCGGTCGCGGAGACGTCAGACGCGGCACGAAAGGGGAAAGCGGTGATTGGACGTGACTAGCTAGGGATTCCTGTGAGTAGATGTAACATCTACGGGGGACTATCGTTGGATGGCGCAAGCCGCCCGATAGTTTTAGTAACTTAAAAGATTCTTAGTGATGTTAGTAATTAGGGGTGTAATACTTATATGATTATTTGCTGCATCCATGCCTTTTATTGACATACATATGCGAACCCTTTTTATAGGACACCTGCACCATTGCCAAGGTTTTTATATGCAGCACGAGCACTATTCATGCTTACACACACACCCTGGTAATTGCCATGACACCACACTAGATAACCTTTAAATTGAAACCTTTTACTATAATTGATACTTAAACTCGCGCTATTGCTTTAATTCCTTAAAATGAAATCGTAGGATTGCTATTCATGTGCATGTGCTTCATCATATTATTTGTTCATGCCTAGTCTATTAATCATACATCGCAACTTGATTATTGATACCATATGCATTCATTATCATTGACTTATGCACTTGCGAGGACTTCTTGAGATTTTATGATATTTCTGGATTTTGGAGGAAAGCCGCAAAATTTCTAAACTTATTACTTTTTTTAAAAATATGTAAATTGCGGTTTTCTAGTGATGTAAGTGTCGTCCACCATGAGTTTGCTGTGGTTTTCGAGATCCGTGTCGAGGAGTGGAGGAACCGTCACGGGTACATGGTGGGCCCGGTATGGTACCCCGCGGCAAGATGAATGTGGTGTTGACGTTGAGCCTGGCAGGGGACGGATTACCTACCGGTGACTGTTTGGCACGGCGGATATCCAAAGGATACCGACCGTGGCCGCGAGATGATGAGATTTTGATATTGAGCTGGGTCAGCCGGATGGCTGAGGCCAGAGATACTATGACATGGATATATGAGATTTGTGATAGTTTTGAGGTGTCGTTGCTGGACACAGGTTCTTGTTGATTCTAGTGGTATTATGATGGTATTTCAAAAGAGATTTCTAAAGGAAAAACATGATTCTTATAATTACACATTCAGATCATGAGTTGATTCGCATTGCATTCATACCTGCTAGTATATTCATATTGCATACATACCTGCTATTATGTCCTGCCATACCTATATTAGAGATGCTAGAATACTTGTGTGCATGCATACGATAGCATGTGTAGATGTTATTTATTACTCACGAGTTGGCAACTCACCCCCGTTGTGCCATAGCCTTTTTCAGGTCCGCTCCGTCAGTACAGTAGCGGCGGGCGCTCTTGTTTCTTTTGCCTGGACTCGAGGTTTTGCTCTTAGGTGGGTTATATCATTATTTTTGTACCACCTTGTATATTCTTTGTATCTAGAGTACTCCATCTACTGTATCTACCAGTATTATTGTATATTGACCTAGAGATGAGACTGTGAGGTTTGTGGACTTTTATGCTGTATTTTGGGGTCGAGCTCACTTGAGTCGACATGCTGTTTTTCTTATGCTTCATTATGATTATTTCGCATGTTGTTGCTTTATATTGCGTGGGATTTGTGACCGCCTTGTGGCGAAGAGCTAGCTCCCGCTTGGGGATGCCTTATTTGTTGGATTCATATATATTCTTGTTGTACCCATTTTGGGGGACAGTATTTACAAAGGAGACTCTGCCGAAATTTTCGGAAAAATTGATATTGTTTTTAAAAAGGCTTTATATGACTTATTTGATAAACTCGTTTTCAATTGATTGGGTTCTCTTCACTCTTTTGCTTATTTGGTTTTGGTTTCTGGGCTTTGGCTTACTTATTTTACGGACGTCTTGAGACGTTTCATAAACTTAAGTGCTAGTCACGTTCCGTACCCTGCGGGTCGTGACAAAGGGATTGAAAATGCTTAGGGTCAAGCCCCCCCATTCCTCTCTCTCTCCACATTAATGGCAAGCATGGGCTTGCCATGCCTCTCTCTCAAGTCAACAAAACATATTTTAAATCCCTTTTTTTATAGTTAAACCAAACCTAACCTTAATTAAAATCTTTTGTCTTAACAAGGGGTTTAATTCACCATGGTTGTGAAACATGGTATAACCCAAATTTTATTCCTAGTTTACATGCACAAGTTTGTGCAAGCTTGGTAAAAATTCTAGAAAAATATTTATTAAATTGGAAAATTTATTTGAAAATCAATTTGGTAAACTTTTTATTAAAATCACATATTAAAATATAATTAGCCACTAAACACATCCTAGGGTGTTACAATCTTCCCCCCTTAAAGAAATTCGTCCCCGAATTTAAAACAGAAAGCAACGCATACCTTCAAAGAGATGAGGGAACTTCTTCCGCATCTCGCCCTCGGCCTCCCAAGTGATATCATCACCATTCGGGCTGCGCCAAAGCACCTTTACTGATGGCAAGACCTTCGATCTAAGTTTCTTCACTTGCCGGTCCAAGATCACGACTGGCTGCTCGGTGAACGTAAGATCGCGCTCGAGCTGAACGGCCTGATGCTGAATCAAGTGCGAAGGGTCATGCAGGTATCTGCGAAGCATCGACACGTGGAATACGGGGTGAACATCTGGGAAGTCGGGTGGAAGAGCCAAACGATAAGCTACCGCGTCCACACGCTCGAGGATCTCGAAGGGACCTATGAATCTGGGGCTAAGCATCCCCTTCCGTCCAAACCTCATCACTCCCTTCATCGGAGAGACCCTCAAAAATACGTGATCGCCAATTGAGAACTCTAGTCTGCGGCGGCGCCTGTTGGCATATGATCTCTGCCTGCTCTGAGCTGTCCCCATCCTGTCTCGAATCAGCTGTATCTTCTCCGTCGTCTCCTGTACGATCTGTGGCCCCAAAATACTGCCCTCGCTTAGCTCTGTCCAACAGACCGGCGATCTACATCTCCTCCCATACAAAGCCTCAAAAGGTGCCATCTGAATAGTATCCTGGAAGCTATTGTTGTAGGAGAACTCGATCAGGGGTACATGATGATCCCAGCTACCACCAAAGTCTAAAACACAGGCTCGGAGCATGTCCTCGAGAGTCTGAATGGTCCGCTCCGACTGTCCGTCGGTCTACGGATGGAATGCCGTTCTGAAACTCAAGCGCGTGCCCAAAGCTTCCTGAAGTCTATACCATAATCTGCTGGTAAACTGGGTGCCTCGGTCGGACACAATACAGGTCGGGACCCCATGTAGTCGTACAATCTCATCGATATAAATCTGGGCATACTGAGTAAACCCGAAAGTCATCTTCACCGGTAGGAAGTGAGCCGCTTTCGTCAGACGATCCACGATCACCCAGATGGAGTCATACCCTCGACTAGTCCTGGGTAGACCCACAACGAAATCCATTGAAATCTGCTCCCACTTCCACTCCGGAATGGGTAACGGCTGTAGCTCTCCTACGGGCCTCTGGTGCTCGGCCTTGACTTGCTGACAAGTCAGGCATCTCGATACGAACTCTGCGATGTCCCTCTTCATTCCGTCCCACCAGTAGGTCTCTTTCATATCATGATACATCTTGGTGGAACCGGGATGGACACTGTATACCGATCGATGTGCCTCCTCCAGAATATCACGCCGTAATCCCTCAGCATCTGGTACGCACAGTCTAGACCCAAATCGTAATACCCCCTGCTCATCAATCACAAACTCGGAGAATCTGCCCTGTCCAATCTGTGTCATGATCTCTGAGCAACGGTCATCACTGTGCTGTGCCTCATGTATACGGTCGAGTAACGTGGGCGTGCACGAACATGCGCAATCTGTCCTCCGGTCGGCGTAAACTCGAACTGTACCCGGCTGTCGCATAAGATCTGCTAATCTGCCGACGACTGCCTCTGCACCGCGCTCAAACAAGATAGACTACCCCCGGGCCTCCTGCTCAAAGCATCTGCCACTACATTCGCCCAGTCCGGGTGATACAAGATCTCACAATCGTAGTCCTTCACTAACTCCATCCATCGGCGCTGTCTAAGGTTCAGGTCTCGCTGCTGAAATATGTACTTTAAGCTCTTGTGGTCGGTGAATATCTGGCACGACTCCCCATACAGATAATGTCGCCAGATCTTGACTGCAAAGACCACTGCAGCCATCTCCAGATCATGAGTAGGGTAATTCTGTTCATGTCTCTTTAATTGCCGCGAAGCATACGCAATCACCCTATCATGCTGCATTAAATCGCATCCCAGCCCCACTCGTGAAGCATCGCAGTAGACCACAAATTCGCCTGATCCTGAAGGCAATGATAGCACTGGTGTCGTAGTCAGTAGAGCCCGTAGCTGCTGGAAACTGTGCTCACACTCCTCTGTCCAATCGAAGCGAACTCCCTTCCGGGTCAACCCGGTCAAAGGTGTAGCAATGTGAGAGAGGTCCTGCACAAATCGCCTGTAATAACCTGCCAGCCCTAGAAAGCTGCGAACCTCCGTCACTGACGTGGTCTAGGCCAACTCCGAACTGCCTCTATCTTCCTCGGGTCGACACATATACCGTCTCGTGTAATCACGTGCCCCAAGAAGTCTACGCTGTCTAGCCAGAAGGCACACTAGGAGAATTTGGCGAAAAGCTGATGCCCCCTCAAGGTCTGCAGTGTAATCCGCAGGTGCTGCTCGTGCTCCTCTCTACTCCGAGAATACACCAAGATATCGTCAATAAACACCATAATGAACAGATCAAGATACGGCCGGAAAATACGGTTCATCATGTCCATAAATGCTGCTGGCGCATTGGTGAGTCCGAACGACATCACCAAAAACTCATAATGGCCGTAACGTGTGCGGAAGTCTGTCCTAGGAATGTCCTTTCGTCGAACCCGCAGCTGATGGTAGCCCGATCGCAAATCGATCCTCGAAAAATATCCTGCCCCCCTAAAGCTGGTCGAACAAATCGTTGATGCGTGGCAAAGGACATCTGTTCCGCACTGTCACCCTGTTCAGCTGGCGGTAGTCAATACACAAACGCAAACTGCCGTCCTTCTTCTTGACGAACAGGACTGGAGCACCCCAAGGAGAAACACTGGGTCGAATAAGTCCTTTATCCAGCAAGTCCTGCAACTGACCCTTCAACTCTCTAAGTTCCGCCGGGGCCATCCGATAAGGCGGTACAGAAATAGGCCCCGTGCCAGGAACCAAATCAATACAGAAAGAAATATCACGCTCGGGCGGTAGCCCAGGAAGCTCGTCAGGGAACACATCAGTGAACTCGCTAACAACCGGAACCTGATCCAAAGGAACCTCTATAGCCCTAGTATCGCAAACATATGTGAGGAATCCCTGACATCCCTTCCGCAAAAGCTGTCCAGCGCGAACAGAAGAAATCACACTGTGAGGGGTGGCACCACGGTCCCCCAACACAACAACAACCGACTCGCCGGGAAAACAAAATCGAATTGTCTTCTCGCGGCAGTCAACAAAAGCATAGCCCGTGGCTAACCAATTCATGCCTAAAAGAACGTCGAAGTCCAGCATCTCAAGAAGAATCAAATCGACCGGCAACTCTCTCTCGCCGATACGGACGGTACAGGATCGGAACACGTGCCTAGCAACAAACGACATTCCCGCAGGAGTAGTCACAACTAGCGGTTGACCAAGCAAACCGGAATCTCTACCCAAACTCGGTACAAGGTGTGTGGATACATACGAGTACGTGAAAACATATGAGCACAAGGATCCGGATCAAACAATACGTGTGCAACAAAGGACAAACTGAAAGAGTACCTGAAACCACAGCATTGGATACCCGCGCGTCCCGATGAGTCGAAGCGAAAACTTGTGCCTGTCCTTCATTTGCGACTGACCGAACTCCTCCTCTACTAGCCTGACCCTTCTGTGCAAACCCTCCGCGTCCACGACGTCTCAGAACACGACCCTGACGTGCTGTGAAGAAACACTGCCTGATGAGGTGTTGAAGGCTTCCGCATCGTAAACACCTACGCACTGAATGCTGTCCTGCCTGGGGATGGAAGCCAAACGACTGTCCTCGTCCTAAGCCTCTGCTCTGGGCTGGTACACCAGTATGATTCCACAACTGTTCCGGAATTCTCACGGTCTCTGGAAGACGTGCCTCGTAAACGGGGGCTGCCTCCACCGGTGCTATGTAGGGACGGAATACTGCATGATGATCGCAAGGAACAACTGGGTAACAGGGGTGGCAACCATCTGTCGCTGCGCTCGAACGACCTCTACCAATGAGCTCATCGCCTGGCGTAGGCCCTGCATCTCTACCACTAGTCTAGCGATCTGAGCTGTCGTAGGGGAAACAATCTGTCCTGGTACAACAGGAGTACTAATCGGATTAGTCCTCGTCTCAGATGAACCAACTCGAACCTTGGCTCTCGCGGCCGCTCTCTGCGCCCTCGTAGTCCTTGGCGGCATATTGGCTATCAGGAACAACAGGATTCGATAAGGATACGGAAATCGAATCGCAAGAATGTAAATACTCAAGGAGGAATTTAAATCAACAAGTCCTAAGGTCGCGTAGGCGGAGTACCGTGTCGTGAGTATGCCGCGGAACATACGCACGCTACGCCACTCTGCTGCAGCTACCTACTCCATCATACCAGGGTCATCCTACACTCCGAAGGTAAAACTTACGCTCTGATACCAACTTTGTCACGACCCGAAGTTTGGCCCGTGACCGGAACTTAACCACGTAACGTCTACAGGCGTAACGCGATTAAGTGAACCGAAAACCCAGAAATCAAACCAGTGAAAGTATAGAGTGTTATAAGTTTTAAATGAAACACTTACGAACATGATAAGAAATCTAAGTAAACAATCACCAAGATAGTAATATACGACGCCGCAGCGAAGATCAAGATCCAAAAGTGGGAATAAAACAGATAGGATAAACTGCAAGTACAGTCGGCTCACAACGAGCTCGACACCAGAATACAAAATAATACATCATCGTCCTCACACTGTCTCTAAGTCAAATACATACATGGTAGATGGAGAATACTAGATACAACAATGTACATTCTGAAAGATAAACAGATACCGCACAAAACCCACCTATCAGCAAAAGAGCAAGTACACCAACTATGGGGGTATCTGTGTCAAAAGATGCAACCGCAGCCAGCCGCGACTACTCCGAAGGCGACCTGCAAACACTGTGGCACAACGGGGGTGAGTTGCCAACTCGTGAATAGAGATAACATATAAAGGTAATCGCGAGCATGCACGTACTACGCTACTCTATCATATGCCAACAGATGATATCAATATGTGATAAGCAGTATGTGCGATAACCATGCAAGTGCTCTATAGGGTACTGTACTACCGGATGAGGTACAAATGCTCTAACATGTAATGCATCTACAGGATGAGGTACAAATGCTCTATCAGGTAATACATCTACAGGATGAGGTACAAATGCTCTATCAGGTAATACATCTACAGGATGAGGTACAAAAGTAATGCTGAGCAGGGGCAATATAATATCTACACGGAATGTCAACGTGGAATATATAATCGGTTTCTCAATGCACCCAGATCTCCCAAAAATAGCTCATGCGCCGGCACTCTCCTCGGCCCTCAAATCCTGTACATCTCTGAGAATCCCGAGTGCCCAATATCGGCACCCAAATATCATAAATACTCGTGTCTAGCATCGACAAGCAAAACATCCTTTATCGGGCATCCGTCAATCCGGGTCAGCCCTCTCTCAAAGTATATATCGGGAATCCGTCAGTCCGGGTCATCCCTCTCTCAATATATCGGGCATCCGTCAGTCCGGGTCAGCCCTCTCGCAATACATCGGGCATCCGTCAGTCCGGGTCAGCCCTCTCTCAATACAACGGGCATCCGTCAGTCCGGGTCAGCCCTCTCTCAATACGTCGGGCATCCGTCCGTCCGGGTCAGCCCTCTCTCAATACATCGGGCATCCGTCAGTCCGGGTCAGCCCTCTCTCAAAACATGCCTCTAGCACTGAGAAAACACGGGGTGACGCCCCAAAATATCATATCAAGGGAACCGGGTTTTTAAATGATTACTTATTTGAAAAGGCCACGGTTTCCAAATCCAGAAATCACATGAAATCTCAACCAATAATACAAGTAATTGTGATGTGATATGTGCACTAAGTATGTATATCAAGTCATGTCACATAAAAATGAGCCACAATGCAATGATCCGACGTGATATATGCATCAAGTATGAATATCAAGTCATGTCGCATATAGATGAGCTACAATGCAATGATCCAACGTGATATAGGTATCAAGTATGAATATCAAGTCATGTCATATATAGATGAGCTACAATGCAATGATCCGATGTGATATATGTATCAAGTATGAATTTCAAGTCATGTCATATAGATGAGCTACAATGCAATGATCCGATGTGATATATGTATCAAGTATGAATTTCAAGTCATATCATATAGATGAGCTACAATGCAATGATCCAAGGTGATGTGTGTAGTAGGTATGCAATGCACTAGATAGTAACCATTAACATGCAATATATATATAAGGGACACTATAAGGTCCTATCAGCCCTGACGTAGGATGCCATGCGGGTGATATCCCCGTAGATGTGAAATCTACTCACCTGGTCGCGTGCTAAGTATAGCCGACCACCTGCTTCCCTTTCCTGACGACGTCTGACGTGCTTGCCGGTGAACCTGGAATTTACACAAGGAATCTAATTATATAAGCAAGAATCTCGCAAAACGTGGTAACGAAACAAAACGTGAAACTCGCGTCGCGAATCAAGGCGCGTGTGTGCGATACGCAGGAACGTGTGTGCACGCGTCTACGACTCAGCCCGACATGCCGCGATACGCTGAATCACAAACCCACTCGCGTATCGCGCAAACTTAAAAGCACCAGAAAACGACATATAGCTCCAGATTCTATCCAGGCTACAATATTACAAAACTACATATACCCTGGACCTACAAAACATAGCAGACACCAACCCTGAAAACCCAAACTCCGAACTCCCTATTCTGGCCGCAAATTGCGGCCAGAAAGATTATTTCGGCGGCCCTAGGTTAGAGTGGTGGGGTCGGGCTCTGGTGGTGGGGTCAGGTTGTTACTAGTAGGCTGGGGTCCACTCAATTTTATTCTGAAGTCACCTGGGTAACAGCAGATAACAGAAAGCTAAATTTTTGCTTAAAAGTCACAATTGGCACCAACATGAAAGTTCAGGGTATTTTAGTGTAAACTGGGGTTACCTAGGTTTACCTGGCCACAATAGCTCCTAACTAACCTAGTCTAACTAAAATTAACCTAACTTAAGCAAAGATCTTACTAATTACCACAAATATCGCTAAAACACCAAGTCTAGTGATAATCAACTACCAAACACACTAAATAAACTCAACCAACTCACAAGTCTAGCACACAAGCAAGTGAAGCTCAGAATTTATACCTCGCTTGACCCTACTACGCTGGTTCAGGAGAAGAAGAGAAGAAGAGGAGGCTGCTACAGGAACTGCTTTTGTACAGAAGCTGCTGCCACTGCTACTGCTGATGCTGCTGCTTATTGTTGTTGTTTGTGTTGTTTTTGGTGATGTTGCTGTTGTTAGGGTTGTTGATGGGGTGCTGGGGATGCTACTGCATATGGGGCTGCTGCTACATGGAGTTGGGGCTGCTGGGGATGAGCTGCTGCTGCTGGAATGCTGATGCAGTTGCTGTTGCTGTTCTGGTGCTGGTGCTTGATGCTGCTGCTGCTGCAACTTCCGGAGCTGAGGCTGGTGTGTGTGTGTGTGTGAGAGTGAGAGAGTGAATGAGTGAGGAAAAATGAGAGGGAGTTTGCAAGCAAGGGATTGAAAATGCTTAGGGTCAAGCCCCCTCATTCCTCTCTCTCTCCACATTAATGGCAAGCATGGGCTTGCCATGCCTCTCTCTCAAGTCAACAAAACATATTTTAAATCCCTTTTTTTTATAGTTAAACCAAACCTAACCTTAATTAAAATCTTTTGTCTTAACAAGGGGTTTAATTCACCATGGTTGTGAAACATGGTATAACCCAAATTTTAGTCCTAGTTTACATGCACAAGTTTGTGCAAGCTTGGTAAAAATTCTAGAAAAATATTTATTAAATTGGAAAATTTATTTGAAAATCAATTTGGTAAACTTTTTATTAAAATCACATATTAAAATATAATTAGCCACTAAACACATCCTAGGATGTTACATAAACTCTACTTCCTGGGTATTGGATACCGGATCAGGATCTCATATCTGTAATTCTTTGCAGGCGTTGAGAAACCGTAGGGTTTTGAAGGCAGGTGACATGACCCTCAGAGTTGCGAACGGAGCTAGCATGGATGCTAAAGCCGTGGGGGACTATCACCTGGGAATGTCAGATGGGCATGTTTTGGTTTTGCGTAATTGCTTTTTTGTACCCAACGCAACTTGTAATATCATTTCTGTATCTATGGTTTCTAAAGAAGGTTATGAATTTGCGTTTGTAAGTAATGTTGTAAACATTCACCTTAATCAAGTTCTGATTGGGTCAGGTACATTGAGCAATGGTATATACGTGTTAAACCAACCACAGATTTTCAATGTCCAGAATACACACAAAAGAAAGTCTCCAGATATCAATCAGGCTTTCTTATGGAATTGTAGACTGGGTCACATCAATAAGACACGGTTGACTAAGTTACATAAAGAAGGATACTTGGATCCGTTCGAGTATCAGTCTTATGCCACTTGTGAATCTTGTCTCATGGGAAAGTTGACAAAGACTCCGTTCACTGGACATGGAGAAAGAGCGAGCGAGCTCTTGGGACTCATACACAGTGACGTGTGTGGTCCAATGTCTACACATGCGCGAAGCGGTTATTCATACTTCATTACTTTCACAGACGATTTCTCTAGGTATGGACATGTCTTCTTAATGAAGCACAAATCCGAGGCCTTTGAGAAATTTCGGGATTACAAGAATGAAGTTGAAAAACAAACAGGCAAAAGTATTAAGATTCTAAGATCGGATCGAGGTGGTGAATACTTGAGTGCCGAGTTCCTGGACTATTTAAAAGAGAATGGAATTCTCTCTCAGTGTACTCCTCCATACACTCCGCAACATAACGGTGTATCGGAAAGGAGGAATCGAACCCTATTGGATATGGTTCGTTCCATGATGAGTAAGGCTGAGTTACCGCGATCTTTCTGGGGCTATGCACTAGAAGCAGTTGCATATCTCTTGAAAAAGGCTCCCACCAAGACTGTGCCTACCACTCCATATCAGATGTGGAGTGGGAAGAAACCCTGTCTTAAGTAACTTAAGATATGGGGATGTCTAGATTTTGTAAAAAAGCAGCATGCGGACAAGCTCGAGGCACGTTCAGTACAGTGTAAGTTTGTGGGATACCCAAAGAACTCCAGGGAGTATCTGTTCTATTCCGCTGAGGAACAAAAGGTTTTTGTTTCTCAACATGCCCTCTTCTTGGAAACTGAGTTTTTGGAAACCCAGATAAGTGGGAACGCAATAGAACTGGAAGAAATTCCAGAACCACAAGCTATTACTGAAAGCTTGGAAGAGCCAGTAAGTTCAAAAGAACAGGACATTCCTATGCCACTCCGCAGGAGTAGTAGGCAGTCTCATCCGCCCGAGAGATACTACGGTTTTCTTATAGACGGGGATAGAGAGGATTGCATCATAGAATATGATGAGCCTACTACCTTCCAGCAGGCCGTTCAGAGCGTTGACTCGGTAAAATGGCTGGATGCAATGCGGACCGAAACGGAGTCCATGTACACCAACAAATTATGGACGTTGGACATTGCTCCAGACGGGGTAAAACCCGTAGGATGCAAGTGGATCTTCAAAAGGAAGATTGGTGTAGATGGACAGGTTGAGACCTATAAAGCTAGACTTGTAGCAAAGGGTTTCCGTCAAAGACCTGGTATGGACTATGACGAAACCTTTTCTCCAGTGGCTATGCTGAAATCCATTCGGATCCTTCTTGCCATTGCTGCCTTCCACGATTATGAGATTTGGCAAATGGACGTAAAAGCCGCTTTTCTAAATGGAAATTTAGAGCAGTGTGTCTATATGGACCAGCCAGAGGGTTTCATTCAGAGTGGGAGCAGCGGAAAGGTGTGCAAGTTGCTTAAGTCCATCTATGGACTAAAGCAGGCATCGCGGAGTTGGAACATCTGTTTCGATGAGACGGTCAAGGAATTTGTCTTTATCAAAAATCCAGATGAACCATGCATCTATAGTAGATTTGTAGTGAGAACTGTAGTATTCCTCGTTTTATACGTGGATGACATTCTCTTAATAGGAAATGACATTCCTATGCTACAATCTGTCAAGGGGTTCTTGTCGCACAGGTTCTCCATGAAAGACCTGGGTGATGCCTCATACATCCTGGGGATCCGGATCCATCGTGATAGATCTAACAGGATATTTGGACTTTCACAGTCCAGGTACATCGACACCGTACTGAAAAGATTCAGTTTGGAAGATTCCAAGCACGGTAACCTACCGGCTTGTCACGGGATCACCCTCTCTAAAGAGATGTCCCCCAAGACTGATTTGGAGAGGGATCACATGTCTATTGTACCCTACGCTTCTGCGGTAGGCTCTATAATGTATGTGATGTTGTGTACCAGACCGGATGTATCTTATGCACTAAGTGTGGTAAGCCGGTATCAGTCAAACCCTGGGGAGAAACACTGGATAGCGGTAAAGAACATTCTCAAGTACCTGAGAAGGACTAAGGAGATGTTCTTGGTGTATGGCGGAAAAGACCTCCAGATCGAGGCCTTTGCTGACTCCAGCTTCCAGAGTGACAAGGATGATTCCAAGTCCATGTCGGGTTTTGTCTTTAACCTCAATGGAGGGGCGGTGTGTTGGAAGAGTTCCAAACAGGAAATCGTTGCAGACTCGACTATGGAAGCGGAATACATCGCTGCATCTGATGCCGCAAAAGAAGCTGTCTGGATGAAGAAGTTCTTGAATGAACTTCAGGTGGTTCCGTCCATTGTTGACCCAATACCTCTGTATTGAGACAACAACGGGGCTATAGCTTTAGCGAAGGAACCCAGGTCCCATTAGAGATCCAGGCACATCTTGAGGCAGTATCACCTGATCAGGGAGATCGTGGATCGCAAGGAGATCGAGGTTCGGAGGGTTGCTTCAGAAGAAAACACTGCAGATCCATTCACCAAGGCACTGCCCCAGACTCAGTTCGAGCGGCTGATCGAGATGATAGGTCTTCGATACGCCAGTACATGGCCTTAGTGCAAGTGGGAGATTGTTAGTGTATATGCCCTAGAGGCCATTACTGTATCATACTAGTTTGTATATTACTTAATGGAAGCTTGGGATATTCACCTTGTATAAACAATCTTGCTCAATATAGTAGTATGCTACTTAGTTTGTTTCTACTTCAATGTGTACATGTGTTTATTTTAGTATATCACCTATACGCATTAGTGGAGCCCTTAGGATCTTTGCTTGATTACCAGCGTTGTGATGGCAGTCACACTAGTGGGGGCTGGGTAATCTATAAGCACATCCTTATACAGGTCCCTAGTCGCAGGACTATCGAGACAGGGCATCGATACTCCGGAGTAGACTAGCGTATGCGCTTCTCATCCCAGTGTGGGAGATGGTCTGTCCCACAGCCATCAGTACGTCGTACTGGAGATAGTATACGGGTGCTCGTTGGGTTACGAGTACACTTGACAGGACTCGTCGGGAACTGACAGGTTGGTATTATACCTATCGTCAGTTATCAGTTCCTAGGTGACATGAGTACAGCTAGTCCGCTGACTTGACACTGGCACTTCGCCTCGAGTGTGTTCCCACTGCATTTTGATCACTACCCTACCACGGCTCAAAGGAGTCGTGCAAACAGGTAATGGTTGGGTGCAGTCCTGAAGCACTTGGAGGCAGTGACGGTTAGACAGGATTCGTCTCTCCCGGTATTGGGGGTTGACATCGCGCTGTGTCTAGGAGAGCCATTACACGAGTAGTCCCTGGCCAGGGCAAGCGAGATATACTGGTAGGCTTCCAGTGTTATCTCAGGGTGTTTTGGGCTTCACTCCGACATGACTTGTACCGCTATTAGGGGACTGACGTTTACCGCCACCTAGGCCCGACATGCGTTGTATCAGACGAACAGACCGGACTGTACGGAGACTGTCACATTCAGACTCAGTTGGAGTTCAGATGGGGTTCACCTCGTCAGCCTTCTTGTCGTCATCTACCTGGGGACCGTTACGCACAGCTAGTGCCACTTGCGGTCTGTGGTTAAACCCACTGTCAGCGTAGTGTCGAGTCTTTAGAGTCCCACACAGAGGGTATTCGCCTCTGGGCAAAACAGAGTAGAGGTCGCATGGTTTTGCGACAGGGTTCGTTCTCATCCGCGCACTTGTGCACGTTTGGAGTCCGGACGGATATTACTGGCTGGCTCTGGTTTGAGTCAGATACTGGTATATGTTTTGGGGTTGCTTTTATCTCTCAGTATTCATGTTCCTCGGAACAAGAATGCAGGTGTGTATGCACAGTTGTTTGATGAGGAGGAAGAGGACTTTCATTAGGGTTTTGGAACGGGTGCGTATGCACAGTTGACAGTCGCCTTTTTCCAAACCCTAATGGATTTATGTTATATCAATTAATAATATTAATAAAATGAAATTGTGTCATGGTTAGGTTTTTGTTGACTTGTTGACCATGGTTGACTAGTTGACCATTGTTGAATGTTTGACCATCGTCATTACTTTGCAAAGATGCTCTTTGATTCTAGCAAAATTCATTTAATGAATGAGATGATAATGGTCATTCCTAAACCTTCCATCAACTATTTCATTTTCATTATTATTATTATTTTGATAATTATTTTTGCTTTTGTTATGGTTGCAAAATAAAAAGAACTCATTCTATCATATTGCTTCTCTCTCCTCACTTCATCTTCTTTTTCCTCTAGCTCAAGGAGAATCGTTCTCATGTGTTGAGAATCCCTCTCCTTGAAAGAAAAACACCCCAAAGACACTCTCTACTCTCTCTAGGGTTAAAGATTTAGCAAGCCGAAGATCCTAGTTCACTCTAAGTTCGAGAAAGAGCCCGAAGGTTGAACCCTCAGGTGGATCCATCTTTGACGGAAGAAGGCAACGAGGAAAGAACCATCAACCTCTACAAGGTTTCAAGAAGAAGGAGTTCAAGTTAGGTATAACCTTTTATCTGAGCAGCTAACTCTCTTTAGCTCTCATGCTAGTTTAGTTTAGAAAAGATCCCGACTTTGCTAGTCCATGTTGCCCCTTGCGCTAAAAATTTGATTTTTATACCGTTTCCGCCTCCCCGCAAGAACCGGGGGTGGCAACGTGGACTTACAGTCTCGCAGCCTGGAACAACAGCAATGGTAATTGTGGGTAAACAAGAACCTCCCTGTCACCGTCCTTGAGGCTACCGGAGTACCTCTCGGGTGCCTGAAGTTACCTACCGTATCTGCGGAGTGGCTAATGGAATGTCAAACAAGATTGAATCTTTAGGTTCCTATCAAATATTCAGTAATCGTTTGTGGTTCTGGAATCACTTCCAGTTCTACCATACTCCCACTACTGTTTTCTGAAAAAATCCATTTTTAATAAAACTGTGGCGAGTCTAGAACAATATTGCTATTGTTCATCCAGATGGTAGAAAGTCAACCCTCGTCCTAGCCTGGGTCAACCCACAAACAGCCATTACAGAAACGTGCCTTGAGTTGTCCAGTGTCTGGTTTTAAGCATAAACCGGACAACTCCCCGTACCTTAACATCGTTAAGATATGAACTGTTCTATATCCAATATAGAAACAGAGGCACTGATTTAATTGAACCAGATTCAAATCATGCAGCTGTCCCCAGTGCATGTTCCCTAAATGGAAGAAGGACGATCAGCGTTACTCAACTTAGGAATGCTTCCAATTATGAGTAACCTGAAAGAGAAGCAAGATCTCTTTATCATTACTATCAACTGAATACTATGCACAAATGTCTACATCTTCGATTGCTTTGAAGAATCCCGATACTTGCTATACCTGGTTCTCTACTCTATTCAAATACCTATAACTTCTCAAAATTCGGACCCTGTGTTTCCACGAAATACCTGTCTAAAAACTAGAGAAGTCATAAGTAAACCGAATATAGTACGAGGACCAACCCCTCTGTCCTGATGGACCCTGGACAATATACAATACTCTGTATAAGTCCCTTGAGTCTGATAACTCATTCACTGTGTGTCGTAGGTTGAAAACTGTACTTATGGTTAAGAAGAATTACACCGCTGTTTAATGCTCCTTACCTAACCATCCACTGATATAGGTAAATGTCATAGACATAATTTCAAAAAGGTATATCTCACTCTATGAAAATAGACGTACAGATATATCAATTTGAAATTGGTGCACAACAGCGGATATTCAAAACCAAATATTTGCCGACCGGCAAACAACCCAGGTGACTTCCTCAAATATCACCGATTACAACGAATCCCGATATAATGAGGATGATCACCCAATTCCCAATAACTTGCTCCCACTCATCATCTGTAAAACCATACAGATGTGAGAATCATACCTGGTAAATACATACCCTGGAGTAAGTATCTAATCGGGAAATCAGTTTTCCTTTAACAGTACACAGTGAAGCTGAAACATTGAAATATTTCGATGGGGTATCCCGGTATTCCTAGTAATGCCTCTTCCAGATTCACGACTGTAACCGTATAATTCTTTGCCACCTCTCCAAATCCCTTCATATGTCTTTAGTCATTACCTTCTACACACCCCTTTAGGCCAAATGGTTTTCTTCCTTCCCTACCGTTCGGCACCAGCCTATGGTTTGGAAGAAGACTATCCAATAAGCATAATGGGTGTACTGTCCCAATCCTAGGAACACTCGCAATGCGAGAAAAGGCGAAGATAAAAGACACCTGAATAAATCTTATTCCTATTTCTCCTGAACCAGAATCCATCCCCGAACTGGAACAAGTTCCTTTCGAGTTCGTATATAACCATACGATAGAGTATCCAAATAAACTGTGGATCTTCGTAGCGATACGGAGTGTCCCGGAGAAATACAAAGGTGATTTAGGATTGGCGAAGAGATACTTGGTTTGGTCGTGAATAGCAGTCGCAATTTACTTTGCCCTCTTACTAATCCCTTGTTTTGTCTTAACTTAATACCTTCTGCACACCATCGTTATGCTAATTAGTTTTCTTCATTCCCCACCGTTCGGCACCAGCCTAAGGTTTGGAAGAAGACTATCCAATTTGCGTAATAGGTGTACTATCTCCTAAACCGAGTACTCGCAACCTGAGAGAAGGTAAAAGGAAAAGACAACTGAATAATCATATCCGTTTTCTCCAGAACCGGAAACCATCCTCGAATTCCTTCGAGTTCGTATCTAACCATACGATGGTTTTGTCCAATGGAAGTGAACGTTCGTAGTAATACGGGGTGTCCTGGAGAAAAGGGTAAAAGTAGGAGTGGCAATGAGGTTTGCAACTCTGACAATCCAAAAGCCAGTGTTTAAGAAGGTTCGGTCAATTTTGGTCACTGAGTCATAGTCTTAGGGTCGGGTCAATGGTCGCTTCCAAAGAGAGAGAGAAAAGAAACACTCAGCGTGCACTCTATCCTTGATCAGAATGGTTACCAATTTATCTAATCTGGAAACCTCCCACTGTACCGTCAAATTCTCCTCCAAACCTGAAAGAAGAATTAGTCGGGATCACCCTAGGAGTAACCTAACTCATCAGTGGGAATCGGGATCCAACTATCATCGCATGATAACGTGACGGAATCCGCTCACGGTGTCACACTCCAGAAGGTATGCGCATATCTGGCAAGTTTCAGTTCTTTTGAAACTCCCGATGAGATTTCTTCCCCATGCTCTTATGACCTTGGCGTGAGGTCAAAATATCATAAGTCACATGTCAAGTTCTACCCATCATTATCCAGGTTAATTTGAACCCACCCGTACATACCCTTGATGTAGGCCAAAATAGTAGTACGACTGTCCCAAACCAACGCATCTATCTATGCTACAGATAAATACCCGGCAGCTACCAATCACTATGCCTTGGCGTGAGGTCAAAATACATAGCTTGAATACTGCCGAATATTTAACTGAAATGACGGAGGGCTACGAATGGTTTCTGGCGAAAACCTTTAACGTAATGAACTTGATATCGTCGAAGGAACGGATAGCTTTTAAAAATATAGTGACGAAAACCGTTGCTAAAGAGGTCACTCCCGGTGAAGGGATCTCGGCTCTTTCCCCATAGAATGAGGTGCAGGATATTCCAACTGAATACCACGGTGCAAAGCAAAAGCAATCGGCTATAGTGAAGTTAATGCCCTGACGCAAACTTTTTGTCCAAGGGGTCACTCCCGGTGAAGGGATCTCGGCCCTTGCCTCGTCGACTGAGGAGCAGGATATTCCAACCGAATATAACGATGCAAAACAAAAGTGAACGTCCTTGCAATAACAGCTTTTTGAAAAGTGTTCCAACAACATCAGATTAGGTTTGTTTTTAACTTGCATTGATCCGAATCAACGCAGTCCCATCAATTGATCACACCAAAAAGAATGAAAATATATTGATGTACGTATATGCCATCCGCATTCGCCACTAGGTCCCGTCATTACCCGTTAGGTTAGCTAACTAACGACAGAGCGGGGACTGGACTAGCGCGGATGCAAAGATATACAACATCTACTAATATATATACCAATATATTATATTCGCTCAAAGCGTGATAAAATGCAACATCATAGAAATGTACAGCATCACAGAACAATACAGATATCTGGGATCCCCGGGTTTCACAGAGCCACTACTGAAACCCGACGTTCCCTTGGTCGTGTGGATAGCCTGTGCAATGAAATCCTAGACCCCTACGGGCGCGGCAAGTCACCCGCCAAAACCTGAAGCGAGGCAGCCCACTTCAGCAACGTGAATGGACCACCCAGCACTTCACGGAATCCGGTAACTTGGGCACCCCTCCTCGGTCAACCTGTACCCCCTACGAGTGCGGCGAATAGCCCGCCAATCCTAGAGTGAAGCCCCCTCCGTCTCAATGCCATGAGATGCGGGCTTGTTGCCCTCCAGAATCCGGCTATCCGTGCAACCCTCCGCGGGGTAATCCTAGTACAGAAAGTAAAATATACATACAACGGGTACATCGACCGCAACCTGGCCGTGCCCTAAAATAATAATACAAACAGGCAGTGACGGCAGTCCACATGTCGGACGCTCGCCCCGCATATCAAATGTACATAATACAACCACAACTGTACTAGCATTGCATCCAGGCTATCCCCCACGACCGATCCGCAACATCATAGCAAAAACAGAACATCAACGTGAAAGTCACGTTCGCAATCCGTCTAACCGGGCTATAGCAGTTGACTGGATTTACCGATCGAGTGACATTCACGGTCGCAGATATAATGTAAATACTGTGAAATAATGTGTTTAAAATATCCGATCGATCAAATTTTAACATGTGGGCCCCCAAGCATTACTGTAGCAGATCAAGAAATTCTGGGCCCAATATTAATATTCCAAAACCCCTAAAATCAGCCCATAAGCCCACTGGAGAAAATTGACAGAGTGATCTTATCATAGTGCGGCGGAACCGGGGCCCAAAGGGGGGTTTGGCCGCGGTTCCGCGCTCCCACTATGGAGTCACTTTGTCGAATTTCTACAGTAAATTTTTGGGCTTCAAAAAATTTCAACAGAAAACTGATGTGAACAAAATACGGTTTTTGGAATTTTGGTCGATCGGAAATGTAAACACATTACACAAAGTTAGACTATGTTAATGGCATGGCTCTGATACCACTGTAAGTGCACGGCGGCGCCCCGGCCGTCAATCCGACGGCCAAATGCGGAAGCGGTGATAAACTTTAAATTTTTCTTGAACTGGCAAACCGCCGTGCACTAATACCCGGATCGAACAATCAACTAGTCCTAGCTAACTACAAGATAGGGAATAGAGATATACCGACTGATCCAAGTCCTCCGGTCTTCTCGTCGTCGTCCCGATCTCCTGCGGAATGTCCTGTCTCCACCTCGTCGCCGGAAGTGCACCACATCGCCTACTTCTTTTACGGGCTCCCACCTCAATGCCGAGGCAACTCGGGCACGAAGCTGGCTAGTCGACGTGCCCAAGGTTTGCTATAGAATATCTAGTGAGCAAGTCTCATTTGGGGTTCATGGAGATGCCATTTTGGTGGAGGGATGATATAAGAACAATGTCGAGGAACTTTGGGGATTTTGGAACATGAAATGAACAAAACCCCACACCCACAAAAATTTTGCAGCCCCCTCCCAATATGGCCGGCCAAAAATGCAAGAGAAAGAGAGAGAAAAAGCCAAGGGGAGGGTATGTCATAATGCAAGAGAGAGAGAGTGGAGTTATGATGTGTGGAAATGATTACTAGTAAAACCAACACACCAAAACCATCATCATAACCCATCAACAAAGTCAACCAATCATGAACTCAAGAAAGGTCAAGGGATGGGCTCCATCATGAAACCATCATGATACAAATATATGCAAAAAACAACCTCCACAAATGCCTATTTGCAATAATGCAAATAAGCCCTCCTCCACCAATCTTCGGCCAATGAACGATACAAAGGAAATCGGCCGAAACGAAAAACAAACTGGCAACTTTAGAAAACTGGTCCCGTAATAAATTACAGGAAAACCCCGATACTGTGCATAACACCCGCATTTGTATTCCGACCGAAATACAAATGCAATGAGACAAAGTTTACACTGTACTATACTAGGATCCGGCTTAAACCAAAGCCGGCTAGTAATATCCGTTCGATCCTGATCCGTGCAATACCGCACGTATCTGATCGAACCCTGCCATATACCCATACGTCCTGTAATACAAACTGTCCGATCCTGATCCGTGCAATACCGCACGTATCTGATCGGACCTTGCCATATCTCCATACGGCCTCTACAACTTTTCGCCCGAAAGCTGAGTAACTGAATGTGGGGGACTCTAAAGACTCGTCAACACCTTGGTTGTGGATTTAACCACTAGCACGTCAGAGGTATAAGCCAATACGTAACGGGCTACTAGGTATTGACTAAAAGGGACGTCTGTGAGCGAACTCAGCCTGACAACCCTACTGAGCCTGTCAGTGACAATATCTGTACAGTCTGGTCCGTTCGTCTATGAGTATCGCATGGCAGGCCTAGGGGGTTGGTAAAAGTCAGACCCCCAAAAGCGGTACAAGTCGTGTCGGAGTGTAGCCCAGAACACCCTGAGATACTACTGGAATACCTACTAGTAAATCTCCTTGCCTCGGCCGAGGGATTCGTGTAATGGCTCTCCTAGACACAGCGCGACCTCACCCCCAATACCGGGAGAGACGAACCCCTGAAGATACGCTCACTGCCTCCATGTGGCTCGGGACTGTACCCAACTAAAACCTGTTTGCACGACTCCTTTGAGCCGTGGTAGGGTTGTAATCAAAGTACAGTGGGAACTCACACAAGACCAATGATGATCCCCAGGTCGATGAACTAACCTGTACACATGTCACCAGGGAACTGCCATCTGACGTCTGGTATATGACCAACTAGCATGTTCCCGGCGAGTCCTGTCCGGTGTATTCATAACCCAATGAGCACCTGTATACATCTTAGGTGATCCAACTGACACCAGTGGCTTGTGAGACCGGCCACCGCCCCTCGTCGGGGTCTCAACTGTATGCACTAGTCTACTCTGGAGTATTGATGCCCTGTCTCGAAACTCACACGACTAGGCACCATTTAAGGATGTGCTTATAGACCCCCAGCTCCCACTTATATGATCGCCCTCATACTGCTGATGGTCAAGCAAGAATCCTAGGGGCTCTACCAACGTGTAATAGCGACTTGTCAGGTCACTTAAAGCAGTACACGATGATAAAGGTAAACCAGATAGCATACTATCATCTCGAGCAAGACTGTCCTACCGGGATAGGTCCTCCATCAATCATTGCAATCACGTACCTGTGACCTAATAATTGACTCTGAGGGTACTATCTCCAACATCTTCATCATTCTTTACCTTTTTCTATTCTTTCCTTTATTCATTTATTTCTTTCTCACTCAATGGTAACCTTAAGCAACCATACACCCACAACATGTAAGAAAATGTGACAAGTATGGTTAAATGATATGTGCATGTTTTGCACCAAAAATGCTAAAAATCTAATTAGCGATTTTTAATCGCGATTAGCACTAAAGTAGTATATAATTAATCACAAAAACTTAAAAATGTCAAAATTCCATAAAACACCCTATTTTAGAATTTTCCAAAATTTTCCCCATTTATCGGTATTTAATTATACCGAAATATTAAAATATTCATTAAAATAATATTAAATAAAAAAATTCCCAAAAATAATATTTTATTTTTTTGAAATGTTACAAATTGCTAGTATTTGGTGTTTATTTAGCCACTGGTAAAATCTCTAAATTTCTGAAAATTTTTCCGAAATTAATTATTTTAATATTATTTTAAGCCGTCACTAATACATTTAATTAGCGATAAATACAAATTTGAATGGGCAAATAACATACTTGAGAACCATGACAACTAAAATCTTGTTTGTAAAATAAACTTTTAGTATGTTATTTCCAAGTTCTAATTGGTTATAATCAAAGGAAAATTAAAAATTTAAATAAAATAAGCTTAAGGATGCAATTAGGTAACTTGAGGGGGTCTTTTTGTATGGGATCCTCTTTGTACACTCTCTCACTTCCTCACCCCTCATGTGTCCAGCCCTACCAGTGCTGCAGCAGCCCACTCCCTCCTCTTGTTTGTCTTCATCTAATGTGAAGGAAATGGTTTAAAATAAAGGATTTATATATATTAATTGTAGGGTTCCTAGGCACTCTAGTGGAGTCTCACAAGTGATCAAACAAGCACAAATCAAATTTTACGGGTGCCTACAAACCCTAATACGGATCGTTTACTAGATATCTAGGCGAAACAAGCAAGTAAACGGAAATGTATCTAAAGGAAAGTGACTACAACCTTTGTAGATCCGGTCCACCACTTCCTGAGCTCCGCGATGATCTGCCTCCGCTGTCCAAATCAAACCCTTGACTCTAGCATTGGCATCATCGAAGAATAGGCGGGCTTGATCGTCGATTCGATGCCGAAGATGATCTACGTCGAAGCATCACAAGAACAAGCTCCAACTTCACCAATCCTTGAAAACTTGTGAAGGATACAACCTATACTACTTGGCAAGAGGTAGAGGATAAAGAAATAGGAAGTGTGTAGACTTTAGAATTGGATTTCCCACACTATTTCATCAATCACCATTGATGTAGCAAGCTTTTTTCTCATGTTGAAGAAGAAGAAGATAAAGAAAAAGAATATGATAAGTATTATGTAAATGATAAATAAATCAATACTTATCATTTACTAACCCTTCGTTAGTTGTAGAGAATGGACCATGCTTAACTAGAATGGTTAGGGTTAAGTATAAGACAAGGATGGTGGACTAATTCAAAGATTCAAGAATCTTCAACTAGCAAACAAAAATAGCAACCATTCTTTTCTCATCTTTTTCCAAAATAAATAAATAAATAAATAAGAAAAAAGAAAACCCTAATCATAATCTTAACCATGGTCTAATTATTTACACTAACCCTAGCTTGCATGTATCATCAAACATGATACAATCATGTGCACAAAATATATCACATATGCAATGTGCACAAACCAAGTGAGTAAATCCATTTAAAGTGAACCAATACTAGTTAATGCAAAGTAATATATCAAATATATATAATTATGCATTAAATCATTAAATCAACACTTGATTCAATGATCCGGTCATGTCGCATATAACCGACTAGTATTCAATATATCGGCTTCTCGAATCAATCCTTGATTCGATAACCAGGTTATATCGCAAATAACCAATCAATACATTCGTCGCGAGAATGGAATACGGTATCACATACACGAATTATTCTCGGTCCCGCACATATCTCATATGCGCTCCTATTTCGTTTCGCTTGAGCTAGGAAACCTTTGTGTAGGACTCTAAAGACTCGTCAATACGCCGGCAGCAGATGATGATCATATCAAACACCCACAAGCCGCAAGCGGTCTGCTAAACGTAACGGCCACCCGGGTATTGAGCGATCAGAAGATCGACGAGCAAGCCCGCTCACACTCCTGTGAATCCAACCAGTAACACTTACCGTACAGTCCGGTCTGTTCGTCTGATATGCCGCATATCTTGCCTAGGGGTGGTAAACGTCAGACCCCAATAGCTTGATAAGTCATGCCGACGTAGGGTCCATAACATTCGTGAAACTACGGATAACTCTTACCAGTATATCACAGCAACCCTGGCCAGGGATTTCCTGTTATGGCCAGTCGTGCATTGCGCAACATCAACCCCCAATACCGGGAGAGACGAATCCCCTCCTATCGCTCATTGCCTCCATGTGAATCGGGACTGTACCCAAAAACCACCGGTTTGCACGACTCAGTAGAGCCGTGGTAGGGTGGAAATCAAAGCACAGTGGGAGACACACAAGACTCTATGACGATCTCGGGTCAACAGACTAAGCTGTACCAGTGTCACCAGAGAACTGCCATCTGACGTGAGGTATAATACCATCTGGGAATTCTCGGCGAGTCCGTTCAGTGTACCCAGTCTCCACTGAGCACCCGCATACCATCTTTGATGTCAAACACCAATGGATATGGGATCATCCATCGCCCATCGCATGGGTCGAGAAGATATGCGCTAGTCTACTCTGGAATATCGATGCCCCGTCTCGATATTCCCACGACTAGGAACAATGAAGGATGTACTCATTGACTACCCAGGCCCCACTAGTATGATCTGCATCATAGTCCTGGAAGTCGAGTACACATCCTAAGGGCTTTATCAACATGTAATCAGAGAGACAGAAAGTATACATGTTAAGATAAAGAGCAACCAGATAGCGTACTATCATGTCGAGCAAGAAAGTCCTACCTATATATGTCCCAGCATCCACTACAATATACATCCAATGTACAGTAATGGCCTCTAGGGCATACATATAACTAACAATCTCCCACTTGCACTAGGGCTATCTGTAGCAGTGGTCGCAGTATCTAATACTCAACCATCCCTTATGAGTCTCTCTCTGGGAAAAGGCCTTCGTGAGTGGATCCGCCGTGTTGTCCTCTGAGTCTTCTCTCCTAACCTCGATCACCCTGGAGATCAACTATCTCCATGATCAGGTGATGCTGCCTCAGAATTTGTCTGGGTCACTGATGGGACCAGGGTTCCCGGGCAGAAGCCACACTTCCATTGTCATACAATGGCAGGAACCTAGTTCATCTTATGAACCAATATACACCCAAACTGCCTCTTTGGTAGTATCTTTAATAGCGATGTTACCGGCCTTTATCGTCTAGTTTGCCACGGTATCTAGCTTGGAAATCTTCCAACATACCGTCCCTTTACTGAGGGTAAAGACAGTGCCTGTGACTGACATTCAGTCGTCTTTATCACTCTGGAACCTTTCCAGTGATTCTCCCCAGGATCGATTGATACCATCTCACTTCAACTAGTGAGTATCCTAAATCCAATTAGATCTATCTTATAGATCCAAAGCTTAGGATTTAGTAGGTATCACTTTGATCCTATATGGAAAATCATTGTGATAAGCGGAGATTAATCGAGCGTAGCATAGGAAACTCCTTCCCTAACAAGAGTATGTCATCTACGTACTCTACGAGGATCGTCACCATACTCCCTACCACCGTTTTGTTTATACAAGGTTCATCTACCATTTTGATGATGTCAACTTCTTTGACTAATCCATCAAAAAAGATGTTCCAACTCCTCGATGCCTGCTTTATCCTATAAAGCATCTTGCACACGTTTCCGCTGCTCCCACTGTCTACGAGGCCTTCTGGCTGTGTTCTTATAGACGTTCTCTTCTAAATCAATATTTAGAAAAGTAGTCATGGCACCCAACCACCAGATATCGTAGTCGTGGTATGTAGCCGTGGCAAGTAGGATCTGGATGGATTTAAACATAGTCCCTGGAAAAGGTTTCATCATTATCCGTGCCTGGTTGATGACGAAAACCTTTAACAAGTCTAGCTTTGAAAGTCTCAACCTTTCGATGTACACCAAGCAATCTTCTCAAGATATACTTGCTCCTGATGGGGATTTAACCCTTCAGTTATAGCAACCAAAGTCCATACTTTGTTGGTGTATAAGGATTCCATCTCAGATCACTAAGCATCCAGCCATTCTTACAGAGTCCCTACTCTCGATGGCCTGCTCGAAACTGGTTGGGTCATCATCTCATGATGCAATCCTCGCTCCCACTGTCATCGAGAAACCGAGGTATCTCTCAGGTGGGTGAGGAACCCTACTAGATCGGCGGAGAGGCTGAGGTTCGTCGGAAACTATTGAATCCTTTGGTTCTGTCAAATCATTAGCAGTTTTGTACAGCTGGAACCTTTCCAGTTCTACAGAACTGATCTTGCCTTTGTCTTGTCCGGATTTTGCTTTTGACATAGGAAGGACAATCCCAAATCTTAACTTACTTAAGAGATAGGATCTTCCCGCACCATATCTTATATGGAGAGGTAGGCACTGATTTGATTCGAACCTAATTCAATAGGTATGCAGCTTCTCAAGCGCATAACTCCCAAAAAGAAATAGGTAACTCAGTAATACTCATCACAGAGCACACCATATCTAATATTGTGCAATTGCTCCGCCCTGATACACCGTTGTGCTGTGGTGTATTCAGAGGAGTAGTACGGAGAGAGAATCTCATTCTCCTTTAGAATGGTCCAGGAATGCCATGCAAAAGTATTCTCCTCCCTGATCTCATCATAGGACATAATACTTATACCCGGTTATTGGTTCTCTACTTCCAACTTATATTCTGTGAATACCTCAAAAGGTCCGGACTTATGTTTCAACAGGAACATATGACTGAATCTTGAGAGATCATCAGAGAATATAATGAATTATAAAGAACCAGTCCTGGCATGTGTAGACAGGAGACTTTACATACATCATAATGTATCAGTCCCAAGAGTTTACTAACTCTTTCTCTGTTTCCAGTAAACGGAGCTATGGTCATCTAATCTTTGTGACATGACTGGCAAGTTTCATAAGATGTAAATTCAAACTGATTTAAATATGTATCTAAAATGTAACTTCAGCCAGTCGGGTCGCATTGATGTGACCTAGTCTACAATGCCTCAAGAAGGATTCGTTCATTTCTGAACTCTTCCTCTTGTGTGTGTTCTGTATACTAGGAACTGAAGTTTGATTTAGAACGTCAATGCTTTTAGATAACGTGCCTGAACCGATCAACTTTTGATATAGGAAATGTTCAAAACATTATCCAACAATACAAAATTATATCCTTCTTTACTAATAAAGAGACTGATATCATTTTGTATATCAGGTTCGGTATCTAATAGCATTTGTTCAGAATCAATGTACTGGTAATACAGGGTGACAGTGACCAATAGACTTGGCTGCAACACCTGCCCCGGTTTCTGTCTCATGAAACCTATCTCCTGTTCTCAGTTTTTCTACCTTTTTGTAGCCCTATGTAACAGCTTACATATCTGGGATCCTGATCCGGTATCATATACCCAGGATATAGAGGATACTGAGAAACAGTTCTGTTTAACGAATACACCCGAAGAAGATGCATCATATGCACTTTCTTCATTTGGGCGGTATAGGAATTCTGGTATTCCCCTATTTCCTGCTCTGTCTTATAACAATTATAAGTTGGAGCAGGACCAACGTTCCCCAGCTCAGTATAACAAGCGGGTTCGGTCAAAATTCCGTATTATTATCTTGATTAAGGCATGATATGGTCGCTACCTGGAGAGAGAGAGAAGAAAACACTCTGCGTGCGCTCTTGCAAGATCAGATTGGTTATATATTTTATCTAATATGGCTCCCACTGTTTTTATCAAATCTTCCTTCAAACCTTAAAAGGAAAGACTAGCCGGGATTAATTACACTCTACAAGTTCGCCAATCTTTTAGCCAGGCCAGTGTCGGTACTTTGAGGGAGGTTCCCCGTGCTTTCGCACGGACCTAATTACAGTAAACCTCATTTTCCCAGAGGCGTAACCCCGTTGACACCTTTCTAGACACCTACTTGATCGGCTAATTGCAAAGTGCAAAACTCTCCCAGGAGTAACAATTACTCGCAGTGGGTATCGGGATCCAACTATCATATAGAAGGTATGCAATCTCATTGCAAATTTCAACACTTGAAACTCCCGATAATGGTTTTTACCCCTAGCACCTATGACCTTGGCTAAGGTCAACAAATCATAGGTACTAGTCAAGTTCTACCCATCATTTCGTGATTAATTAGACCCACCCACATGACCCTTGGCTAAGGTCAACAAAGCCACATGACTGTCCTAACTAATTGCATCATATGCGGTGTAGGAAGACATCACTTAGCTACCGTATACCGTGCCTTGACTATGGTCAACAAACACAGCACGAATACTAAGTACTCTACTTCCTAAAATGACGGAGGGTTGCGAATGGTTTTTGTGAAAACCTTTAACGCTTTGAACTTGATCTCGTTGCGGAATCAAATGGTTTTTAAATGGAATGTTTTTCGAAGCTTTTCTAGTTTTGCTAAAGGGGTCACTCCCGCTGAAGGGATCGTCGGCCCTTTCCTCGTCGAATGAGGTGCGGGATATATATATATCACTGTGCAAAGCAGAAACTATAGAAGCGATCAAAAGACAAACCGAGGGTTGTAGCATCTGCCAGTTATTGCTAAAGGAGTCACTCCCGGTGAAGGGATCTCGGTCCTTTCCTTATCGAATAAGGTGCAGGATGTTCGACAAGGAACACCACGATGCAAAGCAAGAACTGTAGCTACCTGTTTTATTTTGAAATTCGATTCCACAACATCAATTAGATTTATTTTTCTTTCATTAATGAATATCTCATCATTTAAGTCCACCTAACCATCACAGATAAATATAACGTACGCTTATGCCATCCGCATTCGCCTCGATGTCCCGTCTGCACCGTTAGGTTAGGTAACTAACGCCAGAGCGAGGCAGGGCTAGCGCGGGTGTAAAACATAAGCAACGTCTATATAATATATCATATATACTATATATAATACCTGTCACAGAACATCATATGATCACATCACAGCAGAAGAAACATATGAAATATTGGATATACTAGGACGTCCGTGTTTGTAATACGAGCCAGTATAAAACACGGATTCCATGGTCATGATGAATAGCCAATCCCACACCCCAAGACCCCTACGAGAGCGGCAAGCAACCCTACCAATTCTAGGGTTAGGAGACCCGGACTCGACTCCTCGAGTTGGTCTCCCACTGGACCCCAGAACCCGGTTACTTGTGCTCCCCTCCTTGGGTCTATCCTAGTGCAGAAAAGTAAATAATATACATCAACGGTGACAACTTCCGCAACCTGGAAGTGCCCTAATAAAAGAATATTACATACAAGTTTTTACATGAATGAAAATGAAAAAACACTCATCTCACATAAAAAAAACCCCGGCTATTCAAACATGACGATCCAATATAACATATCCAGCAACACATAACATCACATGTCATCAACGTAAGTAAATATGCGCATCCCAATTGTCGTTGACATATAGCAACGAAACCGGCGACATCACATATTACACTTACGGTCACAGAAAAGAAAGTGTAAAACTACAACAGTTGGAATCCGCAACCACCTCAGACATCACATGCCTGACCAAATGAATTCTTTAGACATCGCATGCCTAACAATTATAAACCCCGCATTTTAGTCTCATTATCGAAAACTCGTTTCAATATCAAGTCGGGCAATTCAACAGGATTCCCGACATTCTGATCGAATGCTCGTCGCAAACTTCAGTAGACGGCCGCACCCCCGACGCCGTCGACAAAGTGCACCAAGGCGGAACACCGCTACCGCGACAACCCGAACGGATGCTTTCGGCGACGGGGTTCTCCTACTGTCACTTGGTCGGGGCTATGGAGTGAGGTTGTCTATTAAGTTTACCCGGCGAGTATCCGCGTACGCTACGTGATTGCGACGGACTTTTAATCACATCAAAATTCCGTGGCAACCGATCAAGTGAAACTAAACTGCTATGTTTATAATATTCATTCCGTTATCTCATAACTATTTGTGAATTCCAATTATTGTATCAAATTCCGGATAAATAGAAAATGTTAAACTTTCCGATCGAACAATCGAACACCCAAGTTTTCCCGATACAGCTCAACACATGAAATAAGTCTAACAGCATTCAGTTCGTGCCTCAGTACCAACGGTCCAGCCGTAGAAGGGTCAAGCCAACGCCTTACATGTGGCACGCCGTACTGCCCAAAACCCGAAGGTTCAAAGGGCAGTTCAAGACGGTCACATAATCGAGTTAAGGTTTGTTGTCTTCTAGAGGGTCCATCGCGTTACTTGCACTACTTAGAACGTCGTTAAACTACGGAAAAGTCCAACAATTGGAAATTTCCCGGTAGGGGAAAAATTGGGTATTTATATCCGGTCGAACTTTTTAACATATTCTAAAAATTATCCGGAAAGCCACACTAATAAAATTAGACAATCCGATCGATACACTTAGTTCCCAATACAACCCAGAAAATAAAACTCTGGAATAAATATTAAAATATCCCCAGGAAAACCAGCACTAAAAACTAGGAGTTACTGTGAAAAAGAAAAATGCTGATGTGACTAGTCGGCCGCGGAACCGCCGCACGAGCCATGCTCGTGCCGCGGTTCCGCCGCGCTTTAGAGGAATCGTGATCTCGAATTTCACAGTAATTCTTAGGAATACCTGCTGATTTCTCTGCATATTTTTAATTCACAAAAATCCACGAATTTCAAAAAAGTCCAGAGAGCATATTAGAATCGGGGTTTCGGGTCGATCGGACTTCTAATTCCGTCTAGACTTCGCCTAAGGCTATAGCTAGGCTCTGATACCACTGTAGGGTTTCTAGGCACTCTAGTAGAGTCTCACAAGTGATCAAACATGCACAAATCAAATTTTACGGGTGCCTACAAACCCTAATACGGATCGTTTACTAGATATCTAGGCGAAACAAGCAAGTAAACGGAAATGTATCTAAAGGAAAGTGACTACAACCTTTGTAGATCCGGTCCACCACTTCCTGAGCTCCGCGATGATCTCCCTCCGCTGTCCAAATCAAACCCTTGACTCTAGCGTTGGCATCATCGAAGAATAGGCGGGCTTGATCGTCGGTTCGATGCCGAAGATGATCTACGTCGAAGCATCACAAGAACAAGCTCCAACTTCACCAATCCTTGAAAATTTGTGAAGGAAACACCCTATACTACTTGGCAAGAGGTAGAGGATGAAGAAATAGGAAGTGGGTAGACTTTAGAATTGGATTTCCCATACTTTTTCATCAATCACCATTGATGTAGCAAGCTTTTTTCTCATGTTGAAGAAGAAGAAGATAAAGAAAAAGAATATGATAAGTATTATGTAAATGATAAATAAATCAATACTTATCATTTACTAACCCTTGGTTAGTTGTAGAGAATGGACCATGGTTAACTAGAATGGTTAGGGTTAACTATAAGACAAGGATGGTGGACTAATTCAAAGCTTCAAGAATCTTCAACTAGCAAACAAAAATAGCAACCATTCTTTTCTTATCTTTTTCCAAAATAAATAAATAAATAAGAAAAAAGAAAACCCTAATCATAATCTTAACCATGGTCTAATTCTTTACACTAACCCTAGCTTGCATGTATCATCAAACATGATACAATCATGTGCACAAAATATATCACATATGCAATGTGCACAAACCAAGTGAGTAAATCCATTTAAAGTGAACCAATACTAGTTAATGCAAAGTAATATATCAAATATATATAATTAAGCATTAAATCATTAAATCAACACTTGATTTAATGATCCGGTCATGTCGCATATAACCGGCTAGTATTCAATGTATCGGCTTCTCGAATCAATCCTTGATTCGATAACCAGGTTATATCTCATATAACCAATTGATACATTCGTCGCGAGAATGGAATACGGTATCACATACACGAATTATTCTCGGTCCCGCACATATCTCATATGCGCTCCTATTTCGTTTCGCTTGAGCTAGGAAACCTCTGTCTAGGACTCTAAAGACTCGTCAATACGCCGGCAGCAGATGATGATCATATCAAACACCCATAAGCCGCAAGCGGTCTGCTAAACGTAACGGCCACCCGGGTATTGAGCGATCTGAAGATCGACGAGCAAGCCCACTCACACTCCTGTGAATCCAACCAGTAACACTTACCGTACAGTCCGGTCTGTTCGTCTGATATGCCGCATATCTTGCCTAGGGGTGGTAAACGTCAGACCCCAATAGCTTGATAAGTCATGCCGACGTAGAGTCCATAACATTCGTGAAACTACTGATAACTCTTACCAGTATATCACAGCAACCCTGGCCAGGGATTTCCTGTTATAGCCAGTCGTGCATTGCGCAACATCAACCCCCAATACCGGGAGAGACGAATCCCCTCCTATCGCTCATTGCCTCCATGTGAATCGGGACTGTACCCAAAAACCACCTGTTTGCACGACTCTGTAGAGCCGTGGTAGGGTGGAAATCAAAGCACAGTGGGAGACACACAAGACTCTATAACGATCTCGGGTCAACAGACTAAGCTGTACCAGTGTCACCAGAGAACTGCCATCTGACGTGAGGTATATTACCATCTGGGAGTTCTCGGCGAGTCCGTTCAGTGTACCCAGTCTCCACTGAGCACCCGCATACCATCTTCGATGTCAAACACCAATGGATATGGGATCATCCATCGCCCATCGCATGGGTCGAGAAGATATGCGCTAGTCTACTCTGGAATATCGATGCCCCGTCTCGATATTCCCACGACTAGGAACAATGAAGGATGTACTCATTGACTACCCAGGCCCCACTAGTATGATCTATATTATAGTCCTGGAAGTCGAGTACACATCCTAAGGGCTTTATCAACATGTAATCAGAGAGACAGAAAGTATACATGTTAAGATAAAGAGCAACCAGATAGCGTACTATCATGTCGAGCAAGAAAGTCTTACCTATATATGTCTCAGCATCCACTACAATATACATTCAATGTACAGTAATGGCCTCTAGGGCATACATATAACTAACATTAATTTGGGTGGGGGTATCATGGTAATTTAGGGGGTCTTTGACTTGGATTTTTTTCACCATTCCCTCACCTTTATCCCATCCCTCTTCCTTGGCCAAGAATCATCCTGCAGCAGCCCCTCTTTTCCCCCATTTTCCCCATCTCATTTTGCTTCAAACTTCATCTCAAAATCCACAAATCCTTCACAAATTCAAAGCAAATCCCTATTCTACCTCTTCTCACACCCAAATTTATTTGAGACATGGAGAAAGGAGGTGTCTTGGAGGCTAGTGCAAGCTAGGGTTTAAACTTGAGAGGTATAATTCTAATCTAATGTTTAATTTAAAGTTTTAACATGCTAATTTATTTATTTCAAGTGTGAAATTTGATTGTGATTTGCTTGTTATAGAATTCTAGAAAGGGTTTGATGTTGGAATTATGGTTTGAAGCTTTGAAAATGGGTTAAAATTTATTGTAGTGGCTATCTAATGGTTTAACTTGGGTGATTATGCTTGTTAGTAGTCATTTTGTTGTTAATCTACGATGTTTGCACGAATTTGGAATTTTTAGAGCTAACTAGGTTTTTAGTTTTAATTCAAAATGCGAGAATAAAAATATGGTTAGGGTTTCATCACATCATTAATATTATAATGAGTGGTTTAATATCTTAGTTTATGCAAAACCAAGCTTAGTTGTTGAATTGTGAATTTTACTTTGAAAATTGTCAAAAATTGGATAAATTGCAAACTAGAATTTTGGGGATTAATGAGATTAAATTATGGAAATGGTTTATATGACTTATTTAAGTTTTTTAATAAGTATTATGGCCATTAGAATTGTTCAAACATCAAGCGTTGTACTAAAACGGTAAATTTTGCTTGCTAGGTTTTCGGAAAAATAGCTTTTAAAGTGAGTTTGGGGTTTTTGTGAATTCTAACCTATTTCATATTATAATTAGTGTTTGTGAATGTGCAAATGGGTGCGTCTGGGTTTTTCTCTATGGGTTGATATTTGTACATCGACATCGATGGTTGGTTTGGCTATTTTTGCATGCGTAGGCGATAGGTTTTGACCTATACGTGATGCGCGTGCCGATTTGGTTTTCGTATACCGTTTCGATTTCGAATTGGGTTTTTATGCGGCACCATACGTTGTGACATGTAGGTACCCCCATGTGTTATTCGAGACAACAAGCAGGCGCGTGGCGACATCGATTTCGGCAAGCGAGGACCAGGTGAGTAGATTTATATCTACGGGGAGAAGTCGGGTGGATGGCGTATAGCACCGCAGCAAAGTTATGAGAAATAAGGTGATGTGGTAACGAAGTACTTTTATATGTTAATGTGAGATATGTACTCCTAGTAAGAAAAGTCTTAGGAGATAATGGATTAGCACTAGTGAGGAACGGAGGAAGGTTTTGGTTGGTTTCTAAATCGCAACCCTAGAGTAAGGAATTGCATACACACACACCCAAACACTTGAATGCATTTTAGTACTTGTGCGTAAATGGGATATGTATATATTTATATACACATAGGTATGGGACAATATATATATACGTATACCTATACATGGATAATGAGGATAATGGATGATAGTTGGGGATGAGTTTGGGCTTGATGCCACGAGATCGGTGATATGATTTGGATCGTATTATGAGATACGAAATGTGATGATAGCAGATCGGTAGGCGATGTGTATCATACACACGCATTTACATATATGTTGATGGTATCAGATTGTACTAGACTGTAGGTCAGTACCCTTAATTCATGATGTGATGATAAAGATACCAGATGAATAATAAGATAAATGTGATATTGACCCGTACCCAGTTTAGGATGCCGTACGATGGATTTACCATACGAGCTATATATTGATGATAGATCCGCACTCTTGATTTGAGGATGTCATATCAGATGGTGTATCATATGGGATACTATTGAGGCGGGATCACCGACTATTATATAGACAGATATATATCAACTCAGATGTAGGTGGTTTCCGTACCCCTTTCGATTGGTTGTTAGTTAGACCTGTAGTTTACCTAGTAGATGTCAGACTGGACCCGAGTCTTACCTATTTCCAAAACTGATTAATCGTGAGAATTTTAAAGATATACCAAGGGATACTACAGATATTTTAAAAGACGTATCTTTTCTTAAAAACACCGTAGTCCTCATTTTCAAACACCACGATTCGTACTATTTCAAACGACAAAACAGTATAACACCTGTATAGTAAGGTAGATTCCTAGTTGTTACGTTATTATTCATGTTCCGCATATTATTTTTGTATTTACTATTCATTTTCCTTATTATGTTGTTATCGCCTCATTGCATGTTATTGTGTACGTAGTAATTATGAAACCATGTTGTTAGGACACCAGCACCATTACCGATGACGCGTATGCTCCACGTACACTCGCTTGCCGGCCCACACACATCTTCATCGGTAATTGCCATGTCACGTACACTTTAGAAAATACTATTTCAGTGACATAGCTTGCTAGCTGATAGTTGTAATATGTTATAGTTTCCATATGCTGGTTTAATTATTGCATTCATTGCATGATATCAGATGCATCCATATATTCATTGGTTATGCAGTATTATGGAGATTTATGTCGGTATTCACTGTTTATTGGTATCATCATTTTGATGATTTCGGATTTACATAAGATTTCTGGATTTAGGGGAAAATCGCAAGAATTTAATAAAAGCTTAGTTCATCATTTTAAAATGTAAATTGCGGTTTTCTCATGATGTATGAGTCATCCACCATGAGTTTTCATGATTGTTGTTGGATTTGGAGACCCGATTCGAGGAGTTGGATGAACCGTCTCGGGTACATGGTGGGCCCGGTATGGTACCCCGGGGCAAGAAGCTCGAGTTGTTATCATTGAGCCTGGTAGGGGAGCATTACCTACCAGTGATATTATTTGGACTCGTCGGTTATTCAAAGGATACCGGCCGGAGTCATGAGATGGTTATAGGCTGATCCGTTCTGCCAGAGCCCGCGGGCCGATCCCGCAGATGATACGGATGCCTGAGATATTGATACTTGACATTTCAGATTTGATATTGAGATACTGAGACTTATGTTTTGTGTTGATGTTTGACACTGATTTCTCTATTGCATTCATTGATGATACATGATTGATATACATATAAAACTCTCATTGATTAAAGAAAATAGTAGTCTCACTCATGATATATTCTGTTTCCATTCGTAATGCATTCATACATTATATATATCTAATATTTTGTTATCTGAGGCACTGACACGAGCACATTATATTGCACTTATATGTAGATGGATCAGGATATTATTTTAGCATATGACCTAGGATAGCGTTATGCATGCGATTTCTACTCGTTGATGTTTTCTACTCACGAGTTGGAAACTCACCCCCGTTGTGCCACAGTTCCTTGCAGGTTTTGCCGTACAGCTTTCATTGCGGGTTTGCTGGCACACTGTTCCTTCCGGGTGATTGCTTTGGTAGGTGGGTTCTTTGCATTAGGACCACCATTGTTTATTTATTATTTCTGTTGTATCTAGAAACTCCATCAACCAGATTGTATATTTGAGAGAGATAGAAAACCAGACTTGTTATTCTTTCGACCTTAGAGTCGTGCGTTGTATTACTATAGTTTTCATGTTGTTTTGAGTTTCTTTTGAGTTTTGATCCTCGCCCTTCGGCGTTGTATATTATATTGCTTGCGTGGTTATGACCGTCGTTTGACAAAGAGCTAGCTCCCGCTTGGGGATGCCTTTTTTGTATTTCGTATACTATTCATGTTGTATCCTGTTTGTGGGCCAGTATTTACAAAGGAGTCTCTGCCGAAATTTCCGGAAAAAATGGATGTTTCTTTTAAAAGCTTGATATGACTTATTTGATAAAAATTGCTTTCAATTGATTGGTTTTCCTTCACTCTACTGCTTTTTGGTTTTGATTTCTGGTATTTGGCTTACTTAGATTGCGTCCGCTTTGAGGCGTTCGTAATTTAAGTGCCAGTCACGTTCCGTATCTTTTGGGTCGTGACACATAGTATAAGACAGAGGTACCCAGTTTACTAGCCATCTTTGGGAGAAGTTTTAGGAAGCTTTGGGTACCCGGTTGAGTTTTAGCACCGCTTTTCATCCACAGACCGATGGTCAGTCGGAGCGGACTATACAGACTCTGGAGGATATGCTCCGTGCATGTGTGCTTGATTTTCATAGCAGTTGGGATCATCACTTGTCGTTGATTGAGTTCTTCTACAACAACAGCTTTCAGGAGACTATTCAGATGGCACCTTTTGAGGCTTTGTATTGTAGGAAGTGTCGATTTCCAGTCTGTTGGACCGAACTCAGCGAGAGTAGAGTTTTTGGACCCCAGCTAGTTCAGGAGACTACGGAGATGATCCAACTGATTCAGGACTGGATGAGAGCAGCCCAGTGCAGGCAGAAGTCTTATGCCGACCGTCGTCGTCGCATACTTGAGTTCGTAGTAGGGTATCATGTATTCCTGAGGGTTTCTCCGATGAAGGGCGTTATGCGATTTGGGAGGAAAGGGAATCTCAGTCCCAGATTTGTAGGTCCCTTTGAGATCTTTAAGCGAGTGGGTTATGTTGCTTATCGTTTGTCGCTCCCGCCTAGTTTTCCGGATGTTCACCCCGTTTTCCATGAGTCGATGCTTCATAGATACCTTCATGATCCGTCTCACATGATTCAGCACCAGACCGTTCAGCTTTAGCGCGATCTTTCGTTCACCGAGCAGCCGGTAGTTATTTTGGATCGGCAGGTGAAGAATCTTCGGTCAAAGGTCTTGCTATCTGTGAAGGTTCTTTGGCGTAGCCCTACTAGTGAAAAGATCACTTGGAAGGCCGAGAGAGAGATGCAGAAGAAATTTCCTCATCTCTTCGAAGGTACGCGTAGTTAAATTTTAATTCGGGGACCGAATTTCTATAAGGGGGGAGATTGTAACATTTTCGAAATCGTTATACGAATTTTTTTTACATTTTAGATTAAAATAGTCGGTATTTTCCGTTTTAACCCGATTGTGATCAAACTTCCGTATAAACTTGCCGGCACCTAGTTTAGCTAGAATAAAGCTAGTGCGCGAACTTTGGGGGTCAATGGGAAATTTTGGTTCACATAGAATTTTCCCCTAATTAAACATTATTTTAAGTGGTAATTACAATTTTGGTTTGGGTTATATTACTTCTAATGAGAATCATTTTAATCTTATCACTAGAATTAGTTTGGAAGCTTCTCTTCAAATATCTAGATTCTTTTGTGCAAAAGGATTTAAGATTTAAAAAGAAAGAAAAAGAATGAAATGGTGGCATTTGCATTTAATGTTGCATTTAAAGTTTTAATTTAGAATTTTCTTCATTTTAATTTCACAAACTCCCCCCATCACCCTTGGCCGAGCTCCCCCATTTGTACCCCAAACTTTCCTTAGCTCATTTCTCCATTTTCTTTCACTCAAAAACTCATCAAAAATTCCAAAATAAATCCACAAAACCCTAAATAAAACTTTAACCATCATTTCCTTTCACTAAACTTGCTTAGTTCTTCATGAAAAAACTTGATCTTTGGAGGCAAAAGTTGATGGAATCTTGTTGCTAGAATTTGTACTTAAGAGGTATAAAGTTTAACCCTAATCCTCTTTTGCTATGCTAAATCATTAAGATAGCTAATTAATTGAATTATTATAGATTTAATCTTATTTTTAATTCATTCTTTATAATTTTAAAGAAAATCAAGTTAGGGTTTGTGATGGATAATGGTTAAAATGAGGACTTTGGAAACATAATCTTGTGAATGATAATTCCTAAGTTAACTAATGATGTTTTTGCTTACTAGGTTTTAATAAAACCTAAGTGGGTGGGTTTAAAATTATGGAAACTGTTTGGATAGCATAGTTAAGCCGCTTTGCGATGTTTGGAACCGCTAGAATGGTTTTAGATTTAGACTTGTGCAAATTATTGCGATAAGTTGCTTACTAGGTTTCGATGTTTTCCCGACGTCGCTTCAATTGGTCCTTGCGAGGTGATATCTATTATCTTCCTCGTATTTTATTATGTTGTGTTTGCGCGATCGGGACGATCGGAGTCTAGACATGGTGTTCCGTAGTTTGGCAACCCAGTTAGGGGTTTTGCCGATGTCGTACGCGTTTAGTGCGTTAGGTGCGCAGTGTAATTTTCTGGGCGTTATCCTTGCGTTTCGTTATCTTTTTTTCGGCGTAGGATATTTAGCTTATGTGACGTGTTTGTGAAATTTTAGGGTCGCAAGCGGGGACTTCGGGCGCTACGAACAAGGGGAAGCAGGTGGTTGGATTTTCATAGCTCAAGACCATCGGTGAGTAGATTTAACATCTACGGGGAATTCGCCCGTATGGCATTCAGCGTCAGGGCTAGATAGGATATGATATTATCCGCATGTTTATATGCTCATATAGAGATGATGCATGAATTTCATTGCATATAGTTACTTGGTGTGCCTGAAACTGTATCCATTGTACACTGCACTATTATTGACAGTCCATATTGCACGAGCACCAATGATATACCACACACACACTGTCCGTACATGCCATGATACGCACAACACTAATATTCATTGATATACCTTGCTAATGGTTAGCGACATACATGCATTTATTCTGGTGCGATAGCGCATATGACATATAGCATACCTGTATTCCTACATGCTTATACATATGTCATACTATACCTACATGATCGCATATATACTATGCTATTGTTACATGATCAGCTTTTTATAACATATATATCGGTGGAATGGGACGCAGTATATATATGTATTTTGGATTTGGATTTTTGGGAACCGTGAGATATATTTAATGACTTGATGCATTTAAATAGCCGACTTTTCCTGTGATCTGCTCTTATTGATGTTTTATGTTGCATATGTTATTTTAAATGGATTTACGCATTTGAGATATGTTTTCATGCGATTTGGGAATTTCAAGTGTCGATGTTAGGCACTTATATTCCGAGAGATAAATGGATTTTGGAGACCGATACGTGGAACACAAGTGTCGAGGTTGGATACTTGGGTTTCGATGAACGTATGGATATCAGAAAGACCGATACGTGGAACACAAGTGTCGACGTGGGATACTTGGGTTTCGAGGAACGTATGGATACGAGTATTTATGTGTCGATATTTGACACTCAGGTTCCATGAGACTTATAGGATTTGGGGGCCAATCTTAGGGCCGATCTGAGTATTTTGGGATTTGGGGTGTTGTTGATTTACACCGGGTTTTTCCATACTTATGATTTGTGCATGAGATTATTTATTATCCCGGACTCACTATTCATTTGATATACATTTGATTCATGTTGATATAGTACCTTGGTGGTGTACCTCGATCATGATAGTTGCATATTCATATTTCAATACTCATGCTACCAGCTTACATGTTATTGATCATTACTGTTAGTAAATACTTATGATTTCAGTGTAATGTTATTTTCTATTCACGAGTTGGCAACTCACCCCCGTTGTGCCACAGTGTTTTGCAGGGCTTACCCTCAGTGTAGTCGCGGCAGGGCGTCTTATCATCTCTACTTTGCGGATACTGCTACGGTTGGCTGTGAGGCCTTTGCTTTTAGGTGGGTTTTGTAGTTATCCGTTTGTACATTATATATCTTTTTTGTTGGATCTAGTATTCTCCATCTACAACTTCTTGTATTTGACTTAGAGACGAGTTGTGAGGATTCTGTGTTGTATTATTATTTTGGTGAAATTGGGTGTCGTGCTCGTGGGAGTCGGTTTTGTTGAAAAGTTTTACTTCTTTATGCAGTTTTCTTTCATATTTCTTCGCTTCGGCGTCGTATATATGTTTGTGGTGGTTGTCTCTGCCGTTGGGCGTGATTTGCTTCTGTTTGGGATACTTTATATTTATCTATGTTGTACCCATTTTCGGGGCTAGTTTTTACAAAGGAGGTTCTGCCGAAATTTTCAAGAAAGAAAACTAAAGTTAATGATTTTTACTTGAGATTTTCGAATGTTTTAAACTATGTTTTTCTCCATTTATCCCTTTTTGGGGTGGTTTAGATTTCTGGGTTTTAGCTTACTCAAAATACGTACGCCCGTAGACGTTACGCGGTTTAAAGGCCGGTCATGCGCCAAATTTTGAGTCGTGACAACTTGAGTTGCTGCGAGCGAGATGCGGAAGACTTTCCCTCATCTCTTTGAAGGTATGCGTAGATGAATTTTAAATTTGGGGACCGAATTTCTTTAAGAGGGGAAGATTGTAACGTTTTAGAAATCGTTTTGCGAATTTTCCGTCTTTAGGTAAAATAAATTGTATTTTCCGTAAAAACCTTGAAGCGATCTTTTTGCAGTATAGAATGCACTGCACCTAGTTTAGCTAGAAAATTGCTAGTTTGCGGGTTTTTGTAAGCCACCAGTAATTTTTGTGCATTTTAATATTTTTCCCTAATTAAAATATTATTTTAATTCTTTATTTGTGCACTTTATTAGTGGTAATTAAAATTTGGATTGGGTTAATTACTACTAATGTGAATCTATGCTTAGTTAATCACTAGATTAAGTTCTAAACCTTTCTGACCAAAATATCTAGATATTTATGTGAATTAAATGGAAATTTTAATTAAATAATGAAATGAATTAAGAGGTGGCATTACATTTATGAGCTTTTAATTGGGTTTTTAGCTAGAAATTTCCACACTTTTCCACAAACCCCCATTTTCTTCCTCTTGTGGCCGAGCCTGCACCTTGCTGCCCCATTCTTTTCCCTCTCCATTTTCATCTCTCCAAGCATCTAAAAATCACTAAAAATCCTAAATAAATCACACAAACTCAAATATAAATCAATTCCCTTCATTCTTCAACTCTAAGCATGCTTGAATCTTCTTAGAAGTGTTCTTTTTGGAGGCTTAATTTTGGTGTTTTGTAGCAAGTTTGTTTGATCTAGTGGAGGTATATTTCTAACCCTAATCCTTAATAGTTGTTTTAAATCTTTAACTAGCTTATTTAGATGTTAAATTAAAGCTTTTAATTGCATATTTAGAATTTCTAGCAAGGGTTTTTGTTAATCAAGTTAGGGTTTTGTTTAGTAAAAAGGGTTAATTGCTATGTTAAGCTTGAAGAAAACTTAACCTAGTTGCTAATTTGTTAAATGATATTGTCCTAATTGTATAATTAAGCTAATTAGCAAACTAAACTTTTAATAATCCTAATTAGGTGAGATTAAAATTATAGTAAAGGTTTGAGTGGGTTAATCATGCTATTTGGTAATGTTTGTGATTGCTAGTTTTGGTAAAACTTGTAGTTTTGAGCTAAAAATGATATATATTGCTTAGTAGATTTCGGTAAGTTTTGGCGTGGGATTCTTTTGACGTTGCGACGTTATTTATATTAGATTCCACGTTATTTATTGTATTTTGAATACGCGATCGGTACGATCAGGGTCTAGGCGTGAAGGTTGTGTCGTTTAGCGTTTCTAGCTAGGGTTGTGCCGATATCGTTCATGTCTTTGTGTAACTTTTTCTCTTGAGTTGGTTTCGTAGTGTCGCTAAGCGCGTTAACAATTTGACGAACACTTGAGAGTATGTTTGGAGTTGGTGCGTCGGTCAAACTTAGTTTGTACGTGTTATTGGCTAATTGCTAATATACACTTGCTATTTTCTTATATGCTTTCAGGATCGCAGACGGGGACTTCGGGCGCTACGAAGAAGGAAAAGAGAGTGGTTGTCTTTACTTAGCCCCAGGATCATCTGTGAGTAGATTTAACATCTACAGGGCAATCGCTCGCATGGCATTATACGTCTGGGCTTGATTAAAGGACATGACTATTAGTTATAAGTTTATGGACTTGATTTTGCATGTGTACCTTTGTTGCATACTTCATTTACCTATTGTATTTGGACATAGTATTAATGAGAAACAACACTATTATTGACGGTTCATGTTGCACGAGTACTGATTGTATGCCACTCACACCGTCAATAATTACCATGACACGCACAACGCCTATACATACAGGATATTGTATTGACTAGGTACTTGAGACATGATCCTCATTTTCATTGTGCATATGACATATAGCATACCTGTATACCTACATGCTTACACTTATGCCTTGACATGCTTACACATATGCCTTGACATGCTTACATACTAGTTACCCATATACATATATAGTATTTACCATTAGTGATAGGTATATACACATATGAGGAATAGCTACATGTACATCTTGCATACATACTTATATATATATACCTCGGGGGTATTACATCATTATTGATAGGTAGATACACATATCTTGCTATACCAACATGGTTACATATATCTGGCTATAGCTACATATTCACCTTTATTTAATGTTATATGGACTTGGAGAAATTAGGAACCGCACGATATATATATATATATATATATATATATATATATATATATATATATATATATATATATATTAACTTGTTGCAGTTAAATAGCGGTTTTTCCTTTATATGCTCATATTACTATTTCATGTTGCATATATTACTTTCATGGATTTCATATGATGTTCTCTGATATTTTTACTTTTAAGTATATATAACAGTGGAATTGGATGCTCTTATATATATATATATATATATATATATATATATATATATATATATATATATATTAGTGGAATGAGACGCTAATATATATGTATTGATTCATGCAGTTATACTTATTCATTACTTGATGTTTTCTGGATTTGAGGACCGTGGTTGTTTCATGAAATTATGCATTATTTGAAAAACCCGGTTTCTCTTAATATGATATTTCAGCTTCCACCATGAGATTTCTCGGTTCCGAGCTTATATATACGCCATGCGAAGAGGTGTCGTGGTCCGTGTGCGGGTACATGGTGGAACCCGGTTGGTTCCCCCGGGCAAGAAGATCGACGGTACATGCCGATGAGCCTGGCTGGGGGAGTGTGCCAACCGGTGATAGTATTTGGACTCGACGGATATCTGGAGGATACCGATCGAAGTTAAGTACACACATGCCCTTGTCGATTGGGGGTGGTGGACACTCAGGTTCCATAAGATGTGCGTACATGACATGGGAGGGCCAGTCTCAGGTGACGGCGCCTCAGAGATGAGTATTTATGTGTCAATAATAAACACTTGTTTTCATGTGTTTTTGGGCGTACATATTGGACACTTAGGTTTCATGAGACTTACTCGATATTGGATACTGGTTATATGAGATTTACTTGATATTGGACACTCAGGATATATGAGATTTTCTTGATATTGGAACTCAGGATATTTGATACTTACAGGAAATGAGGGCCAGATTTGGGGGCTTATTTTTGGATATTTGGGATTTTGATTGTCTTGTTGGACTTTGGTCCTGCCATGAGGTCAGGATTCCGTGAGGATAACATGTTTTATCCCAAACTCCGCATTTACTTCATATGCATTGCTTCATGTAGTAGTGTACCTGATAGAGTTCCTTTCATGACTGTTGCATATACATATTGCCATTTATTGCTTCATGTATTAGTTGTACCTGATAAAGTACCTTTCATGACTGCTGCATACATATGGCCATTTATTGCTATCGGCTTGCATGTATTAGATTCGCGCTGTACGTGCATACTTGCGATTACCTGCATATGTTATTTACAATTCACGAGTTGGCAACTCACCCCCGTTGTGCCACAGTGTTTTGCAGGTAGTACCTCATGGTAGTCGCGGCAGGCTTTTCATCTTTCATATCATCTTTTGCAGCGGATACCGTTTCGGCTGACTGTGCGCAGTTTTGCTATAGGTGGGTTTTACGACTATCCGATGTTGTTTATTGTTATCTTTGTACCATGTACTCTCCATCTACCACTTTAATGTTGGACTTTGAGATTTGATGTGGGGATGATATTGTATGTTATTTTGTGACTTTGAGGTCTTTTATGCACTTTTACTTATATCGTCTTTTATTTCTTCGCTACGGCGTCGTATATCTGTTGTGGTGGTTGTTTTCCGCCTTTGGGCATGGATTTGCTCCCGGTTGGGGATGCTTTGCTTATATTTATATTGTACCCATTTTTGGGGTTAGTTTTTACAAAGGAGGTGCTGCGAAAATTTTTAAGAAAGTAAAGTTGGACTTTAAAGAATTTGTACTTGAGATTTTCAAAAGTTTAAACAATGTTCTTATCAATTACTACTTTTAATGGTTTAGATTGCTGGGTTTTCGGCTTACTTAAATTGCGTTATGCCTGGAGACGTTGCGTAATTTAAGGGCCGTCACGTGCTAATTTCGGGTCGTGACAGTAACATGCCCTCATTGCACGAAATCACCTTCTCCAAGGAGATGTCTCCCAAGACTGATGATGAGAGGGTTCGCATGAGCACTATACCCTACGCTTCGGCTGTAGGATCTATAATGTATGCGATGTTATTTTCAAGACCAGATGTAGCTTACATGATAAGCATGGTGAGCCGGTATCAATCGAACCCAGGGGAGAACCACTGGATAGCAGTGAAGAACATTCTCAAGTACCTAAGAAGGACGAAGGAGATGTTCTTGGTTTTCGGTAATGGAGACCTCAAGGTCGAGTCCTCTACCGATTCAAGCTTCAAGAATGACTAGGATGACAGCAAGTTTGTCGTGGGTTTTGTGTTTACCCTCAACGGAGGGGTGGTGTGTTGGACGAGTTCCAAACAGGATACCGTCGCAGACTCGACGATGGAGGCTGAATACATTGCTGCAAGCGATGCCGCTAAAGAAGCGGTTTGGATGAAGAAGTGCATTGCTGAACTTCAGGTAGTTCCGTCCATTGTTGATTAGATACCTTTGTATTGCGATAACAATGGGGCTATAGCTTTAGCGATGGAACCACGGTCCCATCAGAAATCCAGACACATCTTAAGGTGGTATCACCTGATCAGGGAGATAATAGATCGCCAGGAGATCGAGGTCCGGAGAGTGGATACAAAAGAGAATACGGCGGATCCATTTGAAAGGTTCCTAGGCACTCTCAAGAGGTCTCACAAGGCATCAACCATGCCAATTTCTAATTTAACGGGTGCCGAGAAACCCTAATACGGATCGTTGGCTAGAAGTTTAGGCGAAAAATAAACTAGTTAACATCTTAACTAAAAGTAAACGAACATACAACCTTTGTAGATCCGTTTCTCCACCTCCATGGCTCCGCGATGAAGTCTCCTCGCTGTACAAATCGGATCTTGGGCTCTAGCATCGGCTTCATCGAAGAATAAGCGGGCTAGGTCATCGACGACGATGCCGAAGAAGATCTACGTCGAGGCATCGCTAGATCAAGCTCCAACTTCACCAAGTCAAGAAAACTTGTGAAGGAAACACCCTATACTACTTGGCAAGAGTTAGAGGATGAAGAAATAGGAAGTGGGTAGACTTTAGATTTGGATTTCTCACCCTTTTTCATCAATCACCATTGATGGTCAAGCTTTTTCTTCATGTTGAAGATGAAGAAGATGAAGAAAAGAATATATGATAAGAATTATTAGAAAATAGAAAATAGATCATTCTTATCATAATGTCAACTATGGTTAGATGTAGAGAATAAACTAAGGTTAAAGTGAATGGTTAGGGTTAAGGAAAGAATCAAAATAGTCAACCATTCAAAGCTTCATGAAGCTTCAAAGATAATCCAAACTTAGCCACCATTTTATTTCTTTCATTAAAGAATAAATGAATAAATAAATAAGCAAATAAAATGAAACCCTAACCATTCATATAACCATGGTCAATTCCTTACACAAACCCTAGCTTGCATGTTTCATCAAACATGATACAATCTTGTGCACAAAAGTATATCACATATACAACTTGTGCAAATCAAGTGAGTAAATCCATTTAAAGTGAACCAATACTAGTTAATGAAAATTAATATATCAAATATATAATTATACATTAAATCATTAAATCAACACTTGATTCAATGATCCGGTCATGTCGCATATAACCGGCTAGTATCCAATGTATCGGCTTATCGAATCAATCCTTGATTCGATAACTAGGTTATATCGCATATAACTAATCGATACATTCATCGCGAGAATATAATACGGTATCACATACACGCATTATTCTCGGTCCTGCACATATCTCATATGCGCTCCTATTTCGTTTCGCTTGAGCCAGGAAACCTCTGTGTAGGACTCTAAAGACTCGTCAATACGCCGGCAGCGGATGATGATCATATCAAACATCCACAAGCCGCAAGCGGTCTGCCAAACATAACGGCCACCCGGGTATTGAGCGATCAGAAGATCGACGAGCAAGCCCGCTCACACTCCTGTGAATCCAACCAGTAACACTTACCGTACAGTCCGGTCTGTTCGTCTGATATGTCGCATATCTCGCTTAGGGGTGGTAAACGTCAGACCCCAATAGCTCGATAAGTCATGCCAACGTGAAGTCCATGACATGTGTGAAACTACTGATAACACTTACCAGTAAGTCACTGCAACCTTGGCCAGGGATTTCCTGTTATGGCCAGTCGAGCATAGCGCAACATCAACCTCCAATACCGGGAGAGACGAATCCCCTCCTATCGCTCATTTCCTCCATGTGAATCGGGACTGTGCCCAAAAACCACTTGTTTCAACGACTCATTAGAGCCGTGGTAGGGTGGAAATCAAAGCACAGTGGGAGACACACAAGACTCTATGACGATCTCGACTAAGCTGTACCAGTGTCACCAGAGAACTGCCATCTAACGTGAGGTATAATACCATCTGGGAGTTCTCGGCGAGTCCGTTCAGTGTACCCAGTCTCCACTGAGCACCCGTATTCCATCTCTGATGTCAAACACTAATGGATATAGGATCATCCATCGCCCATCACATGGGTCGAGAAGATATACGCTAGTCTACTCTGGAATATCGATGCCCCGTCTCGATACTCCCACGACTAGGAACAATGAAGGATGTACTCATTGACTACCCAGGCCCCACTAGTATGATCTTCATCATAGTCCTGGAAGTCGAGTACACATCCTAAGGGCTTTATCAACATGTAATCAGAGAGAGACAGAAAGTATACATGTTAAGATAAAGAGCAACCAGATAGCGTACTATCATGTCGAGCAAGAAAGTCCTACCTATATATGTCACAGCATCCACTAAAATATACATCCAATGTACAGTAATGGCCTCTAGGGCATACATATAACTAACAATCTCCCACTTGCACTAGGGCCATCTTTAGCAGTGGTTGTAGTATCACATACTCAACCATCCCCTATGAGTCTCTCTCTGGGAAAAGGCCTTCGTGAGTGGATCCGCCGTATTGTCCTCTGAGTCTACTCTCCTAACCTCGATCACCCCGGAGATCAACTATCTCCATGATCAAGTGATGCTTCCTCAGAACATGTCTGGGTCACTGATGGGACCAGGGTTCCAGGGCCAAAGCCACACTTCCATTGTCATACAATGGCAGGAACCTAGTTCATCTTATGAACCAATATACACCCAAACTGCCTCTTTAGTAGTATCTTTAATAGCGATGTTACCAGCCTTTATCGTCTAGTTTGTCACGGTATCTAGCTTGGAAATCTTCCAACATACCGTCCCTTTACTGAGGGTAAAGACAATGCCTGTGACTGACATTCAGTCGTCTTTATCACCCTGGAACCCTTCCAGTGATTCTTCCCAGGATCGATGGATACCATCTCACTTCATCTAGTGAGAATCCTAGCATCCAATTACATCTATCTCATAGATGAAAACTCAAAATTTAGGAGGTATCACTTTGATCCTATATGGAGAATCGATGTGATAAGAGGAGATCGACCGATCGTAGTATAGGAAACTCTTTTCCTATCAAGAGTATGTTGTCCACGTACAATACGAGGATGACCACCTTACTCTCTACTACCGTTTTGTATATACAAGGTTCATCTACCATTTTGATGATGTCAAACTGTTTGACTAACTCATCAAAACAGATGTTCCAACTCCGCGATGCCTGCTTCATCACATAAAACATCTTGCACACGTTTCCGCTGCTCCCACTGTTTACGTAGCCCTCTGGCTGTGTTCTTATAGACGTTCTCTTCTAAATCATTATTTAGAAAAGTAGTCATGGCACTCAACCACCAGATATCGTAGTCATGGTATGTAGCCGTGGCAAGTAGGATCTGGATGGACTTAAGCATAGGTACTGGAAAAGGTTTCATCATTATCCACGCCTGGTTGATGACGAAAACCTTTAACAAGTCTAGCTTTGAAAGTCTTAACTTTTCCATCTACATCAAGTAATCTTCTCAAGATATACTTGCTCCTGATGGGGATTTAACCCTTCAGATATAGCAACCAAAGTACATACTTTGTTGGTGTATAAGGATTCCATCTCAGATCACTAAGCATCCAGCCATTCTTACAGAATTTTACTCCTGATGGCCAGCTCGAAGCTAGTTGGGTCATCATCTCATGATGCAATTCTCGCTCCCACTGTCATAGAGAAATAGAAGTATCTCTCAGGTGGGTGAGGAACCCTACTAGATCGGCGGAGAGGCTGAGGTTCGTTGGAATCTACTGAATCCTTTGGTTCTATCAAATCATCAGCTGCAGTTTGTATAGCTGGAACCTTTCCAGTTCTACATTACAGACTTTGCCTCGAGCTTGTCCGGATTTTGCTTTCAGACATAGGCCGGTCAACCCCAAATCTTAACTAGCTTAAGACATGGGCTCTTCCCTTTCCATATCAAATATGAAGCGGTAGGCAACTGATTTGGTTGGAACCCTATTCAATAGGTTTGCAGCTTCTCAAGCGCATAACTCCCAAAAAAGGAAACAGGTAACTCAGTAGTACTCATCATAGAGCACACATTATCATATAGGATGTGATTGCTCCACCCCGATACACCGTTGTGCTGTGGTGTATTCAGAGGAGTAGTACGGAGAGAGAATCTCATTTTCCATTAGAATGGTCCAGGAATGCCATGCACAAGTATTCTTCTCCCTGATCTCATCATAGGACATAATACTTATACCCTGTTATTGGTTCTTTACTTCTAACTTATATTCTGTGAATATCTCAAATGGTTCGGACTTGTGTTTCAACAGGAACATATGTCAGAATCTTGAGAGATCATCAGAGAAAGTAATGAAGTATAAAGAACAAGTCCTGGCATGTGTAGACAGGAGACCTTACATACATCATCATGTATCAGTCTCAAGAGTTTACTAACTCTTTCTCTGTTTCCAATAAACAGAGCTATGGTCATCTTATCTTTGTGACATGACTGGCAAGTTTCATAAGATGTAAATTCAAACTGATTTAAATATGCATCTAAAATGTAATTTCAGCCAGTCGGGTCGCATTGATGTGACCTAGTCTACAATGCCTCAAGAATGATTCGTTCATTTCTGAATTCTTCATCTTGTGTGTGTTCTGTATACGAGGAACTGTAGTTTGATTTAGAACGTCAATGCTTTTAGATAACGTGGCTGAACCGATCAACTTTTGATATAGGAAATGTTCAAAACATTATCCATCAATACAAAATTTTATCAATTCTTTACTTATAAAGAGACTGATATGATTTTGTATATCAGGTTCGGTATCTAATAGCATTTGTTCAGAATCAATGTATTAGTAATACAGGGTGACAGTGACCAACAGAATTGGCTGCAACACTTGCCCCGTTTTCTGTCTCATGAAACTTATCACCCGTTCTCAGTTTTTCTACCCTTTTTGTAGCCCTATGTAACATATTACATATGTGGGATCCTGATCCAGTATCATATATCCAGGATGCAGAGAATACTGAGAAACAGTTCTTTATAATGAACACACCCGAAGGAGATGCATCTCATGCACTTTCTTCGTTTGGGCGGCATAGGAAATCTGGTATTCCCCTATTTCCTGCTCTGTCTTATAACAATTATAAGTTGGAGTGGGACCAACGTTCCCCAGCTCAGTATAACAAGTGGGTTCGGTCAATACATCCATATTATTATCTTGATTAAGGCATGATATGGTCGCTACCTGGAGAGAGAGAGAGAAGAAAACACTCTGCGTGCGCTCTTGCAAGATCAGACTGGTTATATATTTTATCTAATCAGGATGGCTCCCACTGTTTTTATCAAATCTTCCTTCAAACCTTAAAAGGAAAGACTAGCCGGGATTAATTACACTCTACAAGTTCGCCAATCTTTCAGCCAGGCCAGTGTCGGTAGTTTGAGGGAGGTTCCCCGTGCTTTCGCACGGACATAATTACAGTAAACCTCGTTTTCCCAGAGGCGTAACCCCGTTGACACCTTTCTAGACACCTACTTGATCGGCTAATTGCAAAGTGCAAAACTCTCCCAGGAGTAACAATTACTCGCAGTGGGTATCGGGATCCAACTATCATATAGAAGGTATGCAATCTTATTGCAAGTTTCAACACTTGAAACTCCCGATAAAGATTTTTACCCCTAGCACCTATGACCTTAACAATGGTCAACAAATCATAAGTACTAGTCAAGTTCTACCCTTCATTTCATGATTAATTAGACCCACCCACATGACCCTTAACTATGGTCAACAAAGTCACGCGACTGTCCTAACTAATCGCATCATATGCGGTGTAGGAAGACATCACTTAGCTACCGTACACTGTGCCTTGACTATGGTCAACAAACACAGCACGAATACTAAGTACTCTACTTCCTAAAATAACGGAAGGTTGGGGCTGGTTTTATGAAAACCTTTAACGCTTTGAACTTGATCTCGTTGCGGAATCAAATGGTTTTTAAATGGAATGTTTTTGAAGCTTTTCTAGTTTTGCTAAAGGGGTCACTCCCGGTGAAGGGATCGTCGGCCCTTTCCTCGTCGAATGAGGTACGGGATATATCATATATATCACTGTGCAAAGAGGAAACTATAGAAGCTATCAAAAGACAAACCGAGTGATGTAGCATCTGCCAGTTATTGCTAAAGGAGTCACTCCCGGTGAAGGGATCTCGGTCCTTTCCCTATCGAATAAGGTGCAGGATGTTCTACAAGGAACACCGCGATGCAAAGCAAGAATTGTAGCTACCTGTTTTTATTTTGAAATTCGATTCCACAACATCAATTAGGTTTATTTTCTTTCATTAATCACATTAATGAATATCCCATCATTGAAGTCCACCTAACCACCACAGATAAATATAACGTACGCTTATGCCATCCGCATTCGCCTCGATGTCCCGTCTGCACCGTTAGGTTAGGTAACTAACGGCAGAGCGAGGCAGGGCTAGCGCGGGTGTAAAACATAAGCAGCGTCTATATAATATATCATATATACTATATACTATATCTATCACAGAATATCACATGATCACATCACAGATAACGCAGCAGAAAAAACATCATATGAAATATTGGATATACTAGGACGTCCGTGTTTTCAATACGAGCCAGTATAAAACACGGATTCCACGATCGTGATGAATAGCCTATCCCACACCCCTAGACCCCTACAAGAGCGGCAAGCAACCCTACCAATTCTACGGTTAGGAGGCCCGGACTCGACTCCTCGAGATGGTCTCCCTCTGGACCCCAGAACCCGGTTACTTGTGCCCCCCTCCTTGGGTCTATCCTAATGCGGAAAAGTAAATAATATACAATGGGTGACAACTTCCGCAACCTGGAAGTGCCCCAATTAAAGAATATTACATACAAGTATTTTACAAGAATGAAAATGAAAAACACTCATCTCACATAAAAACCCCCCGGCTATTCGAACACGACGATCCAATATAACATATCCAGCAACACATAACATCACATGTCATCAACGTAAGTAAATATGCGCATCCCAATTGTCGTTGACATATAGCAACGAAACCGGCGACATCACATATTACACTTATGGTCACAGAAAAGAAAGTGTAAAACTACAACAGTTGGAATCCGCAACCACCTCAGACATCGCATGCCTGACCAAATGAATTCTTTAGACATCGCATGCCTAACAATTATAAACCCCGCATTTTAGTTTCATTATCGAAAACACTTTTCAATATCAAGTTGGGCAATTCAACAAGATTCCCGAAAAACTGATCGAATGCTCGTCGCGAACATTAGTAGGCGGCCGCACCCCTGATACCGTCGACGAAGTGCACCAAGGCGGAACACCGCTGCCGCGAGCACCCGAACGGATGCTTTCGGCGACGGGGTTCTCCTACAGTCACTTGGTCGGGGCTATGGAGTGAGGCTGTCTATTAAGTTTACCTAGCGAGTATCCGCGTACACTACGTGATTGCGACGGACTTTTGATCACATCAAAATTCCGTAGCAACCGATCAGGTGAGACTAAACTGCTATGTTTATAATATTCATTCCGTTATCTCATAACTATTTGCGAATTCCAATTATTGCATCACATTCCAGATAAATAGAAAATGTTAAACTTTCCGATCAAACAATCGAACACCCAAGTTTTCCCGATACTGTCCAACACATGAAATAAGTCTAAAAACATTCAGTTCGTGCCTCAGTACCAATGGTCCAGCCGTAGAAGGGTCAAGCCAACGCCTCACATGTGGCACGTCGTACTGCCCCAAACCCGAAGGTTCAAAGGGCAGTTCAAGACGGTCACATAATCGAGTTAAGGTTTGTTGTCTTCTAGAGGGTCCATCACGTTACTTGCACTACTTAGAATGTCGTTAAACTACGGAAAAATCCAACAATTGGAAATTTCCCGACAATGGAAAACTTGGGTATTTATATCCGGTCGAACTTTTTAACATATTCTAAAATTATCCGGAAAAGCACACAGACAGAATTAGACAATACGATCGATACACCGAATCCCCAATACAACCCAGAAAATTCAACTCTTGAGTAAAAATTAAAAGCATCCAGAACACACAAGAAACACCAACAGAAACAACTGAAGAAAACTCACAGCCTGATCATCACAGACGGCCACGGAACCGCCGCAAAAGGGGGGTCAACGCCGAGGTTCCGCGGCCGTACTGTAGAATTAGGCTGTCGTTTTCTGCAGTTTTTCTTAGAATTTCCTGCACATTTCTCTGCATATTTTTAATTCTAAAAATTCCTCAATTTTCAAAAAAGTACAGAGAGCAAGTTTGGAGTTAGGGTTTCGGTTCGATCGGACTTCAAACTCCGTCTGGACTTCGCCTAAGGCTCTAGCTAGGCTCTGATACCAATGAAAGGTTCCTAGGCACTCTCAATAGGTCTCACAAGGCATCAACCATGCCAATTTCTAATTTAACGGGTGCCGAGAAACCCTAATACGGATCGTTGGCTAGAAGTTTAGGCGAAAAAGAAACTAGTTAACATCTTAACTAAAAGTAAACGAACATACAACCTTTGTAGATCCGTTTCTCCACCTCCATGGTTCCGCGATGAAGTCTCCTCGCTGTACAAATCGTATCTTGGGCTCTAGCATCGGCTTCATCGAAGAATAAGCGGGCTAGGTCATCGACGACGATGCCGAAGATGATCTACGTCGAGGCATCGCTAGATCAAGCTCCAACTTCACCAAGTCAAGAAAACTTGTGAAGGAAACACCCTATACTACTTGGCAAGAGGTAGAGGATGAAGAAATAGGAAGTGGGTAGACTTTAGATTTGGATTTCTCACCCTTTTTCATCAATCACCATTGATGGTCAAGCTTTTTCTTCATGTTGAAGATGAAGAAGATGAAGAAAAGAATATATGATAAGAATTATTAGAAAAAAGAAAATAGATCATTCTTATCATAATGTCAACTATGGTTAGATGTAGAGAATAAACTAAGGTTAAAGTGAATGGTTAGGGTTAAGGAAAGAATCAAAATAGTCAACCATTCAAAGCTTTATGAAGCTTCAAAGATAATCCAAACTTAGCCACCATTTTATTTCTTTCAATAAAGAATAAATGAATAAATAAATAAGCAAATAAAATGAAACCCTAACCATTCATATAACCATGGTCAATTCCTTACACAAACCCTAGCTTGCATGTATCATCAAACATGATACAATCTTGTGCATAAAAGTATATCACATATTCAACTTGTGCAAATCAAGTGAGTAAATCCATTTAAAGTGAACCAATACTAGTTAATGCAAAGTAATATATCAAATATATAATTATACATTAAATCATTAAATCAACACTTGATTCAATGATCCGGTCATGTCGCATATAACCGGCTAGTATCCAATGTATCGGCTTATCGAATCAATCCTTGATTCGATAACTAGGTTATATCGCATATAACTAATCGATACATTCATCGCGAGAATATAATACGGTATCACATACACACATTATTCTCGGTCCCGCACATATCTCATATGCGCTCCTATTTCGTTTCGCTTGAGCTAGGAAACCTCTGTGTAGGACTCTAAAGACTCGTCAATACGCCGGCAGCGGATGATGATCATATCAAACATTCACAAGCCGCAAGCGGTCTGCCAAACATAACGACCACCCGGGTATTGAGCGATCAGAAGATCGACGAGCAAGCCCGCTCACACTCCTGTGAATCCAACCAGTAACACTTACCGTACAGTCCGGTCTGTTCGTCTGATATGTCGCATATCTCGCCTAGGGGTGGTAAACGTCAGATCCCAATAGCTCGATAGGTCATGCCGACGTGAAGTCCATGACATGTGTGAAACTACTGATAACACTTACCAGTAGGTCACTGCAACCCTGGCCAGGAATTTCCTGTTATGGCCAGTCGAGCATAGCGTAACATCAACCCCCAATACCGGGAGAGACGAATCCCCTCCTATCGCTCATTGCCTCCATGTGAATCGGGACTGTGCCCAAAAACCATCTGTTTGCACGACTCAGTAGAGTCGTGGTAGGGTAGAAATCAAAGCACAGTGGGAGACACACAAGACACTATGACGATCTCGGGTCAACAGACTAAGCTGTACCAGTGTCACCAGAGAACTGTCATCTGACGTGAGGTATAATACCATCTGGGAGTTCTCGGCGAGTCCGTTCAGTGTACCCAGTCTCCACTGAGCACCCGTATACCATCTCTGATGTCAAACACCAATGGATATGGGATCATCCATCGCCCATCATATGGGTCGAGAAGATATACGCTAGTCTACTCTGGAATATCGATGCTCCGTCTCGATACTCCCACGACTAGGAACAATGAAGGATGTACTCATTGACTACCCAGGCCCCACTAGTATGATCTTCATCATAGTCCTGGAAGTCGAGTACACATCCTAAGGGCTTTATCAACATGTAATCAGAGAGAGACAGAAAGTATACATGTTAAGATAAAGAGCAACCAGATAGCGTAATATCATGTCGAGCAAGAAAGTCCTACCTATATATGTCCCAGCATCCACTACAATATACATCCAATGTACAGTAATGGCCTCTAGGGCATACATATAACTAACACCATTTACAAAGGCCCTCCCTCAAGCGCAGTTCGTGCGACTTTTTGAGATGTTGGGTATGCGTTACGCCAGTAGCTGGCCTTAGAGCAGACGTTGTGTCACGACCCGAAATTTGGCACGTGACGGCCCTTAAACTACGTAACGTCTATAGGTGTAACGCAATTCATGTAAGCCGAAAACCCAGCAATCTAAAACATCAAAAATAGTAAGTGATAAGAACATTGTTAAAAGTTTTGAAATTTTCAAGCAAATTCTTTCTAGTCCAAATTTACTTTCTTAAAAATTTTGGCAGCACCTCCTTTGTAAAAACTAGCCCCAAAAATGGGTACATACAAATATATAAGTAAAGCATCCCCAACAGGAGCAAAATCCATGCCCAAAGGGGAAACAACCACCACAATAGATAAACGATGCCGTAGCGAAGAAATAAAAGACAATATAAATAAAACTGCATAAGAGACATCCTGAGTCACCAGAAATATACAATTTCGTTCTCACATCTCGTCTCTAAGTCAATACATGAAAGTGGTAGATTGCGAGTACAGGATACAACGAATATAAAAAGAGCAACATCGGATAACCGCAAAACCCACCTATAGCAAGAAAGCACACAGTCAGCTGTAGCGGTATCCGCTGTAAAAGATGATACGGTAGATGAAAGCCCTGCCTCTGACTGCTCTGAGGGACAACCTGTACAACCTTGTGGCACAACGGGGGTGAACTGCCAACTCGTGAATAGTAAATAACATATGCAGGTAATCGCAAGTATGCACGCACTTCGCTAATCTATCACATGCAAGCTGATAGCAATAAATAGCAATATGTATATGCAACAGTCATGAAAGGTACTCTATCAGGTACTTCTAATACATGAAGCAATGCATATCAAATAAATACGGAGTATGGAATAAAACATGTCATCCTCACTGAATCCTCATCGTGGCAGGACCAGTGTCCATCAAGACAAACTAAATCCCAAATTCCTCAAATCGGCCCTCGGATCGGCCCTCATATCAGCCCTCGGATCGGCCCTCATATCAGCCGTCGGATCGGCCCTCATATCCTGTAAGTCTCATGAAACCTGAGTGTCCAATATCTACACCCCAAAACATCATGAAAACTAGTGTCCAGCATTGACACATAAAAACTGATCTATCAGGCGTCATCACCACGACTGGCCCTGATAGGTACGTATCATACGATAGCTCGAAACCCGAGTGCCCAGCTTCAACACTCGAAATTCCACGTATCCATACGTACATGACTCCGGTCGGTATCTCCTCGATCACCGCCGAGTCCAAGTAATGTCACCGATAAGGTAGTACTCCGTTTCGTCGAGCTCATCGCCATCATCTGCGACAATCATGCTCCGGGGTACCTCCGGGCCCCACCATGTACCCGCACACGGCCCACTCCACTCCTCGCATGGGGTATATTGTAAGTCCATGTCACGCAGCCCACGAACTTGCGGGGAGGCGGAATATATGAAAAACAATAATCAAAGCTTCGTAACACGGACTTGAGCGCATGAATCGTAATCTAAATCATTGCTAACGTTATACTAGAGGTTTAACTACTCGGATACGAAGTTATACCTCACGTTACATGTCCTTCGGGTCTTCATCGCTGTTATACTAGAGGTTTAACTACTCGGATACGAAGTTATACCTCACGTTACATGTCCTTCGGGTCTTCATCGCTGTTCTCCACTCCTCGTAGGCTCCTTGGAACATCGGCAACTTCACGGCCTCCTCGAATCAAAGACGATCCACCCTCAAGCTCCTACGCCAAGCTTAATCTCAAACTTGAGATAACTGGGTTGCTTAAAGTGCTAATCTAAGCTACCTAAAGGATATAGAGTGAGGTTATGTATGCTTTAGTCTAGCTAACCCTTGATCTCAATACATGAGAGGTTAGGGTTAGGGTTTGAAAAGAGAGTGAGCTTGAGGAGAGGGAAGGTGAAGATGAGAATCAAATGAGATAATGATGTATCATATTATTTATGAAGCATAATTTATTTATCAAATAAACATATAAATGATTAATCAACCATGCTTCATAAATATCTATGTGTGATTCATCTCCATGAGTCATTAAGCATTTATGATGCATTAATGACTTGGATGAATCACACAAATGAGTCACTAATCTCATTTAATGCAATGCCACCTTACCCCCTTAGTCACCACTCTTCTAGAAGGTTCCCGACAAATTACGAGAACGCCCCTACGATCCGTGAAAACACAGAAAAACTTTAGACTGTATAAATCCAATAACCCGATACTAGAATCTGGCTTAAACCAAAGCCGACTAGAAAAAACTGTCCGAACGTCGTACGTGCGTAAACGTACGTACGCGTTCGAACCCTTGTCGTAAAACCGTAAGACCTCTATATCGTTTCGCCTGGAGCAGGGAAACTCTCTGTGTGGGACTCTAAAGACTCGACACTACGGTGGCAGTGGCTTTAACCACAGACCGCAAGCGGCACTAGCTGTACGTAACGGTCCCCAGGTAGATGTCGATAAGAAGGCTGATGATGAAACTCATCCGTACTCCCACTGAGCCTGATGTGACAATCTCCGTACAGTCCGATCTGTTCGTCTAAGACTATCGCATATCAAGCCTAGGGGGAGGCAAGCGTCAGTCCCCTAATAGCTGTATAAGTCATGTCGGAGCGAAGCCCATTACACCCTGAGAAGCTACTGGAACCTACCAGTATATCTCGCTTGCCCTGGCCAGGGACTTTGCGTAATAGCTCTCTGACACAGTGCGATATCATCTCCCAATACTGGGAGAGACGAATCCTATCTAACCGCCACTGCCTCAAAGTGCTCGGGACTGCACCCAACTGCTACCTGTTTGCACGACTCCTTTGAGCCGTGGTAGGGTAGCAATATAAGAACAGTGGGACACACTCGAGGCGAAGTAGCAGTGTCAAGTCTGCGGACTATGCTATACTCATGTCTCCTGGGAACTGTTAACTGACGGTGGGTATAGTACCAATCAACAGTTCCCCTATGAATCCTGTCCGGTGTACCCGCAACCTAACGAGCACCTATGTACTATCTCCAGTACGACGTACTGATGGCAATGGGACAGACCATCTCCCCAACTGGGATGAGAAGTGTACACACTAGTCTACTCTGGAGTATCGATGCCCTGTCTCGATAATCCTACGACTAGGGACAAGTATAGGATGTTGCTTATAGACTACCCAGCCCCCACTAGTGTGACTGCCATCACAACGCTGGTAATTAAGAAAAGAACCTATGGGCTCTACTAATATGTATAAGTGATACGTCACAAGAAACATATGCACATATTAAAGTGGACTCAAACCAGGTAGCATACTACCATTTTTAGCAAGACTGTATATACAAATGTGAATATACCAAGCTTCCATTAAGTAATATACAATCTAGTATGATACAATAATGGCCCCTAGGGCATCTACACTAACAATCTCCCACTTGCACTAGGGCCATGAGCTGGCATATCGTAGACCTATCATCTCGAATAGCCTCTCGAACTGCGTCTGAGGAATGGCCTTTGTGAATGGATCAGCAATGTTATCCTCCGTCTTTACTCTCTTCACCTCGATCTCCCGGCGATCGACGATCTCTCTGATCAGGTGATACCGCCTTAAGATGTGTCTGGACTTCTTATGGGACCTGGGCTCCTTCGCTAAAGCTATAGCGCCGTTGTTGTCACAATACAGAGGTATTGGATCAACACTGGTAGGAACCACCTGAAGTTCTGTGAGGAACTTCTTCATTCAGACAGCTTCTTTTGCGGCGTCGCAAGCAGCTATGTACTCCGCTTCCATCGTTGAGTCAGCAACGGTCTCCTGTTTGGAACTCTTCCAACAGACCGTCCCTCCATTGAGGGTAAAGACATAACCCGACATGGATTTGGAGTCATCTTTGTCACTTTGGAAGCCGGAGTCGGCAAAGGCCTCAATCTGGTGGTCTTTTCCGCCATACACCAAGAACATATCTTTAGTCCTCCTCAGGTACTTAAGAATGTTCTTTACTGCTATCCAATGATTCTCCCTTGGGTTTGCTTGATACCGGCTTACTACGCTCAATGCGTATGCTACGTCTGGTCTTGTACATAACATCGCATACATTATAGAGCCTACCGCTAAAGCGTAGGGTATAATTGACATGCGATCCCCTTCCAAATCAGTCTTGGGAGACATATCTTTGGAGAGGGTGATTCCGTGACAAGCCGGTAGGTTACCGCACTTAGAATCTTCCATACTGAATCTTTTCAATATGGTGTCTATGTACCTGGACTGTGAAAGTCCCAACATCCTTTTTGATCTATCACGATAGATCTGGATCCCCAGAATGTAGGTGGCATCACCTAGGTCTTTCATGGAGAATTTCTGTGACAAGAATCGTTTGACCGATTGTAACATAGGAATATCATTTCCTATTAGGAGAATGTCATCCACGTACAAGACGAGGAATACTACAGCTCTCCCTACAATCTTACTGTATATGCTTGGTTCATCTGGATTTTTGATAAAGTCAAATTCTTTGACAGCATCATCAAAACAGATGTTCCAACTCCGTGATGCCTGCTTAAGTCCATAAATGGACTTAAGCAGCTTGCATACTTTACCGCTGCTCCCACTGTTAATGAATCCTTCTGGCTGATCCATATAGACGCTCTTTTCCAAATTTCCATTTAGAAATGCCGTCTTTGTAAGTGCACGGCGGCGCCCCGGCCGTCAATCCGACGCCGGAATGCGGAAACGGTGATAAACTTTAATTTTGCAGACTTAGCAAACCGGCACCACCGCGCACTAAACCCCGGATCGGGCCATTAAACTAGATCTAGCAAAGTACAAGAAAGGGAAGAGATATACTGAATGATTCGAGTCCTTCGGTCTTCGTCTCCACTCCGATCTCCCGCGGACGCTTCGTCCTTCATCTCCTCGTTGTGGCCTCTTCGCCGGAAGGGCACCACATCGCCTGCATCTTTTACGGGCTCCCACCTCAATACCGAGGCAACTCGGGCGCGAAGTAGGCTAGCCGACGCGTCCAAGATTTGCTGTAGAATATGTAGGGTTGAAGCTATGTCTCATTTGGGGTTGGTTGCCATTTGAAAATGATGGAGGAAACAAGATAAGAAAAATGGTGCTTGCATTTTTCTAGCATGAAATGAGATCAAGAAAATGAAACTCTCAAGAATGAAAACTCTCATCTTTTTCTTTTTTTTTCTCAACCATGAAAAACTTATCATCTTAGAAATGGTGGAGGAAAGAATATGAAGCATGAAGGGAGGTGATGGTAGGAGCACAAGTGGTGACCACATCCAAAACATCATCATCACAAAACACAAATCAATCCTAATCCTTTCTCATCTCATTAAAGCAAAGGAAAAGACTAAGAAAGAATCAAAATGATGGTTGAAAAGAAAAGATTCCATCATATACAAAACAATTGCAAGAAACTCCCTCCACAATTGTTATTTGCAAACTTGCAAATAACCCCCTCCATCGGAAAAGTCCGGCCGGGAAAGAACAAAGGAAAACCGGCCGGAACGGAATGCAAACTGGCAACTCCAGAAAACTGGTCCCGTAATAAATTATAGGAAAACCCCGATACTGTGCATACACACCCGCATCTGTATTCCGTCCGGATACAAATGCAATGAGATAAAACTACACTGTCAAATACTAGGATCCGGCTTAAGCCAAAGCCGGCTAGTAAAAACCGTCCGATCACGATCCGTGCAATACCGCACGTATCTGATCGAAACCTGCCATATCTCCATACGGCCTCTACAGCGTTTCGCCCGAAAGCTTGAGTAACTGTAAGTGTGGTGGACTCTAAAGACTCATCAATACTATGGCTATGGATTTAACCACTAGCACGTCAGAGGTATAAGCCAATACGTGACGGGCCACCAGCTATTGACCAAAAGGGACGTCGATGAGCGAACTCATCCTGACACCCTACTGTGCCTGTCAGTGACAATATCCGTACAGTCCGGTCCGTTCGTCTATGAGCATCGCATGGCGGGCCTAGGGGGTTGGTAAAAGTCAGACCCCCAAAAGCGGTACAAGTCGTGTCGGAGTGTAGCCCAGAACACCCTGAGATACTACTGGAATACCTACCAGTAAATCTCCTGCCTTGGCCAAGGTCTTCGTGTATTGGCTCTCCTAGACACAGCGCGACCTCACACCCAATACCGGGAGAGACGAACCCCTGAAGATCCGCTCACTGCCTCCATGTGGTTCGGGACTGTACCTAACTAAAACCTGTTTGCACGACTCCTTTGATCCGTGGTAGGGTAGTAATCAAAGTACAGTGGGAACTCACACGAGACAAATGACGATCCCCAGGTCGATGAACTAACCTGTACACATGTCACCAGGGAACTGCTATCTGACGTCAGGTATAAGACCAACTAGCATGTTCCCGGCGAGTCCTGTCCGGTGTACTCATAACCCAATGAGCACCTGTATACATCTTAGGTGAACCAACTGACACCAGTGGCTTGTGAGACCGGCCACCGCCCCTCGTTGGGGTCTCGACTGTATACACTAGTCTACTCTGGAGTATCGATGCCCTGTCTCGAAACTCCTACGACTAGGGACCTTTTAAGGATGTGCTTACAGACTCCAGCTCTCACTTATATGATCACCCTCATACTGCTGGTAGTCAAGCAAGAATCCTAGGGGCTCTATCAACGTGCAATAGCGACATGTCAGGTCACCTAAAGCAGTACACGATGATAAAGGTAAACCAGATAGCATACTATCATCTCGAGTAAGACTGTCCGACCGGGATAGGTCCTCCCTCAATCATTGCAATCACGTGCCTGTGATCCAATAATTGACTCTGAGGGCACTATCTCCAACAATCTCCCACTTGCACTCAAGGCTAATTATTGCGATGTCGCATACTCACAGCCTGTGTGATACCGAACACCCAACTCCCCTACTAGTCAGTCTCACAAAATCCGTTTGTGAAACTATTGCGTTCGAGGAATAGCCTCAGTGAGTGGATCCGCCTTGCTGTTTCTTTCTGTGTCTCTCTATATCTCAAGTTCGCGGAGAAAGCCATCTCCCGAAATGAGCAATACCTGTCTTAGAATGTCTGGATGTCTGATGGGACCTAGCTCATAAATGAACTCCAAATCCAAACTTCTTAGACTGTATCGTCAACTGAACTTAATCAGTATCCTGCGCCATGCCACCCTCAGTATTGCCTTGGACCACCTGTCCAAAATACTTCCCCTCGTCAGAAAGAAAACTATAACTCTGACAACCTCCTTGTCGTCCATGTCACCTTGGAAGCCTGGAATGATAATCGTCTCTTAAAGGAGGCAGCCGTTATCATATCCCTAGAACATTCACTTATGTTCTAAAACTGCTTCCGACTGTTCCTCCAGGATTGGATCAATATCAACTTATTGCATCTAGTGCAAGAACAACATCTGGTGTGGTACTTGACATCTCATGATTGACTCAATTGCCTAAGCAAGTGATCTGCCAATCATGCACATCCCTCTCTACTTTAGTCTAGAAGACACCTTTAGAGAGGGTGACTCCATTACCTGTAGGTACACTACCGTGCCAGGAGTCGTCCATTCTAAATACTCTTAGAATGCTGTCAAAGTACCCTGATTGGAAAACCACCCAAATCTAGATCTAAAACCATAGATCTAGTAACCAGTATGTCTGATATAATGTACAAGTCCTTTGTAGAGAAACCACTGTGTGACGACCAAAGTATAACCGATCGTAGTATAGGAATATCACTTCCTACTACCTTCTCAACAGATCCATCCCCTATTCTGATGACGTCAAACCTATGACTGTCACATCAGAAATAGATGATCTATCTCCGCTATATCTGCTTTAGTCTATAAATAGACATCAGCCTGATGTCCACCAATGCTTCCGTTGCTCCCACTGACTACGACAACCCTCTGGCAGAGTCATATAGACGTGCACTTCTAAAGCTAGTTTAGAACGACGCTATACTCATCCTCCTGCCGGGTCTCGCAGCCTGGAACAACAACAATGGCAAGTGTGGGTAAACAATAACTTCCCTGTCACCGTCCTTGAGGCTACCGGAGTACCTCTCGGGTGCCTGAAGTTACCCACCTTATCTGCGGAGTGGCCAATGGAATGTCAAATCAGATTGAATCTTTAGGTTCCTTATCAAATCTCCAGCAATCATTTGCGGTTCTGGAATCACTTCCAGTTCTACCATACTCCCACTACTGTTTTTGAAAAAATCCATTTTTAATAAAATTGTGGCGAGTCTAGAACAATATTTCTATTGATCTGCCAGATGGTAGAAAGTCAACCCTCGTCATAGCCTGGGTCAACCCACAAACAGCCATTACAGAAACGTGCCTTGAGTTGTCCAGAGTCTGGTTTTAATCATAAGCCGGACAACTCCCCGTACCTTAACAACGTTAAGTTATGAACTGTTCCATATCCAATATAGAACCAGAGGCACTGATTTAATTGAACCAGATTCAAATCATGCAGCTATCTCCAGTGCATGTCAACTAAATGGAAGAGAGGCCGATCAACGTTACTCAACTTAGGAGTACTTCCAATTATGAGTAACCTGAAAGAGAAGCTAGTTCTCTTAATCATTACTATCAACTGAATACCATACATAAGTATCTACATCTTCGATCACCTTGAAGAATCCCGGTACTTGCAATACTTGGTTCTCTACTTTACTCTTATACCTATAACTCCTGAAAACTTAGACCATGTGTTTCTACGAAACACATGTCTAAGAACTAGAGAAGTTAAAAGTAAACAGAATATAGTACGGGGACCAACCCCTCTGTCCTAATGGACACTGGACAATATACAATACTCTGTATAAGTCCCTTGAGTCTAGTGACTCATTCACTGTGTGTCGTAAGTTGAAAACTGTACTTTTGGTTAAGAAGAATTACACCGCCGTTCAATGCTCCTTACCTAACCATCCACCGATATAGGTAAATGTCATAGACATAATTTCAAAAAGTATATCTCACTCTATAAAAATAGACGTACAGATATATCAATTTGAAATTGGTGCACAACAATGGATATTCAAAACCAAATATTTGCCGACCGGCAAACAACCCAGGTGGCTTCCTCAAATATCACCAATTCCAACGAATCCCGATATAATGAGGATGGTCACCTAATTCCCAATAACTTACTCCCACTCATCATCTGTAAAACCATACAGATGTGAGAATCATACCTGGCAAATACATACCCTGGAGCAAGTGTCTAATTGGGAAATCAGTTTTCTTTTAACAGTACACAGTGAAACTGAAACATTGAAATGTTTCGATGGGGTATCCTGGTATTCCTAGTAATGTCTCTTCCATTATCCAGATTCATAGCTATAACCGTATAATTCTTTGCCACCTCTCCAAATCCCTTTATATGTCTTTAGTCATTACCTTCTGCACACCCCTTAGGCCAAATGGTTTTCTTCCTTCCCTACCGTTCGGCACCAGCCTATGGTTTGGAAGAAGACTATCCAATAAGCATAATGGGTGTACTGTCCTAATCCTAGGAGCACTCGCAATGCGAGAGAAGGTGAAGATAAAAGACAACCGAATAAACCTTATTCCTATTTCTCCTGGACCAGAATCCATCCCCGAACTGGAACAAGTTCCTTTCGAGTTCGTATATAACCATACGATGGAGTATCCAAATAAACTGTGGATCTTCGTAGTGATACGGAGTGTCCTGGAGAAATACAAAGGTGATTTAGGATTGGCGAAGAAATACTTGGTTTGGTCGTGAATATCAGTCGCAATTTACTTTGCCCTCTTACTAATCCCTTACTTTGTCTTAATCTTAATACCTTCTGCACACCGTTTAGGATAATTGGTTTTCTTCATTCCCTACCGGTCGGCACCAGCCTAAGGTTTGGAAGAAGACTATCCAATTTGCGTAATAGGTGTACTATCTCCTAAACCAAGGAGTACTCATAACTTGAGAGAAGGTAAAAGGGAAAAGACAACTGAATAATCCTATCCGTTTTCTCCAGAACCGGAAACCATCCTCGAATTCCTTCGAGTTCGTATCTAACCATACGATGGTTTTGTCCAATGGAAGTGGACGTTCGTAGTAATACGGGGTGTCCTGGAGAAAAGGGTAAAAGTAGGAGTGGCAATGAGGTCTGCAACTCTGACAATCCAAAAGCCAGTGTTAAGAAGGTTCGGTCAACTTGGTCATTGAGTCATAGTCTAGGGTCGGGTCAATGGTCGCTGCCAGAGAGAGAGAGAAAAGAAACACTCAGCGTGCACTCTATCCTAGATCAGAATGGTTACCAATTTATCTAATCTGGAAACCTCCCACTGTACCTCAAATTCTCCTCCAAACTTGAAAGAAGAATTAGTCCGGGTCACCCGAGGAGTAAACCAACTCATCAGTGGGAATCGGGATCCAACTCTCATCGCATGATAACGTGACGGAATCCGCTCACGGTATCATACTCCAGAAGGTATGGGCATATCTGGCAAGTTTCAGTACTTTTGAAACTCCCGATGTGGATTTTTGCCCCATGCTCTTATGACCTTGGCGTGAGGTCAAAATATCATAAGTCACATGTCAAGTTCTTCCCATCATTATCCAGGTTAATTTGAACCCACCCGTACATACCCTTGACGTAGGCCAAAATAGTAGTACGACTGTCCCAAGCCAACGCATCTATCTATGCTACAGATAAATATCCGGCAGCTACCAATCACTATGCCTTGGCGTGAGGTCAAAATACATAGCTTGAATACTACCGAATATTTAACCGAAATGATGGAGGGCTATAAATGGTTTCTGGCGAAAACCTTTAACGTAATGAACTTGATATCGCTGAAGGAATGGATAGCTTTATAAAAATATAATGACGAAAACCTTTACTAAAGAGGTCACTCCCGGTGAAGGGATCTCGGCTCTTTCCCCGTAGAATGGGGTGCAGGATATTCCAAATGAATACCACGATGCAAAGCAAAAGTAATCGGCTATAGTGAAGTTAATGCCCTGACGCAAACTTCTGTCCAAGGGGTCACTCCCGGTGAAGGGATCTCGGCCCTTGCCTCGTCGACTGAGGAGCAGGATATTCCAAATGAATACCACAATGCAAAACAAAAGTGAACGTCCTTGCAATAACAGCTTTTTGAAAAGTGTTCCAACAACATCAGAATAGGTTTGTTTTAACTTGCATTGATCCGAATAAACGCAGTCCCATCAATTGATCACACCAATAAAGAACGAAAATATACTGACGTACGTATATGCCATCCGCATTCGCCACTGGGTCCCGTCATCACCCGTTAGGTTAGCTTACTAACGGCAGAGCGGGGACTGGACTAGCGCGGATGAAAAACATATACAACATCTACTAATATATATACCAATATATTATATTCGCTCAAGGCGTGATAAAATGCAACATCACAGAAATGTACAGCATCACAGAACAATACAGATATCTGGGATCCCCGGGTTTCATAGAGCCACTACTGAAACCCGACGTTCCCCTGGTCGTGTGGATAGCCTGTGCAATGAAAACCTAGACCCCTACGGGCGCGGCAAGTTACCCGCCAAAACCTGAAGCGAGGCAGCCCCCTTCAGCGCCGTGAATGGACCACCCAGCACTTCACGGAATCCGGTAACTTGGGCACCCCTCCTGGGTCAACATGTACCCCCTACGAGTGCGGCGAATAGCCCGCCAATTCCAGAGTGAAGCCCCCTCCGTCCCAATGCCATGAGATGCGGGCTTGTTGCCCTCCAGAACCCGGCTATCCGTGCACTCCACCGCGGGGTAATCCTAGTACAGAAAGTAAAATATACATACACCGGGTACATCGACCGCAACCAGGTCGTTCCCCAAAAGAATAATACAAACAGGCAGTGACGGCAGTCCACATGTCGGACGCTCGCCCCGCAATATCAAATGTACATAATACAACCACAACTGTACAAGCATTGCATCCAGGCTATCCCCATGACCGATCCGCAACATCACAGCAAAATCACAAAACATCAACGTGAAAGTCACGTTCGCAAATCCGTCTAACCGGGCTATAGCAGTTAGACCGGATTTACCGATCGAGTGATATTCACGGTCGCAGATATAATGTAAATACTGTGAAAAATGTGTTTAAAATATCCGATCGATCAAAAATTAACAAGTGGGCCCCCAAGCAATACTGTAGCACTCACAGAAAATCTGGGCCCAATTTTAATCTTCCAAAACCCCTAAAATAAGCCCAGAAGCCCACTGGAAAAATACGACGCAGTGAAGACATCAATGTGCGGCGGAACCGCGGCCCAAGGGGGGGTTTGGCCGCGGTTCCGCGCTTAGATAGTCGACTGAATGTGTCGAATTTTCCCAGTAGTCTTAGAATTTCCAGTACATTAGTTTTCTTCAACCTGAAAAATTTTTCGAGCAAGAAAAAATTCAACAGAAAACTGATGTGAGGAAAAATGTAGATTTTGGAATTTTGGTCGATCGGAAATGCAAAACACATCAAACGAAGCTAGACGAAGTTAATGGCGAGGCTCTGATACCACTATAAGTGCACGGCGGCGCCCCGGCCGTCAATCCGACGCCGGAATGCAGAAACGGTGATAAACTTTAATTTTGCGGACTTAGCAAACCGGCACCACCGCGCACTAAACCCCGGATCGGGCCATTAAACTAGATCTAGCAAAGTACAAGAAAGGGAAGAGATATACCGAATGATCCAAGTCCTTCGGTCTTCGTCTCCACTCCGATCTCCCGCGGACGCTTCGTCCTTCATCTCCTCGTTGTCGCCTCTTCGCCGGAAGGGCACCACATCGCCTGCATCTTTTACGGGCTCCCACCTCAATACCGAGGCAACTCAGGCGCGAAGTAGGCTAGCCGACGCGTCCAAGATTTGCTGTAGAATATGTAGGGTTGAAGCTATGTCTCATTTGGGGTTTGTTGCCATTTGAAAATGATGGAGGAAACAAGATAAGAAAAATGGTGCTTGCATTTTTCTAGCATGAAATGAGATCAAGAAAATGAAACTCTCAAGAATGAAAACTCTCATCTTTTTCTTTTTTTTTTTCTCAACCATGAAAAACTTATCATCTTAGAAATGGTGGAGGAAAGAATATGAAGCATGAAGGGAGGTGATGGTATGAGCACAAGTGGTGACCACATCCAAAACATCATCATCACAAAACACAAATCAATCCTAATCCTTTCTCATCTCATTAAAGCAAAGGAAAAGACTAAGAAAGAATCAAAATGATGGTTGAAAAGAAAAGATTCCATCATATACAAAACAATTGCAAGAAACTCCCTCCACAATTGTTATTTGCAAACTTGCAAATAACCCCCTCCATCGGAAAAGTCCGGCCGGGAAAGAACAAAGGAAAACCGGCCGGAACGGAATGCAAACTGGCAACTCCAGAAAACTGGTCCCGCAATAAATTACAGGAAAACCCCGATACTGTGCATACACACCCGCATCTGTATTCCGTCCGGATACAAATGCAATGAGACAAAACTACACTATCAAATACTAGGATCCGGCTTAAGCCAAAGCCGGCTAGTAAAAACCGTCCGATCACGATCCGTGCAATACCGCACGTATCTGATCGAACCCTACCATATCTCCATACGGCCTCTACAGCGTTTCGCCCGAAAGCTTGAGTAACTGTAAGTCTGGTGGACTCTAAAGACTCATCAATACTATGGCTGTGGATTTAACCACTAGCACGTCAGAGGTATAAGCCAATACGTGACGGGCCACCAGCTATTGACCAAAAGGGACGTCGATGAGCGAACTCATCCTGACACCCTACTGAGCCTGTCAGTGACAATATCCGTACAGTCCGGTCCGTTCGTCTATGAGCATCGCATGGCGGGCCTAGGGGGTTGGTAAAACTCAGACCCCCAAAAGCGGTACAATTCGTGTGGGAGTGTAGCCCAAAACACCCTGAGATACTACTGGAATACCTACCAGTAAATCTCCTGCCTTGGCCAAGGTCTTCGTGTAATGACTCTCCTAGACACAGCGCGACCTCACCCCCAATACCGGGAGAGACGAACCCCTGAAGATCCGCTCACTGCCTCCATGTGGCTCAGGACTGTACCCAACTAAAACCTGTTTGCACGACTCCTTTGAGCCGTGGTAGGGTAGTAATCAAAGTACAGTGGGAACTCACACGAGACAAATGACGATCCCCAGGTCGATGAACTAACCTGTACACATGTCACTAGGGAACTGCTATCTGACGTCAGGTATAAGACCAACTAGCATGTTCCCGGCGAGTCATGTCCTGTGTACTCATAACCCAATGAGCACCTGTATACATCTTAGGTGAACCAACTGACACCAGTGGCTTGTGAGACCGGCCACCGCCCCTCGTCGGGGTCTCGACTGTATACACTAGTCTACTCTGGAGTATCGATGCCCTGTCTCGAAACTCCTACGACTAGGGACCTTTTAAGGATGTGCTTACAGACTCCAGCTCTCACTTATATGATCGCCCTCATACTGCTGGTAGTCAAGCAAGAATCCTAGGGGCTCTATCAACGTGCAATAGCGACATGTCAGGTCACCTAAAGCAGTACACGATGATAAAGGTAAACCAGATAGCATACTATCATCTCGAGTAAGACTGTCCTACCGGGATAGGTCCTCCCTCAATCATTGCAATCACGTGCCTGTGATCCAATAATTGACTCTGAGGGCACTATCTCCAACAGTCTTTACGACCATCTGCCAGATCTCATAATCGTGGAAGGCAGTAATAGCAAGAAGGACCCGAATGGATTTCTGCATAGCTACTGGAGAAAAGGTTTCGTCATAGTCCAAACCAGGGCTTTGAAGGAAACCATTTTCAACAAGTCTAGCCTTATAGGTTTCAACCTGTCTATCTACACCAATCTTCTTTTTGAAGATCCATTCGCATCCTACGGGTTTTACCCCATCTGGAGCAACGTCCAAAGTCCGTACTTTGTTAGTGTACATAGACTCCATCTCGGTCCGCGTTGCTTCCTGCCATTTTACTGAGTCACCACTCTGAATGGCTTGCTGGAAGCTAGTAGGGTCATCTTCATCAATGACACAATCCTCTCTATCCCCATCTATGAGAAAACCGTAGTATCTCTCAGGCGGATGAGACGGCTTACTACTCCTGCGGAGTGGAGTCGGGATGTCCTGTTCTCCTGAACTTTCTGGTTCTTCCAAGCTTTCAGTAATAGCTTGTGGTCCTGGAATTTCTTCCAGTTTTATTTCGCTCCCACTTGTATCCTTTTCTAAAACTTGCTGTTGTAAAAATTGGGCATTACGAGAAACAAAAACCTTTTGTTCCTCTGCGGAATAGAATAGATATCCCTTGGAGTTGTTTGGATATCCCACAAACTTAAACTGTACTGATCGTGCCTCGAGCTTGTCCGCATGCTGTTTTTTAACAAAAACCGGACATCCCCAAATCTTCAGATATTGAAGATAGGGTTTCTTCCCACTCCACATCTCATATGGGGTGGTAGGCACTATCTTGGTAGGAACCCTGTTCAGAAGATATGCCGCTGATTCTAGCGCATATCCCCAAAATGATCGCGGTAACTCAGCGTTACTCATCATGGAACGAACTATATCCAATAGGGTTCGATTCCTCCTTTCCGATACACCGTTATGTTGTGGTGTGTATGGAGGAGTAGGCTGAGAGAGAATTCCATTCTCTTTTAAGTAACCCAGGAACTCGACACTTAAGTATTCACCACCTCGATCAGATCTCAGTGTCTTTATACTCTTTCCTGTTTGTTTTTCCACTTCATTCTTGTATTCTTGGAATTTCTCAAAGGCCTCGGATTTATGCTTCATTAAGAAGACATATCCATACCTAGAGAAATCATCTGTAAAAGTAATGAAGTAGGAATAACCACCTTGTGCATGTGTAGACATTGGACCGCACACGTCACTGTGTACGAGTCCTAAGAGCTCGCTTGCTCTTACCCTGTGTCCAGTGAACGGAGTCTTTGTCATCTTTCCTTTGAGACAAGATTCACAAGTAGCATAAGATTGATATTCGAACGGATTCAAATATCCATCTCTATGTAACTTCGTCAACCTTCTCTCATTGATGTGACCTAGTCTACAATGCCATAAGAAAGCCTGATTTATTTCTGGAGACTTTCTTTTAAGTGTGCTCTGGATATTGAAAACCAGAGCTTGATTTAATACGTACATACCGTTATCTAATGTACCGGACCTAATCATAACTTGATTTAGGTGGATGTTAACTACATCACTTACGAATGTAAAATCATATCCCTCTCTTGAAAGTGATGATACTGATATGATATTACATGTCATACTAGGTACATACAAACAGTTACGTAGAATCAATATATGCCCACTGGTCAAACCTAAGCGATATTCTCCCACGGATTCAGCGTTTACACTCATTCCGTTTGCAACTCTGAGAGACCAATCACCTACCTTTATAACTCTACGGTTTCTCAAAGCATGTATTGAATTACAGATATGAGATCCTGCTCCGGTATCTAGTACCCAGGAAGTAGAGTTAATTGACAAACAGTTCTTAATAACAAATACACTTGAGGCTGAAGCCACAACATACTTCGAATCCTGGCTACTGGCTTTGCTAGCCATGCAATCATTCTTCCAATGTTCATTCCTGTAACAATAGGAACGTCCCTCTTTTACTATATCCAGTCCCGAAACTTTTGCCTTTCTCTTTCCTTCTGCTTCCCTGGTTTCCTTCATGGTAGGAGACAGAGACTGTAGAATTAAGTCAGTATCTGACTTGTTTCTCAACGCGGTCTCCAGGTCCTGGAGCTCATCAATACAGCTAGTCATTGTAAGGACGTTGTCCCCTACAGATGACCCGTCAGCCAACCTCGCTTGAATTAATTCGTTCGAGGTTTCATATCTAGTGATATGAGATTGCTCTCCATATAAATCTTTGTTATGGAGAAAGATGGAAAATAAGTTCATCTTCTCGTGCTGCTTCTGGTATGCACCATCAACTGAAGCTAACACGAGGCACTTAGCTTTCGCTTTATATTTTTCCCTTGTCTGACGGATATCCATATCCGTGACAGAGGAAACTGGACCTGGGACGGCAGGATCTTGAGTAGTAATAGGGTGGTCCAGTTTGTCATAGGCAATGGACATCTGGACAGACTTTTGCCAGTCATATAAGTCAGATTCAGTCAATTTGTTATCTAGATGTAACCTAAGTGTGGTCACAAGGTCGCTGCAATTTAAAAGAGAGAGAAGAAAACTATTAGCATGATGCTCTTGCAAGTTTAGAGTGGTTTTTAATTTATCTAAACAGGAGGTTTCCCACTGTTTCTCGAATCCCTCCTCAAACCATAAAGGAAGAACTAGCCAGGACTATTCTCACCGTACAATACTTGCTTAACCGTTCAGCCAGGCTAGTGTCGATACTTCGAGGGAGGTTTTCCAACGCTTTTGCGAAGTTCCTTAATTAAATAACCTCTTTTCTCTAGGGGCGTAGCCCCGCTGACACCTTTCTAGGCACCTACTTGGTTTATAGCATTGATCGTTAAGTGACGAATCTCCTGATAAGTAGTATATACTCACAGTAGGATCGGGATCCAAAATATCATCGTATGATAATGTTGAAGGAATCCTACCAACATTCATCATACTTCAAAATGGTATGCATCTCTCTGCAAATTTCAGTTTCTTTAGAAATTCCCGATATTGAGTTTTGCCCCATGCTCTTATAACCTTGGCGTTGGTCAAAATGTCGTAAGTCACATGTCAAGTTCTACCCATCATTGTCCTAGTTAATTTGAACCCATCCGTACATATCCCTGACGTTGGCCAAATGATAATACAACTGTCCCAAACTAACACATCTATCTATGCAAACAAATGAAATACTCCAGCAGCTACCAAACACTATGCCCTGGCGTTGGTCAAATGCATAGCTTGAATACTACTGAATATCCTAATGAAATGACGGAAGGCTACGAATGGTTTTGACAAAACCGTGAACGTAGTGAACTTGATATAATCGAAGGAACCTGATACTTTTTAAAAGGAGTGGTTAAAGCTCCGTAATTAAAAATTTCTGATCTTTTAAAATAACCGAGTGGTTTCTTTTAAATTTGTTCCAATGATTAAACTTTGGTTTATTTTCTTTGCATTATTATAATGCGTCCCATCATTAATCTTATCATTGCAGAAAACAACGAAAATACCACGTCCTCTTATGCCATCCGCATTCGCCACAGGGTCCCGTCATCACCCGTAAGGTTACTTAACTAACGACAGAGCGGGGACTGGGCTAGCGTGGGTATAAAACATAAGTGACGTCTAATAGCTATTTATATATAGATATTGTACATTCGTCAGACGCAATAATAAGCATTCCAGATCACAGATAAACTTTATTGGATATGCAAGCAATCCGCATTTCTTTTGAGCCTGCAAGGAAAGACGGATTACATAGTTGTGATGAATAGCCATTACCCCACCCTGGACCCCTACGGGTACGGCAAACTACCCGCCAAGTACCAGAAGTGAAGCAGTTTGCCTCAACACTTCAAAATACCCGGTAGTTTGTGCACCCCACCTTGGGTCTATGCTTGGAGCAAAAACAGTAAAAAGAACTAATACAACGGTGGCTACAACCGCAACCTGGATGTGCCCCACAAAATAATATTACAACTTATTACAATTACATCGAATGAATTAATACAATAACCCATCACAGAACCCGGCTAATCATCACAACAATCCAATACAGTTTATATACACAAACAGTCAAAAATAACATCACAGATATGTGCAACCACCTATCAACCGATATACTAGTAGTTAGGGGAGGTTTACGAACACATAAAACATTACAGATAAAGATCCAATTAGCAAATAGTTTAGAACATCGATCGATTACCTTGATCCGTGTCTACCCTAAAAATCAAATCAGCACAGAGGCAACCTGGGTAGAAAAAGAACGTACAAGAAAATAGAAAACCAAAAATTATGAATTACTGTGAAACTCCGAGTCAACTCGGCGTTGGCTCGGCGGCGGAACCGCGGCAGAAGCTCTCTATTGCCGCGGTTCCGCGGCCGTTTTGCCGAGTTAGAGGCTCGTATTTTTCCAGTATTCATAAAATTCCCTGCTGTGAATTTTAAGGTATATCAAATAACTTTTCAGACACTTTTAAAATTAACAGCAACTAAGGATTTTGGTTTTTCGTATTTCGTATTTTCCGTCGATCGAACTTCTAATCAGTTGCTAACTGATTGAAAGAATTAAAGTTAACCGCAATCAAGACGGTGTCGCTACGCAGCTAGCCGGTTGAGCACGGGTCGATCCACACGGAGATGGTTGTATGTCCTTTCGAGTTTTAGACGAGTCAATAAAGAATTTATATGTGTTTGTTCAAGTCTATCCTATGTGTTTTATTTGCAAGTATAAAGTTGTTAAGGAAAAGATACGAGATTGTAAGCTAAAGAAATCCGTACTCAAATCCTTTGAGCCGAGTCTTGACCAATTGAAGCTAGAACAATCGGCAACAACGTGGATTAGGGGGATTTAAGTGTGGTATTCGTGGAATACGGCTTATTTCCCCTTGTCCTTCCGTTCTTGTCTCTTGCTTTCGCCTCCGGCCAAACCGAACGTAACCGGTCGCGGTTAGGAATCACCATTACCTTGTTAGGGTAGGATGCCTAACGGAGCGCTTGCGTATGGTTTGGGCGGAGTTCAATGGAAAATAACGGGAAAAGGAAAATGAGAAAAGAAAATCTTAACTTACAATACCGTATTTATTCTTAACAATGATAATTACAACCATTCACAAAAACGAACCAAAAAGAGAGAACAAAAAGAAAAGAACAAAGAAAAGAAAAGATTACAAACAAGTAATTAAAGTGCATGGAATTAAATTGCAAGTAAGTAAAGCAAGAATGAAAAATGCAAGAAAGTAATTACAAGAACCATAGAACTCAAAACAAGTATGGGATCAATAGCCAACCCTTAAACTTGCAAGCTCAATCAAGACGTTGCAAGATCAAGAGAAGGGTAAAGAACTCATGTGAAATGAAGCACTAATGAGAGAACAAAATGATACAACCCCTTGAGACCAATGACCAAAGCTTAAACTTGCAAGCTCACTTAAGAGGTTGTAAGATCAAGTTAAGGTAGAGAGCTAAAGGGGGAAGCTAAGCAAAAAGAATGATACAAAAACCCTCATCTTTATTCACATCCACTCAACACTCTCACTACATTTCCACGGAGGAAGAATGAAGAAGAAGAAGAAGAAGAAGAACTAAAACTATACTAAAGTGGCTAAAAGAATGGACCCCTTGGTTTGGCTCAGTTCTGGGGTATTTATAGGAAGGGAACTGGAAATCTAGGACAAGAATCTGCTCCTAAATGAATGTACCAAAATGCCCCCAAAAAACGACAGAACGAGGAGTCTATACGGCCGCGGAACCGCGGCCTAAGCATGCTTATGCCGTGGTTCCGCGGCCCATTTGGGGAGTTGGGCCCTCAAATTATGGGTGCTTCCCTGGTTCTCTGTCCTATGTTATTCTACATATACCAAATTGCAGTTTGCTTCCACAGTTGCATCAGATTTGCAATGGTCCAAAGTGGCAACAAAAATAATACTTTTGACCTTTTCTCACTCGAGCTCCACGCACCCATTGATTCTTGTGCTGCCCTTCTCGTGCTCTGTGCTTGTCCGTGACACGAATGACCGCTGTCATATGTCTTGTCTCTGGAACCTGTACGCAGCACTGGACGGATATGGATGACCGGAACCCGGCTTTTATCTGCTGTCAACAGATGTTCTGTATTTGGTGTAACTGTGGAGATTTTGTCTTGATTTGCAATATTTGTACTGGAAACCTGTAATCTGTAAATATGTAGCAAACACGGATTAAAAGCACCTACCTATAAACACACGAGCATAAGAATGGGCGGTATAAAATGCAGTATTCTGTTATGAACAAATACCCCCAAACATAACTTTTGCTCGTCCCGAGCAAAACCAATTATTCACAAAAATGAATCCTAACCGCACTTTCGCAGGGAACGCGATTGCACTGAGCAAGTGCAACAAGCCGTTAAACCTCTAGGTGTCCCTAGTAGGAGGAGTGTTGTCTCCTGAGGGTTTTCAGCGGATTACACCCACAAAATCCTGTCAAGCTAGTGTCATAAGTTAACATCGATTCTACTCCTACAGTTTAGTATTTACGTTAGAAATTCTATCATCCTAAGTTAGAAATATCCAACCCTTATGTTTCACACCTCCTATCTATTTAACCTTAGATCATATACGTTCCAAAAAAGTTTAGAAAGATGTTGGTATCTCCTGAGTTTTCCTTCTAAAGTGCGTTCTTAAATCAGAGATTTTTATCAACTTTACAGAAAACACAAGTCTTATTCTTTATTTCTATCTTTTATCCAAACATCGATTGTATACCCCTACGTGTGTGTATATTTGCACCCTTACACTCAAGAATTCAATTCAAGCTATAATACCCTTGCCCTAATACCTAATACTACTTCTTTTCATTAAGGATGGACGGATTTGCTCACACACCTTTCATGCGACTATTAATGCTTCTTGAGGCACTAACGGCCGATTACTGAATGTGTGAACTTTAAAACCAAAATAGCAGTTTCCAGGTCTTGACTTTATTCTATTTTCCTTTTACTTTTTTTTTCTTTTTTCTTTTTCAAGACCGGATATATTTTTCAATAATGCTCTTTTGGTGTTTAGCTTTAAATACAGTTTTTTCTTTCATACTAGGCTTTCAGGCAAGAGTATTTCTAGGTATCCTCTACTATCCCAAGTTTCAAGGTGCGTGTAAGTGCAGTTTGTAGGGTATATACTTTCTAAATTTGAACACAAGAAAAGAAACTATTTTTCAGACTTATCCTCCAGTAAAGCTTCAATACTTTCCCTTCATCTTGACTTAACTCAAGAACTGAACTCAAGATTACCTATTTCTCAAAAAAAAACTGTAAGGACGTATACTTACCAAAGTTAGACAGAATGAGGGTTATTTTTAGGGTTTTTAATTCCTAAGCCTAGGAGTTAGTTATTTCTAATATATCAACTAAACTTTCAGAATAAAAATCTAAGTTACCCTATTAGCTAACTTGACGACAAAGTTTTTATATTTTTTGGAAAATTTTCAATTTTTGTGGGTTTTTAATAGGGTATGCAAATGCAAAATATACAAATGAATGCGAAGGAAGAAAGCTTACCGAGCACACCCTCAAACTTAAACTTGACAGTGCCCTCACTGTCAGGCTACACCAAGAGGATCAAAATTGTCGGCGCTCCCTAAAAACAAATTATATACAAAAAAAAGGAAAACAAAAAAATATATACAAAAAAGATGTCCCCCCCAAACTTAAGTAAAACAGTGTTTCCACTGTTAAGCGTTGAAATTCAGGATTAGGGGGGAAAGAGAACAGTATCAAGCTATACAAAGCCTTACACAGGCCAAAAGTTAGTACCAACCATTCAAATATCCCATCATGATAAAGCAGTGGCTGGTGAAAGAAGGTGAAGAGGTAAGAAATGGAGACTACGCGAGACCGTATGGAGATAGAAGCGGGATACGGTCTCGGTATATGAGAAGAAGAATGGTGGAAGGGAGAAAGAAATGGAATACGAACTTGAGGGTGGAAATGGATTGAATAAATTAGTACAATCTGTAATGATCGATGTGAAAAGACGGATTGTACTAATCTATCAATATGGAGAGAAATTGGGTCAAATCCCTCAAGATTCGTAAGAAACCATAGGTACGCCGAACTTGGTAAACCAGACACAGGAAGTGAAAATGATACGGGTTCTTGCAAGGTCGGAACGATGGAAAGGATGGAGGGAAGTGGTTGAGGAAGGGTATCGGTTAAGGGTTCTGGAGGGTGTACACAGTTAGTGAAAGGAACAGGATGAATTGGAAAATCCGACTCATCATCTAGAACTGTTTCATCCTCAAAAATATCCTCAAAATTCTCCTCAAAGTTAAGCTCATCCATGCATATTTCATCAAAGTCCAGACGCATATGGGGTTCGGGAAAAACATTTAATGACCCGGGATGATGAATTGGAGAGAAAAACTCAGTCAAATCTACAGGTTCATCATCCAAAATAGTCCCAACATCAATATCCTTAAACAAGTGAAAGTCAATTTTCTCAGACACCTCATCAAAAGCATGGATTTCAATCAATTCAGGTTCTAAGATGGAGGTGTAGAGGTCAAAAGGATTGGGTGTGGTTTCACTTGGAAGGGACCCTTCACAATCAGGTAAATCAAACACTACAAAGTCGCATAACTCATTAATCATTCTATCTTCAATTGATAAAGCATGTGGGATACTCGATAGACTTTCAAAACAGGAGTTGTGGGATTCAATTTGGGACGGGTAGGTTTGATTTGGAAGGGGGTACATCTCACTCTCCCCACTCAAATTCACAGCCTGTCCTGCCGCTTCTTCATACATTGGAAAATTTGGAGCTAGTTGGAAACTAGCTACCGGGTCAGTAGGTTGTATGAGAGCGGCCATGGACGCATTCAAATCCATCATCTGTTGGTTTGACGCTACCCTAAAGTCTTCCAAAGACTGTTCCAGACTAGACATGGGTTGTGAAGGGGTTTCAGTAAAAGATTCAAAGTTGTTTGGATACTGAAAATTCCCAAAAGGCTGTGTAGAAGCAATGTCTAGGGAAGGTGCAAAAGTTGGGTAGGACTGGTAGGAATTGAATGGTTGGACAGGGGTAGGATCAACAGTTGGATAAGAAGGTGAATGAAATTGTTGATCCCAAGAATTTGAAGTGGTGAAAGGAGTGAAAGATCGGCTACGGGATTGTTCAATACGTTCAGCGATGGACAAAGGACGACTTGCAGAAGGGGTATCAACATAAGCGGGTGCGGGAGGTTGAAAAGGTTGATACAAAGTGGAATGAGGAGTGCAAGTGTTTGTCCTAGACGCTGCTATGCGATCTTTCAGTGAAACTTTGGGCATGGAGGGGTCGTTCGATGTTCGGCCAAAGCAAGAACCGTAAGAAGTAATGTCTGGTTGTGGGTACCAAAGTTCGGCAAGAGTTTTGCAAGGTAGAGTACCCATGATATGAAGAGAGAAAGAAAGAAAGGCAGAGAAAAGGAGGGGAAAAAGAATGTGATATTTTTTTTAGTTATTAAAAGAATGAAATATACAAAAAAAATATGGACAAAAACAATCACGACACAAAAATACCACACACCTAATCGTTCTAGGGTTCACCTAGGTCAACTAGACCTGCTCCAGAACTTGATTGTCGAAGTAAAACTGTGTCGAGAAACGGGCTCAAGATACACTGATCACGAGGCCAGGTAAGTGCAGAGATAAGGGGAGGTTTTCCAACGCTTTCGCGAAATTCCTTAATTAAATAACCCTTTCTCTTTTGGCGGTTTCGCCGTTAACACTTTCCTAGACACCCCGTAAACAATATACCGTTAAGCGAGGTTCTAAACACAGTTAACTTCTCCTAGTGAGCGCGAAGTCCTTAAGGCTTAAAGTCTAATTTCTTTTAAAATTTGTGCGGGTAAACGTTATGCTCAAGTTCGTGATTTGTGGGCCACGGAAAGGATGATGAAATCCTTTACCGTAGATTGTGGGGTTCGCTTGCCCTTAAGTCCGTATTAATGTATGCAATGCGCAATTCAATAAAAATTCTATAAAGAATCAAACAATCGTTTTTTAGTTTAAGCGCGGCACTGCAACAAATACGGGTTAGTCATTTTTTAGCGTTTGCTAGCGAACTTGCAAAGAATCCTGCAAAGAATTGTATATTGGATGCGTCGGATTTGAGAAGAAGGTGTTAGTAGAGTACGTACCGTTAAGTTTTTGGGTTAGGAAACCCCCGTTGAATCAAATCCGGTAAGCTTGGAAATTTTGCTTGCGCGGGTCAAACTACCCGGATCTTTGGCACTGTACTTCGTAATCACCTTAACTTTGAACGTACACTTTGCTCCCACAATCGCAGTTTGCAAATTCGCAAAAATCTGAACTCTTGCCCACAAAAATTATCAAAAATAACAAAAAGATTTTTTTAATTTTTTTATTTTTATAAATATATACAAAAAGAATATTAACCCGAATAACGAGAAAGAAAATACGCTACCGTCTCCGCGGCAACGGCACCATTTGATTGAAAGAATTAAAGTTAACCGCAATCAAGACGGTGTCGCTATGCAGCTAGCCGGTTGAGCACGGGTCGATCCACAGGGAGATAGTTGTATGTCCTTTCGAGTTTTAGACGAGTCAATAAAGAATTTATATGTGTTTGTTCAAGTCTATCCTATGTGTTTTATTTGCAAGTATAAAGTTGTTAAGAAAAAGATACGAGATTGTAAGCTAAAGAAATCCGTACTCAAATCCTTTGAGCCGAGTCTTGACCAATTGAAGCTAGAACAATCGGCAACAACGTGGATTAGGGGGATTTAAGCGCGGTATTCGTGGAATACGTCTTATTTCCCCTTGTCCTTCCGTTCTTGTCTCTTGCTTTCGCCTCCGGCCAAACCGAACGTAACCGGTCGCGGTTAGGAATCACCGTTACCTTGTTAGGGTAGGGTGCCTAACGGAGCGCTTACGTATGGTTTGGGCGGAGTTCAATGGAAAATAACGGGAGAAGAAAAATAAGAAAAGAAAATCTTAACTTACAATACCGTATTTATTCTTAACAATGATAATTACAACCATTCACAAAAACGAACCAAAAAGAGAGAACAAAAAGAAAAGAACAAAGAAAAGAAAAGATTACAAATAAGTAATTAAAGTGCATGGAATTAAATTGCAAGTAAGTAAAGCAAGAATGAAAAATGCAAGAAAATAATTACAAGAACCATAGAACTCAAAACAAGCATGGGATCAATAGCCAACCCTTAAACTTGCAAGCTCAATCAAGAGGTTGCAAGATCAAGAGAAGGGTAAAGAACTCATGTGAAATGAAACACTAAGGAGAGAACAAAATGATACAACCCTTTGAGACCAATGACCAAAGCTTAAACTTGCAAGCTCACTTAAGAGGTTGCAAGATCAAGTTAAGGTAGAGAGCTAAAGGGGGAAGCTAAGCAAAAAGAATGATACAAAACCCTCATCTTTATTCACATCCACTCAATGCTCTCACTACATTTCCATGGAGGAAGAATGAAGAAGAAGAAGAAGAACTAAAACTATACTAAAGTGGTTAAAAGAATGGACCCCTTGGTTTGGCTCAGTTCTGGGGTATTTATAGGAAGGGAACTGGAAATCTAGGGCAAGAATCTGCCCCTAAATGAATGTACCAAAATGCCCCCAAAAAACGACAGAACGAGGAGTCTATACGGCCGCGGAACCGCGGCCTAAGCATGCTTATGCCGCGGTTCCGCGGCCCTTTTGGGGAGTTGGGCCCTCAAATTATGGGTGCTTCCCTGGTTCTCTGTCCTATGTTATTCTACATATACCAAATTGCAGTTTGCTTCCACAGTTGCATCAGATTTGCAATGGTCCAAAGTGGCAACAAAAATAATACTTTTGACCTTTTCTCCCTCGAGCTCCGCGCACCCATTGATTCTTGTGCTGCCCCTCTCGTGCTCTGTGCTTGTCCGAGACACGAATGACCGCTGTCATATGTCTTGTCTCTGGAACCGGTAGCAGCACTGGACGGATATGGATGACCGGAACCCGGCTTTTATATGCTGTCAAAAGATGTTCTGTATTTGGTGTAACTGTGGAGATTTTGTCTTGATTTGCAATATTTGTACTGGAAACCTGTAATCTGTAAATATGTAACAAACACGGATTAAAAGCACCTACCCATAAACACACGAGCATAAGAATGGGCGGTATAAAATGCAGTATTCTGTTATGAACACTAACAAGCTAGTAGTGGTTTAGTTGGCTCTGATACCACTCTAAGTCCATGTCACGCACCCTACGAACTTGCGGGGAGGTGGAATATATGAAAAACGATAATCAAAGTTTCGTAACATGGACTTGAGCGCATGAATCATAATCTAAACCATTGCTAACTTTATACTAGAGGTTTAACTACTCGGATACGAAGTTATACCTCACGTTACATGTCCTTCGGGTCTTCATCGCTGTTCTCCACTCCTCGTAGGCTCCTTGGAACATCGGCAACTTCACGGCCTCCTTGAATCAAAGACGATCCACCCTCAAGCTCCTACGCCAAGCTTGATCTCAAACTTGAGATAACTATGTTGCTTAAAGTGCTAATCTAAGCTACCTAAAGGATATAGAGTGAGGTTATGGATGTTTTAGTCTAGCTAACCCTTGATCTCAACACATGAGAGGTTAGGGTTAGGGTTTGAAGAGAGAGTGAGCTTGAGGGGAGAGAAGGTGAAGATGTGAATCAAATGAGATAATGATGTATCATATTTTTTATGAAGCATTATTTATTTATCAAATAAACATATAAATGATTAATCAACCAAGCTTCATAAATATCTATGTGTGATTCATCTCCATGAGTCATTAAGCATTTATGATGCATTAATGACTTGGATGAATCACACAAATGAGTCACTAATCTCATTTAATGCAATGCCACCTTACCCCCTTAGTCACCACTCTTCTAGAAGGTTCCCGACAAATTACGAGAACGCCCCTACGATCCGTGAAAACACGTAAAAACTTTAGACTGTATAAATCCAATAACCCGATACTAGAATCTGGCTTAAACCAAAGCCGACTAGAAAAAACTGTCCGAACGCCGTACGTGCATAAACGTACGTACGCGTTCGAACCCATGTTGTAAAACCATACGACCTCTATATCGTTTCGCCTGGAGCAGGGAAACTCTCTGTGTGGGACTCTAAAGACTCGACACTACGCTGGCAGTGGATTTAACCACAGACCGCAAGCGGCACTAGCTATACGTAACGGTCCCCAGGTAGATATCGATAAGAAGGCTGATGATGAAACTCATCCGAACTCCCACTGAGCCTGATGTGACAATCTCCGTACAGTCCGGTCTCTTCGTCTAAGACTATCGCATATCAAGCCTAGGGGGCGGCAAGCGCCAGTCCCCTAATAGCTGTATAAGTCGTGTCGGAGCGAAGCCCATTACACCCTGAGAAGCTACTGGAACCTACCAGTATATCTCGCTTGCCCTGGCCAGGGACTTTGCGTAATGGCTCTCTGACACAGTGCGATATCATCTCCCAATACCGGGAGAGACGAATCCTATCTAACCGCCACTGCCTCCAAGTGCTCGGGACTGCACCAAACTGCTACCTGTTTGCACGACTCCTTTGAGACATGGTCGAGTAGCCATCTAAGAACAGTGGGACACACTCGAGGCGAAGTAGCAGTGTCAAGTCTGCGGACCATGCTGTACTCATGTCACCTGGGAACTTTTAACTGACGGTGGGTATAGTACCAACCAACAGTTCACCTATGAGTCCTGTCCGGTGTACTCGTAACCTAACGAGCACCTGTGCACTATCTCCAGTACGACGTACTGATGGCAATGGGACAGACCATTTCCCCAACTGGGATGAAAAGCCTACACACTAGTCTGCTCTGGAGTATTGATGCCCTGTCTCGATAATCCTGCGACTAGGGACAAGTATAGGATGTTGCTTATAGACTACCCAGCCCCCACTAGTGTGACTGCCATCACAACGCTGGTAATCAAGCAAAGAACCTATGGGCTCTACTAATATATATAAGTGATACGTCATAAGAAACATATGCACATATTAAAGTAGACTCAAACCAGGTAGCATACTACCATTTTTAGCAAGACTGTATATACAAATGTGAATATCCCAAGCTTCAATTAAGTAATATACAATCTAGTAGATACAATAATGGCCCCTAGGGCATATACACTAACATATATATCATAATCTCAGAACCGAGAAATCTCATGGTGGACGCATCGAAATATCATATCAAGAGAAACCGGGTTTTTAAAATAATGCATAATTTCATGAAACTTCCACGGTCCTCAAATCTAGAAAACATGAAGTAATGAACATGTATAATTGCATAGATCATTATATATGTGTACATATATAACAGCGTCCCATACCACTGATATATATATATATATACATATATATATATATATATATATCATATGAAATCCATATCTCAATGTGAAAATCCATGAATATAATATATGCAACATAAAACAGTAATATGAGCATATAAAGGAAAAACCGCTATTTAGCTGCAACAAGTTATTAAATATATCATGTGGTTCCTAATTTGTCTGAAATCCAACGCAACATCATATAAAGATGAACATGTAGTTATAACTAGGTATGCGTAACCATGCCGGTATAGCAAGATATGTGTATCTACCTATCAATAATGATTTAATACCCTCCAGGTATATGTGTATCTATATCATGATATACGGGTGCACATGTTGTTATGTATGCAAGATGTACATGTAGCTATATCTCATATGTGTATATACCTCTCACTAATGGTACAGTACCATATAGGTATATGGGTAGCTAGCATGTAGGCATGGCAAGGCATATGTGTAAGCATGTAGGTATACCGGTATGCTATATGTCCTATGCACAAAGGACATGAACAAATGTCTAAATGTTAGTAACCATACAATATCACATAGGTATGTATGTTGTGCGTGTTATGGCAATTATCGACGGTGTGTGTGGCATACAATCAGTACTCGTACGACATGAACCGTCCATAATAGTGTAGTGTCCAATGGGTACAAGTCTAAGCACAACAAGTAATAATATGCAATGAAGTCTATGCACAATCTCTATATATGCAAATAAACATGCGGCTAACATCATATCATATCTATCCCAGACGCCTAACGCCATGCAGGAGATTCCCCTGTAGATGTTAAATCTACTCACCACGATCCTGGCTAAGTAAAGGCAACCACTCGCTTCCCCTTCTTCGTAGCGTCCGAAGTCCTCGCCTGCGATCCTATAATTTCACAAACACAACACAAAAAGTGAAAAATCTTGCACCGACACAAAGACAAAGAAACGCAAGGATAACACCCACCAGATAAACAAACTGTGCACTTAGTGCACAAAACGCGCACGATATCGGTATAACCCTAGCTAGGATGATACAACCACCAAGCCTAGATCCCGATCATACTAATCGCGCATTCACAACACAATATATATCGCGGAATATAATATAAATAACGTCGCAACATAAAAAAAAAACCCACGCCTAAACTTTACCGAAATCTAGTAAGCAACATTTAATCATTTTAGCTCAAAACAACAAGTTTAACCCAAACTAGTAATCATAATAATCTCATAATAGATTGATTAAACCTCACAAACCCTTACTAGAATTTTAATCTCACTCAAATAGGATTTAGTAAAAGTTTAGTTTGCACTTAAGCTAATTAGATAATTAGAAAAATAACATTTAACAATCTAGCAACTAGGTTAAGTTTTCTTTTGTCTAAACTTCACACTTAACCATTTCACTAAACAAAACCCGAACTTGATTATCAAAAAGCATTTCTAGAAATTTCTAAATATGCAAATGAAAGCTTAAATTAACATCTAATAAGCTAACTTAAAGAATTTAACACAACAAATAATGATTAGGGTTAGAAATTTTATACCTCCTCAAGAACACAAATTTGCAACTAACTCCAAATTTAGTCCTCTAAAATGAAGTCTTTCAAGATGATCTAAGCTTGATTAGTGATGAAGAATATTAGGTATTGATTTATTTATGAGTTTGTATAATTATTTAGGGATTTTTGATGATTTATTTGGACTTGGAAAAGTGAAAATAGGGTCAAGAGAGATGAAGGGCAGCAAGGGAGGGGGTACTCGGCCAAGGAATAAAAGATGAGGAGGTTAGGAATTGTGTGGCAAAATCTAGTGCAAAACAACAATTAAAGCTCATTAATGCAAATAACATCTAAGCCACCTCATTTCTTTTCTTTAAAATTTCATTTTAATTACATAAATTTCTAAATATTTTGGAGAGAAAGAATTAAGCTTAAATTAGTGATTAACTTAGCATAGATTCACTTTAGTAGTAATTAACCCAAACAAAATTGTAATTACCACTAATTAAGTGCATAATTAACAACTTAAAATAATATTTTAATTAATGAAAATTATTAAAATGCACTAAAATTAAAAGTGACCTACAAAAACCCGCAAACTAGCAATTTCCTAGCTAAACTAGGTGCAGTGAATTCTATACTGCAAAAAGATAACTTCTAGGTTTTTACGGAAAACACCGACTATTTTACCCTAAAAACAGAAAATCGCCTAAACGATTTCCAAAACGTTACAATCTTCCCCCCTTACAGAAATTCGGTCCTCGAATTTAAAATTCTTACTAGGCATACCTTCAAGAAGATTAGTGCAGAACTTCCACATCTCACTCGCAGCCTCCCAAGTGATCTCCTCACTAGACGGCTACGCCAAAGAAAAACCTCCACATATGGCAAGACCCTTTGACCGAAATTTCTCCACCTGCCGATCCACTATAACTATCGGCCGCTGGTGAACGAAAGATAGCGTCCTAATAAAATGGTCTGGTGCTAAATCATGTGAAAAGGTCTTTAAGGTATTTGCGAAGTATCGACAAAAGGAATATGGGGTGAATACTCAAAAATTTGGGCGGAAGTGCCAAATTATAGGCAACGGTACTAACTCGCTTGAGGATCTCAAAAAGGATGTACAATTTTGGGACTAAGCTTCCCAAAACTCAACACTCCATTCATCGAAAAAATCAGTAGGAATACATGATCTCCCGCTGCGAACTCAAGTCTGCGACAACCACGGTCGGCATAGGACTTCTGTCTGCACTGGGCTGATCTCATCCTGACCTGAATCAATTGGATCTTCTCCGATGCCTCACGACTAGTTGGGGTCCAAAAATCCTGCTCTCGCGGAGTCAGTATAACAGACTGGCGATCGACACAACCTACCACACAAGGCTTGAAAGTTTCCATCTGAAACGTCTCCTGATAACCGTTATCGTAGGAGAACTCCATCAATGGCAAGTGACGATCACAACAGCCAACAAACAATTAGTACGTATGCACAAGCATATCCTCCAGAGTTTGTATATTCCTCTCTATCGGACCATCGGCCTACAGATGGAAAAGCGGAGCTAAAGCTCAACCAGTACCCAAGCCTTCCTGAAGCTTCTGCCAAAGTCGGCTAGCGAACTGGGTGCTTCTATTGGATACAACGCATGAAGGAACTCCATGCAAATGTACAAACTCAACAAAGAACAACAGAGCAAACTGAGCATAACCGGACAACAATCACCCGAATGGAGTCATACCCTCGACTAGCCCTGGTTAGACCTATAATGAATTTCATGGAGATCTGCTCCCATTTCTACACCGAAACGGTTAAAAGATTGCAACTCTCCAGCCGGTCTCAAATGCTCAACCTTAGCTCGCAACAAGCCAAGCACCTTGAAAAGAAACCTAAAACTTCACTCTTCATCTCTGCCCACCTGTAACTAACTCTCAAGTCATGTTACATCTTGATGGCACTTAGGGTGAACAAAGAAAGCTGACTGATGTGCCTGCTCTAGGACCTCGTATCTGTCACGACCCGAAATTGGCACGTGACGGCCCTAATACTACGCAACGCCTCCAGACGTAACACAGTAAAAGAAAGCCAAAACCCTGAAATCTAAACCATAAAAATACGGAAAAGATAACAAATGTTTTGGAAACATTTGAAATCACAACCCAAATTCTTTAAAAGAGTCCACTTTTTCTTTAAAATTTTGGCAGCACCTCCTTTGTAAAACAAACCCCCAAAAAGGGTACAACATAAATATAAAGTAAAGCATCCCAAACGGGAGCAAAATCCACGCCCAACGGCGGAAAACACCACAACAGATATACGACGCCGTAGCGAAGAAATAGAGACAAAAGAAAGAAAACTGTATAAAAACAACAAATCCACAATATATACAAAATCGTCCTCACAAAGTCTCTAAGTCACAACAACTGGTAGTAGATGGAGAGTACAAGATACAACGAATATACAACACAATCTCAGATAACCACAAAACCCACCTGGGCAAAACTGCAAACTAACAGGCGAAGTGGTATCCGCAGCCAAAAGATGATAGATAAGTGAATAGCCAGCCTCGACTACTTTGGGAAAACACCTGCAATACCTGTGGCACAACGGGGGTGAGTTGTCAACTCGTGAATAGTAAATAACATATGCAGGTAATCGCAAGAATGAACGTACAGCATGAATCTAAGATATGACATTTGCAGTAATAACAGGTCATATGAGTACGAAATAATGGAAAGTACACTAACAAGTACCACCAATATATAAAGCAATAATGATATGACAACAGTATGCAATAATCATGCACTGGGGATATGAGAAAGTAAATGTGCAACACTCATGAAGGTACACTCACAGGTACTCCTAATACATGGAACAGTGCACAAGTATATAAAGGTGAGGTATGGAGTGAAATATGTCATTTCCACGGAATCCTGACATCGTGGTAGGATCACAATCCAGCAAGACAATTCAAAATCCCAATTCCTCAAATCAGCCCCCAAATTGCCTCTCATATCATCTAAGTGTCACATCTCCTCAACTGCACAATATCAAGTATATCTCGCATATGTATCGAATGTACAACATCAAGTAGATCTCACATATCTAGTATGTACAATATCAGTATATATCACATATATCGCATGTACAACATCAAGTGGATCACATATATCTCGTATGTACAATATCAGGTATATCTCACATATATCAAATGTACTACAGCAAGTGGATCTCACGTATCTCGTATGTACAATATCAACATCCAATCCCAATGAATCTTTTATGTCCCAAATCAAATCTCCAGCATAGTTCTAACATCCTAATATAATACCATAATAAATATGATGAGGGCAATACACATATATTAGCGTCCCATTCCACTAATATTGGTGTAAGGGTATATATAACAACGGCTAAATCCCCTGTTATATATACAAAGGTATTAAAAGAAATATCATGAAAACCAAAGTGCCAAGCATCGACACAGAAATCCTGACCACGTATCATACGCTATCCCGAAAGCACGAGTGCCTAGCTCTGACCCTCGCTTTTCGACGTATGCATACGTACATGACTCCCAGCGGTGTCTCCGTGATCCCCCGCCGAGTCATGGGTACTGTCACCGGTAGGTACTCACCCGCCTCCAGGCTCAATCGGCAAAGTCCATCGATCTTCTTGCAGAGGGGAACCATACCAGGCCCCACCATGTACCCTCTACGGCCTCGACGCCTCCTCCTAGGGGTATATATAATCAGCACCGATAAAACCCATGGTGGATGCGCAAATATCATATCAAGGAAACCGTTTTTTTCAATGTATGCATAATTTCATGAACTCCCGCGGTTCCCAAATCCAGAAAACATCATGTAAAATCCAAATAATAATGCGCAATCCAGGAATAAATATATACGATATATCTGAAATGCGAGCATATAAATGAGAATATGTAGCTGAAACCAGATGTATGCGAAACCAATAAGGTACAGCTAAGTAACATCAATAAAGGTAAATATGTAACTGCAACTGAATATGTGTGTAACATACAGGTGTAGCAATGTATAGGTATCTACCTATAAGAACTGATGCTGTATACCCCCTGGGTATAAGTAAAATAGGTAGGATATCCCCCTGGTATAAGTAAAACAAGTGCAAGTAAACCTGTAGCTGTATCGCAAGGTGTAAATGTACCCATCACTAAAGGTATGATACACTATAGGTATACCGATAAGCTAGATGTCAAGTGTGATAAGCAATGAAGTATCTATAAGGAGTTGTGTGTGACATGGCAATTATTGACGGTGTGTGTGTAGCATACAATCCGTGCTCGTGCAACATGAACCGTCAATAATATGTGCAGTGTCCTACGGCTGCTAGTCACAGTACAACTATATCAAGGAAATAAGGTGAAGGCGCAATTCTAACAATGACGTAGAATATGCGACAAGTATTAGAATCCTAGCCCAAACGCATAACGCCATGCTGGCGATTCCCCTGTAGATGTTAAATCTACTCACCAACGCTCCAAGCTAGGTGAAGCCTACCACCAGTTTCCCCTTGTCGTAGCGTCCGAAGTCCTCGCTTGCGAAACTAAAATTTCACAAACATATCACATAAGCATATATTCTACATCAACGAAAAGATATCGAAACGCAAGAATAACGCCCCAGAAAATTACACTGCGCGCTTAGCGCATCTATCACTCACGACATCGGCCAAAAATCCTAACTAGGGTCGCCAAACTACGAAACACCTAGTCTAGATTCCGATCGTCCCGATCGCGCATTCAAAACACAACCATAAACACTGTCTCAATATAAGTAACGTCGCAACGTCAAAAGTAACCCACGCCTAAAAGTTACCAAAATCTAGTAAGCAGTATTTATCATTTTACCACAAAAGTACAAGTTTTACCAAAACTATAACTTACAAATATCTTCAAATAGCATGGTTAAACCATTTAAATCTTTATTAAAAATTTAGTTTTCACTAATTAGGATTAGCAAAAAGTCTAGTTTGTAATTAAGCTTAATAGGCGATTAGGAAAAATAACAATTATCATTTTCACAAAATACTTCACTTTTCCAAATCTAATCTTCAAGATTAACCATTTTAACCATAGAAAATCCTAACTTGCAATTTATACTAATTATCATAAATTAGCAAAACAAGAATTTAAAGCTATATTAAAACACTTAAATAGCTAGCTTAAAGAATTAAGCAACAATAAAGGATTAGGATTAGGATTTATACCTCACAAGTAGGTTATCAAATTAGCAACAAAACCCAAACTTTTAGCCTCCAAAATGATCACTTTCATGAAAATCTAAGCTTGTTTAGACTTAAGGAAAAATGGGTAATGATTTGTTTATGAGTTTGGATGAATATTTGATGATTTATGAGGATTTATTTGAACTTGGAGATGATGGAAATGGGCAAATAAAATGAGGGGGCAGAACAAGAAGGAGGCTCGGCCAAAAGAAGAAAAAAATTGGGGATCAAAATGTGGTCTGTGGAATGAGAAGGTATAAGTGGAGAGATTGAATACATTAATTGATGCTACACATCAATTAATATATTTTATTCATGTCCAATTAGGGGGGCCGGCCACTTCACTGTGAATGTTAATGGGGGGTGAGAGGATGTGGAATGATGAAATAAATGGTGGTGTGAAAGGATACATCAAAATTAAACACAATAAATTAATGCTTCATTCCAAAACAAGCAGCCACACAAATCAATCAATCATCACACATCAATTAAACAAGTGGGGCCGGCCACAACATGCCACAGTGAGGGGTGAACCAAAAGTAAATCTCATCACAATTATCATATGCAAAAGATCATAAGGAGACAAAAGCTTTAATGAAATGCAAATGAACAAAAAAAATGAGTCACTACAACCATGCTTGCATTAATTTAACAAGTTTCTCACTCAATGACTCACCCTCAAATTACCAACTCACAGATGATTTCGGCCAAGATAATGATGAAGGAAAAAATGGAATTTGGCCAAAAAGATATGCATAAAAAAATATTAAAATAATATTTTTTTTTACGGAAAAATTTTATCTGAACCAAAACCTCCCAAATACCCCTAAAGTTCGCGCACAAGCTTTATTTTAGCTAAATTAGGTGCCGGTAAATTACTACGGATGTTTGATCGAAATCGGGTTAAAACGGGAAAAACCGACAATTTTGCCCAAAAACAGGAAAATTCACAAAACGATTTCTGAAACGTTACAATCTCCCCCCCCCTTATAAAAATTCGTCCCCGAATTTAAAAATTTTCACTAAGCGTACCTTCAAAGAGAAAGTATAAAACTCCCAATTCTCGCCCGCAGCCTACCAAGTGATCATCTCACTATACGGCTACGTCCAAGAAAACTCTCCACAGCTGGCAAGACCCTTGACCGAAGTTTCTCCACCTGCCGAACCATTAACACCAATGGCTGCTGGTGAACGAAGAGACCGAGTCTAAACTAATGGTCTGTGCTGAATTATGTGAAAAAGTCATGAAGGTAATTGCAAAAATCAACACAAGAAAACGGGGTGAATACTCAATAATCTGGGCGGAAGTGCCAAATTAAAGGCAACAGAACTAACTCACTTTAAGGATCTGGAAAGGACCTACAATTCTGGGTAAGTTTCCCAAAACTCAACACGTCCTTCATCGGAAAAATCCGTAGGAATACATGACCTCCCACTGCGAACTCGAATCTGCGACCTACATGGTCGGCATAAGACCTCTGTCTGCACTGGCTACTCATCCTGACCTGAACCAACTGGATCGTTTTCGAAGTCTCTAGACTAGCTGAGGTCCAAAAATCCTACTATGCAGAGTCAGAAAACAGACTGATGATCGACACGGCCTGTCTAAACCTAAAGGTTGCCAATTGGAATGTCTCCTGATAACAGCTATCAAGAAGTCTCCTACAATGGCGAGTGACGATCCCAACTGCCGCAAACAACAAAAGAACACAAACGCACAACAAGACGAACACCTTGAAACGAAACCTGAAATTTCTCTTTACACTCCTGTCCACCCGTAACTATCTCACCAGTCATGTCAATGTTGGCGGAACCTGAATGAACATAAAGAGTTGACTGATGTGCTTGCTCTAGGATTTCACGTCTCTACCCGAAAACATCAGGTACACAAACGCATTCCTAACTTAGCACAACCTTGTCACAATCACAGACTCCGAATCAAAAGCAAGAACTGATGCAGTTGCTAACTGAATCATCAACTGCCGAAAACTCCGTACACATGCCTCAGTTCAAAGAAAAGAACCTCCTTTCAGGTCTGTCCAGTCAACGGTGCAGCAATACTCTAGTAATCCTGCATGAAACGGCGGTAAAACCTGCTAAGCCCAAAATCAAGGACCTCCGTCCTGCACCTAAGTCTGGGCCTAAGCTGTACGGTCTCGATCTCCCTCGGAACCATACGAAACCGTCTTCCGTAACTACAAGACCTAGGAGTCGACACAAACAAGCCTGAAGGAACACTCCGAGAATCTAGCAAACAGCTGGGGCTCTCCCAATGCCTGCAATACAAATTCTCAAATGCTGCTCCTGTTCCTCAAGACATAAAGTATAGACCAGAATGTCGTCAAAACACAACAGCAACTGGTCGAGGAACGGCCTGATGAATTCTGGTGCATCATATCTACAAATGCTGCTAGGAAATTGTTGAGTTCAACGACACCACCAAAACACAAACATGCCCGTAGCACGCACAAAAGCAGCCTTCGGAATGCCACCACTCCGAACCCGCAACAATAATGACCTGATCCTAAACAAACTTAGAAAAAGTCTCGCACTCTGGAGCTGATCGAAAGAATCGTCAAAGCGAGGTAAATGATACCTAACCGCCGTAAGCCGGTTCAATTGACGATCTATCAATCCACAACCGCAATCTGTCATCTTTCTCCTTGACGAACAGAAATAGGAGCTCCCAAAAGTGAAACACTCGGACACACAAACCTCCCAACAAACAACTCTGCAGCAGATCCTTAAGCTCCCTGAATTTCGCTAGCTCTCCTGGAATATCGTTGGAAAACTCTCGCACGATAAGTACCCGGTCCAACAATCCCACTGTGGCTCCGGTATCTCGAATGAACGCCAAGAATCCACGACACCTCCTCCAAAGCTGACAAGCGAAAAAGGCTGAATTCAAGCTGTGAGAGGCGGCACAACTATCCACCTACATAACAAGAACTGACTCTTCGGGAAAACAAATCCTGACTGTTTTCTCACGGTAGTCCACAGACGCCTAACACGTAGCTAACCAATCCATGTCCAGGAGAACGTCAAATCCAACATCTCTAGAAGGATCCAATGACGGATGAATCTCCTAACCGATTGGCATAGGACTGAAATACGTGTCGCGCAACAAGAGAATCGCTGACAGAAGTTAACACAACAAACGGCTGATCTAGCTAACACGATCCTCGTCCCAACCACGGCACAAAGTGCGAAAACCAACAAATACATCAAAGAACAAGAACAAGGATACCTGAAAACCCAGTATTGGACGTATGTGCGTCGCGATGAGTAGTAACAAACTCTCGTGTCTGCCTTCTACCCACAACTGGCTGAAATCCTCCACTCTGCGGTAAAGCTGTCTCGCGACTACGTGGCTCAGTACAAGCTCGAACTCGATGATACAAACTCCCGCACCGATAACATCCGGAGGAAAACTGCTGACCATCCTGGGGATAAGAGCTAGATGACCGTCCTCGCCTCAAGCCTCTGCTACTCCCATGACGTACACGAAACCTATCACGACGACTGAACCTCTGTCCCTGGACTGGCACACCTGTATGGGTCCTCCACTGTCCTGGAACTCACAAAGTCTCTGGAATACGGGTCTCGTCGATGGGGTTACATCCACTGGTGCTACGTAAGTGATAAACTGCTGCATGTTGATCCCAAGGAACAACTGTGTAACAGGGGTGACAACCTCCTGTCGCTGCGCTCGAACGGCATCAACTAATGATCTCATCGTCTGGCGCAAGTCCAGCATCGCTGTCACAAGCCTAGCGATACTATTTGTCAAAGGCGGATCCGTCTGCACCTGTGCAACTAGCGTGCCATCCTGGTCAGTGCTCGTCTCACCCGAGCCAACTCTGACCTCGGCCCTCGCTGCACTTCACTGAGTCCCCATAGTCGTCGTCAGCAAAGGCTATAAATAGGAATATGATTCGATATGAACAAGGAAATCGAATCACAAGGATATGAATCATCAAGGAAGGAATTTCAAACAACTTGTACTTAGGCACTTTAGGCGAAATACTGCATCGTGAGTATGCTGCAGACATACACACACTACGTTACTCGGCTTAGGTTACCTACTCCATCATACCAAGGTCATCCTACACTCCGAAAGGTAAAACCTGGCTCTGATACTAACCTTGTCATGACCCGAAATTGGCACGTGACGGCCCAAATACTACGCAACGCCTCCAGACGTAACGCCGTAAAAGAAAGCCAAAACCCAGAAATCTAAACCATAAAAATACGGAAAAGATAATAAATGTTTTGGAAATATTTGAAATCACAACCCAAATTCTTTAAAAGAGTCCACTTTTTCTTTAAAATTTTGGCAGCACCACCTTTGTAAAACAAACCCCCAAAAAGGGTACAATATAAATATAAAGTAAAGCATCCCAAACGGGAGCAAAATCCACGCCCAACGGCGGAAAAAACCACAACAGATATACGACGCCGTAGCGAAGAAATAGAGACAAAAGAAAGAAAACTGTATAAAAACAACAAATCCACAATATATACAAAATCGTCCTCACAAAGTCTCTAAGTCACAAAAACTGGTAGTAGATGGAGAGTACAAGATACAACGAATATACAACACAATCTCAGATAACCACAAAACCCACCTGGGCAAAACTGCACACTAACAGACGAAGTGGTATCCGCAGCCAAAAGATGATAGATAAGTGAATAGCCAGCCTCGACTACTTTGGGAAAACACCAGCAATACCTGTGGCACAACGGGGGTGAGTTACCAACTCGTGAATAGTAAATAACATATGCAGGTAATCGCAAGAATGAACGTACAGCATGAATCTAAGATATGACATTTGCAGTAATAACAGGTCATATGAGTACGAAATAATAGAAAGTACACTAACAAGTACCACCAATATATAAAGCAATAATGATATGACAACAGTATGCAATAATCATGCACTGGGGATATGAGAAAGTAAATGTGCAACACTCATGAAGGTACACTCACAGGTACTCCTAATACATGGAACAGTGCACAAGTATATAAAGGTGAGGTATGGAGTGAAATATGTCATTTCCACGGAATCCTGACATCGTGGTAGGATCACAATCCAGCAAGACAATTCAAAATCCCAATTCCTCAAATCAGCCCCCAAATTGGCTCTCATATCATCTAAGTGTCACATCTCATCAACTGCACAATATCAAGTATATCTCGCATATGTATCGAATGTACAACATCAAGTAGATCTCACATATCTAGTATGTACAATATTAGTATATCTCACATATATCACATGTACAACATCAAGTGGATCTCACATATCTCGTATGTACAATATCAGGTATGTCTCACATATATCAAATGTACAACAGCAAGTGGATCTCACGTATCTCGTATGTACAATATCAACATCCAATCCCAATGAATCTTTTATGTCCCAAATCAAATCTCCAGCACAGTTCTAACATCCTAATATAATATCATAATAAATATGATGAGGGCAATACACATATATTAGCGTCCCATTCCACTAATATTGGTGTAAGGGTATATATAACAACGGCTAAATCCCCTGTTATATATACAAAGGTATTAAAAGAAATATCATGAAAACCAAAGTGCCAAGCATCGACACAGAAATCCGGACCACGTATCATACGCTATCCCGAAAGCACGAGTGCCTAGCTCTGACCCTCGCTTTTCGACGTATGCATACGTACATGACTCCCAGCGGTGTCTCCGTGATCCCCCGCCGAGTCATGGGTACTGTCACCGGTAGGTACTCACCCGCCTCCAGGCTCAATCGGCAAAGTCCATCGATCTTCTTGCCTAGGGGAACCATACCGGGCCCCACCATGTACCCTCTACGGCCTCGACGCCTCCTCGTAGGGGTATATATAATCAGCACCGATAAAACCCATGGTGGATGCGCAAATATCATATCAAGGAAACCGTTTTTTTCAATGTATGCATAATTTCATGAACTCCCACGGTTCCCAAATCCAGAAAACATCATGTAAAATCCAAATAATAATGAGCAATCCAGGAATAAATATATACGATATATCTGAAATGCGAGCATATAAATGAGAATATGTAGCTGAAACCAAATGTATGCGAAACCAATAAGGTACAGCTAAGTAACATCAATAAAGGTAAATATGTAATTGCAACTGAATATGTGTGTAACATACAGGTGTAGCAATGTATAGGTATCTACCTATAAGAACTGATGTTGTATACCCCCTGGGTATAAGTAAAATAGGTAGGATATCCCCCTGGTATAAGTAAAACATGTGCAAGTATACCTGTAGCTGTATCGCAAGGTGTAAATGTACCCATCACTAAAGGTATGATACACTATAGGTATACCGATAAGCTAGATGTCAAGTGTGATAAGCAATGAAGTATCTATAAGGAGTTGTGTGTGACATGGCAATTATTGACGGTGTGTGTGTAGCATACAATCCGTGCTCGTGCAACATGAACCGTCAATAATATGTGCAGTGTCATACGGCTTCTAGTCACAGTACAACTATATCAAGGAAATAAGGTGAAGGCGCAATTCTAACAATGACGTAGAATATGCGACAAGTATTAGAATCCTAGCCCAGACGCATAACGCCATGCGGGCGATTCCCCTGTATATGTTAAATCTACTCACCAACGCTCCAAGCTAGGTGAAGCCTACCACCCGTTTCCCCTTGTCGTAGCGTCTGAAGTCCTCGCTTGCGAACCTAAAATTTCACAAACATATCACATAAGCATATATTCTACATCAACGAAAAGATATCGAAACGCAAGAATAACGCCCTGAAAATTACACTGCGCGCTTAGCGCATCTATCACTCACGACATCGGCCAAAAATCCTAACTAGGGTCGCCAAACTACGAAACACCTAGTCTAGATTCCGATCGTCCCGATCGCGCATTCAAAACACAACCATAAACACTGTCTCAATATAATTAACGTCGCAACGTCAAAAGGAACCCACGCCTAAAAGTTACCAAAATCTAGTAAGCAGTATTTATCATTTTACCACAAAAGTACAAGTCTTACCAAAACTATAATTTACAAATATCTTCAAATAGCATGGTTAAACCATTTAAACCTTTATTAAAAATTTAGTTTTCACTAATTAGGATTAGCAAAAAGTCTAGTTTGTAATTAAGCTTAATAGGCGATTAAGAAAAATAACAATTATCATTTTCAGAAAATACTTCACTTTTCCAAATCTAATCTTCAAGATTAACCATTTTAACCATACAAAATCCTAACTTGCAATTTATACTAATTATCATAAATTAGCAAAACAAGAATTTAAAGTTATATTAAAACACTTAAATAGCTAGCTTAAAGAATTAAGTAACAATAAAGGATTAGGATTAGGATTTATACCCCACAAGTAGGCTATCAAATTAGCAACAAAACCCAAACTTTTAGCCTCCAAAATGATCACTTTCATGAAAATCTAAGCTTGTTTAGACTTAAGGAAAAATGGGTAATGATTTTTTTATGAGTTTGGGTGAATATTTGATGATTTATGAGGATTTATTTGAACTTGGAGATGATGGAAATGGGCAAATAAAATGAGGGGGCAGAACAAGAAGGAGGCTCGGCCAAAAGAAGAAAAAAATTGGGGATCAAAATATGGTCTGTGGAATGAGAAGGTATAAGTGGAGAGATTGAATACATTAATTGATTCTACACATCAATTAATATATTTTATTCATGTCCAATTAGGGGGGTCGGCCACTTCACTGTGAATGTGAATGGGGGGTGAGCATAAGGATGTGGAATGATGAAATAAATGGTGGTGTGAAAGGATACATCAAAATTAAACACAATAAATTAATGCTTCATTCCAAAACAAGCAGCCACACAAATCAATCAATCATCACACATCAATTAAACAAGTGGGGCCGGCCACAACATGCTACAGTGAGGGGTGAACCAAAAGTAAATCCCATCACAATTATCATATGCAAAAGATCATAAGAAGACAAAAGCTTTAATGAAATGCAAATGAACAAAAAAATGAGTCACTACAACCATGCTTGCATTAATTTAACAAGTGTCTCACTCAATGACTCACCCTCAACTTACCAACTCACAGATGATTTCGGCCAAGATAAGGATGAAGGAAAAAATGTAATTTGGCCAAAAAGATATGCACAAAAAAAATATTAAAATAATATTTTTTTTTACGGAAAATTTTTATCTGAACCAAAACCTCCCAAATACCCCTAAAGTTCGCGCACAAGCTTTATTTTAGCTAAATTAAGTGCCGGTAAATTACTACGGACGTTTGATCGAAATCGGGTTAAAACGGGAAAAACCGACAATTTTGCCCAAAAACAGGAAAATTCACAAAACGATTTCTGAAACGTTACAGTATCTCTACCCATCAGCATCAGGTACACACAAATGCGTCCCTAAACGTAGCACACCCTGGTCCTAAATCAAGAACTCTGAATCTTTACCCTGCCGAACATGCTCAGAATCTCAGACAAACGAGCATCGGTGGGTTGTGCCTCATGAAAACGATTAAGTAAAAGTGAACGGGCATGGACACGGGCAATCTGTCCCCTCAGTAGAGGCGAACTTAAACCGTACTCAACGGCCGCACAAGAACTGCAAATCTGCAAAAGACTGTCTCTGAACTGCGAACAACTGGAATAAGCTACCCTCGGGCCTATGACTCAAAGCATCAGCTACCACATTCGCCTTGCCCCGGGCAATAAAGGATCTCACAATCACAATCCTTCACAAGCTCCATCCAACGGTGTTATCTTAACTCCGATCCCGCTGCAGGAAGATTAAGCTCTGGTGGTCCGTGAAAATCTGACACGACTCTCCGTACAAGTAGTGTCTCCAAATCTTCAACGCACGACCACAATGGCCATCTCCTGATCATGAGTGGGATAATCCTGCTCGTACTTCCTCCAACTGTCGGGAAGCATAAGCGATAACTCGATCATGCCACATCAGTACACAATCGAGCCCCACTCACGAAACATCACAGTAAACAACAAAGTCGCCCGATCCAGAAAGAAAAGATAGAATTGGTGCATTCGTCAACCAAGCCTTCTACTGCTAAAAACACAGCTCGCATGACACAGTCCAAGAAAAGGAACTCCCTTCCTGGTCATCCCGGTGAACAGTGCAGCGATACACAAGAAACCATGGACGAAACTGCGATAAAACCGGCTAAGCCTAAAAATCTGCGGACCTCAGTCACTGAACAGGTGTGGGCCAAAGCTGTACGGCCTCGATCTTCCTCGGGTCCATACGAAAACCGTCTCCCGTAACCACGTGACTAAGGAAGTCAACACGATCAAGCCTGAAGGAACCCTTCAAGAATTTAGCAAACAGCTGGTACTCTCCCAATGTCTGCAAAGAAAATCCTCAAGTGCTGCTCATGTTCCTCACGACTCTTGGAAAAGATCAGAATGTCATTTATAACACAATAATGAACTGGTCGAGGAATGGCCTGAAGAATCTGGTTCATCACATCACGAATGCTGGTAGGTCATTGGTGAGTCCAACGACACCCGCAAAAACTTATAAAGCCCGTAGCGCGCACAAAAGCAGTTTTCAAAATGTCATCACTCCGAACCTGCAACCAATGATGACCCGATCCCAAACAAACTTAGAAAATGTCTCGCACTCTAGAGCTGATCAAGAAATCGTCAATGTGGGGTAAAGAATACCTATCCGCACCATAACTCGGTCCAATTGACGATTAATCAATACACAATCTCAAACTGCCGTCCTTCTTCTTGACTAACAGAATAGGAGTGTTCCCCGCCGAACACGGAGACGGGACTGCGCAGGTTTGTCTTGCCTGAATTCGGGGCAGATGCTAATTGGTGCTATCCGTCCACATCTCCGAAGATGCCAAATTGATTTATGACACCATGCATCAAAGGTTTAAACGGATGTTGTCGATGTAGCGAACTTCGTCAGATTCCCCCTCATTGAGGGGATTTTGATTGTGGGGACGCTCTTCCCTGCAGGCGCAAGCCCCTGACGTTAATTATGCTACCGAATCGCGGTAACAACTTTCTCCATCTCCAGATGGTCACTTCGTGTCGTGAGTGTTTGTTTTGTTTTTTGGTTAACCGTGGATTGTATACGGAGACTAATTAATGTTGTCGCCCGTAGGACGTGGATTAGTCCAAATCCATATTTTCTTAGGTTTTGGTTTGGGGGTTAGGTTTAAGGACACGTTAGTCTCATTTGAGACTAAGATCAACTTAAACGTTTGTTAAGGATACATTAATCTAAATTTAGACTAAGATCAACTTAACGGGATTGTATAGATCCAACAAGAGAGCATTTGAACTCAATTATTTAGTTTAGGGACATTGCGGTCAATTACCAGTTTAGGACATGGTAGTCCAATGTTAGTTTAAGGACATTACGGTCCATGGTTAAGGACATCATAGTCCATGGGTTTAAAGGGACCCCAAAGTCCGAGGTTAAGGACATCGTAGTCCGTGGGTTTAAAGAGACCCCACAGTCCGAGGTTAAGGACATCGTAGTCCGTAGGTTTAAAGGGACCCCAGAGTCCATTTTAGGACATCATTGTCCGTGGGTTTAAAGGGACCCCACGGTCCGAGGTTAAGGACATCGTAGTCCGTGGGTTTAAAGGGACCCCACAGTCCAGTTTAAGGACATCCTAGTCCATGGGTTTAAAGGGACCCCCCAGTCCGAAATTAAGGACATCGTAGTCCGTGGGTTTAAAGGGACCCCACAGTCCGAGGTTAAGGACATCATAGTCCATGAGTGTCACGACCCGAAAATAGCACGTGATGGCCCTTAAACTACACAACGTCTACAGGCCTAACACAATTTAATTAAGTCGGAAAAAAACCCAGCAATCTAAACCATCAAAAGTAGTAAGAAAAGAACATTATTAAAACTTTTGAATTCTCAAACCAAATTCTTTAAAGTCAAAATTTTATTCCTTTAAAATTTTGGCAGCACCTCCTTTGCAAAACAAGCCCCTAAAATGGGCACAACAATATATAAGTAAAAGCATCCCAAACGGGAGCAAAATCCATGCCCAACGGCGGAAAACAACCACCACAACAGATATACGACGCCATAGCGAAGAAAGAGACGATATAAATAAAACTGCATAAAAGACCTCCAAGTCACAAAATAATATACAATATCATCCTCACACCAAGTCTCTTAGTCATACAAGATAATTATAGATGGAGAGTACATGATACAACGAATACACAACAAGCAACATCAGATAACCGCACAACCTACCTAGGCAAAACTGTACACTGTCAAGCGAAGCGGTATCCGCAGCTAAGATGATACGATGGATAGAAATAGCCCTGCCTCTGACTATCCTGAGGAACACCTGCAAAACAATGTGGCACAACGGGGGTGAGTTACCAACTCGTGAATAGTAAATAACATAAGCAGGTAATCGGGAGTATGCACGTACAACGCGAATCTAACACATTGCAACTAACAGCAATAAATGGTCATATGTAATGCATCAGTCATGAAAGTTACACTAGCAGGTACTACTAATACATAAAACAATAATATGACAATCTGTATGCAACAATCATGTAAGGTGCACTATCAGGTACTACTAATACATGAAGCAATGCATATAATAGTATGTTAATGCAACAGTCATGGAAAGTACTCTATCAGGTACAACTAATACATGAAGCAGTGCATAAACAATAAATATGGAGTATTGAATAAAACATGCCATTCCCATGGAAATCCTAACCTCGTGGTAGGACCAAAATCCAACAAGACAATCAAGTTCCCAATATCCACAAATCAGCCCCCAAATTGGTCCTCATATCCTGTAAGTCTTATGTATCATTAATGTACAACATCAAGTAATTCTCACATATCCTGTGTGTATAATATCGGTATATCTCACATATCCTGTGTGTACAATATCGGTATATCTCACATATCCTGTGTTTACAATATCGGTACCCAAAATATTATGAAACAAGTGTCTAGCATCGACACATAAATACATGTTTATACGTCCTCGAATCTTAAGTGCCAAACACCGACACTCTTGATCCCCGTATCGGTATTATACGTCCTCGAATCTTATGTGCCAAACACCGACACTCTCAATCCCCATATTGGTATTATACGTCCTCGAATCTTAAGTGCCAAAGACCGACACTCTCGATCCCCGTATCGGTATTATACAAATCTCAGAGTGGATGCATACAAATATCATGTAAAGAACAATACCAATGCATGAATCAATACATGTATGTTAGCGTCCCATTTCACTAATATATGTGTATAGGCATATATAACAACATCACATTCCACTGTTATATATACGTAGGAGTAAAAAATATCAGAGACATCATATGAATTCCATGAATGTAATATATGCAACCTGAAACAGTAATATGAGCATATAAAGGAAAACCGCTATTTTAACTGCAACAAGTTATTAAATAAATTACGTGGTTCCTGATTTCCCCGAAATCAGATGCAACATCATAGACAGGTGAACATGTAACTATAACAAGGTATGCGCAACCATGTCGTTATAGCAAGATATGTGTGTCCATATGTAAGTATTTATGTTGTTAAGTAGCTGTAGTAAGGTATTTGTCTATACCTATACATAATACCCTCCAGGTATATGTATGGTATGTATGCAAGGTATACACGTAGCTGTATCAATATGTGTGTATGTACCTATCACTAATGGTACAATACCCTATGGGTATACAGATAAGTATCATGTAAGCAAGTCACGGCATATGTGTAAGTATGTAGGTATACAGGTATGCTATAAATCATATACATAAAGAAATATGACTCAATGTCTCGATGTCCCTAAACAGACAATATCATATCTATCAATGTGTTGTGCGTGACATGGCAATTATTGACGGTGTGGGTGGCATACAATCTGTGCTCGTGCAACATAAGCCGTCAATAATAGTACAGTGTCCTAAGGATACTAGTCCAGGCACAAAAAGTAACTAAGCAATAGGGTGTAAGCGCGACTCTATATATACAATAGAATATGCGACAAGACAACATCTCTAGCCCAGACGTATAACGCCATGCGGGAGATTCCCTTGTAGATCTTAAATCTACTCACCAACCATCCTGGGTAAGCAAAGCCAACCACCTGTTTCCCCCTCTTCGCAGCGTCCAAAGTCCCCACCTGCGAACCTAAATCAACAGCACGATATCACAAGTGTATATTAGCAAACGACCAAAAACACGTACAAACTACGTTTTACCGACACACCAACTCCAAACCTACTCCCAAGTGTTCGTATTGTGGCTAACGCACATAGCAACACGAAGAAACCAACCCAAGAGAAAAAACAACATGAAGTGCACGGACCGTGTCGGATAACGTATTGCGTGTAGTCGTATCACTAGAAACTACATATATGATCCCAGATTTTGCATACAGAGAAAACTAAACAATCAAACAGAACCAAACACACCTATACCACTGCAGAGACCTACCCACAAAAACCCAAACCCCAATTCCACCTAAAAACCGATCTCGCCGGAAATGCTCTTCACGTCGCCGGCCGAGGTCCGAGCAGGGGGTCTCGTGCTAGAGCTGAGGTCCTATGGTCACTGGTACAACACAACTACATTGTTTGGTTTTCAGGTAAAATCTCGGGGTCACAGCAGGTCACAGATATCACAAATCGACACTAAAAATACAATATTTCGCACAAAACTAAACTTTAAACAATCTAAACTGAAACTAAAAGTCTACATATCACAAAAACTACTTAAAGAACAGATAAGATCATTACCTGATCAAAAGAACTCAAAGATCCAAGCTATCAAATCTCCTATGCATCCAAGAGGCAAAATCCATGAAAAGTTGTGATTTTGGTGAGCTTTTGTGAATTTGTGATGGATTTTGTGTGAAGAAGCTCAAGTGTTCTGTTGAGTGAGTAGGAAATGAAAAGAATTGAGAAGTAATAAGTGAGAGAGAGAATTGGAAAAGAAATGATAAAGAGAAAGAGGGAGGTGAGTGCAAGAGGTGAATGCACCTTGCATTAACTCACCATTAATGCCTTCACACTTCCTCATCATGCCACTTCCTTTCTCCAAAACAAATATCTCTCTCTCTCACAATCAATTAACAAGAGGATTAGGTTAAGAATTAAAGCAAAGAATAGATTAAAGCAAGGATTGGAATTTGGGTTAAGTGTCATGGTTGCTAATACTAGTTTAGCACAAACAAACCCTCACTTTTACGTGCACGCGTGCGTGCATGCCTATAACAAATAATATTAAAACAATAATTAAATGTTATAAAAAGTGAGGAAACCGAATTGGTAAACTTTTTACAGTAAACCTGCATTACCGTCTAAACTAACACTAACCGAAATCTAAGGCGTTACAATGACTTTAAGGAGCCCACAGTTCATGAAATGTTTGGTTGTCGGGACCCGTCACCTTTCTGAAGACGTTGAAGGATTACAACGACATATATCAGAGGGGTTCAGAGATGTACCCTTGAACCAATGCTGGTTGGTAAATCTGTAGTCCAATTTGGAAATAAGATCTGTTAAAAGATTTATGAGCATATGGGCTCAATTAATCTGAGTTGAGGACTTATGGCCAATCTTGGGCTAAGTCCATTCAAGTTAAAATGTTTAACATTTATTTTAGGCTGCTGAGCATTTATTTGGGCTTGGCCCTTTTAACAATGCTGATCATTGATTTGGATTTTGACAGTATTTCTGTCTTTTATTGAATGCTGAGCATTCATAATAGCTCTGAGGCTTATTAAAGAACAATTTATGTTCTGTCAGCACCCCACGTAAGGGACACGTGGTACACTTGGCGCTTTGCGCCAGTCAAAGAGCGCAGTGCGCTTCTACTGAGTAGGGCATACGTGAATGACACGTGGCGCGCTTGGCGCCGAGCGCCAGATGATGAGAGCATTGCGCTAATTTATGAGCGCATTGCGCTATTAGTTCAGTGGCGCACACGTGAGTGACACGTGGTGCGCCTGGCGCTGAGCCCCAGTCCATGAGCGCAGCGCGCTAGTTCAAGAGTGCAAAGCGCTAACTGTTGAGTGGAGCACTCATAAGTGACACGTGGTGCGCTTGGCGCTGAGCACCAGTCCAAGAGCGTAGAAGCGCATTTGATCAATTTTATGAACTGGGAAATAAATTCCCTCTTAGATGAGACTTGTTTCAAAATCAAAAGAACAAAAGTTCTAACTTTATACGAGATGCTTCAATCTCTTATATTGATGAGAGGCTTTACCATTGTGGATCTATGATCCTTAAGAGAATTGAATTATTCTCTCCCCGTTTATTTTATAATGAGATATTCATGATCTCTTTTTGTAAAGACAATTTGTCTTATAAATCTATGATCTGTGAGAAGAATTATGTTCTTCTTTTTTTATTTTGTGATGAGACCTTTTGATCTCTTTTGAAAGACCTTGGTCTTTTAGATCTATGATCTTTTAAAGAAGAGAATTCTTCTTTTTAATTATGAGATGATTTCATCTCTCTGTTCATCATCATTCTTTTACCTTGAAGAAAAATCTTCTTTCTTGAGAGCTTGGCTCTTCTTTCTGAGATCTCAAAGCTTATGGGGGAGTTCCTCTCTATGCATCTCTCCCTTTTTTTTATGTCCTGAGACATGAAGTCCAGGGGCCTTTTTATAGGGCAAGCTGATTTGTTCAATCAGTTAAGGAAATCTTTTCTCCAATTGATTTGGGGAATTTCCCATCGTTGGATCTTTGATCCAAGGGCTTCTGATTTACAGAAGGCAACCTTCTTGTTATTAACAAGATTGGGAAATCTTTTCAAACAGAATTATGTATTTTGGTGATTTTTAATCACTCTTGGATCATTGATCCAACGGTGCTTTGATTTACAGAGCACAATTTTGTTATTTGGAAAGATTTTGAGAAATCATTCCTTAACAGAATTTAATTCTAATTAATTAATGATTTATTATTATTATTAGATTTTTGATCTGACGGTAGGGCACTTTTAGTTCCAGCGCTTGCGCTAGCGCACACATGCTTTGCACGTGTGTGCTGCTCAGAGCGCAGTGCACTTGGCGCTAGCTCACACGTGCTTTGCACGTGGTGCGCTGCCTAGGGTGCAGCGCACTGGGCGATGGATGTGAAGCGTTGCTTCATTTTAAAATTTGAATTTTGAACAGAGCTTTGCTCTGATTGGGTGAAACAAATGCCGTCCCACCGTTGCGCTCACGTGGCCGACACGTGAGTGCAGCGGTGGCAGAATCTCTGCCGTTGGATCAACTCAGAAGTTGAAACGACTATTCATGCCTCTAAATAGGACCTTTGGCCCTTGGGATGATTCCTGTTCATCTTCCTTCTTGTTTTCTGAGAATTTTTATTCTTCCATAGAGCATAGCTATTATTTTTAAGGACTTTCAAGAGTCAGAACTCTGCTAAAATTTAGGTAAAGATTAAATCTTTTAAAGGACCTTTTAATATTTTAGGGTTTCACCCTATTAATAGAGCCTTGCTCTTCATAGATCTTTGATCTAAAGAAAGCCCTTTTAAGGTTTCATTAACAGAGCTTTGCTCTCTTGGATCTTAGATCTTATGAGATCCTTTTCAGGGTTTTTTTTAACAGAACTTTGCTCTCTCAAATCATGTTGATTTGTTAATCTTTGATGAAGAACTCTTAAGAGTTTTATTCATGGATTTCAAATTCATTAAAAGCTTTGCTTTTATGGTTCCTGATGGGTTACTTCATCTTCTTCGCAGAGCATGGCTCTTAACATTCTCGGGGAATTTCTTTAAATTCCCCTCAAAATTGACTTTGACAGGTGTCACTCCTGTCTGCAGAGCATTGCTCTCGAGGAGTTTAACTCCTTGATCCGAGGGGTCGCTCATTAAATGAGATTTCTTTTTTAGGATTTCTCGCAAATTCGAATTTGTTAAGAGTCATAATTAGAATTTGTTTTCTTCATGGGGATATCAAGGGTCGTTTAAATCCCTGTGCCTGTTTTAATAAGAATTTTCTTAATCAGTCTGTCCGCTAACTCTTGCTGATTTTCTTTTTCAGACGTTATGGATGCTCATATGTATGACCTTGATGAGATTATCTCTTTTGACGACATTCGCGTACTCGGTCGTTCTCAAAACCGAGAATTCACAAATGCCCAGTGTGCCGAAATCATGGGTCATTTTGACGCATACAATGGTCGACCGCTTCCTCGACATTCCTCTCTCTTGAACCTTATTGTGGGAGTGATCTGGGGAGCACTTCCTCTATTCTATGCCAGCATGCCGCTTAAGGCATTGGATGACGCCGAAGACAAGGTGCACTAGATGTATCTGATGGTCCTAATCTCAAAGAAAAGGCGAGACAATCTTGTGTAAGTCCATGCTACCTCTCCCGGTACTTTCGGGCATGCAGAATTTGATAAAAAACGATTTTTATAGAGGTGGTAACATGGACTTAAAATCCGGATCTTTGTTAAACATATAACTAACAACCTAACTAGGTGTCGTTAACTACTCGGTTAGGGGGTTTATACCTTGCTTGTCTTGAACTCCTTCGTCTTCAAACTCCGATGGTGTTCCGGATCGGCTTCTTCCCGTCGTCTCCGTACGCCGAAGATAGATCCACCTGAAAGCTCCAACCTTTGGCTCCTTCGAACTTTGAAGAAACTAGTTCACTCGGTTTGCTAAACCTTGTGAACTAGAGTGAGTAGAGAAGAGTTTGTATGGGATTTTATCTATGGTTCTTGGTTCTCAACTCATGAGACAAGTGAACCATAGAATCAAGAGAGGGAGCAAGAGGAAGAGGGTGAGAGCAAAAGCAAGAGAGCTCTAGAACAAGAGAGAGAATGGTCAAGTGAGAATGAGCCTCTCTTTTGTCTTTCACCCTCTCATAATCCAAAACAATGATAACAAATCATATCAATCAAGTGTTATGTGATGGTTGAAGCAACCATAGCCATATCATTTCATGCACTCATTTTGCACAAAGGAGCAAGCAAGCAAAAGTCTTTGCCATGAAATGATAGCTATGGTTATCATGATGGTCAACTAGTCAAGCCTAGTCAACCGGTCAACAAAGTCAACAAGTCAACAAAAGTCAACAAGTCAACAGGTCAACAAAAGGTCAACAAGTCAACAAAGTCAACAAAAGTCAACAAGTCAACAAAGTCAATACCTCCACAACCATGTCACCATAATACTTAATTAATATAATTGTTAATCACATATCATATTCTCATTAGGGTTGAGCAAAAAGTCAATAGTCAACGGTCAACTGTCAACAACCCTAATGAGAATCCGCTACCTCTGTCTCCCCGTCAACTGTGCATACACACCCGCATCCGCGTTCCGAGGAACACGAATGCATACTGGATAAATCCAATCCCAAAAGGTACACTAGGATCTGGCTTAAACCAAAGCCCGTTAGTGTAAACTGTCCGGACACTATACGTGCACAAGTGCACGGGTGTGACCGAACCCTGCCGCAAAACCATGCGACCTGTCGCAAAACCATGCGACCTCTACTCTTTGCCTAAAGGCGAAAAGCTTTCTGTGTGGGACTCTAAAGACTCGACACTACGCTGGCAGTGGGTTTAACCACAGACCGCAAGCGGCACTAGTTGTGCGTAACGGTCCCCAGGTAATGCCGACAAGAAGACCGACGAGGCGAAACCAATCTGAACTCCTACTGAGCCTGAATGTGACATTCTCCGTACAGTCCGGTCTGTTCGTCTGATACATCGCATGGCGGGCCTAGGGGGCGGTAAACGTCAGTCCCCCAATAGCGGTACAAGTCATGTCGGAGTGAAGCCCAAAACACCCTGAGATAACACTGGAAGCCTACGAGTATATCTCGTTTGCCCTGGCCAGGGACTACTCGTGTAATGGCTCTCCTAGACACAGCGCGATGTCAACCCCCAATACCAGGAGAGACGAATCCTGTCTAACCGTCACTGCCTCCAAGTGCTTCGGGACTGCACCCAACTACTACCTGTTTGCACGGCTCCTTTGAGCCGTAGTAGGGTAGTAATCAAAGTGCAGTGGGAACACACTCGAGGCGAAGTGACAGTGTCAAGTCAGCGGACTAAGCTGTACTCATGTCACCTGGGAACTGATAACTGACGATAGGCATAATACCAACTAGTCAGTTCCCGACGAGTACTGTCCAGTGTACCCGTAACCTAACGAGCACCCGCATACTATCTCAAGTACGACGTACTGACGGCTGTGGGACAGACCGTCTCCCACACTGGGATGAGAAGCGCATGCGCTAGTCTACTCCGGAGTATCGATGCCCTGTCTCGATATTCCTGCGACCAGGGACCTGCATAAGGATGTGCTTATAGATTACCCAGCCCCACTAGTGTGACGACCATCGCATCGCTGGTAATCAAGCAAAGATCCTAAGGGCTCCACTAATGTGTATAGGCGATATACAAAAATAAACACGTGTACACATTGAAGTAGAAACAAACCAAGTAGCATACTACTATTTTGAGCAAGATTGTATATACAAGGTGAATATCCCAAGCTTCCATTAAGTAATATACAAACTAGTATGATACAGTAATGGCCTCTAGGGCATATACAGTAACAATCTCCCACTTGCACTAAGGCCATGTACTGGCGTATCGAAGACCTGTTGTCTCGATTAGCCGCTCGAACTGAGTCTGGGGCAAGGCCTTGGTGAATGGATCTGCAGTGTTATCTTCTGAATTTACTCTCTTTACCTCGATCTCCTGGCGATCAATGATCTCCCTGATCAGGTGGAACCGCCTCAAAATGTGCCTGGACTTCTGATGGGACCTTGGTTCCTTTCCTAAAGCTATAGCGCCGTTGTTGTCACAATACAGCGGTATTGGATCAACACTGGTATGAACCACCTGAAGTTCCGTGAGGAACTTCTTCATCCAGACAGCTTCCTTTGCGGCATCGCAAGCAGCTAAGTACTCCGCTTCCATGGTTGAGTCAGCAACGGTTTCCTGCTTGGAACTCTTCCAGCAAACCGCCCCTCCATTGAGGGTAAAGACATAACCCGACATGGACTTGGAGTCATCCTTGTCACTCTGAAGCTGGAGTCAGCAAAGGCCTCAATTTGGAGGTCTTTTCCGCCATACACCAAGAACATCTCCTTAGTCCTTCTCAGGTACTTGAGAATGTTCTTTACTGCTATCCAGTGTTTCTCCCCTGGGTTCGACTGATACCGGCTTACAACGCTCAATGCGTATGCTACATCTGGTCCGGTACATAACATCGCATACATAATAGAGCCTACCGCAGATGCGTAGGGTATTGATGACATGCGAGCCCTTTCCAAATCAGTCTTGGGAGACATCTCTTTGGAGAGGGTGATTCCGTGACAAGCCGGTAGATTACCGCGCTTGGAATCTTCCATACTGAATCGTTTCAGTATGGTGTCGATGTACCTTGAATGTGAAAGTCCCAACATCCTCTTAGATCTATCACGAAAGATCTGGATCCCCAGAATGTAGTTGGCATCGCCCAGGTCCTTCATGGAGAACCTTTGTGACAAGAATCCTTTGACTGACTGTAGCATAGGAATATCATTTACTATTAGGAGAATGTCATCGACGTACAAGACGAGGAATACCACATTTCTCCCTACAATCTTACTGTAAATGCATGGTTCATCTGGGTTTTTAACAAAGTCGAATTCTTTGACAGTATCATCAAAGCAGATGTTCCAACTCCGCGATGCCTGCTTAAGTCCATAGATGGACTTGAGCAACTTGCACACTTTACCACTGCTCCCACTCTGAATGAATCCCTCTGGCTGATCCATATAGACGCACTCTTCCAAATTTCCATTTAGGAAAGCCGTCTTTACGTCCATCTGCCAGATCTCATAATCGTGGAAGGCAGCAATGGCAAGAAGGATCCGAATGGATTTAAGCATGGCTTTCGGAGAAAAAGTCTCGTCATAGTCCAAACCAGGTCTTTGATGAAAACCCTTTGCAACGAGCCTAGCTTTATAGGTTTCAACCTGCCCATCTACACCAATCTTCTTTCTGAAGATCCATTTGCAGCCTACGGGTTTTACCCCTTCTGGAGCAAAGTCTAAAGTCCAAACTTTGTTGGCGTACATAGACTCCATCTCGGTCCGCATTACATCCAGCCATTTTACCGAGTCACCGCTCTGAATGGCTTGCTGGAAGCTAGTAGGCTCATCATAATCTATGATGCAATCCTCTCTATCCCCGTCTATGAGAAAACCGTAGTATCTCTCGGGCAGATGAGACTGCCTACTACTCCTGCGGAGCGGCGTAGGAATGTCCGGTTCCCCTGAACCTTCTGGTTCTACTAAGGTTTCAGTAATAGCTTGTGGTTCTGGAATTTCTTCCAGTTCTATTGCGCTCCCACTTATCTGATTTTCTAAAAACTCAGTTTCCAAGAAGCAGGCATGACGAGAAACAAGGACTTTTTGCTCCTCTGCGTAATAGAAAAGATACCCCTTGGAGTTCTTTGGGTATCCCACAAACTTGCACTGTACTGAGCGTGCCTCGAGCTTGTCCGCATGCTGCTTTTTTACAAAAGCCGGACATCCCCATGTCTTAAAGGATTTAAGACAGGGTTTCTTCCCACTCCACATCTTATATGGTGTGGTAGGCACTGTCTTAGTAGGAACTTGGTTCAAGAGATGTGCAGCTGTTTCTAGTGCATAACCCCAGAAAGATCGCGGTAACTCAGCCTTACTCATCATGGAACGAACCATATCTAATAGGGTTCGATTCCTTCTTTCCGATACACCGTTGTGTTGTGGTGTGTATGGAGGAGTACGCTGAGAGAGAATTCCATTCTCTTTTAAGTAGTCCAGAAACTCGGCACTCAAGTATTCACCCCCTCGATCCGATCTTAGGATCTTGATACTTTTGACTGTTTGTTTTTCTACTTCATTCTTATATTCTCGAAATTTCTCAAAGGCCTCGGATTTGTGCTTCATTAAGAAGACATGTCCAAACCTAGAGAAATCATCTGTGAAAGTAATGAAGTATGAATAACCGCTTCGCACATGTGTAGACATTGGACCACACACGTCACTGTGTATAAGTCCCAAGAGCTCGCTCGCTCTTACTCCGTGTCCAGTGAACGGAGTCTTTGTCATCTTTCCCATGAGACAAGATTCACAAGTGGCATAAGACTGGTACTCGAACGGATCCAAGTATCCTTCTTTATGTCACTTAGTCAACCGTGTCTCATTGATGTGACCCAGTCTACAATGCCATAAGAAAGCTTGATTTAATTCTGGAGACTTTCTTTTAAGTGTGTTCTGGACACTGAATATCTGAGCTTGATTCAATACGTATATACCGTTATTTAATGTACCTGACCCAATCAGTGCTTGATTTAGGTGGATGTTTACTACATCGCTTACAAAAGCAAAATCATATCCTTCCTTAGAAAGTAAGGATACATATATGATATTGCAAGTCGCACCTGGTACATACAAACAGTCACGCAGAATCAATATCTGCCCAGTTGTCAGTCCTAGGTGATATTCCCCTACGGATACAGCATCCATACTCATTCCGTTAGCAACCCTGAGAGTCATATCACCTTTCCTGATGTAGGGTTCCTAGGCACTCTAGTGAGGTCTCACAAGGCATCAACCATGCCAATTTCAAAAATTCTAGGTGCCGAGAAACCCGGCTACGGATCGTCGGCTAGAAATCTAGGCGAATGAATGAAACTAGTTTACACTTAACTAAAAGTAAACGGAAATACAACCTTTGTAGATCCGGTGCTCCACCTCCATAGCTCCACAACGCAGTCCCCTCGCTGTCCTAATGAATTCCTGGGCTCTAGCGTCGGCTTCGTCGGAGAAATGGCGAGCTAGGTCGTCGATGTCCATGCCGAAGATGATCTACGTCGAAGCATCACTAGATCAAGCTCCACCTTCACCAAGCCATGAAAACTTGTGAAGGAAACACACTCTACTACTTGGCAAGAGGTAGAGGATGAAGAAATAGGAAGTGGGTAGACTTTAGAATTGGATTTCTCACTCTAATTCATCACTTGCCATTGATGGAGGCAAGCTTTCTTCACTTGAAGAAATGAAGAAGAAGAAGAATAATATTATGATAAGTTTTAAAGAATAGAAAAGAATAATCATTCTTATCATAATCAAACCATAGTTAAGTGTAGAGAGCTAACTAGAGTTTATGTGAGTGGTTAGGGTCAAAGAAGAAGACAAAATGGTCACTTGGTCAAAAGCTTCATGAAGCTTCAACAAGCTTCATGAAAGAAAGAATGAAAGAAAACCATTTTGTTTTTTCTCTTTATGCTTTTATTTTCCAAAACTAATAAATAAATAAATGAATAAGGAATCATAACCCTAACCATTCATATAACCAAGGTTCAATCTATACACTTAACCAATATTGCATGTATCATCAAACATGATACAATCATGTGCACAAAACTATATCAAATATACAATGTGCACATCCGAGCGAGAAAATCCATCTTAAGTGAACCGATACTAGTTAATGCAAAGTGATATATCAAATATATAATTATACATTAAATCATTAAATCAACACTTGATTTAACGATCCGGTCATATCGCATATAACCGACTAGTATCCTATGTATCGGCTTACCGAATCAATCCTTGATTCGATAACTAGGTTATATCGCATACAACCATTCGATACATTCATCGCGAGAATGAAATACGGTATCACATACACGCAATATTCTCGGTCCCGCACATATCTCATATGCGCTCCTATTTCGTTTCGCTTGAGCCAGGAAACCTCTGTGTAGGACTCTAAAGACTCGTCAATACGCCGGCAGCAGGTGATGATCATATCAAACACCCACAAGCCGCAAGCGGTCTGCTAAATGTAACGGCCACCCGGGTATTGAGCGATCAGAAGATCGACGAGCAAGCCCGCTCACACTCCTGTGAATCCAACCAGTAACACTACCGTGCAGTCCGGTCTCGTCGTCTGATATGTCGCATATCTTGCCTGGGGTGGTAAACGTCAGACCCCAATAGCTCGATAAGTCGTGTCGATATGAGGTCTATAACAATTCGAGAAACTACTGGTAACACTTACCAGTAAATCTTAGCAACCCTGGCCAAGGATTTCCTGTTATAGCCAATCGTACACAGCGCAACATCAACTCCCTATACCGGGAGAGACGAATCCCCTCCTATCGCTCATTGCCTCCATGTGATTCGGGACTGTACCCAAAAGCCACTGTTTTGCACGCCCTCTTGGACGTGGTAAGATGGAAATCAAAGCACAGTGGGAACCACACAAGACTCTATGACGATCTCGGGTCAACAGACTACTCTGTACCAGTGTCCCCAGAGAACTGCCATCTGACGTAAGGTATAATACCATCTGGGAGTTCTCGGCGAGTCCGTCCAGTGTACCCAGTCTCTACTTAGCACCCGTATATCATCTCCGATGTCAAACACCAATGGATATGGGATCATCCATCGCCCATCTGTATGGGTCGAGAAGGTATACGCTATTCTACTCTGGTATATCGATGCCCCGTCTCGATATACCCACGACTAGGGACTTTGAAGGATGTACTTATGGACTACCATGTCCCCACTATTATGATCCGCATCATAGTCCAGGTAGTCAAGTACACATCCTAAGGGCTTTACCAACATGTAACAGAGAGACAATCGGTATACACGTTAAGGTAAAGATCAACCGGATAGCATACTATCATGTCGAGCAAGAAAGTCCTCCCTATATATATCCCAGCATCCACTACAATATACATCCTATGTATAGCAATGGCCTCTAGGGCATACATATAACTAACAATCTCCTACTTGCACTAGGGCCATCTGTAGCAGTGGTTGTAGTATCTCATACTCAACCATCCCATAAAAGTCTCTCTCTGGGAATAGGCCTTCGTGAGTGGATCCACCGTGTTGTCCTCTGAGTCTTCTCTCCTAACCTCGATCCCTTAGAGATCAACCATCTCCATGATCAAGTGATACTGTCTTAGAATATGTCTGGATCACTGATGGGACCTGCGTTCCTTGGCATAAGCCACAACTCCATTGTCACACAATGGAAGGAACATAGTTCATCTCATGAACCAACATACACCCAAACAGCCTCTTTGGTAGCATCTTAAGTAGCGATGTATCCTGCCTTTATCATCTAGTATGCCACGGTATCTAGCTTGGAACTCTTCCAACATACCGTCCCTTTACTGAGGGTAAAGACAATGCCTGTGACTGACACTCAGTCGTCTTTATCACTCTGGAACCCTTCCAGTGATTCTCCCCAGGATCGATTGATACCATCTCACTACAGCTAGTGAGAATCCTAACATCCAATTAAATCTATCTCATAGATCCAAAACTCAGGATTTAGGAGGTATCACTTTGATCCTATATGGAGAATCATTGTGATAAGCGGAGATTGACCGAGCGTAGCATAGGAAACTCCTTTCTTATCAAGAGTATGTCATCCACGTACTCTACGAGGATCACCACCATACTACCTGCTACCTTTTTGTATATACAAGGTTCATCTACCATTTTGATGATGTCAACTTCATTGACTACTTCATCAAAACAGATGTTCCAACTCCGCGATGCCTGCTTTATCCTATAAAGCATCTTGCACACGTTTCCGCTGCTCCCACTGTCTACGAAGCCCTCTGGCTGTGTACTTACAGACGCACTCTTCTAAAACATCATTTAGAAAAGGAGTCATGGCACCCAACCACCAGATATCATAGTCATGGTATGTAGCCGTGACAAGTAGGATCTGGATGGACTTAAGCATAGCTACTTGAAAAGGTTTCAACAAAATCCATACCTGGTCAATGATGCAAACCTTTAACAAGTCTAGCTTTGAAAGTCTCAACTTTTCCAAGTACACCAAGTAATCTTCTCAAGATATACTTGCTCCTGATGGGGATTTAACCCTTCAGATATAGCAACCAAAGTCCATACTTTGTTGATGTATAAGGATTCCATCTCAGATCGCTAAGCATCCAGCCATTCTTACAGAGTCTCACTCCTGATGGACAGCTCGAAACTAGTTAGGTCATCATCTCATGATGCAATCCTCGCTCCCACTGTCATAGAGAAACAGAAGTATCTCTCAGGTGGGTGAGGAACCCTACTAGATCGGCGGAGAGGCTGAGGTTCGTTGGCATCAACTGAATCCTTTGGTTCTATCAAATCATCAGTTGCAGTTTGTATAGCTGGAACATTTCCAGTTGTACATAACTGACATTGCCTCGAGCTTGTCCGGATTTTGCTTTTCAGACATAGGCCGGACAACCCCAAATCTTAAGGAACTTAAGATATGGGCTCTTCCCTTTCTATATCACATATGAAGTGGTAGGCAACTGATTTGATTTGAACCCTAATTCAATAGGTATGCAGCTTCTCAAGTGCATAACCCCCTAAAAGGAAATAGGTAACTCAGTATTACTCATCATAGAGCACACCTTATCATATAGGGTGTGATTGCTCCGCCCCGATATACCATCGTGCTATGGTGTATACGGAGGAGTAATGCTGAGAGAGAATCTCATCCTCCTTTAGAATAGTCCAGGAATTCCATGCACAAGTATTCTCCTCCTTGATGTCATCAAAGGTCATAATACTTTTACCTGTATTCTGGTTCTCTACTTCTAACTTATATTCTGTGAATATCTCAAAAGGTTCTGACTTGTGTTTCAACAGGAACATATGTCTGAATCTTGAGAGATTATCAGAGAAAATAATGAAGTATAAAGAACCAGTCCTGGTATATGTAGACAGGAGACCTTACATACATCATCATGTATCAGTCCCAAGAGTCCACTAACTCTTTCTCTGTTTCTAATAAACAGAGCTATGGTCATCTTATCTTTGTGACATGACAGGCAAGTTATCACAAGATGTAAATTCAAACTGATTTAAATATGCATCTATATGTAACTCTAGCTAGTCGGGTCATATTGATCTGACCTAGTCTACAATACCTCAAGAAGAATTCGTTCATTTCTGAACTCTTCCTCTTGTGTGTGTTCTGTATACTAAGAACTGTAGTTTGATTGATTTAGAACGTCAATGCTTTTAGATAACGTGCCTGAACCGATCAACTTTTGATATAGGAAATGTTCAAAACATTATCCAACAATACAAAATTTTATCATTTCTTTACTAATAAAGAGACTGATATGATTTTGTATATCAGGTTCGGTATCTAATAACATTCATTCAGAATCAATGTATTGGTAATACAGGGTGACAGTGACCGACAGACTTGGCTGCAACACTTGCCCCGTTTTATGCCTCATGAAACTTATCACCCTGTAACATTTTCAAAAATATAAAATATTAATTTTAGGAATTTTTATGATTTAATATTATTTTATTGATTATTTTAATATTAAATTAATAATTAAATGCAAATAAATGGAGAAAAATTATGGAAAATTCCAAAATAGGATAAATTAGTGAATTATGACATTTTTAAGTTTTTGTGATTAGTTTTACACTAATTTAGTGCTAATCGCGATTAAAATCGTTAATCGGGTTTTTTGGCAGTTTTGTGCAAAACTTGCACATATCACTTTTTCTCACACTTATGCTTTTTCTTTCATGATATTTGGGGTTCACTATTGGTGTGAGAAGGTTTAGGGATTAAAAGAAAAAGGAAAAAGAAAAGAAAATGAGAAAGGGGTTGGTGAGAGAGAGGTATGGTGCACTTTTGACTTAACCTTAGCCATTCCCTTTGATTCTCCCATCATTTTTCCCTCCCTTTTCTTCCTCTTGCTGCTGCCTCTTTCCCTCACCTCCTACTCCCTCTTCAATCCCTCTCTTCATCTCAAAAACAATCCCAAAACCCCATGTCGGTTTCATTAAAAATGTGCACGAGCCCGAGACCTACAAGATGGACCAAGAAAGCATGGATTTTGGCCACTAGGGGCAACTCAAGAAAATTCTTGAGTTGCCAAGTGAGGTAAATTCTGAACCATTAGCTTAATTTTAGCTTTACTTATACCCCTATGCATGTTTAGAATCGAAATCGGGTGATTTGTGGATTTTTAGGAAAAAAAAAACTAGTAAGGGTTGAGGGAATTATGAGTTGTGATGGGGAATTGAGTTCAATGGAGATCACAAGAGCACCCTAGTGCTAGAAACCCAGTCCAATCCCACTGGAAACCCAAAATACGGAATTTCGGGACTTTCATGTCGGTTTGTGAGTGCTTGTGTGTGCGGGGAAATCTGGAGTATACTGGGACTTTTTCAGGGAATATAAGCAATACCAGGGACCCAAATTAGACCACAGGAGGCCACCCTAGGAATAAGACCACCGAACTCCATGCTTGGGCCGGCCAGGCCGGTTTTATAGGGGGTGCGGCCGGCCACCCTGTAGAGTTACATGCCCATGTTGCCTCCATACCTCATATACACCCTGCATAGCACCCTGGAGTTGTTTATTTGATCTAGTTTTGCCTGAGATGAAATCTGGGATCATTTTCTTGGGTTGCTGCTTTGAAATGTGTTTTGGTTTTTCGTATTTTGAATTCCAGATTTTGATATTTGTGTGTTATCTCGATCGTGTGACGTTTGTACGTCTATATCGAGTGATTTCGAGTTGTTTTGCGAAGGCTAACCGTAGGTTCTAACCTATAAGCCTTTTAGCGTATCGTGTCGGTTTTAGCGTATCGTATTGGATTTAGTGTGTCGTTTCAAATGTTGAATTGGTTTTGATGCGATGCGATACGTGTGATATGTGTAGGTACACCGCGACGATCCGAGGCGATGCGGAAGATGACGGTGACACCGACACCGACACACAGGATACAGGTGAGTAGATTATATCTACAGGGGGAAGTCGGGTGGATGGCGTATAGCACCCCCGCAGTCCGTAATTAGTACTATGTAGTATATTTATATGTGTGATAGTTATAGTGTGTTATGGTTAGTTAGGGGTAGGAATAACTAGCGTAGTTCCTAGTTGCGAACCATAGGATAGATTTGCACCCACACGCATATACTTGTGTGTTGCTTATACTTGCGCTGTACTTGATGATATGGGATGACTTTGGAGATGAGTCGATGATGTGGGCTTTGTGCCGCGAGATCGGTGATTTGATATGATTTGTATTTGGGATACGAAATGTGTTTCTTGCGGGCTTGGGATTTGTGTATACCCCCGCATGCATACTTCATTGATGGTATCGTTTTGTACTAGACATAGAGTAGTACCCCAGATTATATGATCTGATGATCGTGATACCTGTTATGTGACGAGATAGTGAGATGTTGACCCGTACCCAGCTATTGGGATGCCGTACGACGATTTACCGTATGATCTTTACATTGATGACAGATCCGCACTCATGACCTTGAGGATGTCATATGATATACTGTATCGTACGCGATACTATCGAGGCGGGATCACCGACTTATATATATCTATATATCGACTCAGAGGTTAGGCGGTTTCCTTACCTGTAGCTCAGCTTGTTAGTTCGGCCGTTTAGTTTAGAGTAGTTGTTAGATTATATTAGACTCCTACCTTTTTCAAAACTAGCGGGTCGTGGGTATTTTAAAAGACAGGTCAAGGGATCTACGGATATTTAAAAAGGCGTATCTTTTCATAAAAACACCGTAGCCCATATTTTCAAACCCCATGATTCGTGTTATTTCAAAAGGCACCAATTGTAGGACTTATGTAGATTAATGCAGATTAGTTTTAGTTACGTCTAGTTTCAGCTCCCACTCCCTTTTTGTGGTTCGCTTTGCATCGCATTCCTATATTATGTTTCATACTCTATTGTTGATATCATGTTGTTAGGACACCAGCACCATTACCGATGATGCGTATGTACCACGTACACTTACTTGCTGGCTCACACACATCTTCATCGGTAATTGCCATGCCACGTACACTTTAGAAATACTATTGCATTGACATAGGTTGTTAGCTAATAATTTAGACTGGATGTTAGTGTACTCGCCTTATATGATAGTTTAGACATTGTAGTTATTACCTGCTACTTCCTGCATACTGCTATTCATTGTTATGCCGCATTCATGGATTCTCATGCATATATTCGCTATTTTACGTGCTATTGAGGTTTGGATTTGGATTTCCATGAGATTTTCTGGATTTGGAGGAAAACCGCAAAAACACAAATAAACATATTCTCTCTTTTAAAATAAAAAGTGCGGTTTTCCCATGATGTATGAGTCGTCCACCATGAGTTTGCTGATGGATTTGGAAACCCGATTCGAGGAGACGGATGAACCGTTTCGGGTACATGGTGGACCCGGTACGGTACCCCGGGGCAAGAGGAATGTGGTGATGACGTTGAGCCTGGCAGGGGAGTACTACCTACCGGTGATTTTACCCGACGCGTCGGATATCCGGAGGATACCGTCGTGGTCTTGAGATTTATGGTAGGGGTCGGTCTGGACTGACGGCGCCCTAGATATTGTGGTCGAGACTTTGAGATATCGGGATATTGGGATTTCGTTTGTGCCGATGCTAGGCACAGTTTTATGCTGATTTCATTATGATACCTCATCTTTTAAAATACAAGGGAAATCTCACTAAAGTTTGAAAACAGTTTTTTCATGTAAATGTATTCTGTTTTCACGCATTCATATCTCATTCATATGCTATATTGTTATCTGAGGCACTGACACAGACACAGGAGATTGCACTCGGGTTAGATATTTACCCTAGCCTTGTTATAGGCTGCATGTTTTATATTGAGGATTTCTTTTTACTGATCGTATTGACCTAGGATTATGTCTTGCTTTCGGTTTCTGGTTGTAGATATTTCTATTCACGAGTTGGCAACTCACCCCCGTTGTGCCACAGTTTTTGCAGGTTTTGCCGTACAGGTTCTATTGCGGCATTTCTGGCACACTACTTTCTTGCGGGTGAATTGCTTTTGGTAGGTGGATTCTTTCGCATCAAGAACCACCATTGTATTTATTTATTTCATTGTATCTAGAATTTCCATCAACCAAAACTTGTATATTGTTTCAGACCTAGACTTAGTGATGTATTATTCGACCTTAGAGTCGCGCTTAGTAGTATTACGGTTTTCTTGTTGCTTTTGAGCTTTCTTTTGGATTTGATCCTCGCCACTTGGCGTTGTATATTATTGTTGCATGTGTGGTTGTGACCGTCGATTGACGAAGAGCTAGCTCCCGCTTGGGAATGCCTTTATCATTGCATATATTGTTATTCTCATTGTACCCCATTCGGGGCCAGTTTTACAAAAGAAACTCTGCCGAAATTTTTAGAAAAGACTTTACATTTTTTTTTTAAATGCACATTCGGCTTAGTTATTTAAAAACCTTGATTTCAAACATGTTTTTCTTCACTTCTTTAAACCAGTTTCCTTACTTATTCTTAAAAATGGTTTTAGATTTCTGGGCTTTTGGCTTACTTGGATCAGATGGAGTCCTATAGACTTCATATGGTTCAAGGGCCAGTCACGTGCTCTTTCGGGTCGTGACAAAGTTGGTATCAAAGCGCTAGGTTGACCTTGGTTCGAGTCTAAGTTTGACTATGTGGAGCCTAGGGAGTTATTTATATACGGAACTTAGGCTTGACCTTACGGAACTTAGACTTGGTCGAGGGGGTGTTATACCCGAACTTTCGTCGTATTAGGATGACCCTTGGTTGATGGAATAGGTGACTAAAGTAGAGTGACGTACCGTTGGTATGTTCCGCGGCATACTTACGACACGCCACTCCGCTTAAGGAACCTTAGGATGTACATACTTTCGAGATCAGTGATTCTCTCCATATCCTGGATTATACATCCATTTGAGATTCCCGATTCTATTAGTTTCATGATCATACCTTCTTTGATGCTGTTCCTTCCTATGATCATGTATCCACTTTGGATCTGTTGTTTTCCTTCTTGCCACTGATGTGCTCTCTTTGATACTCGATTGAGGTTCCTGTCACCGTGTTTGAGCGCAGTTTGGGCTGCTGCTAGGGTTACGGCCGGTGTGAGCTCGTTTGGTACGAGGGCCGACCATTGTGTTTTCTGGTGACATGGGAACATCTCGAGTTAGTATTGGTGATTGTGACCTCTAGTGGAGGCGAGTGCTTGGTCTTGCACCGGATGATCGGGCCATTGTTAGAGCTGCCAGTTAAGAGAGGACTGTTGATGTACAGCATACCTCAGAGATTGTGATGTCGCCTACCGTGCAGACAGATGGACCAGCTGTTGCTGAGATTGACAGGATGTTGCTTTCGGAGCTTACGAGCTGAGATTGCCGGAGCTTTCAGGCAGATATGCGACAGATGATAGCTAGTCTACCCGATTTGAGAGACGAAGGTGATTCGTCTGATTTTGCGCCAGAGCGGGCCCAGTTGAGTTGAAGATTTCCTGTGTGGAGAGTCTTACTCAGATCTAGAGCAGACCGATTCAGAGATGACCGCCAATGTGTTGCCTTTCCTGGAGGATTGAGGCACTGTTCGGCGTACAGGCGTATGAGCCAGTTGCTGCTGCAAATGATGAGATATCGCCCAGATGATTGGAGCTACTGCAGCATGAGTATGTTCTTAGAGAGATGATAGCGAGTCGCTAGTCACCGAGGATGAATGACTAGGACGTGTGGTGAGTTCGCTTACCCCGATGCGAGGTCATCAGGTGGATTGTTTCCAGCTAGAGACGACTTCTCGCAGGTTCGTTGAGAGTCGATAGAGACGATCGAATGTCAGGAGCCATTTTCCAAGTTTAAAGTATACGGAAAGACATGCTGGTGATTCTATGGACCCTCTAGAAGAATGAAACCCTAACTCAACTTAATGACCGTGTGAAAGCCTTTGAACCTTCGGTTTTACGGCGGTTCCTCGGCGCCATTAGTGAGGCTTGGGTTTGCCCTTCTACGGCTGGACCACCGACGCTGTGGCATGTACTCGATACTATTAAACTTTACCCGAGATGTGATCTCTTGGGGGATTATGAGGATCTGGCGAGTCGATCGGATGGTTCGACATCTTTCGGATATCGTGATGGGACACTGCTTGGGAGACTCCAGATGCGAGCGTAGCCGTCGGAGCGCAATTCGTGTAGCCACGATGAGTTAGGTCCGAATCAGTCGACATTTGAGCAAGGTGGAGTAAGAGTTCGTACGAGATTTCGACGAGATGACGTCCCACTCCGCTGACTTTAGAGATGTGTTATGCACCCCGAGGCGTGGTATATGGATATATCTTCCCGAAAGAAGCGCGATAAGTATGCAGCCGTTCCGGAATAAGCTTTAGCTTCAGCATTGGATGACGACTTCCGGGCAATTCGGCAGGATTGAGATTTGAGAAAGAAACCTCGACAGGACCCTTCGGAAAACGATACGAGAAGACCTAGACCCACGAGTGGTCGTTTTGCGCGCACCCAGCAAGACAGAGTTTAGCCTTGTCGACGAGGTAGTTGACCAGGTTCGGATAAAGGAACTTACCCAGATGCGTTGCAAATTGATTAAGGACGGACGAGTGATGAGTATTCCTCCGATGGTTGGGACGTGTTCTCGAGGACTTGTTCGGCCTGACATCTGCTACAAAATGATGAAGCTACAGAATACGCGATTTCGAGTCCGTGTGAGAGACATCAGATTGACCGTGGCCGAGAACAGTGCAGTGCATAGTAGCTTGGCGTGACGTCATAGTGGACGACGATAGAGACAGGTGGAACAAGAGGTTCGTGTGAGACACTGACGAGCTGTCATTGCTTCCCGTCGAGACTAGAGACCTGATATGCTTACAGAGACGTTGGGATGTGACCAGTTTCTGAGAAAATATTGTGCTGAGGACACAGGTGTCTTTTGAGCGAGAAAAGGTTGTGCAAGAGAGCCAGCCTCCGTATGGTTCGGCATAGGCGAGATCGGAAGAGACCTTGAGCAGGATTCCTTCCAGGACATTGCTGCAATGATGTTTGCACCCAGGATCAGATGTGTGACGTGCATTCAGAGAGCCAGAGGCCGACGCCAGTGATATGCTGCCTTACGAGTGGTCGTGAGGTTTGACCGAGAGGTGACCAGAGGAGTGCCAGAACGGAATCGTCCCCGTTAGCACATCTGACAGGGCCGATGAGCCGATTGACTGTGAGATTGGTAATCCGCAGAGAAAATAAGGACTCAGAGTCAGAGGACGCCACACCATGAGCAAGAGGCAAGTAGATATCCTGCGCTGCTAGCAGTGGATGCACCGACTCCTTCTAGACCTCGAAGGAGGAACTACCGACGACGGTATTTATGATTTGTGATTTTATGATTTGATTATCACGTATCCGTCATTTTGGATTTCGGTAATTTGGGCGTTCTGTTTGCATGGTTTAGTTTTGATGACTGAGTTTCATGATATTGGTTTCATGCACCCACTGGATATTTATATATTTTGCGCAAAGTTTTTACATTTGAGATATTGATTGAGATTTCATGCCTACCGTATGCAGTGATTTGATTTGCACTTCCAGCGTAGTTTTCATGCACCTTTAGTGTTTTGATATACGATTTTGGTGCACGCCAGATACACTAAATCGGAATTCTTCGTGCATGTCACATGCACCTGATTTATTTTTCTGTCAGGCACACACGTTGCCTACGACAGATGTTTCGTGCACACCCGTTGCACCTAGATGTTGTTTGTACACCTGTTTGACACATATATGGATTTTGATTTCTCGCGCACCAGACGCATAGGATATTCTTATATATTCATTTTGTGGATTGATTTCTAGTAGAGCAGTATATTTTTACGATATTCTCTATGTGTTGATGTTTTCGGAGCCCCGACAAATGGATTATACTGAAATTGTTTTAGTAGTGGGGGTTTAAATTTAAATTCGGGGACCGAATTTCTTTAAGGGGGTAGATTGTAACATTTTCAAAAATATAAAATATAAATTTTAGGAATTTTTATGATTTAATATTATTTTATTGATTATTTTAATATTAAATTAATAATTAAATGCAAATAAATGGAGAAAAATTATGGAAAATTATGGAAAATTATGGAAAATTCCAAAATAGGATAAATTAGTGAATTATGACATTTTTAAGTTTTTGTGATTAGTTTTACACTAATTTAGTGCTAATCGCGATTAAAATCGCTAATCGGGTTTTTTGGCAGTTTTGTGCAAAACTTGCACATATCACTTTTTCTCACACTTATGCTTTTTCTTTCATGATATTTGGGGTTCACTATTGGTGTGAGAAGGTTTAGGGATTAAAAGAAAAAGGAAAAAGAAAAGAAAATGAGAAAGGGGTTGGTGAGAGAGAGGTATGGTGCACTTTTGACTTAACCTTAGCCATTCCCTTTGATTCTCCCATCATTTTTCCCTCCCTCTTCTTCCTCTTGCTGCTGCCTCTTTCCCTCACCTCCTACTCCCTCTTCAATCCCTCTCTTCATCTCAAAAACAATCCCAAAACCCCATGTCGGTTTCATTAAAAATGTGCACGAGCCCGAGACCTACAAGATGGACCAAGAAAGCATGGATTTTGGCCACTAGGGGCAACTCAAGAAAATTCTTGAGTTGCCAAGTGAGGTAAATTCTGAACCATTAGCTTAATTTTAGCTTTACTTATACCCCTATGCATGTTTAGAATCGAAATCGGGTGATTTGTGGATTTTTAGGAAAAAAAAAACTAGTAAGGGTTGAGGGAATTGTGAGTTGTGATGGGGAATTGAGTTCAATGGAGATCACAAGAGCACCCTAGTGCTAGAAACCCAGTCCAATCCCACTGGAAACCCAAAATACGGAATTTCGGGACTTTCATGTCGGTTTGTGAGTGCTTGTGTGTGCGGGGAAATCTGGAGTATACTGGGACTTTTTCAGGGAAAATAAGCAATACCAGGGACCCAAATTAGACCACAGGAGGCCACCCTAGGAATACGACCACCCAACTCCATGCTTGGGCCGGCCAGGCCGGTTTTATAGGGGGTGTGGCCGGCCACCCTGTAGAGTTACATGCCCATGTTGCCTCCATACCTCATATACACCCTGCATAGCACCCTGGAGTTGTTTATTTGATCTAGTTTTGCCTGAGATGAAATCTGGGATCATTTTCTTGGGTTGCTGCTTTGAAATGTGTTTTGGTTTTTCGTATTTTGAATTCCAGATTTTGATATTTGTGTGTTATCTCGATCGTGTGACGTTTGTACGTCTATATCGAGTGATTTCGAGTTGTTTTGCGAAGGCTAACCGTAGGTTCTAACCTATAAGCCTTTTAGCGTATCGTGTCGGTTTTAGCGTATCGTATTGGATTTAGTGTGTCGTTTCAAATGTTGAATTGGTTTTGATGCGATGCGATACGTGTGATATGTGTAGGTACACCGCGACGATCCGAGGCGATGCGGAAGATGACGGTGACACCGACACCGACACACAGGATACAGGTGAGTAGATTATATCTACAGGGGGAAGTCGGGTGGATGGCGTATAGCACCCCCGCAGTCCGTAATTAGTACTATGTAGTATATTTATATGTGTGATAGTTATAGTGTGTTATGGTTAGTTAGGGGTAGGAATAACTAGCGTAGTTCCTAGTTGCGAACCATAGGATAGATTTGCACCCACACGCATACACTTGTGTGTTGCTTATACTTGCGCTGTACTTGATGATATGGGATGACTTTGGAGATGAGTCGATGATGTGGGCTTTGTGCCGCGAGATCGGTGATTTGATATGATTTGTATTTGGGATGCGAAATGTGTTTCTTGCGGGCTTGGGATTTGTGTTTACCCCCGCATGCATACTTCATTGATGGTATCGTTTTGTGCTAGACATAGAGTAGTACCCCAGATTATATGATCTGATGATCGTGATACCTGTTATGTGACGAGATAGTGAGATGTTGACCCGTACCCAGCTATTGGGATGCCGTACGACGATTTACCGTATGAGCTTTACATTGATGACAGATCCGCACTCATGACCTTGAGGATGTCATATGATATACTGTATCGTACGCGATACTATCGAGGCGGGATCACCGACTTATATATATCTATATATCGACTCAGAGGTTAGGCGGTTTCCTTACCTGTAGCTCAGCTTGTTAGTTCGGCCGTTTAGTTTAGAGTAGTTGTTAGATTAGATTAGACTCCTACCTTTTTCAAAACTAGCGGGTCGTGGGTATTTTAAAAGACAGGTCAAGGGATCTACGGATATTTAAAACGGCGTATCTTTTCATAAAAACACCGTAGCCCCTATTTTCAAACCCCATGATTCGTGTTATTTCAAAAGGCACCAATTGTAGGACTTATGTAAATTAATGCAGATTAGTTTTAGTTACGTCTAGTTTCAGCTCCCACTCCCTTTTTGTGGTTCGCTTTGCATCGCATTCCTATATTATGTTTCATACTCTATTGTTGATATCATGTTGTTAGGACACCAGCACCATTACCGATGATGCGTATGTACCACGTACACTTACTTGCTGGCTCACACACATCTTCATCGGTAATTTCCATGCCACGTACACTTTAGAAATACTATTGCATTAACATAGGTTGTTAGCTAATAATTTAGACTGGATGTTAGTGTACTCGCCTTATATGATAGTTTAGACATTGTAGTTATTACCTGTTACTTCCTGCATACTGCTATTCATTGTTATGCCGCATTCATGGATTCTCATGCATATATTCGCTATTTTACGTGCTATTGAGGTTTGGATTTGGATTTCCATGAGATTTTCTGGATTTGGAGGAAAACCGCAAAAACACAAATAAACATATTCTCTCTTTTAAAATAAAAAGTGCGGTTTTCCCATGATGTATGAGTCGTCCACCATGAGTTTGCTGATGGATTTGGAAACCCGATTCGAGGAGACGGATGAACCGTTTCGGGTACATGGTGGACCCGGTACGGTACCCCGGGGCAAGAGGAATGTGGTGATGACGTTGAGCCTGGCAGGGGAGTACTACCTACCGGTGATTTTACCCGACGCGTCGGATATCCGGAGGATACCGTCGTGGTCTTGAGATTTATGGTAGGGGCCGGTCTGGACAGACGGCGCCCTAGATATTGTGGTCGAGACTTTGAGATATCGGGATATTGGGATTTCGTTTGTGCCGATGCTAGGCACAGTTTTATGCTGATTTCATTATGATACCTCATCTTTTAAAATACAAGGGAAATCTCACTAAAGTTTGAAAACAGTTGCTTCATGTAAATGTATTCTGTTTTCACGCATTCATATCTCATTCATATGCTATATTGTTATCTGAGGCACTGACACAGACACAGGAGATTGCACTCGGGTTAGATATTTACCCTAGCCTTGTTATAGGCAGCATGTTTTATATTGGGGATTTCTTTTTACTGATCGTATTGACCTAGGATTATGTCTTGCTTTCGGTTTCTGCTTGTAGATATTTCTATTCACGAGTTGGCAACTCACCCCCGTTGTGCCACAGTTTTTGCAGGTTCTGCCGTACAGGTTCTATTGCGGCATTTCTGGCACACTACTTTCTTGCGGGTGAATTGCTTTTGGTAGGTGGATTCTTTCGCATCAAGAACCACCATTGTATTTATTTATTTCATTGTATCTAGAATTTCCATCAACCAAAACTTGTATATTGTTTCAGACCTAGACTTAGTGATGTATTATTCGACCTTAGAGTCGCGCTTAGTAGTATTACGGTTTTCTTATTGCTTTTGAGCTTTCTTTTGGATTTGATCCTCGCCACTTGGCGTTGTATATTATTGTTGCATGTGTGGTTGTGACCGTCGATTGACGAAGAGCTAGCTCCCGCTTGGGGATGCCTTTATCATTCCATATATTGTTATTCTCATTGTACCCCATTCGGGGCCAGTTTTACAAAAGAAACTCTGCCGAAATTTTTAGAAAAGACTTTACATTTTTTTTAAATGCACATTCGGCTTAGTTATTTAAAAACCTTGATTTCAAACATGTTTTTCTTCACTTCTTTAAACCAGTTTCCTTACTTATTCTTAAAAATGGTTTTAGATTTCTGGGCTTTTGGCTTACTTGGATCAGATGGAGTCCTATAGACTTCATATGGTTCAAGGGCCAGTCATGTGCTCTTTCGGGTCGTGACACACCCGTTCTCAGTTTTTCTACCCTTTTGTAGCCCTATGTAACAGATTACATATCTGGGATCCTGATCCGGTATCATATACCAAGGATGCGGAGGATACTGAGAAACAGTTCTTTGTAATGAACACACCCGAAGATGACGCATCATCATGCACTCTCTTCGTTTGGGTGGCACGGGAATTCTGGTATTCCCCAATTTCCTGCTCTGTCTTATAACAATTATAAGTTGGAGCGGGACCAACGTTCCCCAGCTCAGTATAACAAGCGGGTTCGGTCAATATTCCGTATTTTTATCTTGATTAAGGCGTGATATGGTCGCTACCTGGAGAGAGAGAGAAGAAAACACTCAGCGTGCGCTCTTACAAGAATAGATTGGTTATTATTTTATCTAATCAGGATGGCTCCCACTGCTTTTTATCAAATCTTCCTTCAAACCCTAAAAGGAAAGACTAGCCGGGATTAATTACACACTACAAGTTCGCCAATCTTTCAGCCAGGCCAGTGTCGGTACTTTGAGGGAGGTCCCCCGTGCTTTTGCACGAACCTAATTAATGTAAATCTCGTTTTCCCAGAGGCGTAACCCCGTTGACACCTTTCTAGACACCTACTTGATCGGCTAATTGTAATGTATAAAACTCTCCCAGGAGTAACTCTTACTCGCAGCGGGTATCGGGATCCAAATATCTCATAGAAGGTATGCAATCTCATTGCAAATTTCAACACTTGAAATTCCCGATAATATTTTGCCCCTAGCAGCTATATGACCTTAACATAGTCAACAAATCATAAGTGCTAGTCAAGTTCAACCCGTCATTTCCCGATTGAATTAAACCCACCCGCACGACCCTTAACATAGTCAACAAAGTCGCACGACTACCCTAATCCAATCACATCATATGCTTATACAGATAAGCACTAATTAGCTACCGCACACTACGCCTTAACATAGTCAACAAACGTAGCACGGATACTAACTAGGACTTATCTGAAATGACGGAGGGCTACGACAGGTTTTTCTGAAAACCTATTGCGTAATGAACTTGATATCGTTGTAGAATCAAATGATTTTGAAATGGAGTGCTTTTGAGGCTTTTCTAGTTTTGCTAAAGGAGTCACTCCTGGTGAAGGGATCGTCGGTCCTTTCCTCGTCGAATGAGGTGCGGGATATATCATATATATCACTGTGCAAAGCAAAAACACTTAAAAGCAATCATAAGACAAACCGAGTGTGTAGCATCTGCCAGTTATTGCTAAAGGAGTCACTCCCGGTGAAGGGATCTCGGTCCTTTCCTTATCGAATAAGGTGCAGGATATATCACATATACCGTTGTGCAAAGCAAGAACTGTAGCTACCTGTTTATTTTGAAATTTGATTCTACAACATCTTAGGTTTCTTTTATTTCATTAATCACATTAATGAAGTCCCATCATTTAAGTGCCTAAACATCACAGATAAATACGACGTACACTTATGCCATCCGCATTCGCCTCGATGTCCCCTCGTGCACCGTTAGGTTAGGTAACTAACGGCAGAGCGGGGCAGGGCTAGCGCGGGTGTAAAACATAAGTAACGTCTATATAATATATAATATATACTGTATACTGTATCTATCACAGAACATCACATGATCACATCACAGATATCGCAGCAGAAGAAACATATGAAATATTGGATATACTAGGACGTCCGTGTTTTCAATACAAGCCAGTATAAAACACGGATTCCACGGTCGTGATGAATAGCCAAACCCACACCCCTAGACCCCTACGAGAGCGGCAAGCAACCCTACCAATTCTAGAGTTAGGAGACCTGGACTCGACTCCTCGAGTTGGTCTCCCACTGGACTCCAGAACCCGGTTACTTGTGCTCCCCTCTTTGGGTCTATCCTAGTGCGGTAAAGTAAATAATATACAAACGGTGACAACTTCCGCAACCTGGAAGCGCCCCAATAAAAGAATATTACATACAAGTTTTTACATGAATGAAAATGAAAAACACTCATCTCACATAAAAACCCCCGGCTATTCAATCACGACGATCCAATATAACATATCCAGCAACACATAACATCACATGTCATCAACGTAAGTAAACATGCGTATCCCAATTGTCGTTGACATATAGCAACGAAACCGGCGATATCACATATTACACTTACGGTCACAGAAAAGAAAGTGTAAAACTACAACAGTTGGAATCCGCAACCACCTCAGACATCGCATGCCTGGCCAAATGAATTAGTTAGACATCGCATGCCTAACAATTATAAACCCCGCATTTTAGTCTCAAAATCGAAAACTCTTTTCAATATCAAGTCGGGCAATTCAACAAGATTCCCGACATCCTGATCGAATGCTCGTCGCAAACTTCAGTAGGCGGCCGCACCCCCGATACCGTCGACGAAGTGCACCAAGGCGGAACACCGCCACCGCGAGCACCCGAACGGATGCTTTCGGTGACGGGGTTCTCCTACAGTCACTTGGTCGGGGCTATGGAGTGAGGCTGTCTATCAAGTTTACCCGGCGAGTATCCGCGTACGCTACGTGATTGCGACAGACTTTTGATCACATCAAAATTCCATGGCAACCGATCAAGTGAGACTAAACTGCTATGTTTATAACATTCATTTAGTTATCTCATAACTTATTGTGAATTCCAAGTATTGTATCCCATTCCAGATAAACAGAAAATGTTAAACTTTTCGATCGAACAGTCAAACACCCAAGTTTTCCCGATACAGCTCAACACATGAAATAAGTCTAACAACATTCAGTTCGTGCCTCAGTACCAACGGTCCAGCCGTAGAAGGGTCAAGCCAACGCCCCACATGTGGCACGCCGTACTGCCCCAAACCCGAAGGTTCAAAGGGCAGTTCAAGACGGTCACATAATCGAGTTAAGGTTTGTTGTCTTCTAGAGGGTCCATCGCGTTACTTGCACTACTTAGAACGTCGTTAAACTACGGAAAAATCCAACACTTGGAAATTTCCCGACAGGGGAAAAATTGGGTATTTATATCCGGTCGAACTTTTTAACATATTCTAAAATTTATCCGGAAAGCCACACAGACAAAATTTGATAATCCGATCGATACACCGAGTCCCCAAAACAACCCCAGAAAATTCAACTCTTGAATTAATATCAAAAATTCCCAGAAAATACAGCATATTTTAATAAGAGTTACTGTGCAAACAGTGGAGGATTTCGTCATCAATAGGCCGCGGAACCGCTGCATAAGCCATGCTTATGCCGCGGTTCCACCGCACATTATACTGTTCATTGGTAACTTTTTGCGCCGTAATTCTTATATTTCCCTGCTGAATTTTTTAGCAATTTTTAATTTGGAAAAATCCCAGTTTTTGAAAAAAGGACAGAGTGCTATTTTGGAGTTGGTTTCGGGTTCGTTCGGGTTTCAAATTCCGTCTAGACTTCGCCTAAGGCTCTAGCTAGGCTCTGATACCACTGTAGGGTTCCTAGGCACTCTAGTGAGGTCTCACAAGGCATCAACCATGCCAATTTAAAAAATTCTAGGTGCCGAGAAACCCGGCTACGGATCGTCGGCTAGAAATCTAGGCGAAAGAATGAAACTAGTTAACACTTAACTAAAAGTAAACGGAAATACAACCTTTGTAGATCCGGTGCTCCACCTCCATAGCTCCGCAACGCAGTCCCCTCGCTGTCCTAATGAATTCCCGGGCTCTAGCGTCGGCTTCGTCGGAGAAATGGCGAGCTAGGTCGTCGATGTCTATGCCGAAGATGATCTATGTCGAAGCATCACTAGATCAAGCTCCACCTTCACCAAGCCATGAAAACTTGTGAAGGAAACACACTCTACTACTTGGCAAGAGGTAGAGGATGAAGAAATAGGAAGTGGGTAGACTTTAGAATTGGATTTCTCACTCTAATTCATCACTTGCCATTGATGGAGGCAAGCTTTTTCACTTGAAGAAATGAAGAAGAAGAAGAAGAATATTATGATAAGTTTTAAAGAATAGAAAAGAATAATCATTCTTATCATAATCAAACCATAGTTAAGTGTAGAGAGCTAACTAGAGTTTATGTGAGTGGTTAGGGTCAAAGAAGAAGACAAAATGGTCACTTGGTCAAAAGCTTCATGAAGCTTCAACAAGCTTCATGAAAGAAAGAATGAAAGAAAACCATTTTGTTTTTTCTCTTTATGCTTTTATTTTCCAAAACAAATAAATAAATAAATGAATAAGTAATCATAACCCTAACCATTCATATAACCAAGGTTCAATCTATACACTTAACCAATATTGCATGTATCATCAAACATGATACAATCATGTGCACAAAACTATATCAAATATACAATGTGCACATCCGAGCGAGAAAATCCATCTTAAGTGAACGGATACTAGTTAATGCAAAGTGATATATCAAATATATAATTATACATTAAATCATTAAATCAACACTTGATTTAACGATCCGGTCATATCGCATATAACCGACTAGTATCCTATGTATCGGCTTACCGAATCAATCCTTGATTCGATAACTAGGTTATATCGCATACAACCATTCGATACATTCATCGCGAGACTGAAATACTGTATCACATACACGCAATATTCTCGGTCCCGCACATATCTCATATGCGCTCCTATTTCGTTTCGCTTGAGCCAGGAAACCTCTGTGTAGGACTCTAAAGACTCGTCAATACGCCGGCAGCATGTGATGATCATATCAAACACCCACAAGCCGCAAGCGGTCTGCTAAACGTAACGGCCACCCGGGTATAGAGCGATCAGAAGATCGACGAGCAAGCCCGCTCACACTCCTGTGAATCCAACCAGTAACACTACCGTGCAGTCCGGTCTCGTCGTCTGATATGTCGCATATCTTGCCTAGGGGTGGTAAACGTCAGACCCCAATAGCTCGATAAGTCGTGTCGATATGAGGTCTATAACAATTCTAGAAACTACTGGTAACACTTACCAGTAAATCTCAGCAACCCTGGCCAGGGATTTCCTGTTATAGCCAATCGTACACAGCGCAACATCAACTCCCTATACCGGGAGAGACGAATCCCCTCCTATCGCTCATTGCCTCCATGTGATTCGGGACTGTACCCAAAAGCCACCGTTTTGCACGCCCTCTTGGACGTGGTAAGATGGAAATCAAAGCACAGTGGGAACCACATAAGACTCTATGACGATCTCGGGTCAACAGACTACTCTGTACCAGTGTCACCAGAGAACTGCCATCTGACGTAAGGTATAATACCATCTGGGAGTTCTCGGCGAGTCCGTCCAGTGTACCCAGTCTCTACTGAGCACCCGTATATCATCTCCGATGTCAAACACCAATGGATATGGGATCATCCATCGCCCATCTGTATGGGTCGAGAAGGTATACGCTAGTCTACTCTGGTATATCGATCCCCCGTCTCGATATACCCATGACTAGGGACTTTGAAGGATGAACTTATGGACTACCATGTCCCCACTAGTATGATCCGCATCATAGTCCAGGTAGTCAAGTACACATCCTAAGGGCTTTACCAACATGTAACAGAGAGACAATCGGTATACACGTTAACGTAAAGATCAACCAGATAGCATACTATCATGTCGAGCAAGAAAGTCTTCCCTATATATGTCCCAGCATCCACTACAATATACATCCTATGTATAGCAATGGCCTCTACGGCATACTTATAACTAACACCTTATAACCCTACGGTTTCTCAGACCCTGTAACGAATTACAGATATGAGATCCTGATCCGGTATCCAATACCTAGAAAGTAGGGTTAACAGACAAACAGTTCTCAATTACAAACACACTCGAAGCCGAAGCCACAACATGCTTCGAATTCTGGCTACTGGCTTTACATGCCCTACAATCTTTCTGCCATAGTTCATTCCCGTTACAATAGGAACGTCCCTCTTTTACTATATCCAGTCCTGAAACTTTTGCCCTTGTTTTTCCTTTTTCTTCCCTGGTTTCTTTCAGGGTATAAGCAGAGGGCACGGACTGTAGAATTAGGTCAGTACTTGACCCATTCTCCAACGTGGTCTCCAGGTCCGTGAGCTCAATATAGCTGGTCTCTGTAAGGACGTTGCCCCCTACAGATGACCCGACAGCCAACCTCGCTTGAAGCAATTCGTTCGAGGTCTCATATCTTGCGATACGAGATTGCTCTCCATATAAAACTTTGTTATGGAGGAAGATAGAAACTGAGTCCATCTTCTCGTGCTGCCTCTGGTTTGCACCATCAACTGAGGCTAACACGAGGCACTTGGCTTTCGCACAATCCTTTTCCGATGTCCTGCGGATGTGAACATCCGTGACAGGGGAAACTGGACCTGAGACAGCAGGGATTTTATTAGTTAAGAGGTGTCCCAACTTGTCATGGGCAATGGACATCTGGACAGACCTTTGCCAGTCATAACAGTCAGGTTCAGTCATATTATTATCTAGATGTAACCTAGGCGTGGTCACAGGGTCGCTGCAATTAAGAGAGAGAGAAGAAAACACTCAGCATGATGCTCTTGCAAGTTTAGAGTGGTTTTTAGTTTGTCTAAACAGGATGGCTCCCACTGTTTCTCGAATCCCTCCTCAAACCATAAAGGAAGAATTAGTCGGGATCAATCCCACCGCACTATACTTGCTTAACCGTTCAGCCAGGCCGGTGTCGGTACTTCGAGGGAGGTTTTCCAACGCTTTCGCGAAGTTCCTTAATTAAATAACCTCTTTTCCCTGGGGGCGTAGCCCCGCTAACACCTTTCTAGGCACCTACTAGGTTTATAGCATTGATCGTTTAGTGAGAAATTTCCCGAGGAGTAGCATATACTCACAGTAGGATCGGGATCCAAATATCATTGCGTGACAAAATTGAAGGAATCCTACCAGAATCATCACACTCCAAATGGTATGCAGTGCCAGCAAGTTTCAGTTCTTTTGAAACTCCCGATGTGGATTTTTTGCCCCATGTTCTTATGACCTTGACTAAGGCCAACAAATCATAAGTCACATGTCAAGTTCTATCCGTCGTTGTCCAGGTTAATTTGAACCCATCCGTATATACCCTTGACTATGGCCAACAAAGTAATACGACTGTCCCAAACCAACGCATCTATCTATGCAACATATGAATATCCACCAGCTACCAATCACTGTGCCTTGACTAAGGCCAACAAACACAGCTTGAATACTGTTGAATATTCATATGAAACGACGGAGGGCTACGAATGGTTTTGGCGAAACCGTGAACGTAGTGAACTTGATTTAGTCGATGGAACGAGATAGCTTTTAAATGGAGTGGCTCAAACTCCGCATTTTAAAAGTTTGTTTTGAAAAGAACCGAGTGGTTTTTCGAAAGTGTTCCAACGACTTATACTTGGTTTATTTTCTTGCATTAGTTCTTTTAATGGGTGTTTTGCTTGCATTAGTTCTTTTAATGCGTGATATTCTTGCATTAGTTCTTTTAATGCGTCCCATCATTTAATCCTACCATTGCAGAAAACAACCAAAATATGACGTACGCTTATGCCATTCGCATTCGCCACTGGGCCCCGTCATTACCCGTTAGGTTACTTAACTAACGACAGAGCGGGGGCTGGGCTAGCACGGCTGTAAAACATAAGCAATGCCTAAATAATATCATATATAGATATACTGCAATGATAAACATTTCAGATCACAGATGAACACATTGGATATACTAGGAACCTGCAATTCGTACGAGCCTGTAACGAAAAGCAGATTACACGGTCGCGGTGAATAGCCAATACCCCACCCAAGACCCCTACGGGTGCGGCAAACTACCCGCCAAGTACCCGAAGAGAAGCAACCTCCCTCATCCCCGTGAGTAGGCCACTCGGCACTTCGGCATACCCGGTAGTTTGTGCACCCCCTCCATGGGTCTATCCTAGGAGCAAAAACAGTAAAAAGAAATTATACAATGACGGCTACAACCCCGACCCGGTTGTACGGTCATACAAATAATTATTACATCAATTTACAAATTTACATGAATTGAAAGAAAAGAAAAACTCTCGTCTCACAACCCCCGGCTATTCACCCGCGACAATCCAATATATTCATATACACAAACCAATAACATTACAGATCACAGATTTGTATAACCCCCACTAATCGACATATAGCGATTAGCAGACGTTAAATACAAATATCACATTACAGAAAAACCCGTCAGCTAAAGTCTTTTAGAAGTTCGATCAAAAATACGGATTTTCAGGCCCCAAACACAAAATTTTCGTTCTGGAAAATCTGGGCAGAAAACACATATTCCAAAAATCCCAAAATACCCCTATCAGCAAACTGCAAAAAAGAAAACCCATGACCGAGTCAACTCGGCCGCGGTTCCGCGGCGGGAGCATGCTCCAGCCGCGGAACCGCGGCGCTTTGATCGAGTTACGGTGTAAAATTTTTGCAGTCTCTTCAGAAAACCCTGAGTCAATTTTTGGTGTATTTCAAAAAAGTTTTCCAGCACTTTTAAAATCGACAGTAAGTTCGAATTTCGGGGTTCATTTCGCGACTTTTCTTTGATAGATCTTCTAGCTACTTTGCTAACATGCTATATAGAGTTTAACTAGGCTCTGATACCACTGTAAGTCCATGCTACCTCTCCCGGTACTTTCGGGCATGCGGAATTTGATAAAAAATGATTTTTATAGAGGTGGTAACATGGACTTAAAACCCGGATCTTTGTTAAACATCTAACTAACAACCTAACTAGGAGTCGTTAACTACTCGGTTAGGGGGTTTATACCTTGCTTGTCTTGAACTCCTTCATCTTCAAACTCCGATGGTGGTCCGGATCGGCTTCTTCCCGTCGTCTCCGTACGCCGAAGATAGATCCACCTGAAAGCTCCAACCTTTGGCTCCTTCTTCGAACTTTGAAGAAACTAGTTCACTCGGTTTGCTAAACCTTGTGAACTAGAGTGAGTAGAGAAGAGTTTGTATGAGATTTTATCTATGGTTCTTGGTTCTCAACTCATGAGACAAGTGAACCATAGAATTAAGAGAGGGAGCAAGAGGAAGAGGGTGAGAGCAAAAGCAAGAGAGCTCTAGAACAAGAGAGAGAATGGTCAAGTGAGAATGAGCCTCTCTTTTGTCTTTCACCCTCTCATAATCCGAAACAATGATAACAAATCATATCAATCATGTGTTATGTGATGGTTGAAGCAACCATAGCCATATCATTTCATGCACTCATTTTGCACAAAGGAGCAAGCAAGCAAAAGTCTTTGCCATGAAATGATAGCTATGGTTATCATGATGGTCAACTAGTCAAGCCTAGTCAACCGGTCAACAAAGTCAACAAGTCAACAAAAGTCAACAGGTCAACAAAAAGTTAACAAGTCAACAAAGTCGACAAAAGTCAACAAGTCAACAAAGTCAATACCTCCACAACCATGTCACTATAATACTTAATTAATATAATTGTTAATCACATATCATATTCTCATTAGGGTTGAGCAAAAAGTCAATAGACAACGGTCAACTGTCAACAATCCTAATGAGAATCCGCTACCTCTGTCTCCCCGTCAACTGTGCATACACAACCGCATCCGCGTTCCTCGGAACACGAATGCATACTGGATAAATCCAATCCCAAAAGGTGCACTAGGATCTGGCTTAAACCAAAGCCCGCTAGTGTAAACTGTCCGGACACTGTACGTGCACAAGTGCACGGGTGTGACCGAACCCTGTCGCAAAACCATGCGACCTCTACTCTTTGCCTAAAGGCGAAAAGCTTTCTGTGTGGGACTCTAAAGACTCGACACTACGCTGGCAGTGGGTTTAACCACAGACCGCAAGTGGCACTAGCTGTGCGTAACGGTCCCCAGGTAATGCCGACAAGAAGACCGACGAGGCGAAACCCATCTGAACTCCTACTGAGCCTGAATGTAACATTCTCCGTACAGTCCGGTCTGTTCATCTGATACATCGCATGGCGGGCCTAGGGGGCGGTAAACGTCAGTCCCCCAATAGCGGTACAAGTCGTGTCGGAGTGAAGCCCAAAACACCCTGAGATAACACTGGAAGCCTACCAGTATATCTCGTTTGCCCTGGCCAGGGACTACTCGTGTAATGGCTCTCCTAGACACGGCGCGATGTCAACCCCTAATACCGGGAGAGACGAATCCTGTCTAACCGTCACTGCCTCCAAGTGCTTCGGGACTGCACCCAACTACTACCTGTTTGCACGGCTCCTTTGAGCCGTGGTAGGGTAGTAATCAAAGTGCAGTGGGAACACACTCGAGGCGAAGTGACAGTGTCAAGTCAGCGGACTAAGCTGTACTCATGTCACCTGGGAACTGATAACTGACGATAGGCATAATACCAACTAGTCAGTTCCCGACGAGTACTATCCAGTGTACCCGTAACCTAACGAGCACCCGCATACTATCTCAAGTACGACGTACTGACGGCTGTGGGACAGACCGTCTCCCACACTGGGATGAGAAGCGCATGCGCTAGTCTACTCCGGAGTATCGATGCCCTGTCTCGATAGTCCTGCGACCAGGGACCTGCATAAGGATGTGCTTATAGATTATCCAGCCCCACTAGTGTGACGGCCATCACATCGCTGGTAATCAAGCAAAGATCCTAAGGGCTCTACTAATGTGTATAGGCGATATACAAAAATAAACACGTGTACACATTGAAGTAGAAACAAACCAAGTAGCATACTACTATTTTGAGCAAGATTGTATATACAAGGTGAATATCCCAAACTTCCATTAAGTAATATACAAACTAGTATGATACAGTAATGGCCTCTAGGGCATATACACTAACATCTTGTTGATCTTCTGCATCAGGCTTTTTAACAGGCGGCAATACTCGTTGCCTATCGAAGGGTGGAGGACAAAAGTGAGGACCCCACCAGAAGGAATCCAAATATCATCGCGTGACAAAACTGAAGGAATCCTACCAGAATCATCACACTCCAAATGGTATGCAGTGCTAGCAAGTTTCAGTTCTTTTGAAACACCCGATGTGGATTTTGCCCCATGCTCTTATGACCTTGGCGTGAGGTCAAAATGTCATAAGTCACATGTCAAGTTCTTCCCATCATTATCCAAGTTAATTTGAACCCACCCGTACCTACCCTTGACGTAGGCCAAAATGGCAGTGTGACTGTCTCAAACGAACGTATTCTATCTATGCAACAGATAAATATCTGGCAGCTACCAATCATTATGCCTTGGCGTGAGGTCAAAATACATAGCTTGAATACTACCGAATATTTAACTGAAATAATGGAGGGCTGAGGATGGTTTTGGAAAAACCGTGAACGTAGTGAACTTGATATAATCGATGGAACGAGATAGCTTTTAAAAGGAGAGGCTTAAGCTCCGCGTTTAAAAGTTCTTTTTGAAAAGAAACCGAATGGTTTTGAAAGTGTTCCAACAACTTTTACTTGGTTTATTTTTCTTGCATTAATTTTAATGCGTCCCATCATTTAATCCTACCATTGCAGAAAACAACGAAAATATGACGTACGCTTATGCCATCCGTATTCGCCACGGGGTCCCGTCATTACCCGTTAGGTTACTTAACTAACGATAGAGCGGGGGCTGGACTAGCGCGGATGCAAAACATAAGCAACGCCTAAATAATATCATATATAGATATACACATTCGTCACATGCAATGATAGCTATTCCAGATCACAGATGAACACATTGGATATACTTGGAATCCGCAATCCGTACGAGCCTGTAACGAAGAGCGGATTACTCGGTCGCGATGAATAGCCAAGACCCCACCCTAGAGCCCTACGGGTGCGGCAAACTACCCGCCAAGTACCCGAAGCGAAGCAACCTCCCTCAATACAGTGAGTAGGCCAGTTGGCACTTCGAGATACCCGGTAGTTTGTGCACCCCACCTTGGGTCTATCCTAAGAGCAAAAACAGTAAAAGAAATTATATATTGACGGCTACTACCCCATCCCGGTTGTGCGGCCATATAAATAATATTACATCAATTACAAATTTACATGAATTGAAAGAAAAAGAAAAACTCTCATCTCACAACCCCCCAGCTATTCATCCGTGACAATCCAATGAATTCATATACAAATACCATCAACATCACAGATCACAGATATGTATAACCCCCACTAATCGACGTATAGCGATTAGCGGACGTTCAATACATATAACTCATCACTGATATAACCCGTTAGCTTAAGTCTTTTAGAAGTTCGATCAAAATACGGATTTTTAGACCCCAAAAACAAATTTTCCATTCTGGAAAATCTTGGCAGAAAAATCATATTGTAAAAATCCCAAAACAACCACAGAACCACACTGCAGGAAATTTGTGTCACGGCCGAGTCAACTCGGCCGCGGATCTGCAGCGGGAGCATGCTCCCGCCGTGGTTCCGCGGCGCTTTGACCGAGCCAGTGGACCAATTTTCTTGGGTGTCTTCTAAAAAGCCTGAGTCGATTTTTGGTGCAAGATTTATTAATTTTTTAACAGAATACAGAATCGACAGAAACTTGATTTTTCGGGTTCGTTTCAGGACTTTTTCATCGATCGAACATCTAGTTACTTTGCTAACATGTTAGATAGTGTTTAACCTGGCTCTGATACCACTGTAAGTCCACGTTACCTCTCCCGCTACTTACGGGCTTGCGGAAATGTTGAAAAACGATTTTTCAAGAGGTGGTAACATGGACTCAAAATACGGATCTTTGTTAAACAACTACCAAACAACCAAACTAGGTGTTTTACCTACTCGGTTAGAGAGCTATACCATTCTTGAACTCCTTCGTCTTCAACTCTTTGTGGTGTACGGATCGGCCTCACCTCGTCGTCTCCTTGCGCCAAAGATGGATCCACCTGAAAGCTTCTACCTTTGGCTTCATCTTCGAACTTGAAGAAACTAGAACACTTGGTTTGCTAAACCTTATGAACTAGGATGAGTAGAGAAGTGATATGGGTTTTCTTTTATCTCTAAGGCAATGTTTCTCAACTCATGAGAGGGTGTTGCCTTGAGCTAGAGAGAGCAAGAGGAAGAGCAAGAGGGAGAGCTCAAGCAAGAGAGAGAAATGAAATGAGAGAATGAGAAAGTCTTTTGCCATCCAAGCTCTCATAATCTAAAACCATCATAACAAATAATAGTAATCAAGTATTATATGATGGTTCAAGTCAAAATGGCTATATCATTTCATGCACTCATTTTGCAAAAAGAAACAAGCAAGCAAAAGTCATTGCCATGAAATGATAGCCATTGTCATGATGTTGGTCAACTAGTCCAACCTAGTCAACCGGTCAACAAGTCAACAAGTCAACAAAGTCAACCCCTCAACATCCATGTCACTATAATACTTAATTAATATTATTGTTAATCATATTTCTTATTCTCATTAGGATTTAGCAAAAAGTCAATAGTCAACAGTCAACAGTCAACAACCCCAATGAGAATCCTCTGCCTCTGTCTCTTTGTCAACTGTGCATACAAACCCGCATCCGCGTTCCGAGGAACACGAATACAAACGAGGTAAAACCAATCCCAAAACGTACACTAGGATCTGGCTTAAACCAAAGCCCGCTAGTGTTAACTGTCCGGACACTAAACGTGCACAAGTGCACGGATGTGACCGGACCCTGTCGCAAAACCATGCGACCTGTCGCAAAACCATGCGACCTCTACTCTTTTGCCTAAAGGCGAATAGCTTTCTGTGTGGGACTCTAAAGACTCAACACTACGCTGGCAGTGGGTTTAACCACAGACTGCAAGCGGCACTAGCTGTGCATAACGGTCCCCAGGTAGATACCGACAAGAAGACGGACGAGGTGAAACCCATCTGAACTCCTACAGAGCCTGAATGTGACAATCTCCATACAGTCTGGTCTGTTCGTCTGATAACATCGCATGGCGGGCCTAGGGCGCGGTAAACGTCAGTCCCCTAATAGCGGTACAAGTCGTGTCAGACTGTAGCCCAGAACACCCTGAGATAACACTGGAAACCTACCAGTATATCTCGTTTGCCCTGGCCAGGGACTGCTTATGTAATGGCTCTCTCAGACACAGCGCGATGTCAACCCCGAATACCGGGAGAGACGAATCCTATCTAACCGTCACTGCCTCCAAGTGCTTCGGGACTGCACCCAACAACCACCTGTTTGCACGACTCCTTTGAGCCGAGGTAGGGTAGTAATCTAAGTACAGTGGGAACACACTCGAGGCGAAGTGACAGTGTCAAGTCAGCGGACTAAGCTGTACTCATGTCACCTGGGAACTGACGACTGACGATAGGTATAGTACCAACCAACAGTTCCCAACGAGTCCTGTCCAGTGTACTCGTAACCTAACGAGCACCCGCATACTATCTCAAGTACGACGTACTGACGGCTGTGGGACAGACCGTCTCCTACACTGGGATGAGAAGCGCACACGCCAGTCTACTCCGGAGTATCGATGCCCTGTCTCGATAGTCCTACGACTAGGGACCTGCATAAGGATGTGCTTGTGGATTACCCAGCCCCCACTAGTGTGACTGCTATCACAACGCTGGTAATCAAGCAAAGATCCTAAGGGCTCCACTAATGTGTATAGGTGATATACTAAAATAAACACATGTAAACATTGAAGCAGAAACAAACCATGTAGTATACTACTATATTGAGCAAGATTGTCAATAAAAGGTGAATATCCCAAGCTTCCATTAAGTAATATACAAACTATTATGATACAGTAATGGCCTCTAGGGCATATACACTAACAATCTCCCACTTGCACTAAGGCCATGTATCGCCGTATCGAAGACCTATCATCTCGATCAGCCGCTCGAACTGAGTCTGGGGTAAGGCCTTTGTGAGTGGATCAGCAGTGTTATCTTCCGTAGAAACTCTCCGAACCTCGATCTCCTGGCGACCCACGATCTCCCTGATCAGGTGATACCGCCTCAAGATGTGTCTGGACTTCTGATGGGACCTGGGTTCCTTCGCTAAAGCTATAGCCCCGTTGTTGTCGCAATACAGCGGTATTGGATCAACAATGGACGGAACCACCTGAAGTTCCGTTAAGAACTTCCTTATCCAGACAGCTTCTTTTGCGGCATCTGCAGCGATATATTCCGCTTCCATCGTCGAGTCAGCAACGGTTTCCTGTTTGGAACTCTTCCAACACACCGCCCCTCCATTGAGGGTAAAGACATAACCCGGCATGGATTTGGAATCATCCTTGTCACTCTGGAAGCTAGAGTCAGCAAAGGCCTCGATCTGGAGGTCTTTTCCGCCATACACCAAGAACATCTCCTTAGTCCTTCTTAGGTACTTGAGAATGTTCTTTACCGCTATCTAGTGTTTATTCCCAGGGTTTGACTGATACCGGCTTACCACACTCAGCGCATAAGCTACATCTGGTCTGGTACACAACATCGCATACATTATAGAGCCTACCGCAGAAGCGTAGGTTATAATAGACATGCGATCCCTTCCCAAATCAGTCTTGGGAGACATCTCTTTGGAGAGGGTGATCCCGTGACAAGCTGGTAGATTACCGCGCTTGGAATCTTCCATACTGAATCTTTTCAGTATGGTGTCGATGTACCTGGACTGTGAGAGTCCCAATATCCTCTTAGATCTGTCACGATAGATCCGGATCCCCAGAATGTATGAGGCATCACCCAAGTCTTTCATGGAGAACCTGTGTGACAAGATCCCTTTGATAGATTTTAGCATAAGAATGTCATTTCCTATCAAGAGAATGTCATCCACGTATAAAACGAGGAATACTACAGTTCTCGCTACAAATCTACTATAGATGCATGGTTCATCTAGATTTTTGATAAAGCCAAATTCTTTGACCATCTCATCAAAACAGTTGTTCCAACTCCGCGATGCCTGCTTTAGTCCATAGATGGACTTAAGCAACTTGCACACCTTTCCGCTGCTCCTACTCTGAATGAAACCCTCTGGCTGGTCCATATAAACACACTCCTCTAAATTTCCATTCAGAAAAGCGGTCTTTACGTCCATCTGCCAAATCTCATAATCGTGGAAGGCAGCAATGGCAAGAAGGATCCGAATGGATTTCAGCATAGCTACTGGAGAAAAGTTCTCGTCATAGTCCAAACCAGGTCTTTGACGAAAACCCTTTGCAACCAGTCTAGCTTTATAGGTCTCAACCTGTCCATCTACACCAATCTTCCTTTTGAAGATCCACTTGCATCCTACGGGTTTTACCCCATTTGGAGCAACGTCCAACGTCCATACTTTGTTGGTGTACATGGACTCCATTTCGTTCCGCATTGCATCCAGTCATTTTACCGAGTCAACGCTCTGAATGGCCTACTGGAAGCTAGTCGGCTCATCATAATCAATGTTGCAATCTCTCTATCCCCGTCTATGAGAAAACTGTAGTATCTCTCGGGTGGATGAGACTGCCTACTACTCCTGCGGAGCGGCGTAGGAATGTCATGTTCTCTTGAACCCTCCAGTTCTACTAAGCTTTCAGTAATAGTCTGTGGTTCTGGAATTTCTTCCAGTTCTATTTCGCTCCCACTTATTTCCTTTTCTAAGAATTGGTGTTCCAGAAAATGGGCATTATGAGAAACAATGATCTTTTGTTCCTCTGCGTAATAGAAGAGATACCCCCTGGAGTTCTTTGGGTATCCCACAAACTTGCACAGTACTGAGCGTGCCTCGAGTTTGTCCGCATGCTGCTTTTTGACAAAAGCCGGACATCCCCAGATCTTCAGATATTGAAGATAGGGTTTCTTCCCACTCCATATCTCATATGGTGTGGTAGGTACAGTCTTAGTTGGAACTCGGTTCAAAAGGTATGCAGCTGATTCTAGTGCATATCCCCAGAATGATTGCGGTAACTCAGTGTTACTCATCATGGAACGTACCATATCCAATAGGGTCCGGTTCCGTCTCTCCGATACACCGTTATGTTGCAGAGTGTATGGAGGAGTAAGCTGAGAGAGAATTCCATTCTCTTTTAAGTAATCCAGAAACTCGGCACTTAAGTATTCACCACCTCGATCAGATCTCAGTGTCTTGATACTTTTGCCTGTTTGTTTTTCTACTTCATTCTTATATTCCTGGAATTTTCCAAAGGCTTCGGATTTATGTTTCATTAAGAAGACATATCCGTACCTTGAAAAGTCATCCGTAAAAGTAATGAAGTAAGAATAACCGCTTTGTGCATGCGTAGACATTGGACCGCACACGTCGCTGTGTACGCGTCCCAAGAGCTCGCTCGCTCTTACTCCGTGTCCAGTGAACGGAGTCTTTGTCATCTTTCCTTTAAGATAGGATTGACAAGTGGCATACGATTGATATTCGAACGGATCCAAATAATATCCTTTTGTATGTGACTTCGTCAACCTTCTCTCATTGATGTGACCCAGCCTACAATGCCATAAGAAAGTCTGATTTATTTCCGGAGACTTTCTTTTGTGTGTATTCTGGACATTGAAAATCTGTGGTTAGTTTAATACGTATATACCATTGCTTAATATACCTGACCCAATCAAAACTTGATTAAGGTGAATGTTTACAACATTTCTTACAAATGCAAATTCATAACCTTCTTTAGATAATAAAGATACAACAATGATATTACAAGTTGCATTGGGTACAAAATAGCAATTACGCAAAACCAAAACGTGTCCATCTGACAACCCCAGGTGATAGTCCCCTACGGACTCAGCATCCATGCTAGCTCCGTTTGCAACTCTGAGGGTCATATCACCTGCCTTCAAAACCCTATGCTTTCTCAATGCCTGCAAAGAATTACAGATATGAGATCCTGATCCGGTATCCAATACCCAAGAAGTAGAGTTTATTGATAGACAGTTTTCAATAACATACACACCTGAAGCTAAAGCCGCAACTTGCTTCAGATCCTGTGTTCTGGCCTTCCAAGCCCTGCAATCCTTTTTCCAGTGTCCATTCTTGTGACAGTAAAAGCATTCTTCCTTTCCCACAAGCTTTCCCGCTATCTTTGTTGCTTTTGCTTTTCCCTTCGTATCCACTTTACTAACACCGCCCCTTGGTTTGGCGGGGGTTTTCTTCTTCTTTCCCTTGGCTTTCGCCTTGGACCTAGAAGAGGAAGATCCTCCTACAAACAAAGTGGATGTTACCCTGCCTTTCTGTAGGGTGCCCTCTGCACTCCTCAGCATGTTGAGGAGCTCTGAAAGTTCAACTTCCTTTTCTTGCAAGTTGAAATTCAGGATGAACTGGGCGTAAGTGGAAGGAAGGGACTGAAGAATGAAGTCTGTATAGAGCTCATTCTCTAACGTGGTCCCAAGGTCCTCGAGCTCCTCAATAAAGCCAATCATCTTAAGCACGTGTTCCGCTACCGATGATCCGACGGCCAACCTTGCCGAAAACAGCTTTTTCGACACTTCGTATCTGGCGATACGAGATTGCTCTTCATACAGTTCTTTTGTATGGAGAAATATGGATTCAAGGTCCATATTCTCATGCCTCCTCTGATGTTCATTGTCCACAGAGGCAAGCACGAAGCACTTTGCCTTTGCGCAATCGATTTCCCAGGTCTTATGGATTTTCGTATCCGCGACGCTGGTTTTGGGACCTGGGACAGGGGGAGCTTTGGTGGTAAGGAGATACCCCAACTTTTCTTAAGTGATTACCATTTTGACATTCCTGAGCCAATCTTTGTAGTTTAGCCCTATCAGTATGTTTTTATCTAGTAGTAACTTAAGTACGGTCATGATGTTTGGTCGCTGCAATTAGGAGAGAGAGAAAAAACACTTTAGCATGATGCTCTTGCAAGTTTAGAGTGGTTTTTAATTTGTCTAAACAGGATGGCTCCTACTGTCTCTCGAATCCCTCCTCAAACCAATAAGGAAGAATTAGTCAGGATCAATCTTACCGTACAATACTTGCTAAACCGTTCGGCCAGGCTGGTGTCGGTACTTCGAGGGAGGTTTTCCAACGCTTTCGCGAAGTTCCTTAATTAAATAACCTCTTTTCCCTATGAGCGTAGCCCCGCTAACACCTTTCTAGACACCTACTTGGTTTATAGCATTGATCGTTAAGTGAGAAATTTCCTGAGGAGTAGCATATACTCACAGTAGTGTCGGGATCCAAATATCATCGCGTGACAAAACTGAAGGTATCCTACCAGAATCATCACACTCCAAATGGTATGCAGTGCTAGCAAGTTTCAGTTCTTTTGAAACTCCCGATGTGGATTTTTGCCCCATGCTCTTATGACCTTGGCGTAAGGTCAAAATGTCATAAGTCACATGTCAAGTTCTTCCCATCATTATCCAGGTTAATTTGAACCCACCCGTACCTACCCTTGACGTAGGCCAAAATAGCAGTACGGCTGTCTCAAACCAACGCATTCTATCTATGCAACAGATAAATATCCGGCAGCTACCAATCACTATGCCTTGGCGTGAGGTCAAAATACATAGCTTGAATACTACCGAATATTTAACTGAAATGATGGAGGGCTACGGATGGTTTTGGCAAAACCGTGAACGTAGTGAACTTGATATAATCGATGGAACGAGATAGCTTTTAAAAGGAGTGGCTTAAGCTCCGCGTTTAAAAGTTCTTTTTGAAAAGAAACCGAGTGGTTTTGAAAGTGTTCCAACGACTTTTACTTGGTTTATTTTTTTTGCATTAATTTTAATGCGTCCCATCATTTAATCCTACCATTGCAGAGAACAACGAAAATATGACGTACGCTTATGCCATCTGCATTCGCCACGGGGCCCCGTCATTACCCGTTAGGTTACTTAACTAACGACAGAGCGGGGGCTGGACTAGCGCGGATGCAAAACATAAGCAACGCCTAAATAATATCATATGTAGATATACACATTCGTCACATGCAATGATAGCCATTCCAGATCACAGATGAACACATTGGATATACTAGGAATCCGCATTCCGTACGAGACTGTAACGAAGAGCGGATTACACGGTCGCGATGAATAGCCAAGACCCCACCCTAGACCCCTACGGGTGCGGCAAACTACCCCCAAGTACCCGAAGCGAAGCAACCTCCCTCAACACCGTGAGTAGGCCACTCGGCACTTCGAGATACCAGGTAGTTTGTGCACCCAACCTTGGGTCTATCCTAGGAGCAAAAACAGTAAAAGAAATTATACAATGACGGCTACAACCCCATCCCGGTTGTGCGTCCATATAAATAATAATATATCAATTACAAATTTACATGAATTGAAAGAAAAAGAAAAACTCTCATCTCACAACCCCCCGGCTATTCTCCCGCGATAATCCAATGAATTCATATACACATACCATCAACATCAAAGATCACAGATATGTATAACCCCCACCAATCGACGTATAGCGATTACCGGACGTTCAATACATATAACACATCACAGATATAACTCGTTAGCTTAAGTCTTTTAGAAGTTCGATCAAAATACGGATTTTTAGACCCCAAAAACAAATTTTCCTTTCTGGAAAATCTGGGCAGAAAAATCATATTGTAAAAATCCCAAAACAACCCCAGAACCACACTGCAGGAAATTTGTGCCACGACCGAGTCAACTCGGCCGCGGATCCGCGGCGCTTTGACTGAGCCAGTGGACCAAATTTATTGTGTGTTTTTTAAAAATCCTGAGTCGATTTTTTGTGCAAGATTTATTAATTTTTTAACAGGATACAGAATCGACAGAAACTTGATTTTTCGGGTTCGTTTCGCGACTTTTTCTTCGATCGAACTTCTAGTTACTTTGCTAACATGTTAGATAGTGTTTAACCTGGCTCTGATACCACTGTAAGTCCATGTTACCTCTCCCGGTACTTACGGGCTTGCGGAAATGATGAAAAACGATTTTTCAAGAGGTGGTAACATGGACTCAAAATACGGATCTTTGTTAAACAACAACCTAACAACCTAACTAGGAGTTTTACCTACTCGGTTAGGGGGCTATACCTTTCTTGAACTCCTTCGTCTTCAACTCTTTGCGGTGTACAGATCGGCCTCGCCTCGTCGTCTCCTTACGCCGAAGATGGATCCACCTGAATGCTTCTACCTTTGGCTTCTTCTTCAAATTTGAAGAAACTAGAACACTTGGTTTGCTAAAACTTGTGAACTAGGATGAGAAGAGAAGTGATATGGGTTTTCTTTTATCTCTAAGGCAATGTTTCTCAACTCATGAGAGCGTGTTGCCTTGAGCTAGAGAGAGAGCAAGAGGAAGAGCAAGAGGGAGAGCTCAAGCAAGAGAGAGAAATGAAATGAGAGAATGAGAAAGTCTTTTGCCATCCAAGCTCTCATAATCCAAAACCATCATAACAAATAATAGTAATCAAGTATTATGTGATGGTTCAAGTCAAAATGGCTATATCATTTCTTGCACTCATTTTGCAACAAGAAACAAGCAAGCAAAAGTCTTTGCCATGAAATGATAGCCATTGTCATGATGATGGTCAACTAGTCCAACCTAGTCAACCGGTCAACGAAGTCAACAAGTCAAAAAAGTCAACCCCAGAACAACCATGTCACTATAATACTTAATTAATATTATTGTTAATCATATTTCTTATTCTCATTAGGGTTTAGCAAAAAGTCAATAGTCAACGGTCAACTGTCAACAACCCCAATAAGAATCCTCTGCCACTGTCACTCTATCAACTGTGTATACACACCCGCATCTGCGTTCCGAGGAACACGAATACAAACGAGATAAAACTAATCCCAAAACGTACACTAGGATCTGTCTTAAACAAAGCCCGCTAGTCTTAACTGTCTGGACACTAAACGTGTACAAATGCACGGATGTGACCGGACCCTATCGCAAAACCATGCAACTTGTCGGAAAACCATGCGACCTCTACTCTTTTGCCTAAAGGCGAATAGCTTTCTGTGTGGGACTCTAAAGACTCGACACTATGCTGGCAGTGGGTTTAACCACAGACCGCAAGCGGCACTAGCTGTGCGTAACGGTCCCCAGGTAGATGCCGACAAGAAAACGGACGAAGTGAAACCCATCTGAACTCCTACAGAGCCTGAATGTGACAATCTCCATACAGTCCAGTCTGTTCGTCTGATAACATCGCATGGCGGGCCTAGGGGCGGTAAACGTCAGTCCCCTAATAGCGGTACATGTTGTGTCGGAGTGTAGCCCAGAACACCCTGAGATAAGACTGGAAACCTACCGGTATATCTCGCTTGCCCTGGCCAGGGACTACTTGTGTAATGGCTCTCCTAGACAAAGCGCAGTGTCAACCCCTAATACCGAGAGAGACGAATCCTGTCTAACCGTCACTGCCTCCAAGTGCTTCGGGACTGCACCCAACTACTACCTGTTTGCACGACTCCTTTGAGCCGTGGTATGGTAGTAATCTAAGTACAGTAGGAACACACCCGAGGCGATGTGACAGTGTCAAGTCAGCGGACTAAGCTGTACTCATGTCACCTGGGAACTGACAACTGACGATAGGTATAGTACCAACCAACGGTTCCCAACGAGTCCTGTACAGTGTACTCGTAACCTAACGAGCACCCACATACTATCTCAAGTACGACGTACTGACGGCTGTGGGACAGACCGTCTCCCACACTGGGATGAGAAGCGCACACGCTAGTCTACTCCGGAGTATCGATGCCCTGTCTCGATAGTCCTACGACTAGGGACCTGCATAAGGATGTGCTTGTGGATTACCCAGCCCCCACTAGTGTGACTTCCATCACAACGCTGGTAATCAAGCAAAGATCCTAAGGGATCCACTAATGTGTATAGGTGATATACTAAAATAAACACATGTACACATTAAAGCAGAAACAAACCAAGTAGCATACTACTATATTGAGCAAGATTGTCAATAAAAGGTGAATATCCCAAGCTTCCATTAAGTAATATACAAACTAGTATGATACAGTAATAGCCTCTAGGGCATGTACCCTAACAGTTCCCTCTTTGTTTGTGCCCCTGGATTGTATACAGGGATCGATGTGATCAAACCTGTAGGGCAAAAAATTTCATTTTATATATTTTTCTTTCCGCGATACTCTATCATTTCAGCTTCTATATCGCGAAAGTTACGATTGCCCAATCATTTCAGCTATTTTTCGCTGTGCCCAATCATTTCGGCTATTTTGGTTGCATACATTTTTACTTGCTGATTTTGTTGCAAGTTGCCCCATCATTTCGTCTATTTCATATGCATTTGTGGTTCGCTGACTTTTCGCCGCGGGTTTGGGATTTGATACCGATTTAGGCATCGGTATCGCTACAACTGGGATATTGCCAGGAGCGAATCATCATTTTCCCTTGTTGATGTCGAACAATGGTGGCTTAGCGAACAGGGTTAGGATCCTGTCGACTAAGGCTTTTAACTTTACGAGCCGTAAGGGTCTCATAAAGGTATTTCTCCCTGCAAGTCATGAGGATCTCGTAGGTGCGTTTTCTCCTTAAGAATTGTGAGGAGTCTTAAGTGTATGGTCGGTTATAAGTCGTAAGGATCTTACAAGAGTGGTTTCTTCCTTATAAGACGAGAGGACTTACAAGTGTCTTTTGCCATATGAGCATAACCCCAGTCTCTGGTGGGACTTTGTTAGGGAAATGTTTATTCGCGCCCATGGATTGTATACAAGTGTCGACATCGAGACGCTTGTAGGGCAATATCGAAAATTGTGATGGCTTAAGAACAGGTTTAAATCCTTGCACCTTAAGGCTTTTGAATCCTATGAGCCGTGAGGGTCTCAAAGGAGGGTTCTCCTTACGAGTCGTGAGGATCACGCAAGTGTAATTTCTCCTTAGGAATCGTGGGGATCACTAAGTGTGTTGCTCCCTTGTGAGTCGTAAGGATCTCAAGCAGGTGGTTTCTCCTTACAAGGTCGAGAGTACCTTGCAAGTGTCTTTTAACGAGCTTGCGCCCTTTCAGGTTTTCACAAAACTCGCCGGTAGCCCTGCTGTTTTTACTCACGGAGCCCTTTCGGGTTTTCATCCGTGCCCATTTTTCTTATGGACATACCATTTTCTTATTTTTATTTTTTTTCATTTTTAATTTTTTTTGTCAGCCTTGGGATGTTGTGGTCCGTATTAGTTTATCGACGTCTCGGTCAATAGCCAGTTTTAGGACATAGTGGTCCATCGTTAGTTTAAGGACGTTTCGATCCAAAAAACGGCTACTACTTACAGAGTTTGGGCTTAGGAAGATAGCGAGCGGACATAGGCGTCGTCATTTATCGTTGACCTAGGCTGTGACTCGTTAAGCGTAGTATTTTTTCAAGAAGCGGCCATTTATTGGCCTGAAAGGTCTTTCACCATGCATGTCCATGAGTAGATAGGCTCCACCTTGGTAGACCTTGTCTATGATGTACGGGCCTTCATAGTTCGGCTCGAATTTCCCCCGTTTGGCACGATTGGGGATCATAGGTCTTTTGACCACTAGTACGAGTTCGCCTTGGCGGAATGTCCTCAACCTAGTCAGTCTCTCGTATGAGCACGTCATCTTCGCTTTATAAGCCTCCAGATTTTGCTGCGCCATGAGCCGGGTTTCATCAAGGGCGTCGAGCTCCTCAAGCCGAAGGTGAGCATTCTCTTTGTCTGTTAGCTCGTAATGAACCGCCACTAGTAGAGAGGGTAACTCTATCTCGAGGGCGAGTACCGCTTCTGTGCCGAATACCAACGCATTCGGCGTTGTATTCGTGGCCGTTTTGAACGTAATTCGATACGCCCAGAGTGCTTCATGCAGTCTCTCGTGCCAGTCCTTTTTATTTCGAGACATCGTCTTTTTCACGATCTTTGTCAAGGTCTTGTTAAAAGCCTCAGCTAGACCGTTAGCTCGGAGATTATAGACCGAAGAGTATCTCCAGTCTATGTTATGCTGTTGTGCAAAGCGGCTGATTTTGTAGCTTCTGTAAGATGGCTCGTTATCGGATATAATCCGTCGCGGGATGCCGAACCGGTAAATGACGTGTGTCTTAAAAAAGTGGAGGATATTCTCTGTCTTCACTTCTCTTAGTGGTACTGCTTCTACCCACTTGGAGAAGTAATCGGTTGTTGCCAGTATGAACCGATGTCCTCTGGACGATGCTGGTTCAATGGGGCCGATTATGTCAGTTCCCCACATTTCGAATAGCCAGCTAGCCACCATTGGGTGTAGCAGATTTGGATGCTGATGGATAAAGTCTCCGTGAATCTGGCACGAGTGGCACTGTTTCGCGTATTCGAGACAGTCTTGGATCATCATGAGCCAGTATTAACCCATCCTTTTGATTTTCAGTTTCATCATTGGCCCAGCTTGATGAGATCAGCAGAGTCCGTCGTGAATTTCTTGGACGACCCTCTTTGCCTCTTCATGTCCCAGGCATCTTAGCCATAAAGAATTAAATGATCTCTTATACAGAGTATCATTGATGAAGGCGAAAGACAGAGCTTGTTTCATTAGCCGATGTGTCGAGGATGCATCTTCACGTGTTCGACGGGATTTGAAGTAGTCTATAAAGACTTCTCTCCAATCCTTAGCCTTTCCCTGGTCTTTTATTTGTAAGGCCGTTTGCTCAGCTGCCCCCTTTTCTTTGGAAGACTCTGGAGATAATTCTGCCGGTGCGAGAATTCGACGGCTTTGCACGACGATCCTCACGTCAACGAGTTTCTCGTCGGCCAGTTCTTTAGCGAGCTTGGCTAATGCATATGCTTTGCTATTTTCTGAATACGGTATGCTTTCCGGAATGTTGGAAAGGATTTGAGTCAGCAGTTGTTGCACTCTCTCGCCGTACCTTACCAACTCTGGTTTGCATGTTTGATAGTCGCCGTTTACTTGGCTAACGACCAGTTGGGAATCTCCGTATATGAGGAGGTTTTCGATTCCCATGTCGACAGCAATCTCAAGACCTGCTATCAAAGTTTCATACCCGGCTTCATTATTTGTCCTCAGCTCTGTTAAGGAGAAGGCGAAGCACATTAACTTACTCTGTGGAGTTATGAAGATGAGGCCTACCCCAGAATTGATTATGGGGGTGCTCTGTTTGCGCTTCTTCATGGAAGATGCTCCATCGAAGTAGAGTTCCCACTGGGTATCATTTTCTCTTTTCTCCCCGTCGATCGTGTCAAACACGTGCTCAACTGGCAATTCACAGTTCAAAGGAGAGTCGGTTGTTTAGCGAGGAAGTCGGCGATGGCCTGGCCTTTCACTGCTTTGAGGGGTCTGTATGCCACTGAGAATTCCATCAAGAGTAGGGCCCATTTAGCGAGCCGTCCCATTAATATAGCCTTTGAAATCAAATATTTGAGAGGATCCACCTTCGATATGAGATGGACCTCATGTGCCAACGCGTAGTGCCTGGGCTTCATTATCGCGAAGATCAACGCCAAGCAGTGCTTTTCAATGGGTGAGTAATTGCTTTCTGCCACTAGTAGAAATCGACTTAAGTACTAGAGGGATCTCTCTTTCCCTTGATCGTTCCCTTGTGCCCACAGAGTGCCTAAAGAACCTTCGAGGGCAGTTGTATACAGAATGATGGGTTTTCCCTTGACTGGAGCGGTTAGCACCGGAGGATTCTGTAGGTATTGCTTAATTTTGTCCAGTCCGCTTGGCATTTGTGATCCCAGACGAATGGTGTGTTAGTTATATGTATGCCCTAGAGGCCATTACTGTACATTGGATGTATATTGTAGTGGATGCTGGGACATATATAGGGAGGACTTTCTTGCTCGACATGATAGTATGCTATCTGGTTGCTCTTTACCATAACGTGTACACACATTGTCTCTCTATTACATGTTGGTAAAGCCCTCAGGATGTGTACTTGACTACCTGGACTATGATGCGGATCATACTAGTGGAGATATGGTAGTCCATAAGTACATCCTCGAAACACCCTAGTCATGGGTGTATCGAGATGGGGCATCGATATACCAGAGTAGACTAGCGTGTACCTTCTCGACCCATACAGATGGGCGATGGATGATCCCATATCCATCGGTGTTTGACATCAGAGGAGATATACGGGTGCTCAGTAGAGACTGGGTACACTGGACGGACTCGCCGAGAATTCCCAGATGGTATTATACCTTACGTCAGATGGCAGTTCTCTGGTGACACTGGTACAGAGTAGTCTGTTGACCCGAGATCATCATAGAGTCTTGTGTGGATCCCACTGTGCTTTGATTTCCACCTTACCACGTCCAAGAGGGCGTGCAAAACGGTGGTTTTTGGGTACAGTCCCGAATCACATGGAGGCAATGAGCGATAGGAGGGGATTCGTCTCTCCCGGTATAAGGGGTTGATGTTGCGCTGTGTTCGATTGGCTATAACAGGAAATCCCTGGCCAGGGTTGCTGAGATGTACTGGTAAGTGTTACCAGTAGTTTCTCGAATTGTTATAGACCTCATATCGACACGACTTATCGAGCTATTGGGGTCTGACGTTTACCACCCCTAGGTGAGATATGCGACATATCAGACGATCAGACCGGACTGTACGGTAGTATTACTGGTTGGATTCACTGGAGTGTGAGCGGGCTTGCTCGTCGATCTTCTGATCGCTCAATACCCGGGTGGCCGTTACGTTTAGCAGACCGCTTGCGGCTTGTGGGTGGTTGATATGATCATCATCTGATGCCGGCGTATTGACGAGTCTTTAGAGTCCTACACAGAGGTTTCCTGGCTCAAGCGAAACGAAATAGGAGCGCATATGAGATATGTGCGGGACCGAGAATGATACCAGTATGTGATACTGTATTTCATTCTCGCGATATGTGACATTGCTCGGTTATATGCGATATAGCCGGGTTATCGGATCAAGTGTTGTTTCGATAAATTGTTACTGATGCTACTAGTCGGTTATATGCAATATGACCGGATCATTAAATCAAGTGTTGATTTAATGATTTAATCTATAATTATATATATGATATATTACTTTGTATTAACTAATATCGGTTCACTTTAAAAGGATTTTCTCACTTGGTTGTACAAGTTGTATATGTGATATACTTTTTGTGCAAATGATTGTATCATGTTTGATGATACATGTTAACTTGATTAAGTGTAAAGATTAAACCATGGTTAAATTGATGATTAGGGTTTTCTTTTTCTTAATCATTTATTTATTTATTTATTTGGAAAGGATATGAAATGAAATGGTTGCAAGTTTTGTTTTTTCTTTAAAGCTTCATGAAGCTTTGACTTTGTGACCATTTTGTCTCATGCTTAACCCTAACCACTTCACATACGCTTGGTTCATTCTCTACACTTAACCATGGTAACTATTATGATAAGAATGAATGGGATTATCTTTTCAAGTTAATCTTTTTATTCTATCATATCATTATCATCTTCTTCTTCTTCTTCTTCAAGATGAAGAACCTTGACTTCATCAATGGTGATTGATGAAAATGAGTGAGAAATCCAATTCTAAAGTCTACCCACTTCCTATTTCTTCATCCTCTACCTCTTGCCAAGTAGTAGAGGGTGTTTTCTTCACAAGTTTTCATGGCTTGGTGAAGGTGGAGCTTGATCTAGTGATGCCTCGACGTAGATCGTCTTCGGCACGTCGTCAATGACCTAGCCCGCTTTTTCTCCGATGAAGCCGACGCTAGAGCCCGGGATTTGATATGGACAGCGAGGAGACTTCATTGCGGATCTATAGAGGTGGAGAACCGGATCTACAAAGGTTGTATTTCCGTATTCTAGTAGTTAAGTGTTAACTAGTTTGCTTTGTCGCCTAAAAATCTAGCCAACGATCTTGTTAGGGTTTCTCGGCACCGTTAAAATTTAAAATTGGCATGGTTGATGCCTTGTGAGACCTCTATAGTGTGCCTAGGAACCTTTCACTGGTATCAGAGCCTAGCTAGAGCCTTAGGTGAAGTCCAGACGGAGTTTGAAGTCCGAACGAACCCGAAACCCGATCACAAACATGCTCTCTGGACTTTTTCCAAAATCTGGAGTTTTTCGATATTAAAAATATGAAGAAAAATCAGCAGGAAATTCTAAGGGTTTCTGTAAAATTCGTGTGCCTAATTCCTCAATGCGCCGCGGATCCGCGGCACGAGCATGGCTCGTGCGGCGGTTCCACGGCCGTTTTGTCTTATGTGGCATCGAATTTTGCACAGTAATTCATGTTTTCTGGTGCTGGTTTTCCTGGGAATATTTTAATATTTATTCCAGAGTTGTATTTTCTGGGTTGTATTGGGGACTCGGTGTATTCGATCGGACTGTCTAATTTTTGTCGGTGTGCTTTTTCCGGGTATTTTTAGAATATGTTAAAAAGTTCGACCGGATATAAATACCCACTTTTTCCCCTGCCGAGAAATTTCCAATTGTTGGATTTTTCCATAGTTTAACGACGTTCTAAGTAGTGCAAGTAACTCGATGGACCCTCTAGAAGACAACAAACCTTAACTCGATTATGTGACCGTCTTGAACTGCCCTTTGAACCTTCGGGTTTGGGGCAGTACGGCATGCCACATGTGAGGCGTTGGCTTGACCCTTCTACGGCTGGACCGTTGGTACTGAGGCACGAACTGAATGTTGTTAGACTTATTTCATGTGTTGACCTGTTTCGGGAAAACTTGGGTGTTCGAATGTTCAATCGGAAAGTTTAACATTTTCTGTTTATCCGGAATGGGATACAATAATTGGAATTCACAAGTAGTTATGTGATAACTGAGTGAATGTTATAAACATAGCAGTTTAGTCTCACTTGATCGGTTGCCATGGAATTTTGATGTGATCAAAAGTCCGTCGCAATCACGTAGCGTACGCGGATACTCGCCGGGTAAACTTAATAGACAGCCTCACCCCATAGCCCCGACCAAGTGACTGTAGGAGAACCCCGTTGCCGAAAGCATCCGTCCGGGTGCTCGCGGCAGCTGTGTTCCGCCTTGGTGCACTTCGTCGACGGTATCGGGGGTGCGGCCGCCTACTGAAGTTTGCGACGAGTATTCGATCAGGATGTCGGGAATCCTGTTGAATTGCCCGACTTCATATTGAAAAGAGTTTTCGATTTTGAGACTAAAATGCGGGGTTTATAATTGTTAGGCATGCGATGTCTAAGTAATTCATTTGGTCAGGCATGCGATGTCTGAGGAGGTTGCGGATTCCAACTGTTGTAGTTTTACACTTTCTTTTCTGTGACCGTAAATGTAATATGTGATATCGCCGGTTTCGTTGCTATATGTCAACGACAATTGGGATGCGCATATTTACTTAAGTTGATGACATGTGATGTTATGTGTTGCTGGATATGTTATATTGGATCGTCGTGTTCGAATAGCCGGGGGGTTTTATGTAAGATGAGTGTTTTTCATTTCATTCATGTAAAAAACTTGTATGTAATATTCTTTTATTGGGACACTTCCAGGTTGCGGAAGTTGTCACCGTTGTTGTATATTTTTTTCTTTTCCGCACTAGGATAGACCCAAGGAGGAGGGCACAAGTAACCGGGTTCTGGAGTCCAGTGAGAGACCAACTCGAGGAGTCGAGTCCGGGTCTCCTAACTCTAGAATTGGCAGGGTTGCTTGCCGCTCTCGTAGGGGTCTAGGGGTGTGGGTTTGGCTATTCATCACGACCGTGGAATCCGTGTTTTATACTGGCTCGTATTGAAAACACGGACGTCCTAGTATATCCAATATTTCATATATGTTTCTTCTGCTGCGATATCTATGATGTGATCATGTGATGTTCTGTGATAGATACTGTATATAGTATATATGATATATTATATAGGCGTTACTTATGTTTTACACCCGTGCTAGCCCTTCCCCGCTCTACCGTTAGTTACCTAACCTAACGGTGCATGAGGGGACATCGAGGCGAATGCGGATGGCATAAGTGTACGTCGTATTTATCTGTGATGTTTAGGTACTTAAATGATGGGACTTCATTAATATGATTAATGAAATAAGAGAAACCTAAGATGTTGTAGAATCAAATTTCAAAATTAAAACAGGTAGCTACAGTTCTTGCTTTGCACAGCGGTATATATGATATATCCTGCACCTTATTCGATAGGGAAAGGACCGAGATCCCTTCACCGGGAGTGACTCCTTTAGCAATAACTGGCTGATGCTACACGCGCGGTTTGTCTTTTGATTGCTTTTAAGTATTTTTGCTTTGCACAATGATATATATGATATATCCCGCACCTCATTCGACGAGGAAAGGACCGACAATCCCTTCACCGGGAGTGACTCCTTTAGCAAAACTAGAAAAGAATCAAAAACACTCCATTTCAAAATCATTTGATTCTACAACGATATCAAGTTCATTACGCAATAGGTTTTCAGAAAAACCTGTCGTAGCCCTCCGTCATTTCAGATAAGTGGTAGTTAGTATTCGTGCTACGTTTGTTGGCCTGCGTCAAGGCGTAGTGTGCGGTAGCTAACTAGTCTTTATCTGCTTATGCATATGATGCAGATTGGATTAGGGTAGTCGTGCGACTTTGTTGGCCTGCGTCAAGGGTCGTGCGGGTGGGTTTAATTCAATCAAGAAATGACGGGTAGAACTTGACTAGCGGACTATGGTTTGTTGGCCTGCGTCAAGGTCATAGGACGCTAGGGGCAAAATATTATCGGGAATTTCAAGTGTTGAAATTTGCAATGAGATTGCATACCTTCTATGAGATAGTTGGATCCCGATACCCGTTGCGAGTAAGAGTTACTCCTGGGAGAGTTTTACACATTACAATTAGCCGATCAAGTAGGTGTCTAGAAAGGTGTTAACGAGGTTAAGCCTCTGGGAAAACGAGGTTTACATTAATTAGGTTCGTGCGAAAGCACGGGGGACCTCCCTCAAAGTACCGACACTGGCCTGGCTGAAAGATTGGCGAACTTGTAGCGTGTAATTAATCCCGGCTGGTCTTTCCTTTTAGGGTTTGAAGGAAGATTTGATAAAAAGCAGTGGGAGCCATCCTGATTAGATAAAATAATAACCAATCTATTCTTGCAAGAGTGCACGCTGAGTGTTTTCTTCTCTCTCTCTCCAGGTAGCGACCATATCACGCCTTAATCAAGATAATAATACGGATAATTGACCGAACCCGCTTGTTATGCTGAGCTGGGGAACGTTGGTCCCGCTCCAACTTATAATTGTTATAAGACAGAGCAGGAAATTGGGGAATGCCAGAATTCCCGTGCCGCCCAAACGAAGAAAGTGCATGAGATGCATCATCTTCGGGTGTGTTCATTATACATAACTGTTTCTCAGTATCCTCCGCATCCTTGGTATATGATACCGGATCAGGATCCCAGATATGTAATCTGTTACATAGGGCTACAAAAAGGTAGAAAAACTGAGAATGAGTGATAAGTTTCATGAGACAGAAAACGGGGCAAGTGTTGCAGCCAAGTCTGTTGGTCACTGTCACCATGTATTGTAATACATTGATTCTGATCGAATGTTATTAGATACCGAACCTGATATACAAAATCATATCTGTCTCTTTATTAATAAAGGAACGATAAAATTTTGTATTGTTGGATAATGTTTTGGACATTTTCTATATCAAAAGTTGATCGGTTCAGGCACGTTATCTAAAAGAATTAATGTTCTAAATCAAACTACAGTTCTTAGTATATAGAACACACACAAGAGGAAGAGTTCAGAAATGAACGGATCCTTCTTGAGGTATTGCAGACTAGGTCATATCAATGCTACCCGACTAGCTGAAGTTACATATAGATGCATATTTAAATCAGTTTGAATTTACATCTTATGAAACTTGCCAGTCATGTCACAAAAATAAAATGACCATAGCCCTGTTTATTGGAAACAGAGAAAGAGTTAGTGAACTCTTGGGATAATACATGTTGATGTATGTAAGTCCCCTGTCTACACATGCCAGGAATGGTTCTTTATACTTCATTACGTTCTCTGATGATCTCTTTAGATTCAGACATATGTTCTTGTTGAAACACAAGTCCGAACCTTTTGAGATATTCACAGAATATAAGCTAGAAGTAGAGAACCAATAAGTGTATAAGTATTATGTCCTTTGATGTGATCGAGGAGGTGAATACTTAAGCACGGAAATCCTGGACTATTCTAAAGGAGAATGAGATTCTCTCTCAGCATTACTCCTCCGTATACACCATAGCACGATGGTATATCGGGGTGGAGCAATCACACCCTATATGATAAGATGTGCTCTATGATGAGTACTATTGAGTTACCTATCTCCTTTTGGGAGCGATGCGCTTGAGAAGCTGCATACCTATTGAATAGGGTTCCAATCAAATCAGTTGCCTACCATCTCATATGTGATATGGAAAGGGAAGAGCCCATGTCTTAAGCTAGTTAAGATTTGGGGTTGACCGTCCTATGTCTGAAAGCAAAATCCGGACAAGCTCGAGGCAAGGTCTGTAATGTAGAACTAGAAAAGTTCCAGCTATACAAAATACAGCAGATGATTTGATAGAACCAAAGGATTCAATAGATTCCAACGAACCTCAGCCTCTCCGCCGATCTAGTAGGGTTCCTCACCCACCTGAGAGATACTTCAGTTTCTCTATGACAGTGGGAGCGAGGATTACATCATGAGATGATGACCCAACTAGCTTCGAGCTGGCCATCAGGAGTGAGACTTTGTAAGAATGGCTGGATGCTTAGCAATCTGAGATGGAATCCATGTACACCAACAAAGTATGGACTTTGGTTGCTATATCTGAAGGGTTAAATCCCCATCAGGAGCAAGTATGTCTTGAGAAGATTACTTGGTGTAGATGGAAAAGTTGAGACTTTCAAAGCTAGACTTGTTAAAAGTTTGCATCATTGACCAGGTGTAGATAATGATGAAACCTTTTCAAGTATCTATGCTTAAGTCCATCCAGATCGTACTTGTCACGGCTACATACCATGACTACGATATCTGGTGGTTGGGTGTCTTGACTGCTTTTCTAAATGATGTTTTAGAAGAGTGCGTCTATAAGTACACAGCCAGAGGGCTTCGTAGACAGTGGGAGCAGCGGAAACGTGTGCAAGATGTTTTATAGGATAAAGCAGGCATCGCGTAGTTGGAACGTCTATTTTGATGTGTTAGTCAAAGAGTTTGACATCATCAAAATAGTAGATGAACCTTGTATAAACAAAAAGGTAGTAGGGAGTATGGTGGCGATTCACGTAGAGTACGTGGATGACATACTCTTGATAGGGAAGGAGCTTCCTATGCTACGCTCGATCAATATCCGCTTATCACAATGATTCTCCATATAGGATCAAAGTGATACCTCCTAAATCCTGAGTTTTAGATCTATGAGATAGATTTAATTGGATGTTAGGATTCTCACTAGTTGTAGTGAGATGGTATCAATAGATCCTGGGGAGAATCACTGGAAGTGTTCCAGGGTGATAAAGACGACTGAATGTCAGTCGCAGGCATTGTCTTTACCCTCAGTAAAGGGACGGTATGTTGGAAGAGTTCCATGCTAGATACCGTGACATACTAGACGATAAAGACAGGATACATCGCTACTTAAGATGCTACCAAAGAGGCTGTTTGGATGTATATTAGTTCATGAGATGAACTTAGTTCCTACCATTGTGTGACAATGGAGTTGTGGCTTATGCCAAGGAACGCCCGTCCCATCAGTGATCCAGACATATTCTAAGGCAGTATCACCAGATCATGGAGATGGTTGATCTCCAGGCTGATCGAGGTTAGGAGAGTAGACTCAGAGGACAACACGGCGGATCCACTCACGAAGGCCTATTCCCAAAGAGAGACTCTTATGGGATGGTTGAGTTTGAGATACTACAACCACTGCTACAGATGGCCCTAGTGCAAGTGGGAGATTGTTAGTTATATGTATGCCCTAGAGGCCATTACTGTACATTGGATGTATATTGTAGTGGATGCTGGGACATATATAGGGAGGACTTTCTTGCTCGACATGATAGTATGCTATCTGGTTGCTCTTTACCTTAACGTGTACACACATTGTCTCTCTATTACATGTTGGTAAAGCCTTTAGGATGTGTACTTGACTACCTGGACTATGATGCGGATCATACTAGTGGGGACATGGTAGTCCATAAGTACATCCTTGAAAGTCCCTAGTCGTGGGTGTATCGAGATGGGGCATCGATATACCAGAGTTGACTAGCGTGTACCTTCTCGACCCATACAGATGGGCGATGGATGATCCCATATCCATCGGTGTTTGACATCAAAGGAGATATACCGGTGCTCAGTAGAGACTGGGTACACTGGACGGACTCGTCGAGAACTCCCAGATGGTATTATACCTTACATCAGATGGCAGTTCTCTGGTGACACTGGTACAGAGTAGTCTGTTGACCCGAGATCGTCATAGAGTCTTGTGTGGTTCCCACTGTGCTTTGATTTCCACCTTACCACGTCCAAGAGGGCGTGCAAAACGGTGGTTTTTGGGTACAGTCCCGAATCACATGGAGGCAATGAGCGATAGGAGGGGATTCGTCTCTCCCGGTATAGGGGGTTGATGTTGCGCTGTGTTCGATTGGCTATAACAGGAAATCCCTAGTCAGGGCTGCTGAGATTTACTGGTAAGTGTTACCAGTAGTTTCTCGAATTGTTATAGACCTCATATCGACACGACTTATCGAGCTATTGGGGTCTGACGTTTACCACCCCTAGGTGAGATATGCGACATATCATACGATCAGACCGGACTGTACGGTAGTGTTACTGGTTGGATTCACTAGAGTGTGAGCGGGATTGCTCGTCGATCTTCTGATCGCTCAATACCCGGATGGCCGTTACGTTTAGCAGACCGCTTGCGGCTTGTGGGTGCTTGATATGATCATCATCTGTTGCCGGCGTATTGACGATTCTTTAGAGCCCTACACAGAGGTTTCCTGGCTCAAGCGAAACGAAATAGGAGCGCATATGAGATATGTGCGGGACCGAGAATGATACCAGTATGTGATACTGTATTTCATTCTCGCTATATGTGACATTGCTCGGTTATATGCGATATAGCCGGGTTATCGGATCAAGTGTTGTTTCGATAAATTGTTACTGATGATACTAGTCGGTTATATGCAATATGACCGGATCATTAAATCAAGTGTTGATTTAATGATTTAATCTATAATTATATATATGATATATTACTTTGCATTAACTAGTATCGGTTCACTTTAAAAGGATTTTCTCACTTGGTTGTACAAGTTGTATATGTGATATACTTTTTGTGCAAATGATTGTATCATGTTTGATGATACATGTTAACTTGGTTATCTGTAAAGATTAAACCATGGTTAAATTGATTATTAGGGTTTTCTTTTTCTTAGTCATTTATTTATTTATTTATTTGGAAAGGATATGAAATGAAATGGTTGCAAGTTTTTTTTCTTTAAAGCTTCATGATGCTTTGACTTTGTGACCATTTTGTCTCATTCTTAACCCTAACCACTTCACTTAACCTTGGTTCATTCTCTACACTTAACCATGGTAACTATTATGATAAGAATGAATGGGATTATCTTTTCAAGTTAATCTTTTTATTCTATCATATCATTATCATCTTCTTCTTCTTCTTCTTCAAGATGAAGAACCTTGACTTCATCAATGGTGATTGATGAAAATGAGTAAGAAATCCAATTCTAAAGTCTACCCACTTCCTATTTCTTCATCCTCTACCTCTTGCCAAGTAGTAGAGGGTGTTTCCTTCACAAGTTTTCATGGCTTGGTGAAGGTGGAGCTTGATCTAGTGATGCCTCGACATAGATCGTCTTCGGCACGTCGTCGATGACCTAGCCCGCTTTTTCTCCGAGGAAGCCGACTCTAGAGCCCAGGATTTGATATGGACAGCGAGGAGACTTCATTGCGGAGCTATGGAGGTGGAGAACCGGATCTACAAAGGTTGTATTTCCGTATTCTAGTAGTTATGTGTTAACTAGTTTTCTTTGTCACCTAAAAATCTAGCCAACGATCTTGTTAGGGTTTCTCGGCACCGTTAAAATTTGAAATTGGCATGGTTGATGCCTTGTGAGACCTCTATAGTGTGCCTAGGAACCTTTCACGGTGTTCCCTTCTTCATCTAGTGACTATAGGGGCGGTATTTGCTAGAGAGTTGGTTATGAACCGCCGGATATATACGAGCTTTCCTTGGAGAGACCGCAGCTGCTTGAGAGTCCTTGGCGAAGGCATTTCCATGATTGCCTTGATCTTCGACGGGTCTATCTTGATGCCTCGGTGTCGGACGACGAATCCTAGGAACTTTCCCGAGGAAACTCCGAACGCGCACTTAAGAGGGTTCATCTTAAAGTTGTATTTCCGAAGGCGCTGAAACACGATCTTCAGATGCTTTAAATGTTCCTCGTATGATTTACTTTTCAATACGAGGTCATCAATATAGAATTCGACGATTTCATGTATGAGGTCATCGAAAATCTTCGTCATGGCCTTCTGATAGGTGGCACCGGCGTTCTTTATACCGAAAGGCATCACCTTGTAGCAGAAAATGCCCAAGGGAGTCCGGAAAGCAGTATGCTTCTGGTCCTCGGGATGTAACTTTATCTGATTGTATCATGATGAGCCATCCATGAAGGAGAAAACTTCTTGAGTGGACGTATTATCTATCATCAGCTCAGTGACTGGTACGGGAAAATCGTCCTTCGGGCAAGCTTTGTTGGGATCCCTGAAGTCTACGCATATGCGCACCGTCCTATTTTTCTTCATCATTGGGATGATGTTGGCGATCCAGTCAGGATAATGAACCTCTTGGATGAAGCTGGAGTCTATTAGCTTCTTGACTTCGGCATTGATGCTCATCTCAAGCTCGAGCCGCATTCTTCTCGGTGCTTGTGTGATCGGCTTGATGTCCGGAGATATCGCCAAATTGTATACAACAATCTCTGGATCTAATCCGGGAATCTCTGAATAGTTCCATTCGAAGCAATCTTTGTACTGCATGAGCACGTCTTTGAGAGTAGCCGCTTTTTCCTCAGACAACAGCTCACTGAAGAACGTCAGCCGTGGGTCGTTTGCCGTTCCCAAGTCGATTTTCTTGAGGTTATCTACAGTAGTATTATCTCATCTTCCAGCTCTTTTGGCGCTGGTAGAAATTCTGAGATCACCTCATCATCATCGTTTTCGAAGCATCAGGGGAGGTCATCCATATTTTCGGGTTCTTCTTCAGACAGAGTTATCACGTGACAGGTACGAGATCTCTTCCAAGACCGACGTTGATCCGGTTCTACTCTCGCTGCATACGTGGCTTTCGGTTCATATTTCTGCGGCGAGGTTACCCTCCAACTGCTGGATAGAGCGAACATGCCTTGCTGATATTGGTCTTCAACCCAGTCTTTGAATGTAAAGCATTCTTCGAGAGGATGTCCTATCGCTTGATGATAAGAGCAATAGTCCGGGTGAGAGACCTCGCCTGCATGCTCGGGGTACTTGGACTCCGGGAGGGTAAACATCTGATGTTTTATGGCAAGATCAAGTATTTTCCTTGTCTTGTCTTGGGAAAAAGAATATGCTCGACCCATCTTCTTTATAAGAGAGGAATCCTGGTTGCTCAATTCTCGATCGCGTGGCTTCTTGGACCCACTCTGTCCATGTCGAATGCTTTTTTCGTTCTTGGGTTTATTTCTGCCTCTGCGTCGGGTCTTTTGTATGACGGGCTAGCGACGAAGGGCATCATCGTTCTCTGTAGCCTGGTGAAGGAGGCGCTACGTTTTGGCTTTCTGGTAGATGGCCATTTCGTGATTATGTTCGTCTCGAACATTTTGACCCGCTTCTCTTATGAGATTGTCCATCTGTTCTTCGAACGACGGGCTTGGCGTTTTCACAACGGGAGCTCATTTTGGTTCATGGTTATCATTATCCCACAGAGCATCTCCATCTTCATCGAAGTTATGTATGACGTAGCTCCCATTGAATCTCTCCCATTTCTTGGATTGAACATATCCATGTCCGATCGTTTCCATTCTCCCGTTGGGCAATTTTCGCTGAGTTCCGGGGACGTCCCAGATCCTGTTGTAGAACTGAGCTTGTCGTGTGGTCTGCTTAAGGGGTACGCCTTGGCGCCTCAACAGTCTTTTTAATCCGTTTATGTAGTATCTGGGCAAATGGATGGGCTGGAGTCTGTCGAGTGTAGAATCCGCACCTTGCCAAATTTCCTTCTCCACTTTGGTTTCTCTGGATCGGTAGAATAGGATCGCCTTTTCACCTTTTTGCCTGGGAGGGACATAGAATGTCTGCAGTTCCTGCACACTATAAATTTCAAGCACATCAAGCTCTTTGTAATGCTCTTGTGGAACCATTGTAACTTGCAAACTTTGATCTTCATCAGCGAAAGCTTGTATCGTTGGCCAAGCGGAGAATACAGCATTGACCTCAACTTTTGAGTCACTACCGAAGACCAGAATAGGGGGGACGGTCCCGGCTTGTTGCGTTGGGGCGGCCCTGAATAAATTATTTCCTTTTCCTCCTCGGTATCACTCCAGAGGACCGGAATAGTAGTGATAGCTTTGGTTTTATCCACCGGTTTGCGACATTTTTCTGTGTCTTCGAAATCTGGCAGGAAGTACTTGGCATCCTCATATTTGCGGACTTCGTTCACGAAGAATGGGTTTAGTTCCCCTGTCACAGTGTACTCGAGACCATCTTTAAAGTACTTCATACACTGATGTTGTGTAGAAGGGATAATGTTGTACTCGTGTAACCAAGGCCGGCCGAGCAAAGCGTTATAGCAGGTCTTAGAGTCAATGACGTCAAACTTGATGTCCGTGACTAGTAGCCCAAAGCGCAGCGTCAGTATCATAGACCCGAGCGTCCTTGATGACTGGGAGTCAAACCCGAAGATAGTGATCTTATCCCGAGCGAGGTGTTGAACTCTCATGCAGATTTCCTTCAACACTCTTACATTAAGGAAGTTAACGGAGGATCCATTGTCGACCAAGATTTTACCTATGTTGATATCATGATAGTATCCGGAGACATAGAGGGGACGGTTATGCTCGCATGTCCCGAGGAGGAGGTCTTCATCGCCGAAAGTGGTGTCAGCGGTGTGCACTTCATCCAGCTCGTCTTTCATCTTTTCTTCGGCGAGGAAAGCTTGAAACTGGTCAGGCTCTTGTAACGCCTTGATCAGAGAATCTCTTGCTTCTTTTGGTAACAAGAGGGCATCGAGAATGCTTAGTTGCGAAGGTAGCTTCCTCAAGTGTGCCAGAATGTTGTAATCCACCTTGTTTTTCTATGGAGGGTCCTTGGCTGTCAGCTCTTTGACGACTTGATCATCTAGGGCGATGTCCTCAGGGACTTTTTCCATCCCTTTATCTTTCCTATTCGATCCACTGTTAGCAGGTCCAAGATTCTTTTCAGGCAGCGTTCGATTGCGCAGCTGAATGTTCTCACATGTCTTCATTTCTTTCGTCTCGGATGTGGGTTCTCTGAAGAGAGGGCCAAGGGCTATTTCTTCATTAGAATCTCTCCCGAAGGTGAGAACTTGTGATCCGCTGGTGTCGACCATGTGACAGTTGCCTGCAGTTTTCATATGCTCATTTGTCGTGCTTCTTTGTTCCCGACGAGTTTTGCGTTTCATCCGCTGAACATGTTGTCGGTGGGCAACATATCCCTACCACCAGTTTTTAAAGGCCACGCACTCTTCGGTAGGGTGCGCAATCCTTCGATGATATAAGCAATAGCTAGATGTATCTCCGCTTTCTCAGGAGTGTTTCCATCGGAGGGTGGCAGCTTCATTCCCATCGATATGGCTTTGGCGAACCTTTTCCTCGTCCTGATCCTGCTTTTATTTGCGGCGGATGTACTTTGATCTTGTGGGAGTGTTTTAACCCTTTCGTGCAGTCGCCGGCGTTTGTCCTTTTCAAATCTGGCCATCTCGCTCTCTCGATCAGCTTTGCTTTTAAGAAGGGCTTCGTTTAGGAATGCATCAATCATTTCGTCTGATGGGCCTAGAAGTTCCGGCTCAGGATCTTCCCCCAGTTTCTCTATGTAAGGAGCTTCTTCATCGTTTATCGATGAGTGAGAGATCATATGACAGCTTGCCACATAATCCTCAGACTCGTCCGACGAGTCTTCTCCATCGTCAACATCTCCGTCCTCAAGGGCATGGCTAAGAAATTCTTGGAGTGTGACTGGGGTTCCCGCCTTCTGGTTATATTCTTCCAGCGCGTCAATTTTTTTTTGCAGATCCGTGTGCTTGTCACCAAGCTTCACGGACTTTTTGGTCTTCTTCTTCTTTGAAGAATTTGACGCATGGATGTGAGCGCTTTGACTATCACTGCCAATCTTTGGAGTTGGGCACGGCTTCAACCTTCCCCCGATGATTTCGGGATCCAGTGGATTTTTCCATTTGATCGCCTGGCATGATTGGAGATCCATCGGCATTCTTTTTGTCTTGGCTGAAAGAACGACCTCCCATGGAGCTTCTTCAACAAAACAGCATGATGCCCCCGGTGTGTCTCCCCTTTTAGGAGCATGCGGCTGAGGCGGGCTTACTTTCCAATTTTCGGACAGTGCGAACTTGCCCTGTTGATATTGATCTTCGATCCAGCCTTTAAAGACGAAGCAATATTCAATTGGGTGGCCTGTCATTTGATGATAGGGGTAATAATTCGGATTATTAACCTCACTGGGTTGCAATGGGCATTTCGGATTCGGCAAATTAATGAGCCTGTTGCGCATCGCCAGCTGGAACAATCTCCTCATTTTGTCCCGGGGAAACGAGTAAGGGCGCTTCATTTTCTCATTATAGAACTGCCGTCTCTCATCTAGGCGATCCGTTAATTTCTTATCACTGGGCTGCTGTTGAGCATTGGCGATGAAGGTTGCTTTCCCTATCTCTTTTTCATTCCGTGGCTAAGACTTCGAAGAGGAAGGACTGTGACCCATCTGGTCCATTTGGGCCAGCTTATCAATCAAGGACTGGAAAGTGGTCGGCTTGAAAAACATCATAAATTAGGAAATGGTCGCTTGAGGGTCGAGAGTGCCCACGAACATGCCCACCGCAGGCGATTCTTCGATGCGCTGCTCGCACTTCGACCATAAATTCTGCCATCGTATTGCGTATTGCATCCACGTTTCGCCTGGCTTTACCCTGGCGTTAATCAATGCTGTGATCGGGGTGCGCCCGCTAGCACATGCGAATCTTTGCGTGAATAACAGCTCCATCTCTGCAAATGTCTTGACAGAGTCGTTCGGGAGTTCAGAGTACCATTCGAACGCCGTCTCTGACAAGCTGCCGAGGAACTGGTGAAGTAGAAGTTTGTCGTCACCTCCAGTGTTGCCATACAATGCTCTAAATTGAGCGACGTGCTGATGCAGATTTCCCGTCCCCTTATATACATGGAATTTGGGGATCGTATATCCCGGCGGGTACCTTATTTGGTCGTACCAGCCCGGATTGGGTCGCCCAATCATAACGATCTGCCCAGCCGCTTCATCGTGCCCCCTGTCTTGGTGAAGGGTTATTGTCGGTGCGAGCCTCTTAAAGACCGACGTCCGTTGAGAGGGAATGGCTAGCCTGTCGAAGATAGACTTTCGAACGGAGGAAGCAGCCTTAGCGACTTCGCTTGGATGGGGAGTTGTAACAGCCATTCTTGTGAAGACCGACCCTTTGGCAGGAGAAGCCGCTTTGACAACTTCAGGACCAGGAATGGCTATCCTTTTCGGGATAACCCCTTCTGGTATTACGGGCTTCTTCACGGGCCCGTTGGAGCTTTGGCCCATTCTGTCAAAAACTGAGGCGTTGGAGTTGGTCAACCCATTGAGAGGAGCCGCAGTTGTAGTGAGCCGATCAAAGACCGACTTCTTAGGAGCTTTTGACGGTAAAGGGGCGTTGAAGCTCATCGGCGGGATTATGGTCCCGAAGAATACCCCCATGGTGGCTTGAGTTACTTGTTCCACCGGCATCTTGAACAGGGAGGCCGCTTAGGGCCCGTGGGTTACACCCCCAGATGAGGCGGAACGGGAGTTGCAGTTGCAGCTGGTGCAGGTTGAAGACATTGATCTTCTGTTTTCTGCACGGAGCAAGACACCAAATCTTAGTACCTCGAACCCAAGGGCAACCATATCAAACCGCGATTCATTCGCGAAACACGACACACGAAGTGTGGAGTGGAAAGAGGAAAAGGTCCCACTGGGCGTGCCAGAATATGTTCCCCGCCGAACTCGGAGACGCGACCGCGCAGGTCTGTCTTTCCTGAATTCGGGGAAGATGCTAATTGGTTCTATCCGTCCACCTCTCCGAAGATGCCAAGTTGATTTATGGCACCATGCATCGAAGGTTTAAACGGATGCGGCCGATGTAGCGAACTTCATCAGATTCTCCCTCGTTGAGGGGTTTTTGATTGTGGGGGCGCTCTTCCCTGCAGGCGCAATCCCCTGCAGTTAATTACTCTACCGAATCGTGGTAACAACTTTCTCCTTCTCCAGATGGTGACTTCGTGTCGTGAGTGTTTGTTTTGTTTTTTGGTTGCTCGTGGATTGTATATGGAGACTAATTTATGTTGTCGCCCGTAGGACGTGGATTAGTCCAAATCCGTATTTTCTTAGATTTGGGTTTGGGGGTTGGGTTTAAGGACACGTTAGTCTTATTTAGACTAAGATCAACTTAACGGGATCGTTTAGATCCAACAAGAGAGCATTTGGACTCAATTGTTTAGTTTAGGGACATTGCGGTCAATTACCAGTTTAAGGACATGGTGGTCCAATGTTAGTTTAAGGACATTACGATCCAAGGTTAAGGACATCATAGTCCGTGGGTTTAAAGGGACCCCACATTCCGAGGTGAAGGACATCATAGTCCGTGGGTTTAAAGAGACCCCACAGTCCGAGGTTAAGGACATCGTAGTCCGTTGGTTTTAAAGGAACCCCACAGTCCAGTTTAAGGACATCATAGTCCGTGGGTTTAAAGGAACCCCATAGTCCGAGGTTAAGGACTTCGTAGTCCGTGGGTTTAAAGGGACCCCACAGTCCGAGACTAAGGGCATCGTAGTCCGTGGGTTTAAAGGGACCCAACAGTCCAGTTTAAGGACATCGTAGTCCGTGGGTTTAAAGGGTCCCTACAGTCCTAGGTTAAGGACATCGTAGTCCGTGGGTTTAAAGGGACCCACAGTCCAAGGTTAAGGACAACATAGTCCATGAGTTTAAGGACCCCACGGTCCATGAAATGTTTGGTTGTCGGGACCCGTCACCTTTCTGAAGACATTGAAGGATTACAATGATATATATCAGAGGGGTTCAGAGATGTACACTTGAACCAATGTTAGTTGGTAGATATGTAGTCCAATTTGGAAATAAGATCTGTTAAATGATTTTTGAGCATATGGGCTCAATTAATCCGAGTTAAGGACTTATGTCCAATCTTGGGCTAAGTCCATTCAGGTTAAAATGTTTAACATTTATTTAAGCTGCTGAGCATTTATTTGGGCTTGGCCCTTTTAACAATGCTGAGCATTGATTATGATTTTGATAGTATTTCTGTCTTTTATTGAATGCTGAGCATTCATAATAGCTCTGAGGCTTATTGAAGAACAATTTAAGTTCTGTTAGCACCCACGTGAGGGACACGTGGTGAACTTAGCGCTTTGCACCAGTCAAAGAGTGCAGTGCGCTTCTACTGGGTAGAGCACACGTGAATGACACGTCGCGCGCTTGGCGCTTAGCGCCAGATGATGAGCGCATTGCGCTAATTTATGAGCGCATTGCGCTATTAGTTCAGTGGCGCACACGTGAGTGACACGTGTTGCGCCTGGCACTGAGCCAGTCCATGAGCGCAGTGCGCTAGTTCAAGAGCGCAAATTGCTAATTGTTAAGTGGTGCACTCGAGTGACACGTGGCGCGCTTGGCGCTGAGCACCAGTCCAAGAGCGCAGAGGCGCATTTGATAAATTTTACGATCTGGGAAATAAATTCTCCCTTAGAAGAGACTTATCTCAAAATCAAAAGAACAAAAGTTCTTACTTTATACGAGATGCTTCAATCTCTAATATTGATGAAAGGCTTTGCTTTTGTGGATCTATGATCCTTAAGAGAATTGAATTATTCTCTCCCCCTTTATTTTATAATGAGATGTTCAAGATCCCTTTTTATAAAGACAATTTGTCTTATAGATCTATGATCTGTGAGAAGAATTATGTTCTTATGTTTTTTTTTGTGATGAGACCTTTTGATCTCTTTTAAAAGAACTTGGTCTTTTAGATCTATGATCTTTTACAGAAGAGAATTCTTCTTTTTAATTATGAGATGATTTTATCTCGATGTTCATCATCATTATTTTTACCTTGAAGAAAAATCTTCTTTCTTGAGAGCTTGGCTCTTCTTTCTGAGATCTCAAAGCTTATGTGGGAGTTCCTCTCTATGCTTCTCTATTTTTTTTATGTCCTGAGACTTGAAGTCTAGGGGCCTTTTATAGGGCAAGCTGATTTATTCAATCAGTTAAGGAGATCTTTTCTCCAATTGATTTGAGGAATTTCCCATCGTTGGATCTTTGATTCAAGGGCTTTTGATTTACAGAAGGAAACCTTCTTGTTATTAACAAGATTGGGAAATCTTTTCAAACAAATTTATTCTGTATTTTGGTGTTTTTTAATCACCCTTGGATCATTGATCCAACGGAGCTCTGATTTACAGAGCACAATTTTGTTATTTGGAAAGATTTTGAGAAATCTTTCTTTAACAGAATTTAATTCTGATTAATTAATGATTTATCATTATTATTAGATCTTTGATCTGACGGTGGGGAGCTTTTAGTTCCAGCGCTAGCGCACCCGTGTCTTGCACGTGGTGCGCTGGTTAGAGTGCAGCGCACTTAGCACTAGCACACCCGTGCTTTGCACGTGGTGCGCTGCTAAAAGCGCAGCGCACTTAGCGCTAGCGCACCCGTGATTTGCACATGGTGCATAGCTCAGAGCGCAGCGTACTTGGCGCTAGCGCACACGTGCATTGCGCGTGGTCTGCTGCTAAGAGCACAGCGCACTTGGCGATAGCGCACATGTGCCTTGCACGTGGTGCGCTGCCTAGGGCGCAACGTACTGGGCGTTGGATCTGAAGTGTTGCTTCATTTTAAAATTTGAATTTCTAACAGAGATTTTCTCTGATTGGGGGAAATAAGGAGCTCCCCACAGCGAAACACTTGGACGTACAAGTCCCCCTATCTAGCAACTTTGCAGCAGATCCTTAAGCTCCCTAAGCTCCGCCGGCTCATCTGGAACAACATCGGAAAACTATCGCACGATAGGAACCCGGTCCAACAAACCCACTGTGGCTCCGGTATCACGAATGGAAGCCAGGAATCCTCGACATCCTTACCTCAAAAGGCGACTAGCGAAAAAGACTGAATTCATGCTGTGAGAGGCGGCACCACTGTCCCCCAGCACAACAAGAACTGACTTGCCGGGAAAACAAATCCTAATTGTTTTCTCGCAGGGGTCCACAGACGCCTAGCACGTAGCTAACCAGTCTGTGCCCAGGAGAACGTCAAGTCCAGCATCTCTAGAAGGACCAAATCGACGGACGAATCTCTATCTCCTATCCGATTGGCACACGACCGAAACATGTATCACGCAACAAAAGAATCGCTGACAGAAAATAACACCACAAATGGCTAATCTAGCTAACACGACTCTCGGCCCAACAACGTCATGAAGTGTGTAGAACAACGAGTGCATAGATCCCGAATTAAACAAATATACGAATCAAAGAACACACGAATTAAGAATACCTGAAAACTCCGCATTGGACGCCCGTGCGTCCCGATGAGTAGAAGCAAATGCTTGTGTCTTCGCTCTACCCGCAACTTGTTGAACTCCTCCTCTACCATCTCGTCCCCTCTGAACGAACCCTCCACGACCACGACCTCTCTGAACATAAGTCTGACGCGGATCAACAACAGGCGCAACAAGCGACTCTCCTTGAGGTGAAAGTGGTAAAGTAACATATGGTACCGCTGCCCTCCTCTGGCGTACCAAGGTACAATCTATGACGAGGTGATGGAAACTCCCACACCGGAAACATCCATACGATGGCTGTTGATCCTCCTGGGGATAAGAACCAAACGACCATCCTCGTCCCAAGCCTTTGCTACTCCCGCGATGTGCAAGAAATCTGTCACGGCGACTGAACCTCTGTCTCTGGGCTGGTACACCTGCACGAGCCATCCTCTGTCCTCGAACTCCCAAAGTCTCGGAAAGACGGTCCTCATCGAATAGGGCTGCGTCCACTGGAGCTGTGTAAGTAACACAATACTATGTGCTAATCGTAATGACTAACTAGGTAACAGGGGTGGAAACCTCCTGTCGTTGCGCTCGACCGGCCTCAACCAACGACCTCATCATCTAGCGCAAGTCCTGCATATCTGCCTCTAGCCTAGCGATACGATCTATAGAAGGTGGATCCATCTGCTTCTGTATAGCTAGCGTACCGTACTGGTCAATCCTCATCCTACACGAGTCAACTCTGACCTCGGCTCTCGCTGCATCTCTCTGAGTCCTCATAGTCATCGGCGGTATAAGGCTAAAAATGGAAATAGGATTCGATAAGAACATGGAAATCGAATCGCAAGGATATGTATCATCAAGGAAGGAATTTCAAGCAATTAGTACTTAGGTCACTTTAGGCGGAGTACCGTGTCGTAAGTATGTCGTGGACATACACACACTATATCACTCTGCTTAAGCAACCTACTCCATCATACAAGGCTCATCCTACATTCCGAAAGGTAAAACCTAGCGCACTGATACCAACTTTTTCACGACCCGAAATTTGGCACGTGACGGCCCTTAAACAACGTAACGTCTACAGGTGTAACGCAATTCAAGTAAGCCGAAAACCCAGCAATCTAAACCATCAAAAGTAGTATGTGATAAGAACATTGTTAAAACTTTTGAAATTTTCAAGTTCAAATTCTTTCAAGTCCAAATTTACTTTCTTAAAAATTTTGGCAGCACCTCCTTTGTAAAAACCAGCCCAAAAAATGGGTACATACAAATATATAAATAAAGCATCCCCAACGGGAGCAAATTCCACGCCTAAAGGAGGAAACAACCACCACAACAAATATACGACGCCGTAGCGAAGAAATAAAAGACGATATAAATAAAACTGCATAAAAGACATCCTGAGTAACCTGAAATATACAATATCGTCCTCACATCTCGTCTCTAAGTCAGTACATGAAAGTGGTACATGGAGAGTACATGATACAACGAATATAAAAAGAGCAACATCGGATAACCGCAAAACCCACCTATAGAAAAACTGCACACAGTCAGCCGTTGTGGTATCCGCTGCAAAAGATGAAAGCCCTGCCTCTGACTGCTCTGAGGGACTGCATATACAACCCTGTGGCACAACGAGGGTGAGTTTCCAACTCGTGAATAGTAAATAACATATGTAGGTAATCGCAAGTATGCATGTACTGCGCTAATCTATCACCTGGAGGCCGAGAGCAATAAATAGCAATATATATGCAACAGTCATGAAAGGTGCTCTATCAGGTACTACTAATATATGAAGCAATGCATATCAAATAAATGCGGAGTATGGGATAAAACATGCCATCCTCACGGAATCCTCATCGTGGCAGGACCAGTGTCCATCAAGACAATCTAAATCGCAAATTCCTCAAATCGGCCCTCGGATCGGCCCTCATATCGGCCCTCGGATCGGCACTCATATCCTGTAAGTCTCACGAAACCTGAGTGTCCAACATCGACACGCGAAAACATCATGAAAACTAGTGTCCAGCATCGACACATAAAAACTGATCTATCAGGCGTCGTCACCACGACTGGCCCTCATAGGTACGTATCATACGATAGCTCGAAACCCGAGTGCCCAGCTTCGACACTCAAAATTCCACGTATCCATACATACATGACTCCGGTCAGTATCTCCGCGATCACCGCCGAGTCCAAGTAATGTCACCGGTAAGGTAGTACTCCCCCGCCTCGAGCTCATCGCCATCATCTGCGACAATCTTGCTCTGGGGTACCTCCGGGCCCCACCATGTACCCGCACACGGCCCACTCCACTCCTCGCATGGTGTATATATCACAATCTCAGAACCGAGAAATCTCATGGTGGACGCATCGAAATATCATATCAAGAGAAAGCTGGTTTTTTAAAAAATGCATAATTTCATGCAGCTACCACGGTCCTCAATTCCCGAAAACATCAAGTAATGAACAAGGATAATTGCATAGATCATTGTATATTTGTACATATATAACAGCGTTCCATGCCACTAATATATATACATATATATATCATATAAAATCCATATCTCAATGCGAAAATTCATTAATATAATATGTGCAATATAAAACAATAATATAAGCATATAAAGGAAAAACCGCTATTTAGCTGCTACAAGTTACTAAATATATCATGCGATTCCTAATTTCTCCGAAATCCAACGCAAAATCATATAAAGGTGAACATGTAGCTATAACCAGGTATGCGTAACCATGTCGGTATAGCAAGATATGTGTATCTACCTATCAATAATGATGTAATACCCTCCAGGTATATACGTATCTATATCAAGGTATACGGGTGTACATATAGGTATGTATGAAAGATGTACATGTAGCTATGTCGCATATGTGTATATACCTATCACTAATGGTATAATACCATATAGCTATATGGGTAGCTAGCATGTAGGCATGGCAAGGCATATATCTAAGTAAGTAGGTATACCGGTATGCTATATATCCTATGCACAAAGGACATGAACAAATGTCTAAATGTCACTAACTATACAATATCACATAGGTATGTATGTTGTGCGTGTCATGGCAATTATCGACGGTATGTGTGGCATACAATCAGTGCTCGTGTGACATGAATCATCCATAATAGTGCAGTGTCCAATGGGTACAAGTCTAAGCACAACAAGTAATGATATGCAATGAAGTCTATGCACAATCTCTATATATGCAAATAAACTTGCGGCTAACATCATATCATATCTAGCCCAGACGCATAACGCCATACGGGCGATTCCCCTGTAGATGTTAAATCTACTCACCACGATTCTGGCTAAGTAAAGCCAACCACTCACTTCCTCTTCTTCGTAGCGTCCGAATTCCTCGCCTGCGATCCTATAATTTCACAAACACAACACATAAAGTTAAACATCTTGCACCGACACAAAGACAACGAAATGCAAGGATAACGCCCACCAGATAAACACACTGTGCACTTAGTGCACAAAACGTGCAGGATATCGGCATAACCCTAGCTAGGATAACACAACCACCAAGCCTAGACCCCGATCGTACCGATCGACATTCACAACACAATATATATCGCGGAATCTAATATAAATAACGTCACAACGTCAAAAGAAACCCACGTCTAAACTTTACCGAAATCTAGTAAGCAACATTTAATCATTTTAGCTCAAAACAACAAGTTTAACCCAAACTAGTAATCACAATAATCTCATAATAGCTTGATTAAACCTCACCAACCCTTACTAGAATTTTAATCTCACTCAAATAGGATTTAGTAAAAGTTTAGTTTGCACTTAAGCTAATTAGATGATTAGGGAAATAACATTTAACAATCTAGCAACTAGGTTAAGTTTTCTTTTGTCTAAACTTCACACTTAACCATTTCACTAAACAAAACCCTAGCATGATTATCAAAAACCATTTCTAGAAATTTCTAAACATGCAAATGAAAGCTTAAATTAACATCTAATAAGCTAACTTAAAGAATTTAACACAACAAATAAGGATTATGGTTAGAAATTTTATACCTCCTCAAGAACATAAATTTGCAACTAACTCCAAATTTAGTCCTCCAAAATGAAGTCTTTCAAGATGATCTAAGCTTGATTAGTGATGAAGAATATTGGGTATTGATTTATTTATGAGTTTGTGTGATTATTTGGGGATTTTTGATGATTTATTTGTACTTGGAAATGTGAAAATAGGGTGAAGAGAGATGAAGGGCAGCAAGGGGAGGGGGTGCTCGGCCAAGGAATAAAAGATGAGGAGGTTAGGAATTGTGTGGAAAAATCTGGTGCAAAATAACAAGCTCATTAATGCAAATAATATCTAAGCCAACTCATTTATTTTCTTTAAAATTTCATTTTAATTACACAAATATCTAGATATTTTGGAGAGAAAGAATTAAGCTTAAACTAGTAATTAACTTAGCATAGATTCACTTTAGTAGTAATTAACCCAAACAAAATTGTAATTACCACTAATTAAGTAAATAATTAACAACTTAAAATAATATTTTAATTAAGGAAAATTATTAAAATGCACTAAAATTAAAAGTGACCTACAAAAACGCGCAAACTAGCAATTTCCTAGCTAAATTAGGTGCAGTGAATTTTATACTGCAAAAAGATCGCTTCTAGGTTTTTACGGAAAACACCGACTATTTAACCCTAAAACGGAAAATTGCCTAGAAGATTTCCAAAATGTTACACGTTAGGTATTCAGTATGCCAATAACTGGCCTTTAGTGTAAGTGGGAGATTGTTGGATATGTATGCCCTAGAGGCCATTATTGTATATGTATACATGTGAATGCTGAGAATATATATGTACAGGATGATCTTGCTCAGTTATATAGTATATTATTTCAGTTGTCTTTATCAGGATATGTGTATTTGTTTTTATTGATGTTTTATCCAGCATGCACATATTGATAAAGACTTGATATAGTAGTATATTATTATGGTTTGAATTTATCTTAACATGGCTTATGTTATACACGCTATTACATATTGCGGTTACATGTTGATAAAGCCCTTTGGATCTTGCTTGACTACCTGCGTTATGATGGTGATCATACTTGAGGGAGCTGGGTAGTCATATCCTTAAATATCCCAAGTTGCAGGAGTATCGAGATCAGGCATCGATACTCCAGAGTAGACTTGCGTGTACGTTTCTAGACCACGATGAGGGGCGGTGGTTGGTCCCACAACCATTGGTGTGATCACCTAAGATTGTATACGGGTGCTCACTGGGATGAGTACACTGGATAAACTCGTTGAGAACCTTTATATGGTATTATACCTATCGTCATATAGCGTTTCTCTTATGACATGTGTACAGGTTAGTCTTTGGACCCGAGATCGTCATTTGTCTCGTGTGGGTTCCCACTGTGCCTTGATCATTACCCTACCATGGCTTTACTGAGTCGTGCAAATATGTTTTGGTTGGGTACAGTCCCGAGCCACATGGAGGCAGTGAGTGATTGTCAGGAATTCTTCTCTCCCGATATTGGTAGCTAATATCGCACTGTGTTCGATTGATCAGGACCATAAGACCTTGGCCAAGGCTGTTGGGATTTACTGATAGGTTGATCAGTAGTTTTCCGGATTGGTCCTGAGCGAAATCAGCATGAATTATCGTGTTATTAGGGTCTGACGCTTACCACCCTCTACATCCGGTATGCCATACTCTTAGACGAAGAGACCAAACTATACGGATATGTTAGTGTATATGCCCTAAGGGCCAATATTGTATCATACTAGCTTGTATATTACTTAATGGAAGCTTGGGATATTCACAGTTATATTAACAGTCTTGCTAAACATGGTAGTATGCTACTTGGTTTATATCTATCTTAATATGTGTTTACGTATTGATAGAGCCCTTAGGATCTTGCTTGACTACCAGCGTTGTGATGGCAGTCACACTAGTCGAGGCTGGGTAGTCTACAAGCACATCTTTTTTCAGGTCCCTAGTCGTAGGATTATCGAAACAGGGCATCGATACTCCGGAGTAGACTAGTGTGTACGCTTCTCATCCTAGTTAGGGAGATGGTCTGTCCCACCGCCATCAGTACATCATACTAGTGATAGTATGCAGGTGCTCGTTGGGTTACGGGTATACCGGACAGGACTCGCAGGGAACTGTTGGTTGGTATTATACCCGTCGTCAGTTAATAGTTCCCAGGTGACATGAGTACAGCATAGTTCGCAGACTTGACATTGCTGCTTCGCCTCGAGTGTGTTCCCACTGTTCTTAGATTGCTACCCTACCACGGCTCAAAGGAGTCATGCAAACAGGTAGCAGTTGGGTGCAGTCCTGAAGCACTTGGTGGCAGTGGCGGTAAGACAGGATTCGTCTCTCCCGGTATTGGAAGTTGATATCGCGCTGTGTCTGGAGAGCCATTACACAAAGTCCTTGGCCAGGGCAAGCGAGATTTACTGGTAGGATTTCCAGTAGCTTCTCAAGGTGTAATGGGCTTCACTCCGACATGACTTATACTGCTTTTAGGGGACTGACGCTTGCCGCCCCCTAGCCCCGATATGAGATAGTCCTAAACGAACAGACCGGACTGTATAGAGATTGTCACATCAGGCTCAGTAGGAGTTCGGATGGGTTTCCTCATCGGCCTTCTTATCGACATCTACCTGGGACAGTTACGTACGGCTAGTGCCGCTTGCGGTTTGTGGTTAAACCCACTACCAGCGTAGTAGTTGAGTCTTTAGCCTACACAGAGAGTTTCCCTGCTTCGGGCAAAACGATATAGAGGTCGTATGGTTTTACGACAGGGTTCGGACACGCACGTACATTTATGCACGTACGATGTTCGGACAGTTTATACTAGAAGGCTTTGGTTTAAGCCAGATTCTAGTATTGGATTATTGGATTTATGCAGTCTCAGTATTTCTGTGTTTTCACTGATAGGAGGGGCGTTCTCGTAAATTGTCGAGAAGCTTCTAGAAGGTTGATGACAAGGAGAGCTTAGGTGTTATATGCATTAAATGGTTTTGTGACTCATGGAGATGATTCATCAAGAGAGTTAATGATGCATTAAATGTTTTTAATGACTTACTTGATGATTCATTATGTATTAAATGAAGCATGAAGATATTTGTGCAAAGAGATTTTTGTGCAAAATATCATTTTCTTCATATATATACACAAATGAGTTAATTCCATTTCATGATTTTTATCACATTCTCTCTCCTCAAGCTCTCTCTCTTCAAACCCTAACCCTAACCTCTCATGTGTTGAGATCAAGGGTTAGCAAGACTATTTGATCCCTAATCCTATTCTATATCCTCTAGGTTACTTTGATTAGCACTCTTAGTTACCTAGTTACCTCAAGTTAGAGGTCAAGCTTGGAGTAGTAGCTTTCGTGTGGATCTTCTATCACAAAAAGGAGGCCGACGAGGAGGTGGTCAATGTGGACAAGAAGGACTTGGTTCATTAGGTATAATCTTCTTTCATAGTAACTAATCCCTCCTATGATGTTGTTAGTTAGGGTTTGGGAAAGATCCGTAAGTTAGTCGATGTTTGTTTTAAACAAAATGATTGTTTTACCTATTCCGCCTCCCCGCATCTAGTGGGGTGTCTAATGTCGACATACAGTGGTATCAGAGCCTCGCTAAACTATAACTAACCTGTTAGCAAAGTCGTTAGAAATTCGATCGCAAAACGAACCGGAAAAAACATCATTTTCACATAGTTTCTGTCGATTTTTAAATGGGGTCTAAAAATTTTTCAGGGACCCTTAAAATTACAAGAACGGAATTATAAGAACACTGGAGAAATTTAGGATCCTAACTCGGCCAAACCGCCGTGGATCCGCGGCCGATCCAAGCGACCCGCCGCGGATCCACGGCCGAGTTGGGGCCGAGTCAACCCAAAATTCCCCAGTAACTCTTCTGTGTTGATTTTGTTCTTTCTGGGATGTTCTGTTTCTGCTCAGGTTTCAGGTGCATAGTGAATTATTTGGAGTAGAAATGTTTGTGTTTGCTTGATCGAAATTCTATGATGTTTGGCTAATTTGATTATATCTGTGATTTGTTTAATGTGTTCGTAAACCTCCCCTAACTTCTAGTATGTCGGTTAGCAGGGGTTGCACATTTCCGTAATGGTTTGTGTTTGTGGACTTGTTGGATTGTCGTGAATGGATAGCCAGGGATGTGAGACGAGTGTTTCTTTCATTCAAATGTAATTTGTAAATTGTTGTAATATTCTTTTGCGGGGCACATCCGGGCTGAGGTTGTAGCCACCGTTTATTATTTCATTTACTGTTTTCAGCTCCTAGGATAGACCCAAGATGGGGTGCACAAACTACCAGGTACTTTGAAGTGTTTAGTGGCCTACTCACGTTGTTAAGGGATACCGCTTCACTTCAGGTACTTGGCGGGTAGTTTTCCCTACCCGTAGGGGACAAGGGTGGGGTTTTTGGCTATTCATCGTGACTGTGTGATCCGTCTTTCTTTGCAGGCTCAAAAGAAATGCGGATTCATAGAAAATCCAATATGTTCATCTGTGATCTGGAATGCCTATTATTACGTCAAACGAATGTACAATATCTATATATGATAGCTATTAGGCGTCGCTTATGTTTTGCACCCGCGCTAGCCCAGCCCCCGCTCTGTCGTTATTTAAGTAACCTAATGGGTGAATGACGTGACCCAGTGGCGAATGCGGATGGCATAAGAGGACATTGTATTTTCGTTGTTTTCTGCAATGATAGGTTAATTGATGGGACGCATTATTTTAATGCAAAGAAAATAAACCAAAGTTGAATCGTTGGAACAGTTTAAAAGAAACCACTCGGTTATTTTTAAAACAGAAGATATTTTTAATTGCGGAGCTTTAACCACTCCTTTTAAAAGCTATCAGGTTCCTTCGATCATATCAAGTTCACTACGTTCACGGTTTCGCCAAAAACATTCGTAGCCCTCCGTCATTTCATTTGGGTATTCAGTAGTATTAAAGCTATGTATTTTGACCTAACGCCAAGGCATTTTGTTTGGTAGCTGCCGGGTATTCATTTGTTGCATAGATAGATGTGTTAGTTTGGGACAGTCGTATTATCATTTGGCCAACGTCAGGGGTATGTACGGATGGGTTCAAATTAACAAGATAATGATGGATAGAACTTGACATGTGACTTATGACAGTTTGACCAAACGCCAAGGTCATAAGTGCATGGGGCAGAAATTTATATTGGGAATTTCTAAAGAAACTGAAATTTGCAAAGAGATGCATACCATTAGGAGTGTGATAATTTTGGTAGGATTCCTTCAGCTTTATCACACGATAATATTTGGATCCCGATCCTACTGTGAGTATCCGCTACACATTAGGAGATTCATCACTTAACAATCAATGCTATAAACCAAGTAGGTGTCGAGAAAGGTGTCAGCGGGGTTACGCCCCCAGAGAAAAGAGGTTATTTAATTAAGGAACTTCGCGAAAGCATCGTAAAACCTCCCTCGAAGTACCGACACCGACCTGGCTGAACGGTTAAGCAAGTATTGTACGGTGAGAATAGTTCTGGCTAGTTCTTCCTTTTTTGGTTTGAGGAGGGATTTGAGAAACAGTGAGAGCCATCATGTTTAGATAAACTAAAAAACACTCTAAACTTGCAAGAGCATCATGCTAAAGTGTTCCCCCCCCCCCTCTCTCTCATTGCAGCGACCAAAAACATGACATGCCTTAAGTTACTATTAGAGAAAAATACACTGACAAGGCCAAATTATAAAGATTGGCTGCGGAATGCCAAAATGGCTTTGACTTATGACAAATTGGGGTATGTCCTTACTGCTAAGGCACCTGCTGTCCCTGGTCCAAAATCCAATCTTGCGGATAAGGAAATCCACAAGACCTGGGAGTTAGGTTGCGCGAAGGCCAAATGCATCGTGCTTGCCTCTATGAATAATGAACATCAGAAGAGGCACGAGGATATGGATCTTGAATCCATATTTCTCCATACAAAAGATCTGTATGGAGAGCAATCTCGTATAGCAAGATACTAGACCTCGAAGAACTTGTTTCAGTCGAGGCTGGCCGTCGGATCATCTGTAGGAGAATATGTCTAAAGATGATTGGCTATATAGAAGAGCTCACGGACCTCGGGACGACTTTGGAGAACGAGCTCTATACAGACTTGATTCTTCAGTTCCTTCCTTCCACCTACGCCCAGTTTATTCTGAATTTCAACATTCAAAGAAAAGAAGTTGAACTTCCAGAACTCCTTAACATGTTGAGGAGTGCAGAGGGGACCTTGTAGAAGGCAAGGGAAACACTCGCTATGTTTGTTCGCGGTGCTTCTTCTTCCAGGTCCAAGGCTAGGGCTAAAGGAAGGAAGATGAAGGCCGCTACCAAACCAAGAGGTGGTGTTAGTAAGGTAGGAGCTAAGGGAAAGACAAAGATTGCAGTGCCAGTAGTGGCAAAGGACGAGTGCTTCAACTTTCGTAGGAAAGAGCACTGGAAGAAAGATTGCAAAGCTTGGAATGCCAAGATCCAGGAACCGAAGCAAGCTATGGCTTCGACTCCAGCTGTGTTTGTAATTGAAAATTGTTTGCTAATCAACACTACTTCCTAGGTATTGGATACCTGATCAGGATCTCATATATGTAATTCATTGCAGGCATTGAGAAACCGTAGAGTTTTGAAGGTTGGTGATATGACCCTCCAGGTTGCTAATGGAGCTAGCATGGGTGCAGTGTGATCGCATGCCAAAAGCGTGTCGGATATTTAAAAGTTCTAAAGTTTAACCACGATCAGGACGGTGTCTCTTTGCAGCTAGCTGCGATGAGCACGGGTCGATCCACAGGGAGATAGTAAGTTTTTACGTTCTTGTTTTAACAAGTTAACAACGTGGCGGATTTGTTCGTTATCTAACATATGTTTTATATTCAAGTATAAGGCTTGTTAGGAAACGATGGGATAGTGTAAGTTAATGGATTCCGTATTCAAGTACTTTGGGCCGAACTCAACCAATGAAGCAAGAGCAATCGGCAACAACGTGGATTAGGGTATTTAAGCACGGTATTCGTGGAATCTGGCTTATTGACCCTTGTCCGTCCGTTCTTGTCTCTTGCTTTCGCCTCCGACCAAACCGAATGCAACCGGTCACGGTTAGGAATCACCTTTACCTTGGTAGGGTAGGGTGCCTAACGGAGCAATTGCGTAAGGTTTGGGCGGAGTTTCAAATGATAAAGATGGGAAAAGGAAATGAGGAATGAAATGTTAACTTACAAAATCTTTCTCTTTTCCTAACGACAATATTCACACCATTCACAAAACAAACCAAAAAGAGATAACAAAAGAGAAGAACAAAGAAAAGAAAAGATTACAAGCAAGTAATTAAAGTGCATGGAATTTAAGTGCATGAAAGTAAAGCATGAATGTAAAGCAAGTAATAAAAACAAGAAAGAAATAAGCAAGAAAGAGAACTAGGAACCATGGAACAAGACACAAGTCATGGGATCAATAACCAACTCTTAAACTTGCAAGCCCAATGAAGGGGTTGCAAGATCAAGAGAAGGGTAAAGAACTTATGTGAAATGAAGGCACAAAAGAGGAGGGCTTTATTGATTCCATATGAAGATACAACCCCTTGAGATCAATGACAAAAGCTTAAACTTGCAAGCTCAATGAAGTGGTTGCAAGATTAAGTTAAGGTAGAGAGCTCAAGGGGGAGGCTATTTACAAGAACTAAAGGGAAAACTAAAGAGTTACAATGTGTGGAAATGTAAGCAAAAAGAATGCCCTGAACCCTTCCCTCTGCCTCCTATTTATAGGCAAAGAAGAAAAGAAAATAAACAATAAAATTAGGGCTACATGGCATCAAGGAGGGGTCAGTGAGAAGGTGGAACCCACATGAGGGGGTGGGGCCTGCCAGGCCGGCCCAAGTGGTGATGTGGCCGGTCCAAGTCTGATGGGTGGGTCCCGTACTTGATGTGTTGACTTGTTAGTGAAAGGTTCCTAGGCACTCTTGTGAAAGTTCATAAGGCATCAAACATGCCCGGATAAAAATTTAGACGTGCCGAACAACCCAAAGCCGGGATCTTTGCTAGATTATTAGGGTTTAACATGCAAGATGATAACTTTTATCTAAGTGTGAGGGATTACAACCTTTGTAGTCCGCTCTTTCGCTTCACAAGCTCCGAGTAGAAGTCCCTTTGCCGTGATCCACGATCTCCCGGACTCATGAGAGGCTCCACGACTCGAACGATCCATGCTAGCTTGAAGTGTTCCAAATCTCCGATGATCTACGTCGAAGTTGCAAAGACTCAAGCTTTCTCACTCTAAAGAGATGAACACACTAATCTCATGGGCTAGATGAGATGAGGATGAAAGAGTAGTTTTTTTGCTTTCTTTTTAAATCATTTTCTCATATTTATTCATCACTTAAAGAAAATCAAGTAAGCTTTTTCAAGAGAGAAGAAGATGATGATGGAAAATGAATAATAAGATTAATCCTTTTGTGATGAATAGAAAGAAGACTATATGATTGATATATCAACCATGGTCAAGGATGAGTGGCTAAGATTTAGTAGAGAATAAACTAGAGCTAGGGTTTGGTTGGGTTAAAAATGTGTCATCCAAAAATATCTTTACAATGACAAAAGAAAAAAGCTTCTAGAAGGTGCATGAAGCATCTAACCCTAATCAAACCCCAACCTCAATTAATCATCCTTAAACATATTTAACAATTAATCATATCATGTCACAATAATATATATCACATATATATTATATATTTGCAACAAAAGAAAATAATACAATAACATATATCCCATATATATCAATATATCATCCAGTGAGAAAATGAAATAATAAAGCGAACCAATATTAGATAATGTAATACAATATATCATATATATTATTATACATTAAATCATCAAATCAACACTTGATTCGACGATCCGGCTATATCGAATATTACCGACTAATATATCATGTACCGATTCATCGAATCAACACTTGATCCGATGTCCCAGTTCACATCTAAATATCGCGAGAATATAATACGGTATCTCATATCGCATTATTCTCGGTCCTGCACATATCACATATGTGCCTCTACTCTGTTTCGCCTGAGCCAAGAAACCTCTGTGTAGGACTCTAAAGAATCGTCAATACGCCGGTAGCAGGTGATGATCATATCAAACACCCACAAGCTGCAAGCGGTCAGCTAAACGTAACAGCCACCCAAGTATTGAGCGATCAGAAGATCAACAAGCTAGCCTGTGCATTCTCCTGTGAATCCAATCAGTAAAACTCCCGTACAGTCCGGTCTGTTCGTCTGATATGTCGCATATCAAGTCTAGGGGTGGTAAACGTCAGACCCCAGTAACCGATAAGTCGTGTCGATGTGTGGCTCATAACGGGTCGAGAAACTACTAGTAACACTTACCAGTAAATCTCTATATCAGCCCTGGCCAGGGACTTCCAGTTATAGCCGATCGAACACAGCACAACATCAACTCCCTATACCGGGAGAGACGAATCCCCTCCTATCGCTCATTGCCTCCATGTGATTCGGGACTGTACCCAAAAGCCACCGTTTTGCACGCCCTCTTGGACGTGGTAAGGTGGAAATCAAAGCACAGTGGGAATCACACAAGACTCCATGACGATCTCGGATCTACAGACTACCCTGTACTAGTGTCACCGGTGAACTGCCATCTGACGTGTGGTATATCACCATCTGGGAGTTCTCGGCGAGTCCGTCCAGTGTACCCAGTCTCCACTGAGCACCCGTACACCATCTCTGATGTCTAACACCGATGGATATGGGATCATCCATCGCCCATCATATGGGTCAACATGCGTATATGCTAGTCTACTCTGGTGTATCTATGCCCTGTCTCGATATACCCTCGACTAGGAACAGTTATAGGATGTACTCATCGACTACCATGGCCCCACTAGTATGATCTCATCATAGTCCCAGTAGTCGAGTACAGATCCTAAGGGCTTTATCAACATGTGAGAGTAAAACAGTAAACCAATACAAGTCAACATGTTAAGATAAAGTGAAACCAAATAGCATACTATCATGACGAGCAAGAAAATCATCTCTATATATATCCAAGCATCCATTATAATATACATCATATGTACAACAATGGCCTCTAGGGCATATACCTAACTAACAGTTAGGTCCCCGGTGTCTCTTTGGTACAGTTTATTTTCTCTGATTTGGCTTGGTGTACACCCAGATTTTGGAGGGAATTTTGAAACTTGAATTCAACACTTAATCTTCACCATTAAATGCTCATTACTCCATTCCCACATGTGCCTAAATCATGGCTTCCCCATTATGGTTTTGTTGATTTGTCCATTTGATTTTATTTTGCACTTATTATTGGAGGGAATTTTTGAATACAATTCAACACATGATCTTCAGCATTAAATGCTCATTACTCCAATCCCACATGTGGCTTGATTCATGGCTGCCCCATTATGGATCATACTGATTTGTTTAATTGACTTTGATTTGATTTCAGTTTTCGAAGGAAAAAATCAACACATGATGTTTAGCCTTGAATGCATATAATATTTTGCCTTGAATGCATATAATATTTTGCCTTGAATGCATATCCACATGTGCCTAAAAGTCTTGTATACACATTTGTTGTGTTAGACCATTTAGATAGAAAAATGTGTACACAAACTTGTTGAAAAAAGGGACTCCTGAAGTATCGGTCGGATTGCGGTTCTGGTTGCAGTGTCGGCTCTCAATTGATATATCCATACTTTTAAATGTATTTTCAGTATTTTATCATGGATACCTGTAATCTGTATTACTGAGCAGACACTAGTTAATAGTACCGTTAAATACAACAAATAGATAATGAATGGGCGGTATTAGAATGCGGTTTTCTAATATGAACAAATACCCCCAAACTTATCTTTTTCTCGTCCCGAGCAAAACCATTTATTCATAAAAGAAAATCCTAACCGCACTTTCGTAGGGAACGCGATTGCCCTGAGCATGTGCAACAAGCCGTTAAACCTCTAGGTGGCCCTAGTAGGAGGAGTGTTGTCTCCTGAGGGTTTTCAGCGGATACAACCCACAAAATCCCGTCAAGCTAGTTTTACGAAATAACTATGATTCAAACCCTAAGGTTTTGTTTAAAAGATAGCAATTCTATTATCCTAAATTTAGAACTATCGAACCTTTATTTTCCACACCTCGCTTCTCATTTAACTTAAGATTTTATATGTCTTTACGTGCAGTGCAAATAGTGTCGTTAAGTTTCAAAAGGATCGATTAAAGTCGTCATATCACAAAATAAAGCCCAGATAAAAATTTAAAAAAAAATCACATAAGTTTTATAAAGAGTTAAGTATTTCTCAAGTTTCGTTTTCCAGTAAGGTTTCAAATTCAGAATTTCTATCTTCCTTAACAGGAAACTAGATCTTATTTTTCACTCCACCTTTTTCTTGTTTTCATTTCATACACACCTTTGTGAACGTGCAATAGTCTTTATAATAGAATGAAACCTTCATATCTCCGCTAGAAATAATTTTTTATAAAAATCCGTCTTTTGTCAAGATTTTTCCCACACAAAGAACCGTTAGGAATTTTAACTCGGAGAGAACACTTGCTTCACTTTGTTTTAATTTGGACTTTCTAGGCTTCTTAGCGTGCTTTGGGCCAATGCTCCCAAACCAGTTGGTTTTAGGGCATTAGGTGTAGAGACAGCCCAGCGGACTTAATTACTCAAGTTACCTAGGCCCTAAAACAAAAAACCGATTATGATTTAATGCGAACGGAGATATAACAGGTAGTTCAATTATTTTTTTTCTTGAATATACGACGTGTTTAGTGGGTTAGGTGTGTAATCATTCCAATCAAGTTTCAGATGGGATATTTTTCAGAATTAGTTCCAATTAAGGCATCAATAACATCCCTTTATATCCGCTTCACTTCATAAACTATTCTAGATATTACTTATTTCAGAACAAACCTATTTGATCCTCAGAATATAATTTATCCATTCAAAAGTTTCCCGACATAATAGACTTGTCATCTAATTTTCAAAAACTCACGACACGTGTAGTGTGATGTAAAGACGTATATTAGCTATAGTTAACTTCAAAGGAGAGTTATCTTTCAGGTTTTCAAAATCAAAAAATAGGATTTAGTTTTTCCTATCTTATCAAACCAAACCGTCGAAATATTGAATCTAAGTTCTCCCACTAGCTAACTTGATGACAAAGTTTTTATGTTTTTAGAATTTTTTTTTATTTTTATGTGTTTTTAAGTAAGTATGCGAATGCAGAATATACAAATGTATGCTAAGGCAGAAAGCTTACCGAGCACACCCCCAAACTTAAACTTGACAGTGCCCTCACTGTCGGGCTAAACCAAGAAGGTCAAAATTGTCGGTGCCTCCCCAAAAACAATTTATATACAAAAATAAAAACCAAAAAATATGTACACCAAAAGGTCCCCCCCCAAACTTAAGTAAAACAGTGTTTCCACTGTTAAGCGTTGAAGTTCAGGATTTAGGAGGGAAAGAGAACAGTATCAAGCTATATAAGGCCTTACAAAGGCCAAAAGTGATCACTAACCATTCAAAAATTCTATCTCTGTAATATGCGGGTTGGTGAAAGAAGGTGAAGAGAAAAGAAATGGAGAATACGCTAGACCGTATGGAGATAGAAGCGGGATACAGTCTCGGTATATGAGAGGAAGAATGGCGGAAGGGAAAAGGAAATGGTGTACGAACTTAAGGGTGAAAATGGAGTGAATAAATTAGCGCAATTTGCAATCACCGATGTATGAAAAGTGATTGTGCTAATTTATTATCCTGTCGAGAAATGTGGTCAAATCTCTCAAGATTCGTGAGAAATGGGTAAGCCGAACTCGGTAAACCAGATACAAGAAATGAAAGTGATACGGTTTCTTTGGAGGTCGGAACAATGGAAAGAATGGAGGGAAGTGATTGAGGAAGGGTCAAAATTAACGGTTCGGGAGGGTGTACACAGTCAGTGAAACGAGCAGGATGAATTGGAAAATCAGACTCAACATCTAGAACTGTTTCATCCTCAAAAATATCATCAAAATTCTTCTCAAAGTTAAGCCTATCCATACATATTTCATCAAAATCAATACGCATATGAAGTTCGGGAAAAACAGTTAATGACTCGGGATGATGATTGGAGAGAAAAACTCATCCAAATCTACAGGTTCATCATCCAAAATATTCCCAGCGTCAATGTCCTCAATCAAGTGAAAATCAATATTCTCATACACCTCATCAAAAGCATGGACTTCAATCGATTCTGGCTCTAAGATGGAGGTGTAGATGTCAAAAGGTTTAGGTGTGGTTTCACTCAAAGGGGACCCTTCATAATCGGGTAAATAAAACACTACAGAGTCACACAACTCATTAACCCTTCTATCTTCAATTGATAAATCATTTGGGACACTCGATAGACTTTCAAAATAGGAGTTGTAAGATTCAATTTGCAATGGGTAGGTTTGATTTGGAAGGTTATACAACTCACTCTCTCCACTTAAATTCTCAACCTGTCCAACCGCCTCTTCATACATTGTAAAATATGGAGCTAGTTGGAAACTAGCTGCCGGGTCACTAGGTTGTATGAGTGCATCCATGGACGCATTCAAATCCATCATATGTTGGCATGGCGCCACCCTAAAGTCTTCCAATGACTGTTCTAGACTAGACATAGGTTGTGACGGGGTTTCAGTAACAGATTTGAAGTTGTTTGGATACTGGAAACTCCCAAAAGGCTGTTCAGAAGCAATGTCTAGGGCAGGAGCAAAAATTGGGTAGGACTCATAAGAATTGAATGGCTGGATAGGGGTAGGATCAACATATGAATAAGAAGGTGAATTGAATTGTTGATCCAAAGAATTTGTAGAGGTGAAAGGAGTGCAAGATCGGCTACGAGATTGTTCAATATGTTCAGCGATGGACAAAGGACGACTTGCAAAAGGGGTATCAACATAAGAGGTTGGTGAAGGTTGAAACGATTGATACAAAGTGGATTGCGGAGTTCAAATGTTTGTCCTAGATGTGTCTATGCGATCTTTCATTGATATTTTTGGCATGGATGGATCGTTCGACGTTCTGCGAAAGAAAGAACCGTAGGAAGTTATGTCTGGTTGTAGGTACCAAAGTTCGGCAAGGGTTTTTCGAGGTGGGGTACCCATGATATGAAGAGAGGAAGAAGAATAAGAGAAAAGGAAGGGAAAAAGAATGTGATTTTTATTTTTTATTTTTTAGTTACTTATTAACAAAAGATTGAAATATACACACAAAAAGAATCTGGACCAAAAACAATCACGACACAAAAATACCACACACCTAATCGTTCTAGGGTTCACCTAGGTCAACTAGACCTGCTCAAGAACTTGGCTGTCGAGATAAAACTGTGTCGAGAAACATGCTCAAGATATACTGATCAGGAGGCCAGGTAAGTGTAGAGATAAGGGGAGGTTTTCCAACGCTTTCGTGAAGGACCTTAATTAAATAACCCTTTCTCTTTTGGCGGTTTTTCCGTTAACACTTTCCTAGACACCCCGCAAAAAATATACCGTTTACCGGTGTTCTAAACACAATTAACCTCTCCTAGTGAGCGCGAAATCCTTAAGGATTAAAGTCTAATTTCTTTTAAAATTTGTGCGGGTAAACGTTATGCTCAGGTTCGTGATTTGTGGGCCACGGAAAAGGTGATGAAATCCTTTACCGTATGTTGTGGGGTTCGCTTGCCCTTAAATCCGTATTAATGTATGCAATGCGCAATCCAATGAAAAAAAATTTTATTCAAAGAATCAAACAATCGTTTTTTAGTTTAAGCTCGACACTGCAACAAATACGGGTTAGACAATTTTTGGCGTTTGCTAGCGAACTTGTAAAGAATCTTGCAAAGATATTATATTGGAAGCGTCGGATTTGAGAAGAAGGTGTTAGTAAAGTACCTACCGTTAAGTTGTGGGTTAAGAAACCCCCGTTGAATCGATTCCAAGTAGCTTGAAAAGTTCGCTTGCGCGGGTCAAACTACCCGGATCTTTGGCACTGTACTTCGTAATCACCCTAGTTTTGAACGTACACTTTGCTTCCCACGCTCGCTGTTCGCAAATCCGAAAAAATCTGAAATGTCGGAAAAAAATGGATTTAGTGCGAAAAAGCGATATGAATGCCCAAATACCTGCACACTAAAAACTATATAAAAAAACAAATAATAAAAATGGCACAAAAACAGAACACTGAAGCACAGAGAAAAATATTGGAGCCAAAGGGGAAGGTCTGGCCGGCGACGCCGGATTTGGAGGGTGTGTCGTGTATGGTTCCTAGGCACTCTTGTGAAGGTTCATGAGGCATCAAACATGCCCGTATTAAATTTTAGACGTGCCAAACAACCCAAAGCCGGGATCTTTGCTAGATTATTAGGGTTTAACATGCAAGAAGATAACTTTTATCTAAGTGTGAGGGATTACAACCTTTGTAGTCCGCTCCTTCACTTCACAAGCTCCGAGTAGAAGTCCCTTTGCCGCGATCCACGATCTCCCGGACTCATGAGAGGCTCTACGACTCGAACGATCCATTCTAGCTTGTCGTATTCCAAATCTCCGATGATCTACGTCGAGATTTCAAAGAACTCAAGCTATCTCACTCTTAAAAAAGTGAACACACTAATCCCATGGGCTAGATGAGATGAGGATGAGAGAGTAGTAATTTTGCTTTCTTTTTATATCATTTTCTCATATTTAATCATCACTTTAGGATTTTCATGAGAGCTTATCAAGAAGGAAGAAGATGATAATGGAAAATGAATAATGATCTCAAATCCTTTTGTGATGAATAGAAATAAAACATATGATTGATATATAACCATGGTCAAGGATGAATGGCTAAGAATGAGTAGAGAAACAACTAGAGTTAGGGTTTGGTTAAGTTAAAAATGTGTCATCACAAAATATCACAACCATGACAAAAAGAAAAATGCTTCTAGAAGGAACTTGAAGCATCTAACCCTAATCAAACCTTAACCTCAATTAATCATCCTTAAACATGTTTAACAATTAATCATATCATGTCACAATAATATATATCACATATATATTATATATTTGCAACAAAAGAAAATAATACAATTAACATATATCGCATATCTATCAATGTATCATCCACTGAGAAAATGAAATAATAAAGCGAGCCATTATTAGATAATGTAATACAATATATCATATATATTATTATACATTAAATCATCAAATCAACACTTGATTCGACGATCCGGCTATAACGAATATTACCGACTAATATAACATGTACCGATTCATCGAATCAACACTTGATCCGATGTCCCGGTTCATATCTAAATATCGCGAGAATATAATACGCTATCCCATATCGTATTATTCTCGGTCCTGCACATATCACATATGTGCCACTATTCCGTTTCGCCTGAGCCATGAAACCTCTGTGTAGGACTCTAAAGAATCGTCAATACGCCGGTAGCAGGTGATGATCATATCAAACACCCACAAGCTGCAAGCGGTCAGCTAAACGTAACAGCCACCCGGGTATTGAGCGATCAGAAGATCAACAAACTAGCCTATGCGTTCTCCTGTGAATCCAACCAGTAACACTCCCGTACAGTCCGGTCTGTTCGTCTGATATGTCGCATATCAAGTCTAGGGGTGGTATACGTCAGACCCCAGTAACTGATAAGTCGTGTCGATGTGCGGCTCATAACGGGTCGAGAAACTACTAGTAACACTTACCAGTAAATCTCTATATCAGCCCTGGCCAGGGACTTCTAGTTATAGCCAATCGAACACAGCACAACATCAACTCCCTATACCGGGAGAGACGAATCCCCTCCTATCGCTCATTGCCTCCATGTGATTCGGGACTGTACCCAAAAGCCACCGTTTTGCACGCCCTCTTGGACGTGGTAAGGTGGAAATCAAAGCACAGTGGGAATCACACAAGACTCTATAATGATCTCGGGTCTACAGACTACCCTGTACCAGTGTCACCGGAGAACTGCCATCTGACGTGTGGTATATCACCATATGGGAGTTCTCGGCGAGTCCGTCCAGTGTACCCAGTCTACACTGAGCACCCGTACACCATCTCTGATGTCAAACACCGATGGATATGGGATCATCCATCGCCCATCATATGGGTCAAGATGCGTATACGCTAGTCTACTCTGGTGTATCGATGCCCTGTCTCGATATACCCTCGACTAGGAACAGTTATAGGATGTACACATCTACTACCGCGGCCCCACTAGTATGATCTCATCATAGTCCCAGTAGTCGAGTACAGATCCTAAGGGCTTTATCAACATGTGAGAGTAAAACAGTAAACCAATACAAGTCAACATGTTAAGATAAAGTGAAACCAAATAGCATACTATCATGACGAGCAAGAAAGTCTTCTCTATATATAACCAAGCATCCATTATAATATACATCATATGTACAACAATGGCCTCTAGGGCATATACATAACTAACAATCTCCCACTTGCACTAAGGCCAGCTGCTGTAGTATCTCATACCTAGCATCCCGAATAATCTCTCAAACTGTATCTGGGGAATAGCCTTCGTGAATGGATCCGCAGTGTTGTCCTTCGTATCTACTCTCCTTACCTCGATCTCCCGGCGATCAACTATCTCCCTGATCAGGTGATACCGCCTCAGAATATGTCTGGACTTCTGATGGGACCTGGGTTCCTTGGCCAAAACCACAGCTCCATTGTTATCGCAATACAGAGGTATTGGATGCTCAATAGATGGAACCACACCAAGTTCACTAATGAACTTCTTGATCCAGACAGCCTCTTTGGCAGCATCGTTGGCAGCGATGTATTCAGCCTCCATCGTCGAGTCTGCAACGGTATCTTGTTTGGAACTCTTCCAACATACCGCCCCTCCATTGAGGGTGAAGACAAAACCCGAATGCGACTTAGAGTCGTCCTTATCACTTTGGAAGCTGGAATCGGTAAAGGACTCCACCTGGAGTTCTCCGTTACCATACACCAAGAACATCTCCTTAGTCCTTCGTAAGTACTTGAGAATGTTCTTCACTGCTGTCCAATGACTCTCTCCTGGATCTGCTTGATACCGACTCACTACACTTTGTGAGTATGCTACATCGGGTCTGGTACACAGCATCGCATACATGATAGAGCCTACTGCCGAAGCATAGGGTATCCCTTGCATGCGAGCTCTCTCCAAATCAGTCTTGGGAGACATCTCTTTGGAGAGAGTGAGTCCAGAGATAGTGGGTTGGTTCCCACGCTTGGATTCTTCCATACTAAACCTCTTTAGTATGGTGTCAATGTACCTGGATTGGGACAATCCCAGTATCCATTTAGATCTATCTCTATAGATCATGATTCCCAATATGCAGGAGGCATCACCTAGATCTTTCATTGAGAATCTCTGTGATAAGAAGAGCTTGACTGATTGCAGCATAGGAATATCATTTCCTATCAAGAGTATGTCATCCACGTACAATACGAGGAAGACTACCTTACCCTCTGCTACCTTCTTATAGATACAAGGTTCATCTATATTTTTGATGAAGTCAAACTCTTTGACCACAACATCAAAACAGATGTTCCAACTCCGCGATGCTTGCTTTAACCCATAAATGGATTTAAGCAGCTTGCACACCTTTCCGCTGCTCCCACTATCTACGAAGCCCTCTGGCTGAGTCATGTACACGCACTCTTCTAAATCACCGTTTAGAAAGGCGGTCTTAACATCCATTTGCCAGATTTCGTAGTCATGGTATGCAGCAATGTCAAGTAAGATCCGGATGGACTTAAGCATAGCTACTGGAGAAAAGGTTTCGTCATAATCCACACCTGGTCGTTGACGAAAACCCTTCGCTACCAGTCTAGCTTTGAAAGTCTCAACTTTTCCATCTACACCAAATTTCCTTTTAAAAATCCACTTGCTCCCAATAGGTTTTACCCCTTCAGGACATTTTCCAAAATCCATACTTTATTGGTGTACATGGATTCCATCTCAGATCGCATTGCATCCAGCCATTTCACAGAGTCACCCCTCATGATGGCCTGCTCGAAACTAGTCGGTTCATCATCATCCATGATGCAATCCTCGCTTCCACCATCAATGAGAAAACCGTAGTATCTCTCAGGTGGACGAGAAACCCTGCTAGATCGGCGGAGAGGCTGGGGTTCGTCGGGTATTACTGAATCCTCTGGTTCCACTAAATCATCTGTTGTAGTTTGTTCTGCTGGAACTTCTTCCAGTTCTACCACAGAGCCACTAATCTCTTTTGCAAGAAATTCCTTTTCTAAAAAGGTGGCGTGCCGAGAAACAAACACCTTTTGTTCTTCGGTGTGGTAGAAGATATACCCGCGCGAATGTTTGGGATATCCAATAAACTAGCACAGAATAGACCTTGCGCCGAGTTTGTCCGGATTTTGTGTTTTCACATATGCCGGACAACCCCATATCCTAACATAATTAAGATATGGTCTCTTTCCTTTCCATATCTCATATGGAGTGGTTGGCACAGATTTGGTAGGAACCATATTCAATAGGTCTGCAGCTGTCTCCAGTGCATACCCCCAGAAGGAAATAGGTAATTCAGCTGTACTCATCATCGAGCGCACCATATCTAATAGGGTGCGATTCCTCCGCTCCGATACACCGTTGTGCTGTGGTGTATAAGGGGGAGTAAGCTGAGAGAGAATCCCATTCCCTTTTAGATAATCTAGGAACTCACCGCTTAAGTATTCACCTCCTCGATCAGATCGAAGAATCTTAATACTTTTGCCCGTTTGGTTCTCTACTTCGTGCTTATATTCTCTGAATTTCTCAAAAGCTTCAGACTTGTGTTTCATCAGGAACACATATCCGAATCTTGAGAGATCGTCAGTGAATGTAATGAAGTAGGAAGAACCGTTCCTGCCATGCGTAGACATGGGACCGCATACATCACTATGTACCAGTCCTAAGAGTTCGGTAACTCTTTCTCCGTGTCCACTAAACGGAGTTTTGGTCATTTTTCCCTTGAGACATGAATGGCAAGTATCATAAGATGATAATTCGAACGGATTCAAATAACCATCTTTATGTAACTTAGCCAGTCGTGTCGCATTGATATGACCAAGTCTACAATGCCACAAGTAGGATTCGTTCATATCTGAACTTTTCCTCTTGTGTGTGTTTTGTATATTGAGGACTGTATTCTGATTTAGAATGAATATGCCATTATGTAACGAGCCTGATGCAATCAACTTTTGATCTAGGAATATGTTCATAACATTATCCTGTACTACAAAATTATATCCCTCTTTACTCAATAAAGAAACTGATATAATGTTGCACATCATGTTCGGTATATAATAGCACTCATTTAGAATCAGTGTATTACGACTTGGTAATACAAGGTGATATTCGCCAACTGCTTTTGCTACAATACTTGCACCGTTCCCTACTTGAACGGAATGATCACCTTTTACCAGTTCTCTACCTTTACGTAGCCCATGTAACTGTTTACATATGTGGGATCCTGATCCGGTATCTAATACCCAGGACGTAGGGTGAACTGAGAAACAGTTCTAAATAACTAACACACCCGAAGAAGATGCATCAACATGCATGTTCTTTTGGGCGGCGTGATAATCCAGATATTCTCCTGTTTCCTGTTCAGTCTTATAACTCTTATAAGAAAGAACGGGTCCAACGTTCCCTTGCTCAGTACAATAATCGGGTTCAGTCAATACATCAATATTATTATCTTGATTATGGTCTGACATGGTCGCTACCTGGAGAGAAAGAGAGAAGAAAACACTTTAGCGTATGCTCTTGAAAGATTAGATTGGTTATTATCTTATCTAATCAGGATGTCTCCCACTGTTTTTATCAAATCTACCTTAAAACCCTAAAAGGTAAGATTAGCCGGGATTAATTACACCCTACAATTTCGTCAATCTTTCAGCCAGATCAGTGTCGGTACTTTGAGGGAGGTTCCCCGTGCTTTCGCACGGACCTAATTAAAGTAAACCTTGTTTTCCCAGAGGCGTAACCTCGTTAACACTTTTCTAGACACCTACTTGAATGACTAATTGTCCTGTGTAAAACTCTCCCAGGAGTAACTCTTACTCGCAGTGGGTATCGGGATCCAACTATCTCATAGGAGGTATGCAATCTCATTGCAAATTTCAACACTTGAAATTCCCGATAATATTTTTACCCCTAGCATCCTATGACCTTGACGCAGGCCAACAAACCATAGTGCGCTAGTCAAGTTCAACCCGTCATTTCTTGATTGAATTAAACCCACCCGCACGACCCTTGACGCAGGCCAACAAAGTCGCACGACTACCCTAATCCAATCTGCATCATATGCATAAACAAATATATACTAGTTAGTTGCCGCACACTACGCCTTGACGCAGGCCAACAAGCGTAGCACGAATACTAAATAATATCTATCTGAAATGACGGAGGGCTACGCAGGTTTTTCAGAAAACCCTGAGCGTAATGAACTTGATATCGTCGTAGAATCATGTGTTTTTGAAAAGGAGTGTTTTTGAGGCTTTTCTTAGTTTTGCTAAAGGGGTCACTCCCGGTGAAGGGATCGTCGGCCCTTTCCTCATCGAATAAGGTGCAGGATATATCATATATACCGCTGTGCAAAGCAAAACACTAAAAGCAATCAAAAGACAAACCGCGTTTTGCAGCATCTGCCAGTTTCGCTAAAGGAGTCACTCCCGGTGAAGGGATCTCGGTCCTTTCCTCATCGAATAAGGTGCAGGATATATCATATATGTCACTGTGCAAAGCAAAACTGTAGCTACCCTTTTTATAAAGTTTTGATTCTACAACATCTTTAGGTTTCTTTTCTTTTATTAATCTCATTAATAAAAATCCCATCAGCTTATGCTTCCTAAGCATCACAGAAGAAACAAAAGCAGTAATATTTATATATCAGCATATATATATAGTATAAGCATTCGTCTCAGGCAGTAATATGATCTCATCACAGAACATTGCAGCAGAAGAACATATATGAAATATTGGATATACTAGGACGTCCGTGTTTTTAATACGAGCCTGTATAAAACACGGATTCCACGGTCGCGACGAATAGCCAAACCCACATCCCAAGACCCCTACGAGAGCGGCAAGTAACACTGCCAATTCTAGGGTTAGGAGACCCGGTCTCGACTCCTCGAGATGGCCTCCCACTGGACCCCAGAACCCGGTTACTTGTGCTCCCCTCCTTGGGTCTACCTAATGCGGAAAAGTAAATAATATACACTAGTGACAGCAACCGCAACCTGGAAGTGCCCCAAATAAAAGAATATTACATTACAAATGAATTTTACATGAATGAAAATAAAAACCCTCATCTCACATAAAACTCCCGGCTATTCCGAATGCGACGATCCAATATAACATATCACAACAACACATAATATCTCATATCATCAACGTAAGTAAATATGCGCATCCCAATTGTCGTTGACATATAGCAACGGAACCGGCGATATCACATATTACACTTACGGTCACAGAAAAGAAAGTGTAAAACTACAACATTTGGAATCCACTATCACTTTAGACATCGCAAATCCGAAATATCACATACTTCGCATTTCATGCCTAACTTTATGAATTCCACATATTGTATCACATTCCAGATAAATAAACAGTATTAAACTTTTCGAACAGATAATCAAACACCCAAAATTTCCTAAACTGCTCAACACTTGAGCGGGGTTCAAATAATCCCAGAATATGTCATAGTACCGGTGATCCAGTCGTAGAAGGGTCAAGCCAACGCCTCACATGTGGCACGCCGTACTGCCCCAAACCCGAAGGTTCAAAAGGCAGTTCAAGACGGTCACATAATCGAGTTAAGGTTTGTTGTCTTCTAGAGGGTCCACCGCTTAACTTGTACAATTTTTTCCCAAAGATTTAAACCCGATAAAAATTCAACGCTTGAAAGTTTGCCGTACCGGGAAACAATAAGTTAATGATATCCGTTCAAATAGTTTAACAGTTTCTAAATATCCGGAAAGAAATACGAATTTAAAATTTCCGATCGAGTCTACTATTACAAAACAAACCCCAGAATTTTCAACACCTGAAACAGATTAAAAATTCCCAGAAGCATCAACAAGTACCTACGGATTATACCATGAAGCCACGTGTCACGATCCTACAATTCGGCCACGGAACCGCCGCGAGAACCATGTTCCTGCCGCGGTTCAGCGGTGAGTTGGTGGAATTGTGGGCCCGTGTTTCATTGTAATTTTTAGAATTCCCTGCTGATTTTTTTACATATTTTTAATTCAGAAAAATCCCAAAATTTAAAAAATTTCCAGAGAGGGGTCTTTTTTTGTCGTTTCGGGTTCGATCGGAGTTTTAACTTCGTAAACACATCGCCTAATGCTCTAGCTAGGCTCTGACACCACTGTAGGGTTCTTAGGCACTCATGTGAAGGTTCATGAGGCATCAAACATGCCCGGATTAAATTTTAGACATGCCGAACAACCCAAAGCCGGGATCTTTGCTAGATTATTAGGGTTTAACATGCAAGAAGATAACTTTTATCTATGTATGAGGGATTACAACCTTTGTAGTCCGCTCCTTCACTTCACAAGCTCCAAGTAGAAGTCCCTTTGCCGCGATCCACGATCTCCCGGACTCATGAGAGGCTCCACGACTCGAACGATCCATTCTAGCTTGTCGTATCCAAATCTCCGATGATCTACGTCGAGGTTTCAAAGAACTCAAGCTATCTCACTCTTAAAGAAGTGAACACACTAATCCCATGGGCTAGATGAGATGAGGATGAGAGAGTAGTAATTTTACTTTCTTTTTATATCATTTTCTCATATTTAATCATCACTTTAGGATTTTCAAGAGAGCTTATCAAGAAGGAAGAAGATGATAATGGAAAATGAATAATGATCTCAAATCCTTTTGTGATGAATAGAAATAAAACATATGATTGATATATAACCATGGTCAAGGATGAATGGCTAAGAATGAGTAGAGAAACAACTAGAGTTAGGGTTTGGTTATGTTAAAAATGTGTCATCACAAAATATCACAACCATGACAAAAAGAAAAATGCTTCTAGAAGGAACTTGAAGCATCTAACCCTAATCAAACCCTAACCTCAATTAATCATCCTTAAACATGTTTAACAATTAATCATATCATGTTACAATAATATATATCACATATATATTATATATTTGCAACAAAAGAAAATAATACAATTAACATATATCGCATATATATCAATGTATCATCAACTGAGAAAATGAAATAATAAAGCGAGCCATTATTAGATAATGTAATACAATATATCATATATATTATTATACATTAAATCATCGAATCAACACTTGATTCGACGATCCGGCTATATCGAATATTACCGACTAAAATAACATGTACCGATTCATCGAATCAACACTTGATCCGATGTCCCGGTTCATATCTAAATATCGCGAGAATATAATACGCTATCCCATATCGTATTATTCTCGGTCCTGCACATATCACATATGTGCCACTACTCCGTTTCGCCTGAGCCAAGAAACCTCTGTGTAGGACTCTAAAGAATCGTCAATACGCCGGTAGCAGGTGATGATCATATAAAACACCCACAAGCTGCAAGCGGTCAGCTAAACGAAACAGCCACCCAGGTATTGAGCGATCAGAAGATCAACAAGCTAGCCTGTGCGTTCTCCTGTGAATCCAACCAGTAACACTCCCGTACAGTCCGGTCTGTTCGTATGATATGTTGCATATCAAGTCTCGGGGTGGTATACGTCAGACCCCAGTAACCGATAAGTCGTGTCGATGTGTGGCTCATAACGGGTCGAGAAACTACTAGTAACACTTACCAGTAAATCTCTATATTAGCCCTAGCCAGGGACTTCCAGTTATAGCGAATCGAACACAGCACAACATCAACTCCCTATACCGGGAGAGACGAATCCCCTCCTATCGCTCATTGCCTCCATGTGATTCGGGACTGTACCCAAAAGCCACCGTTTTGCACGTCCTCTTGGACGTGGTAAGGTGGAAATCAAAGCACAGTAGGAATCACACAAGACTCTATGACGATCTCGGGTCTACAGACTACCCTGTACCAGTGTCACCGGAGAACTGCCATCTGATGTGTGGTATATCACCATCTGGGAGTTCTCGGCGAGTCCGTCCAGTGTACCCAGTCTCCACTGAGCACCCGTACACCATCTCTGATGTCAAACACCGATGGATATGGGATCATCCATCGCCCATCATATGGGTCAAGATGCGTATACGCTAGTCTACTCTGGTGTATCGATGCCCTGTCTCGATATACCCTCGACTAGGAACCGTTATAGGATGTACTCATCGACTACCGCGGCCCCACTAGTATGATCTCATCATAGTCCCAGTAGTCGAGTACAGATCCTAAGGGCTTTATCAACATGTGAGAGTAAGACAGTAAACCAATACAAGTCAACATGTTAAGATAAAGTGAAACCAAATAGCATACTATCATGACGAGCAAGAAAGTCTTCTCTATATATAACCAAGCATCCATTATAATATACATCATATGTACAACAATGGCCTCTAGGGCATATACATAACTAACATGTCGCCGGTTTTCTTGTGGCAAATGGGCTTCAATTTTTTTTCTGGTGTCTCAATGTTCTATTAGTGACTCACTGGTATTGTTTATCCTTTCTGTTTAATTACAGAGTGCAAGCAGGTACGAAATCCAGAGAAAAAAATGAGTTAGCAAAGTTAATTTTTTGTTTGGTTTTAAAATTTTGAATTTTTTTAGTTTGTTTTAGAAAATAAGGTTAGATGGACATTTACAAGATTAAACCGAAATAACAAAATCAAAAACGCTACCGTCTCCCCGTCAACGGCGCCATTTGATCGCACGCCAAAAGCATGTCGGATATTTAAAAGTTCTAAAGTTTAACCGCGATCAAGACGGTGTCGCTTTGCAGCTAGCCGCAATGAGCACGGGTCGATCCATAGGGAGATGAAACAAAAGACAATTTTAGCGTGAAAATCATGAAGATTTAATGTGAACAGAGATATAACCGGTAGTTCAATTATTTTTTGGATAAAAGACGTTTTTAGTGGGTTAGGTGTGTAATCATTCCAATCAAGTTTCAGATGGGATATTTTTCAGAATTAGTTCCAATTAAGGCGCCAATAACATCCCTTCATATCCGCTTCACTTCATAAACTATTCTAGATATTACTTATTTCAGAAAAAACCTATTTGATCCTCAGAAAATAATTTATCCATTCAAAAGTTTCCCGACATAATAGACTTGTCATCTAATTTTCAAAAACACATGACACGTGTAGTGTGATGTAAAGACGTATATTAGCTATAGTTAACTTCGAAGGAGAGTTATCTTTCAGGTTTTCAAAATCTAAAAATAGGATTTATTTTTTCCTATCTTATAAAAAAACCGTCGAAATATTGAATCTAAGTTCTCCCACTAGCTAACTTGACGACAAAGTTTTTATGTTTTTAGAATTTTTTTTGATTTTTATGTGTTTTTAAGTATGCGAATGCAGAATATACAAATGGATGCTAAGGTAGAAAGCTTACCGAGCATAATCTAAAAATAGGATTTAGTTGTTCCTATCTTATTAAACAAAAACGTTGAAATATTGAATCTAAGTTCTCCCACTAGCTAACTTGACGACAAAGTATTTATGTTCTTAGAAAATTTTCTGATTTTTATGGGTTTTTTAAATAAGTATGCAAATGTAGAATATACAAATGAATGCGAAGGTAGAAAACTTAAGTTTTTACGTTCTTGTTTAAACGAGTTAACAACGTGGCAGATTTGTTCGTTATCTAACCTATGTGTTATATTCAAGTATAAGGGTTGTTAGGAAACGATGGGATAGTGTAAGTTAATGGATTCCGTATTCAAGTACTTTGAGCCAAACTCAACCAATGAAGCTAGAGCAATCGGCAACAACGTGGATTTGGGTATTTAAGCACGGTATTCGTGGAATCCGGCTTATTGACCCTTGTCCGTCCGTTCTTGTCTCATGCTTTCGCCTCCGACCAAACCGAATGCAACCGGTCACGGTTAGGAATCACCTTTACCTTGGTAGGGTAGGGTGCCTAACGGAGCACTTGCGTAAGGTTTGGGTGGAGTTTCAAATGGAAAAGATGGTAAAAGGAAATGTGGAATGAAATGTTAACTTACAAAATCTTTCTCTTTTCCTAACAACAATATTCACACCATTCACAAAACAAACCAAAAAGAGATAACAAAAGAGAAGAACAAAGAAAAGAAAAAATTACAGGCAAGTAATTAAAGTGCATGGAATTTAAGTGCATGAAAATAAAGCATGAATGTAAAGCAAGTAATAAAAAGCAAGAAAGAAATAAGCAAGAAAGAGAACTAGGAACCATGGAACAAAACACAAGTCATGGGATCAATAACCAACCCTTAAACTTGCAAGCCCAATGAAGGGGTTGCAAGATCAAGAGAAGGGTTAATAACTCATGTGAAATGAAGGCACAAAAGAGGAGGGCTTTATTGATTCCATATGAAGATACAACCCTTTGAGATCAATGACCAAAGCTTAAACTTGCAAGCTTAATGAAGAGCTTGCAAGATCAAGTTAAGGTAGAAAGCTCAAGGGGGAGGCTATTTACAAGAACTAAAGGGAAAACTAAAGAGTTACAAAGTGTGGAAATGTAAGCAAAAAGAATGCCTTGAACCCTTCCCTCTGCCTCCTATTTATAGGAAAAGAAGAAAAGAAAATAAACAATAAAATTAGGGCTACATGGCATCAAGGAGGGGTCGGTGAGAAGGTGGGGCCCACATGAGGAGGTGGGGCCAGCCAGGCCGGCCCAAGTGGTGATGTGGCCGGTCCAAGTCTGATGGGTGGGTCCCGTACTTGGTGTGTTGAGTTGTTAGGTCCCCGGTGTCTCTTTGGCGCAGTTTATTTTCTCTGATTTGGCTTGGTGTACACCCAGATTTTGGAGGGAATTTTGAAACTTGAATTCAACACATAATCTTCACCATTAAATGCTCATTACTCCATTCCCACATGTGCCTAAATCATGGCTTCCCCCATTATGGTTTTGTTGATTTGTCCAGTTGATTTTATTTTGCACTTATTATTGGAGGGAATTTTTGAATACAATTCAACACATGATCTTCAGCATTAAATTCTCAATACTCCATTCCCACATGTGGCTTGATTCATGGCTGCCCCATTATGGCTCATGCTGATTTGTTTAATTGACTTTGATTTGATTTCAGTTTTGGAAGGAAAAAATTAACACATGATGTTTAGCCTTGAATGCATATAATATTTTGCCTTGAATGCATATAATATTTTGCCTTGAATTCATATCCACATTTGCCTAAAAGTCTTGTGTACACATTTGTTGTGTTGGACCATTTAGATAGAAAAATGTGTACACAAACTTGTTGCAAAAAAGGACTCCTGAAGTATCGGTCGGATTGCGGTTCTGGTTGCAGTGTCGGCTCTCAATTGATATATCCATACTTTTAAATGTATTTCCAGTATTTTATCACGGATACCAGTAATCTGTATTACTGAGCAGACACTGGTTAATAGTACCGATAAATAAAACAAATAGATAATGAATGTGCGGTATTAGAATGCAGTTTTCCGATATGAACACTGTGTCCGTAGGGGATTATCACCTTGGATTGACGAGTGGACATATTTTGGTTTTGCATAATTGTTTTTGTGTACCCAGTTTAACGTGTAATATCTTATCGGTTTCGTTGTTATCAAAAGAAGGTTATGATTTCACGTTTGTAAGCGATGTTGTTAACATCCACCTTAATCATGGTTTGATTGGGTCCAGTACACTAGATAACGGTATATATGTCTTAAACCAATTAAAGATTTTCAATGTCCAGAACACACTAAAAAGAAAGTCTCCAGATATAAACAAGGCTTTCTTATGGCATTGTAGAATAGGTCACATCAATGAGACAAGGTTAACTAAGTTACATAGAGAAGGACATTTGGATCCGTTCGAATATCAATCTTATGCCACTTGTCAATCATGTCTCAAAGGAAAGATGACAAAGACTCCATTCACTGGATAAGGAGTAAGAGCGAGCGAGCTCTTAGGACTCATACACAACGATGTATGTGGTCCAATGTCTACACATGCAAGAGCTGGTTTTTCATATTTCATTACTTTTACGGATGATTACTCTAGGTACGGATTCATTTTCTTAATGAAACATAAATCCGAAGCTTTTGAGAAATTCCAAGAACATGAGAATGAAGTAGAAAACCAGACTGGCAAAAGTATCAAGACACTGAGATCTGATCGAGGTGGTGAATACTTAAGTTTCGAGTTCCTAGGTTACCTAAAAGAGAAAGGAATTCTCTCTCAGCATACTCCTCCATACACTCCACAGCATAACGGTGTATCGGAGAGACGGAACCGAACTCTATTGGATATGGTACGTTCTATGATGAGTAATGCTGAGTTACCGCGATCTTTCTGGGGTTATGCGCTAGAATCAGCAGCATATCTTTTGAACCGGGCTCCTACCAAGATTGTGCCTACCACGCCATATCAGATGTGGAGTGGGAAGAAACCCTATCTTCAGTATCTAACGATATGGGGATGTCCAGCTTTTGTTAAAAAGCAGCATGCGGACAAACTCGAGTCACGATCAGTACAGTGTAAGTTTGTGGGATATCCAAAGAACTCCAAGGGGTATTTCTTCTATTACGCAGAGGAACAAAAGGTTTTTGTTTCTCATAATGCCCATTTTCTAGAACATCAGTTTTTATAAAAGGAAACAAGTGGGAGCACAATAGAACTGGAAGAAATTCCAGAACCACAAACTACTACTGAAAGTTTCGTAGAACTAGTAGTTCAGGAAGAACAGGACATTCCCGCACCCCTCCGCAGGAGTAGTAGGCCGTCTCATCCGCCTGAGAGATACTACGGTTTTCTCATAGATGTGGATAGAAAGGATTGCGTCATTGATGATGATGAACCTACTAGCTTCTAGCAGGCCATCCAGAGCGGCGACTCGGTACGATGGCTAGATGCAATGCGGACCGAAGTGGAGTCCATCAACACCAACAAAGTATGGACTTTGGACTTTTCTCCAGGTGGGGTAAAACCCATAGGATGCAAATGGATCTTCAAGAAAAAGATTGGTGTAGATGGACAGGTGGAAACCTATAAGGCTAGACTTGTTGCAAAGGGTTTTCGTCAAAGACCTGGTTTGGACTATGATGAAATTTTTTCTCCGATGGCTATGCTCAAATCCATTCGGATCCTTCTTGCCATTGCTGCCTTCCATGATTATGAGTTATGGCAGATGGACATAAAACGGCTTTTCTAAATGGTAATTTAGAAGAGTGTGTCTATATGGATCAGCCAGAAGGCTTCAATCAGAGTGGGAGCAGCGGGAAAGTGTGCAAGTTGCTTAAGTCCATTTATGGACTAAAGCAGGCATCGCGGAGTTGGAACATCTGTTTTGATGAAACGGTCAAAGAATATGACTTTATCAAAAATCCAGATGAACCATGTATATATAGTAAAATTGTAGCACGAACTGTCGTATTCCTCGTCTTGTACATGGATGACATTCTACTGATAGGAAATGACATTCCTATGCTACAATCTGTCAAAGGAATCTTGTCACACAGGTTCTCCATGAAAGACCTGGGTGATGCCTCTTACTTTCTGGGGATCCGGATCTATCGTGATAGATCCAAGAGGATGTTGGGACTTTCGCAGTCCAGGTATATCAACACTATACTGAAAAGATTCAGTATGGAAGATTCTACACGCGGTAGTTTATCGGCTTGTCACGGAATCACCCTCTCCAAAGAGATGTCTCCCAAGACTGATTTGGAAAGGGATCGCAAGTCTATTATACCCTACGCTTCTGTGGTTGGCTCTATAATGTATGTGATGTTGTGCACCAGACCAGATGTAGCTTATGCACTGAGCGTGGTAAGCAGGTATCATTCAGACCCAGGGGAGAAGCACTGGATAGCAGTAAAGAACATTCTAAAGTACCTAAGAATAACTAAGGAGATGTTCTTGGTTTACGGCGGAAAAGACCTCAAGATCGACGCCTTTGCTTATTCCAGCTTCCAGAGTGATAAGGATGACTCCAAGTCCATATCAGGTTATGTCTTTACCCTCAATGGAGGGGCGGTGTGCTGGAAGAGTTCCAAGCAGGACACCGTTGCCGACTCAATGATGGAAGCGGAGTATATCGCTGCTTGCGATGCCGCAAAAGAAGCGGTATGGATGAAGAAGTTCCTAACAGAACTTTAGGTGGTTCCTACCATTGTTGATCCAATATCGTTGTAATGCGACAACAACGGAGCTATAGCTTTAGCGAAGGAATCCAGGTCCCATCAGAAGTCCAGAAACATCTTAAGGCGCTATCACCTGATCAGGGAGATCATAGATCACCAGGAGATCGAGGTCCGGAGAGTTACTACAGAGGAGAACACTGCTGATCCATTCACAAAGGCCTTACCTCAGATTCAGTTCGAGAGGCTACTCGAGATGATCGGTCTTCGATATGCCAGTACATGGCCCTAGTGCAAGTGGGAGATTGTTAGTGTATATGTCCTAGGGGCCATTATTGTATCATACTAGCTTGTATATTACTTAATGGAAGCTTGGGATATTCACAGTTATATTAACAGTCTTGCTAAACATTGTAGTATGCTACTTGGTTTATATCTATCTTAATATGTGTGTACGTGTTTATAGAGCCCTTAGGATCTTGCTTGACTACCAGCGTTGTGTTGGCAGTCACACTAGTCGGGGCTGGGTAGTCTACAAGCATATCCTTTTTCAGGTCTCTAGTTGTAGGATTATCGAGACAGGGCATCGATACTCCGAAGTAGACTAGTGTGTACACTTCTCATCCCATTTGGGGAGATGGTCTGTCCCACAATCATCAGTATGTCGTACTAGAGATAGTATATAGGTGCTCGTTGGGTTACGGGTAAACCGGACAGGACTCGCAGGGAACTGTTGGTTATTATTATACCCGTCGTCAGTTAACAGTTCCTAGGTGACATAAGTACAGCATATTCCGCAGACTTGACATTGCTGCTTCGCCTCGAGTGTGTTCCCACTGTTCTTAAATTGCTACCTTACCACAGCTCAAAGGAGTCGTGCAAACAGCTAGCAGTTGGGTGCAGTCCCGAAGCACATGGAGGCAGTGGTGGTTAGAAAGGATTCGTCTCTCCCGGTATTAGGAGTTGATATCGCGCTGTGTCTGGAGAGCCATTACGCAAAGTCCCTGGCCAGGGCAAGCGAGATTTACTGGTAGGATTTCCAATAGCTTCTCAAGGTGTAATGGGCTTCACTCCGACATGACTTATACCGCTTTTAAGGGACTGACGCTTGCCGCCCCCTAGGCCCGATATGAGATAGTCCTAGACGAACAGACCGGACTGTACGGAGATTGTCACATCAGGCTCAGTAGGAGTTCGGATGGGTTTCCTCATCGGCCTTCTTATCGACATCTACCTGGGACCGTTATGTACAGTTAGTGCCGCTTGCGGTCTATGGTTAAACCCACTACCAGCGTAGTATTCGAGTCTTTAGAGTCCCACACAGAGAGTTTCCCTGCTTCGGGCGGAACGATATAGAGGTCGTATGGTTTTACGACAGGGTTCGCATACGCACGTACGATGTTCGGCCAGTTTATACTAGAAGGCTTTGGTTTAAGCCAGATTCTAGTATTGGATTATTGGATTTATACAGTCTCAGTATTTCCGTGTTTTCACTGATAGGAGGGGCGTTGTCGTAAATTGTCGAGAAGCTTCTAGAAGGTTGATGACAAGGAGAGCTTATGTGTTATATGCATTAAATGGTTTTGTGACTCATGGTGATGATTCATCAAGAGAGTTAATGATGCATTAAATGTTTTTAATGACTCACTTGATGATTCGTTATGTATTAAATGACGCATGAAGGTATTTGTGCAAAGAGATTTTTGTGCAAATTATCTTATGCTTCATATATATACACAAATGAGTTAATTCCATTTCATGATTATTATCACATTCTCTCTCCTCAAGCTCTCTCTCTTCAAACCCTAACCCTAACCTTAACCTCTCATGTGTTGAGATCAAGGGTTAGCAAGACTATTTGATCCCTAATCCTATTCTATATCCTCTAGGTTGCTTTGATTAGCACTCTTAGTTACCTAGTTACCTCAAGTTAGAGGTCAAGCTTGGAGTTGTAGCTCTCGGGTGGATCTTCTATCACAAAGAGGAGGCCGACGAGGAGGTGGTCAACGAGAACAAGAAGGACTTGGTTTATTAGGTATAATCTTCTTTCATAGTAGCTAATCCCTCCTATGATGTTGTTAGTTAGGGTTTGGCAAAGATCCGTAAGTTAGTCGATGTTTGTTTTAAACAAAATGATTGTTTTACCTATTCCGCCTCCCCACAACTAGTGGGGTGTCTATGATCGACTTACAGGATATTGTCATGGATAGGCTCAGTAGGGATCCTGATGAGTTTGCTCGTCGGCTTTCCTTTTCGACAGGTACCCGGGTAGCCGTTACGTAAAACTAGTACCGCTGACGTGCTTATGGTTATGGATTTATCCAGTAACATACTGCCGGCATACTGTCAAGTATTTAGAGTCCCACACAGAGGGTTTCTCTGCTTCGGGCGAAACGATGTAGAGGACGTATGGTTTTACGGCAAGGTTCGATCACATACGTGTACTTGTGCACGTATGATGTTCGGGCGGATAATACTAGCGGGCTTTCGTTTAAGCCGGATCCTAATATTATATTGTTGGATTATTTTCGTCTCATTTGTATTCGTATTTTTGGGAATACGGATACGGGTATGTGTATACGGTGAGGGTATTCTTGTAATTTGTTACAAGAGTGGTTCTAGAAGAAGACACCTCATTATTTTTTTAAAACATTTAGTTAAATGGTTAATGAGGTGGAGGGTGAGGTGTTATCATTCATTGAATAAAGCATGGCTACTTGGTGACTCAGTTAGTGTGTCATGGATTACTATTTAGGCAAGGTGGCATCTAGATATTTTATGGAAAATATCTAGATATTTTGTGGTGGAGATAATTTTTTTATTATTTTGGGATGCTTGCTTTGTTAGTCACAAGACATGGCCATTCTTCATTCAATTCTTATGTTGCTCACTACAACAATCTCATCTCCTCCAAACTTTCTTCTTCTACCTCAAACCCTAAATGTCTCATGTGTTGAGAAACCTAGGGTATCTTGAGACTAATTAATCCATCATCACTCTCTACATCCTCTAGTCTACTTATATTAGCATACTAAGTAACCTATTTATCTTAGTTTAAAGGTAGGAGCTCAAAGTAGACCCTCTTGGGTGGATCGTCTTTGACTTGAGGGAGCCGTCGATCATGCTCGATCATGGAGGCCACTAGGATCATGCTAAAGGAGAGGAGTGAAGACCCGAAGGACTTGAGTCTCTTAGTATATACTTTTTTCATAGTAGATAGCTTCTTTAGTTGCTAGTTAGGTTTATGGTAGATCCGGTTTAAGGTTATTCTAGCGCCAAGTTTACATTGTTAGAAAAAAATTTGTTCGGAAATCGGCAACGGATGATGGCCAGGGTATTAGCGTAACCTTTCACAAACCTCACTAAACCATTAACTAATCATGTTTAAACCCTCTTGAGAAGTCTTGGAGCTTTCATGGTTAAGGCTTCATCCAAGTTTTGGTGAGGTAATGATGTTAAACTCTTAATTAACCTCTACGGAATGTTTTTGTGTTAACTAGTTTCACTAAAATACCTTAATGTTTTAATTTAGTTTTAATGTTGTATTTTATTAAACTTGGGTCTCTATTTGAATCTACCATCGACCCATATATCTTTTTAAGAAGTTGCCATGACAGAGAGATAGTATATGGACTTAGAACCTACCCCCAAAACCTGAGCCCATCCTTTCACCTTGAGGCAGCAAATTTATTCATTATAGCCGCAAATTGCGGCTAGAATGGGGAGACATGGTGTGATTCTTGGTCGTGGGGTCTCTAGGGTTACGTGTAGGCTTATGGCATGTGCAACTTTCTCTAATTAGTTGTGTAGGAAAATCTGGGACCGTTTTGCTATAATTCAAGCGTTTCGATAAATTGCGATGTGGATTTATTCGACTCTCGTTTAAGTGTTTCGTATGATTAGTAGCCATAGGAGCGGCCTAGGATGTCGCTGCATACGTTTAGCTCGCTAAGCTAACACATGGTAGCTTGTGGGAGTCGATTAGTTGGGTTAGTGTTTGTGTCCGTGTGTTATCAGAAAGTTTACAAATATCATGTGTTATGGTTTTGTGTGATGGTAAGATCACTTGTGGGGACGCCGGACGAAGCTAGGAAGCGGAAAGAGGTAATCAGATTCACTTAGTTTGAGATCGTTCTGTGAGTAGATTTAACATCTACGGGGGAATCTCTTGTATGGCGTTAAGCGTCGATGGATAGATTCAATTGAAAATACCTTGTGCTAAATGTTTATATTGCGATTGTACATAAGTATCATATTGTGCACCCTATTACCTATTATACATTGACATATCATTAATAGGGCACTGCACTATTAATAATGGTTCATGTTACACGGGCACTGATTTATATACCACACACACCGTTGGTAATTGCCATGTCACGCACACTATAGAAATTGCCATGAATAACTATATTGTACTACGCTCGTAATTAACAGTTAGACACTGTTCTTTGTACCAGTACGCATCATGTTAGCAGCATACATACATTGCTATAGTACCATATCTTATATGATGTTTTCATGAGATTTCTGTTTCGTGGATTTGGGAAACCGCAAAATAATTTTGAAAACATGAAATATTTAAAAGGTGCGGCTTTCCTTTGATATGATATTTCATGTCCACCATGAGTTTTCTCGGTTCTAAGCTATATGATTCCAGATTCAAGGAGTGGGGAGGAACCATCTGTGGGTACTGTTGGGATTCCTAGCGCCCTGGCCATCTACCGTGGCCGATTGCGGAACAAAAATTTTGGAGTTTAAAAACTTGGCGCTAGAAACAACTGCCTAGAATCAAATCCAAACATGAAACTAGCAATCTAAAGGTGTCTAAATACTGTGATAGAGTGTTATATCGAATGATCCGAGTCCTTGGGTCTTCTACCATGTTCCTAAGCTCGTAGAGGCGCCATGGATCGAGCTTGGCCCCCAGTCTCCCTCCATCGAAGATGATCCACCTGAGGATTTGTAGTTCGAGCTCCAACTTCATAGCCGAGGTAACTAGGGTACCTAATTCGCTAAAATAGATAGCCTAGAGGTTGTAGAGTCTAATGATAGATTAATTTGTCTCATAACACCCTAGGTTTCTCAACAAATGAGACTTTTAGGGTAGAGGTAGAAGAAGGAAGCTACAAAGGATGAGAGTGTTGTGTGAAGCAACCAAGAAAAAAATGGCTAAGTGTTGTAAGCTATAGAAAAAGAATAAACCTCCAAGAATATCTCACAACCCCACACAAATATCAAGCATGCCACAATAGTAACTCATGAGTCACCCTATGAATCACCCTATGAGTCACTACAATAGTCACTAAATAGCCATGCTTCAATAAATGCAAATGCACAACTCATCCCTCCACCTCATTTAACCATTTAAGCAAAATGATTAAAACTAAAATGAGGTGTCATCTTCTAGAAGCACCTTGTAATAAATTACAAGAATACTGTCACGACCCGAAGGTACGGAACGTGAGTGGCACTTAAATTACGAAACATCTCAAGACGCGTAACGTAATCTAAGTAAGCCAAAGCCCAGAAATCTAAACCGTTTAAAGAAATAGAGTGAAAGAAAACATAACTTAAAAATATGATTTTTGTAAAATAAAGTCACCTTAAAATAATTTAATGCATCAAATTTCCTAAAAATTTCGGCAGAGTCTCGTTTCCAAATACTGGCCCCCAAATGGGTACAACACATGAAAAAACATATAAATGATGAATAAAGGCATCCCCAAGCGGGAGCCAGCTATTCGCCAATGGAGGAATCACAAACACATGCAATATGTATATCGAAAGGGCGAAATAAGCATCTGAAAGAAAGAAATCAGAAACACCACGTCGGCTCAAGTGAGCATCGACACCAAATACAAGTCAAACGAGTCTCACCGTCTAGTCCAAAATACAAGGGTAGATAGAGTATAATAGATACAAATAATAATACAAGATGGAAAAAAGTTTCCTCGCAACCCACCTATGAGTAAAACTTCAAATCGATGCAATGAAGGAAAAAGAGGAAGTACGCCCGCCGCTACCGTGCTGACGGGTCATACCTGCAAGATACTGTGGCACAACGGGGATGAGTTGCCAACTCGTGGGTAGTAAGTAATATCTCATAAGGCTATCGTAAGTATGCATGCAAATGTGTCACAACCTTCATATACTAATATGATACGATGTAATAGCATGAATGCAACATGAATGCATAATAAAACAAAAAATCCATGTCAAATATTTATTCTTATCTTAGAAAAATCTATGTGCAATAAACTGAAGCATCACCAATGAAATCAACAGAAAATCCGTGTCAAATATCGACACAATATATATACATATCCCAATATCTCAATGTCTGAATATCTCAATATCTCGGGCTCCGTCAGTCCAGATCGGCCCATATCATCAAATCTCACGACCACGTCGGTATCCACCGGATATCCGCCGCGTCAGACATTACCGGTAGGTAGTCCGCCCCTGTCAGGCTCATCGTCATCCCCATAAAAACACTATCCCCCCGGGGAACCATACCGGGTCCACCATGTACCCAAGAAGGTTCATCCTACTCCTCGAATCGGGTCTCGAAAACCAACAGAAATCCGGAAAACTCATGGTGGACGACATATACATCATATCACGAGAAAACCGCAACTTGCATTTTTAAAATGATAATTAGCTCATAAAATCATTGCGGTTTTCCCAAAAATCCTGGAATCTCATAAATACCGAAATCTCCAAGAAAATCACAATATATGAACATGTCGGCAATGATGAATGCCTATGGTATCAATAATATGAAATACGGTGTGTGACTAGAAAACTATGCATGAACGATGGTGCAATGAGGTATATACATATGACTAGCAATCCAACGTATCCAATCCAGACGGGATGAATATACAACTACATGTCTACATATCATATATGATGCAAATCCACAAGTATCGATTCTAAGCAAGTTCTATAGTGTTCATGACATAGAATTACCAATGGAGTGTGTGTCCGCATGAATAGTGGATGTACTGCATGAACCAATTGTAATAGGGCAAGTGTCCTAAGGAATAACATCATAATTGAGAATATGAGTATGCCATGATATGGATGATTTAAGAATACGCATATAGATGCAAGAACTACTCATCATTCCTAATTATCGGGCGCCTCGCGCCATCCAGATGATCCCCCCATAGATGTGTACATCTACTCACCGGGACGCCTCGGGTAATATGACCCGATCTCAGCCTTGCCTTTTCCGCACCACATCAAACGCCTCTGCACCCGATCCTAGAATCGCACACAAGTAAATGAAAGGATAGACGTATAAATATTCGCGGACACAAATGATAAAAATGAACCACGCGCATACACTTGGTGCACAAAACGTGCTCGCGACAACGCCACAAACCGTAACTAGGGTCGCTAAACGTGACAACCACCAAGCCTAGAACCTAATCACGCATTCACAACACACTAAATATTATATGAAATAGTTTGTAAATAATCAAAACCTCAAACATAATTAAAATCGATTTATTCCAAAAACCTAGTAAGCATCACTTAACCATTTTAGTGCAAAACTTTATGTTTTAGCAAAACTAGCGGCAACAGTGTTCGCTTAATATCTTAATTAGGCTACACAATTATTAACTAGATTTTAATCTCACCTATTTACATTAATCATAAAATTAGTTTGCAAGGTTATGTAATTAAGAAGAATTAAAAGTAACAATTAGCAAATTAGCAATTAGTTTAGATTTTGCAAGTCTTAATATGATAATCTACACTTAGTTAACATGATTTATTGATAAAAACCCTAACTTTTAATTCAAACCCTTCTCTTGAAAACTCAAATCTTGAAATAAAACTATATTTAAACACCTAAATAATCTAGATTTAAGTAATTAACCAACAATTAACCATTGGGTTAAGATTATACCTCGCAATCATGAGATCTAGCTTGCAACTTAGCCTTCCAAAATGCTCTCATGCTCCTAGATCCAAGCTAGTTTACGTAAAGGAAAAATCTTGTGATAATTAACTAGAAATTAGGGTTGGTTTTTTGGATTTTTGTGAGTTTTTTGTGGGGTTTTAGCATGAAAATGAGATAGAGAAAAGAGGGGAGGGGGCTGCTGAAATTCAGCCGAGAGAGGGAGAGAAAGAGGGGTGTCTGAGTAAGGGAGGTGACCATACCCCAAAGGAACATGCACCATACCTCGATTATACTCCATGCTTCATTATTATTTTATTTTTCTTTCATTTTTCTTTTCACTATCTAAAGAATTCTCGAGCCATCTAAAATATTGAAAGAACAGAACATGTTACAAGATTAGTGTTAAGTTTTCATGGTGCTCTAAACTTGTATTAAACTATTCTAATTTGTAATCATCGCTAATTTGGAGTATCAGTGTACGATTAAAATTAAAATTAATTAATTAAGAAAAATATTTGAGTAAAATAGCAATTAATAAGTGACTAATTAATTACCAATACTAGCAATTACATAGCTAAAATAGGTATATTTAAGTCTATGTGGAAAAATAATTACATCTTGGTTTTTATGGAAAACATGTATTATCAATAATTAATACACAACTAACCGAAACGATTTTGAAACGTTACAATCTTCCCCCTTTAAAGAAATTCGGTCCCTGAATTTAAAATTTAACTACGCGTACCCTCGAAGAGATGGGAATATTTCTTCCACATCTCGTCCTCGGCTTCCCACATGACCTTTTCGCTGTTCGGGCCACGCCAAAGAACCTATACGGACGGTATGACCTCAGACCTCAGTTTCTTCACCTTCCGATCTAGAATGGCAATTGGCTGCTCGGTGAAAGAAAGTTCACGCTCCAGCTAGATTGTATGATGCTGTATCGCGTGAGAGGGGTCATGAAAGTACTTGCGAAGTATTGATACATGAAACACAGGGTGAATATCTGGAAAGCTGGGTGGAAGAGCCAAACGATAAGCAACTGCGCCGACGCGCTCGAGAATCTCAAAAGGACCCACATATCTTGAACTAAGCCCCCATTTCTTTCCAAATCTCAACACACCCTTCATCGGAGAAACCTTAAAGAAAACATGATCGCCTACTGTAAACTCAATTCTAAGCTGACGTCGGTCTGCATAAATTTCTGATTGCTCTGGGCCTCTCTCATCCTATCCCAAATAAACTGAATCTTTTCAGTCATCTCCTGCACAATCTGTTGTCCCAAAATACTACTCCCACTGAGCTCTATCCAACAAATGGGCGATCGACACCTCCTCCTATATAACGCCTCGAAGGTGCCATCTGAATCTCCTCCTGGAAGCTGTTATTATAGGAAAACTCTATCAAGGGCAAGTAGCAATCCCAACTGCTACGAAATTTAGAACGCAAGCTCGGAGCATGTCCTCATGAGTCTGAATGGTCCTCTCCGATTGACCGTCGGTCTGCGGATGGAAGCTATACTGAACTCAATCGGGTGCCGAAAGCCACCTTAAGTTTCTGCCATAGTCGGCTGTTGAACTAGATGCCTCTGTCGGACACAATACAGGTCGGGACGCCATGCAGTCGCACAATCTCATCATTGTATATCTGAGCAAACTGAACAATACGAAAATGGTCCTTACTGGCAGAAAGTGAGCTGCTTTCGTCAATCGGTCTACGATCACTCAAATAGAGCCATACTCTCGACTGGTCCTAGGTAGACCCATGATTAAATCCATAGAAATCTGTTCCCATTTCTACTCCGGAATGGGCAGAGGCTGCAACTCTCCAGCTGGCCTCTGGTGCTCGGCTGTGACTTGCTGACAAGTCAAGCATCTCGGAACAAAGTCTGTGAAACTAGTAAACTTCTCTCAAATCACAATACAACTTAGTCGAACCCGGATGAACACTATATGCCGACTGATGCGCCTCCTCAGAATCTCGTGTCTCAGTCCCTCAGAATCTGGCACACACAGTCGAGTCCCAAATCGTAGTACTCCCTGATCATCGATCACGAACTCTGAATCTCTTCCCTGTCGAACCTGCTCCAAGATCTCTGACAAACGAACGTCATCGGACTATGCCTCACGGATATGATCAAACAACTGTGGATGTGCACGAACACGGGAAAGTTGTCCCCCGGTCGATGTAAACTCGGACTGTACTCGGCTGTCGCATAGAATCTGCCACAACATTCGCCTTGCCCGGACGATAAAGAATCTCGAAGTCATATTCTTTCACTATCTCCATCCATCGGCGTTGTCTTAAATTTAGATCTCGCTGCTGAAAGATAAAATTTAAGCTTCTTATGGTCTGTAAATATCTATCACGACTCGTTGTATAAGTAGTGTCTCCAAATCTTAAGTGTAAAAACCACCGCAGCAATCTCTAAATCATACATGGAATAGTTCTGCTCTCGCTTCTTCAACTGTCGAGAGGTATCGTAGTAATAACTAACAAAACCTCCTGATCCTGAAGGTAAAAATAATATAGGTGCCATAGTCAAACGAGTCTTCAACTACTGAAAGTTCTGCTCGCATGCCTCGGTCCAAAGAAAAAGGAATTCCCATCCGGGTGAACCCGATCAACGTTACAGCTACCCGAGAAAAATTATGTACGAAACGTCGATAGAATCCGGCCAAATCAAAAAATGTTGCGAACCTCCTTCACTGATACAGGTCTTGGCCAGTGCTGAACAGCCTTGATCTTCTTTGGTTCCATACTATCTCTCGTAACTACGTGACTCAAGAAGTCAACACCATCTATCCAGAAGACACACATAGATAATTTAGTGAATAGTTGGCGCTTCCTCAAGGTCTGCAACGAAATCCTCATTTACTTCCCAGGCCCCACTCGACTCCAAAAGTGTATTAAAATGTCATCAACGAACACGATAATAACTTATCAAGAAACGACCTGAATATTCAGTTTATCCAATCCATAATCGTTGCTGGGGCATTGGTGAGCTCGAACGACATCACCAAGAACTCATCATGCCCGTAACGTGTGCGAAAAGCAGTCTTCGGAATATCATCCTCTCGAACCCACAACTAATGGTAACCTGATCACAAGTCAATCTCCGAGAAATGTCCCGCACCCTGGAGCTAATCAAATAAATCGTCGATGCAAGGTAGGGGATATCTATTCCGCACAGTAACCCGATTCAACTGACGATAATCAATGCATCAACACAAACCGCAGTCTTTCGTCTTGACGAACAGGACAGGAGCTCCCTAAGGTGACGCACTCGGACGAACAAGCCTTTAATCAAACAATTCTTGCAACTGACCCTTCAATTCTTTAAGCTCTACCCGGTCCATCCGATATGGCGGTATAAAAAAAGGCTCCGTGCCGGGAATCAAGTCAAAGCAGAACTCAATATCACGCTCTGGTGACAAACCAAGCAGCTTGTCAGGAAAGAAATCTTGAAATTTCCTCAAAATAGGGACCTGGTCCAACGGGACCTCTGCGGCTCTAACATCACAAACATATGCCAAGAATTCCCGACATCCTTTTCTCAAAAGCTAACTAGCGTGCAAAGAAGAATTCAAACTGGGAAAGGCGACGCTATGGTCTCCCCGAAAACAAGAACTGTCTTATCCGGAGAACCAAATCTGACTTCCTTCTCACGACAGTCCACGGATGCATAACACGTGGCTAACCAATCCAAGCTCAGAAGAACGTCAAGGTCTAACATATCGTGAAAAATCAAATTGACAGAAAAATCCCTATCTCCAAACGGAAACGAGTAAGAAATACAGCTGTGCACTCATCCTAAGTCATAAGAGGTAGATCTGCAGCTCGGCCTCCTCAACTAACTATCCAACCATCTGTCATAAGTCCTGAATAGTCGACTCCATCCTAGCTATCCATCCTGGAGAAGGTGGATCACTCTGTCCCTAAGGGGTAGGCATACCGCCCTGATCGGTCCTCGTCTCGAACGAGCCTACTCTAATCTCATCTCTGGCGGCATCCCTCTGGCCCTCGTAGTCTCCGGCGGCATAGTGTCTGGAACAAGAAACGGGATTGATATGAACATTGCAATCAAATCAAAGGATTTCCAGAATCATGGAAGGAAATACAAGTAAATGTATATCCTAAGGTCACTTAGGCGGAGTACCGTATCATAAGTATGCCGCAGAACATACACATGCTACGCCACTCTGCTTAAGCCACCTACTCCATCTACCAAGAGTCATCCTATAATCAGAAAGGTAAAACCTAACGCTCTGATACCAATTTTTTCACGACCCAAAAGTACGGAACGTGACTGCTACTTAAATTACGAAACGTCTCAAGGCGTAACGTAATCTAAGTAAGCCAAAGCCCAGAAATCTAAAACGTTTAAAGAAATAGAGTGAAAGAAAACTTAACTTAAAAAGATGATATTTGTAAAATAAAGTCACCTTAAAACATTTTAATGCATCAAATTTCCCGAAAATTTCGGCAGAGTCTTCTTTGTAAATACTGGCCCCCAAACAGGTACAACACATAAAAATACATATAAATGATGAATAAAGGCATCCCAAAGCGGGAGCTGGCTCTTCGCCAATGGCGGAATCATAACCAAATGCAATATGTATATCGAAATTATGAAATAAGCATCTCAAAGCAAGAAATGAGAAAAACCACGCCGGCTCAAGTGAGCATCGACACCAAATACTATAAATACAAGTCTCATGAGTTTCACCGTCTAGTCCAATATACAAGGATAGATGGAGTATACTAGATACAAATAATAATATAGATGGAACAAAAGTATCCTCGCAACCCACCTATGAGCAAAACTGCAAATCGATGCAATGAAGCAAAAAGAGGAAGTATGCCCGCCGCTACTGTGCTGACGGGACAGACTTACAAGTTACTGTGGCACAACGGGGTGAGTTGCCAACTCATGGTGGTAAGTAACATCTCATAAGGCTATCGTAAGCATGCACGCAAATGTGTCACAGCCTACATATACTAATATGATATGATGTACTAGCATGAATGAAACATGAATGCATAATCAAACACGAAACCTGAACATCTCTAGTATGAGAAAATCTTTATTCTTATCTTAGAAAAACCTTTGTGCAATAAACTGAAGCATCCCCAATGAAATCAACAGAAAATCTGTGTCAAATATCGACATAATATATATACATATTCTAATATCTCCATGTCTCAATATCTCAATATCTCAATACCTCGGGTTCCGTCAGTCTGGATCGGCCCATATCATCAAATCTCACGACCACGTCGGTATCCTCCAGATATCCGCCGCGTCAGACATCACCGGTAAGTATTCCGCCCCTGCCAGGCTCATCGTCATGCCTACAAAAACACTCTCGTCCCGGGGTACCATACCGGGTCCACCATGTACCCGAGACGGTTTATCCTACTACTCGAATCGGGTCTCGAAAACCAACAGAAATTAAGAAAACTCATGGAGGGCGACACATACATCATTTCACGAGAAAACCGCAACGTGCATTTTTAAATTTATAATTAGCTCAAAAAATCCTTGCGGTTTTCCCCAAAATCCAGGAATCTCATAAATACCGAAACCACAAAGAAAATCACAATATATGAACATGTCGGGGATGATGAATGCCTATGGCATCAATAATATGAAATACGGTTTGTGACTAGAAAACTATGCATGAACGATGGTGCAATGAAGTATATACATATGACTAGAAATCCAACATATCCTATCCTGACGAGATGAATATACAACAGAAGTCTACATATCATATATGATGAAAATGCACAGGTATATATTCTAAGCAAGTTCTATAGTGTTCGTGACATAACAATTACCAATGGCGTGTGTGTTCGCATGTATCGTGCACGTGCGGCATGAACCAATGGTAATGGTGCAAGTGTCTTAAGGAATAACATCGTAATTAAGAATATGAGTATGCTATGATATGGAAGATTTGAGACTACGCATAAAGATGCAAGAACTACTCATCATTCCTAATTATCGGGCGCCTCGCGCCATCCAGACGATCCCTCCATAGATGTGTACATCTACTCACCAGGACGCCTCGGCTAATATGATTTGACATTAGCCTATCCTTTTCCGCGCCACATCCGACGCCTCTCCACCCGATCCTAGAATCATACACAGGTAAATAAGAGGATAGATGTATAAATAGTGGATGACACAAACGATACAAATCAACCACGCACACTTGCTAGACACACACGCATTTGGTGCACAAAACTCGCTCGCGACAAAGCAACAAACCGCAACTATGATCGCTAAACGTGACAACCACCAAGCCTAGAATCCAATCGCGCATTCACAACACACTAAATATTATATGAAATAGGTTGTAAATCATCAAAACCTCAAACATAATTAAAATCGATTTATTCCAAAAACGTAGTAATCATCACTTAACCATTTTAGTGCAAAACTATATGTTTTAGCAAAACTAGCGGCCACAATGTTCACTTAATATCTTAATTAGGCTACACAATTATTAACTAGATTTTAATCTCACCTATTTACATTAATCATAAAATTAGTTTGAAAGATTATATAATTAAGACAAATTAAAAGTAACAATTAGCAAATTAGCAACTAGTTAAGATTTTGCAAGTCTTAAGATGATAATCTACACTTAGTTAACATGATTTATTGATAAAAACCCTAACTTTTAATTCAAACCCTTCTCTTGAGAACTCAAATCTTGAAACAAAACTATATTTAAACACCTAAATGAACTAGATTGAAGTAATTAACCAACAAGTAACCATTGGGTTAAGATTATACCTCACAATCATGAGATCTAGCTTGCAACTTAGCCTCCCAAAATGCTCTCATGTTCCTAGATCCAAGCTAATTTAGGCAAAGGAAAAATATTGTGATAATTAAATAGAAATTAGGGTTGGATTTGTTGATTTTTGTGAGTTTTTTGTGGGGTTTTAGCATGAAAATGAGATGGAGAAAAGAGGGGAGGGGCTGCTGAAATTCAGCCGAGAGAGGGAGAGAGAGGGGTGTGTGAGTAAGGGAGGTGACCATACCCGAAAAGAACTTGTACCATACCTCAATTATACACCATGCTTCATTATTACTTTATTTTTCTTTCATTTTTCTTTTCACTTTCTAAAGAATTCTAGAGCCATCTAAAATATTGAAAGAATAGAACATGTTACAAGATTAGTGTTAAGTTGTCATGGTGCACTAAACTTGTATTAACCCACTCTAATTTGTAATTATCGTTAATTTGGAGTATAAGTGTACGATTAAAATAAAAATAAAAATTAATTAATTAAGAAAAATATTTGAGTAAACTAGCAATTAATAAGTGACTAATTAAATACCAATACTAGCAATTACATAGCTAAAATAGGTATATTTAAGTTTATATGGAAAAATAATTATATCTTGCTTTTTACGGAAAATACGTATTATCAATAATTAATACACAACTAACCTAAACGATTTTTAAAACGTTACAAATACCCCTCATCCGTATATACATACCAATATCCGTATTTCGAAAAATACGAATACAAAGAGACAAAAATAATCCAACAACATAATACTAGGATCCGGCTTAAATCAAAGCCCACTAGTATTATCCGTCCCAATCTTGATACGTGCAAATGTGCATGTATATGATTGAACCCTGCCGTAAAACCATACGGCCTCTACATCGTTTCGTCCGAAGCAGGAAAACCCTCTGTGTGGGACTCTAAAGACTCGTCAATATGCTGGAAGCGGGTTTAACCACAAACACGTCAGTGGCACTAGCTGTATGTAACGACTACCCGGGTATTGAGTGAATGAAAGGCCGACGAGCAAACTCATCCGAACCCCTACTAAGCCTGTCCGTGACAATATCCGTCCAGTCCAGTCTATTCGTCTAAGAGTATCGCATATCGGGTCTAGGGGGAGGATAAAGTAAGACCCCTAATAATGCGATATTTTGTGTCGGTATGAAACCCATCGCCAACTTAGAAACTACTGATCCAAATCAGTAATTCTCGTCTACCTTGGCTAAAGATTTTTGGTGATGGCCACCCATCCACAACGTGACATCAACTCCAAATACCAGGAAAGACGAATCCCTGACGATCCGCTCACTGCCTCCATGTGGCTCGGGACTGTACCGAACTAAAACCTGTTTGCACGACTCTTTTGAGCCGTGGTAGGGTAGTAATCAAAGCATAGTGGGAACTCATACGAGACAAATGACGATCTCAGGTTGACAGACTAACCTGTACACATGTCACCTGGGAACTGCTATCTGACAATAGGTATAATACCAACTAGCATGTTCCCGGCGAGTCCGTCCAGTGTACTCATAACCCAATAAGCACCTGTATACTATCTTAGGTGACAAACACACACCAATGGCTTGCGAGACTGGCCACCGCCCTTTGTCGGGGTCTCGACAAGTACACACTAGTCTGCTCCGGAGTATCCATGCCCAGTCTCGATACTCCCGCGACTAGAGACATTTAAGGATGTGCTTATAAACAACCCAGCTCTCACTTATATGATCGACATCATAATGCTGGTAGTCAATCAAGAATCCTATGGGTTCAATCAACATGTTATAGTCGTTGGGTTACGCCAGCACCCTGGCCATCAATCCGTGGCCAAATGCGGAACAAAAACTTTTTAAAAATCTGCGCTAACGGAACCCCATTCCCGGATCGTACCATTAAACATACACTAGCTATATGTAAAGGAGTGTAGAGAGGTTATACTGATCGATCAGTGTCCTTCGGTCTTCAACCTCTGTCCCAATCCCCTCGCGGCTTCCCCGATCAAGTTTGATCTCCGGTCTCCCTCTGTCGAAGAATATCCACGTCGAGTGTTCGTAATAAGGGCTCCCGCCTCATAACCGAAGTAACTTGGGTATCTAGTTTGCTAACCTAGATAGCCAAGATGAAGTAGAGAATGTGTGTGATTACTTTGTCTCAAAACACCCAAGTATTCTCAACTCATGAGAGGGTTTGGGTGGAGGTTGAAGAAGATGCCATGAGGTAGAGAGTGTGAGCTAAAGAAAAGGCAAGTGAAGAAGTGGCTTGTGCTATGAGTTCTTTGTTATGAGCAACTAAAGAATATTCCACCCAAGAAAAAAGATCTACCTTCTCTTTCCAATCCTCACTATAAATATCTCACAACAAAATATGTATCACAAAACAAAAACCATCCATGTCACAATGAATCAACACATGATCCAATACCATGAGTAACTAAGTGCACATGCTATGATTCAATGCAACAAAGCCAAAACTCACACTCACACTTTCCACCTCAATAAACATTTAATCTAAATGTTTAATCCATTAAAAGAAGTGGCAACTACTAAAGTAAACTTGTCACGACCCGAAAGAGCACGTGACAGGCCCTTGAACCATATGAAGTCTATAGGACTCCATCTGATCCAAGTAAGCCAAAAGCCTAGAAATCTAAAACCATTTAAAGTGTAAGTAAAGAAAACTGGTTTAAAGAAGTGAAGGAAAATATGTTTGAAGTCAAGGTCTTTAAATAACTAAGCCGAATGTGCAATTTTAAAAGGTAAAGTCTTTTCTAAAAATTTCGGCAGAGTTTCTTTTGTAAATTCTGGCCCCGAATGGGGTACAACGAGCACAACATATATACAATGATAAAAGGCATTCCCAAGCGGGAGCTAGCTCTTCGTCAATCGACGGTCACAACCACGCAAGCAACAATAATATACAACGCCGAAATGCGAGGATCAAATCCAAAAGAAACACAGTAAGCATGAAAACCGCAATACTACTAAGCGCGACTCTAAGGTCAAATAAAAAATCACTAAAGTCTGAGTCTGAAACAATATACAAGTTTTGGTTGATGGAAAAATCTAGATACAAGGAATAATACAAGTACAATGGTGGTTCTTGATGCAAAAGAAACACCTACCAAATGCAATTCACCCGCAAGGAAGCAATGTGCCAGAAATGCCGCAATGAAACCTGTACGGCAAACCTGCAAGAACTGTGGCACAACGGGGGGGTGAGTTGCCAACTCGTGAATAGAGAACAACTACAAGCAGAAACCGAACGCAAGACATAATCGTAGGTCAAAACGATCAGTACAAAACCCTCAATAAAAACATGCAGCCTATAACAAGGCTAGGGTAAATATCTAACCCGAGTGCAATCTCATGTGCCTGTGTCAGTGCCTCAGGTAGCAATATATCATATGAATGAGGTATGAATGCATGAGAACAGAATACATGTAAATGAAGAAACCGTTTTCATAATTTAGTGAGATTTCCATTGTATTTTTAAAATGAGGTATCATAATAAAATCAGCATAAAACAGTACCTAACATCGGCACAAAATGTAATCCAAATATCTCGATATCTCTGTATCACAGTCTCTGTACCTCAATATCTCGAAATCTCAATGTCTCAATCACAAAATCTAGGGCGCCGTCAGTCCAGACCGGCCCCTACCATCAATCTCAAGACCACGACGGTATCCTCTGGATATCCGACGCGTCAGGTAAAATCACCGGTCGGTAGTGCTTCCTTGCCAGGCTCAACGTCATCACCACATTCATCTTGCCCCGGGGTACCGCACCGGGTCCACCATGTACCCGAAACGGTTCATCCGTCTCCTCGAATCGGGTTTCCAAATCCATCAGCAAACTCATGGTGGACGACTCATACATCATGGGAAAACCGCACTTTTTATTTTAAAAGAGAGAAAATGTTTATTTGTGTTTTTGCGGTTTTCCTCCAAATCCAGAAAATCTCACGGAAATCCAAATCCAAAACCTCAGTAACACGTAAAATAGTGAATATATGCATGAGAATCCATGAATGCGGCATAACAATGAATAACAGTATGCATAAAGTAGCAGGTAATAACTATAATGTCTAAACTATTAGCTAATAGGTTATGACAAGCAATAGTATTTTCTAAGGTGTACGTGACATGGCAATTACCGATGAAGATGTGTGTGAGCCGGCAAGTAAGTGTACGTGGTATATACGCAACATCGGTAATGGTGCTGGTGTCCTAACAGCATGATATCAATAATGGAGTATGAAACATAAGATAAGAATGCGATGCAAAGCGAACCACAAAAAGAGTGGGAGCTGAATCTAGACGCAACTATAACTAATCTGCATTAATCTAATATAAGTCCTACAAATGGTGCCTTTTAAAATATCACGAATCATGGGGTTTTGAAAATAGGGGCTACGGTGTTTTTATGAAAAGATACGCCTTTTGAAATGTCCGTAGATCCCTTGACCTGTCATTTAAAATACCCACGACCCGCTAGTTTTGAAATAGGTAGGAGTCTAATCTAATCTAACAACTACACTAAACTATACAGCTGAACTAACAAGCTGAGCTACAGGTAAGGAAACCGCCTAACATCTGAGTCGATATATATAAATATATATAAGTCGGTGATCCCGCCTCAATAGTATCACGTACGATACAGTATATCATATGACATCCTCAAGTCATGAGTGCGGATCTATCGTCAATGTAAAGCTCATACGGTAAATCGTCGTACGGCATCCCAATCGCTGGGTACGGGTCAATATCACACTATCTCATCACATCTCAGGTATCACTATTATCGTATCACATAAGCTGGGGTACTGATCTAAGTCTAGTACAACTAATGCCATCTACAAAGTATGAATGCGGGGGGGGAGGGGGGGGGTAAACACACATCCCAAGCCCGCAAGAAACACATTTCGTATCCCAAATACGAATCATATCACATCACCGATCTCGCGGCACAAAACCCAATATCATTGACTCATCTCCAAAGTCATCCAATATCATCAACACAGTGCCAGTATAAGTAATATGCAAGGGTGTGCGTGTAGGTGTAATTCTATTCTAGGGTTCGCGACTATGAACTACACTAGTCACTTCTAACCCTACACTATCCACAATACACCTAACTATCATATATAATAACAACTACGGACTGCGGGGGTGCTATACGCCATCCACCCGACTTCCCCCAGTAGATATAATCTACTCATCTTGCATCTCCATCTTTCGATGTCACCACACGTTTGCTTGTCGTCCCGTAGTCTTCATAGGGTACCTACACATCAAAATATCGTATATGCGCATTAAAACCAAATCAAAGCTAAAACGGCACACGAAACCCAAAACGATACGATAAGAGGCCTATAGGTTAGAACCTATGGCACGCCTTCAAAACCATCAATAAATCCTCTATATCGTCGTATAAACGCCAAATAGTCGAGGTAAAACACAAGACATAAATTCAGACTTAAAAATACGGAATACGGAAACACGAATCCAAAACAGCAACTTAGGAAATATGTTCCAGATTTCACCCTAGGTCCAATTAGACAATTCTATGTATACCAGGGGCCTAAACTACAGATAAGGGAACACCAAAACCAAAACGAGCCAATTCCATCATGGTCTGGCCGCAATTTGCGGCCAGAATGGAGGAATTTGCGGCCTGGAAATGGAAGTAGGGGCTGGGGTCTTGGTGGTAGCTTCCTGGGTGCCTGCACATGTCACTGTCCAATCAATTTTAATTTAGGGTGTCTCGGGTGATAGCAGATTCAATATACCCTTCACAGATTTCATAAATTCTCCGATATCGGTTTCTAAAATCCGCATTATGGGTTTAAGCTTCAGGTTAGGGTCTCAATTCATACACTAGGGTGTTTGTATAACCTCAATTGAACTCAATTTCACATACAACACAAGTTTCCCTCAAACCCTAACTAGGTTTTACCTCAAGTCACCAATTCACACAATATCGGTTCAAAACTAAACATGGGGTATAAGTAATACTAAAACAAAGCTAATGGTTCAGAAAAATACCTCATTTGGCAACTCAAGAATTTTCTTGAGTTGACCCTAGTGGCCAAAATCCATGCTTTCATGGTCCATCATGTAGGTCTTGAGATTGTGCATCTTTTTAGAGAAATGAGATTGGGGTTTTGAGTTTGTTTTAAAGGTGTTGTGAGGGGTTGAAGAGGGGAGGGAGATGAAGGAGGAGGAGCGGCAGCAAGCAAGGAAGGGGGAGAGAGAAATGAGTGTTGAAAATGGAGGAGAATGGCTAAGTCTTTAGTCAATGGTGCCCATACCTCTCTCTCTCACCTACTACCAATTTCTTTAATCTTTTTCCATTTCTTTTCCTTTTCTTTTCTTATTCTCTCAAAATCCTTCTCCCAAGAATAGTAAACCCAAAGAGAACCATGGCAAGAAAATGCACAAGTGTGAAAAAGTGATATGTGCATGTGTTGTACAAAAAAGCTAAAAACCGATTAGCGATTTTTAATCGCGATTAGCACTAAATTAGTGTCAAATTAATCACAAAAACTTTAAAATGTCATAATTCTCTAATTTACCCTATTTTAGAATTTTCCATAATTTTCCAAAATTTTTCCTATTTATTTGTATTTAATAATTCCAAAATATTAAAATATTTAATAAAATAATATTAAATTATAAAAATTCCCAAAATTAATATTTTATCTTTTTTGAAATGTTACAATCTACCCCCCTTAAAGAAATTCGGTCCCCGAATTTAAATTTAAACCCCCAATACTAAAACAATTTTAGTAATACTCCAATTTGTCGGGGCTCCGAAAACATCAATACATAGAGAATATCATAAAAATGTACTACTCTACTAGAAATCAATCCCCAAAATGCATATATAAGAATATCCTGTGCGCCTGGTGCGCAAGGAATCAAAATCCATATATGTGTCAAACAGGTGTACAAAACAACATCTAGGTGCAACTGGTGTGCACGAAACATCTGTCGTAGACAACGTGTGTGCCTGACAGTAAAAAAAAAAAATCAGGTGCATGAGACATACACGAAGAATCCCGATTTAGCGCATCTGGCGTGCACCAAAATCGTATATCAAAACACTAAAGGTGCATGAAAACTCTGCTGGAAGTGCAAATCAAATCACTGTATAAGATGGGCGTGAATTCACAATTAATACCTTGAATGTAATAACTATACGCAAAATATAAATATCCAGTGGGTGCATGAAACAAATATCATGAAACTCAATCATCAAAACTAAATCATGCAAACAGAACGCCCAAAATACCGAAATCCAAAACGACGGATACGTGAAAATCGAATCACAAAATCACAAATCATAAATACCGTCGTCGGTAGTTCCTCCTTCGAGGTCGAGAAGGAGTCGGTGCATCCAATGCTAGCAGCGCAAGATATCTACTTGCCTCTTGCACACGGTCTGGCGTCCTCTGACTCTGGGTCCTTATCTTCTCTGCGGATTACCTATCTCGCAGTCGATCGGCTCATCGGCCCTGTCAGGTGTGCTAACGGGGACGATTCCGTTCTGGCACTTCTCTGGTCACCTATCGGTCAATCCTCACAACCACTCGTGAGGCAGCCTATCACTGGCGTCGGCCTCTGGCTCTCTGAATACACGTCACACATCTGATCCTGGGTGCAAACATCATTGCAGCAATGTCCTGGAAGGAATCCTGTTCAAGGTCTCTTCCGATCTTGCCTATGCCGAACTGTACAGAGGCTGGCTCTCCTGCATAATCTCTTCTCACTCGATAGACATCTGTGTCCCCAGCACAAAATTTTCTCGGAAATTGGTCGCATCCCAACGTCTCTGTAAGCATATCAGGTCTCTAGTCTCGACGGGAAGTAATGACAGCCCGTCAGCATCTCACCCGAACCTCTGGTTCCACCTGTCTCTATCGTCGTCCACTATGACGTCACGCCATGCATATCTACGCACTGCACTGTTCTCGGCCACGGTCAATCTGAAGTCTCTCACACGGACTCGAAATCGCGTACTCTGTAGCTTCATCATTCTGTAGAAGATGTCTGGCCGAACAGGCCCTCGGGGACACGCCCCAACCATCGGAGGAATACTCAACACTCGTCCGTCCTTGATCAATTCGCAACGCATCTGGGTAAGTTCCTTTATCCGAACCTGGTCAACTACCTCGTCGACAATGCCGAACTCTGGCCTGCTGGGTGTGCGCAATATGACCACCCCTGGGTCTAGGTCTTCTCGTATCGCATTCCAGAAAGGTCCTATCGAGATTTCTCTCTCAAATCTCTTTCCTGCAGGATTGCCCGGAAGTCATCATCCATTGCTGAAGCAAATTCTTATTCCGGAACGGCTGCATACTTATCGCGCTTCTTTCTGGAAGATATATCCATATACAACGCCTCTGGGTGCGTATCACATCTCTGATGTCAGCGGAGTGGGACGTCATCTCGTCGAAATCTCTTGCGAACTCTTTTCTTCACTCTGCTTCAATGTCGACTGATTCGGACTCATCTCATCGTGGCTGCATGGACTATGCTCCGACGGCTATACTCGTATCTGGAGCCTCCCAAGTAATGCATCCCATCGCATGATATCCGAATAATGTCGAACCATCCGATCGACTCGTCAAAACCTCATAATCTCCTAAGAGTTCAACATCTTGGGTATAATTTAATAGTATCGAATATATGCCACAGCACCTATGGACCAACCATAGAAGGGCAGACCCAAGCCTCACTAATGGCACCGCTGAATTGCCGCAAACCAAGAGGTTCACCGGCGTTCCATGGTCATTAAGTCGAGTTAGGGTTTCATTCTTCTTGAGGGTCCATAGAATCACCTGCATGTCTTTCCGTATACTTTAAACTTGGAAAATGGGCTCCTGACATTCGATCGTCTCTATCGACTCTCAACGAATCTGCGCAAAGTCGTCTCCAGCTGGAAACAATCTATCTGATGACCTCGCATCGGTAACCGAACGAACCACATGTCCTAGTCATTAGTCCTCAGGTGACTAGCGACCGTCCATCATATCTCTAAGTATAAGCTCACGCTGCAGTAGCTCCATCCATCTGGGCGATATCTCGTCATTTGCAGCAATAACTGGCTCATTCACCTGTACGGCGAACAGCGCCTCAATCCTCCAGGAAAGGCGACACATTGGCGGTCATCTCTGAATCGGTCTGCTCTAGATCTGAGTAAGACTCTCCACACTGGAAATCTTCAACTCAACTGGGCCCGCTCCGGTGCATAAATCGGACGAATCACCTTCGTCTCTCAATTCGGGTAGACTAGCTATAATCTGTCTCATATCTGCCTAGAAGCTCCGACAATCTAAGCTCGTAAGCTCCGAAAGTGACATCCCGTCAATCTCAGCAACAGCTGGTCCCTCTGTCTGCACAGTAGATGACATCATAATCTCTGAGGTATGATGTACAACAACAGTCCTCTCTCAACTGGCAGCTCTAACAATGGCCCGATCATCCGGTGCAAAACCAAGCACTCGCCTCCACTTGAGGTCACAGTCATCAATACTAACTCGAGACGTTCCCATGTCACCAGAAAACACAATGGTCGGCCCTCGTACCAGACGAGCTCGCCCTGACCGTAACCCTAGCAGCAGCCCAAACTGCGCTCAAACATGGCGACAGGAACCTCAATCGAGTATCGAAGAGAGCATATCAATGACAAGAAAGGAAACAACAGATCCAGAGTGGATACATGATCATAAGAAGGAACAGCATCAATGAAGGTATGATCATGGACTAATAGAATCGGGGATCTCAAATGGATGTATAATCATGGATATAAAGAGAATCACTGATCTCGAAAATATGTACATCCTAAGGTTCCTTAAACGGAGTGGCGTGTCGTAAGTATGCCGCGGAACATACCAACGGTACGTCACTCTACTTTAGTCATCTATTCCATCAACCAAGGGTCATCCTATACGACGAAAGTTCGGGTCTAATACCCCCTCGACTAAGTCTAAGTTTGACTATGTGGAGCCTAGGGCGTTTATATATATACGGAACTTAGTGCCGGTCACGTTCCGTACCTTCGGGTCGTGACAAAACTTGTAACGAATTACAAGATTACCCCTCATCCGTATATACATACCTGCATCCGTATTCTGACTGAATACAAATACAACGAGACGAAAATAATCCAACAATATAATACTAGGATCCGGCTTAAACCAAAGCCCACTAGTATTATCCGTCCGATCATGATCCGTGCACAAGTGCACGTATATGATCGAACCCTGCCATAAAACCATACGGCCTCTACCACATTTCGCCCGAACCAGGGAAACCCATTGTTTGGGACTCTAAACACTCGTCAATACGCTGGAAGTGGGTTTAACCATAAGCACGTCAGTGGCACTAGCTGTACGGAACGACTACCTAGGTATTGAGCAAAAGGGTGGCCGACGAGCAAACTCATCCTGAAACTCTACCGAGCCTGACAGTGACAATATCCATACAGTCTGGTCCATTCGTCTATGAGTATCACATATCGAGTCTAGGGGGTGGATAAATTCAGACCCCTAATAACGCGACATTTAGTGTCAGTATGAAGCCCATCGCCACCAGAGAAATTACTGATCCGAATCAGTAATTTTTGACTACCTTGGCCAAGGATTTCTGGTGATGGCCACCCGTGCATTTCGTGACATCAACCCCAATACCGGGAGAGACGAATCCCCCGACGATCCGCTCACTGCCTCCATGTGGCTCCGGGATGTACCCAACTAAAACCTGTTTGCACGACTCATTTGAGCCGTGGTAGGGTAGTAATCAAAGCACAGTGGGAACTCATACAAGACAAATGATGATCTCAGGTCGATAGACAAACCTGTACACATGTCATCTGGGAACTGCTATCAAACAATAGGTATATGTAACGTTTTAAAAATAAATAAATAAATAAATAAAAATCCGTAAGGCGAATTTTCTGATTTTCGGTAAAATAAACCGTATTTTTCGTAAAACTTAACCATAATTATTTTTCATCATAAATTTTAAAAGGCCTATTTTAATTATGTAATTTCTAGTAAATGCTGTTTATGTAGTGACTTATAATTTTTTAGTTTAATTAAATATTTTTCCTAAATTAATTATTTTTAATATTAACATAAGCCTTAATTATACATTAAATTAGTGTAAATTACAAATTTGAAATGGGTTAATTTTATAAAATGAGCCATGGAATATTAGAATCAAGTGTGTAATATGTAAAATCATTTATAAAATTTTTCCATGGTTCTAGATTTTTCTAGGAAAAGATTTAAATTAGAAAAGTTTATATAATTAAGGTTTTAAGTGAAAAGATGACATTTATTTGTGATGTTTCTAGACAAATCCACATACTCCACTATCTTTTTCCTCTCTCCCATGTTAGTGGCCGGCCTCCTCACCCCCATGGCAGCCCCCCCCCCCATTTTCCACGCTCATTTTCCCTTCAGAAATCATCAAAAATTCAACAAAATTCCAAAAATAAATCTCAAAATAAATATTCAATCTCTACCATTTTCCTTTGACCTATTTAGCATGGATTTTGGAGTTGGAAACCATTATTTTGGAAGCATATTTTCATGTTTGGATCTCATGTTTTGGAGGTATAATTTTTATTCCTATGATTAATTGTTGTTAAATGCTTTAATCTAGCATATTTAGATTTTCTTAATTAATTCTATTTGTAAGTTTAAAATTCAAGTTAGGGTTTCAAAAATCAAGTTAGGGTTTTTATTAATTAAGTGGGGTTATAATAAGTAGTTTAACATTTTTAGAAATGGAAAATCTAGTATTGTTGATGTATTGTAAATTGTTCTTTCAAAATTGTTTAAATTAAACAATTTTGCAAACTAGATTTTTATAAATTATATATATTAATGTGATAAAATTCTAATTAAGGATTTTATCATTATAATGTGGTGTTAATGAGGAGATTAACATGTTATTTGAGTGTGAAACATAATCTAATTACAATTTGCGAGCTTTCACTTTCAAATTTTCACAAAATTGCTATTTTTATTAAACTAGGTTTTTGAAATTCATTTAAAATGTAGGATTAAAAATCTAGTTAGGGTTTTAGCACATCCTTAAGGTTTCATGGAGTGGTTTAACACTTTAAAATATGCAAAATCAAGTTTAGTAGTGGAATTGTGAATTTTGGCTAAAAAAGTGTTAAATTTGGCTAAAATTGTAAACTAGAAATTTAATTTTAAGACAAAATGGTGTGATAAAAATATAGTAATGGTTTCTATAATCTAGTTATGTTATTTAACTAATATTATAACCATTACTTTCATTTAAACATCAAGTTTTGAAATAAAACGGTAAATTGACATTTTCAAGGTTTTGCGAAATAGGACGATTTGATCGATTTTAAGGTTTCGATAATTTAAACCATGTATTATATTATAAATAATGAGTTTTGGAACTACGAGTTGTTTGTTGGTGTTTTATCTCGATCAATCGGCGTTTGTACGCCGATATCGAGCGATATTTGGTTCTTTTGCATGAGCGGGTCATAGGTTTTAACCTATGCGCGTTTTGTGCATCGTTTTGGTTTTGTCCGTGATTCAGTTTACGATATTATATATGTTTGCGTATAGGTACCTTTCACGTGGACTTCGGACGAGGAAGAAGAGGAGGACGACATCGTCTTCGGCAGACAAGGACCGGGTGAGTAGATGTATATCTACGGGGGAAGTCCGGAGGATGGCGTTTAGCACCTCTGCAAACGTAAAATAGGAATATTACTTATTGTCATTAGGAAGTCGAACGTGACCTTAGATTCTTGGCGAGTAGGACCCTATTAAAGACTTTAGATTGGACTAAACGGATTTAGAAGGACTTTACCAGAGGTTGAATGTCTTGGAGGGGATTCGTAGGTTTCAGGTAGACACACACACGCACACACAGAAACATGACTTGGTGTATATGTGTATGTGTGTATATATATAGGAATGTGTGTAGGTATACACACACACACACACACAACATGTATATGTGATATATGGATGTTATATGATACATGGGGATGAGACAATATAACTGGGCTTGATGCCGTGATCTCTTGGCTATACAGTCGTGTTATGATGTTAGCGGATCGATGCAAATGAGAAAATGGATATGTATACATAAACGATAATAGGTGATGATGACATTGAGATATACGAGACTCTAGAATAGAACCCGGACGGTAACCTGTGACTTGATTACGATATGAGATATGTGTGACTTAGTTACGATATGATATATGTGTGACCTCATTACGATATGATATATATGTCATGATATTTCTGAGGAATAATTGACGATGTATATATACGCAGACATTGATATATGATTGATGATATTGGGATGTATACGATTACAGTACAGTACCTTTGATCATGACATTACTTGATGAAGATATTATACGAATGATGATGTACGTAGGTGATACTTGACCCGTACCCCGATATTGGGATGCCGAACGATGGATTTTACCGTACGAGGCATAGATGTGATGATTGATCCGCACTCTAGATTCGTAGAAGTCATACTACGTACGTGACGCTATTGAGCCTGGATCGCCGACTATTAGAGATGGACTCAGACCTTAGGTGGATTCTTATTTCTTATCGACTAGTTTCTTTAGTTTAGTTCCTTAGAGGGTTAGATAGATACTAGTTTAGGCTCGAGCCATATAGTTGTAGTTAGACATGTATATTACAAAAGAGTGGTTAATACTCATCCATCTTTACATTCAGATCGTAATCATCATGTTGCATGTTCATACATAAGTTTCTTTAGTCAGTATGAAACTCTGCCTGTTAGGACACCGGCACCATTACCGATGATGCGCATATTCCACGTGCACTTATTTGCCGGCTCACACACATCATCATCGGTAATTGCTATGTCACGTACACTTTAGAACATATTATCTTTTATTGGTAGAATCAGCTAAAGGATAGATCAATATAATATTGTGATTACTCTCAGGTGTTAGTCTAGACATTGCATTTATTACTTAGATATTTTATGCATTCACATTTTTACGTTATCATGCAGTATTGTGGGGCTTATGCCGATACTTATTATTTACTTACTCATGATTTTTGGATTTTGGATTTTTATGAGATTTCTGGATTTTGGGGAAAACCGCAAGAATATATATAAAAACTCCTCTCTCTCCCTCTCTTTTATAAATATAAGCTGCGGTTTTCTCGTGATGTATGTGTCGTCCACCATGAGATTTCATGTTTTCCGTTGGATTTCTAGACCCAATTCGAGGAGTGGATGAACCGTCTCGGGTACATGGTAGGCCCGGTATGGTACCCCGGGGCAAGAAGATCGAGTTGTAGACGATGAACCTGGCAGGGGAAGACTACCTACCGGTGATGTCTGGCACGGCGGATATCCGGAGGATACCGACCATTGTCGTGAGATTTAATGATATGGGCCGATCCGGACTGACGGAGCCCGAGATATTGAGACTATGAGGTATTGAGACTTGAGATTTACGTGTTTTGTGTCGATGCTTGACATGGATTTCCATGGATTTCATCGATGATGTTTCAGATTTCTGCACAAATATTACTATGATGAAAGTTAAAGACTTCTTATACAGATATATCCAGATTTCAGGGTTGGTTGTTTTACATTCATGGTGCATGTATAGTCATTCACATGACATATTACTATTTGAGGCTCTGACACGAGCACGGAGCATTTGCACTTACACGTAGTTTATTACCCTGCCATTACTAGATTTCTAGTGATATATTGGTATATTATTATGACCTAGGACAACGTCATGCATTCGATTTCATTTTGCAGATGTCTTCTACTCACGAGTTGGCAACTCACCCCCGTTGTGCCAAATTTTATTACAGGTTCGATGTACAGTTTTCCTTGCCAGCTTGCTGGCACATCATTTCATTCAGGGTGATTTGCATAGTAGGTTGGTTCATTTGTATCAGGACCGCCGTTGTACTTTTATTATTTCATTGGTATCTAGTAAGCTCCATCAACCAAACTTGTATTACTTGATAAGTTTAAAGGACCAGTTATTTATTTCGACCTTAGAGTCGCGCTTGTATTATTATGGTATCTGGTGGATTTGTTTTCTTTTGAGTTTTGAGCCTCCCCCTTTGGCGTTTTATATTATTGTGCTTGGTGTGGTTGTTTCCGCCTGTTGGCGTAGAGCTAGCTCCCTCTTGGGGATGCTTTTTTTATTGTTTGTATATATATTATTCTTGTTTGTACCTTTTTGGGGCCAGTTTTTACAAAGGAGACTCTGCCGAAATTTTTGAGAAAATTGGATGTTGCTTTTAAACTTGTGTTTTCTACATGTTTTCGTTTTCTTCTTCATTTATATGGTTTAGATTTCTATGCTTCGGCTTACTTAGATTACGTTGAGCCTCTAGACGCTTCGTAATTTAAGTGCTGGTCACGTTCCATACTTTCGGGTCGTGACAAAGTTGGTATCAGAGCGCTAACTTTAATCTTTGTATAAATCTAGGGTGACCCTTTGTTGATGGAGTAGGTGACTTAGGTAGAGTTACGTACCGTGGGTATGATCTGCAGCATACTTACGATACGCTACTCTGCTTAAGAAGCCTTAGGATGTACATTTCTTTGCACCGTATTCTATTCGTTCTTTTGATCTATCTTCGTCGATATCGGATGGTGGTTTCTGTTACCACGGTCGCACGGGCAGAGGGAGCTGCGGCTCGAATGTGATGAGAATTAGGGTATCGTTTATTCTTGAGGATTGAAGCATTGTTTAGCGCATAGACGATGGGTTTTCACATGCCGTCCAGACGAAGTTAAAAAGGTTTGATCGATTTTCAAAAACCCATTTTCCCAAGTTTAAGGTATTCGGAAGAACATGCAGGTATTTCTATGGACCCTCCAGAAGAATGAAACCCTAACTCGACATAATGACCATGAGAACGCCTTTGAACCTTAGGGTTTACGGCAGTTCCGCGGTGCCATTAGTGAGGCTTGTGTTTTCCCTTCTACGGCAGGTCCACAGATGCTGGGGTATGTACTGGATATTTTTAAACTATACTTGAATGTTGAGCTCTCGGGGAATTATGGTAATTTGATGAATCGATCAAAAAGTTGAACGTAGTCCGGATATCAAGTGAAGGGATAGATTACGCGGGAGGCTCTCGATATGAGCATAGCCGTTTGTAGCGCAGTCAGCACAGCGATGAGGAGATGAGTCCGAATCAGTCGACATTAGAAAAGACGCACATTGACGATATTGTTTACGAATGTGATTTGGTGATTTGAATTTCAAATTTCCGTTGTTTGGATTTTGGTATTTTGAGTATTTTGTTCTACGATTGGTATTTCCTATGTGTACATTCATTACACTTTATTCGTGTTTCATATATCAGTTGTATTGATGTTGTTTTGTACATACCCAGTGCACTCGATTTGGTTTTATACACTTTGAGATATTGATTTGATTTCGTGAATATGGGTTGTACATGATTTTGATGTATGCTTCGACATAATTTTCATGCAATTTTCGTACCGTGATTTCGATTTTTATATTTGGTGTATGTTTTTCGTACACCATATGCACTTGATTGAGATTCTTGCGCACACTTGGCGCACTTGATGCGATTTTGTGCACACCAGATGCACTAAATTGGGGTTTTGTGCAGATTAGATGCACCTGATATTAATGTCGTGCACGCCCGTTGCACTTGACAGATGTTTTTGGTGCACACTTGTTGCACTCAGTTTTGTTTCTGTGCGTATTCGTGGCATCTGTAATTGGTTTCGATTTCAGTGCACACCGGACGCACATGATATTTTTATGATGTGATTGGGAATGATTTCATTATGAGCAGTATGTTTTTTTAATCATTGCTATTTCATTTAATAACCTGGCGGGACGTGTATGTTAAATAAAAGATATATAGGTATATAGCTATTTTTTTAATATAAACGTCCGCTACTTATGCCGTGACACGTGCATCTCACGGCGATTTTAAAAAGGGGTTTTTGCATGCTTCTTTATTCAGATGTTCGGACGATTTTACTACGATGCGCACTATATATAAGTTATAGTTTTGATTTATATTATGTTGGTTTTCGTATTGGGCTTTGATATTCTATTTTCACCATAACTCCGATGATTGCGTTATGCTTGACGAGGTTGATTTTAGTTATGTATTGATGATTTCGGAGCCCCGACGATTTGAGTGTTTCGGCTGAATGTTTTAGTAATCGGGGGGAGTTTAATTTAAATTCGGGGACCGAATTTCTTAAAGGAGGGAAGATTGTATCGTTTTAAAAATAAATAAATAAACAATTAAATAAATAAAAATCCTTTAGGCGAATTTTCTGATTTTCGGTAAAATAAACAGTATTTTTCGTAAAACTTAACCATAATTATTTTTCATCATAAATTTAAAAAGACCTATTTTAGTTATGTAATTACTAGTAAATGGTGTTTATTTAGTGACTTATAAATTTTTAGTTTAATTAAATATTTTTCCTAAATTAATTATTTTTAATATTAACATAAGCTTTAATTATACATTAAATTAGTGTAAATTACAAATTTGAAATGGGTTAATTTTATAAAATGAGACATGGAATATTATAATCAAGTGTGTAATATGAAAAATCATTTCTCAAATTTTTCCATGGTTCTAGACTTTTCTAGGAAAAGTTTTAAATTAGAAAAGTTTATATAATTAAGGTTTTAAGTAAAAAGATGACATTTATTTGTGATGTTTCTAGACAAATCCCCACACTCCTGTCTCTTTTTCCTCGCTCCCAAGTTAGTGGCCGGCCTCCTCACCCCCATGGCAGCCCCCCATTTTCCAAGCCCATTTTCCCTTCAGAAATCATCCAAAATTCAACAAAATTCCAAAAATAAACCTCAAAATCAATATTCAATCTCTACCATTTTCCTTTGACCTATTTAGCATGGATTTTGGAGTTGGAAACCATTATTTTGGAGGCATATTTTCATGTTTGGATCTCATGTTTTGGAGGTATAATTTTTATTCCTATGATTAATTGTTGTTAAATGCTTTAATCTAGCATATTTAGATTTTCTTAATTAATTCTATTTGCAAGTTTAAAATTCAAGTTAGGGTTTCTAAAATCAAGTTAGGGTTTTTATTAATTAAGTGGGGTTATAATAAGTAGTTTAACATTTTTAGAAATGGAAAATCTAGTATGGTTGATGTATTGTAAATTGTTCTTTCAAAATTGTTTAAATTAAACAATTTTGCAAACTAGATTTTTATAAATTATATATATTAATGTGATAAAATTCTAATTAAGGTTTTTATCATTAGAATGTGGTGTTAATGAGTAGATTAACATGTTATTTGAGTGTGAAACATAATCTAATTACAATTTGCTAGCTTTCACCAAATTTTCACAAAATTGCAATTTTTATTAAACTAGTTTTTTGAAATTCATTTAAAATGTAGGATTAAAAATCTAGTTAGGGTTTTAGCACATCCTTAAGGTTTCATGGAGTGTTTTAACACTTTAAAATATGCAAAATCAAGTTTAGTAGTGGAATTGTGAATTTTGGCTTAAAAAGTGTTAAATTTGGCTAAAATTGCAAACTAGAAATTTCAATTTAAGACAAAATGGTGTGATAAAAATATAGTAATGGTTTCTATAATCTAGTTATGTTATTTAATGAATATTATGCCCATTAGTTTCATTTAAACATTAAGTTTTGAAGTAAAATGGTAAATTGACATTTTCAAGGTTTTACGAAATAGGACGATTTGATCAATTTTAAGGTTTCGATGATTTAAACCATGTATTATATTATAAATAATGTGTTTTGGAAGTACGAGTTGTTTGTTGGTGTTTTATCTCGATCAATCGGCGTTTGTACGCCGATATCGAGCGATATTTGGTTCTTTTGCATGAGCGGGTCATAGGTTTTAACATATGCGCGTTTCGTGCGTCGTTTTGGTTTTGTTCGTGATTCAGTTTATGATATTATATATGTTTGCGTATAGGTACCCCTCACGTGGACTTCGGACGAGGAAGAAGAGGATGGCGACATCGTCTTCGGCAGACAAGGACCAGGTGAGTAGATGTATATCTATGGGGGAAGTCGGGTGGATGGCGTTTAGCACCCCTGCAAACGTAGAATAGGAATATTACTTATTGTCATTAAGAAGTCGGACGTGACCTTAGATACTTGGCGCGTAGGACCCTATTAAAGAATTTAGATTGGACTAGACGGATTTAGAAGGACTTTACCAGAGGATGAATGTCTTGGAGGGGATTCGTAGGATTCAGGTAGACACACACACACGCACACACAGAAACTTGACTTGGTGTATATGTGTATGTGTATATATATATTGGAATGTGTGTAGGTGTATTCACACACACACACAACATATATATGTCATATAAGGATGTTATATGATACATGGGGATGAGACAATATAACTGGGCTTGATGCCGTGATCTCTTGGCTATACAGTCGTGTTATGATGTTAGCGTATCATTGGAAATGAGAAAATGGATATACATACATAAACGATAATAGGTGATGATGACATTGTGATATACGTGACTCTAGAATAGAACCCGGACTGTAACCTGTGACTTGATTACGATATGAGATATGTGTGACTTGGTTACGATATGATATATGTGTGACTTGATTACGATATGATATATGTGTGACCTGATTACGATATAATATATATGTCATGATATTTCTGAGGAACAATTGACGATGTATATGTACGTAGACAATGATATGTGATTGATGATATTGGGATGTATGCGATTACAGTACAGTACCTTTGATCACGACTTTATTTGATGATGATATTATACGAATGATGATGTACGTAGGTGATACTTGACCCGTACCCCGATATTGGGATGCCGAACGATGGATTTTACCGTACGAGGCAGAGATGTGATGATTCATCCGCACTCTTGATTCGTAGAATTCGTACTACGTATGTGACGATATTGAGGCTGGATCGCCGACTATTAGAGATATGGACTCAGACCTTAGCTGGATTCTTATTTCTTATCGACTATTTTCTTTAGTTTAGTTCCTTAGGGGTTAGATAGATACTAGTTTAGGCTCGAGCCATATAGTTGTAGTTAGACATGTATATTACAAATGAGTGGTTAATAAACATCCATCTTTACATTCAGATCGTAATCATCATGTTGCATGTTCATACATATGTTTCTTTAGTTAGTATGAAACTCTGCCTGTTAGGACACCGGCACCATTGCCGATGATGCGCATATTCCACGTACACTTATTTTCCGGCTCACACACATCATCATCGGTAATTGCTATGTCACGTACATTTTAGAACATATTATCTTTTATTGGTAGAATCAGCTAAAGGCTAGATCAATATAATATTGTGATTACTCTCAGGTGTTAGTCTAGACATTGCATTTATTACATAGACATTTCATGCATTCACATTTTTACGTTATCATGTAGTATTGTGGGGCTTATACCGATATTTATTATTTACTTACTCATGATTTGGGGATTTTGGATTTTTATGAGATTTCTGGATTTTGGGGAAAACCGCAAGAATATATAAAAAAACTTCCCTTTCTCCCTCTCCTTTTTAAATATAAGTTGCGGTTTTCTCGTGATGTATGTGTCGTCTACCATGAGATTTCATGTTTTCTGTTGGATTTCGAGACCCGATTCGAGGAGTGGATGAACCGTCTCGGGTATATGGTGGGCCCGGTATGGTATCCCGGGGCAAGAAGATCGAGTTGTAGACGATGAGCTTGGCAGGGGTAGACTACCTACCGGTGATGTCTTGCGCGGCGGATATCCGTAGGATACCGACTGTTGTCGTGAGATTTGATAATATTGGCCGATCCGGACTGACGGAGCCCGAGATATTGAGACTATGAGGTATTGAGACTTGAGATTTACATGTTTTTGGTCGATGCTTGACACAGATTTCCATGGATTTCATCGATGATGTTTCAGATTTGTACACAAATTTTTCTATGATGAAAGTTAAAGACTTCTTATACAGATATATCCAGATTTCAGGGTTGATTGTTTTACATTCATGGTGCATGCATAGTCATTCACATGACATATTGCTATTTGAGGCACTGACACGAGCACGGAGCATTTGCACTTACACGTAGTTTATTACCCTGCCATTACTAGATTTCTAGTGATATATTGGTATATTATTATGACCTAGGACAACGTCGTGCATTCGATTTCATTTCGCAGATGTCTTCTACTCACGAGTTGGCAACTCACCCCCGTTGTGCCAAATTTTATTACAGGTTCGATGTACAGTTTTCCTTGCCAGCTTGCTGGCACATCATTTCATTCAGGGTGATTTGCATAGTAGTTTGGTTCATTTGTATCAGGACCGCCGTTGTACTTTTATTATTTCATTGGTATCTAGTAAGCTCTATCAACCAAACTTGTATTACTTGATAAGTTTAAAGGACCAGTTATTTATTTCGACCTTAGAGTCGCGCTTGTATTATTATGGTATCTGTCGGATTTGTTTTCTTTTGAGTTTTGAGCCTCCCCCTTTGGCGTTTTATATTATTGTGCTTGGTGTGGTTGTTTCCGCCTGTTGGCGTAGAGCTAGCTCCCTCTTGGGGATGCTTTTTTTATTGTTTGTATATATATTATTCTTGTTTGTACCTTTTTGGGGCCAGTTTTTACAAAGGAGACTCTGCCAAAATTTTTGAGAAAATTGGATGTTGCTTTTAAACTTGTGTTTTCTACATGTTTTCGTTTTCTTCTTCATTTATATGGTTTAGATTTCTATGCTTCGGCTTACTTAGATTATGTTGCGCCTCTAGACGCTTCGTAATTTAAGTGCTGGTCACGTTCCATACTTTCGGGTCGTGACAAAGTTGGTATCAGAGCGCTAACTTTAATCTTTGTATAAGTCTTGGGTGACCCTTGGTTGATGGAGTATGTGACTTAGGTAGAGTTACGTACCGTGGGTATGATCTGCAGCATACTTACAATACGCTACTTTGCTTAAGAAGCCTTAGGATGTACATTTCTTTGCACCGTATTCTATTTGTTCTTTTGATCTATCTTCGTCGATATCGGATGGTGGTTTCTGTTACCACGGTCGCACGGGCAGAGGGAGCTGCGGCTCGAATGTGATGACAATTAGGGTATCGTTTATTCTTAAGGATTGAAGCATTGTTTAGCGTGCAGACGATGGGTTTTCACATGCCGTCCAGACGAAGTTAAAAAGGTTCGATCAATTGTCAAAAACCCATTTTCCCAAGTTTAAGGTATTCGGAAGAACATGCAGGTATTTCTATGGTCCCTCTAGAAGAATCAAACCCTAACTCGACATAATGACCATGAGAACGCCTTTGAACCTTAGGGTTTACGGCAGTTCCGCGGTGCCATTAGTGAGGCTTTGGTTTGCCCTTCTACGGCAGGTCCACAGATGCTGGGGTATGTACTGGATATTTTTAAACTATACTTGAATGTTGAGCTCTCGGGGAATTATGGTAATTTGATGAATCGATAAAAAAGTTGAACGTAGTCCGGATATCAAGTGAAGGGATAGATTACGCGGGAGGCTCTCGATATGAGCATAGCCGTTTGTAGCGCAGTCAGCACAGCGATGAGGAGATGAGTCCGAATCAGTCGACATTAGAAAAGACGCACATTGACGATATTGTTTACGAATGTGATTTGGTGATTTGAATTTCAAATTTCCGTTGTTTGGATTTTGGTATTTTGAGGATTTTGTTCTACGATTGGTATTTCCTATGTGTACATTCATTACACTTTATTCGTGTTTCATATATCAGTTGTATTGATGTTGTTTTGTACATACCCAGTGCACTCGATTTGGTTTTATACACTTTGAGATATTGATTTGATTTCGTGCATATGGGTTGTACATGATTTTGACGTATGCTTCGACATAATTTTCATGCATTTTTCGTACCGTGATTTCGATTTTGATATTTGGTTTATGTTTTTCGTACACCATATGCACTTGATTGAGATTCTTGCACACACTTGGCGCACTTGATGCGATTTTGTGCACACCAGATGCACTAAATTGGGGTTTTGTGCAGATTAGATGCACCTGATATTAATGTCGTGCACGCCCGTTGCACTTGACAGATGTTTTTGGTGCACACTTGTTGCACTCAGTTTTGTTTCTGTGCGTATTCGTGGCATCTGTAATTGGTTTCGATTTCAGTACACACCGGACGCACATGATATTTTTATGATGTGATTGGGAATGATTTCATTATGAGCAGTATGTTTTTTTAATCATTGCTATTTCATTTAATAACCTGGCGGGACGTGTATGTTAAATAAAAGATATATAGGTATATAGCTATTTTTTTAATATAAACGTCCGCTACTTATGCCGTGACACGTGCATCGCACGGCGATTTTAAAAGGGGGTTTTTGCATGCTTCTTTATTCAGATGTTCGGACGATTTTACTACTATGCGCACTATATATAAGTTATAGTTTTGATTTATATTATGTTGGTTTTCGTATTGGGCTTTGATATTTTATTTTCACCATAACTCCGATGATTGCGTTATGCTTGACGAGGTTGATTTTAGTTATGTATTGATGATTTCGGAGCCCCGACGATTTGAGTGTTTCGGCTGAAAGTTTTAGTAATCGGGGGGAGTTTAATTTAAATTCGGGGACCGAATTTCTTAAAGGAGGGAAGATTGTAACGTTTTAAAAATAAATAAATAAACAATTAAATAAATAAAAATCCTTTAGGCGAATTTTCTGATTTTCGGTAAAATAAACAGTATTTTTCGTAAAACTTAACCATAATTATTTTTCATCATAAATTTAAAAAGATCTATTTTAGTTATGTAATTACTAGTAAATGGTGTTTATTTAGTGACTTATAAATTTTTAGTTTAATTAAATATTTTTCCTAAATTAATTATTTTTAATATTAACATAAGCTTTAATTATACATTAAATTAGTGTAAATTACAAATTTGAAATGGGTTAATTTTATAAAATGAGACATGGAATATTATAATCAAGTGTGTAATATGAAAAATCATTTCTCAAATTTTTCCATGGTTCTAGACTTTTCTAGGAAAAGTTTTAAATTAGAAAAGTTTATATAATTAAGGTTTTAAGTAAAAAGATGACATTTATTTTTGATGTTTCTAGACAAATCCCCACACTCCTGTCTCTTTTTCCTCTCTCCCAAGTTAGTGGCCGGCCTCCTCACCCCCATGGCAGCCCCCCATTTTCCAAGCCCATTTTCCCTTCAGAAATCATCCAAAATTCAACAAAATTCCAAAAATAAACCTCAAAATCAATATTCAATCTCTACCATTTTCCTTTGACCTATTTAGCATGGATTTTGGAGTTGGAAACCATTATTTTGGAGGCATATTTTCATGTTTGGATCTCATGTTTTGGAGGTATAATTTTTATTCCTGTGATTAATTGTTGTTAAATGCTTTAATCTAGCATATTTAGATTTTCTTAATTAATTCTATTTGCAAGTTTAAAATTCAAGTTAGGGTTTTTATTAATTAAGTGGGGTTATAATAAGTAGTTTAACATTTTTAGAAATGGAAAATCTAGTATGGTTGATGTATTGTAAATTGTTCTTTCAAAATTGTTTAAATTAAACAATTTTGCAAACTAGATTTTTATAAATTATATATATTAATGTGATAAAATTCTAATTAAGGTTTTTATCATTAGAATGTGGTGTTAATGAGTAGATTAACATGTTATTTGAGTGTGAAACATAATCTAATTACAATTTGCTAGCTTTCACCAAATTTTCACAAAATTGCAATTTTTATTAAACTAGTTTTTTGAAATTCATTTAAAATGTAGGATTAAAAATCTAGTTAGGGTTTTAGCACATCCTTAAGGTTTCATGGAGTGGTTTAACACTTTAAAATATGCAAAATCAAGTTTAGTAGTGGAATTGTGAATTTTGGCTTAAAAAGTGTTAAATTTGGCTAAAATTGCAAACTAGAAATTTCAAATTAAGACAAAATGGTGTGATAAAAATATTGTAATGGTTTCTATAATCTAGTTATGTTATTTAATGAATATTATGCCCATTAGTTTCATTTAAACATTAAGTTTTGAAGTAAAATGGTAAATTGACATTTTCAAGGTTTTGCGAAATAGGACGATTTGATCAATTTTAAGGTTTCGATGATTTAAACCATGTATTATATTATAAATAATGCGTTTTGGAAGTACGAGTTGTTTGTTGGTGTTTTATCTCGATCAATCGGCGTTTGTACACCGATATCGAGCGATATTTGGTTCTTTTGCATGAGCGGGTCATAGGTTTTAACCTATGCGCGTTTCGTGCGTCGTTTTGTTTTTGTTCATGATTCAGTTTATGATATTATATATGTTTGCGTATAGGTACCCCTCACGTGGACTTCGGACGAGGAAGAAGAGGATGGCGACATCATCTTCGGCAGACAAGGACCAGGTGAGTAGATGTATATCTACGGGGGAAGTCGGGTGGATGGCGTTTAGCACCCCTGCAAACGTAGAATAGGAATATTACTTATTGTCATTAGGAAGTCGGACGTGACCTTAGATACTTGGCGAGTAGGACCCTATTAAAGAATTTAGATTGGACTAGACGGATTTAGAAGGACTTTACCAGAGGATGAATGTCTTGGAGGGGATTCGTAGGAATCAGGTAGACACACACACACGCACACACAGAAACTTGACTTGGTGTATATGTGTATGTGTATATATATAGGAATGTGTGTAGGTGTATACACACACACACAAACAACATGTATATGTCATATAAGGATGTTATAAGATACATGGGGATGAGACAATATAACTGGGCTTGATGCCGTGATCTCTTGGCTATACAGTCGTGTTATGATGTTAGCGTATCATTGGAAATGAGAAAATGGATATACATACATAAACGATAATAGGTGATGATGACATTGTGATATACGTGACTCTAGAATAGAACCCGGACTGTAACCTGTGACTTGATTACGATATGAGATATGTGTGACTTGGTTACAATATGATATATGTGTGACTTGATTACGATATGATATATATGTGACCTGATTACGATATAATATATATGTCATGATATTTCTGAGGAACAATTGACGATGTATATGTACGTAGACAATGATATGTGATTGATGATATTGGGATGTATGCGATTACAGTACAGTACCTTTGATCATGACTTTATTTGATGATGATATTATACGAATGATGATGTACGTAAGTGATACTTGACCCGTACCCCGATATTGGGATGCCGAACGATGGATTTTACCGTACGAGGTATAGATGTGATGATTGATCCGCACTCTTGATTCGTAGAATTCGTACTACGTATGTGACGATATTGAGGCTGGATCGCCGACTATTAGAGATATGGACTCAGACCTTAGCTGGATTCTTATTTCTTATCGACTATTTTCTTTAGTTTAGTTCCTTAGGGGTTAGATAGATACTAGTTTAGGCTCGAGCCATATAGTTGTAGTTAGACATGTATATTACAAATGAGTGGTTAATAAACATCCATCTTTACATTCAGATCGTAATCATCATGTTGCATGTTCATACATATGTTTCTTTAGTCAGTATGAAACTCTGCCTGTTAGGACACCGGCACCATTGCCGATGATGCGCATATTCCACGTACACTTATTTTCCGGCTCACACACATCATCATCGGTAATTGCTATGTCACGTACATTTTAGAACATATTATCTTTTTTTGGTAGAATCAGTTAAAGGCTAGATCAATATAATATTGTGATTACTCTCAGGTGTTAGTCTAGACATTGCATTTATTACATAGACATTTCATGCATTCACATTTTTACGTTATCATGTAGTATTGTGGGGCTTATGCCGATACTTATTATTTACTTACTAATGATTTGGGGATTTTGGATTTTTATGAGATTTCTGGATTTTGGGGAAAACCGCAAGAATATATAAAAAAAACTTCCCTTTCTCCCTCTCCTTTTTAAATATAAGTTGCGGTTTTCTCGTGATGTATGTGTCGTCTACCATGAGATTTCATGTTTTCTGTTGGATTTCGAGACCCGATTCGAGGAGTGGATGAACCGTCTCGGGTATATGGTGGGCCCGGTATGGTATCCCGGGGCAAGAAGATCGAGTTGTAGACGATGAGCCTGGCAGGGGTAGACTACCTACCGGTGATGTCTTGCGCGGCGGATATCCGGAGGATACCGACTGTTGTCGTGAGATTTGATGATATTGGCCGATCCGGACTGACGGAGCCCGAGATATTGAGACTATGAGGTATTGAGACTTGAGATTTACATGTTTTTGGTCGATGCTTGACACAGATTTCCATGGATTTCATCGATGATGTTTCAGATTTGTACACAAATTTTTCTATGATGAAAGTTAAAGACTTCTTATACAGATATATCCAGATTTCAGGGTTGATTGTTTTACATTCATGGTGCATGCATACTCATTCACATGACATATTGCTATTTGAGGCACTGACACGAACACGGAGCATTTGTACTTACGCGTAGTTTATTACCCTGCCATTACTAGATTACTAGTGATATATTGGTATATTATTATAACCTAGGACAACGTCGTGCATTCGATTTATTTTCGCAGATGTCTTCTAGTCACGAGTTGGCAACTCACCACCATTGTGCCAAATTTTATTAGAGGTTCGATGTACAGTTTTCCTTAGCAGCTTGCTGGCACATCATTTCATTCAGGGTGATTTGCATAGTAGGTTGGTTCACTTGTATCAGGACCGTCGTTGTACTTTTATTATTTCATTGGTATCTAGTAAGCTCCATCAACCAAACTTGTATTACTTGATAAGTTTAAAGGACCAGTTATTTATTTCGACCTTAGAGTCGCGTTTGTATTATTATGGTATCTAGTGGATTTTTTTTCTTTTGAGTTTTGAGCCTCGCCCTTTGGCGTTGTATATTATTGTACTTGGTGTGGTTGTTTCCGCCTGTTGGCGTAGAGCTAGCTTCCGCTTGGGGATGCCTTTTTATTGTTTGTATATATATTATTCTTGTTTGTACCAGTTTGGGGCCAGTTCTTACAAAGGAGACTCTGCCGAAATTTTTGAGAAAATAGGATGTTGCTTTTAAACTTGTTTTTCTACATGTTTTCCTTTACTTCTTCTTTTATATGGTTTAGATTTCTGGGCTTCGGCTTACTTAGATTACGTTGCGCCTCTAGACGCTTCGTAATTTAAGTGCCGGTCACGTTCCATACTTTTGGGTATTCCTAGTAATGCCACTTCCACTATCCATATTCATGACGGTAACCATATTCTTCCTTGCCCTCGCTCCAATCCTTTTATATGTCTGTACTTATTTCCTTCTGAACACTACTACACTTAGGCTAATTGGTTTTCTTCCTTCCCTACCCTTCGACACCAGCCTAAGGTTTGGAAGAAGACTATCCAATAAGCGTAATAGGTGTACTCTCCTAATACCAAGAGCCCGGGCAACGTGAGAGAAGGTAAAGAGAAAAGACAACTGAATAATCCTATTCTATTTCTCCAGAAGCAGAATCCATCCTCGAACTGGAACAAGTCCCTTCGAGTTCGTATGTAACTATACGATGGCATATCCAAGCAATATGGATCTTCGTAGTGATACGAAGTGTTTTGGAGAAATGCAAAAAAGAAGTAGGAGTGGAAGGGACACACGCGGTTTTGTCGTGAATGATAGCAGTCGCAATTTCCTTTGCCCTTACTCTAATCCCTTTATATGTCTTTACTTATTACTTCTGTACACCACACTCAGGCTAATTAGTTTCTTCCGTCCCCACTTTTCGGCACCTGCCGATGGTTTGGAAGAAGACTATCCAATAAGCATAATAGGTGTACTCTTCTAACACTAGGAGCTCTAGCAACCTGAGAGAAGGTAAAGAGAAAAGACAACCGAATAATCCTATTCAATTTTTCCAGAACAAAAATCCATCCTCGAACCGGAACAAATTCTTTCGAGTTCATATGAAACTATACGATGGAATATCCAAGCAATATGGATCTTCGTAGTCATACAAAGTGTTCCAGAGAAATGCAAAGGGGATATAGGATTGGCATTGATATATGTGATTCCGTGATAATCCAAAAGCCAAAGTGTTTTAAGAAGGTTCGGTTAACTTGGTTCATGATTTTTAGTTTCGGGTAAGGCCATGGTTGCTGCCAAAAAAGAGAAAGAGAAAAGAAACACTCAGCATGCACTCTAACCAAGATTAGATTAGTTAATCACTTTATCTAATTACGTTGGCTCCAACTGTTTCCTCGAATTCTCCTTAAAACCCAAAAAGGGGAATTAGTCGGGATCATCTAAAATCACCCGAGGAGTAACACCTATTCATCGGTGGGAATCGGGATCCAACTATCATCGCATGATAACTCGATGGAAGCCGCTCAAGTCACCACACTCTAAAAGGAATGCGGATGCCATGCAAATTTCCTGTAAGTTTGCAACTCCCGATGTGGTTTTTACCCCTAACGACCTATAATTTTGATGCTTGCCAACAAGTTATAGACTACTAGTCAAGTTCAACCCGTCATTGTCCTGGATTAACTCGAACCCACCAGCGGGTAATTTTGATGCTTGCCAACAAAGCTGTACGACTGTCTCGATCAACCGCATATCCATGCAACAGATAAATATCACACAGCTACCATACACTTTGTCTTGACGCTTGCCAACAAATACAGAACGAATACTATGTGGTACCCATCTGAAATGATGGAGGTCTACGGCTGGTTTTTGGCGAAAAACATTTAACGTAATGAACTTGATATTGTTTAAGGAACCGAGTGGTTTTATAAATATATAGTGGCGCAAATTTTTGCTAAAGAGGTCACTCCCTGTTAAGGGATCACGGCTCTTTCCTCATCGAATGAGGTGCAGGATATTCCTGTAAGTCCATGTCACGCACCCCACGAGCTTGCAGGGAGGCGGAATATATGAAAAACAATTATCAAAGCTTCGTAACACGGACTTGAGCACACAGATCGTGTCTAAACCATTACTAGCAAACTACGAAAGGTTTAACTACTCGGATTCGAAGTTATACCTCACGTTACGTGTCCTTCGGGTCTTCATCGATGTTCTCCACTCCTCGTAGGCTCTATGGAACGTCGGCACCTCAACGGCCTCCTCGAGTCAAAGACGATCCACCCGAGAGCCACTATTCCAAGCTTGATCTCTAACTTGAGGTAACTAGGTTACTGAAAGTGCTAATCTAAGCAACCTAGAGGATATAGAGTAGGATTATGGATTAATAAGTTTTGCTAACCCTTGATCTCAACACATGAGAGGGTAGGGTTAGGGTTTGAAGAGAGAGAGCTTGAGGAGAGAGAAGGTGAGAGTGAGAATCCTTTTGGATAAATGATATCATTTGAATATATGAAGCATATGATTTTATTAAAATGAATAACAAATAAATATGTGTCATCATGCTTCATTAATTCATAGAGTGATTCATCCCATGAGTCAATTAAAACATTAATGCAACATTAACTCCATGGATGATTCACTCTCATGACTTCATTAATCCAATAAATGCAAATGCCACCTTAGCCTCCAAGTCATCATCCTTCTAGAAGCTTCCCAAAAAATTACGAGAACGCCCCTCCTAACCGTGAAAACACAGAAAAACTTTAGACTGTATAAATCCAATAATCCGATACTAGAATCTGGCTTAAACAAAAGCCGACTAGTAAAAACTGTCCGAACATCGTACGTGCGTAAAAACACGTATGCGTCCGAACCCTGTCGTAAAACCATACGACCTCTATATCATTTCGCCCGAAGCAGGGAAACTCTCTGTGTGGGACACTAAAGACTCGACACTACACTGGCAGTGGGTTTAACCACAGACCGCAAGTGGCACTAGCTGTACGTAACGGTCCCCAGGTAGATGTCGATAAGAAGGACGATGAGGAACCCATCCGAACTCCTACTGAGCCTGATGTGAAAATCTCCCTACAGTCCGGTCTGTTCGTCTGGGACAATCGCATATCGGGCCTAGGGGGCGGTAAACGTCAGACCCCTAATAGCAGTATAAGTCGTGTCGGAGTGCAGCCCATTACACCTTGAGAAACTACTGGAAGCTACCAGTAAATCTCGCTTGCCCTGGCCAAGGACTTTGCGTAATGGTTCTCCATACACAGCGCGATATCAACCCCCAATACCGGGAGAGACGAATCATGTCTAACCGCCACTGCCTCCAAGTGCTTCGGGATTGCACCCAACTACTACATGTTTGCATGACTCCTTTGAGCCGTGGTAGGGTAGTAATCTAAGTACAGTGGGAACACACCCGAGGCGAAGTAGCAGTATCAAGTCGATGAACTAAGCTGTACTCATGTCACCTGGGAACTGCTATCTGACGATGGGTATAAATCCAACCTGCAGTTCCCGGCGAGTCTTGTCCGGTGTACCCGTAACCTAACGAGCACATGCATACTATCTCCAATACGACGTACTGATGGCTGTGGGACAGACCATCTCCCTATGCTGGGATGAGAAGCGTATACACCAGTCTACTCCGGAGTAACGATGCCCTACCTCGATAATCCTACGACTAGGGACCTGTATAGGATGTTGCTTATAGACTACCCACCCCCACTAGTGTGACTGCCATCACAACGCTGCTAATCAAGCAAAGATCCTAAGGGCTCTACTAATATGTATAAGCGATACGTTACAAGAAACATATGCACATATTAAAGTAGACACAAGCCAAGTAGCATACTACCTTTTTTAGCAAGACTGTCAATATAACTGTAAATATCCCAAGCTTCCATTAAGTAATATACATGCTAGTATGATACAGTACTGGCCTCTAGGGCATAAACACTAACAATTCCTAACTGAATACCACGATGGAAAGCAAAAGAATCGACTGTAGTGATGTTATTACACTGACGCAAACTTTTCCTCAAGAGGTCACTCCCTGTGAAGGGAGCTCGGCTCTTGCCTCGTCGAATGAGGTGTTGGATATTCATAACCGAATACCGATGTGCAAAGAAAAAGGAAATGTCTGTAATGTCAATTTTAAAAAACTTGGTTCCAACAACATCGTATAGGTTTATTTTCCTTGAATTAATCAGAATTAATGCAGTCCCATCAATTAATCCATATCATACCAGAAAAGAACGAAAATACAATGTACGTAAATGCCATCCGAATTCGCCACGGGGCTACGTCTTGCACCGTTAGGTTACTTAACTAACGACAGAGCGGGGGCTGGACTAGCGCAAGTGCAAAACATATACAACATCTACTAGTACATATTTAAACATAAATAACATTCGCCCCAAGCATGATATAAGCAACATCAAAGAAGAGCGATAAGAATCACAGAATCACGGATAATGTGGGAGCCCCGGGTTTCCTTTAAGCCGCAAGTGAAACCCGACGTTCCCCTGATCGTGTGGATAACCAGTGCAATGTAAATCTGGACCCCAACGAGAGCAGCAAGTTACTCTCCAACCCCAGAAGTGAGGCAACCCCAATCAACAAAGTGAATGGGCAACCTAGGACTTCACAGAATCCGGTAACTTGAACACCTCTCCATGGGTCATCCTGTACCCCCTAAGAGTGTGGAGAATAGCCAACCAATTCTAAAGTGAGGCCCCGTCCTTCTCAGCGCCATGAGATGCGGGCCCGTTGCCCTCTAGAATCCAGCTATTTGAGCACTCCAACGCGGGATAATCCTAGCACAGAAAAGAAAAGTGTATACAATGACGACATCGACCTCAATCCGGTCGTGCCACAATAAAAGAATATACAAACTGGCAGAGATGGCAGTCCACATGTCGAACGCTCGCCGCGCAATACCGAATATACAAATGAATCTAAACTTTACTACTACCATTGCACCATAGGCTATCCACACGACAATCCGAACAAAGCCATCACAGATATCAACATCACAGCAGTATAAGCAAGTATGTGCAACCCCGTCTAAATGACATATAGTGATCATTCGAAAATACTGCATATTTAAACCAGCAATTTCTTTTTCATTGGCACTCATCTAGAAGTGTTCGGCATTCATATAGCACATATTAGCAAAATAGTCGATAAATATCAGATTGCATGTGTTAGACTTTAAAACCGGCACTATAAGGGAAATTGACTGCATTTCTTAGCATCACATCATTCTTGCATATCGCAACTTGTGTTTCGAAGTCTGTGCAGAAAATTCCAAGAGATCGGTCAAAATTACACAACAAAGACTGCTAAAAAATACGCCAACTCAAGGATTTGGAATCTGGCAATGATCTAGAAGGAATTCAGGAAATCAACATATCAGAAAAGACATCAAATTACAGAAGCAAACATATCATGAAGTTGCAAGCCTTGAGCCAGCCACTTGGCCGCGGAACCGCGGCCGGAGCCGTCTTGCGCCGCGGTTCCGCGGCGGCCATGCCACGTCACCACCCCAATTCAGCTTCATAACTCTCATCTCAGCTCCTACACCTCAGCAATACACTGCAAATTCCAGAAAGCACCAGAACATTCTGCCAGATCATCAAGCCCTAGGGTTCCTAACTAAACACCCCAAGCTAACACAACAAGCTTCACCTAAACTCCATTAAGAACCTAGAACTTTCTCCCTAACCTCCTAGCTTAGGATAGAAGCTAAGCCCTAACTAACAACTTCTAGAAGCCTCTCCCTACAACAAACTTTTAGAGGGAAATTCAAAATTCAAAATCGTAGACCTAGGGTTTGGGAAACCTATAAAAAGACCCCAAGGCTCACTAGAAGAGGTTGTTAATTGTTGTTCAATAGTTTGTTCCTCAATTCAATTGTTGTAGTTGTTCTTCTTCAACCTAAACAACTACCACCTCAAAACCCTAACCCTAATCCAATCCGAGATCAAGAATTCAAGATCTTTTGAGTGCAAGCAAAGCAAGTCTTCAACGATCCTTTAGAAGCGAAGCCGGACTTCAACGGAGCACGAGATCCAAGCCGATCCACGACCCAAGAAGCCGAGTGACGCTAGAATCGACGATCAAAGTTCCTTCCTCTTGTAGTTCTTGAGAGCTGTAACTAGTTGTTGATATAATAAAGGTGAAGATTTTTTAAACTTGATTATATTTCAATTCGAGCATTATGATTCGTATACAATTCTTGAATGTATTCTTCGTGATGATGCTTGAATAAAACTCTGCTCGTGGAGGAATCGAAACGATCGTAGAATGATGATGTTGACGAATTTTTAAACGTTTTCTTAAGTCTTATAACAATTGTAAATTCTTGAAAATCAAATGATCAAAGATCTAGATCGATGCGAATGCGTTCTTGATTCCTTTCGCACGATCTAGAGATCAACGATCGATCATTCGATTTCCTAGAAGCTATCTAGTGAATGTGATTCATCGAAAGGATAAAGGATAGGATGAGGAACTCTAATTCTTCGCGAGATCCTTGATCCTCAATGAATCTACATCGATTTAGTATCAATTTGTTAATGGATAAGAAATCGTAATTTCGAATCTTCTTCACATCTACGATCTAATCGATTCCTACGAGTTTTACTTCAAATCTTGAAACCTAAATTGATTGGAATTCTATCGATACTTGATTCTTGATGTTTATCGTTTTCCTGATTAGAATAGTTGATTCTTGAAATTCATTGATATAAATCTTGAATCATTTTTGCTTTTCTTTTTCTATTAAATTTTTGATTCAAACAAAACAAAATACGAACGAATCGCGCAATCTCTGTGGACGATCCGCACTCACTAATGCGCTACAAACCGACACCGTTATTGATTGCGGTCAAATATTTTTGGTTGTGATTTCTTTACAATTTTCTAAATACCGACACAATTTGAAACGATCAATCAAATGGTGCCGTTGCCGGGGACCGCACGCTAATTCGTTCTATATTTGAAATTTGAATTGAAAGATTTATTCCATTATAATTTTGTGATCAAAATTCGCGCAAAAGACTAAACGATTTGTTGTGGTTTATTGCAAGGAAATCTGGAGCTTGCTGTGCAATTGGAAATTTTTTTGGAGAATTCCAGCGGACTCAGAGACTACACAGAAGCTCTCTGTGTAATTTTTGTGCAGAGAACATCACCGACGGCAGCGAAATCGCGGTCTGAGCCAGCATCTACGGCAGTTCCGTGCCTGGGTAGAGGGTTCACTGTAAACTTTTGCTCTCAAGTCCTCTACAACTTTCTTATCTCCTTCTCTGTCTGCTCCAAATAACAAATTTCTGCAGGTTTCTTTGCAAAAAATCGCAGCGCCGTGCAAAAAGCAAAATTAAATTGTTCTTGTTTTGATTTTTGTGGTTGTTTGCATAATTAATACGGACATTAAGGGGAAAATACCAAATCCAGATTAGGTGGGGAGTTCATTACCCTTCCTAAGCCCCGAAAATCGCAAAACTTGCATCCGCATTGACCCTCATTAACTAAAAGAAATCTAGAGATGACTCTAAGGACTGTCGTGCTCACTTAGGACAGAAGAAGGCCGTGGGTAATTCATTGCTTATCTGCGTTTCTTTTGTGGTGTCTAAGGCAAGTGTGTCGAAGGCTAGTGGTTACTTAATTAGGCCCACTACTTACGTAGTGGAGAACCTCCCACTTACTTGGCACTTACCTGGCCACAGGAGAGACAAAGAGGCAGTGAAGGATTTATCCTGCGACTTGTCTTTTGGTAGTTAGGAGCGGTCTATAGATTTGACCTAGGTGACCTATAGAATTAGGGTTTTGGTTGTTGCATTTTGTGATTTGCATCATATTTTCAAAAAAATCCATCCAATTTTTTCAAAAAAAGCACTGCATTCATTCATTCATTACCCCTAATTATAAGTCACGATGCCACTTATACTAACCCTTTTTAATGCAAGATAGGCTGGACACGGGATTCTAGTGCCCGTTTAGTCCGCGTACCCTTTATCGATTCCGAAGTCGGTATTTCTCCATTTACTTCTTCTTTACCCACCACCACACCCAAATTGATGGATCTGTCTCCATCGAACTTCTTTACTACTAATCTGTCGCCGTCCGTTGGTGCGCAGAATCCATCCCGCATCTCTCTCCAAGAGAGGTGCTATCCTTTGTGAGGTCCTCTTTCGACCTGCTTATCCATTCCACCAGCCAACGGGGATAATTTTGAAATTAAACCCCAATACATCAACTTTTTACCAAAATTCCACGGACTCGAGATTGAAGATGCTTACGTTTTCATCACCAAATTTGAAAACGTATGCGCAATGATGGGTACGTCACAACTTTCAGTGGATGCTATGCGTCTACGATTTCTTCCATTTACTTTATGCGATACAGCCGAGAAGTAGCTATATAACACTACCACATACTCCATTACGAATTGGGAAGAATTTGTCACGGCATTCCTTAAGAAATTTTACCCAACGCAAAAGACAACTCGAATCCGTAGCGAACTAAACCAATTCACCCAGCTTCCTACTGAATCATTTTCAAAATGCATTGAACGTTTCAAGGATCTTTTGGTTCAATGTCCTCATCACGGCATCCCGAGATGGGATCTTTTCCGAATCATATATGAGGGCATTAACCCAAACACTAAACAGAACCTTGAAAACATATGTCAAGGCACCTTTATGACCAAGGATGATGGGGAAGCTTGGAAATTTTTAGAAGAGTTCGCTGAAAAATCACTACAGTGGGAGAGTGGAACCCAACCATTGAATAGGGGTGGCGTGCACCAAATTGATGTGTCCATAGGTGTTCGAGCTGAGATGGCAGCAATGCAAAAGAAGCTCGAAGCTATGGAACACAAATTTTCAGCAGCCTCCCTAAACCCAATGTCGCTCCCCAAAACTGTATGTGGGTAATGTTCTGATCCGTCTTACTTAACGGAAGAATGTCCATTAAACTCTGCGTTTCAAGGTCACGAGCATACTAATGCCGCATTTGAAAGACGTAGAAACGATCCATATTCTTCCACGTGCAATCAGGGTTGGAGGAATCACCCGAATTTTTCTTGGAACCAACAACAATCTCAAAACACGGTTCCAAGCCAAAATAATTTCCAAAGGGCTCTTCCATCACAACAGCAACCACTTCAACTCACTCAGCACCCCTACCAGTCATAAAATTTTCAAAATCAGGTCAACACTCCTGCACAGTCTAATCCTATGCAGTTGTCCGGTTCTGACGAATTCTCTCAATTCACTCAAACCATGAAATCACTCTTGTCAAATTTCATAGAGGTTTCGGCTGAGGTTAGATCTTCCGTCAGTGAGATAAAGAAAAACTCAGCGTCCCAAGCTGAGAGTATCAGATCGATGGAAGCTGAAATCGCACGACTTAAAGCCGAAATGAGTGCGAGAGAAATAGGGAAACTTCCGTCTCAACCCCTACCGAATCCTGTGCATTACAATGTAAATGCCGTTACAATGTTCAGATCGGGAAGAGTGCTGAATAACCATGTCGGGGAAGGAATTGATGATATTGAAAATCCTATCAATAACACCCCGGCTGAGACCTTTCCTCACACACACACTTCTATTTCTGATCCCTGTTCTTCTACCCCACCACCTTCTCGCGAGCCTATTCTCCATTTCCCACTAGGCTCGACACCTCAGTACAGCTCTTCTAGTTCTCCACAGACGATCCCCACTCCTCTTTTGGGATCACGTCTACCCCCTCTTCCTTCTCCTATGATGGACCCGGCGCTTATTGCAAAAGCTCCTTACCCGAATCGGTTAAGGGGTAACAAAACGATTTCACATATGGAGAAAATTATGGAAATGTTCAAACAGGTTAACATCGACATCCCTCTCCTAGACGCTATTTAGCAAGTCCCCGCTTATGCGAAAACTCTTAAGGACTTGTGCAATAGGAAGAGGAAGACTCAAGTGCCGAAGAAGGTCTTCATGTCTAATAATATTAGCACTGCTTTTATCCCCCAGCTACCAAAGAAACGTAAGGACCCAGGATGTCCTACGATATCGATTTCTATTGGGGGTAAAAACATAAATCGTGCTCTTTTAGACCTTGGCGCAAGTGTTAACCTACTTCCATATTCTGTATATAAGCAACTAGGGATTGGAGAGTTGAAACCTGCTCACTGCACTCTCCAAATGGCAGACCGTTCAATCACCAAACCAAGGGGTGAACTCGAGGATGTGTTGATAAAGGTCGGGGAATTTGTATTCCCTGTAGACTTCATTGTACTCGATACACAACCTATAGCAAACCCCCGGGGCCAAATTCCGGTGATTCTGGGTCGACCTTTCCTTGCCACTTCCAACGCTGTTATTAACTGTAGGAACAGTTCAATGAACTTATCATTTGGAAATATGACCATTGAACTAAACATCTACAAAGTTGGAAGTCAGCCATCTGAACCCTCTGCTCATATTCTTGATGTGTGCTCTGTCCACGAGATCGCTCCCGATAGTTGCGGAGCTGAGGAACTTTGCTTTACAGATCTCGATGACACTATCACATCACTGTTTGATCTTACACACGATCTTAGTGAGGACATTTTTCCTACACTTGAGTCCGACACTCCTGACTTTTCACCACCCGAGTCTGTATCTTTCACAGGCTATAAGCTTCTTTGCGATTCCAAAAATCACTCGATGATCCCGCCTTCTATCATTTCTCCGCCCATATTAGATCTCAAAATTTTACCTCCTCATCTTAAATATGCTTATTTAGGTGAGAATGAGTCTTTACCGGTTATCATATCCGCTTCTCTAGCATCAGAGCAAGAGAATGCACTTTTATCGGTATTGTGATCTAATAGAGAGGCGTTTGGTAGGACTATGGCGGACATCAAAGGGATTAGTCCCTTGATTGTAGAACATCATATACATGTGATGGATGATGTCAGACCAACCCGAGAACCACAGAGACGGTTAAATCCCGTCATGAAGGAAGCGGTGATGAAAGAGATCGTCAAATGCCTTGATAATGGTATTATATACCCAATCTCCGATAGCCAACGGGTGATTCCTATACATGTCGTCCCTAAGAAATCCGGCATCACTATTATTCCCAATGAGGCAAATGAGTTGATTCAGACACACGCCCAAACTGGGTGGCGTGTATGTATTGATTACAGAAAACTCAATGCCGCTACAAGGAAAGATCACTTTCCTCTACCATTCATTGATCAAATGCTGGAACACTTAGAAGGACGAGAGTATTATTGTTTTATGGACGGATACTCTGGCTATAATCAGGTCCCCATCGCCAAAAAGGATCAAGATAAAACCACTTTTACTTGTCCTTTTGGTACCTTTGCTTACAGTCGCATGCCCTTTGGGTTATGCAATGCTCCAGCTACCTTTCAGCGGTGTATGATGGGGATATTCTCTGATATGGTAGAGAATTTTCTGGATATCTTTATGGACATTTCTCGATTTTTGGGGATTCTTTTTCTGATTGCCTATCGAATCTGGACGCAGTTCTTACTCGTTGCAAAGAGAAGAACTTAAACTTGAACTGGGAAAAATGTCATTTCATGGTCCAAGAGGGAATTGTGCTTGGACATGTTATTTCACAGAAAGGCATTGAGGTTGACAGAGCTAAGATAGATGTCATTCAAAACCTTCCTCATCCCAAAAGCGTCAAAGATATTCGATCCTTCCTTGGCTATGCGGGCTTTTATAGGAGATACATTAAGGACTTTAGCAAAATTGCTAGACCCTTAACTCTTCTCCTGGCCAAGGATACGACCTTCCACTTTGACTCGGACTGTGTGGCAGATTTCGACTCACTCAAACACCCCCTCACTACAGCCCCCGTTCTATCGTCTCCAAATTGGGACTATCCCTTTGAGCTGATGTGTGATGCATCCGACTTTGCAGTAGGTACAGTCTTAGGACAGCACATTGAAAAGATGCCACACGTGATCTATTACGCGAGTAAGACCTTGAATGATGCTCAAATCAATTATACAACTACCAAAAAGGAACTTTTGGCAGTTGTATTTGCATTAGAAAAATTCAAGCCTTACTTGATTGGCTCACCTATAGTTGTGTACACTGACCATTCCGCCTTAAAACATCTTCTGGCGAAGAAAGATGCAAAATGTCGGCTAATACGTTGAATCCTTCTACTACAAGAATTTGATCTTGTTATCAAAGATAAGAAAGGATGTGAAAACGTAGTAGCCGACCATCTTTCACGCATCTCTTCTTCCCCTGTGACCCTGCCGATTAATGATTCGTTTCCTGACGAACAACTCTTGAGCTTATCCAATGAACCTTGGTTCAGGGATATTGTGAACTATCTTGTCACGGGACTTATACCCAGCGATTGGTCAAAACAGGACAAATACCGTTTTCTATCCCAAGTAAAACACTTTTACTAGGATGATCCTTATCTGTTTAAGTATTGTCCTGATCAGATCATTCGCCAGTGTGTCCCGAAAGAAGAGTTCAAGAGTGTTCTTTCTTTTTGTCATGATCAGGCCTGTGGGGGTCACTTCGGTCCTAAAAAGACGGGGGAGAAGGTTTTGCAATATGGATTTTATTGGCCGACCTTATTCAAGGACGCATTTGAGCATTGCAAAACCTGCACACAATGTCAGTACACGGGTAGAATTTCCCGGAGAAATGAAATGCCTCAGCAACCCATCCTAGTGGTTGAAATTTTCGATGTTTGGGGAATTGTTTTTATGGGTCCCTTTCCCAACTCCTTTGGGAATTTGTACATACTGCTGGCGGTTGATTATGTCTCAAAGTGGGTTGAAGCCATTACATGTCGCACTAATGACAAGAAAGTTGTCATTAAGTTCTTAAAAGAGAATATCTTTTCGCGATTTGGTCACCCACGCGCTATTATTAGCGATAATGGGACACATTTCTGCAACAGGTCTTTCGAGACTCTGATGCGGAAATACGCAATCAACCACAGACTTTCTACACCCTATCATCCCCAAACGAGCGGACAGGATGAGATTTCAAATAGATAGATCAAACTAATCCTGGAGAAGACCGCTGCTAAGAATCGAAAAGATTGGTCGACCAAACCGACGGATGCTCTTTGGGCATTCCGAATTGCATTTAAAACCGACCTAGGGATGTCTCCATATAGGATAGTGTTTGGGAAGGCATGTCACTTACCCGTCGAGATTGAGCATAAAGCATTGTTGGCTATTAAGGAAATCAACTTTGACCTAAACCAAGCCTGCAACTTTCGGAAGCTGCAACTAAATGAGCTAAGAGAACTCTGCGATGAAGCTTATGATAACGCTGTAATCGTAAAGAATAGGACCAAGGTTTTTCACGATAAAAATATTTTGAGGAAAACATTTTCACCTGGTCAACAAGTCCTTCTTTATGATTCACGACTACACCTTCACGCGGGTAAGCTTCGATCTCGGTGGAAGGGACCTTTTGTTGTGCGGTCTGTATACCTGCACGGGGCAGTAGAAGTAGAAAATGTTAAAAACGGCACATTTTTCAAAATGAATGGACATAGACTAAAGCCGTATTTTTCCACTGACCCCACGGAGGAGCTCCTGTTCTTACAGGGGCCATTTTATTTGGATTAAAATTCCTCCGTCTCACCTTCATGTCATGCATATCACTGCATCATATTTTTGAATGGAGGTGAGTGAAAAGAGTAAGTTTGGGGGAGGATCTTCACTTATATATTTTGGCCCCACTAATAAATTCCTCCCAGGCTTACAGGTTTTGTAGATATAGCAGTTGGCAACAGTGAGTACACTGTTGAAAACAAGTTTGGGGGAGGTTTGTGCTTATTTTTGCATCATTTGCATATCATTTGCATAAGCACAAAACATTTCTTTTAAAACCTCTAAAAATTTAAAAATTTTCAAAATATAAAAATATTTTAATATTTAACATTTTTATACATAAATAAGATAATAAAATATTAGATAGTGAAAAATTACATCCATGAGATTAGAAAAATTTAAGAAAACCAAGAAAATTAGAAGTTTTCTTATACAAACTAGTAATAAGTAGTTATGAGCCGTTGTCCCAAGGGTTAGTAAGATGAATGAAGTCACTAATCTGGGGATAAAAATAATTCTGAAAAATAGTTTCTATTCTGGAAGCCAAACATTTTGAACGTTGATACCCTGCTATTTGCACTTAAACACGTCTTGAAGCCGGGGATAGTAGAGGATACCTTGAAATGCTCTTTTCTTAAAGCCAAAAGTATGAAAGAAATAAAAAAAATGAAGAAAATATAAAATGGTGAGAAAAATGGACACTGGTTGTGTTATGGCCAAGGCAGCAATAAAAAAATATAGCGAGGGTGCTTCTTCACCTAGTGCCCTAAGGCCAACTGGTCTGGGAGTCACTGCTAAGCCTTAGGTGGTGCAAGACGAGGAAAATACACCAAATAAGCAAGCACAAAAGTAATCGGTCGGTTAGTACCTCAAGAAGTATTAACGGTCGCATGAAAGTGTGTGAGCAATCTCATTAAATATTCATTAATTAAAAAGTACTGAGGCTGATGGGTAAGAGTATGATAGCTTGAATTGAATTCTCCGGGTGTAGGGATGTCTTTACATACACGCAGGGTTATATGATCGATGTTTGGAAGAAAGATAGGAATGAAGAATAAGACGATGTTTTATTGAGGGAGGACGTGATTTCTGACATCTTTTCATGACTATTAAGATAGGGCTCATGACAACCGAAAAGCTAGCTTAGTTGGAAACCCTAATTTTCAAAGCTTTTTCTTTTACAATTCTTTTCTTTAAATGTAATATTCATGATCTTTCTTTTATTATTGGATTTTGTGGGTGCAATCCGCTGAAAACCCTCACGAGACAACACTCCTCCTACTATGGACACCTAGAGGTTTAAAGGCGTGTTGCACGTGCTCAGTGCAATCGTGTTGCCTACGAAAGTGTGCTAGTTAGTTTTTCTCTTTCTTTATTTTCTTCTTCTTTTTAATAAAAAGTTCGCTCGAGACGATCGAAAATAAGTTTGGGGGAATTTGATCACTCGAAAATACTGCATATTTAAACCGGCAATTTCCCTATCATTGGCACTCATCTAGAAGTGTTCGTCATTCATATAGCACATATTAGCAAAACAGTCGTTAAATATGAGATCGCATGTGTTAGACTTTAAAACCGGCACTATAAGGGAAATTGACTGCATTTCTTAGCATCGCATCAATCTTGCATATCGCAACTTGTGTTTCGAAGTCTGTGCAGAAAATTCCAAGAGATCGGTCAAAATTACACAACAAAATCTGCTAAAAAATACGCCAACTCAAGGATTTGGAATCTGGCAATGATCTAGAAGGAATTCAGGAATTCAACATATCAGAAAAGACATCAAATTACAGAAGAAAACATATCATGAAGTTGCAAGCCTTAAGCCAGCCACTTGGCTGCGGAACCGCGGCCGGAGCCGCCTTGCGCCGTGGTTCCGCAGCGGCCATGCCACGTCACCACCCCAATTCAGCTTCATAACTCTCATCTCAGCTCCTACACCTCAGCAATACACTGCAAATTCCAGAAAGCTCCAGAACATTCTGCCAGATCAGCAAGCCCTAGGGTTCCTAACTAAACACCCCAAGCTTCCACAACAAGCTTCACCTAAACTCCATTAAGATCCTAGAACCTTCTCCCTAACCTCCTAGCTTAGGGTAGAAGCTAAGCCCTAACTAACTACTTCTAGAACCCTCTCCCTACAACAAACTTTTGGAGGGAAATTCAAAATTCAAAATCCTAGACCTAGGGTTTGGGAAACCTATAAAAAGACCCCAAGGCTCACTAGAAGAGGTTGTTCATTGTTGTTCAATAGTTTGTTCCTCAATTCAATTGTTGTGGTTGTTCTTCTTCAACCCAAACAACTACCACCTCAAAACCCTAACCCTAATCCAATCCGAGATCAAGAATTCAAGATCCTTTGAGTGCAAGCAAAGCAAGTCTTCAACGATCCTTTAGAAGCGAAGCCGGACTTCAACGGAGGACGAGATCCAAGCCGATCCATGACTCAAGGTGCCGAGCGACGCTAGAATCGACGATCAAAATTCCTTCCTCTTGTAGTTCTTGAGAGTTGTAACTAGTTGTTGATATAATAAAGGTGAAGATTCTTTAAACTTGCTTATATTTCAATTCGAGCATTATGATTCGTATTCAATTCTTGAATGTATTCTTCGTGATAATGCTTGAATAAAACTCTGCTCGTTGAGGAATCGAAACGATCGTAGAATGATGATGTTGACGAATCTTTAAACGTTTTCTTAAGTCTTATAACAATTGTAAATTCTTGAAAATCGAATGATCGAAGATCTAGATCGATGCGAATGCGTTCTTGATTCCTTTCGCACAATCTAGAGATCAACGATCGATCATTCGATTTCCTAGAAGCTATCCAGTGAATGTGATTCATCGAAAGGATAAAGGATAGGATGAAGAACCCTAATTCTTCGTGAGATCCTTGATCCTCGATGAATCTACATCGATTTAGTATCAATTTATTAATAGATAAGAAATCGTAATTTCGAATCTTCTTCACATCTACGATCTAATCGATTCTTACGAGCTTTACTTCAAATCTTGAAACCTAAATTGATTGGAATTCCATCGATACTTGATTCTTGATGTTTATCGTTTTCTTGATTCTTGATTAGAATAGTTGATTCTTGAAATTCATTGATATAAATCTTGAATCGTTTTTGCTTTACTTTTTCTATTAAATTTTCGATTCAAACAAAACAAAATACGAACGAATCGCGCAATCCCTATGGACGATCCGCACTTACTAATGCGCTACAAACCGACACCGTTATTGATTGCGGTCAAATATTTTTGGTTGTGATTTCTTTACAATTTTCTAAATACCGACACAATCGGAAACGATCAATCATATCGCAAATAGACGACGTTTGAAAAACACATACACCACATCACAGATATCAACAATGCAAAATTTCAAGTTTTGAAACTTTCCAAGTTCCCCCCAAAGCAAAGACAACTCCAAGTGAAATCTGGGGGAAAAAACAACACGAAAAACACCAATTTACAAAACCCCAGACACTAGATAAAAATGAAGCCCTGAAGTGAATATTAAAAAGGTGAGGTCGGTTTTGTTTGCAATGTGGCCGGCCAAATTTACATCAAATTGCCTCATTTTCATTCTGTGTCATACTCATGTCTAAACTAAGACTCTGCACTTGTTTAAATAAATTTCAGAGATCAAAAAAATTTCAGAACAGAGAGTGGGTTTTGAAATCGCATTTTTCGGTTTTGAAACTAATGCATCGTCTACTACTAGTTTCTAATGTTTGGGTGGATCTAATACCATGCTGGGATTCCTAGCGCCGTGGCAATCTATCGTGGCCGATTGCGGAACAAAAATTTTGGCGTTAAAAAACTTGGCGCTAGAAACAACTACCTAGAATCGAATCCAAACATGAAACTAGCAATCTAAAGGTGTCTAAATACTGTGATAGAGTGTTATACCGAATAATCCGAGTCCTTCGGTCTTCTACCATGTTCCTAAGCTCTTAGAAGCACCATGGAACGAGCTTGGCCCCCGGTCTCCCACAATCGAAGATGATCTACCTGAGGATTTGTAGTTCGAGCTCCAACTTTATAGCCGAGGTAACTAGGGTACTTATTTCGCTAAACTAGATAGCCTAGAGGATGTAGAGTCTAATGATGGATTAATTTGTCTCATAACACCCTAGGTTTCTCAACACGTGAGACTTTTAGGGTGGAGGTAGAAGAAGGAAGCTAGAGAGGATGAGAGTGTTGTCTGAAGAAACCATGGAAAAAAATGGCTAAGTGTTGTGAGCTATAGAAAAAGAATCAACCTCCAAAAATATCTCACAACCCTACACAAATATCAAGCATGCCACAATAGTAACTCATGAGTCACACCATGAGTCAGTACATGAGTCACTAAATAGCCATGCTTCAATAAATGCAAATGCACAACTCATCCCTCCACCTCATTTAACCATTTAAGCAAAATGATTAAAACTAAAATGAGGTGTCATCTTCTAGAAGCACCTTGTAATAAATTACAAGAATACCCCTCATCCGTATATACATACCGGTATCCGTATTCCGAAAAATACGAATACAAAGAGACGAAAATAATCCAACAATATAATACTAAGATCCAGCTTAAACCAAAGTCCACTAGTATTATCCTTCCGAATCATGATACGTGTACTGCTGGGTTCTGCCGACGCCACGACCATCTACCGTAGACGATGCGGAACAAAAACTGGCGTTTAAAAAATTTGGCGTAAACAAAACCCTCCCAAGATCGAAACCATAACCTATACTAGCAAAACTAAAGAGAGCTAAACTACAAGGTTAGAACGATTATATCGAATAAACCAAGTCCTTTGGTCTTCCATCATCTTCCTTAGCTCCTTGAGACGCGCTCGAACAAACTTGGCCGCCGGTCTTCCTCCGTCGAAGATGATCCACCCGAGGGATGTAGCTCATGGCTCTAGCTCCACATCAAAAGCAAGTGAAGCAACTAGGGATTCTAGGTTTTAAATCTAGATAACCTAGGATGTAGTGAGTGTTCTAAGTGTTTGTATATCTCTTCTCACCTCCTCTCATGATTCTCAACACATGAGAAGGTTGAGAGGGGGTGGAAGATGAAGGTGGAGAAACTCAATAGGAGAGTGAAGCTAAATGGTGAGGAGATGAGAGGGACCAAGGGAAAAAGGAACCATCTCATAATTTTCTCCAAGTGACCAAGTGACTAAAAAAACAAGTGAAGAATGGTTTTATCAAACACAATTTTCCAATAAAATATACAAACCATACTTGAATAGTATGCACAAATAAATTAATAATTCATTTGTGCACACTATGCAAGCATGGTCCTCACTATACTCCCATCAAGTCTATGCCAACTCATTATCCATTTAGAACAAATGGTCAAACCCAAAATGAGGTGTCCACCTTCTAGAATGTTATTTGTAAAAAAATACGGATTACATTCTACTGTATATACATGCATGTATTCGTACCGAAATACGAATACCCGAATAGATAGAATAACACAAAGAACATAATGCTAGAATATATATATCGAAATATATATGTAAATTATTAAATCAATACCTGATTCAATAATCCGGCTCAAACCCGAGCCGGCTAGTATTATCAACTGTTCGATCGAAAGTCCGGGTACATAGTATAATCAATCGATCGGAACCCTGTATGTATCCAATACGGCTACTACATTGTTTCGCCTAAACGAGGGAAACCATCTGTGTGGAACTCTAAAGACTTGTCAATACACTAGCAGCGGGTTTAACCACAAGCACGTCAGCGACACTAGCTGTACGTAACGCCTACCTAGGTATTGAGCGAAAGGAAGGACGACGAGTACTGAGCCTTTCCGTGACAATCTCCATACCGTCTGCTCTGTTCGTCTAAGAGTATCGCATATCGAGCCTATGGGGGTGGATAAAGTAAGACCCCTAATAACACTATATTTCTTGTCGGCATGAAGCCTATCACCCACTAAGAAACTACTGATCCAAGTCAGTAATTCTCGTCCACGTTGGCCAAGGATTTCTGGTGATGGCCACCCGTGCACAACGCGACATCAACCCCCAATACCGGGAAAGACAAATCCCCGACGATCCGCTCACTGCCTCCATGTTGCTCGGGACTGTACCCAACTAAAACCTGTTTGTACGACTCCTTTAAGCCATGGCAGGGTAGTAATCAAAGCGCAGTAGGAACTCACACGTGATAAATGACGATCTCAGGTCAACAGACTAACCTTTACTCATGTCACCTGGGAACTGCTATCTGAAAAGAGGTATAATACCAACTAGCATGTTCCCGACGATTCCGTCCAATGTACTCATAACCCAATGAGCACCTGTATACTATCATAGGTGACTAACTGACACCAAAGGCTTGTGAGACCGACCACCTTCCCTTGTCGAGGTCTCGATAAGTATACACTAGTCTACTCTGGAGTATTGATGCCCAGTCTTAATACTCATACGACTAGGGACATTTAAGGATGTTCTTATAGATCACCCAGCTCCCACGTATACGATCTCCATCATAATGCTGGTTGTCAAGAAAGAATCATATGGGCTCTATCAACATGTAATAGTGATCTGTAATGCCACCTAATACATGTACATGATGATAAAGACAAATCTGATAGCATACTATCATTTTGAGTAAGACTCTTCTACCCGTATAGGTCCTCCCTCAATCATCACATTCGCTTGCCTGCGATTCAATAATTGACTTGAGGGGACTATATCCAACAATCTCCCACTTGCACTTAAGGCTAATTATTTCGGTGTTGCATACTCACAGCCCGTGTGATACCGATCACCCAACTTCTCTACTAATCAGTCTCACAAAGCCCGTTTGTGAAACAATTGCGTTCGAGAAATAAACTCAGTGAGTGGATCCGCTCCAATGTTTCTTTCTTTATCTCTCTATATCTTAACTTTGCGGAGAAATACTATATCCCGAAATGAGAGATACCTATCTTAGAATTTGTCTAGATATCTGATGGGACCCAGTTCACAAATGAACTCCAAATCCAACAAACTTCTTAGACTGTATCATCTACTGATTTTAATCAGTGTCCTAAGCAATGCCTTCCACAATATCCTCTTGGACCACCTGTCCAACAAACTGCCCCACAAAAGAGTGAAAACTATAACTCTGACAGTCACTCTATCATCCAGGTCACCTTGGAAGCCTAAAATGATAAACGCCTCCCAAAGGAGCTGCCGTTACCATATACTAAGAACATCTACGTATGTTCATAAATGCTTCCCAGCGTTTCTCCATGATTGGATTAATATATGTTTATTGCAGCTAGTGTAAAAGAAATATCTGGTGTGGTACTTGACATCTAATGATTGACTCAATTGCCTAAGCAAGAGATATGTCAATCATGCAAATCCATCTCCTCATGAGTCAAGAAGACATCTCTTTAGAAAGGGTGACTGCATCACCTGCGGGTACACCACCACGCCAGGAGTCGTCTATTCTAAAACACTTTATAATAGTGTCAAGTACCCAAATTGGGACACTTCCCAAATCTAGATCTAAAACCATAGATCTAGTAACCAGAAACCCTAATATTTTATCAAGATCCTATATGGAGAAACACCTTGTGACAACCACAGTATAACCGATCGTAGTATAGGAATATCACTTCCTATCAAGAGCATGTCATCGAATTACCAGGACATCACTCCCTACTACCTTCTAACGAGATCCATCTCCTATTATAATGAAGTTAAAACATATGACTGTCGCATAAAAAATAGATGATCTATTTTCGCTATACTTTCTTTAGTCCATAAATAGATATAAGCTACTTGCCCACTATACTTCCACTGCTCCCACTGACTACAACAACCCTCTGGCAAAGTCATATACACTTGCACTTTTAAAGCTTGTTTAGAACGGTGTTATACTCATTCTCCTGCCAGATCTCATAGTCTAGAACAGCAGTAATGTCAAGTTTGGGTCATCAAAAACCTCCCTGTCACCGTCTTTGAGGAGGGCGATGTACCTTTCGGGTGCCTGAGGTTACCCACCAAATCTGCAGAGTGGCTAATGGATTGTCGAATCCAATTGAATCTTTAGATTCTATTAAATTTTCAGTAATCATTTTTCCGGGAATCCCTTCCAGTTCTACCATACGCCCCCTAATGTTTTCTGGAAAAGAATTTATTTTACTAAAATTGTGGTGAGTCAAGAACAATATAACTATTGATCTTCCATATGGTAGAATGTTAACCCTTGTCAAAGCCCGGGATAACCCACAAACTGCCATTACTGAAACGTTCCTAGAGTTTATCCAGATTCTGGTTTTAAGCATAAGCCGGACAACTCCATATACCTTAACATCGTTAAGATATGAATCCATTCTATATCCATATAGAAACAAAGGCACTAATTTAATTGGAACCAGATTCAAAAACATGGAGCTGTTTCCAGTGCATATCAACTAAATGGAAGGAGGCCAAGCAGCATTACTCATCAAGGAATGCACCCACGCATGAGTAACCGGAAAAAGAAGTAATTTCTCAAAACTATTACTTACAACGGAATACCTAACACAAGTATCTACATCTTCGATCACCTTGAAGAATCCTGATACTTGCAACATATGGTTCTCTATTTTATTCTTATACCTATAACTTATTAAAATCTGGACCTTGTATTTCAACAAAATACTTGTCTAAAACTAGAGAAGTCATGAGTAAACAGAATATAGTACGAGTACCAACCTCTTTGTCCTAACGGACACCAGAAAACATACAATACTCTGTATAAGTCCACTGAGTTTAATAACTCAAACCCTGTGCTACGTAGGCTGAAAATTGTATTATGGTTAAGAAGAATTATACCGCTGTTGAATGCACCTTACCTAACCATCAACTTATATAGGTAAATATCAGTAACATAATTTTAGAAAGTTATATCTCACTTTATAAAATAAACATACAGATATATCAGTTTGAAATTGGTGCATAACGATTGATATTCAAAACCAAATATATTTGTCGTCAGGAAAAATCCAGGTGATTTCCTCAAATATCACCAATTACAAAGAATTCCGATATATAGAGGATCTAATCACCCAATTCCTAATATCTTACTCCCACATAGCATCTGTAACGCCATACAGATGTGAGAATCAAAACTGTTAAATAAATACCCTGGAGTTAGAATCTAATTGGGAAAAAAGTTTTCAATTAACCCCGCACAGTGAAACTGAAACATAAAACCGTTTCGAAGGGGTGGCCGAGTATTCCTAGTAATGTCTCTTCCACTATCCAGATTCATGAAAGTAACCGTATATTTCCTTGCCCTCACTCCAATCCCTTTATATGTCTTTACTTCTTACCTTCTCTACACCACATTTAGGCCATTTGGTTTTCTTCCTTCCCTACCCTTCGGAACCAGCCTAAGGTTTGGAAGAAGACTATCCAATAAGCACAACAGGTGTACTCTCTTAATACCAGGTGCCCTCGCAACCTGAGAGAAAGTAAAGAGAAAAGATAACTGAAAAATCCTTATTCTATTTCTCTATAACCAGAAACCATTCTCGAACTGGAACAAGTTCCTTCGAGTTCGTATGTAACTATACGATGGAATATCCAAGAAATGTGGATATTCATAGTTATACAGAGTGTTATGTAGGAATGAAAAGGAGATATAGGAGTGGTAGGGTATACGTTGTTTTGTCGTGAATGATAGAAGTTGCAATTTTCTTTGCCCTTAATCTAATCTCTTTATATGTCTTTACTTATTACCTTCTGTACACCACACTTAGGCTAATTGGTTTTCTTCCTTCCCTAACCTTAGGCACCAGCCTAAGGTTTGGAAGATGACTATCCAATAAACTTAATAGGTGTACTCCCTTTATACCAGGAGCTCTCACAACCTGAGAGAAGGTAAAGGGAAAAGACAACCGAATAATCCTATTCAATTTTTCCAGAACGAGAATCCATTCTCGAACTGGAACAAGTTCCTTCGAGTTCGTATGTAACTATACGATGGAATATCCAATAAATGTGGATTTTCGTAGTGATATGAGGTGTTCTGGAGAAATTCAAAGGTGATGTAGAAGTGGCAAGGATATATGCTACTAAATGACAATCCGAAAGCCAAAGTGTTTTAAGATGGTTCGGTTAACTTGGTTCATAAGTTTTAGTCTAGGGTCAGGCCTGTAAGTGCACGGCGGCGCCCTGGCCGTCAATCCGACGGCCAAATGCGGAAACAGTAATAAACTTTAATTTTGCGGACTTAGCAAACCGGCACCACCGCGCACTAAACCCCGGATCGTGCCATTAAACTTATTCTAGCTAACTACAAGAAGGGGAAGAGATATACCGAATGATCCGAGTCCTCCGGTCTTCTCCTCATCATCCCGATCTCCTGCGGAAACTCCGGTCGTCGCCTCCTCGCCGGAAGGGCACCACATCGCCTGTATCTTTTACAGGCTCCCACCTCTTGACCGAGGCAACTCGGGCGTGAAGTTGGCTAGCCGACGCGTCCAAGACTTGCTATAGATATAGTGTAGTAAGCAGGTCTCTTTGGGGTTTATGAGGTTGCCATGTTGGAGGAATTTTGCACAAAGATATTCATGGATGCTTGAGGGAATAATGGAGCATGCTTGAAAATGAGCTCGGCCAGCCCATTGTGCTTGCTGGAAAAAAAAAATGAAGCAAGCTCTCATTTTTCTCACTTGGAATCAAGTATGAAGTGTGCATGAATTAATATAAAGGAGAAAAGGAAAAAACCTTCACAGCAAACACAAATGGGGGGGGGGGTCCACCAAAATAATCATGAAGGGAAATATCCACACACAAATTAAAAACTCACTCCAACCCCAAACAGTGGCCGGCCTATTTCCAATTTCAAGTGGCAAACAAAAAAGAATTGATAAAGATAAGGTCACACCAAATTTCTTTTCTCATAAATGCAAAAAGAGATGATAAGAAAAGGATCTCATGATGAAGCCACACTTAAGCAAAGAAACCCCTCACAAAATTTTAATTGCAAACTTGCAATTAACACCCTCCAACGAAAAGTCCGACCGGGAAGGAAAAAGAGAAAACCGGCCGGAACGGAATGCAAACTGGCAACCCCAGAAAAACGATCCCGTAAATAAATTATAGGAAAACCCCACTACTGCAAATATATGCCCGCATTTGTATTCCCACTGAACACAAATGCAAAGAGACAAAACTACACTGTCTAATACTAGGATCCGGCTTAAGCCAAAGCCGGCTAGTAAAAACTGTCCGATCACGATCCGTGCAATACCGCACGTATCTGATCGAACCCTGCCATATCTCCATACGGCCTCTACAGCGTTTCGCCCGAAAGCTTGAGTAACTGAAAGTGTGGTGGACTCTAAAGACTCGTCAATACTATGGCTGTGGATTTAACCACTAGCACGTCAGAGGTATAAGCCAATACGTGACGGGCCACCAGCTATTGACTAAAAGGGATGTCGATGAGCGAACTCATCCTGAAACCCTACTGAGCCTGTCAGTGACAATATCCGTACAGTCCGGTCCGTTCGTCTATGAGCATCGCATGTCGGGCCTAGGGGGTTGGTAAAAGTCAGACCCCCAAAAGCGGTACAAGTCGTGTCGGAGTGTAGCCCAGAACACCCTGAGATACTACTGGAATACCTACCAGTAAATCTCCTGCCTTGGCCAAGGACTTCGTGTAATGGCTCTCCTAGACACAGCGCGACCTCACCCCCAATACCGGGAGAGACGAACCCCCAAAGATCCGCTTACTGCCTCCATGTGGCTCGGGACTGTACCCAACTAAAACCTGTTTGCATGACTCCTTTGAGCCATGGTAGGGTAGTAATCAAAGCACAGTGGGAACTCACACGAGACAAATGACGATCCCCAGGTCGATGAACTAACCTGTACACATGTCACCAGGGAACTGCTATCTGACGTCAGGTATAAGACCAACTAGCATGTTCCCGGCGAGTCCTGTCCGGTGTACTCATAACCCAATGAGCACCTGTATACATCTTAGGTGAACCAACTGACACCAGTGGCTTGTGAGACCGGCCACCGCCCCTCGTCGGGGTCTCGACTGTATACACTAGTCTACTCTGGAGAATCGATGCCCTGTCTCGAAACTCCCACGACTAGGGACCTTTTAAGGATGTGCTTATAGACTACCAGCTCCCACGTATATGATCGCCCTCATACTGCTGGTAGTCAAGCAAGAATCCTAGGGGCTCTATCAACGTGCAATAGCGACCTGTCATGTCACCTAAAGCAGTACACGATGACAAAGGTAAACCAGATAGCATACTATCATCTCGAGTAAGACTGTCCTACCGGGATAGGTCCTCCTTCAATCATTGCAATCACGTGCCTGTGATCCAATAATTGACTCTGAGGGCACTCTCTCCAACAATCTCCCACTTGCACTCAAGGCTAATTATTGCGATGTCGCATACTCACAGCCCGTGTGATACCGAACACCCAACTCCTCTACTAGTTAGTCTCACAAATCCCGTTTGTGAAACTATTGCTGTCGAGGATTAGCCTCAGTGAGTGGATCCGCCTAGATGTTTCTTTCTATGTCTCTCTATATCTCAAGTTCGCGGAGAAAGCCATCTCCCGAAATGAGCAATACCTGTCTTAGAATGTCTGGATGTCTGATGGAACCTAGCTCATAAATGAACTCCAAATCCAAACTTCTTAGACTGTATCGTCAACTGAACTTAATCAGTATCCTGCGCCATGCCACCCTCAGTATTCCCTTGGACCACCTGTCCAAAATACTGCCCCTCGTCAGAAGGATAACTATAACTCTGACGATCACCCTGTCGTCCATGTCACCTTGGAAGCCTGGAATGATAACTGCCTCCCGAATGAGGCTGTCGTTATCATATCCTTAGAACATCCACTTATGTTCTAAAACTGCTTTCGACTGTTCCTCCAGGATTGGATCAATATCAACTTATTGCATCTAGTGCAAGAACAACATTTGGTGTGGTACTTGACATCTCATGATTGACTCAATTGCCTAAGCAAGTGATCTGCCAATCATGCACATCCCTCTCTACTTTAGTCTATAAGACACCTTTAGAGAGGGTGACTCCATTACCTGCAGGTATACTACCGTGCCAGGAGTCGTCCATTCTAAATCTCTTAGAATGCTGTCAAAGTACCCTGATTGGGAAACCACCCAAATCTAGATCTAAAACCATAGATCCAGTAACCAGTATGTCTGACATAATGTCCAAGTCCTTTGTGGAGAAACCATTGTGTGACGACCAAAGTATAACCGATCGTAGTATAGGAATATCACTTCCTACTACCTTCTCAACAGATCGATCCCCTATTCTGATGACGTCAAACCTATGACTGTCACATCAAAAATAGATGATCTATCTCCGCTATATCTGCTTTAGTCTATAAATAGACATAAGCCTGATTTCCACCAATGCTTCCGCTGCTCCCACTGACTACGACAACCCTCTGGCAGATTCATATAGATGTGCACTTCTAAAGCTAGTTTAGAACGACACTATACTCATCCTCCCACCGGGTCTCGCAGCCTGGAACAACAGCAATGGCAAGTGTGGGTAAACAAGAACTTCCCTGTCACCGTCCTTGAGGCTACCGGAGTACCTCTCGGGTGCCTGAAGTTACCCACCTTATCTGCGGAGTGGCCAATGGAATGTCAAATCAGATTGAATCTTTAGGTTCCTTATCAAATCTTCGGTAATCGTTTGCGGTTCTGGAATCACTTCCAGTTCTACCATACTCCCACTTCTGCTTTTGAAAAAATCCATTTTTAATAAAACTGTGGCGAGTCTAGAACAATATTTCTATTGATCTGCCAAATGGTAGAAAGTCAACCCTCGTCATAGCCTGGGTCAACCCACAAACAGCCATTACAGAAACGTGCCTTGAGTTGTCCAGTGTCTGGTTTTAATCATAAGCCGGACAACTCCCCGTACCTTAACAACGTTAAGATATGAACTGTTCTATATCCAATATAGAACCAGAGGCACTGATTTAATTGAACCAGATTCAAATCATGCAGCTATCTCCAGTGCATGTCAACTAAATGGAAGGAGGCTGATCAGCGTTACTCAACTTAGGAATGCTTCCAATTATGAGTAACCTGAAAGAGAAGTAATTTCTCTTTATCATTACTATCAACTGAATACCATACACAAGTATCTACATCTTCGATTACATTGAAGAATCCCGATACTTGCTACACCTGGTTCTCTACTCTATTCAAATACCTATAACTCCTCAAAACTCAGACCCTGTATTTCTACGAAACACATGTCTAAGAACTAGAGAAGTCAAAAGTAAACAGAATATAGTATGAGGACCAACCCCTCTGTCCTAATGGACACTAGACAACATACAATACTCTGTATGAGTCCGCTGAGTCTAACAACTCTTTCACTGTGTGTCGTAGGTTGAAAACTGTAATTATGGTTAAGAAGAATTACACCGCTGTTTAATGCTCCTTACCTAACCATCTACTGATATAGGTAAATGTCATCGACATAATATCAAAAGGTATATCTCACTCTATGAAAATAGACGTACAGATATATCAATTTGAAATTAGTGCACAACAGCGGATATTCAAAACCAAATATTTGCCGACCGGCAAACAAGCCCAGGTGATCTCCACAAATATCACTAATTACAACGAATCCCGATATAATGAGGATGATCACCCAATTCCCAATGACTTACTCCCACCCATCATCTGTAAAACCATACAGATGTGAGAATCAAACCTGGTAAATACATACCCTGGAGCAAGTGTCTAATCGGGAAATCAGTTTTCTTTTAACATTACACAGTGAAACTGAAACATTGAAATGTTTCGGTGGGGTATTCCGGTATTCTTAGTAATGCCTCTACCATTATCCAGATTCACAACTATAACCGTATAATTCTTTGCCACCTCTCCAAATCCCTTTATATGTCTTTAGTCATTACCTTCTGCACACCCTTTTAGGCCAATTGGTTTTCGTCCTTCCTTACCGTTCGGCACCAGCCTATGGTTTGGAAGAAGACTATCCAATAAGCATAATGGGTGTACTGTCCTAATCCTAGGAGCACTCGCAATGCGAGAGAAGGTGAAGATAAAAGACAACCGAATAAACCTTATTCCTATTTCTCCTGGACCAGAATCCATCCCCGAACTGGAACAAGTTCCTTTCGAGTTCGTATATAACCATACGATGGAGTATCCAAATAAACTGTGGATCTTCGTAGTGATACGGAGTGTCCTGGAGAAATACAAAGGTAATTTAGGATTGGCGAAGAAATACTTGGCTAGGTCGTGAATATCAGTCGCAATTTACTTTGCCCTCTTACTAATCCCTTGCTTTGTCTTAATCTTAATACCTTCTGCACACCGTTTAGGCTAATTGGTTTTCTTCATTCCCTACCGGTCGGCACCAGCCTAAGGTTTGGAAAAAGACTATCCAATTTGCGTAATAGGTGTACTATCTCCTAAACCAAGGAGTACTCACAACTTGAGAGAAGGTAAAAGGGAAAAGACAACTGAATAATCCTATCCGTTTTCTCCAGAACCGGAAACCATCCTCGAATTCCTTCGAGTTCGTATCTAACCATACGATGGTTTTGTCCAATGGAAGTGGACGTTCGTAGTAATACGGGGTGTCCTGGAGAAAAGGGTAAAAGTAGGAGTGGCAATGAGGTCTGCAACTCTGACAATCCAAAAGCCAGTGTTAAGAAGGTTCGGTCAACTTGGTCACTGAGTCATAGTCTAGGGTCGGGTCAATGGTCGCTGCCAGAGAGAGAGAAAAAAGAAACACTCAGCGTGCACTCTATCCGAGATCAGAATGGTTACCAATTTATCTAATCTGGAAACCTCCCACTGTACCTCAAATTCTGCTCCAAACCTGAAATAAGAATCAGTCGGGGTCACCCGAGGAGTAAACTAACTCATCAGTGGGAATCGGGATCCAACTATCATCGCATGATAACGTGACGGAATCCGCTCACGGTGTCACACTCCAGATGGTATGCGCATATCTGGCAAGTTTCAGTACTTTTGAAACTCCCGATGTGATTTCTGCCCCATGCTCTTATGGCCTTGACTTTGGCCAACATATCATAAGTCACATGTCAAGTTCAACCCGTCATTCTCCAGGTTAATTTGAACCCACCCGTACATACCCTTGACTTTGGCCAAAATGGCAGTACGACTGTCCCAAACCAACGCATCTATCTATGCTGCATATGAATACCCAACAGCTACCAAGCATTGTGCCTTGACTTTGGCCAACATACACAGCTTGAATACTATTGACTATCCATATGAAATGACGGAGGGCTACGAATGGTTTCTGGCGAAAACCTTTAACGTAATGAACTTGATATCGTTGAAGGAACGGATAGCTTTTTAGAAAATATAGTGACGAAAACCTTTACTAAAGAGGTCACTCCCGGTGAAGGGATCTCGGCTCTTTCCCCGTAGAATGGGGTGCAGGATATTCCAAATGAATACCACGATGCAAAGCAAAAGTAATCGGCAATAGTGAAGTTACTGCCCTGACGCAAACTTTAGTCCAAGGGGTCACTCCCGGTGAAGGGATCTCGGCCCTTGCCTCGTCGACTGAGGAGCAGGATATTCCAACTGAATACCACGATGCAAAACAAAAGAGAACGCCCTTGCAATAACAGCTTTTGAAAAGTGTTCCAACAACATCAGAATAGGTTTGTTTAACTTGCATTGATCCGAATCAACGCAGTCCTATCAATTGATCACACCACAAAGAACGAAAATATACTGACGTACGTATATGCCATCCGCATTCGCCACTGGGTCCCGTCATCACCCGTTAGGTTAGCTAACTAACGGCAGAGCGGGGACTGGACTAGCGCGGATGAAAAACATATACAACATCTACTAATATATATACCAATATATTATATTCACTCAAGGCGTGATAAAATGCAACATCATAGAAAAGTACAGCATCACAGAACAATACAGATATCTGGGATCCCCGGGTTTCACAGAGCCACTACTGAAACCCGATGTTCCCCTGGTCCTGTGGATAGCCTGTGCAATGAAATCCTAGACCCCTACGGTCGCGGCAAGTTACCTGCCAAAATCTGAAGCTAGGCAGCCCCCTTCAGCACCGTGAATGGACCACCCAGCACTTCACGGAATCCGGTAACTCGGGCACCCCTCCTGGGTCAACCTGTACCCCTTACGAGTGCGGCGAATAACCCGCCAATTCTAGAGTGAAGCCCCCTCCGTCCCAATGCCATGAGATGCGGGCCCGTTGCCCTCTAGAACCCGGCTATCCGTGCACCCCTCCGCGGGGTAATCCTAGTACAGAAAGTAAAATATACATACAACGGGTATATCGACCGCAACCAGGTCGTTCCCCAAAAGAATAATACAAACAGGCAGTGACGGCAGTCCACATGTCGGACGCTCGCCCCGCAATAACAAATGTACATAATACAACAGAAACTGTACTAGCATTGCATCCAGGCAATCCCCCACGACCGATCCGCAACATCACAGCAAAAACACAAAACATCAACGTGAAAGTCACGTTCGCAAATCCGTCTAACCGGGCTATAGCAGTTAGACCGGATTTACCGATCGAGTGACATTCACGGTCGCAGATATAATGTAAATACTATGAAAAATGTGTTTAAAATATCCGATCGAACAAAAATTAACAAGTGGTCCCCCAAGCAATACTGTAGCACTCACAGAAATTCTGGGCCCAAAATTAATATTCCAAAACCCCTAAAATAAGCCCAGAAGCCCACTGGAAAAATACGAAGCATTGATCCCACCAACTTGCGGCGGAACCGCGGCAACAAGGGGGGTTTTTCCGTGGTTCCGCGCTCGAGATGAGGGATCATTGTCTCGAATTTTCCCAGAGTTCTTAGAACTCCCTGCACATCATTCTGAGATCACCTGAAAAATTTTGAGACTTCAAAAAAATTCAACAGAAAACTGATGTGAACTAAAATTGGGTTTTTGGAATTTTGGTCGATCGGAACTGAAAAACACATCAAACAAAGCTAGACGAAGTTAATGGCGAGTCTCTGATACCACTGTAAGTGCACGGCGGCGCCCCGGCCGTCAATCCGACGGCCAAATGCGGAAACGGTAATAAACTTTAATTTTGCGGACTTAGCAAACCGGCACCACCGCGCACTAAACCCCGGATCGTGCCATTAAACTTATTCTAGCTAACTACAAGAAGGGGAAGAGATATACCGAATGATCCGAGTCCTCCGGTCTTCTCCTCATCATCCCGATCTCCTGCGGAAACTCCGGTCGTCGCCTCCTCGCCAGAAGGGCACCACATCGCCTGTATCTTTTACGGGCTCCCACCTCTTGACCAAGGCAACTCGGGCGCGAAGTTGGCTAGCCGACGCGTCCAAGACTTGCTATAGAAATAGTGTAGTAAGCAGGTCTCTTTGGGGTTTATGAGATTGCCATGTTGGAGGAATTTTGCACAAAGATATTCATAGATGCTTGAGGGAATAATGGAGCATGCTTGAAAATGAGCTCGGCCAGCCCATTGTGCTTGCTGGGGAAAAAAAATGAAGCAAGCTCTCATTTTTCTCACTTGGAATCAAGTATGAAGTGTGCATGAATTAATATAAAGGAGAAAAGGAAAAAACCTTCACAGCAAACACAAATGGGGGGGTCCACCAAAATAATCATGAAGGGAAATATCCACACACAAATTAAAAACTCACTCCAACCCCAAACAGTGGCGGGCCCATTTCCAATTTCAAGTGGCAAACAAAAAAGAATTGATAAAGATAAGGTCACACCAAATTTCTTTTCTCATAAATGCAAAAAGAGATGATAAGAAAAGGATCTCATGATGAAGCCACACTTAAGCACAGAAACCCATCACAAAATGTTAATTGCAAACTTGCAATTAACACCCTCCAACGAAAAGTCCGACCGGGAAGGAAAAAGAGAAAACCGGCCGGAACGGAATGCAAACTGGCAACCCCAGAAAAACGATCCCGTAAATAAATTATAGGAAAACCCCACTACTGCAAATATATGCCCGCATTTGTATTCCCACTGAACACAAATGCAAAGAGACAAAACTACACTGTCTAATACTAGGATCCGGCTTAAGCCAAAGCCGGCTAGTAAAAACTGTCCGATCACGATCCGTGCAATACCGCACGTATCTGATCGAACCCTGCCATATCTCCATACGGCCTCTACAGCGTTTCGCCCGAATGCTTGAATAACTGAAAGTGTGGTAGACTCTAAAGACTCGTCAATACTATGGCTGTGGATTTAACCACTAGCACGTCAGAGGATAAGCCAATACGTGACGGGCCACCAGCTATTGACTAAAAGGGATGTCGATGAGCGAACTCATCCTGACACCCTACCGAGCCTGTCAGTGACAATATCCGTACAGTCCGGTCCGTTCGTCTATGAGCATCGCATGTCGGGCCTAGGGGGTTGGTAAAAGTCAGACCCCCAAAAGCGGTACAAGTCGTGTCGGAGTGTAGCCCAGAACACCCTGAGATACTACTGGAATACCTACCAGTAAATCTCCTGCCTTGGCCAAGGACTTCGTGTAATGGCTCTCCTAGACACAGCGCGACCTCACCCGCAATACCGGGAGAGACGAACCCCCGAAGATCCGCTCACTGCCTCCATGTGGCTCGGGATTGTACCCAACTAAAACCTGTTTGCACGACTCCTTTGAGCCGTGGTAGGGTAGTAATCAAAGCACAGTGGGAACTCACACGAGACAAATGACGATCCCCAGGTCGATGAACTAACCTGTACACATGTCACCAGGGAACTGCTATCTGACGTCAGGTATAAGACCAACTAGCATGTTCCCGGCGAGTCCTGTCCGGTGTACTCATAACCCAATGAGCACCTGTATACATCTTAGGTGAACCAACTGACACCAGTGGCTTGTGAGACCGGCCACCGCCCCTCGTCGGGGTCTCGACTGTATACACTAGTCTACTCTGGAGAATCGATGCCCTGTCTCGAAACTCCCACGACTAGGGACCTTTTAAGGATGTGCTTATAGACTACCAGCTCCCACGTATATGATCGCCCTCATACTGCCGGTAGTCAAGCAAGAATCCTAGGGGCTCTATCAACGTGCAATAGCGACCTGTCATGTCACCTAAAGCAGTACACGATGATAAAGGTAAACCAGATAGCATACTATCATCTCGAGTAAGACTGTCCTACCGGGATAGGTCCTCCTTCAATCATTGCAATCACGTGCCTGTGATCCAATAATTGACTCTGAGGGCACTCTCTCCAACAAGGCCATGGCCGCTGCCAAAGAGAGAGAGAAAAAAAACACTCAGCGTACACTCTAACCTAGATTAGATTGGTTAATCACTTTATCTAATCAGGATGGCTTCCACTGTTTCCTCGAATTCTCCCTCAAACCTTAAAAGGAGAATTAGTCGAGATCTTCTAAAATCATATGAGGAGTAACACCTACTCATCAGTGGGAATCGGGATCCAACTATCATTGCATCATAACTTGATAGAAACCACTAAAGTCACCATACACCAAAAGGTATGCGCATGCCTGGCAAGTTGTAAGTCTACGGTAGCGCCCCGGCCGTCTTTCCGAGGCCAAAATGCGGAAACGAAAATTTTTCTTAACTTGAAAACCGGCGCTATTGTATGCTTAAAACCCGGATCGAACCATTAACCTACAACTAGATATCAAGAGAAAGGGTAGAGAGGCTATACCGAACGATCCGTGTCCTTCGGACTTTGGCCACCATCCCGAGCTCCACACTGCATCTCCGGTCTCGATCTCCTCGTCGGAAAGGGCACCACATCATCAAGTCTTTTTACGGGATCCTACCTCTGAACAGAAGCAACTCGGACACGAAGTGTGCTAGTCGATGAGTCCAAGATTGCTGTAGACTAAGTGTAGAACGCATTACCTCAAGGGTTAATCAAAGTTACCTTTTGGATGGAGGTGGAGAAATAAGCTTTGGAGATGAACTAGGGATTTTTGGTGCAAATGAAATGAGATCAAAAATCCACTCACACAAAGAATGGGGCTCTCCAAAATGTAGTGGCCGGCCATCATATGAGAGGAGAGAAGTGAGGGTATCAAGTAAAAGGAAAATGTGTGATAACGAGGAAAATAAGTCACACCAAGCTCTATCTCAAATCCCATCACAATAAAAGAAAGCAATAATGCACAAGGGAATCAATCTCATCCAAGAATACTCTAGATTTCTTCTGGGGCCCCGGACACCATAAAAAAGCCCCTCCCTTCACAAATTACACATTTGCAAAGAACCCCCTCCAAGGAAAATACAGCCAAAGAACAATAGAAGAGGAATTTGGCCAAAAAGAGAAAGCAAGCTGGAAACTTCAAAAAGTGATCCGGTAAAAAATTACAGGATAACCCCCGCGAATGTATATACATACCCGCATTTGTATTCCAATCGAATACAAATGCAATGAGACAAAATCTACACAGTAAAATACTAGGATCCGACTTAAACCAAAGCCCGCTTGTATTATCCGTCCGAACCATGACACGTGCACAAGTGCACGCGTACGTTCTAATCCTGCCATAAATCCATAGGGCCTCTACAACGTTCCACCCGAAACTTGAGAAACTGTCTGTGGGGGACTCTAAAGACTCGTCAATACGTTGGCTGTGGATTTAACCACTAGCACGTCAGAGGTATTAGCCGTACGTAACGGGATACCAAGTATTGACCACAAGGGAGGTCGATGAGCGAACTCATCCTGACACCCTACTGAGCCTGTCAGTGACAATATCCGTACAGTCCGGTCGGTTCGTCTATGAGCATCGCATGGCGGGCCTAGGGGGTTGGTAAAAGTCAGACCCCCAAAAGCGGTACAAGTCGTGTCGGAGTGTAGCCCAGAACACCCTGAGATACTACTGGAATACCTACCAGTAAATCTCCTGCCTTGGCCAAGGACTTCGTGTAATGGCTCTCCTAAACACAGCGCGATCTCACCCCCAATATCGGGAGAGACGAAACCCGTGCCGATCCACTCACTGCCTCCATGTTGCTCGGGACTGTACCCAACTAAAACCTATTTGCACGACTCTTTTGAGCCGTGGTAGGGTAGTAATCAAAGTATAGTGGCAAATCACATGAGACAAATGACGATCTCAGGTCGATGAACTAACCTGTACACATGTCACCAGGGAACTGCTATCTGACGTCATGTATAATACCAACTAGCATATTCCCGACGAGTCCTGTCCGGTGTATTCATAACCCAATGAGCACCTGTAAACATCTTAGGTGAACCAACTGACACCAGTGGTATGTGAGACCGGGCACCGCCCCTCGTCGGGGTCTCGACTGTATACACTAGTCTACTCTGGAGTATCGATGCCTTGTCTCGAAAACTCCCAAGACTAGGGACCTTTTAAGGATGTGCTTATAGACCCCAGCTCCCACGTGTATGATCGCCATCATACTGCTGGCCATGAAGCAAGAATCCTAATGGCTCTATCAACGCACAATACTGACCTGTAAGGCCACCTAAAGCAGCACACGATGATAAAGATAAACAAGATAGCATACTATCATCTTGAGTATGACTGTCCTACCGGTGTAGGTCCTCCCTCAATCATTGCAATCACGTGCCTGTGATCCAATAATTCACTCTTAGGGCACTATATCCAACAATCTCCCACTTGCACTCAAGGCTAATTATTGCGGTGTCGCATACTCACTGTCCGTGTGATACCGAACACCCAACTCCTCTACTAATCAGTCTCACAAAGCCTGTTTGGAAACTATTGTGTTCGAGGAATAGCCTCAGTGAGTGGATCCGCTCTGATGTTTCTTTCTATGTCTCTCTTTATCTCAAATTCGCGGGGAAAGCCATCTCCCGAAATGAGCAATACCTGTCTTAGAATAAGTTTGGATATCTGATGTGTCCTGGTTCATAAATGAACTCCAAATCCAAACTTCTTAGACTGTATCGTCAACTGAACTTAATTAATATCTTGCGCCACACCTCCTTCAGTATCCGCATGGACCACCTGTCCAAAATACTTCCCCTCGTCAGAGGGAAAACTACAACTCTGACAGTCACTCTGTCATCCAGGTCACCTTGGAAGCCTGCAATGATAACTGTCTCCCAAAGGAGGCTGCCGTTATCATTTCCCTAGAACACCCATTTATGTTCTAAAACTGCTTCCGAACGTTTCTCTAGGATAGGATTAATATCAACTTATTGCATCTAGTGCAAAAACAACATCTGGTGTGGTACTTGACATCTCATGATTGACTCAATTGCCTAAGCAAGTGATCTGCCAATCATGCACATCCCTCTCCCCTTTAGTTTGTAAGACACATTTAGAGAGGGTGACTCCATCACCTGCAGGTACAGTACCGTGCCAGGAGTCGTCCATTCTAAAACACCTTTAGAATGCAGTCTAAGTACCCAGATTGGGAAACTACCCAAATCTAGATCTAAAACCTTAGATCTAGTAACCAGAATGTCAGATATAATATCTATATCCTTTATGAGGAGAAACCACGTGTGACAACCAAAATATAACCGACCGTAGTACAGGAATTTCTCTTCCTACTCTGTGTATGTCAACCAAATACCATGACATCACACCCTACTACCATCTTAACAAATCCATCCCCTGTTCTGATGAAATCAAACCTATGACTGACAAATCAGACATAGATGATCTATCTCCGCTATATCGGCTTTAGTCCATAAATCGACATAAGCTACTTGTCCACTATGCTTCCGCTGCTCCCACTGACTACGACAACCCTTTGGCAGAGTCATATACACGTGCACTTCTAAAGCTAGTTTAGAACGATGCTATACTCATCCTCCTGCGGGGTCTCACAGTCTGGAACAACAGCAATGGAAAGTCTGGGTAAACAATAACCTCCTTGTCACCGTCTTTGAGCATACCAAAGTACCTCTCGAGTGCCTGAGGTTACCCACCATATCTGCGGAGTGGTCAATGGAATGTCAAACCAGATTGAATCTTTAGGTTCGTATCAAATTTTCAGTAATCGTTTGCGGTTCTGGAATCACTTCGAGTTCTACCATACTCCTACTACTGTTTTCTGAAAAAATCTATTTTACTAAAACTGTGGCGAGTCAAGAACAAAATCACTATTGATCTTCCAGATGGTAGAAAATCAACCCTTGTCATAGCCCGAGTAAACACACAAACAACATTTACAGAAACGTGCCTTGAGTTATCCAGAGTCTGGTTTTAAGCATAAGCCGGAAAACTCCCCGTACCTTAACATTGTTAAGATATGAACTATTCTATATCCAATATAGAAACAGAGGCACTGATTTAATTGGAACCAGATTCAAATCATGCAGCTGTCTCCAGTGCTTGTCAACTAAATGGAGAGAGGTCGATCAGCATTACTCAACTTAGGAGTGCTTCCAATTATGAGTAACCTGAAAGAGAAACAAGTTCTCTTAATCATTACTATCAGCTGAATACCATACACAAGTATCTACACCCTCGATCATCTTGAAGAATCCTGATACTTGCAATACCTGGTTCTCTACTTTATTCTTATACCTATAACTTCTCAAAACATAGACCTTGCATTTCTACGAAACACATGTCTAAGAACTAGAGAAGTCATAAGTAAACAGAATAAAGTACGAGTACCAACCCCTCTGTCCTAATGGACACTGGACAATATACAATACTCTGTATAAGTCTCCAGAGTCTAATAACTCATTCCCCATGTGTCGTAGGTTGAAAACTGTACTTATGGTTAAGAAGAATTACACCGCTATTTAATGCTCCTTACCTAACCATCCACTGATTTAGGTAAATGTCATAGACATAATTTCAAATGGTTATATCTCACTTTATAAAAATAAACGTACAGATATATCAATTTGAAATTGGTGCATAACAACGGATATTCAAAACCATATTCCTGCCGTCCGGCAAAGAACCCAGGCGATTTCCTCAAATATCAGCAATTACAACAAATCCCGATATAATGAGGATGATCACCCAATTCCCAATAACTTACTCCCACTCATCATCTGTAAAACTATACATATGTGAGAATCAAACCTGGTAAATACATACCTTGGAGCAAGAACTAATTGGGAAATCAGTTTTCTTTTAACAATACACAGTGAAACTGAAACATATAAATATTTCGAAGGGGTATCCGGGTATTCCTAGTAATGCCTCTTCCATTATAAAATTCACAACTATAACCGTATATTTCTTTGCCATCTCTCCAAATCCCTTTATATGTCTTTAGTCGTTACCTTCCGTACACCCCCTTAGGCTAAATGGTTTTTCTTCCTTCCCTACCGTTCGGCACCAGCCTATGGTTTGGAAGAAGACTTTCCAATAAGCATAATGGGTGTACTCTTCTAATCCTAGGAGCACCCGTAACCTGAGAGAAGGTAGAGATAAAAGAAAACTAAATAAACCCTTATTCCTATTTCTCCTGAACCAGAATCCATCCCCGAACTGGAACAAGTCCCTTCGAGTTCGTATATTACCATACGATGGAGTATCCAATAAACTGTGGATCTTCATAGTGATACGGAGTGTTGTGGAGAAATACAAAGGTGATATAGGATTGGCGAAGAAATACTTGGTTTGGTCGTGAATAGCAGTCGCAGTTTACTTTGCCCTCTTACTAATCCCTTTATATGTCTTAACGTATTACCTTCTGTACACCATCGTTAGGCTAAATGGTTTTCTTCATTCCCTACCGTTCGGCACCTGCCTATGGTTTGGAAGAAGACTATCCAATTAGCATAATACGTGTACCGTCCTAATCTAAGAAGCACTCACAACCTGAGAGAAGGTAAAAGGAAAAGACAACTGAATAGTCCTATTCGTTTTCTCCAGAACCAGAAACCATCCTCGAATCTGGAACAAGTTCCTTCGAGTTCGTATATAACCACACGATAGTTTTATCCAATGTAAGTGGACATTCGTAGTAATACAGGGTGTTATGGAGAAAAGGGTAAAAGTTGGAGGGGCAATGAGGTATGCAACTCTGACAATCCAAAAGCCAGTGTTTAAGAAGGTTCGGTCAACTTAGTCACTGAGTCATAGTCAAGGGTCGGGCCATGGTCGCTGCCAAAGAGAGAGAGAAAAGAAACACTCAGCGTGCACTCTAACCTAGATCAGAATGGTTATCACTTTATCTAATCAGGAAACCTCCCACTGTAACCTCAAATTCTCCTCTAAACATGAAAGAAGAATTAGTGTGGATCACCCGAGGAGTAAACCAACTCATCAGTGGGAATCGGGATCCAACTATCATCTCATGATAACATGATGGAATCCACTCACGTTATCACACTCCAGAAGGTATGCGCATGCCTGGCAAGTTTCAGCTTCTTTAGAAACTCCCGATGTGATTTTTACCCCATGCTCTTATGACCTTGACTTTAGCCAACAAATCATAAGTCACATGTCAAGTTCTACCCGTCATTATCCAGGTTGATTTGAACCGACCCGTACCTACCCTTGACTTTGGCCAACAAAGTAGTACGACTGTCCCAAACCAACGCATCTATCTATGAAACAGAAAAGTAATAAATAGCTACCATACACTATGCCTTGACTTTGGCCAACAAACATAGCATGAATACTAAGTGGTACCCGTATGAAATAACGGAGGGCTACGAATGGTTTTTGGCGAAAAACCTTTAACGTAATGAACTTGATAATGTTGAAGGAACCGGATAGCTTATTATAAAAATATAGTGGCGAAAACCTTTGCTAAAGAGGTCACTCCCGATGAAGGGATCTTGGCTCTTTCCCCGTAGAATGAGGTGTAGGATATTCCAACTGAATACCATGATGCAAAGCAAAAAGTAATCGACTATAGTGAAGTTATTACCCTTACGCAAAATTATGTCCAAGGGGCCACTCCTGGTGAAGGGATCTCGGCCTTTGCCTCATCGACTGAGGTGCTGGATATTCATAACCGAATACCACGATGCAAAACAAAAGAGAACGTCCTTTCAATAACAGCTTTTTTTTAAAAATGTTCCAACAACATCAGAATCGGTTTGTTTAGCTTGCATTGATCCGAATCAACGCAGTCCCATCAATTGATCACACCAATAAAGAACGAAAATATGATGTACGTATATGCCATCCGCATTCGCCACTGGGTTCCATCATCACCCGTTAGGTTACTTAACTAACGACAGAGCGGGGACTGGACTAGCGCGCGTGTAAAACATATACAACAGCTACTAGTATATATATCAATATATAATATTCGCTCAAGGCGTGATAAAATTCAACATCACTGAAATTTAATAAGCATCACAGAACAATACAGATAATCTGGAATCCTCGGGTTTCATAGAGCCGTTACTGAAACCCGACGTTCCCCTAGTCATGTGGATAGCCTGTGCAATGAAATCATAGACCCCTATGGGCGCAGCAAGTTACCCGCCAAAACCTGAAGCGAGGCAGCCCTCTTCAACAAAGTGAATGGACCACCCAGCACTTCACGAAATCTGGTAACTTGAGCATCCCTCCTTGGGTCAACCTATGCCCCCTACGAGTGCGGCGAATAGCCCTCCAATTCTAGAGTGAAGCCCCCTCCGTCTCAAAGCCATGAGATGAGGTCCCGTTGCCCTCTAGAACCGGCTATCCGTGCACCCACTCCCGGTGAAGGGATCTCAGCCCGGTCGTGCCCCAAAAGAATAATATACAAACAGGCAGTGACGGCGGTCCACATGTCGGACGCTCGCCCCGCAATATCAAATGTACAAATATAACCAAACTGTACTAACATTGCATCCAGGCTATCCACCACGACAAATCCGCAATATCACAACACAACATAGAACATCAACGTGAATGTCACGTTCGCAAATCCGTCTAAAAGAGCTATAGCAATTAGACAGGATTTACCGATCAGATGACATTCACGGTCACAGATATAATGTAAATATTGTGAACTAACATGTTTAAAATTTTCGATCGACAAAATTTCCCGAAGTGGGCCCCAAGCTCAATACCCAGTACTCAAATAAATCTGGGCCCAAAATAAAATTTCCAGAAACCCCTTTTCCAAGTCAGAGACCACCTGAAGAAATTTGGTGCACTGTGGGTACAGTACGGCGGCGGATCAGCGGCCAAAACGTGGGTACGGCCGCGGATCCGCCGCGCTACAGTGAAATCAGCCCACCAAATTTTCTCAGTTCTCTTAAAAAACCCTGCTTGATTTTCTGACGCGCCCAGAAAAATTTTTAGAGCACAAAACAAATTCGACAGAAACTGAACAATTGGAAACGCGGTATTTGGAAATTTCGTCCGATCGAAGGTCTAAACACGCTAGAGCAAGCTAGTAAAGGTTAATGGCATGGCTCTGATACCATGTAAGTCTACGGTAGCGCCCTGGCCGTCTTTCCGAGGCCGAAATGCGGAAACGAAAATTTTTATTAACTTGAAAACCGGCGCTTTTGTATGTTTAAAACCCGGATCGAACCATTAGCCTACAACTAGCTATCAAGAGAAAGGGTAGAGAGGCTATCAAGAGAAAGGGTAGAGAGGCTATACCGAACGATCCGTGTCCTTCGGTCTTTGGCCACCATCCTGAGCTCCTCGCGGCATCTCCGGTCTCGATCTCCTCGTCGGAAAGGGCACCACATCATCGAGTCTTTTTACGGGCTCCCACCTCTGAAGCGAGGCAACTCGGAGACGAAGTGTCCTAGTCAACGTGTCCAAGATTGCTGTAGACTAAGTGTAGAACGCATTGCCTCAAGGGTTAATCGAAGTTCCTTTTGAATGGAGGTGGAGAAATAAGCTTTGGAGATGAACTAGGGATTTTTGGTGCAAATGAAATGAGATCAAAAATCCACTCACACAAAGAATGGGGCTCTCCAAAATGTAGTGGCCGGCCATCATATGAGAGGAGAGAAGTGAGGGTATCAAGCAAAAGGAAAATGTGTGATAATGAGGAAAATAAGTCCCACCAAGGTCTATCTCAAATCCCAACACAATAAAAGCAAGCAATGATGCATAAGGGAATTAATCTCATCCAAGAATACTCTAGATTTCTGCTGGAGCCCCAGAAACCACAAAAAAAGCCCTTCCCTTCACAAATTACGCATTTTCAAAGAACCCCCTCCAAGGAAAATTCAGCCAAAGAACAATAGAAAAGGAATTTGGCCAAAAAGAGAAAGCAAGCTGGCAACCTCAAGAAGTGATCCAGCAACAAATTACAGGATAACCCCGCGCCTGTATATACATACCCGCATTTATATTTGAACCGAATACAAATGCAATGAGACAAAATCTACAGAGTAAAATACTAGGATCCGGCTTAAACCAAAGCCCGGTAGTATTATCCGTCCGAACCATGACACTTGCACAAGTGCACGCGTACGTTCGAATCCTTCCATAAATCTATACGGCCTCTACAACGTTTCGCCCGAAACTTGAGAAACTGTCTGTGGGGGACTCTAAAGTCTCGTCAATATTTTGGCTGTGAATTTAACCACCAGCACGTCAGAGGTATTAGCCGTACGTAACGGGCTACCAAGTATTGAATAAAAGGGAGGTCGATGAGAGAACTCATCCTAACACCCTACAGAGCCTGTCAGTGACAATATCCGTACAGTCCGGTCCGTTCGTCTATGAGCATCGCATGGCGAGCCTAGGGGGTTGGTAAAAGTCAGACCCCCAAAAGCGGTACAAGTCGTGTCAGAGTGTAGCCCAGAACACCCTGAGATACTACTGGAATACCTACCAGTAAATCTCCTGTCTTTGCCAAGGACTTCATGTAATGGCTCTCCTAGACATAGTGCAATCTCACCCTCAATACCGGGAGAGACGAAACCCCTGCCGATCCGCTCACTGCCTCCATATGGCTCGGGACTGTACCCAACTAAAACCTGTTTGCACGACTCCTTTGAGCCGTGGTAGGGTAGTAATCAAAGTACAGTGGTAACTCACATGAGACAAATGACAATCTCAGGTCGATGAACTAACCTGTACACATGTCACCAGGGAACTTCTATCTGACGTCAGGTATAATACCAACTAGCTGTTAGTTGTATGTATGCCCTAGAGGACAGTATTGTACAAATGATGTATATTATATTGGATGCTTGGAAATATATAGAGATGACTTCTTGCTCGATATGATAGTATGCTATCTGGTTGCTCTTTATGTTAACATATATACTTGTCTCTTTATACTGTCTTATGGTTACATGTTGGTAAAGTCCTTAGGATGTGTACTTGACTACTTGGACTATGATGAGGATCAAACTAGTGGGGACATGGTACTCCATAAGTACATCCTTCGAGATCCCTAGTCGTGGGTGTATCGAGACGGGGCATCGATATACCAGTGTAGACTAGCGTATACGCTTGTCGATCCATGAGATGGGTGATGGATGATCCCATATCCATTGGTGTTTGACACCAGAGATGGTATACGGATGCTCAGTGGAGACTGGGTACACTGGACGGACTCGCCGAGAACTCCAAGATGGTATTATACCTCATGTCAGATGGCAGTTCTCTGGTGACACTAGTACAGGTTAGTCTGTAGACCCGAGATCGTCATAGAGTCTTGTGTGATTCCCACTGTGCTTTGATTTCCACCTTACCACATCCATGAGGGCGTGCAAAATGGTGGTTTTTGGGTACAGTCCCGAGTCACATGGAGGCAATGAGCAATAGGAGGGGTTTCGTCTCTCTCGGTATTGGGGGTTGATGTTGCGCTGTGCTCGATTGGCCATAACAGGGAAGTCCCTGGCCAGGGCTGATTCAGAAATTTGCTGGTAAGTGTTACCAGTAGTTTCTCAACCCGTTATGAGCCTCACGTCGGCACGACTTATCAGTAATTAGGGTCTGACGTTTACCACCCCTAGACTTGATATACGACATATCAGACGAGAAGACCGGACTGTACGGGAAGTGTTGCCAATTGGCTCGACGGGAGTTGAAGCAGGTTCGCTTGTTCTCTTCTGATCGCTCAATACCCGGGTGGCCGTTACGTTTAGCTGACTGCTTGCGGCTTGGGGGTGCTTGATATGATCACCACCCACTGCCGGCGTATTGACGAGTCTTAGAGTCCCACAATAGAGTTTCTTAGTCCAGGAAAAACGTTGTGGTGCGCTATGCGATATGCGCATGGACCCGATTAAAATGCGCGTATGGGATACCGTATATTGATCGGGCGGCTTGCTTTTGGTGGGGTCATATGTGATGTGGCCGGATTGATAAATCAAGTTTTGATTTATCATTTAACCATTAGTTTCTCACTTGAAATCCTTTCTTGAGTTTGATGGATGAAGGCATGCATGTATTCCTTCTTTATAGATTCATGCACATATGGATGTACATACACACATACATACATACGTACATCCTTCATGGTTGTACATACATGAAAATGGTGGCAATATAAGACTCACACCATGGTTTTATATATGGATTTTATTGCATTTGATTTAAAACAAAAAGGAAAAAGGAAAATGGTTATCATTGATTTGTTTCTACACTCTTCTTTTGACCTAACCATCCTCACCCACCTTTTAACCTTGGGTAAACTTTCCTTTTGTGTTTTAACTCAAGTTCAATAAGATATTCATTGTTTAACCATGGTTTGAGATGAGAACAAGAAAATATATACATATATTTTCCTTTTTCTTTTCAAGAGTTATTCTTTTCGCTCTTGTTAAAGAATAGCCATCATCTTCTTCTTCCTCTCTCTTTTGCTCTCTAGATTTTTGTAGTGAGCAATATACTAATCAAGATAGGTTTTTGAAGTGATAAAAGCCACCACAACATCATTATACACAAGTTTAGCCCACTTGTTTAGAGTGTTATCTTCATTTCTTCTCTTGAAAAGTGAAGTTGCAAGCTTGGACTAGGAGCTTCGGGTGGATCGTCGTGGACACTAGGAGACTTCAAGCGAACCCTCTTCTAACCCTCAAGTGGCTAAGGAGTCTAGCATAGGGAGCTACAAAGGTTGTACTCTCAAAACCCTAGCCTTTGTTACTTGTAATGTTTTGAAACCCTAATCTTCTAGGATACATCCTTTGTATGTTTACTTAGCACCCAAAAAATTCAATCTTTGGTACATGTGATGCTTCCAATCCCTTCATGAGGTACTAGGTAAACCCTTCATTGGTATTAGAGCTACTAGGCATTGGATGTCGACCTATGGGTGTTCTCACTGTGTGACAGTGTGGCGAAGCATAGGCTCTTACCCCCAGGGTGTCCCGAGACCGGAAGGTGTTCCGGCGGGTTGTAGTCCTTGCGAGGGGGCATGCGTAAAAAGAAGCGGCTGAGAGACCCGTTAGTGCCACGGCGACCCTATTGGATGGGGTGGCTGCCTGACCTACAGTGGTATCAGAGCCGACCTAGAACATTAGGCGACACTTTTACGATGTAAAAATTCCGATCGAACCAAAATACGACGTTACGGGACACTCTCTGGACATTTTTTTAAAACTGGTTATTTTCAGAATTAAAAATATGTAAAAATTTCAGCAGTTAAATATAAGAATTACTGTTAAAAACGATACAGTGAAGTGTCAATCTTGCCGTGGAAACGGGGCCAACGCTTGCTTGGGCCGCGGTTCCACGGCCGTACTCATCAATCAGTACATTATTTTTGTACAGTAATTGTTTTGTCTGCTTTTATATATTTTAGGATATTTTTAATCTGAATTTTGTGCTGTTTGTTCTGGAGATTGTTTTGGAGTCGGTGTTTCGATCGGAATTTTGATTTCGTGACTTTTCCGGATAAATTAGAATGTATTGAAGTGTTTTGAACGAGTATCATTGGCTCACTTTTCATGGGGTTTAAAATATTTCGGAAATACGTGCAAGTTTGTTTGTGGTGGACCCTCTAGAAGACAACAAACCTTAACTCGATTATGTGACCGTCTTGAACTGCCTTTTGAACCTTAGGGTTTGGGACAGTACGGCGTGCCACATGTGAGGCGTTGGCTTGACCCTTCTACGGCTGGACCGCTACCACTGTGTCACACTCCGGGTTTTTGAACTCCGCTCAAGTGTTGAGGTTTAGGGAATTTTGGATATTTGATCATTCGTTCGAAAACTTTAATACCGTCTAATTATCTGGAATGAGATTTATATGTGGAATTCATATAGTTGGACATGAAATACGAAGTATGTGATATTTCGTATTTATGATGTCTAAAGAGAATATGGATTACAAATATTGCAGTTTTACACTTTCTTTTCTGTGACCGTAAGTGTAGTATGTCGATATCGCCGGTTTCGTTGCTATACATCAACGACAATTGGGGTACGCATACGTACTGACGTTGATGATATATGATATTATGTGTTGCTGAGATATGATGTGCAGGATTGTCGCAATTGAATACCCGTTTTTTTTATGTGAGATGAGAGTTTTATATTTTCATTCATGTAAATTTAAATATAATGTAATATCCTTTTATTTGGGGCACTTCCGAGTTGAGGTTGATGCCACCAGTGTTGTATATTATTTACTTTTCCGCGTTAGGATGGACCCAAGGAGGGGAGCACAGGTGACCGGGTTCTGGGGTTCAGTGGGAGGCCATCTCGAGGAGTCGAGATCGGGTCTCCTAAACTCCAGAATTGGTAGGGTCGCTTTCCGCTCTCGTAGGGGTCCAGGGTGTGGGCTTGGCTATTCATCGCGACTGTGGAATCCGTATTTTCTATTGTTGGCTAAATACTAAATACGAACGTCCTAGTATATCCCACATTATATCTATGATTCTGCTGTGATATCTGTGATGTGACCATGTGATGTGCTGTGATAGATACTTTATATAGTATATATGACATATTATATAGACGTTACTTATGTTTTACACCCGCGCTAGCCCTGCCCCGCTCTGTCGTTAGTTACCTAACCTAACGGTGCACGAAGGGACATCGAGGCGAATGTGGATGGCATAAGTGTACGTCGTATTTATCTGTGATGTTTAGGTGACTTAAATGATGGGACTTCATTAATGTGATTAATGAAAGAAAAGAAACCTAAAAGATGTTCTAGAATCAAATTTTCAAATAAAAGGGTAGCTACAGTTTTGCTTTGCACAGCGGTATATATTATATACCCTGCACCTTATTCGATGGGGAAAGAGCCGAGATCCCTTCACCGGGAGTGACCTCTTTAGCAAAACTGGCAGATGCTACAGCACTCGGTTTGACTTTTGACTGCTTTTGGAGTTTTGCTTTGCACAGTGATATATATGATATATCCCGCACCTTATTCGATGAGGAAAGAGCCGAGATCCCTTCACCAGGAGTGATCTCTTTAGCAAAACTAATAAAAGCCTCAAAATCACTCCATTTCAAAATTTCACTTGATTCTATAATGATATCAAGTTCATTACGCAATAGGTTTTCAGAAAAACCTATCGTAGCCCTCCGTCATTTCAGATAAGAACTGTTTAGTATTCGTGCTGCGTTTGTTGGCCTTTGTCAAGGCGTAGTGTTCGGTAGCTAAATGGTGCTTATCTGCTTATGCATATGATGCAGATTGTTTTAGGGTAGTCGTACGACCTTGTTGGCCTTTGTGAAGGGTCGTGCGGGTGGGTTTGATTCAATCAAAAAATGACGGGTTGAACTTGACTGACATCCTATGATTTGTTGGCCTTTGTCAAGGTCATAGGGGTTAGGTGCAAAATATTATCGGGAATTTCAAGTGTTGAAATTTGCAATGAGATTGCATACCTTCTATGAGATAGTTGGATCCCGATACCCATTGCGAGTAATTGTTACTCCTGGGAGAGTTTTACACAGGACAATTAGCCGATCAAGTAGGTGTCTAGAAAGGTGTCAACGGGGTTACGCCTCTGGGAAAACGAAGCTTACTTTAATTAGGTCCGTGCGAAAGCACGGGGAACCTCCCTCAAAGTACTGACACTGGCCTGGCTGAAAGATTGGCGAAGTTGTAGGGTGTAATTAATCCCGGCTAGTCTTTCCTTTTAGGGTTTGAAGGAAGATTTAATAAAAACAGTGGGAGCCATCCTGATTAGATAAGATAATAACCAATCTGATCTTGCAAGAGTATAAGCTAAAGTGTTTTCTTCTCTCTCTCTCCAGGTAGCGACCATGTCATGTCTTAATCAAGATAATAATATGGATGTATTGACCGAACCCGCAAGTTATACTGTGCTGGGGAACGTTGGTTCCGTTCTTTCTTATAAGAGTTATAGGAATGAATAGGACATAGGGGAATACCAGGATTCCTATGCCACCCGAATGAAGAAAGTACATGATGATGCATTTTCTTCGGGTGTGTTCGTTACAGAGAACTGTTTCTCCATTTGCCCTACGTCCGGGGTATTAGATACCGGGTCAGGATCCCATATATGTAATCAATTACACGGGCTTAAGAAAGGTAGAGAACTTGGAGAAGGTGATAAAGACATAAGAGTTGGAAATGGTGCAATTGTTGCAGCTAAGACTGTCGGGGAATATCACCTTGCATTACCAACTGGTAATACATTGGTTCTGAACGAATGCTATTACATGCCGAACCTGATATGCAACATTATATCGGTTTCTTTGTTGAGTAAAGTGGGATATAATTTTGTATTACAGGATAATGTTATGAACATTTTCCTTAACCAAAAGTTGGTTGGATCAGGCACTTTGTGCAATGGCATTTATGTTCTAAATCAATCAACAGTTCTGAGTATAACAAACACACACAAGAGGAAGAGTTCAGAATTGAACGAATCCTTCTTGTGGCATTATAGACTGGGTCACATCAATACGACACGACTAGCTAAGTTGCATAAGGATGGATATTTGAATCCGTTTGAATTTTCATCTTATGACACTTTCCAGTCATGTCTCAGAGGCAAGATGACCAAAACTCCGTTTACGGGACACGGAGAAAGAGTTACAGAACTGTTGGGACTGGTGCATAGTGATGTATGCGGTCCAATGTCTACACATGCCAGGAATGGTTTTGCGTACTTCATTACATTCACTGATGATCTCTCTAGATTCGGATATGTGTTCCTGATGAGACACAAGTCTGAAGCTTTTGAGAAATTTAGAGAATATAAATAAGAAGTCGAGAACCAAACCGGAAAAAGTATTAAAATCCTATGATCTGATCGAGGAGGTGAATACTTGAGCAATGAATTCCTGGATTTCCTAAAAGAGAATGGGATTCTCTCTCAGTTGACTCCTCCACATACACCACAGCACAACGGTGTATCTGAACGGAGGAACCGCGCCTTATTAGATATGGTGCGCTCTATGATGAGCACAGCTGAGTTACCTATTTCCTTCTTGGGGGTATGCGCTGGAAACTGCGGCATACCTATTGAATCAAGTTCCATCTAAATCTGTACCTACCACACCATATGAGATATGGAGTGGGAAGAGACCATGTCTTAAACGTGTCAAGGTATTGGGTTGTCCGGCCTATGTTAAAACACAAAATCCGGACAAACTCGAGGCACGGTCAGTTTTATGCAAGTTTGTGGGATATCCCAAACATTCACATGGATATCTTTTCTACTATACTGAGGAACAAAAAGTGTTTGTTTCTCGACATGCCACCTTTTTAGAAAAGGAATTTCTTACAAAAGAAATTAGTGGCGACAAGGTAGAACTGGAAGAAATTCCGGCTACACAAACTCAAACTGAAGATTTAGTGGAACCAGAGGATTCAGTAGCTCCCAACGAACCTCAGCCTCTCCGCCGATCTAGTAGGGTTCCTCGCCAACCTGAGAGATACTACGGTTTTCTCATGGACGGTGGGAGCGAGGATTGCATCATGGAGGATGATGACCCAACTAGCTTCGAGCAGGCCATCACGAGTAGGGACTCAGTGAAATGGCTGGATGAAATGCGGTCCGAGATGGAATCCATGTACACCAACAAAGTATGGACTTTGGAAGATTCTCCTGAAGGGGTAAAACCCATTGGGAGCAAGTTGATCTTCAAGAAAAAACTTGGTGTAGATGGAAAAGTGGAGACTTTCAAAGCTAGACTTGTTGCAAAGGGTTTTCGTCAAAGACCAGGTGTGGACTATGACGAAACCTTTTCTCCAGTGGCTATGCTTAAATCCATCCGGATCATGCTTGACATCGCTGCATATTATGACTACGAAATCTGGCAAATGGATGTTAAGACCGCCTTTCTAAACGGTGATTTAGAAGAGTGCATGTACATGACTCAGCCAAAGGGCTTCGTATATAGTGGGAGCAGCGGGAAGGTGTGCAAGCTGCTTAAATCCATTTATGGATTAAAGCAAGCATCGTGGAGTTGGAACATCTGCTTTGACGTCGTTATCAAAGAGTTTGATTTCGTCAAAAACGTTGATGAACCTTGTATCTACAAGAAGGTGGCAGAGAGTAAGGTTGTCTTCCTCGTATTGTACGTGGACGACATACTCTTGATAGGAAATGACATTCATATGCTGCAATTGGTCAAACTCTTCTTATCACAAAGATTCTCAATGAAAGATCTTGGTGATGCCTCCTGCATATTGGGAATTAGGATCTATAGAGATAGATCCAAACGGATATTGGGATTGTCCCAATCCAGGTACATTGACACCATACTAAAGATGTTTAGTATGGAAGAATCCAAGCGTGGGAATTTACCCACGATCTCTGGAGTCACTCTCTCCAAAGAGATGTCTCCCAAGACTGATTTGCAGAGAGCTCGCAGGCAAGGGATACCCTATGCTTCGGCTGTAGGCTCTATCATGTATTCGATACTATGTACCAGACCCGATGTAGCATACTCACTAAGTGTAGTGAGCAGGTATCAAGCTGATCCTGGAGAGAGTCACTAGACAGCTGTGAAGAGCATTCTCAAGTACTTACGAAGGACTAAAGAGATGCTCTTGGTGTATGGTAACGGAGAACACCAAGTGGAGTCCTGTACTGATTCGAGCTTCCAGAGTGATAAGGACGACTCTAAGTCGCAGTCAGGATTTTTCTTTACCCTTTACGGAGGGGCGGTGAGCTGGAAGAGTTCCAAGCAGGAAACCGTGGCAGACTCTGTTAGTTATGTATATGCCCTAGAGGCCATTGTTGTACATATGATGTATATTATAATGGATGCTTGGATATATATAGAGATGACTTTTTGCTCGTCATGATAGTATGCTATTTGGTTTCACTTTATCTTAACATGTTGACTTGTATTGGTTTACTGTTTTACTCTCACATGTTGATAAAGCCCTTAGGATCTGTACTCGACTTCTGGGACTATGATGAGATCATACTAGTGGGGCCACGGTAGTCGATGAGTACATCCTATAACTGTTCCTAGTCGAGGGTATATCGAGACAGGGCATCGATACACCAGAGTACACTAGCGTATACGCATCTTGACCCATATGATGGGCGATGGATGATCCCATATCCATCGGTGTTAGACATCAGAGATGGTGTACGGGTGCTCAGTGGAGACTGGGTACACTGGACGGACTCGCCGAGAACTCCCAGATGGTGTTATACCACACGTCTGATGGCAGTTCTCCGGTGACACGAGTACAGGGTAGTCTGTAGACCCGAGATCGTCATAGATTCTTGTGTGATTTCCACTGTGCTTTGATTTCCACCTTACCACGTCCAAGAGGGCGTGCAAAATGGTGGCTTTTGGGTACAGTCCCGAATCACATGGAGGCAATGAGCGATAGGAGGGGATTCGTCTCTCCCGGTATAGGGAGTTGATGTTGTGCTGTGTTCGATTGGCTATAACTGGAAGTCCCTGGCCAGGGCTGATATGGAGATTTACTGGTAAGTGTTACTAGTAGTTTCTCGACCCGTTATGAGCCACACATCGACACGACTTATCGTTACTGGGGTCTGACGTATACCACCCCTAGACTTGATATGCGACATATCAGACGAACAGACCGGACTGTACGGGAGTGTTACTGGTTGGATTCACAGGAGAACGCACAGGCTAGCTTGTTGATCTTCTGATCGCTCAATACCTGGGTGGCTGTTACGTTTAGCTGACCGCTTGCAGCTTGTTGGTGTTTGATATGATCATCACCTGCTACCGGCGTATTGACGATTCTTTAGAGTCCTACACAGAGGTTTCTTGGCTCAGGCGAAACGGAGTAGTGGCATATATGTGATATGCGCAGGAGCGAGAATAATGCGATATGGGATACCGTATTATATTCTCGCGATATTTAGAAATGAACCGGGTCATCGGATCAAGTGTTGATTCGAAGAATTGGTACATGATATATTAGTCGGTAATATTCGATATAGCCGGATCGTCGAATCAAGTATTGATTCGATGATTTAATGTATAATAATATATATGATATATTATTACATTATGTAATATTGGCTCTCTTTATTATTTCATTTTCTCAGTGGATGATACATTGATATATATGCGATATATGTTAATTGTATTATTTTCCTTTGATGCAAATATATAATATATATGTGATATATATTATTGTGACATGATATGATTAATTGTTAAACATGTTTAAGGATGATTAATTGAGGTTAGGGTTTGATTAGGGTTAGATGCTTCATGCACCTTCTAGAAGCTTTTTCTTTTGTCATTCTTAAGATATTTTAGGATGACACATTCTTAACGCAACCAAACCCTAACTCTAGTTTATTCTCCACTAAATCCTAGCCACTCATCCTTGACCATGGTTTACAAATCAATCATATAGCTTTTATTCTATTCATCACAAAAGAAAATAATTCATTATCTTTTCCATTATCATCTTCTTCTCTCTTGAAGAAAGCTTACTAGATTTTCTTTATGTGATGAAATAATATGAGAAAATGATTTAAAAAGAAAGCAAAAATACTACTCTCTCATCCTCATCTCATCTAGCCCATGAGATTAGTGTGTTCATCTCTTTAGAGTGAGAAAGCTTGAGTTTTTGCAACTTCGAGGTAGATCATCGGAGATTTGGAATACTTCAAGCTAGCATGGATCGTTCGAGTCGTGGAGCCTCTCATGAGTCCGGGAGATCGTGGATCGCGGCAAAGGGACTTCTACTCGGAGCTTGTGAAGTGAAGGAGCGGACTTCAAAGGTTGTAATCCCTCACACTTAGATAAAAGTTATCATCTTGCATGTTAAACCCTAATAATCTAGCAAAGATCCCGGCTGTGGGTTGTTCGGCACGTCTAAAATTTTATCCGGGCATGTTTGATGCCTTATGAACCTTCACAAGAGTGCCTAGGAACCCTACAGTGGTATCAGAGCCTAGTTAGAGCATTAGGCGATGTGTTTACGAAGTTAAAACTCCGATCGAACCCGAAACGACGAAACTAGACCCCTCTCTGGAATTTTTTTAAATTTTGGGATTTTTCTGAATTAAAAATATGTAAAAAAATCAGCAGGGAATTCTAAGAATTACCATAAAACTCGAGCCCCCAATTCGACTAAACGGCGGCGGAACCGCGGCGCAGGCATGCTTGTGCGGCGGTTCCGCGGCGGAACAGTGGATTTGTGATACGTGGATTTTATAGTAATGTCCGTAGGTACTTGTTGATGCTTCTGGATATTTTTAACAGTGATTCCAGTATTGTTTAAATCTGGGGTTTATTTTGTAATAGTAGATTCGATCAGAATATTTAAGTTTGTATTTCTTTCCGGATATTTAGAAACTGTTAAACTATTTGAACGGATATCATTAACTCACTGCTTCCCGGTACGGCAAACTTTCAAGTGTTGAAATCTTTTTCGGTTTTAAATCTTTCGGAAAAATTGTAAAAGTTAAGCGGTGGACCCTCTAGAAGACAACAAACCTTAACTCGATTATGTGACCGTCTTGAACTGCCTTTTGAACCTTCGGGTTTGGGGCAGTACGGCGTGCCACATGTGAGGCGTTGGCTTGACCCTTCTACGGCTGGATCACCGGTACTGTGACATATTCTGGGATTATTTGAACTCCGCTCAAGAGTTGAGCACTTTGGGAAGTTTTGGGTGTTTGATTATCTGTTCGGAAAGTTTAATACTGTCTATTTATCTGGAATGTGATACAATATGTGGAATTCATAGAGTTAGGCATGAAATGCGAAGTATGTGATATTTTGGATTTACGATGTCTAAAGTGATTGTGGATTCCAAATATTGTAGTTTTACACTTTCTTTTCTGTGACCGTAAGTGTAATATGTGATATCGCCGGTTTCGTTGCTATATGTCAACGACAATTGGGATGCGCATATTTACTTACGTTGATGATATGAGATATTATGTGTTGCTGTGATATGTTATATTGGATCGTCGCGTTCTGAATAGCCGGGGGTTTTATGTGAGATGAGGGTTTTTATTTTCATTCATGTAAAATTCATTTGTAATGTAATATTCTTTTATTTGGGGCACTTCCAGGTTGCGGTTGATATCACCAGTGTATATTATTTACTTTTCCACATTAGGTAGACCCAAGGAGGGGAGCACAAGTAACCGGGTTCTAGGGTCCAGTGGGAGGCCATCTCGAGGAGTCGAGACCGGGTCTCCTAACCCTAGAATTGGCAGTGTTACTTGCCGCTCTCGTAGGGGTCTTGGGATGTGGGTTTGGCTATTCATCGCGACCGTGGAATCCGTGTTTTATACAGGCTCGTATTGAAAACACGGACGTCCTAGTATATCCAATATTTCATATATGTTCTTCTGCTGCAATGTTCTGTAATGAGATCATATTACTGCCTGAGACGGATGCTTATACTATGTATATATGCTGATATATAAATATTACTGCTTTCGTTTCTTCTGTGATGCTTATGAAGCATAAGCTGATGGGATATTTATTAATGAGATTAATAAAAAGAAAAGAAACCTAAAGATGTTGTAGAATCAAAAACTTTATAAAAAGGGTAGCTACAGTTTTGTTTTGCACAGTGATATATATGATATATCCTGCACCTTATTCGATGAGGAAAGGGCCGACGATCCCTTCACCGGGAGTGACCCCTTTAGCAAAACTGGCAGATGCTACAAAACGCGGTTTGTCTTTTGATTGCTTTTAGTGTTTTGCTTTGCACAGCGGTATATATGATATATCCTACACCTTATTCGATGAGGAAAGGGCCGACGATCCCTTCACCGGGAGTGACCCCTTTAGCGAAACTAAGAAAAGCCTAAAAAACACTCCTTTTCAAAACTTCACTCGATTCTACGACGATATCAAGTTCATTACGCTCAGGTTTTTCTGAAAAACCTGCGTAGCCCTCCATCATTTCAGATAAATCCTACTTAGTATTCGTGCTGTGTTTGTTGACCTTGTCAAGGCACAGTGTACGGTAGCTAATTAGTGTTTATCTGCTAAAACATGAGATGTGATTGGATTAGGGTATTCGCATGGCCATGTTGACCTTGTCAAGGGTCATGCGGGTGGGTTTAATTCAATCAGGAAATGATGGGTTAAACTTGACTTGCGATTTATGGTTTGTTGACCTTGTCAAGGTCATAGATCGCTAGGGGCAAAAATATTATCAGGAATTTCAAGTGTTGAAATTTGCAATGAGATTGCATACCTCCTAAAAGATAGTTGGATCCCGATACCCAGTGCGAGTAAGAGTTACTCCTGGGAGAGTTTTACACAGGACAATTAGTCATTCAAGTAGGTGTCTAGAAAAGTGTTAACGGGGTTACGCCTCTGGGAAAACGAGGTTTACTTTAATTAGGTCCGTGCGAAAGCACGGGGAACCTCCCTCAAAGTACCGACACTGATATGGCTGAAAGAATTGACGAAGTTGTAGGGTGTAATTAATCCCGGCTAATATTACCTTTTAGGTTTTAAGGTAGATTTGATAAAAACAGTGGGAGACATCATGATTAGATAAGATAATAACCAATCTAATCTTGCAAGAGCATACGCTAAAGTGTTTTCTTCTCTCTCTCTCCAGGTAGCGACCATGTCATGCCATAATCAAGATAATAATATGGGTGTATTGACTGAACCCGATTATTGTACTGAGCAAGGGAACGTTAGACCCATTCTTTCTTATAAGAGTTATAAGACTGAACAGGAAACAGGAGAATATCTGGATTCTCACGCCGCCCAAAAGAACATGCATGTTGATGCATCTTCTTCGGGTGTGTTAGTTATTGAGAACTGTTTCACCCTATGTCCTGGGTATTAGATACCGGATCAGGATCCCACATATGTAAACAGTTGCATAGGCTACGTAATGGTAGAGAACTGGGAAAAGATGATCATTCCGTTCTAGTAGGGAACGGTGCAAATGTTGCAGCCAAAGCAGTTGGCGAATATCACCTTGTATTGCCGAGTCATGATACACTGATTCTAAATGAATGCTATTATATACCGAACATGATGTGCAACATTATATCAGTTTCTTTATTGAGTAAAGAGGGATATAATTTTGTAGTACAGGATAATGTTATGAACATATTCCTAAATCAAAAGTTGATTGCATCAGGCTCGTTACATAATGGCATATTCATTCTAAATCAGAATACAGTCCTGAATATACAAAACACACACAAGAGGAAAAGTTCAGATATGAACGAATCCTACTTGTGGCATTGTAGACTTGGTCATATCAATGCGACACGACTAGCTAAGTTACATAAGGATGGTTATTTGAATCCGTTCGAATTATCATCCTATGATACTTGCCATTCATGTCTCAAAGGAAAAATGACCAAAGCTCCGTTTAGTGGACACGGAGAAAGAGTTACCGAACTCTTAGGACTGGTACATAGTGATGTATGCGGTCCCATGTCTACGCATGCCAGGAACGGTTCTTCCTACTTCCTTACATTCACTGACGATCTCTCTAGATTCGGACATGTGTTCCTGATGAAACACAAGTCTGAAGCTTTTGAGAAATTCAGAGAATATAAGCACGAAGTAGAGAATCAAACGGGCAAAAGTATTAAGATTCTTCGATCTGATCGAGGAGGTGAATACTTAAGCAATGAGTTCCTAGATTATCTAAAAGAGAATGGGATTCTCTCTCAGCTTACTCCTCCTTGTTAGTTGTATGTATGCCCTAGAGGCCAGTATTGTACATATGATGTATATTATATTGGATGCTTGGTCATATATAGAGATGACTTTCTTGCTCGACATGATAGTATGCTATCTGGTTACTCTTTATCTTAACATGTACACTTGTCTCTTTAAACTGTCTTATAGTTACATGTTGGTAAAGCCCTTAGGATGTATACTTGACTACCTGGTCTATGATGCAGATCATACTAGTGGGGACATGGTAGTCCATAAGTACATCCTTCAAGGTCCCTAGTCGTGGGTGTATCGAGACGGGGCATCGATATACCAGTGTAGACTAGCGTGTACGCTTCTCGACCCATAAGAAAGGCGATGGATGATCCCATATCCATTGGTGTTTGACATCAGAGATGGTATACGGGTGCTCAGTGGAGACTGGGTACACTGGACGGACTCGCCGAGAACTCCCAGATGGTATTATACCTCACGTCAGATGGCAGTTCTCAGGTGACACTTGTACAGGTTAGTCTGTAGACCCGAGATCGTCGTAGAGTCTTGTGTGACTCCCACTGTCCTTTGATCTCCACCTTACCACGTCCATGAGGGCGTGCAAAACGGTGGTCTTTGGGGACAGTCCCGAGTCATATGGAGGCAATGAGCGATAGGAGGGGTTTCGTCTCTCCCGGTATTGGGGGTTGTTGTTGCGCTCTGCTTGATTGGCCGTAACAGGGAAGTCCCTGGCCAGGGCTGATTCAGAGATTTGCTGGTAAGTGTTACCAGTAGTTTCTCGACCCGTTATGAGCCTCACATCGGCACGACTTATCGGTTATTGGGGTCTGACGCATACCACCCCTAGACTTGATATGCGACATATCAGACGAACAGACCGGACTGTATGGTAAGTGTTACTGGTTGGATTCACAGGAGTGTGAGCGGGCTAGCTCGTCGATCTTCTGATCGCTCAATACCCGGGTGGCCGTTACGTTTGGCAGACCGCTTGCGGCTTGTGGGTGTTTGATATGATCATCACCTGCTACCGGAGTATTGACGAGTCTTTAGAGTCCTACATAGAGGTTTCCTGGCTCGAGCCAAATGAAATAGGAGCGCATATGAGATATGTGCGGGGGCCGAGAATAATACCAGTATGAGATACTGGATTCTATTCTCGCGATTTGTAACATTGATCGGTAATATGCGATATAGCCGGGTTATCGGATCAAGTGTTGATTCGATAAGTTGTTACTGTTGGTATTAGTCGGTTATATGAGATATGACCGGATCGTTAAATCAAGTGTTGATTTAATGATTTAATGTATAATTATATATTTGATATATTACTTTACATTAACTAGTATTGGTTCACTTAAGATGGATTTTCTCACTTGATGTGCACATTGTATATGTGATATATTTTCATGTGCACTTGATTGTATCATGTTTGTTGATACAAGCTAACTTGAGTTTGTGTAAAGATCAAACCATGGTTGTATAATGGTTAGGGTTTTCTTTTCATTATCTATTTATTCATTTGTTATTCTTAGTGGGGGGGCAAGAACAAAATGGTGGCTAGTTTTTTATCTTTCATAAAAATTGATGAAGCTTTGAAGCTTACACCATTTTGTCTCTTGACTTTGACCCAACCATTCAACCCAACCATGGTTCCATCTCTACATCTAACTATGGTTGCCATTATGATACTTATCATATTATTTTTCCTATTGGAAAAATAACACTCATTCATTCATGCTTCTTCTTCTTCATCATCAAGAAGAAGAAAAGCTCTCTTCCATTAATGGCAACCTTGTCAAAAGAGTGAGAAATCAAAATCTAAAGTCAACCCTCTTCCTCTTTCTTCATGCTCTACAACTTGCCTTGTAGTAGAGTGTGTTGTTTTCACAAGTTTCTTGACTTGGTGAAGGCGGAGCTCGAGTTTGAGTTGCCTCGACGTAGATCTTCTTCGGCATCGTAGTCTTCGACCTAGCCCGATTATTTCTCCGACGAAACCATCACCGGAGTCCGGGATCCGACGATCGCAGCGAAGGGACATCGTCATGGAGCTATGGAGGTGGAGTAACGAAACTACAAAGGTTGTATTTTCATTCACTCTTTAGTTAAGTTGTTAACTAGCTTCTTGTTTCGCCTAAACTCTAGTCAACGATCCGTATTAGAGTTCTTCGGCATATGTAAAATTTTAATTTGGCATGGGTGATGCCTTGTGACAACTCCTTGGTGTGCCTAGGAACCCTACACTCCTTATACACCACAGCACAACGGTGTATCGGAGCGGAGGAATCGCACCCTATTAGATATGGTGCGCTCTATGATGAGCGAGGCCGAGTTGCCTATTTCCTTCTGGGGGTATGCGCTTAAGACAGCAGCATACCTATTGAATCAAGTTCCAACTAAATCTGTACCTACCACACCATATGAGATATGGAGTGGAAAGAGACCGTATCTTAAATGAGTTAAGATATGAGGTTGTCCGGCCTATGTAAAAAGGCAAAATCCGGACAAACTCGAGGCACGGTCAGTTCTTTGCAAGTTTGTAGGATATCCGAAGAATTCTTATGGATATTTTTTCTATCACGGTGAGGAGCAAAAAGTGTTTGTTGCTCAACATGCCACCTTTTTGGAAAAGGAATTTCTTGCAAAAGGGATTAGTGGATCTGGGGTAGAACTGGAAGAAGTTCCAGCAATACAAACTGCAACTGAAGATTTAGTGGAACCAGAGGATTCAGTAGTACCGGACGAACCCCAGCCTCTCCGCCGATCTAATAGGGTTTCTCGTCCACCTGAGAGATACTACGGTTTTCTCATAGATGGTGGAAGCGAGGATTGCATCATGGATGATGATGACCCGACTAGTTTCGAGCAGGCCATCACGAGTGGTGACTCTGTGAAATGGCTGGATGCAATGCGATCTGAGATGGAATCCATGTACACCAATAAAGTATGGATTTTGGAAAATGCTCCTGAAGGGGTAAAACCCATTAGGAGCAAGTGGATTTTTAAAAGGAAATTTGGTGTAGATGGAAAAGTTGAGACTTTCAAAGCTAGACTTGTAGCAAAGGGTTTTCGTCAACGACCAGGTGTGGACTATGACGAAACCTTTTCTCCAGTGGCTATGCTTAAGTCCATCCGGATCTTACTTGCCATTGCTGCATACCATGACTATGAAATCTGGCAAATGGATGTTAAGACCGCCTTTCTAAACGGTGATTTAGAAGAGTGCGTGTACATGACTCAGCCAGAGGGCTTCGTAGATAGTGGGGGCAGCGGAAAGGTGTGCAAGCTGCTTAAATCCATTTATGGGTTAAAGCAAGCATCGCGGAGTTGGAACATCTGTTTTGATGTTGTAGTCAAAGAGTTTGACTTCATCAAAAATATAGATGAACCTTGTATCTATAAGAAGGTAGCAGAGGGTAAGGTTGTCTTCCTCGTATTGTACGTGGATGACATACTCTTGATAGGAAATGATATTCCTATGCTGCAATCAGTCAAGCTCTTCTTATCACAGAGATTCTCAATGAAAGATCTAGGTGATGCCTCCTGCATATTGGGAATCATGATCTATAGAGATAGATCTAAACGGATACTGGGATTGTCCCAATCCAGGTACATTGACACCATACTAAAGAGGTTTAGTATGGAAGAATCCAAGCGTGGGAACCAACCAACGATCTCTGGACTCACTCTCTCCAAAGAGATGTCTCCCAAGACTGATTTGGAGAGAGCTCGCATGCAAGGGATACCCTATGCTTCGGCAGTAGGCTCTATCATGTATGCGATGTTATGTACCAGACCCGATGTAGCATACTCACTAAGTGTAGTGAGTCGGTATCAAGCAGATCCTGGAGAGAGTCATTGGACAGCAGTGAAGAACATTCTCAAGTACTTAAGAAGGACTAAGGAGATGTTCTTGGTGTATGGTAACGGAGAACTCCAGGTGGAGTCCTTTACCGATTCCAGCTTCCAAAGTGATAAGGACGACTCTAAGTCGCATTCGGGTTTTGTCTTTACCCTCAATGGAGGGGCGGTATGTTGGAAGAGTTCCAAACAGGATACCGTTGCAGACTCAACGATGGAGGCTGAATACATCGCTGCCAACGATGCTGCCAAAGAGGCTGTCTGGATCAAGAAGTTCATTAGTGAACTTGGTGTGGTTCCATCCATTGAGCATCCAATACCTCTATATTGCGATAACAATGGAGCTGTGGCATTGTCCAAGGAACCCAGGTCCCATCAAAAGTCCAGACATATTCTGAGGCGGTATCACCTGATCAGGGAGATAGTTGATCGCCGGGAGATCGAGGTCAGGAGAGTAGATACGAAGGACAACACTGCGGATCCATTCACGAAGGCTATTCCCCATATACAGTTTGAGAGATTATTCGGGATGCTAGGTATGCGATACTACAGCAGCTGGCCTTAGTGCAAGTAGGAGATTGTTAGTTATGTATATGCCCTAGAGGCCATTGTTGTACATATAATGTATATTATAATGGATGCTTGGATATATATAGAGATGACTTTCTTGCTCGTCATGATAGTATGCTATTTGGTTTCACTTTATCTTAACATGTTGACTTGTATTGGTTTACTGTTTTACTCTCACATGTTGATAAAGCCCTTAGGATCTGTACTCGACTACTGGGACTATGATGAGATCATACTAGTGGGGCCGCGGTAGTCGATGAGTACATCCTATAACTGTTCCTAGTCGAGGGTATATCGAGACAGGGCATCGATACACCAGAGTAGACTAGCGTATACGCATCTTGACCCATATGATGGGCGATGGATGATCCCATATCCATCGGTGTTAGACATCAGAGATGGTGTACGGGTGCTCAGTGGAGACTGGGTACACTGGACGAACTCGCCGAGAACTCCCAGATGGTGCTATACCACACGTCAGATGGCAGTTCTCCTGTGACACGAGTACAGGGTAGTCTGTAGAACCGAGATCGTCATAGAGTCTTGTGTGATTCCCACTGTGCTTTGATTTCCACCTTACCACGTCCAAGAGGGCGTGCAAAACGGTGGCTTTTAGGTACAGTCCCGAATCACATGGAGGCAATGAGCGATAGGAGGGGATTCGTCTCTCCCGGTATAGGGAGTTGATGTTGTGCTGTGTTCGATTGGCTATAACTGGAAGTCCCTGGCCAGGGCTGATATGGAGATTTACTGGTAAGTGTTACTAGTAGTTTCTCGACCCGTTATGAGCCACACATCGACACGACTTATCGGTTACTGGGGTCTGACGTATACCACCCCTAGACTTGATATAAGACATATCAGACGAACAGACCGGACTGTACGGGAGTGTTACTGGTTGGATTCACAGGAGAATGCACAGGCTAGCTTGTTGATCTTCTGATCGCTCAATGTTGTAGATAATGCCCTCAGAGTCAATTATTCGATCACAGGCACGTGATTGCAATGATTGAGGGGAGGACATGTCCCAGTAGGACAGTCTTACTCAAGATGATAGTACGCTATCTGGTTTATCTTTATCATCGTGTACTGCTTTAGGTGACCTGACATGTCGCTATTGCACGTTGATAGAGCCCCGAGGATTCTTGCTTGACTGCCAGCAGTATGAGGGCGATCATATAAGTGAGAGCTGGAGTCTATAAGCACATCCTTAAAAGGTCCCTAGTCGTGGGAGTTTCGAGACAGGGCATCGATACTCCAGAGTAGACTAGTGTATACAGTCGAGACCCCGACGAGGGGCGGTGGCCGGTCTCACAAGCCACTGGTGTTAGTTGGTTCACCTAAGATGTATACAGGTGCTCATTGGGTTATGAGTACACCGGACAGGACTCGCCGGGAACATGCTAGTTGGTCTTATACTTGACGTCAGATAGCAGTTCCCAGGTGACATGTGTACAGGTTAGTTCATCGACCTGGGGATCGTCATTTGTCTCGTGTGAGTTCCCACTGTACTTTGATTACTACCCTACCACGGCTCAAAGGAGTCGTGCAAACAGGTTTTAGTTGGGTACAGTCCCGAGCCACATGGAGGCAGTGAGCGGATCTTCAGGGGTTCGTCTCTCCCGGTATTGGGGGTGAGGTCCCGCTGTGTCTAGGAGAGCCATTACACGAAGTCCTTGGCCAAGGCAGGAGATTTACTGGTAGGTATTCCAGTAGTATCTCAGGGTGTTCTGGGCTACACTCCGACACGACTTGTACCGCTTTTGGGGGTCTGACTTTTACCAACCCCCTAGGCCCGACATGCGATGCTCATAGACGAACGGACCAGACTGTACGGATATTGTCACTGACAGGCTCAGTAGGGTGTCAGGATGAGTTCGCTCATCGACGTCCCTTTTAGTCAATAGCTGGTGGCCCGTCACGTATTGGCTTATACCTCTGACGTGCTAGTGGTTAAATCCACAGCCATAGTATTGACGAGTCTTTAGAGTCCACCACACTTTCAGTTACTCAGGCTTTCGGGCGAAACGCTGTAGAGGCCGTATGGAGATATGGCAGGGTCCGATCAGATACGTGCGGTATTGCGCGGATCAGGATCAGACAGTTTTGTACTAGTAGCCGTATGGTTATATGGCGGCGTTCGATCAGATACGTGCGGTATTGCACGGATCAGGATCGGACGGATGTTACTAGCCGGCTTTGGTTTAAGCCGGATCCTAGTATTGTACAGTGTAGATTTTGTCTCACTGCATTTGTATCCGGACGGAATACAGATGCGGGTGTGTATGCACAGTATGGGGGTTTTCCTGTAATTTATTACGGGACCAGTTTTCTGGAGTTGCCAGTTTGCTTTCCGTTCCGGCCGGTTTTCCTTTGTTCTGTCCCGGCCGGACTTTTCTGATGGAGGAGGTAATTTGCAGTTTTGCAAATTACATTGTGGAGGGGGTTTCATGCATTATGAGAGATTATGATGATATCTTTTATTTTCCACCATTACTTGCATTAAATGAGATTTGAAAGGTTAAGGTGTGAGAAGTATGGTTGATGTTTTCTTGCTTTTGATATGGTCACCTCTTCTATTCTCCTACACTCACCTCCCTTGGTATTAGTCTTCATTCCCTCCACCATTCTCATATTATGATATGGCCGGCCACAATTTTCATGAGGAGGGGAAAATGAGAGATGTTCATTTTGGTGAGGGAAATTAATCATTCATCTCATTTTCATTGCTACCAAAAATCCCAAGTTCATATCTTGTTGATTCCTCCATCAAGGCAACTCCACAAACCCCATGAGGCAAAGTGATTCTACACTACTTCTACAGCATATCTTGAGCATGTCGAGTCGCCGGCTTCATGCCCGAGTTGCCTCGGTATTGAGGCGGGAGCCCGTAAAAGACGCAGGCGATGTGGTGCCCCTTCCGACGAGGAGGCGACGACCGGAGATCCCGCGAGGAGATCGGAGTGGAGATGAAGACCGGAGGACTCGGATCAGTCGGTATATCTCTATCTCATTCTCTTGTTAGCTTAGACTAGTTTAATGGCATGATCCGGGTTTTTAGTGCGCGGTGGTGCCGGTTTGCTAAGTCCGCAAAAATTAAAGTTTATCACCGTTTCCGCGTTTGGCCGTCGGATTGACGGCCGGGGCGCCGCCGTGCACTTACAGTGGTATCAGAGCCTCGCCATTAACTTCGTCTAGCTTTGTTTAATGTGTTTTACGTTTCCGATCGAACAAAATCCCGAAAACGCGTATTTCAAGCACATCAGTTTCTGTCGAATTTTTTTTGAGTCCAAAAATTTTTCAGGTTGTCTCAGAGTGATGTGCAGGGAATTAGAAACATACTGTAAAAATTTGGTACAATGAAATTACTGTTTCACCGCGGAAGGGCGGCTAAACCCCTGCTTTGGCCGCGCTTCCGCCGCTTTAACAACTGTTCATTTCCCCAAACTTTTGTAGAATGTTCCTGAGTTGAAAATGTGCTTTCTGGAATATTAAAATTGGGCCCAGGTTTTCTGTGAGTGCTACAGTTTTTGTGTGGGGGCCCACTTGTTAAGGTTTGGTCAATCGGAAAATTATAAACACATTTTTCACAGTTTTTACATTATATCTGCGACCGTGAATGTCACTCGATCGGTAAATCCGGTCTAACTGCTATAGCCCGGTTAGACGGATTTGCGAACGTGACTTTCACGTTGATGTTCTATGTATTTGCTGTGATGTTGCGGATCGGTCGTGGGGATAGCCTGGATGCAATGCTAGTACAGTTTTGTTGTATTATGTACATTTAATATTGCGGGGCGAGCGTCCGACATGTGGACTGCCGTCACTGCCTGTTTGTATTATTCTTTTGGGGCACGGCCTGGTTGCGGTCGATGTACCCGTTGTATGTATATTTTACTTTCTGTACTAGGATTACCCCGCGGTGGGGTGCACGGATGGCCGGGTTCTAGAGGGCAACAAGCCCGCATCTCATGGCATAGGGACGGAGGGGGCTTCACTCTAGGATTGGCGGGCTATTCGCCGCACTCGTAGGGGGGTATAGGTTGACCCAGGAGGGGTGCCCAAGTTGCCGGATTCCGTGGAGTGCTGGGTGGTCCATTCACGGAGCTGAAGAGGGCTGCCTCGCTTCAGGTTTTGGCGGGTGACTTGCCGCGCCCGTAGGGGTCTAGGATTTCATTGCACAGGCTATCCACACGACCAGGGGAACGTCGGGTTTCAGTAGTGGCTCTGTGAAACCCGGGGATCCCAGATATCTGTATTGTTCTGTGATGCTATACATTTCTGTGATGTTGCATTTTATTCACGTCTTGAGCGAAATACTATATATTGGTATATATATTAGTAGATGTTGTATATGCTTTTCATCCGCGCTAGTCCAGTCCCCGCTCTGCCGTTAGTTAGCTAACCTAACGGGTGATGACGGGACCCAGTGGCGAATGCGGATGGCATATACGTACGTCAGTATATTTTCGTTCTTTGTGGTGTGATTAATTGATGGTACTGCGTTGATTCGGATCAATGCAGGTTAAACAAACCTATTCTGATGTTGTTGGAACACTTTTCAAAAAGCTGTTATTGCAAGGACGTTCTCTTTTGTTTTGCATCGTGGTATTCATTTGGAATATCCTGCTCCTCAGTCGATGAGGCAAGGGACGAGATCCCTTCACCGGGAGTGACCCCTTGGACAGAAGTTTGCGTCAGGGCATTAACTTCACTATAGCCGATTACTTTTGCTTTGCATCGTGGTATTCATTTGGAATATCCTGCACCCTATTCTACGGGGAAAGAGCCGAGATCCCTTCACCGGGAGTGACCTCTTTAGTAAAGGTTTTCGTCACTATACTTTCTAAAAAGCTATCCGTTCCTTCAACGATATCAAGTTCATTACGTTAAAGGTTTTCGCCAGAAACCATTCGTAGCACTCCGTCGTTTCATATGGGTAGTCAATAGTATTCAAGCTGTGTTTGTTGGCCAAAGTCAAGGCACAGTGTTTGGTAGCTGTTGGTTATTCATATGCAGCATAGATAGATGCGTTGGTTTGGAACAGTCGTATAGCCTTGTTGGCCAAAGTCAAGGGCTTGTGCGGGTGGATTCGAATCAACCTGGAGAATGACGGATAGAACTTGACATGTGACTTATGATTTGTTGGCCAAAGTCAAGGTCATAAGAGCATGGGGCAGAAATCACATCGGGTGTTTCAAAAGTACTGAAACCTGCCAGATATGCGCATACCTTCTGGAGTGTGATACCGTGAGCGGATTCCGTCACGTTATCATGCGATGAGAGTTGGATCCCGATTCCCACTGATGAGTTAGTTTACTCCTCGGGTGACCCCGACTAATTCTTCTTTCAGGTTTGGAGGAGAGTTTGAGGTACAGTGGGAGGTTTCCAGATTAGATAAATTGGTAACCATTCTGATCTAGGATAGAGTGCACGCTGAGTGTTTCTTTTCTCTCTCTCTCTTGGCAGCGACCATTGACCCGACCCTAGACTATGACTCAGTGACCAAGTTGACCGAACCTTCTTAACACTGGCTTTTGGATTGTCAAAGTTGCAGACCTCATTGCCACTCCTACTTTTACCCTTTTCTCTAGGACACCCCGTATTACTGCGAACGTCCACTTCCATTGGACAAAACCATCGTATGGTTAGATACGAACTCGAAGGAATTCGAGGATGGTTTCCGGTTCGGGAGAAAACGGATAGGATTATTCAGTTGTCTTTTCTTTTCACCCTCTCTCAGGTTGCGAGTACTCCTTGGTTTAGGAGTAATACACCTATTACGCAAATTGGATAGTCTTCTTCCAAACCATAGGCTGGTGCCGACCGGTAGGGAATGAAGAAAACCAGTTAGCCTAAAACGGTGTACAGAAGGTATTAAGTTCAGACAAAGCAAGGGATTAGTAAGAGGGCAAAGTAAGTTGCGACTGCTATTCACGACCAAACCAAGTATTTCTTCGCCAATCCTAAATCACCTTTGTATTTCTCCAGGACACTCCGTATCACTACGAAGATCCCATTTTATTGGATAATCCATCGTATGGTTATATACGAACTCGAAAGGAACTTGTTCCAGTTCGGGGATGAATTCTGGTTCAGGAGAAATAGGAATAAAGTACATTCAGGTGTCTTTTATCTTCACCTTCTCTCGTATTGCGAGTGTTCCTAGGATTGGGACAGTACACCCTTTATGCTTTTTGGATAGTCTTCTTCCAAACCATAGGCTGGTGCCGAACGGTAGGGAAGGAAGAAAACCATTTGGCCAAAGGGGGTGTACAGAAGGTAATGACTAAAGACATAGAAAGGGATTTAGAAAGATGGCAAAGAATTACAAGGTTACAGTTGTGAATCTGGATAATGGAAGAGGCATTACTAAGAATACCGGAATACCCCACCGAAACATTTCAATATTTCAGTTTCAGCTGTGTGTTGTTAATGGAAAACTGATTTTCCGATTAGACACTTACTCCAGGGTATGTATTTACCAGGTATGATTCTCACATCTGCATGGTTTTACAGATGATGAGTGGGAGTAAGTTATTGGGAATTAGGTGATCATCCTCATTATTTGAGGAAGTCACCTGGGTTGTTTGCCGGACGGCAATTATTTGGTTTTGAATATCCGCGGTTATGCACCAATTTCAAATTGATATATCTGTACGTCTATTTTCATAGAATGAGATATACCTTTTGATATTATGTCGATGACATTTACCTATATCAGTGGATGGTTAGGTAAGGAGCATTAAACAGCGGTGTAATTCTTCTTAACCATAAGTACAGTTTTCAACCTACGACACACAGTGAAAGAGTTGTTAGACTCAGCGGACTTATACAGAGTATTGTATGTTGTCCAGTGTCCATCAGGACAGAGGGGTTGGTTCTCGTACTATATTCGGTTTACTTATGACTTCTCTAGTTTTTAGACAAGTGTTTCGTAGAAACACAGGGTCCGAATTTTGAGAAGTTATAGGTATTTGGATAAAGTAGAGAACCAGGTATAGCAAGTATCGGGATTCTTCAAAGTGATCGAAGATGTAGATACTTGTGTATGGTATCCAGTTGATAGTAATGATAAAGAGAAATTGCTTCTCTTTCAGGTTACTCATAATTGGAAGCATTCCTAAGTTGAGTAACGCTGATCGGCCTCCTTCCATTTAGTTGACATGCACTGGAGATAGTTGCATGATTTGAATCTGGTTCAATTAAATCAGTGCCTCTGGTTCTATATTGGATATAGTACAGTTCATATCTTAACATTGTTAAGGTACGGGGAGTTGTCCGGCTTATGATTAAAACCAGACTCTGGATAACTCAAGGCACGTTTCTGTAATGGCTGTTTGTGGGTTGACCCAGGCTATGACGAGGGTTGACTTTCTACCATCTGGGAGATCAATAGAAATATTGTTCAAGACTCGCCACAGTTTTATTAAAAATGGATTTTTTCAAAAACAGCAGTGGGAGTATGGTAGAACTGGAAGTGATTCCAGAACCGCAAACGATTACTGAAGATTTAATAAGGAACCTAAAGATTCAATCTGGTTTGACATTCCATTGGCCACTCCGCAGATAAGGTGGGTAACTTCAGGCACCCGAGAGGTACTCCGGTAGCCTCAAGGACGGTGACAGGGAAGTTCTTGTTTACCCACACTTGCCATTGCTGTTGTTCCAGGCTGCGAGACACGGCAGGAGGATGAGTATAGCGTCGTTCTGAACTAGCATCAGAAGTGTACGTGTATATGACTCTGCCAGAGGGTTGTCGTAGTCAGTGGGAGCAGCGGAAGCATTGGTGGACATCAGGCTTATGTCTATTTATAGACTAAAGCAGATGTAGCGGAGATAGATCATCTATTTCTGATGTGACAGTCATAGGTTTGACGTCATCGGAATAGGGGATGGATCTGTTGAGAAGGTAGTAGGAAGTGATATTCCTATACTACGATCGGTTATACTTTGGTCGTCACACAGTGTTTTCTCCACAAAAGGAATTGGACATTATATCAGACATACTGGTTACTGGATTTATGGTTTTAGATCTAGATTTGGGTGGTTTCCTATCAGGGTACTTTGACAGCATTCTAAGAGTATTTAGAATGGACGACTCCTGGCACGGTAGTATACCTGCAGGTAATGGAGTCACCCTCTCTAAAGGTGTCTTATAGACTAAAGTAGAGAGGGATCTGCATGATTGGCAGATCACTTGCTTAGGCAATTGAGTCAATCATGAGATGTCAAGTACCACACCAGATGTTGTTCTTGCACTAGATGCAATAAGTTGATATTGATCCAATCCTGGGGAAACAGTCGGAAGCAGTTTTAGAACATAAGTGAATGTTCTAAGGATATGATAACGGCTGCCTCTTTTAGGAGACGGTTATCATTCCAGGCTTCCAAGGTGACATGGACGACAAGGAGGTTGTCAGAGTTATATTTTTCCTTCTGACGAGGGGCAGTATTTTGGACAGGTGGTCCAAGGCAATACTGAGGGTGGCATGGCGCAGGATACTGATTAATTTCGGTTGACGATACAGTCTAAGAAGTTTGGATTTGGAGTTCATTCCTGAGCTAGGTCCCATCAGACATCCAGACATTCTAAGACAGGTATTGCTCATTTCGGGAGATGGCTTTCTCCACGAACTTGAGATATAGAGAGACATAGAAAGAAACATCAAGGCGGATCCACTCACTAAGGCTATTCCTCGAACGCAATAGTTTCACAAACGGTTTTTATGAGACTGACTAGTAGAGGAGTTGGGTGTTCGGTATCACATGGGCTGTGAGTATACGACATCGCAATAATTAGCCTTGAGTGCAAGTGGGAGATTGTTGGAGATAATGCCCTCAGAGTCAATTATTGGATCACAGGCACGTGATTGCAATGATTGAGGGGAGGACATGTCCCAGTAGGACAGTCTTACTCAAGATGATAGTACGCTATCTGGTTTATCTTTATCATCATGTACTGCTTTAGGTGACCTGACATGTCGCTATTGCACGTTGATAGAGCCCCGAGGATTCTTGCTTGACTGCCAGCAGTATGAGGGCGATCATATAAGTGAGAGCTGGAGTCTATAAGCACATCCTTAAAAGGTCCCTAGTCGTGGGAGTTTCGAGACAGGGCATCGATACTCCAGAGTAGACTAGTGTATACAGTCGAGACCCCGACGAGGGGCGGTGGCCGGTCTCACAAGCCACTGGTGTTAGTTGGTTCACCTAAGATGTATACAGGTGCTCATTGGGTTATGAGTACACCGGACAGGACTCGCCGGGAACATGCTAGTTGGTCTTATACCTGACGTCAGATAGCAGTTCCCAGGTGACATGTGTACAGGTTAGTTCATCGACCTGGGGATCGTCATTTGTCTCGTGTAAGTTCCTACTGTACTTTGATTACTACCCTACCACGGCTCAAAGGAGTCGTGCAAACAGGTTTTAGTTGGGTACAGTCCCGAGCCACATGGAGGCAGTGAGCGGATCTTCAGGGGTTCGTCTCTCCCGGTATTGGGGGTGAGGTCGCGCTGTGTCTAGGAGAGCCATTACACGAAGTCCTTGGCCAAGGCAGGAGATTTACTGGTAGGTATTCCAGTAGTATCTCAGGGTGTTCTGGGCTACACTCCGACACGACTTGTACCGCTTTTGGGCGTCTGACTTTTACCAACCCCCTAGGCCCAACATGCGATGCTCATAGACGAACGGACCGGACTGTACGGATATTGTCACTGACAGGCTCAGTAGGGTGTCAGGATGAGTTCGCTCATCGACGTCCCTTTTAGTCAATAGCTGGTGGCCCGTCACGTATTGGCTTATACCTCTGACATGCTAGTGGTTAAATCCACAGCCATAGTATTGACGAGTCTTTAGAGTCCACCACACTTTCAGTTACTCAGGCTTTCGGGCGAAACGCTGTAGAGGCCGTATGGAGATATGGCAGGGTCCGATCAGATACGTGCGGTATTGCACGGATCAGGATCGGACAGTTTTGTACTAGTAGCCGTATGGTTATATGGCGGCGTTCGATCAGATACGTGCGGTATTGCACGGATCAGGATCGGACGGATATTACTAGCCGGCTTTGGTTTAAGCCGGATCCTAGTATTGTACAGTGTAGATTTTGTCTCACTGCATTTGTATCCGGACGGAATACAGATGCGGGTGTGTATGCACAGTATGGGGGTTTTCCTGTAATTTATTACGGGACCAGTTTTCTGGAGTTGCCAGTTTGCTTTCCGTTCCGGCCGGTTTTCCTTTGTTCTGTTCCGGCCGGACTTTTCTGATGGAGGGGGTAATTTGCAGTTTTGCAAATTACATTGTGGAGGGGGTTTCATGCATTATGAGAGATTATGATGATATCTTTTATTTTCCACCATTACTTGCTTTAAATGAGATTTGAAAGGTTAAGGTGTGAGAAGTATGGTTGATGTTTTCTTGCTTTTGATATGGTCACCTCTTCTATTCTCCTACACTCACCTCCCTTGGTATTAGTCTTCATTCCCTCCACCATTCTCATATTATGATATGGCCGGCCACAATTTTCATGAGGAGGGGAAAATGAGAGATGTTCATTTTGGTGAGGGAAATTAATCATTCATCTCATTTTCATTGCTACCAAAAATCCCAAGTTCATATCTTGTTGATTCCTCCATCAAGGCAACTCCACAAACCCCATGAGGCAAAGTGATTCTACACTACTTCTACAGCATATCTTGAGCATGTCGAGTTGCCGGCTTCATGCCCGAGTTGCCTCGGTATTGAGGCGGGAGCCCGTAAAAGACGCAGGCGATGTAGTGCCCCTTCCGGCGAGGAGGCGACGACCGGAGATCCCGCGAGGAGATCGGAGTGGAGATGAAGACCGGAGGACTCGGATCAGTCGGTATATCTCTATCTCATTCTCTTGTTAGCTTAGACTAGTTTAATGGCATGATCCGGGTTTTTAGTGCGCGGTGGTGCCGGTTTGCTAAGTCCGTAAAAATTAAAGTTTATCACCGTTTCCGCGTTTGGCCGTCGGATTGACGGCCTGGGCGCCGCCGTGCACTTACACTCAATACCTGGGTGGCTGTTACGTTTAGCTGACCGCTTGCAGCTTGTTGGTGTTTGATATGATCATCACCTGCTACCGGCGTATTGACGATTCTTTAGAGTCCTACACAGAGGTTTCTTGGCTCAGGCGAAACGGAGTAGTGGCACATATGTGATATGCGCAGGAGCGAGAATAATGCGATCTGGGATACCGTATTATATTCTCGCGATATTTAGAAATGAACCGGGTCATCGGATCAAGTGTTGATTCGATGAATCGGTATATGATATATTAGTCGGTAATATTCGATATAGCCGGATCGTCGAATCAAGTGTTGATTCGATGATTTAATGTATAATAATATATATGATATATTATTACATTATTTAATATTGGCTCTCTTTATTATTTCATTTTCTTAGTGGATGATACATTGATATATATGCGATATATGTTAATTGTATTATTTTCCTTTGTTGCAAATATATAATATATATGTGATATATATTATTGTGACATGATATGATTAATTGTTAAACATATTTAAGGATGATTAATTGAGGTTAGGGTTTGATTAGGGTTAGATGCTTCATGCACCTTCTAGAAGCTTTTTCTTTTGTCATTCTTAAGATATTTTAGGATGACACATTCTTAACCCAACCAAACCCTAACTCTAGTTTATTCTCTACTAAATCCTAGCCACTCATCCTTGACCATGGTTTACAAATCAATCATATAGCTTTTATTCTATTCATCACAAAAGAAAATAATTCATTATCTTTTCCATTATCATCTTCTTCTCTCTTGAAGAAAGCTTACTAGATTTTCTTTATGTGATGAAATAATATGAGAAAATGATTTAAAAAGAAAGCAAAAATACTACTCTCTCATCCTCATCTCATCTAGCCCATGAGATTAGTGTGTTCATCACTTTAGAGTGAGAAAGCTTGAGTCTTTGCAACTTCGAGGTAGATCATCGGAGATTTGGAATACTTCAAGCTAGCATGGATCGTTCGAGTCGTGGAGCCTCTCATGAGTCCAGGAGATCGTGGATCGCGGCAAAGGGACTTCTACTCGGAGCTTGTGAAGTGAAGGAGCGGACTACAAAGGTTGTAATCCCTCACACTTAGATAAAAGTTATCATCTTGCATGTTAAACCCTAATAATCTAGCAAAGATCCCGGCTTTGGGTTGTTCGGCACGTCTAAAATTTTATCCGGGCATGTTTGATGCCTTATGAACCTTCACAAGAGTGCCTAGGAACCCTACAGACTCGACGATGGAGGCTGAATACATCGCTGCCAACGATGCTGCCAAAGAGGCTGTCTGGATCAAGAAGTTCATTACTGAACTTGGAGTGGTTCCATCCATTGAGCAGCCAATACCTTTGTATTGCGATAACAATGGAGCGGTGGCTTTGGCCAAGGAACCCAGGTCCCATCAGCGATCCAGGGATATTCTGAGGCGGTATCACCTGATCCGGGAGATAGTTGATATCCGGGAGATCGAGGTTAGGAGGGTTGACACGAAGAATAACACAGCGGATCCACTCACAAAGGCCATTCCCCAGATACAGTTTAAGAGACTCTTCGGGATGCTCGGTATGCGATACTACGGCAGCTGGCCCTAGTGCAAATGGGAGATGTTTACTTGTATGTATGCCCTAGAGGCCAGTATTATACAAATGATGAATATTATATTGGATGCTTGGACATATATAGAGATGACTTTCTTGCTCGATATGATAGTATGCTATCTGGTTGCTCTTTATCTTAACATGTATACTTGTCTCTTTATACTGTCTTATGGTTACATGTTGGTAAAGCCCTTAGGATGTGTACTTGACTACCTGGACTATGATGCGGATCATACTAGTGGGGACATGGTAGTCCATAAGTACATCCTTCGAGGTCCCTAGTCGTGGGTGTATCGAGATGGGGCATCGATATACCAGTGTAGACTAGCGTATACGCTTCTCGATCCATGAGATGGGCGATGGATGATCCCATATCCATTGGTGTTTAACATCAGAGATGGTATACGGGTGCTCAGTGGAGACTGGGTACACTGGACGGACTCGCCGAGAACTCCCAGATGGTATTATACCTCACGTCAGATGGCAGTTCTCTGGTGACACTAGTATAGGTTAGTCTGTAGACCCAAGATCGTCATAGAGTCTTGTGTGATTCCCACTGTGCTTTGATTTCCACCTTACCACGTCCATGAGGGCGTGCAAAACGGTGGTTTTTGGGGATAGTCCCGAGTCACATGGAGGCAATGAGCGATAGGAGGGGTTTCGTCTCTCCCGATATTGGGGGTTGATGTTGCGCTGTGCTCGATTGGCCGTAACAGGGAAGTCCCTGGCCAGGGCTGATTCAGAGATTTGTTGGTAAGTGTTACCAGTAGTTTCTCGACCCGTTATGAGCCTCACATCGGCACGACTTATCAGTTATTGGGGTCTGACGTTTACCACCCCTAGACTTGATATGCGACATATCAGACGAGGAGACCGGACTGTACGGGAAGTGTTTCCGATTGGCTCGACGGGAGTTGAAGCAGGTTTGCTTGTTCTCTTCTGATCGCTCAATACCCGGGTGGCCGTTACGTTTAGCTGACCGCTTGCGGCTTGGGGGTGCTTGATATGATCATCACCCACTGCCGGCGTATTGACGAGTCTTAGGGTCCCACAATGGAGTTTCTTAGTCCAGGCAAAACTTTGTGGTGCGCATATGCGATATGCGCATGGACCCGATTAAAATGCGCGTATAGGATACCGTATATTGATCGGGCAGCTTGCTTTTGGTGCGGTCATATGTGATATGGCCGGATTGATAAATCAAGTGTTGATTTATCATTTAACCATTAGTTTCTCACATGAAATCCTTTCTTGAGTTTGATGGATGTATGCATGCATGCATGCCTTCTTTATAGATTCATGCACATATGGATGTACACACACACACACATACATACATACATCCTTCCTGTTTGTACATACATGAAAATGGTGGCAATATAAGACTCACACCATGGTTTTATATATGGATTTTATTGCATTTGATTTAAAACAAAAAGGATAAAGGAAAATGGTTATCATTGATTTGTTTCTACACTCTTCTTTTGACCTAACCATCCTCACCCACCTTTTAACCTTGGGTAAACTTTCCTTTTGTGTTTTAACTCAAGTTCAATAAGATATTCATTGTTTAATCATTGTTTGAGATGAGAACAAGAAAATATATATACATATATTTTCCTTTTTCTTTTCAAGAGTTATTATTTTCGCTCTTGTTAAAGAATAGCCATCATCTTCTTCTTCCTCTCTCTTTTGCTCTCTAGATTTTTGTAGTGAGCAATATACTAATCAAGATAGGTTTTTGAAGTGTGAAAATCCACCACAACATCATTCTACACAAGTTTAGCCCACTTGTTTAGAGTGTTATCTTCATTTCTTCTCTTGAAAAGTGAAGTTGCAAGCTTGGACTAGGAGCTTCGGGTGGATCGTCGTGGACACTAGGAGACTTCAAGCGAACCCTCCTCCAACCCTCAAGTGGCCAAGGAGTCTAGCGTAGGGAGCTACAAAGGTTGTACTCTCAAAACCCTAGCCTTTGTTACTTGTAATGTTTTGAAACCCCAATCTTCTAGGATACATCCTTTGTATGTTTACTTAGCACCTAAAAAATTCAATCTTTGGTAGATGTGATGCTTCCAATCCCTTCATGAGGTGCTAGGTAAACCCTTCACTAGCATGTTTCCGGCGAGTCCTGTCCGGTGTACTCATAACCTAATGAGAACATGTATACATCTTAGGTGAACCAACTGACACCAGTGGCTTGTGAGACCGGCCACTGCCCCTCGACGGGGTCTCGACTGTATACACTAGTATACTCTCGAGTATCGATGCCCTGTCTCGAAAACTCCCACGACTAGGGAACTTTTAAGGATGTGCTTATAGACCCCAGCTCCCACGTATATGATCGCCATCATACTGCTGGACGTCAAGCTAGAATCTTAAGGGCTCTATCAACACGCAATACTGACTTGTAAGGTCACCTAAAGCAGTACACGATGATAAAGATAAACCAGATAGCATACTATCATCTTGAGTAAGACTGTCCTACCGGTATAGGTCCTCCCTCAATCATTGCAATCACGTGCTTATGATCCAATAATTGACTCTGAGGGCACTATATCCAACACAAGTATCTTGTATGTTTGAAACTCCCGATGTGGTTTTTGTCCCTAACGGTTTATGACCTCGACAAATGCCAACAAATCATAAACCGCTAGTCAAGTTCAACACGTTATTATCCTGGATTAATCTGGACCCACCCGTGCAAACCTTTGGCAAAGGCCAACAAGGCTATACGACTGTCCTAGATAATCGCAACTCTATGCAATAGACAAGCAATATCTAGCTACCGTACACTACGCCTTGACAAAGGCCAACAAACGCAGCACGAATACTAGTTACTACTCATCCGAAATGACAGAGGGCTACGGCTGGTTTTTGGAGAAAAACCTTTAACGTAATGAACTTGATATCATTGAAGGAACCGAGCGGTTTTTACAAATATAAAGTCGCGCAAACTTTTTCTAAAGAGGTCACTCCCAGTGAAAGGATTTCAGCTCTTTCCTCATCGAATGAGGTGCGGGATATTCTAAACTGAATCCCATGACGCAAAGCAAAAGAATCGACTATAGAGAAGTTATTACACTGACGCAAACTTTTGTCCAAGAGTTCACTCCCTATGAAGGGGTCTCGGCTCTTGCCTCGTCGAATGAGGTGTTGGTTATTCATAACCGAATACCACTGTGCAAAGCAAAATGAAACATCTTATAATAACTGTTTTTAAAAACTTGGTTCCAACAACATCATATAGGTTTGTTTTATCCTTGCATTGATCAGAATCAACACAGTCCCATCAATTAAACATATCACACCAGATAAATGAACGAAAATATAATGTACGTATATGCCATCCGCATTCGCCACTGGGTCCCGTCAAGCATCGTTAGGTTACTTAACTAACGGTAGAGCAGGGGCTGGACTAGCACGGGTTCAAAACATATACAACATCTATCAGTATATATAAATATATATAACATTCGTCCCAGGCATGATATAAGCAATATCACAGAATCTAAGCAAGCAACACAGAATGGTGGATAATCTTGGAGCCTCGGGTTTCATTTTAGCTGCAAATGAAACCCGATGTTCCCGGTCGTGTAGATAGCCCGTGCAACGAAAACCTGGACCCTTACGAGCGCGGCAACTTACCCGCCAATCCCAGAAGTGAGGCAACCCCAATCAACAATGTAAATGGGCAACCAAGCACTTCATGAAATCCGGTAACTTGAGCACTCCACCGTGGGTCATCCCATACCCCTACGAGTATGGCGAATAACCTGCCAATTCTAGAGTAAGTCCCCCCTCTGTCTCAACACCATGAGATGCGGGACCGTTGCCCTCTAGAACCCGGCTATTTTTGCATTCCACCGCGGGGTAAACCTAGTACAGAAAAGAAAAATATATATATACAATGGCGACGCCGACATCAACCCGGTCGTGCCCAAATAAAAGAATATACAATGTGACAGAGACGGTAGTCCACATGTCGGACGCTTGCACTGCAATAACAAATATACAAATGAATCTGAACTGTACAACTATCATTGCACCACTGGCTATCCACCACGACAATCTAACCATAATATCAGCACAGCACAGAACATCAATGTGAATATTAAGTTCGTAAACCCATCTAGTTCAACATATAGACACTAGTCGAGTTGTACCGCTCATTAATATTCACGGACGCAGATATAGTCACATGTACTGATAAACACATACTTAAAATTTCGATCATCTAAACATTTCCAAATTGGCCCCAAATGTAAACCAGCACTTTAACAAATCCGAGCCAAAACTAAATATCCCAAAAATCAAATTTCCATGTTAGATAGTTCCTGAAGAAATTCGGAGCGCAACGGCCACAAATCCGCTACGGAACCACGGAAAATGTGCATGAAATGCCGAGGTTCCGTGGCCATTTGGTGGGGTCACGTGCCCAAATTTATTGAGGTGCCCTAGAATTGCCTGCATGTTTTTTAAGAAACCCAGAAAGATTTTTTGAACACATTTCAAAATCGACAGCAAGCATGTTAAAATGGAGTTTTGATTCGGAAAAATTGGTCGATCGTTATTCTAACCTTATGCAAACTAGCTAGTATTGATTTATGGGTGGCTCTTATACCATGTTGGGTTCTGCCGGTGCCCTAGCCATCTACTGTAGCCGATGTGGAACAAAAACTGGCGTTTAATTTTTTTTGCGTAAGAAAAACCCGCCCAAGATCGAAACCATAAACCTATACTAGCAAAACTAAAGAGAGCTAAACTGCAAGGTTAGAACGATTATACCAAATGAACCAATTCGTTCGGTCTTCCATCATCTTCCTTAGCTCCTTGAAGCGTGCTCGAACAAACTTGGCCTCCGGTCTTCCTCCATCGAAGATGATCCACCCGAGGGATGTAGCTCATGGCTCTAGCTCCACATCAAAAGCAAGTGAAGCAACTAGGGATTTTAGGTTGCTAATCTAAAATACCTAACATGTAGTGAGTGTTCTAAGTGTTTGTCTATCTCATCTCACCTCCTCTCATGATTCTCAACACATGAGAATGTTAAGAGGAGGTGGAAGATGAAGGTAGAGAAACTCAATGTGAGAGTGAAGCTAAATGGTGAGGAGATGAGAGCAACCAAGAGAAAAAGGAATCATCTTATATTTTTCACCAAGTGACCAGGTGAGGAAAAACCAAGTGAAGAATGGTTTAATCAAACACAATTTTCCAATAAAATATGCAACCCATACTTGAATAGTATACACAGATGAATTAATAATTCATTTGTGCACACTATGCAAGCATGTTCTTCTCCATACTCCCATCAAGTCTATGCCACCTCATTATCCATTTAGAATAAATGGTCAAACCCAAAATGAGTTGTCTACCTTCTAGAATGTTATATGTAAAAAATACGGATTATATTCTACTGTATATACATACCTCTATTCGTACCGAAATACGAATATCCGAAGAGATATAATAACACAAAGAATATAATACTAGAATATATATATCGAAATATATATACGTAAATTATTAAATCAATACCAGATTCAATAATCCGGCTCAAACCCGAGCCGGATAGTATTATCAACTGTCCGATCAAAAGTCCAGGTGCATAGTGCAATCGATCGATCGAAACCCTGCACGTATCTAATACGGCCACTACATAGTTTCTCCTGAACCAAGGAAACCATCTGTGTGGGACTCTAAAGACTCATCAATACGCTGGCAGTGGGTTTAACCATAAGCACGTCAACGGCACTAGCTGTACGTAATGGCTACCTAGGTATTGAGAGAAAGGAAGGCCGATGAGCAAACTCATCCAAACCCCTACCGAACCTGTCCGTGACAATCTCCATACTGTCCGGTCTGTTCGTTTAAGAGTATCGCATATCGAGTCTTGGGGGGGGGATAAAGTCAGAACCCTAATAACACGATATTTCGTGTAGGTATGAAGCCCATTACCCACTGAGAAACTACTGATCCAAATCAGTAATTCTCGTCCACCTTGGCCAAGGATTTCTGATGATGGTCACCCGTGCAAAATGCAACATCAACCCCCAATACCGAGAGAGGCGAATCCCCGACGATCCGCTCACTGCCTCCATGTGGCTTTGGACTGTACCTAACTAAAACCTGTTAGCACGACTCCTTTGAGCCACTGTAGGGTAGTAATCAAAGCACAACGGGAACTCAAACAAGACAAATGACGATCTCAGGTCGACTGACTAACCTGTACACATGTCACTTAGGAACTGCTATCTGACAATAGGTATAATACCAACTAGCATGTTCCGGCGAGTCCGTCCAGTGTACTCATAACCCAATGAGCACCTGTATACTATCTTAGGTGACAAACAGACACTAATGGCTTGCGAGATCGGCCACCGCCCCTCGTCGGGGTCTCGATAAGTACACAATAGTCTACTCCGGAGTATCAATGCCCAGTCTCGATACTCCCGCGACTAGGGACATTTAAGGATGTGCTTATAGACCACCCAGATCTCATGTATATGATTGCCATCAAATTGATAGTAGTCAAGCCAGAATCCTATAGGCTCTATCAATATATAATATTGATTTGTAATACCACATAATGCATGTACATGATGACAAAGGCAAACTAGATAGGATACTATCATTTTGAGTAAGACTGTTCTATCCGTATAGGTCCTCCCTCAATCATCATAATAATATGCCTGCGATTACGATAATTTCCGTGAGGGCACTATAGCCAACTGGTACATAGTAGGCCCGGTAAGGTACCCCGGGGCAAGAAGATCGTGGTGTAGATGTTGAGCCTGGCAGGGGGAGCACTGCTTACCGATGACTGTATGGAAACTATGCGGATATCCGAAGGATACTGTTCGGAGTTATATGATGATATGGATATAAGGGCCGATCAGAGTGACGGCGCCTGCGATATTGGGATTTTGAGTGTCGTTGATGGACACCGGATTTCTATGAGGATGACTCTGTTTTATCCCACACTCATTTCTTATTATGACATGCGGTGGTTATATAGTTGTTGTACCATGTTGTTGCACCTTGATTACGATTATGTTGCATATCCACATTGTTATACATATGCCATTATGACTGCATATTTCAGATTGTCGTTTTTCATGCATGCTTGAGATTACGTGTATGATATTATTTATTATTCACGAGCTAGCAACTCACCCCCGTTGTGCCATAGTGTTTTGCAGGGTTGACCCTCAACGTAGTCATGGCAGGGCTCTTTATTGAATCTATTTCTACGGATACCGCTACTTTTGAGCGCGTGATTTTTGTGTAGGTGGGTTTTTGCGAGTATCCGTATGATTCTACTTGTACATCTTATTTTGTATCTAGTACTCTCCATCTACCATCTGTATGTATTTGACTTCAAGACGAGAAGAGAGATTCGATATTTGTATTATTTGTGACTTTGGGTGTCACGCTCGTGTGAGCCGACTTTTATATTATGTTGCTACGTTGTTTTCACTAATTATTTGCTTATTTCTTCGCCTACGGTGTCATATATATATCCGTTGTGGTTGTTTTCCGCCTTTAGGCATGAATTGGTCCCAATTGGGGATGCCGTTTATATTATATGTTTTGTATCCGGTTTGGACCAGTTTTTACAAGGAGATGCTGCCGAATTTTTTTTGTAATAACTTGAGATTTTAAAAGAGATGTGATGTTTTGAAACAAATGTTTTACCACTCTACACCTTTCGTGGTTTAGATTTACAGGTTTCGGATTTCTTGAATTACGATACGCCTTTGGACGTTGCGTGATTTAAGTGCCGGTCGCGTTCCTAATTTGTGTCGTGACAAAGTTGGTATCAGAGCGTTAGGTTTTACATTTCGGAGTGTAGGATGACCCTTGGTATGATGGAGTAGGTAGCCTAAGCAGAGTGACATAGCGTGTGTATGTTTTGCGGCATACTTACGACACGGTACTCCGCTTAAGTGACCTTAGGACATATTTTCTTGTAATTCCTTCTTTGATTCCATGTATCCTTGTGATTCAAGTTCTATATTCTTATCGAATCTTGTTTCCTTGTTCTAGCCACTATGCCGACAAAGACTACAAGGGTCCAGAGGGCTGCCGCTAGAGATAAGGTCAGGGCGGGCTTGTCTGAGACGAGGACTGACCAGGGTGGTACGCCTATTCTTCAGGAGTAGATTGATCCATCTTCTCTAGGTCGTATTGCTAGGCTAGAGGCCAGTATTCAGGATTTACGTTTGATGGTGGGATCTTTGATTGAGACCGGTTGAGCATAGAGAACAAATGTTGTTCCGCCTACTACGGCGACCGTGATTGTACTTACTTAATGTGTACGCTCGCACCGCGACGGGGTTTAAATGGGCACCACACATGCAATTTTAAAAATTTCAGGTGCTAACGAACACTAACCATGATCTTAACTAGAATATTAGGGTTAACTATGTGATGATATGAAAAACAACAAGAAAGGAAGGAGGGTACAACCTTTGTAGACCGTGTCCTTCTCTTCTAAAGCTCCGGGTTGTAGTCCATGTGACTCCACTAGGCTCCACTTCAAGTTTGAACAAGGTTCCTCCGATGATCTTCGTGCCTAAGATGATCCACCCGAAGTCCGCCAATCCAAGCTACCTTTTCACTAAACTCTTTAGTGAAGGAAACACACTACACTAGAGTGCTAACGAAGTGTAGGATGGTGAAGTAGGGGTTTTGTTTGCTCACTAGGGTTTCAAGCTTCATGGTTCACATAACATGTGAGGGTTGAAGCTTGAAGTATGAGGTGAAGAAAAATGGAGAATGCTAGAACTCATCTCTTGAGCTCAAGAAGCAGCTAAAGAAAAATAACTCAAGTCAAGAATGAATTGTGAGAGTGAAGTGAATGGATCTATCTTTTTTCACTCATTCAAGCATGGAATAAAATGCAATAAGAAATTGCAACCATGCTTGAATAGTGAGTCAAGAGTAATAAACAAATAATAAAGCACATGCTTCACACCATGCTCAAAATATCTCCCCATTTACACCTCATTTTCTATTTTCCAAAAATAGAAAATCCTTGCCATGCTTCATATTATATATATATATATATATATATATATATATGTATGTATGTATGTATGTATGTATGTATATATCATATATTTTCCTTGCCATGCTTCATATTATATGTATGTATATATCATATGTATATATTAATATATATAATGAAGAATAATTAGTGAGCTTATAATATTAGTTAATATATAATTATTTGAAATATAATATATATCAAATTATTAAATGAACTCTTGATTTAATAATCAGCTTATATCGCATATAACCGACTAATATCATTTATCTGTATATCACATTATCAAGTCAACACTTGATTCGATAATCTGGTTATATCACATATAACCTAACCGATAACAAATAACTGCCAGATTACAATACGGTATCATATACTCGTATTTAATCAGGCCCACGCACATATCAGCATATGTGCCCTACTTCGTTTTGCTTAAACCAGAAAACTTCTGTGTAGGACTTTAAAGACTCGTCAATACGCCAGCAGTGGGTGATGATCACATCAGTCACCCATAAGCAGTCAGCGGTACTAGCTGGACGTAACCGCTACCCAGGTATTGAGCGATTAGAAGATCAACAAGCAAGCTTGCCTAAACTCCCATGAAGCCCATAAGTAAACTTACCGTACAGTCTAGTCTCTTCATCAGATATGTCGCATATCGTGTCTAGGGGTGGTATCGTTAGACCCTAATAACTTGATAAGTCATGCCAATGTATAGCCTATAATGGTATGAGAAACTATTGATAACACTTACCAGTAAATCTCATCAACAGCCCTGGCCAGGGACTTAAAGTTATAGCCAATCGAACATAGCGCAACATCAACCCCCAATACCGGGATAGACGAAACCCCTCCTATCGCTCATTGCCTCTATATGACTCGGGACTGTACCCAAAATCCACCTGTTTGCATGACTCCTTTGAGCCATGGTAGGGAGGAAATCAAAGCACGGTGGGAGCCACACAAGTCTCTATGAAGATCTCGGGTCTACAGACTAACTTATACCAGTGTCGCCGGAGAACTGCTATCTGACGATAGGTATAATACCAACTAGGAGTTCTCGGCGAGTCCTGTTCGGTGTACCCATTTTCTAATGAGCACATGTGAACAATCATCGATGTCAAACACCAATGGATATGGCATCAACTATCGCCCCCATACATGGTCAAGAAATGTACACACTAGTCTACTCTGGTGTATCGATGCCCTGTGTCGATATACCCTCGACTAGGAACAATTGAAGGATGTGCTTATGGACTACCCAGGTCCCAGTAGTATGATTCGCATCATAGTCCTGGTAGTCAAGCCAACATACTAAGGGCTTTATCAACATGTATATGAGAGACGGTATAATAATACTAGTGAACATGTTAAGATAAAGGAAACCAGATAGCATACTATCATGTCGAGCAAGAAAGTCCTCCATATATTTGTCCAAGCATCCACTATATCATACAATAATAGCCTCTAGGGCATACATATCACTCACTGTTAGTTGCATGTATGCCCTAGAGGCCATTGTTGTACATACGATGTATATTGTAATGGATGCTTGGACATATATAGGGAGGACTTTCTTGCTCGACATGACAGTATGCTATCTGATTCTACTTTATCTTAACATGTACTCTGATTGTCTCTTTGTTACATGTTGATAAAGCCCTTAGGATATGTACTCGACTACTAGGACTATGATGAGATCATACTAGTGGGGCCACGGTAGTCGACGAGTACATCCTATAACTGTTCCTAGTCGAGGGTGTATCGAGACAGGGCATCGATACACCAGAGTAGACTGGCGTATACGCATCTTGACCCATATGATGGGCGATGGATGATCCCATATCCATCGGTGTTTGACATCAAGGATGGTGTACGGGTGCTCAGTGGAGACTGGGTACACTGGACGGACTCGCCGAGAACTCCCAGATGGTATTATACCATACGTCATATGGCAGTTCTCCGGTGACACTGGTACAGAGTAGTCTGTTGACCCGAGATCGTCATAGAGTCTTGTGTGATTCCCACTGTGCTTTGATTTCTAACATACCACGTCGAAGAGGGCGTGCAAAAAGGTGGCTTTTGGGTACAGTCCCGAATCACATGGAGGCAATGAGCGATAGGAGGGGATTCGTCTCTCCCGGTATAGGGAGTTGATGTTGTGCTGTGTTCGATTGGCTATAACCGGAAATCCCTGGCCAGGGTTGCTGAGATTTACTGGTAAGTGTTATCAGTAGTTTCTCGAACTGTTATAGACCTCATATCGACACGACTTATCGAGCTACTGGGGTCTGACGTTTACCACCCCTAGGCGAGATATGCAACAAATCAGACGACGAGCCCGGACTGTACGGGAGTGTTACTGTTTGGATTCACAGGAGAATGTACAGGCTTGCTTGTTGATCTTCTGAGCGCTCAATACCTGGGTAGCTGTTACGTTTAGCTGACCGCTTGCAGCTTGTGGGTGGTTGATATGATCATCACCTACTGCCGGTGTATTGACGATTCTTTAGAGTCCTACACAGAGGTTTCTTGGCTCAGGCGAAACGGAGTAGGGGCACGTATGTGATATGTGCGGGACCGAGGATAATGCGATATGAGATACCGTATTCTATTCTCGAGATATTTGATATCAGCCGGGTCATCGGATCAAGTGTTGATTCGATGAATCGGTACGGATAAATATTAGTCAGTTATATGCGATATAGCCGGATTGTCGGATCAAGTGTTGATTCGATAATTTAATGTATAATAATATATATATGATATATTAAATTACATTAACTAATATTAGCTCACTAAAAGATTCTTTTTCTCATTCGGGTAATACATTGATATATATGCGATATATGTTAATTGTATTATTTTATTTTGTTACGATAAATATTATATATGTGATATATAATATTGTAACATGATATGATAACTTATGCAACATGTTTAGTGGAGTTTAAACATGATTAGGGTTTGGATTAGGGTTAAGCTTTCTAGATGATTCTAGAAGGTTTTGGTTTTGTTTCGTGAAAGATATTTTCAAGTGACTCATTCTTAACTCAACCCAAACCCTAACCCTTGGTTAATTCTCTACAATGGTTAAGTCAACCATGGTTGCATTATTCATCATATTAATCCTTCCATTATTCATCACAAAAGAAAATGGATCACTATTCTTCTTCTTCCTTGAGTTCTTCATGCAAAGCTTTCTTGTTTTGATATTTGTGATGAAAATATGTGAGAAAAAGATAAATAAAGAGAGCAAAAATCCAACTTCATCATCCTCATCTTCCCTTGCCCTTTAGATGAGAGTGTTCACTCGATTTTAGTGAGTGTTAGCTTGTGTTAATGAAACTTCAAGGTAGATCATCTTTGTATCGAAGATCGGAAGCAAGACTGGACTTTTCTCTTCGTGGAACCTCTCGAGAGTCCGGAACCCGATGATCGCAGTGAAGGGACCACAACACGGAGCATATGAAGTGAAGGACCGGATCTACAAAGGTTGTAATCCCTCTCACTTAGTGTTAAAGTTGTTAACATGTTAGTTTTCTCCTAATCTCTAGTTTAAAGATCCGTATTCGGGTTGTTCGGCACGGCTAATTTTTTAATCGGGCATGGTTGATGCCTCGTAGACCCTTGTGCGAGTGCATAGCAACCCTACAGTGGTATCAGAGCCAAGCTAGAGCTTTAGGCGAAGTCTAGGCGAAGTTTAAAGTCTGATCGAACCCGGAAAACCCGATATACCATAGTTTCTAGAAATTTTTCAAAACTGTGATTTTTTTCATATTAAAAATACCCAAAAAATTCAGCAGGCTATTTTAGGAATTACTGTGAAACCCGACCCCCTAAATCGCCCAAAGCGCCGCGGAACCGCGGCCAAACCCTGGTATTGGCGACGGTTCCGCGGCAATAAGGAAGGATTGAGGGATAGGGTTTGCACAGTAACCTCCGTAGCTTATTCCTGATTCTTCTGGGAATTTTTTATTTTCACTCAAGTGTTGAGTTTTCTGGGTTGTATTGGGGACTCGTTGATTCGATCGGATATTATAACTTTGTTTAGTTTGTCCGGATAATTTTAGAAACTGTTAAAAAGTTCGAACGGATATCAATAACTCACTTTTTCCCCTGTCGGAAAATTTTTCAAAAGTTGGATTTTTTCTCGTGTTTAAGAATGTTCTAAGTCGTGCAAGTAACACGGTGGACCCTCTAGAAGACAACAAACCTTAACTCGATTATGTGACCGTCTTGAACTGCGTTTTGAACCTTAGGGTTGGGGCAGTACGGTGTGCCACATGTGAGGCGTTGGCTTGACCCTTCTACGGCTGGACCATTGGTACTGTGGCATGTGAGGGATGTTTTTAAACTGATTTCAAATTTTGAGATATATTGGGGAAATCTTGGGTGTTTGATTGTTCGATCGGAAAGTTTAATATTTTCTGTTTTATCTGGAATGTGATACAATATTTGGAATCCACAAAAAGTTATGAGATAACTAATTTGAATATTATAAATCTAGCAGTTCAGTCTCAGATGATCGGTTGCCACGGAATTTTGATGTGATCAAAAGTCCGTCGCAATCACGTAGCGTACGCGGATACTCGCCGGGTAAACTTAATAGACAGCCACGCCCCATAGCCCCGACCAAGTGACTGTAGGAGAACCCCGTCGCCGAAAGCATCCGTTCGGGTGCTCGCGACAGCGGAGTTCCGCCTTAGTGCACTTCGTCGACGGCATCTGGGGGTGCGGCCGTCTACTAAAGTTTGCGACGAGCATTCGATCAGGACGTCGGGAATCTTGTTGAATTGCCCAACTTGATATTGAAAAGAGTTTTCGATAATGAGACTAAAATGCGGGGTTTATAATTGTTAGGCATGCGATGTCTAAGGAATTCATTTGGTTAGGCATGCGATGTCTAAGGAGGTTGCGGATTCCAACTGTTGTAGTTTTACACTTTCTTTTCTGTGACCGTAAGCGTAGTATATGGTGTATCGCCGGCTTCGTTGCTATACATCAACGACAATCGGGATACGCATACTTGCTTACGTTGATGATATGAGATATTATGTGTTGCTGTGATATGTTATATTGGATCGTCGCTTTTTGAATAGCCGGGGGTTTTATGTGAGACGAGAGTTTTTTCTTTTCAATTCATGTAAAATTCATTTGTATGTAATATTCTTTTATTGGGGCACTTCCAGGTTGCGGAAGATGTCACCGTTGTATATTATTTACCTTTCCGCATTAGGTAGACCCAAGCCGGGGAGCACAAGTAACCGGGTTCTAGGGTCCAGTGGGAGACCATCTCGAGGAGTCGAGACCGGGTTTCCTAACCCTAGAATTGGCAGTGTTGCTTGCCACTCTCGTAGGGGTCTAGGGATGTGGGTTTGGCAATTCATCGCGACCGTGGAATCCGTGTTTTATACAGGCTCGTATTAAAAACACGGACGTCCTAGTATATCCAATATTTCATATATGTTCTTCTGCTGCAATGTTCTGTGATGAGATAATATTACTGACTGAGATGAATGTTTATATTATATATATGAGATATATGTTATATTGCAGATTTTGTTTCAAAAGAGATGCTTGTGAAGCATAATAAAAAGGGACTTCATTAATAAGATTAACGAAATAAAAGAAACCTAAGATGTTGTAGAAACTTGTTTATAAAAACTGGTAGCTCTAGTTGTTGCTTTGCATAGCGGTGTTCCTTGTAGAACATCCAGCACCTTATTCGATAAGGAAAGGACCGAGATCCCTTCACGGGGAGTGACTCCTTTAGCAATAACTGGCAGATGCTACAAACTCGGTTTGTCTTTTGATTGCTTTTATAGTTCTTGCTTTGCATAGTGATATTTGTGAAATATCCTGCACCTTATTCGATGAGGAAAGGGCCGACGATCCCTTCACCGGGAGTGACCCCTTTAGCAAAACTAGTAAAGCCTCAAAAACACTCCATTTAAAAATCACTCGATTCAACAACGATATCAAGTTCATTACGCAATAGGTTTTCTTAAAAACCTGTCGTAGCCCTCCGTCATTTCAGACAAGTACTAGTTAGTATTCGTGCTACGTTTGTTGACCTCTTTCAAGGCGTAGTGTGCGGTAGCTGATTAGTGCTTATCTGCATAAGCATATGATGTGATTGATTTAGAGTAGTCGTGCGACCTTGTTGACCTCTGTCAAGGGTCGTGCGGGTGGGTTTACTTCAATCAGGAAATGACAGGTTGAACTTGACTAGCAGCCTATGGTTTGTTGACCTCTGTCAAGGTCATAGGACGCTTGGGGCAAAATATTATTGGGAATTTCAACTGTTGAAATTTGCAATGAGATTGCATACCTTCTATAAGATAGTTGGATCCCGATACCCGTTGCGAGTAAGAGTTACTCCTGGGAGAGTTTTACACATTACAATTAGCCGATCAAGTAGGTGTCTAGAAAGGTGTTAACGGGGTTACGCCTCTGGGAAAATGAGGTTTACCTTAATTAGGTTCGTGCGAAAGCACGGGGGACCTCCCTCAAAGCACCGACACTGGCCTGGCTGAAAGATTGGCGAACTTGTAGCGTGTAATTAATCCCGGCTAGTCTTTCCTTTTAGGGTTTGAAGGAAGATTTGATTAAAACAGTGAGAGACATCCTGATTAGATATATTATATAACCAATCTAATCTTGCAAGAGCATACGCTGAGTGTTTTCTTCTCTCTCTCTCCAGGTAGCGACCATATCACGCCTTAATCAAGATAATAATACGGATGAATTGACCGAACCCGCTTGTTTTACTGAGCTGGGGAACGTTGGTCCCGCTCAACTTATAATTGTTATAAGACAGAGCAGGAAATTGGGGAATACCAGATTTCCCGTGCCGCCCAAACGAAGAAAGTGCATGTTGATGCATCATCTTCGGGTGTGTTCATTACACAGAACTGTTTCTCAGTATCCTTTACGTCCTGGGTATGTGATACCGGATCAGGATCCCGCATATGTAATCTGTTACATGGGCTACAGATAGGTAGAGAACTGAGAACGGGTGATAAGTTTCATGAGACAGAAAACGGTGCAAGTGTTGCAGCCAAGTCTGTTGGTCACTATCACCCTGTATTACCTGAATACATTGATTCTGAACGAATGTTATTAGATACCGAACCTGATATACAACATCATATCAGTTTCTTTATTAGTAAAGAAGTGATATAATTTTGTATTGTTGGATAATGTTTTGAACATTTCCTATATCAAGGGTAGATCGGTTCAGGCACGTTATCTAAAAGCATTGTCGTTCTAAATCAAACTACAGTTCTTAGTATACGGAACACACACAAGAGGAAGAGTTCAGAAATGAATGAATCCTTCTTGAGGTATTGCAGACTAGGTCATATCAATGCGACCCGACTAGCTCAGTTACATATAGATGAATATTTAAATTTGTTTGAATTTACATCTTGTGAAACTTGCCGGTCATGTCACAAAGATAAGATGACCACAGCTCTGTTTATTGGAAATAGGGAAAGAGTTAGTGAACTCTTGGGATTGATACATGTTGATGTATGTAAGGTCCCCTGTCTACACATGCCAAGATCGGTTCTTTCTACATCATTACATTCTCTGATAATCTCTCAAGATTCAGACATATGTTTCTGTTGAAACACAGGTCCGAAGCTTTTGAGATATTCACAGAATATAAGTTAGAAGTAGAGAACCCAAAAAAAATACGGGTATAAGTATTATGTCCTTTGATGAGATCAAGGAGGAGAATACTTGAGCACGGAATTCCTGGAGTATTCTAAAGGAGAATAAGATTCTCTCTCAGCATTACTCCTTCGAATACACCACAACACGTCGGTGTATCGGGGCGGAGCAATAGCACCCTATATGATATGGTGTGCTCTATGATGAGTACTACTGAGTTTCCTATTTCCTTTTGGGAAGTTATGCACTTGAGAAGCTGCATACCTATTGAATAGGGTTCAAATCAAATCAGTTGCCAACCACTTCATATGTGATATGGAAAGGGAAGAGCCCATATCTTAAGCTTGTTAAGATTTGGGGTTGTCCGGCCTATGTCTAAAAGCAAAATCCGGACAAGCTCGAGGAAAGGTCTGTTATCTACAACTGGAAAGGTTCCAGCTATACAAAATGCAGCTGATGATTTGGTAGAACCAAAGGATTCAATAGTTTCCAACGAACCTCAGCCTCTCCGCCGATCTAGTAGGGTTCCTCACCCACCTGAGAGATACTTCGGTTTCTCTATGACAGTGGGAGCGAGGATTGCATCATGAGATGATGACCCAACTAGTTTCGAGCTGGCCATCAGGAGTGGGACTCTGTAAGAATGGCTGGGTGCTTATCGATCTGAGATGGAATCCTTATACACCAACAAAGTATGGACTTTGGTTGCTTTATCTGAAGGGTTAAATCCCCATCAGGAGCAAGTATATCTTGAGAAGATTACTTGGTGTTCATGGAAAAGTTGAGACTTTCAAAGCTAGACTTGTTAAAGGTTTGCATCATAGACCAGGTATGGATTATGTTGAAACCTTTTCTAAGGATCTATGCTTAAGTCCATCCAGATCCTACTTGCCACGGCTACATACCATGACTACGATATCTGGTGGTTGGGTGTCATGACTGCTTTTCTAAGTGATGTTTTAGAAGAGAACGTCTATAAGTACACAACCAGAGGGCTTCGTAGACAGTGGGAGCAGCGGAAACGTGTGCAAGATGTTTTATATGATAAAACAGGCATCGCGGAGTTGGAACATCTGTTTTGATGTGGTAGTCAAAGAGTTTGACTTCATCAAAATGGTAGATGAACCTTGTATATACGAAAAGGTAGTAGAGAGTATGGTGGTGATCCTCGTAGAGTACGTGGATGACATACTCTTGATAGGGAAGGAGTTTCCTATGCTACGCTCGGTCAATCTTCGCTTATCACAAGGATTCTCCATATAGGATCAAAGTGATACCTCCTAAATCCTGGGTTTTGGATCTATGAGATAGATCTAATTGGATGTTAGGACACTCACTAGTTGTAGTGAGATGGTATCAATCGATCCTGGGGAGAATCACTGGAAAGGTTCCAGGCCGATAAGGACGACTGAATGTCAGTCGCAGGCATTGTCTATACCCTCCGTGGAGGGACGGTATGTTGGAAGAGTTCCAAGCTAGATACCGTGACATACTAGACGATTAAAGGCAAGATACATCGTTACCAAGGATGCTACCAAAGAGGCAGTCTGGATATACATAAGTTCATAAGATGAACTTCGTTCCTACCATTGTGTGACAATGGTGTTGTGGCTTTAGCCAAGGAACTACCATCCCATCAGAAATCCAGATATAATTCTTAGGCAGTATCACCTGATCATGGAGATGGTTGATCTCCAGGGAAATCGAGGTTAGGAGAGTAGACACAGAGGACAACAGCGCGAATCCACTCACAAAGGCCTTTTTCCCAGTAGAGACTCTTATGGGATGGTTGAGTATGAGATACTTCAACCGCAGCTAATTGTTGGGTACGTGATACTACAACAGATGGCACTAGTGCAAGTGGAAGATTGTTAGTTGCATGTATGCCCTAGAGGCCATTGTTGTACATACGATGTATATTGTAATGGATGCTTGGACATATATAGGGAGGACTTTCTTGCTCGACATGACAGTATGCTATCTGCTCTACTTTATCTTAACATGTACTCTGATTGTCTCTTTGTTACATGTTGATAAAGCCCTTAGGATATGTACTCGACTACTAGGACTATGATGAGATCATACTAGTGGGGCCACGGTAGTCGACGAGTACATCCTATAACTGTTCCTAGTCGAGGGTGTATCGAGACAAGGCATCGATACACCAGAGTAGACAGGCGTATACGCATCTTGACCCATATGATGGGCGATGGATGATCCCATATCCATCGGTGTTTGATATCAAGGATGGTGTATGGGTGCTCAGTGGAGACTGGGTACACTGGACGGACTCGCCGAGAACTCCAAGATGGTATTATACCATACGTCAGATGGCAGTTCTCCGGTGACACTGGTACAGAGTAGTCTGTTGACCCGAGATCGTCATAGAGTCTTGTGTGATTCCCACTGTGCTTTGATTTCCATCATACCATGTCCAAGAGGGCGTGAAAAAAGGTGGCTTTTGGGTACAGTCCCGAATCACATGGAGGCAATGAGCGATAGGAGGGGATTCATCTCTCCAGGTATAGGGAGTTGATGTTGTGCTGTGTTCGATTGGCTATAACCGGAAATCCCTGGCCAGGGTTGCTGAGATTTACTGGTAAGTGTTATCAGTAGTTTCTCGAACTGTTATAGACCTCATATCGACACGACTTATCGAGCTACTGGGTCTGACGTTTACCACCCCTAGGCGAGATATGCAACATATCAGACGACGAGACCGGACTGTACGGGAGTGTTACTGTTTGGATTCATAGGAGAATGTACAGGCTTGCTTGTTGATCTTCTGAGGGCTCAATACCTGGGTAGCTGTTATGTTTAGCTGACCGCTTGCAGCTTGTGGGTGTTTGATATGATCATCACCTACTGCCGGCGTATTGACGATTCTTTAGAGTCCTACACAGAGGTTTCTTGGCTCAGGCGAAACGGAGTAGGGGCACGTATGTGATATGTGCGGGACCGAGGATAATGCGATATGAGATACCGTATTCTATTCTCGAGATATTTGATATCAGCCGGGTCATCGGATCAAGTGTTGATTCGATGAATCGGTACGGATAAATATTAGTCGGTTATATGCGATATAGCCGGATTGTCGGATCAAGTGTTGATTCGATAATTTAATGTATAATAATATATATATGATATATTAAATTACATTAACTAATATTAGCTCACTAAAAGATTCTTTTTCTCACTCGGGTAATACATTGATATATATGCGATATATGTTAATTGTATTATTTTATTTTGTTACGATAAATATTATATATGTGATATATAATATTGTAACATGATATGATAACTAATGCAACATGTTTAGTGGAGTTTAAACATGATTAGGGTTTGGATTAGGGTTAAGCTTTCTAGATGATTCTAGAAGGTTTTGGTTTTGTTTTGTGAAAGATATTTTCAAGTGACTCATTCTTAACTCAACCCAAACCCTAACCCTTAGTTAATTCTCTACAATGGTTAAGTCAACCATGGTTGCATTATTCATCATATTAATCCTTTCGTTATTCATCACAAAAGAAAATGGATCACTATTCTTCTTCTTCCTTGAGTTCTTCATGCAAAGCTTTCTTGTTTTGATATTTGTGATGAAAATATGTGAGAAAAAGATAAATAAAGAGAGCAAAAATCCTACTTCATCATCCTCATCTTCCCTTGCCCTTTAGATGAGAGTGTTCACTCAATTTTAGTGAGTGTTAGCTTGTGTTAATGAAACTTCAAGGTAGATCATCTTTGTATCGAAGATCGGAAGCAAGACTGCACTTTTCTCTTCGTGGAACCTCTCGAGAGTCCGGAACCCGATGATCGCAGTGAAGGGACCAAACACGGAGCATATGAAGTGAAGGACCGGATCTACAAAGGTTGTAATCCCTCTCACTTAGTGTTAAAGTTGTTAACATGTTATTTTTCGCCTAATCTCTAGTTTCAAGATCCGTATTCGGGTTGTTCGGCACGGCTAATTTTTTAATCGGGTATGGTTGATGCCTCGTAGACCCTTGTGCGAGTGCATAGCAACCCTACACTCACAATATCCCACTTACACTAAGGCCAGTTGTTGTAGTATCCCATACCTAACATCCCAGAAAGTCTCTCGATTAGAATCTGGGGGAGGGCCTTGGTGAGTGGATCAGCTGTGTTATCCTCTGTGTCAACTCTCCTGACCTCGATCTTCCGGAGATCTACTATCTCCCTGATAAAGTGATACCGCCTAAGAAAATTTCTGGATCGTTGATGGGACCGGGGTTCCTAGGCCAAAGCCACAACTCCATTGTTATCACAATACACAGATATTGGATGCTCAATGGTAGGAACCACACCAAGTTCATCTCATGAACTTCTTCATCCAGACAGCCTCTATGGCAGCATCGTTTGTAGCGATGTATTCAGCCTCAATCAACGAGTCTGCTACGGTATATAGCTTGGAACTCTTCCAACATATCGTACCTCTACTGAGGGTGAAGACAAATCCCGAGATCAACTTACTGTCGTCCTTATCACTTTGGAAGCTCGAATCGGTAAACGACCCCTCGTGAAGTTCACCGTTACCATACACCAAGAACATCTCTATATTCCTTCTCGAGTACTTAAGAATGTTCTTCACAGCTATCCAGTATTTCTCCCCTAGATCTGATTGTTACCAACTCACTACACCTAGTGAGTTAGTTACATCTGGTCTGGTACATAACATCGCATACATGATTGACCCGACTGCCGATGCATAGGGTATCTCTTGCATGCGAGCCCTCTCCAAATCATTCTTGGGAGACATCTCTTTGGAGAGAGTGATTCCAGAACAAGCGGGTACATTACCACGCTTAGAATATTCCATACTAAACCTCTTCAGTATGGTGTCTATGTACCAAGATTGGGAACAATCCCAACATCCTTCTAGATCTATATCTATAGATCTAAATCCCTAGGATGTATGAGGCATCAGCTAGATCTATCCTGGAGAACTTTGGTGATAAGAAGGGCTTGGCCGAGTGTAGCATAGGAACAACGTTTCCTATCAAGAGTATGTCATCCATGTACAATACGAGGAAGACAACCTTACTCTCTACCACCTACTTGTATATACATGGTTCATCTACATTTTTGATGAAGTTAAACTCTTTGATAGCTTCATCAAAACAGATGTTCCATCTCCGCGATGCCTGCTTTAATCTGTAAATTGATTTAAGCAGCTTGAACACGCTTCCGCTGCTCCCACTATCTACGAAGGCCTCCGGCTGTGTTATGTACACCCTCTCTTCTAATTCACCATTTAGAAAAGAGGTCTTGACGTGCAATATGCCAGATTTCGTAGTTATGGTATGCAGCAATGGCAAGTTGGATACTGATGGACTTAAGCATAGCCACTGGAGAAAATGTCCATCATAGTCGACACCAGGCCATTGATGAAAACCTTTTGCTACAAGTTCAGCTTTGAAAGTATCAACTTTTCCATCTACACCAAATATCTTCTCAAGATTCAGTTGCCCCCGTTGGGTTTTACTACTTCAGGAGCAACTTCCAAAGTCCATAATTTGTCGGTGTACATGGATTCCATCTCAGATTGCATAGCATCCAGCCATTTCACAGAGTCTCCACTTGTGGTGGCCTGCTCGAAACTAGTTGGGTCATCATCTTCCATAATACAATCCTCACTCCAACCGTCTATGAGAAAACCGTAATATCTCTCAGGCAGATAAGGAAGCCTATTAGATCTGCGGTGTGGCTGAGGTTCATTGGGGAATATTGAATCCTTCGGTTCCACCAAATCGTCAGTAATAGTTTGTGTTGCTGGAACTTCTTCCAGTTCTACCTCATTGCCACTGATTTCTTTCACAAAAAAAATCCTTTTTCTAAAATTGTGTCATGTCGAGAAACAAACACTTTTTGTTTCTCGGTTTGGTAGAAGATATTCCCTCGCGTTTGTTTGGGATATCCTACAAACTTGCACAGAACTGATATTGTCTCGAGCTTGTCCGGATTTTTCTTTTTGACATTGGCCGGACAACCCCATATCTTAACTCGTTTAAGAGATGGTCTCTTCCAATTCCATATCTCATATGGAGTGGTAGTGTCACGACCCGAAAGAGCACGTGACTGGCCCTTGAACCATATGAAGTCTATAGGACTTCATCTGATCCAAGTAAGCCAAAAGCCCAGAAATCTAAAACCATTTTAAGAGTAAGTAAAGAAAACTAGTTTAAAGAAGTGAAGGAAAACATGTTGAAGTCAAGGTTTTTAAATAACTAAGCCAAAAATGCATTTTTTAAATGTCAAGTCTTTCTAAAAATTTCGGCAGAGTTTCTTTTGTAAATACTGGCCCCGAACGGGGTACAACAAGAATAATATATGTATGCAATGATAAAAGGCATCCCCAAGCGGGAGCTAGCTCTTCGTCAAACGACGGTTATAACCACGCAAGCAATAATAATATACAACGCCGAAGGGCGAGGATCAAAACTCAAATAACATGAAAACCGTAACACTGCTAAGAGCGACTCTAAGGTCAAAAATACAATACAAATGTCTAATCTTGAAACAATATACAAGTTTTGGTTGATGGAATTCTAGATACAAAGAATAATACAAGTACAATGGTGATTCTTGATGCAAGGAACCCACCTACCAAATGCAATTCACCCGCAAGGAAGCAATGTGCCAGAAATGCCGCAAAGGAAGCTGTACGGCAGAACCTGCAAGAACTGTGGCACAACGGGGGTGAGTTGCAACTCGTGAATAGAGAATATCTACAAGCAGAAACCGACGCAAGACATAATCCAAGGTCAATACGATCAGTATAAGAATCCTCAATATAACAAGCAGCCTATAACAAGGCTAGGGTAAATATCTAACCCGAGTGTAATCTCATATGCCTGTGTCAGTGCCTCAGGTAGCAATATATCATATGAATGAGATATGAATGCATGAAAACAGAATACATGTACATAAAGAAACTGTTTTCATAACTAGTGAGATTTCCTTTGTATTTTTAAAATGAGGTATCATAATGAAATCCGCATAAGACTGTGCCTAGCATCGGCACAAAACGTAATCCCAATATCTCGATATCTCAAGTCTCAACCACAAAATCTAGGGCGCCGTCAGTCCAGACCGGCCCCTACCATCCATCTCAAGACCACGACGGTATCCTCCGGATATCCGACGTGTCGGGTAAAATCACCGGTAGGTAGTGCTCCCCTGCCAGGCTCAACGTCATCACCACATTCATCTTGCCCCGGGGTACCGCACCGGGTCCACCATGTACCCGAAACGGTTCATCCGTCTCCTCGAATCGGGTTTCCAAATCCATCAGCAAACTCATGGTGGACGACTCATACATCATGGGAAAACCGCACTTTTTATTTTAAAAGAGAGAATATGTTTATTTGTGTTTTTGCGGTTTTCCTCCAAATCCAGAAAATCTCATGGAAATCCAAATCCAAAACCTCAATAGCATGTAAAATAGTGAATGTATGCATGAGAATCCATGAATGCGGCATAACAATAAATAACAGTATGCATGAAGTAGCAGGTAATAACTACAATGTCTAAACTATTAGCTAATAGGCTATGTCAAGCAATAATATTTTCTAAGGTTTACGTGACATGGCAATTACCGATGAAGATGTGTGTGAGCCGGCAAGTAAGTGTACGTGGTACATACGCATCATCGGTAATGGTGCTGGTGTCCTATCAGCATGATATTAATAATGGAGTATGAAACATAATATAAGAATGCGATGCAAAGCGAACCACAAAAAATGAGTGGGAGCTGAAACTAGACGTAACTAAAACTAATCTGCATTAATCTAATATAAGTCCTACGAATGGTGCCTTTTGAAATAACACGAATCATGGGGTTTTGAAAATAGGGGCTACGGTGTTTTTATGAAAAGATACGCCCTTTGAAATATCCGTAGATCCCTTGACCTATCTTTTAAAATACCCACGACCGCTAGTTTTGAAATAGGTAAGAGTCTAATCTAATCTAACAACTACACTAACTATACGGCTGAACTAACAAGCTGAGCTATAGGTAAGGAAACCGCCTAACATCTGAGTCGATATAATAGATATAATAGTCGGTGATTCCGCCTCAATAGTATCGCGTACGATACAGTATATCATATGACATCCTCGAGTCATGAGTGCGGATCTATCATCAATGTAAAGCTCATACGGTAAATCGTCGTACGGCATCCCAATAGCTGGGTACGGTTTAATATCACCCTATCTCATCACATTTCAGGTATCACTTATCATCATATCATATAATTTGGGGTACTGATCTAAGTCTAGTACAACTGATACCATCAAGATCCTGCGTGTGCAAGCACACGTCCCAAGGCCCGCTAGAGATCACGTATCGTGTCCCTAAATACGAATCACATCAAATCACCGATCTCACGGCACCATGCCCAACATCATCGACTCATCTCCAATGTCACCCAATATCATCAAACACAGTGAAAGTATAATGAATATGCAAGGATGTGCGTGTAGGTGTAAATCTACTCTAGGGTTCGCGACTATGAACTACTCTTGTCACTTCTACCCTACACTATCCATAGTACACCTAGCTATCATATATATATATATATATATATATATATAAACTACGGACTGCGGGGGTGCTATACGCCATCCACCCGACTTGCCCCTGTAGATAAAATCTACTCACCTGCGTCTTTATCTTTCGATGCCACCACGCGTTTGCTTGTCATCCCGAAGTCTTCATGTTGTACCTACACATCAAAGTGTCGTATATGCGCATTAAAACCAATCAAAGCTAAAACGGCACACGAAATCCAAAACGATACGATAAGGGGCCTATAGGTTAGAACCTATGGCACGCCTTCAAAACCATCAATAAATCCTCTATATCGTCGTATAAACGCCAAATAGTCGAGGTAAATCACAAGACACAATTTCAGAATTAAAAATACGAAATACGGAAACACGAATCCAAAACAGCAAATTAGGAATTATGTCCCAGATTTCACCCTAGGTCAATTTATACAAATCTATATATACCAGGGGTCTAACATAAACATGTAGGAGCTACAGAACCAATACGAGACAAAATGGTGGGACCCAGGCCGCAATTTGCGGCCAAATGGGATAAATTGGCGGCCGGGTAAGGCATTTAGGTGCTGGGGTCTTGGTGGTAGCTTCCTGGGTGCCTGCATATGTCACTGTCCACTCAATTTTATTTTAGGATGTCTAGGGTGATAGCAGATTCAATATACCCTTCACCGATTCCATAAATTTTCCGATATCGGTTTCTAAATCCGTATTTCGGGTTTCAACTCTTAGGTTAGGGTCTCAATTCATACACTAAGGTGTTTATATAAGCTCAACTGAGCTCAATTTCACACAACAACACAAGTTTCCCTCAAACCCTAACTAGGTTATCTTTAACTCCACAAAAACAACAATATCGGTTCTAAACTAAACATGGGGTAAAGGAAATGCTAAAACTAAGTTAATGATCCAGAAATTACCTCATTTGGCAACTCAAGAATTTTCTTGGGTTGCCCCTAGTGGCCAAAATCCATGCTTTCTTGGTCCGACGTGTTTGTCTCGAGATCGTGCACATTTTTAGTGAAGAGAAGATAGGGTTTTGGGGTTGTTTTAGAGGTGAAGTGAGGAGTTGAAGAGGGGAGGGAGATGGAGGAGGGGCAGCAGCAGGAGAGGGGAGAAGAGGGAGGGAAATGAAGGGGAGAAAATGGCTAAGTCTAGTCAATGAAGCCCATACCTCTCTCTCTCTCACCAACTACCCATTTCTTTATTCTTTTCCTTTTCTTTTTCCTTTTAAAACCCTTCTCACTCAAATAGTACTCCCAAAACAAACCATGGAAAGAAAATGCACAAGTGAGATTAAAAGTGACATGTGCATGTTTTGCACAAAAAGCCAAAAATCCGATTAGAAATTTTTAATCGCGATTAGCACTAAATTAGCATATAAATGATCATAAAAATCTAAAAATGCCATAATTCCAATAATTACCCAATTTTAGAATTTTCCATAATTTTCCATAATTTTTCTCAAATATTTTTTTTTCTATTTATTTGTATTTAATAATACCAAAATATTAAAATATTCAATAAAATAATATTAAATTATAAAAATTCCCAAAATTAATATTTTATCTTTTTTTTTTGAAATGTTACAATCTACCCCCCTTAAAGAAATTCGGTCCCCGAATTTAAATTTAAACCCCCAATACTAAAACATTTCAGTAAAAATCCTATTTGTCGGGGCTCCGAAACATCAATTCGTAGCGAATATCATAAAAATGTACTGCTCTACTAGAAATCAATCCCCAAAAATGCGTATATAAGAATATCCTGTGCGTCTGGTGTGCAAGGAATCAAAATCCGTATATGTGTCAAACAGGTGTACAAAACAACATCTAAGTGCATCGGGTGTGCACGAAACATCTGTCGTAGGCAACGTGTGTGCCTGACAGTAAAAAAAATCAGGTGCATGTGACATGCACGAAGAATCCCGATTTAGTGCATCTGGCGTGCACCAAAATCGTATATCAAAACACTAAAGGTGCATGAAAACTATGCTGGAAGTGTAAATCAAATCACTGTATGGGAGAGGCGTGAAATCACAATCAATACCTCGAATGTAATAACTTATGCGCAAAATATAAATATCCAGTGGGTGCATGAAACAATATCATGAAACTCAGTCATCAAAACTAAATCATGAAATAGAACGCTTAAAAATACCAAAATCTAAGATGACGGATACGTGATAATCGAATCACAAAATTACAAATCATAAGTACCGTCATCGGTAGTTCCTCCTTCAAGGTCGGTAAGGAGTCGGTGCATCCACTGCTAGCAGCGCAAGATATCTACTTGCCTCTTGCTCACGGTCTGGCGTCCTCTGACTCTGGGTTCTTATCTTTCCTGCGGATTACCTATCTCAAATCAATCGGCTCATCGGCTCTGTCAGGTGTGCTAACGGGGAAGATTCCGTTCTGGCACTTCTCTGGTCGCCTCTCGGTCATTCCTCACGACCACTCATAAAGCGGCATATCACTGGCGTCGGCCTCTGGTTCTCTGAATGCACATCACACATCTGATCCTGGGTGCAACATCATTGCAGCAATGTCCTGGAAGGAATCCTGCTCAAGGTCTCTTCCGATCTTGCCTATGCCGAACTGTACGAAGGCTGGCTCTCTTGCATAATCTCTTTTCGTTCAATGGACATCTGTGTCCTCAGCACAACATTTCTCGAAATCTGGTTGCATCCCAATGCCTCTGTAAGCATATCTGACCTCTGGTCTCGACGGGAAGCCAATGACAGCTCGTCAGCGTCTCGCCCGAACCTCTGGTTCCACCTGTCTCTATCGTCGTCCACTATGACGTCACGCCATGCTATCTACGCTCTGCCCTGTTGTCGGCCACGGTCAATCTGAAGTCTCTCGCACGGACTCGAAATTGCGTACTCTGTAGCTTCATCATTCTGTAGAAGATGTCAGGCCGACCAGGTCCTCGGGAACACGTCCCAACCCTCGGAGGAATACTCAAAACTCGTCCGTCCTTGATCGATTCGCAACGCATCTGGGCAAGTTCCTTTATCCGAATCTGGTCAACTACCTCGTCGACAATGCCGAACTCTGGCCTGCGGGGTGTGCGCAATCATGACCACTCCTGGGTCTAGGTCTTCTCGTATCGTATTCCGGAAAGGTCCTGTCGAGGTTTCTTTCTCAAATCTCATTTCCTGCCGTATTTCCCGGAAGTCATCATCCATTGCTGAAGCTAATTCTTATTCCGGAATGGCTGCATACTTATCGCGCCTCCTTCTGGAAGATATATCCATATGCAACGCCTCTGGGTGCGTGTCACATCTCTGATGTCAGCGGAGTGGGACGTCATCTCGTCGAAATCTCTTGCGAACTCTTTTATTCACTCTGCTTCAATGTCGACTGATTTGGACTCGGCTCATCGTGGCTGCATGGACTGTGCTCCAACGGCTATACTCGTATCTGGAGTCTCCCAAGCAAGCATCCCATCACATGATATCCGAATGACGTCGAACATTCGATCGACTCGTAAGAACCTTATAATCCCCCAAGAGATCAACATCTTGAGTACAGTTTAATAGTATCGAGTACATGCCACAGCGTCGGTGGTCCAGCCGTAGAAGGGCAAACCCAAGCCTCACTAATGGCGCCGTGGAACTGCCGCAAACCCTAAGGTTCAAAGGCTTTCACACGGTCATTAAGTCGAGTTAGGGTTTCATTCTTCTAGAGGGTCCATAGAATCACCTGCATGTCTTTCCGTATACTTTAAACTTGGAAAATGGGCTCCTGACATTCGATCGTCTCTATCGACTCTCAACGAATCTGCGTGAAGTCGTCTTTAGCTGGAAACAATCTATCTGATGACCTCGCATCGGTAACCGAACGAACCACATGTCCTAGTCATTAGTCCTCAGGTGACTAGCGACCGTCCATCATATCTCTAGGTATAAGCTCATGCTGCAGTAGTTCCAACCATCTGGGTGATATCTCGTCATTGCCGCAACAACTGGCTGATTCGCTTGTACGTCGAACAGCGCCTCAATCCTCCAAGAAAGGCAATACATTGGCGGTCATCTCTGAATCGGTCTGCTCTAGATCTGAGTAAGACTCTCCTCACTGGAAATCTTCAACTCAACTGGGCCTGCTCCGGCGCATAAATCGGAGGAATCACCTTCGTCTCTCAAATCGGTTAGACTAGCTATCATCTGTCTTATATCTGCATGGAAGCTCTGACAATCTCAGCTCGTAAGCTTCGGAAGCGACATCCTGTCAATCTCAGCAACAGCTCGTCCATCTGTCTGCACGGTAGGCGACATCATAATCTCTGAGGTATGCTGTACATCAACAGTCCTTTCTCAACTAGCAGCTCTAACAATGGCCCGATCATCCGGTGTAAAACCAAGCACTCGCCTCTACTAGAGGTCACAATCTTCAATGCCAACTCGAGACGTTCCCATGTCACCAGAAAACACAATGGTCAGCCCTCGTACCAGACGAGCTCGCACTGACCGTAACCCTAGCAGCAGCCCAACTGCGCTCAAACATGGCGACAGGAACCTCAATCGAGTATCGAAGAGAGTAGATCAAAGGAAGAAAGAGAACAACAAATCCAGAATGGATACATGATCATAAGAAGGAACAGCATCAATAAAGGTATGATCATGAAACTAATAGAATCGAGGATCTCAAATGGATGTATAATCATGGATATGAAGAGAATCACTGATCTCGAAAATATGTACATCCTAAGGTTCCTTAAGCGGAGTGGCGTGTCGTAAGTATGCCGCGGAACATACCCACGGTACGTCACTCTACTTTAGTCACCTATTCCATCAACCAAGGGTCATCCTACGCGACGAAAGTTCGGGTCTAATACCCCCTGACTAAGTCTAAGTTCCGTAAGGTCAAGCCTAAGTTCCGTATATATATAAACGCCCTAGGCTCCACATAGTCAAACTTAGACTCGAACCAAGGTCAACCTAGCGCTCTGATACCAACTTTGTCACGACCCGAAAGAGCACGTGACTGGCCTTTGAGCCATATGAAGTCTAGAGGACTTCATCTGATCCAAGTAAGCCAAAAACCCAGAAATCTAAAACCATTTTAAGAGTAAGTAAAGAAAACTAGTTTAAAGAAGTGAAGGAAAACATGTTGAAGTCAAGATTTTTAAATAACTAAGCCAAAAATGCATTTTTTAAATGTCAAGTCTTTTCTAAAAATTTCGGCAGAGTTTCTTTTGTAAATACTGGCCCCGAACGAGGTACAACAAGAATAATATATGTATGCAATGATAAAAGGCATCCCCAAGCGGGAGCTAGCTCTTCGTCAAAGGACGGTCATAACCACGCAAGCAATAATAATATACAACGCCGAAGGGCGAGGATCAAAACTCAAATAACAAGAAAACCGTAACACTGCTAAGCGCGACTCTAAGGTCAAAAATACAATACAAATGTCTAAGCCTGAAACAATATACAAGTTTTGGTTGATGGAATTCTAGATACAAAGAATAATACAAGTACAATGGTGATTCTTGATGCAAGGAACCCACCTACCAAATGCAATTCACCCGCAAGGAAGCAATGTGCCAGAAATGCCGCAAAGGAAGCTGTAAGGCAGAACCTGCAAGAACTGTGGCACAACGGGGGTGAGTTGCCAACTCGTGAATAGAGAATATCTACAAGCAGAAACCGAAGCAAGACATAATCCTAGGTCAATACGATCAGTATAAGAATCCTCAATATAACAAGCAGCCTATAACAAGGTTAGGGTAAATATCTAACCCGAGTGTAATCTCATATGCCTGTGTCAGTGCCTCAGGTAGCAATATATCATATGAATGAGATATGAATGCATGAAAACAGAATACATGTACATGAAGAAACTGTTTTCATAACTAGTGAGATTTCCTTTGTATTTTTAAAATGAGGTATCATAATGAAATCAGCATAAGACTGTGCCTAGCATCGGCACAAAACGTAATCCCAATATCTCGATATCTCAAGTCTCAACCACAAAATCTAGGGCGCCGTCAGTCCAGACCGGCCCCTACCATCCATCTCAAGACCACGACGGTATCCTCCGGATATCCGACGCGTCGGGTAAAATCACCGGTAGGTAGTGTTCCCCTGCCAGGCTCAACGTCATCACCACATTCATCTTGCCCCGGGGTACCGCACCGGGTCCACCATGTACCCGAAACGGTTCATCCGTCTCCTCGAATCGGGTTTCCAAATCCATCAGCAAACTCATGGTGGACGACTCATACATCATGGGAAAACCGCACTTTTTATTTTAAAAGAGAGAATATGTTTATTTGTGTTTTTGCGGTTTTTACTCCAAATCCAGAAAATCTCATGGAAATCCAAATCCAAAACCTCAATAGCACGTAAAATAGTGAATGTATGCATGAGAATCCATGAATGCGGCATAACAATGAATAACAGTATGCATGAAGTAGCAGGTAATAACTACAATGTCTAAACTATTAGCTAATAGGCTATGTCAAGCAATAATATTTTCTAAGGTTTATGTGACATGGCAATTACCGATGAAGATGTGTGTGCGCCGGCAAGTAAGTGTACGTGGTACATACGCATCATCGGTAATGGTGCTGGTGTCCTATCAGCATAATATTAATAATGGAGTATGAAACATAATATAAGAATGCGATGCAAAGCGAACCACAAAAAATGAGTGGGAGCTGAAACTAGACGTAACTAAAACTAATCTGCATTAATCTAATATAAGTCCTACGAATGGTGCCTTTTGAAATAACACGAATCATGGGGTTTTGAAAATAGGGGCTACGGTGTTTTTATGAAAAGATACGCCCTTTGAAATATCCGTAGATCCCTTGACCTGTCTTTTAAAATACCCACGACCGCTAGTTTTGAAATAGGTAAGAGTCTAATCTAATCTAACAACTACACTAACTATACGGCTGAACTAACAAGCTGAGCTATAGGTAAGGAAACCGCCTAACATCTGAGTCGATATAATAGATATAATAGTCGGTGATTCCGCCTCAATAGTATCGCGTACGATACAGTATATCATATGACATCCTCAAGTCATGAGTGCGGATCTATCATCAATGTAAAGCTCATACGGTAAATCGTCGTACGGCATCCCAATAGCTGGGTACGGTTTAATATCACCCTATCTCATCACATTTCAGGTATCACTTATCATCATATCATATAATTTGGGGTACTGATCTAAGTCTAGTATAACTGATACCATCAAGATCCTGCGTGTGCAAGCATACGTCCCAAGGCCCGCTAGAGATCACGTATCGTGTCCCCAAATACGAATCACATCAAATCGCCGATCTCACGGCACCATGCCCAACATCATCGACTCATCTCCAATGTCACCCAATATCATCAAACATAGTGCAAGTATAATGAATATGCAAGGATGTGCGTGTAGGTGTAAATCTACTCTAGGGTTCGCGACTATGAACTACTCTAGTCACTTCTAACCCAACACTATCCATAGTACACCTAGCTATCATATATATATATATAAACTACGGACTGCGGGGGTGCTATACGCCATCCACCCGACTTCCCCTGTAGATAAAATCTACTCACCTGCATCTTTATCTTTCGATGCCACCACGCGTTTGCTTGTCATCCCGAAATCTTCATGTTGTACCTACACATCAAAGTGTCGTATATGCGCATTAAAACCAATCAAAGCTAAAACGGCACACGAAATCCAAAACGATACGATAAGGGGCCTATAGGTTAGAACCTATGGCACGCCTTCAAAACCATCAATAAATCCTCTATATCGTCGTATAAACGCCAAATAGTCGAGGTAAATCACAAGACACAATTTCAGAACTAAAAATACGAAATACGGAAACACGAATCCAAAACAGCAACTTAGGAATTATGTCCCAGATTTCACCCTAGGTCAATTTATACAAATCTATATATACCAGGGGTCTAACATAAACATGTAGGAGCTACAGAACCAATACGAGACAAAATGGTGGGACCCAGGTCGCAATTTGCGGCCAAATGGGATAAATTGGTGGCCGGGTAAGGCATTTAGGGGCTGGGGTCTTGGTGGTAGCTTCCTGGGTGCCTGCATATGTCACTGTCCACTCAATTTTATTTTAGGATGTCTAGGGTGATAGCAGATTCAATATACCCTTCACAGATTCCACAAATTTTCCGATATCGGTTTCTAAATCCGTATTTCGGGTTTCAACTCTCAGGTTAGGGTCTCAATTCATACACTAAGGTGTTTATATAAGCTCAACAGAGCTCAATTTCACACAACAACACAAGTTTCCCTCAAACCCTAACTAGGTTATCTTTAACTCCACAAAAACAACAATATCGGTTCTAAACTAAACATGGGGTAAAAGAAATGCTAAAACTAAGTTAATGATCCAGAAATTACCTCATTTGGCAACTCAAGAATTTTCTTGAGTTGCCCCTAGTGGCCAAAATCCATGCTTTCTTGGTCCGACGTGTTTGTCTCGAGATCGTGCACATTTTTAGTGAAGAGAAGATAGGGTTTTGGGGTTGTTTTAGAGGTGAAGTGAGGAGTTGAAGAGGGGAGGGAGATGGAGGAGGGGCAGCAGCAGGAGAGGGGAGAAGAGGGAGGGAAATGAAGGGGAGAAAATGGCTAAGTCTAGTCAATGAAGCCCATACCTCTCTCTCTCTCACCAACTACCCATTTCTTTATTCTTTTCCTTTTCTTTTTCCTTTTAAAACCCTTCTCACTCAAATAGTACTCCCAAAACAAACCATGGCAAGAAAATGCACAAGTGAGATTAAAAGTGACATGTGCATGTTTTGCACAAAAAGCCAAAAATCCGATTAGAAATTTTTAATCGCGATTAGCACTAAATTAGCATATAAATGATCATAAAAATCTAAAAATGCCATAATTCCAATAATTACCCAATTTTAGAATTTTCCATAATTTTCCATAATTTTTCTCAAATATTTTTTTTTTCTATTTATTTGTATTTAATAATACCAAAATATTAAAATATTCAATAAAATAATATTAAATTATAAAAATTACCAAAATTAATATTTTATCTTTTTTTTTTTGAAATGTTACAGGTAGGTAACGGATTTGGTCGGAACTCTATTTAATAGGAATGCAGCTTTCTCAAGTGCATAACCCCAAAATAAAATAGGCAACTCAACATTACTCATCATAGAGCGCATTATATCTAATAGGGTGCGATACCTCTGCTCCGATACTCTTCTGTGTTATGGTGTATACGGAGGAGTAAGCTGAGAGAGAATCCCATTCTCTTTTAAGTTGTCTCTGAATTCCATGCTCAAGTATTCTCATCCCCGATCATATCGAAGGATTTTAATACTTTTACCCGTCTGATTCTCAACTTCGTACTTATATTCCTTGAATTTCTCAAAAGATTCAGATTTGTGTTTCAACAGGAACACATGTTCGTATCTTAAGAGTTCATCAGTGAATGTAATAAAGTATGAGGAACCATTCCTGGCATGTGTAAACATAGGACCGCATACATCACTATGTATATGTCCTAAGAGTTCAGTAGCTCTTTCTCCATGTCCAGTAAACATAGTTTTGGTCATCTTTCCTTTGAGACATGACTGGCAAGTTTCATAAGATGTAAATTCGAACGGATTCAAATATACATCCTTATGCAACTCAGCCAGTCTTGTCGCATTGATATGACCTAGTCTACAATGCCACAAGAAATCTTCGTTCATTTCTGAATTGTTCCTCATGTGTGTGTTTTGTATACTTAGAACTGTTTTGTGATTTAGAACGTATATACCGTTATACAACGTAGCATACCCAATCAGCACTTGATTTAGGAAAACATTCAAAATATTTTTGGTACGAAATAACAATCGCTCAGAATCATTGTGTTACCACTTGGTAAAACAAGGTGATATTAGCCAACTGCTTTGGCTGCAACAATTGCACCATTCCCTACTACTAGAGACATATCACCATTTTCCCAGTTCTCTACCTTTCTATAGCCCATGTAACAAATTACATACGTGGGATCCTGATCCGGTATCCAATACCCAGCACATAGAGCAAACTGAGAAATAGTTCTCGGTAACAAACACACCCAAAGACGATGCATCAACATGCTTATTCTTCGTTCGGGTTGCTTGGGAATCCTGATATTCCCTATTCCTTACAAAGACTTATGATAGCTATAAGACAGAGCGGAACCTAGCCCAGTATAATAAGTGGGTTCGGTCAATACATCCATATTATTATCTTGATTAAGGCATGTCATTAGTCGCTACCAGGTGAAAGAGAAGGATAATCACTTTGCGTGCGCTCTATACAAGATTAGATTGGTTATTATTTTATCTAATCAGGATGGCTCCCACTGTTTGTATCAAATCTTCTTTCAAATCCTAAAATGTAAGATTAGTAGGGATTAATTACACCCTACAAGTTCGCCAATCATTCGACCATGAAGGTGTTGGTACTCCGAGGGAGTCTCCCCATGCTTTCGCATGGAACTAATTAAATAACCTCGTTTTAGTAAAGTCATCACCCTGTTAACACCGTTCTCAGACACCTAATTGATCGGCGAATTGTAAAGTGTAAAACTCTCCAGGGTGTAACACTTACTCGCAGTGGGTATCGGGATCCAACTATCATATAGAAGGTATGCAATTTTATTGAAAATTTCAACACTTGAAATTCCCAATAATTGTTTTTACCCCTAGTGTCCTATGACCCTGACGCAGGCCAAACAACCCATAGGGCGTTAGTCAAGTTCAACCCATTCATTTCTTGATTGAATTAAACCCAACCGTACGACCCTTGACGCAAGCCAAACAACGCCGTACGACTACCCTAATCCAATCGCATCACATGCTGCAGATAAGCACCAATCAGCTACCATATACTACACTTTGACGCAGGCCAACAAACGTAGCACGAATACTAAATAGCACTTATGTCACGACCCGAAAGAGCACGTGACTGGCCCTTGAACCATATGGAGTCTATAGGACTCCTTCTTATCCAAGTAATCCAAAAGCCCAGAAATCTAAAACCAATTTAAGGATAAAAGAATCTACAAGCAATACACTATACAACGCCGAATGGCGAGGATCAATATTCAAAAGAAAACCCAGATAAGCATGAAAACTGTAACACTGCTAAGCGCGACTCTAAGGTCGAAATAATACATCACTAGTGTCTGAGTCTGAAATAATATACAAGCTTTTGGTTGATGGAATTTCTAGATACATTGAATAATACATGTACAATGGCAGTTCTGATACAAAGAACCCACCTACCAAGCAAATCACCCACAAAGGAAAGCAGTGTGCCAGAAATGCCGCTATGAAACCTGTACGGCAAACCTGCAAGAACTGTGGCACAACGGGGGTGAGTTGCCAACTCGTGAATAGAAAATATCTACAAGCAGAAATTGAAAGCAAGACATAATCCTAGGTCAATACGATCAGTATATAATATAACCCTCAAATGAAAAAGTCTGAAGCATAGTAAAGTAGCAATGTAACATCTAAACATAAGTGTAGTGCCAAGAACTCGCGCCAGTGCCTCACGTAATAACATATCATAAATATGATGTATGTATGCGGTAAAATGAAAACAGAAGATATCATGAATGAAATCATCAGGAAATCAATGTCGTGCATCGACGCAAACTATATATCTCAATATCAAGTGAATCCCATCTATCGTGTGTCCGATATGTATGCAACATCCGTGAAGGTACTTTATCAGGTACTACTAATACATGATGTAATGCATATAAATAAATGTGGGGTAGGGGAGGTATAATATACCATCGGCCATAAAGGCTCCTCTCATATCGATCACATAGGCTCCTTTCATATATCGGGCATCCGTCAGTCCGGGTCAGCCCTCTCTCAATACATCGGGCATCCGTCAGTCCGGGTCAGCCCTCTCTCAATATATCGGGCATCCGTCAGTCCGGGTCAGCCCTCTCTCAATATATCGGGCATCCGTCAGTCCGGGTCAGCCCTCTCTCAATACATCGGGCATCCGTCAGTCCGGGTCAGCCCTCTCTCAATATATCGGGCATCCGTCAGTCCGGGTCAGCCCTCTCTCAATACATCGGGCATCCGTCAGTCCGGGTCTGCCCTCTCTCAATATATCGGAAAGCATATATAAGTTTGCATAGATCATCATGATGATATATTAAGTAGGTGTATATGTATATCGGCGTCCCATACCACTAATATATATATATATACTATGGGTATACATATATATTTCAGCATCCCATACCACTGATATATATACGCAGGAGTAATACAATCCAGAATCATCATATGCAACCATATCATAGTGCGAAATCCATGAATTATAATACATGCAACATGAAACACTAATATGAGCATGGAACTTTGTAAAAGCATATACACAAAGGAATATGAATCAATAACATATAAGCATGCAATGCAATGCGAGCCGTAGAGTGAATAGTAAATGAATAGTAATGCAGCTTGCCATTTGAAATAAGTATGACTCGGGTCAAGTCTAACATCTACTATGCAAACTACAGATCTAAGTATCAGGTCAACCGGGAGGGGTATGGAATCCACCTAAATCTGAGTCGGTATATATATATAGTCGGTGATCCCGCCTCAATAGTATTGCATACGATACAGTATATCATATGGCATCCTCAAGTCATGAGTGCGGATCTATCATTAATATAAAGCTCGTACGGTAAATCGTCGTACGGCATCCCAATAGCTGGGTACGGGTAAAAATCACATTCCTCTCATCAAATATCAGGTATCATTATCATCATATCACATAATCTGGGGTATTGATTTAAGTCTAGTACAACTGATACCATCTATATAATGCGTGTGCAAGCACACGTCCAAAGGCCCGCTAAAGATCACATGTCGTATCTCAAATACGAATCATATTAAATCACCGGTCTCGCGGCACAATGTCCAAAATCATCTACTCATCTCCAATGTCATCCAATATCACCATCACACCGTGTAAGTATAAAGAATATGCAAGGGTGTGCGTGTGGGTGTAAATCTATTCTAGGTTTCGCGACTATGAACTACACTAGTTTACTTCTAACCCTAAACTATCCAAAATATACCTAACACAATATCCATGACACACTATAACCATCATATATAGTATATCAACTACGGACTGCGGGGGTGCTATACGTCATCCCCCGACTTCCCCCTGTAGATATAATCTACTCACCTTGCGTCTTCATTTGTCGACGTCACCACGCGCTTTGCTTGTCGTCCCAAAGTCTTCATGGGGTACCTACACATCAACGTATCGTATATGCGTATTAAAACCAGATCAAAGCTAAACGGCACACGAAACCCAAAACGATACGATAAGGGGCCTATAGGTTAGAACCTATGGCACGCCTTCAAAACCATCAATAAATCCTCTATATCGTCGTATAAACGCCAAATAGTCGAGGCAAAACACAATACACAATTGCAGAATTAACAATACGGAATACGGAAACACGAATCCAAAACAGCAACTTAGGAAATATATCCCAGATTTCACCCTAGGTCGAATTAGACAAATCTATATATACCAGGGGTCTAATCTACAGATAAGGAGACACCAAAACCAAAACGAGCCAAAATGGTGGGGTCCAGGCCGCAAATTGCGGCCAAATGGGTAAAATTTGTGGCCGGGAAAAGGAGTTAGGGGCTGGGGTCTTGGTGGTAGCTTCCTGGGTGCCTGCACATACCACTGTCCAATCAATTTTATTTTAGGATGTCCCGGGTGATAGCAGATCCCAATTAACCTTCACAGATTTCACAAATTTTCCGATATCGGTTTCTAAAATCCGTATTCTGGTTTTAGGCTTCAGGTTAGGGTCTCAATTCATGCGCTAGGGTGTTTATATAAGCTCAACTGAGCTTAATTTCCCAATACAACACAAGTTTCTCTCAAACCCTAACTAGGTTTTCCACAAGTCCACAATATCAAACAATATCGGTTCAATAACAACATTGGGGTATAAGGAATGCTAGAATTAAGCTAATGGATCAGTAAATACCTCATTTGGCAACTCAAGAATTTTCTTGAGTTGCCCCAAGTGGCCAAAATCCTTGCTTCTTTAGCTCCAAGTGTAGATCTAGGGATTGTGCACACATTTAATGAAATGGAGATTGGGTTTTGGAGTTGTTTTTGACTTGAAATGGGCATTGAAGTTGGAGGAAGGGGGAGGAAGCAGGAGCTGCAGCAGCAACTTGAAGGAGAGGGAGGGAAAATGAGTGAGGAATGAAAGGAATGGCCAAGTCTTGGTCCACAAATCTCACCCTCTCATTCTCTCACTTGCCCATACCCAATATTATAATCCTTTCCCATTTCTTTTCTTTTCTTTTTCTCTCAACATCCTTCTCCCAAGAATAGTAAACCCATAGTGAACCATGGCAAGAAATGCACAAGTGTGAGAAAAGATGATATGTGCATGTTTTGCACAAAAAGCTAGAAAAACCGATTAGCGATTTTTAATCGCGATTAACACTAAATTAGCATATAACTAATCAATTAAACTTAGAAATGGCATAATTCTCTTAATTACCCTATTTTAGAATTTTCCATAATTTTTCTCAAATTTTTTCTATTTATTTGTATTTAATAATGCCAAAATATTAAAATATTCAATAAAATAATATTAAGTTATAAAAATTCCCAAAAATAATATTTTTATTATTTCGAAATGTTACAATCTACCCCCCTTAAATAAATTCGGTCCCCGAATTTAAAAATCTAACTATTCGCACCTTCAAAAAGATAGGGATACCTCTTCCTCATCTCGCTCTCGGTCTCCCAGGTGACTTCCTCGCCGCTCTGGCCATGCCAAGTACCTTGACGGACGGTATCTCTTTCGACCTCAATTTCTCCACTTGCCGATCCAAGATCATCACCGGCTGCTCTGCATAGGAAAGGTCGCGCTCAAGTTGGATCGTCGGGTGCTGAATCGCATGCGAAGGATCATGAAGATACCTGCGGAGCATCGAAACATGAAATACGGGGTGTACGTCTAGAAAAAAGGGCGGAAGGGCTAATCGATACGCAACCGCACCAACACGCTCAAGGACCTCGAAGGGGCCCACAATGAAATCCATAGATATCTGTTCCCATTTCCACTCCGGAATGGGTAACGGCTGTAGTTCTCCCGCAGGCCTCTGGTGCTCAGCCTTGACTTGCTGACAAGTCAGGCATCTCGACACAAAATCCGCAATGTCCCTCTTCATACCGTCCCACCAGTAAACATCTCTCATATCATGGTACATCTTGGTGGAACCGGGATGAACACTTTATACCGACCGATGTGCCTCCTCAAGAATCTCGCGTCGTAATCCCTCAGCATCTGATACGCACAGTCTAGCTCCAAATCGTAGTATTCCCCGATCATCGATCACGAACTCGGAAAATCTGCCCTGTCCCATCTGTGTCCCGATCTCTGAACAGCGGTCATCACGGTGTCGCGCCTCATGTATACGGTCAAGCAACTGTGAGCGTGCACGAACATGTGCAATTTTTCCTCCGATCGGCATAAACTCGAACTGTACCCGGCTGCCGCATAAGACCTGCCAATCCGCCGACGACTGCCTCTGCACTGCGCTTAAACAGGATAGACTACCCCCGGGCCTCCTGCTCAAAGTATCCGCCACTACATTCGCCCTTCCTGGGTGATACAAGATCGCACAATCGTAGTCCTTCACTAATTCCATCCATCGGCGCTGTCTAAAGTTCAGGTCTCGCTGCTGAAATATGTACTTTAATCTCTTGTGGTCAGTGAATATCGGGCACGACTCTCCATACAGATAATGTCGTCAGATCTTGAGTGCAAAGACCACTGCAGCCATGCCCTGGAAGGGATCCCGCTCAAGGTTTCTCCGATCTTGCCTATGCCGAACTGTACGAAGGATGGCTCTCTTGCATAATCTCTTCTCACTCGATGGACATCGGTGTCCTCAGCATAATATTTTCTCGGAAATTGGTCGCATCCCAACGCCTCTGCAAGCATATCAGGTCTCCAGTCTCGACGGGAAGTAATGACGGCTCGTCAGCGTCTCGCCCGAACCTCTGGTTCCACTTGTCTCTATCGTCGTCCACTATGACGTCACGCCATGCTATCTACGCATTGCACTGTTCTCGGCCACGGTCAATCCAAAGTCTATTGCACGGACTCGAAGTCGCGTACTCTGTAGCTTCATCATTCTGTAGAAGATATCTGGCCGAACAGGTCCTCGGGAACGCGTCCCAACCATCGGAGGGATACTCAATACTCGTCCGTCCATGATCAACTCGTAACGCATCTAGGTAAGGTCCCTTATCCGAACCTGGTCAACTACCTTGTCAACGATACCAAACTCTGGCCTGCTGGGTGTGAGCAATATGACCACTCCTGGGTCTAGGTCTCCTCGTATCGTTTTCCAGAAAGGTCCTTTCGAGGTTTCTTTCTCAAATCTCATTCCTGCCGAATTGCCCGGAAGTCATCATTCATCGCTGAAGCAAATTCTTATTCTGGATCGGCTACATACTTATCGCGCTTCATTCTGGAAGATATATCCATATACAACGCCTCTGGGTGCGTATCACATCTCTGATGTCAGCGGAGTGGGAAGTCATCTCGTCGAAATCTCTTGCGAACTCTTTTATTCACTCTGCTTCAATGTCGACTGATTTGGACTCGGCTCATCGTGGCTGCATGGACTGTGCTCCAACGGCTATACTCGTATCTTGAGTCTCCCAAGCAAAGCATCCCATCACATGATATCCAAATGATGTCGAAACATTCGATCGACTCGTCAGAACCTTATAATCCACCAAGAGATCAACATCTTGAGTACAGTTAATAGTATCGAGTACATTCCACAGCGTCGGTGGTCCAGCCGTTGAAGGGCAAACCCAAGCCTCACTAATGGCGCCGCGGAACTGCCGCAACCCTAAGGTTCAAAGGCTTTCACACGGTCATTAAGTCGAGTTAGGGTTTCATTCTTCTCGAGGGTCCATAGAATCACCTGCATGTCCTTCCGTATATTTTAATCTTGGAAAAAGGGCTCCTGACATTCGATCGTCTCTATCGACTCTCAACGAACCTGCGTGAAGTCGTCTCTAGCTGGAATAGCTGGAAACAATCTATCTGATGACCTCGCATCGATAAATGAACGAACCACATGTCCTAGTCATTCATCCTCAGGTGACTAGCGACTCGCTATCATCTCTCTAAATAAATGCTCACGCTGCAGTAGCTCCAACCATCTGGGCGATATCTCGTCATTTGCAGCAACAACTGGCTCATTCGCCTGTACGCCGAACAGCGCCTCAATCCTCCAGGAAAGGCGATACATTGGCGGTCATCTCTGAATCGGTCTGCTCTAGATCTGAGTAAGACTCTTCACACTGGAAATCTTCAACTCAACGGGGCCCGCTCCGGCGCATAAATCGGACGAATCACCTTCGTCTCTCAAATCGGGTAGATTATCTATCATCTGTCTCATATCTGCCTGGAAGCTCCGGCAATCTCAGCTCGTAAGCTCCAGAAGCGATATCCTGTCAATCTCAGCAACAGCCGGTCCATCTGTCTGCATGGTAGGCGACATCATAATCTCCGAGGTATGCTGTTTATCAACAGTCCTCTCTCAACTGGCAGCTCTAACAATGGCCCGATCATCCGGTGCAAAACCAAGCACTCGCCTCCACCAGAGGTCACAATCACCCAAAACTAACTCGAGATGTTCCCATGTCACCAGAAAACACAATGGCCGGCCCTCGTACCAGACGAGCTCGCACTGACCGTAACCTTAGCAGCAGCCCAAACTGCGCTCAAATATGGCGACAGGAACCTCAATCGAGTATCGAAGAGAGCAGATCAACAGCAAAAAGAGAACAACTGATCCAAAGTGGATACATGATCATAAGAAGGAACAACATCAATGAAGTTATGATCATGAAACTAATAGAATCAAGGATCTCAAATGGATATACAATCGTGGATATGAAGAGAATCACTGATCTCGAAAATATATGCATCCTAAGGTTCCTTAAGCGGAGTAGCGTATCGTAAGTATGCCGTGGAACATACCCACGGTACGTCACTCTACTTTAGTCACCTATTCCATCAACCAAGGGTCATCCTACGCGACGAAAGTTCGGGTCTAATACCCCCTCGACTAAGTCTAAGTTCCGTAAGGTCAAGCCTAAGTTCCGTATATATATAAACGCCCTAGGCTCCACATAGTCAAACTTAGACTCGAACCAAGGTCAACCTAGCGCTCTGATACCAACTTTGTCACGACCCGAAAGAGCACGTGACTGGCCCTTGAACCATATGGAGTCTATAGGACTCCATCTGATCCAAGTAAGCCAAAAGCCCAGAAATCTAAAACCAATTTAAGGATAAAAGAATCTACAAGCAATACACTATACTACGCCGAATGGCGAGGATCAATATTCAAAAGAAAACCCAGATAAGCATGAAAACTGTAACACTGCTAAGCGCGACTCTAAGGTCGAAATAATACATCACTAGTGTCTGAGTCTGAAATAATATACAAGCTTTTGGTTGATGGAATTTCTAGAAACAATGAATAATACATGTACAATGGCGGTTCTGATACAAAGAACCCACCTACCAAGCAAATCACCCACAAAGGAAAGCAGTGTGCCAGAAATGCCGCTATGAAACCTGTACGGCAAACCTGCAAGAACTGTGGCACAACGGGGGTGAGTTGCCAACTCATGAATAGAAAATATCTACAAGCAGAAATTGAAAGCAAGACATAATCCTAGGTCAATACGATCAGTATATAATATAACCCTCAAATGAAAAAGTCTGAAGCATAGTAAAGTAGCAATGTAACATCTAAACATAAGTGTAGTGCCAAGAACTCGCGCCAGTGCCTCACGTAATAACATATCATAAATATGATGTATGTATGCGGTAAAATGAAAACAGAAGATATCATGAATGAAATCATCAGGAAATCAATGTCGAGCATCGACGCAAACTATATATCTCAATATCAAGTGAATCCCATCTATCGTGTGTCCGATATGTATGCAACATCCGTGAAAGTACTCTATCAGGTACTTCTAATACATGATGTAATGCATATAAATAAATGTGGGGTAGGGGAGGTATAATATACCATCGGCCATAAAGGCTCCTCTCATATCGAGCACATAGGCTCCTTTCCAATATCGGACATCCGTCAGTCCGGGTCAGACCCCTCTCAATATATCGGGCATCCGTCAGTCCGGGTCAGCCCTCTCTCAATATATCGGGCATCCGTCAGTCCGGGTCAGCCCTCTCTCAATACATCGGGCATCCGTCAGTCCGGGTCAGCCCTCTCTCAATATATCGGGCATCCGTCTGTCTGGGTCAGCCCTCTCTCAATATATCGGGCATCCGTCAGTCCGGGTCAGCCCTCTCTCAATACATCGGGCATCCGTCAGTCCGGGTCAGCCCTCTCTCAATATATCGGGCATCCGTCAGTCCGAGTCAGCCCTCTCTCAATACATCGGTCATCCGTCAGTCCGGGTCAGCCCTCTCTCAATATATCGGAAAGCATATATAAGTTTGCATAGATCATCATGATGATATATTAAGTAAGTGTATATGTATATCGGCGTCCCATACCACTAATATATATATACTATGGGTATACATATATATTTCAGCGTCCCATACCACTGATATATATACGCAGGAGTAATACAATCCAGAATCATCAGATGCAACCATATCATAGTGCGAAATCCATGAATTATAATACATGCAACATGAAACACTAATATGAGCATGGAACTTTGTAAAGGCATATACACAAATTAATATGAATCAATAACATATAAGCATGCAATGCAATGCGAGCCGTAGAGTGAATAGTAAATGAATAGTAATGCAGCTTGCCATTTGAAATAAGTATGACTCGGGTCTAGTCTAACATCTACTATGCAAACTACAGATCTAAGTATCAGGTCAACCGGGAGGGGTATGGAATCCACCTAAATCTGAGTCGGTATATATATATAGTCGGTGATCCCGCCTCAATAGTATTGCGTACGATACAGTACATCATATGGCATCCTCAAGTCATGAGTGCGGATCTATCATTAATATAAAGCTCGTACGGTAAATCGTCGTACGGCATCCCAATAGCTGGGTACGGGTAAAAATCACATTCCTCTCATCAAATATTAGGTATCATTATCATCATATCACATAATCTGGGGTACTGATTTAAGTCTAGTATAACTGATACCATCTATATAATGCGTGTGCAAGCACACGTCCAAAGGCCCGCTAAAGATCACATGTCGTATCTCAAATACGAATCATATTAAATCACCGGTCTCGAAATCATCTACTCATCTCCAATGTCATCCAATATCACCATCACACCGTGTAAGTATAAAGAATATGCAAGGGTGTGCGTGTGGGTGTAAATCTATTCTAGGGTTCGCGACTATGAACTACACTAGTTTACTTCTAACCCTAAACTATCCATAATAGGCCTAACACAATATCCATGACATACTATAACCATCATATATTGTATATCAACTACGGACTGCGGGGGTGCTATACATCATCCCCCGACTCTCCCCTGTAGATATAATCTACTCACCTTGCGTCTTCATTTGTCGACGTCACCACGCGCTTTGCTTGTCGTCCCGAAGTCTTCATGGGGTACCTACACATCAACGTATCGTATATGCGTATTAAAACCAGATCAAAGCTAAACGGCACACGAAACCCAAAACGATACGATAAGGGGCCTATAGGTTAGAACCTATGGCACGCCTTCAAAACCATCAATAAATCCTCTATATCGTTGTATAAACACCAAATAGTCGAGGCAAAACACAATACACAATTGCAGAATTAACAATACGGAATACGGAAACACGAATCCAAAACAGTAACTTAGGAAATATATCCCAGATTTCACCCTAGGTCCAATTAGACAAATCTATATATACCCGGGGTCTAATCTACAGATAAGGAGACACCAAAACCAAAACGAGCCAAAATGGTGGGGTCCAGGGCGCAAATTGCGGCCAAATGGGTAAAATTTACGGCCGGGAAAAGGAGTTAGGGGCTGGGGTCTTGGTGGTAGCTTCCTGGGTGCCTGCACATACCACTGTCCTACCAATTTTATTTTAGGATGTCCCGGGTGATAGCAGATCCCAATTAACTTTCACAGATTTCACAAATTTTCCGATATCGGTTTTTAAAATCCGTATTCTGGTTTTAGGCTTCAGGTTAGGGTCTTAATTCATGAGCTAGGGTGTTTATATAACCTCAACTGAGCTTAATTTCCCAATACAACACAAGTTTCTCTCAAACCCTAACTAGGTTTTCCACAAGTCCACAATATTAAACAATATCGGTTCAATAACAACATTGGGGTATAAGGAATGCTAAAATTAAGCTAATGGTTCAGTAAATACCTCATTTGGCAACTCAAGAATTTTCTTGAGTTGCCCCAAGTGGCCAAAATCCTTGCTTCTTTAGCTCCAAGTGTAGATCTAGGGATTGTGCACACATTTAATGAAATGGAGATTGGGTTTTGGAGTTGTTTTTGACTTGAAATGGGCATTGAAGTTGGAGGAAGGGGGAGGAAGCAGGAGCTGCAGCAGCAACTTGAAGGAGAGGGAGGGAAAATGAGTGAGGAATGAAGGGAATGGCCAAGTCTTGGTCAACAAATCTCACTCTCTCATTCTCTCACTTGCCCATACCCAATATTATAATCCTTTCCCATTTCTTTTCTTTTCTTTTTCTCTCAACATCCTTCTCCCAAGAATAGTAAACCCATAGTGAATCATGGCAAGAAATGCACAAGTGTGAGAAAAGATGATATGTGCATGTTTTGCACAAAAAGCTAGAAAAACCGATTAGCGATTTTTAATCGCGATTAACACTAAATTAGCATATAACTAATCAATTAAACTTAGAAATGGCATAATTCTCTTAATTACCCTATTTTAGAATTTTCTATAATTTTTCTCAATTTTTTCCTATTTATTTTTATTTAATAATGCCAAAATATTAAAATATTCAATAAAATAATATTAAGTTATAAAAATTCCCAAAAATAATATTTTTATTATTTCGAAATGTTACAACTTATCTGAAATGACGAAGGGCTACAGCTGGTTTTAAAGAAAACCTTTAACGTAATGAACTTGATATCGTTATAGAATCTAGTAATTTTGAAAAGGAGTGGTTTAAGCTCCTCTTTTAAAATCGAATAGTTTTCAAAAACAAACCGAATAGCTTTTATTAGCTTTTGCTAAAGAGGTCACTCCCGGTGAAGGGATCTCGGCTCCTTCCTCATCGAATTAGGTGCTGGATATCCATCAAGAAATACCACTATGCAAAGAAATAACTATAGAAGCTATGATGATAAATAGAGTGGGTTGTAGCATTTGCTAGTTTAGCTAAAGAGGTCATTCCCGGTGAAGGGATCTCGGCTCTTTTCTCATCGAATGAGGTGCTGGATATGAAGGGTTCCTTAGCACGACTACTAGGTTTTGGAAGTCATCAACCATGCCATTTTATAAAATTTTAGTGTGCTAAGCAACCCATAACGAGGATCTAACTAGAGGATTAGGGTAAAAGAAAATATGTAAACAACTTTACACTAAGTGAAAGAGGAATACAAACTTTGTAAACCGGTCGTTCACTTCAATAGCTCCGTGTAGTAGTCCCTTCGCTTCAAGTAGTGGTCTTCCGGACTCTCGCTAGGCTCCACTAGGCGAAAGGAACAAACTTGCTTGAAGTCTTCAAGGCCGAGAATGATCTACGTCGAGGAATCTCTAACTCAAGCAAGCTCTTCACTAATTGAGAATTAGTGAAGTAAACAATCTAAACTAAAAGGCTAATCTAGTGTAGATTGATGAAGTAGGAATTTGGATCACTTTCGAATTATTTTTCTCATTAAATTTCTTCACCACTTGAAATCCTACAGAGCACTCTTTTGATGAAGTAGAAGATGAAGTGAAGAATAGAATAGCAATCATGGGTGAGAAATATCTCATACAACTCATGTAGAAACTTAACCATGGCTTTAGATAATGGTTAGCTTAATAAATATCTAAAGTAAGAAAAAAATAGTGGACTAAGTCAATGGTTCAACAAGCTTCTCGAAGCTTCATTAACCATGACATTTTTCCACTTAATTTTGATTTACCCTTAATAATTAAAACCTCATATTATCTTAAGTATGGAGTGAGTCTCATACACCCATGTACAATGTATCATCAAGAATGACACATCAGAACAAATACAATAATAATATATATCACATATAAATTATATGCATAAGTGAGAAAAAGTAATACTTAAGTGAGCTTAATATTAGTTAATGTATGTTAATATATCAAATATATAATTATACATTAAATTATTAAGTCAACACTTGATTTAATAATCCGGCTATATCATATATAACCGAGTAATATCATATATATCAACTTATCGAATCAACACTTGATTCGATAACCCAGCTATATCACATATAACCGACCGACATCATATATCACGAGATTAGAATACAGTATCACATACGCGTATTAATCTCGGTCTCGCACATATCATATATGTGCTCCTACTTCGTTTCGCCTGACCGAGGAAACCTCTATGCAGGAATCTAAAGACTCGTCAATACGCCGGCAGTAGGTGATGATCATATCAGTCACCCACAAGCCGTCAGCGGTAATAGCTTGACGTAACGGGTACCCGGGTATTGAGCGATCAGAAGATCAACAAGCAAGCCTGCTCAAACTCATGTGAATCCAATAAGTAACACTACCGTAGAGTCCGGTCTCCTCGTCTGTTATTTCGCATATCTAGTCTAGGGATGGTAAATGTCAGACCCTGGCTGTAATTCGACGTTAGACACCCAACAAGATGCGGGGAGGCGGAATAGGTAAAACAATCTTTTTGTTTAAAGTAACATCGACTAAATTTACGGATCTTTGCCAAACCCTAACTAACAACTATCTAGAAGTGATTAGCTAGTATGATAGATGATTATACATAACGATACAAGTCCTTCTTGTTCTTGTTGATCACCTCCTCGTCGGCCTCCTCGATGTGATAGAAGATCCACCCGAGAGTTCCTTCTCCAAGCTTTAACCACTCACTTGAGGTAACTAGGTGGCTATGATTGCTAATCAAGTTAACCTAGAAGATATAGAGATTGACTAGTGATCTATTAGTCTTGCTAACCCTTGGGATCTCAACATATGAGAGGATTAGGGTTAGGTTTTTGAAGAGAGAGAGCTTGCGGAGAGAGAAAGTGTTTGTTAAAATGAATTGAATTATGTCTCAATTCTATATTTTATGAAGCATAAAGAATATCAAATAAATCATTATGTGATAATCACAACCATGGTTCATTTAATATAATCAATGAATCATCACATGAGTCATTAAGCAATAAATGCTTCATTAACTCATTTGGATGAATCATCTCATGAGTCACTAATCCATTTAATGCATTTTACACCTAAGCTCTCCACCTCACCTTTCGTTTAGAAGCTTCTCGACTAATTACGAGAATGCCCCTCCCATCCGTAAAACACGGAAATACAGAGACTGTATAAATCCAATAATCCAATACTAGAATCTGGCTTAAATTAAAGCCCGCTAGTATAAACTGTCCGAACATCGTACGTGGATAAATGCACGTATGTGTCCGAACCCTGTCGTAAAACCATACGACCTCTATATCGTTTCGCCTGAAGCAGGAAAACTCTCTCTGTGGGACTCTAAACACTCGACACTGTGCTGGCAGTGGGTTTAACCACAGGCCGCAAGCAGTACCAGCTGTACGTAATGGTTCCAGGTAGATGTCGATAAGAAGGCCGATGAGGAAACCCATCCGAACTTCTACTAAGCCTGATGTGACAATCTCCGTACAGTCCGGTCTGTTCGTCTAGGACTATCGCATATCGGGCCTATGGGACGGCAAGCGTCAGTCCCCTAAAAGCAGTATAAGTCGTGTCTGAGTGAAGCCCATTACACCTTGAGAAGCTACTGGAAATCCTACCAGTAAATCTCGTTTGCCCTGGCCAGGGACATTGCGTAATGGCTCTCCAAACACAGCGCGATATCAACTCCTAATACCGGGAGAGACGAATCCTATTTAACCGCCACTGCCTCTAAGTGCTTCGGGACTGCACCCAACTGCTACCTGTTTGCACGACTCCTTTGAGCCGTGGTAGGGTTGCAATTTAGGAACAGTGGGAACACACTCGAGACGAAGTAGCAATGTCAAATCTGCGGACTATACTGTACTCATGTCACCTGGGAACTGTTAACTGACGACGGGTATAACACAAACCAACAGTTCTCTGCGAGTCATGTCCGGTGTACCCGTAACCCAACGAGCACCTGTATACTATCTCCAGTACAACGTACTAATGGCTGTAGGACAGACCATCTCCCCAACTGGGATGAGAAGTGTACACACTAGTCTACTCCGAAGTATCGATGCCCTGTCTCGATAATCCTACGACTAGGGACCTGAAAAAGAATGTGCTTGTAGACTACCTAGCCCGCACTAATGTGACTGCCATCACAACGTTGGTAGTCAAGCAAGATCCTAAGGGCTCTATCAATATGTATTCACGATATGCTCACATATACACATATTAAGATAGATATAAACCAAGTAGCATACTACTATATTGAGCGGACTGTTAAAGTAACTGCAAATATCCCAAGCTTCCATTAAGTAATATACAAACTAGTATGATACAATAATGGCCCCTAGGGCATATACACTAACAATCTCCCACTTGCATTTGGGCCATGTACTGGCGTATCGAAGACCTATCATCTCGAGTAGCCGCTCAAACTGTATCTGAGGTAAGGCCTTTGTGAATGGATATGCAGTGTTCTCTTTTGCAGAAACTTTCCGGACCTCGATCTCCTGGCGATCAATGATCTCCCAGATTCGGTGATACCGCCTTAAGATGTGTCTGGACTTCTGATGGAACCTGAGTTCCTTTGCTAAAATTCTAGCGTCGTTGTCACAATACAGAGGTATTGGATCAACAATGGATGGAACCACTTGAAGTTCTGTGAGGAACTTCTTCATCCAGACTACTTCTTTTGCGGCATCACAAGCAGCTATATACTCCGCTTCCATTGTCGAGTCAGCAACGGTGTCCTGCTTGGAACTCTTCCAATACACCGCCCCTCCATTGAGCGTAAAGAAATAACCTGACAAGTACTTGGAGTCATCCTTGTCACTCTGGAAGCTGGAGTCAGCAAAAGCCTCGTTCTTGAGGTCTTTTCCGACGTAAACCAAGAACATATCCTTAGTCCTTCTTAGGTACTTGAGAATGTTCTTTACTGCTATCTAGTGCTTCTCCCCTGGGTCTGACTGATACCGGCTTACCACGCTCAGTGCATAAGCTACATATGGTCTGGTGCACAACATCGCATACATTATAGAGCCTACGGCAGAAGCGTAGGGTATAACTGACATGCGTTCCCTTTCCAAATCAGTCCTGGGAGACATCTCTTTGGATGGGGTGATTCCGTGACAAGCCGGTAAATTACCGCGCTTAGAATCTTCTATACTGAATCTTTTCAGTATAGTGTTGATATACCTGGACTGCGAAAGTCCCAACATCCTCTTAGATCTATCACGATAGATCTGGATCCCCAGTATGTAAGAGGTATCACCAAGGTATTTCATGGAAAACCTGTGTGACATGAATACTTTGACAGATTGTAGCATAGGATTGTCATTTCCTATCAAGAGAATGTCATCCACGTATAAGACGACGAATACGACAGTTCATGCTACAATTTTACTATATATATATGGTTCATCTGGATTTTTTATAAAGTCATATTCCTTGAACGTTTAATCAAAACAGATGTTCCAACTCCACGATGCATGTATTTGTCCATAAATGGACTTAAGCAACTTGCACACTTTCCCGCTGCTCCCACTCTGATTGAAACCTTCCGGTTGATCCATATAGACGCACTCTTTTAAATTACCATTTAAAAATTCCGTCTTTACGTCCATCTGCCAGATCTCATAATCATGGAAGGCGGCAATGGCAAGAAGGATCCGAATGCATTTGAGCATAGCCACTGGAGAAAAAGTTTTATCATAATCCAAACCAGGTCTTTGACAAAAACCCTTTGCAACAAGTTTAGACTTACAGGTTTCCACCTGTTCATCTACACCAATCTTTTTCTTGAAGATCCACTTCCATCCTATGGGTTTTACCCTATCTGGAGCAAAGTCCAAAGTCCATACTTTGTTGGTGGACATGGACTCCATCTCGGTCCGCATTGCATCCATCCATCTTACTGAGTTGCCGCTCTGGATGGCCTACTGGAAGCTAGTAGGTTTATCATTATCAATGACGCAATCCTCTCTATCCCCGTCTATGAGAAAACCGTAGTATCTCTCAGGCGGATGAGACGACCTACTACTCCTGCGGAGGGGTGCGGGAATGTCCTGTTATTCTGGAACTTCCGGTTCTACCAAACTTTCAGTAGTAGTTTGTGGTTCTGGAATTTCTTCCAGTTCTATTGCGCTCCCACTTGTTTCCTTTTCTAAAAACTGTTGTTCTAGAAAATGGCCATTAAGAGAAACAAAAACGTTTTGTTACTCTGCGCAATAGAAAAAATACCCTTTGGAGTTCTCTGGATATCCCACAAACTTACACTGTACTGAGCGTGCCTCGAGTTTATCCGCTTGCTGCTTTTTAACAAAAGCTAAACATCCCCATATCTTCAGATACTGAAGATAGGGTTTCTTCCCACTCCACATCTGATATGGTGTAGTAGGCACAGTCTTGGTAGGAACCCTGTTCAGAAGATATGCAGCTGATTCTAGTGCATAACCCCAGAAAGATCGCGGTAACTCAGCATTACTCATCATGGAACGTACCATATCCAATAGGATTCGGCTCCGTCTTTCCGATACACCGATATGCTGTGGAGTGTATGGAGGAGTAAGCTGAGAGAGAATTCCTTTCACTTTTAGGTAACCCAGGAACTCGGCACTTAAGTATTCACCACCTTGATCAGATTTCAGTGTCTTGATACTTTTGCCGGTTTTGTTTTCTACTTCATTCTTATATTCTTGGAATTTCTCAAAGGCCTCGGATTTATGTTTCATCAAGAAAATGAATCCATACCTAGAGAAATCATCCATAAAAGTAATGAAATATGAAAAACAGGCTTTTGCATGTGTAGAAATTGGACCACATACATCGCTGTGTATGAGTCCTAAGAGCTCGCTCGCTCTTACTCCATGACCAGTGAATGGAGCCTTTGTCATCTTTCCTTTGAGACATGATTGACAAGTGGCATAAGATTGATATTCGAATGGATCCAAATATCCTTCTCTATGTAACTTAGTTAACCTTGTCTCATTGATGTGACCCAGTCTACAATGCCAGAAGAAAACCTTATTTATATCTGGAGACTTTCTTTTTAGTGTGTTCTGGACATTGAAAATCTGCAATTGTTTTAGCACGTATATACCGTTATCTAGTGTACCAGACCCAATCAAACCATGATTAAGGTGGATGTTAACAACATTTCTTGCAAACGTGAAATCATAACCTTCTTTTGATAACAACGATACTGGTATGATATTACACGTTAAACTGGCTACACAAAAACAGTTGCGCAAAACCAAAATATGTCCACTCGTCAATCCAAGGTGATACTCCCTACGGACAAAGCACCCACGCTAGCTCCGTTAGCAAACTAGAAGGTCATATCCCCAACCTTCAGCACTCTACGGTTTCTCAGTGCCTGCAATGAATTGCATATATGAGATCCTGATCCGGTATCCAATACCCAGGAAATAGAGTTGATTGACAGACAATTTTCAATTACAAACACAACTGAAGTCGAAGCCACAGCTTGCTTCGGGTCCTGGTTCTTGGCAATCCAAGCTTTGCAATCTTTCTTCCAATGTCCTTTCCTACAACAGTGGAAGCACTCGTCCTTTGCCACTATTGGCACCGCAACCTTTGCCTTTCCCTTAACTCCCACCTTACCAACACCACCTCTTGGTTTGGTAGCGGCCTTCTTCTTCCTTCCTTTGGCCCTTGCCTTGGACCTGGAAGAGGAAGCACCGCGAACAAACATAGTGGGTGTTTCACTTGCTTTCTGCAAGGTGCTCTCTGCACTCCTCAACATGTTAAGGAGTTCTGGAAGTTCAACATATTTTCCTTGAATGTTGAAATTCAGAATAAATTGGGCGTAGGTGGAAGGTAGGGACTGAAGAACCAAGTCTGTATATAGCTCGTTCTCTAATGTTGTCCCGAGGTCTGCGAGCTCTTCTATATAGCCAATCATCTTAAGGACATGTTCTCCTACAGATGATCCGACGGCCAGGCTCGACTGAAATAAGTTCGTCGAGGTCTCGTATCTAGTTATACGAGATTTCTCTCCATACATTTCCTTGGTGTGGAGAAATATAGATTCAAGATCCATATTCTTGTGCCTCCTCTGATGTTCATTATTCATAGAGGCAAGTACAATGCATTTGGCCTTCGCGCAGTCAATCTCCCAGGTCTTGCGGATTTCCTTATCCGCGACACTGGATTCTGGACCAGGGACAGCAGGTGCCTTAGTAGTAAGGACATACCCCAATTTGTTATAAGTAATTGCCATCTTGACATTCCGGAACCAGTCTTTATAGTTTGGCCCTGTCAAAATATTTTTTTCTAATAGTAACTTAAAGCCTGTCATGTTCTGGGTCGCTGCAATTAGGAGAGAGAGAGGAAACACTTTAGCATGATGCTCTTGCAAGTTTAGAGTGGTTTTTAGTTTATCTAAACAGGATGGCTCCCACTGTTTCTCGAATCCCTCCACAAACCAAAAATGAAGAACTAGTCAGGACTATTCTCACCGTACAATACTTGCTTAACCATTCAGCCAGGCCGGTGTCGGTACTTCGAGGGAGGTTTTACGACGCTTTCGCGAAGTTCCTTAATTAAATAACCTCTTTTCTCTGGGTGCGTAGCCCCACTGACACCTGTCTCGACACCTACTTGGTTTATAACATTGATCGTTAAGTGACGAATCCCCTGATAAGGAGAGGATACTCACAGTAGGATCAGGATCCAAATATCATCATGTGATAAACCTGAAAGAATCCTACCAAAATTATCACACTCCAAATGGTATGCAACTCTTAGCAAATTTCAGTTTCTTTAGAAATTCCCGATGTGGATTTTTGCCCCATGCTCTTATGACCTTAGCGTTGGTCAAAATGTCATAAGTCAGATGTAAAGTTCTACCCATCATTATCTTGTTAATTTGAACCCACCCGTATATACCCCTGACGTTGGCCAAATGATAGTATGACTGTCCCAAACCAACTCATCTATCTATGCAACAAATGAATACCTAGTAGATACCAAACACTATGCCTTGGCGTTGGTCAAAATACATAGCTTGAATACTACTGAATACCCAAATGAAATAACGGAGGGCTACGAATGGTTTTGGCGAAACCGTGAACGTAGTGAACTTGATATGATCGAAGGAGCCTAATAGCTTTTTTAAATGGAGTGGTTTAAGCTCCGCAATTAAAAAAAATTCTTCTGTTTTAAAATAACCGAATGGTTTCTTTTAAACTGTTCCAACGATTCAACTTTGGTTTATTTTCTTTGCATTAATATAATACGTCTCATCAATTAACCTATCATTGCAGAAAACAACGAAAATACAACGTCCTCTTATGCCATCCGCATTCGCCACTGGGCCCCGTCATTCACCCGTTAGGTTACTTAACTAACGACAGAGCGGGGGCTGGGTTAGCGCGGGTGTAAAACATAAGTGACGCCTAATAGATATCATATATAGATATTATGCATTCGTCAGACGCAATAATAGGCATTCCAGATCATAGATAAACATATTGGATTTTCTACGAATCCGCATTCCTTTTGAGCCTGCAAAGAAAGACGAATTACACAGTCACGATGAATAGCCAAAACCCCACCCTAGACCCTTACGGGCACGGCAAACTACCCGCCAAGTACCCGAAGTGAAGGGGTCTCCCTCAACGATGTGAGTAGGCCACTAAGAACTTCAAAGTACCCGGTAGTTTGTGCACCCCGCCTTGGGTCTATCCTAGGAGCAGAAAACAGTAAATGAAATAATACAACGGTGGCTACAACCTCAACCCGGATGTGCCCCGCAAAAGAATATTACAACAAATTACAATTTACTTTTAAATGAAAGAAACACTCGTCTCACATCCCCGGCTATCCATTCACGACAATCCAACAAGTCTGCATACACAAACCAGTAAAAACCATTACAGAAATGTGCAACCCCCTGCTAACCGACATACTAGCAATTAGGGGAGGTTTACGAACACATTAACCACAACACAGATATAATCCAGTTAGCCAAATATCTTAGAATTTTGATCAAGCAACACTAATGAATCTACTCCAAACAATTCTCTGTGCACATAAAACCATAGCAGAAACAAATCATCCATGAAAACACAACATCAACACAAAAGAATAACTGAGCAAATTTGAGTTGACTCGGTGTCAACTCGGCCGCAGATCCGCGGCGGATCGCTTGGATTGGCGGCGGTCTGCGGTGGTATGGCCGATTCACAGTCCTAAATTTCTTTACAATTCTTTAAAAACCCTGCTTGTATTTTTAAGGGTCCCTGAAAAATTTTTAAACCCCGTTTTAAAAACGGCAGAAACTATGTGAAAATGATGTTTTTTCGGGTTCGTTTTGCGATTGAATTTCTAATGACTTTGATAACATGTTAGTTATGGTTTAGCAAAGCTCTGATACCACTGTAAGTCGACGTTAGACACCCCACAAGATGCTGGGAGGCGGAATAGGTAAAACAATCTTTTTGTTTAAAGTAATATCGACTAACTTTACGGATCTTTGCCAAACCCTAACTAACAACTATCTAGAAGTGATTAGCTACTATGATAGATGATTATACCTAACGATACAAGTCCTTCTTGTTCTTGTTGATCACCTCCTCGTCAGCCTCCTCGATGTGATAGAAGATCCACCCGAGAGTTCCTTCTCCAAGCTTTAACCTCTCACTTAAGGTAACTAGGTGGCTATGATTGCTAATCAAGGTAACCTAGAAGATATAGAGATGGATTAGGGATCTATTAGTCTTGCTAACCCTTGGGATCTCAACACATGAGAGGATTAGGGTTAGGATTTTGAAGAGAGAGAGCTTGAGGAGAGAGAAAGTGTTTGTTAGAATGAAATGAATTATGTCTCAATTCTTTATTTATGAAGCATAAAGAATATCAAATAAATCATTATGTGATAATCACAACCATGCTTCATTTAATATAATCAATGAATCATCACATGAGTCATTAAGAAATAAATGCATCATTAACTTATTTGGATGAATCATCTCATGAGTCACTAATCCATTTAATACATTTTACACCTAAGCTCTCCACCTCACCTTTCTTCTAGAAGCTTCTCGACTAATTTGGAGAATGCCCCTCCCATCCGTAAAACACGAAAATACTTAGACTGTATAAATCCAATAATCTAATACTAGAATCTGACTTAAACTAAAGCCCGCTAGTATAAACTGTCCGAACATCGTACGTGCATAAATGCACGTATGTGTCCGAACCTTATTGTAAAACCATACGACCTCTATATCGTTTCGCCAGAAGCAGGGAAACTCTCTGTGTGGTACTCTATAGACTCGACACTGCGTTGGCAGTTGGTTTAACCACAGGCCGCAAGCGGTACTAGCTGTACGTAATTGTCCCCAGGTAGATGTCGATAAGAAGGCCGATGAGGAAACCCATCCGAACTCCTACTGAGCCTGATGTGAAAATCTCCGTACAGTCCGGTCTGTTCGTCTAGGACTATCGCTTATCGGCCCTAGGGGGCGGCAAGTGTCAGTCCCCTAAAAGCGGTATAAGTCGTGTCGGAGTGAAGCCTATTACACCTTGAGAAGCTACTGGAAATCCTACCAGTAAATCTCGTTTGCCCTGGCCAGGGACTTTACGTAATGGCTCTCCAAACACAGCGTGATATCAACTCCTCATACCGGGAGAGACGAATCCTATCTAATCGCCACTGCCTCCAAGTGCTTCGGGACTGCACCCAACTGCTACCTGTTTGCATGACTCCTTTAAGCCGTGGTAGGGTAGCAATCTAAGAGCAGTGGGAATGCACTCGAGACGAAGCAGCATTGTCAAGTCTACGGACTATGCTGTACTCATGTCACCTGGGAACTGTTAACTGACGACGAGTATAATACCAACCAACAGTTCCCTGCGAGTCATGTCCGGTGTACCCATAACCCAACGAGCTCCTGTATACTATCTCCAGTACAACGTACTAATGGCTGTGGGACAGACCATCTTCCCAACTGGGATGAGAAGCATACACACTAGTCTACTCCGGAGTATCGATGCCCTGTCTCGATAATCCTACGACTAGGGACCTGAAAAAAGATGTGCTTGTAGACTACCCAGCCCGCACTAGTGTGACTACCATCATAACGCTGGTAGTCAAGCAAGATCCTAAGGGCTTTATCAATATGTATTCGCGATAGGCTAACATATACACATATTAAGATAGATATAAACCAAGTAGCATACTACTATGTTGAGCGAGACTGTTAAAGTAACTGCGAATATCCCAAGCTTCCATTAAGTAATATACAAACTAGTATGATACAATAATGGTCTTTAGGGCATATACACTAACACCAGTAACTTGATAAGTTTTTCCGATGTGAGGCCCATAACGGGTCGAGAAACTACTGATAACACTTACCAGAAAATATCCGTATCAGCCCTGGCCAGGGACTTCCTATTATAGCCAATCGAGCACAGCGCATCATCAACCCCCAATACCGGGAGAGACAAAACCCCTCCTATCTCTCAATGCCTCCATGTGACTCGGGACTGTATCCAAAAACCACCAATTTGCACGTTCTATTAAACGTGGTAAGGTGGAAATTAAAGCACAGTGGGAATCACACAAGACTCTATGACGATCTCTGATCTACAGACTCACCTATACCAGTGTCACCAGAGAACTACTATCTAACGTTAGGTATAATACCATCTAGGAGTTCTCGGCGAGTCCTGTTCAGTGTACCCAGTCTGTACTGAGCACCCTATACCATATTTGATGTCAAACACCAAAGGATATGGGATCATCCATCGCCCATCATATGGGTCAAGAAGCGTATATGCTATTGTACTCTGGAATATCGATGCCCCGTCTCGATACACCCTCGACTAGGAAAAATTAAAGGATGAAATTATGGACTACCCTGTCCCCGCTAGTATGATCTGCATCATAATCCTGGTAGTCAAGTATACATCCTGAGGGCTTTATCAAGATGTGAGAGAAAGACAGTATCACAATAAAAGTCTACATGTTAAGATAAAGAGCAACCAGATAGCATACAATCTTGTCGAGCAATAAAGACCTCTCTATTTATGTCTAAGCATTCACTATAATATACAATCATGTATAAAAATGGCCTTTAGGGCATACATACAACTAACAATCTCTCACTTGCACTAAGGCCAGTTGCTGTGGTATCTCATACCCAACATCCCGAATAGTCTCTCAAATTGTATCTGGGGTATGGCCTTCGTGAGTGGATCCGCCGTGTTATTCTTCATGTAAACTCTCCTGACTTCAATCTTTCGGCGATAAACTATCTCTCGGATTAGGTGATACCGCCTCAGAATATGCCTAGATAGCCGATGGGACCTGGGTCTCTTGGCCAAAGCCACAGCTCCATTGTTATCAAAATACAAAGGTATTGGATGCTCGATGGATGGAACCACTCCAAGTTCAGTTATGAACTGTTATTTGTATGTATACCCTAGAGGCCAGTATTGTACAGATGATGTATATTATATTGGATGCTTGGACATATATAGAGAGGACTTTCTTGCTCGATATGATAGTATGCTATCTGGTTGCACTTTACTTTAACATGTATACTTGTCTCTTTATACTGTTTTATAGTTACATATTGGTAAAGCCCTTAGAATGTGTACTTGACTACCTGGACTATGATGCGGATCATACTAGTGGGGACATGGTAGTCCATAAGTACATCCTTAAAGGTCCCTAGTCATGGGTGTATCTGTTAGTTATATGTATGCCCTAGAGGCCATTACTATACATAGGATGTATATTGTAGTAGATGCTTGGACATATATAGGGAGGACTTTCTTGCTCGATATGATAGTATTCTATCTGGTTAATCTTTACCTTAACGTGTACACTGATTGTCTCTCTGTTACATGTTGGTAAAGCCCTTAGGATGTGTACTTGACTACCTGGACTATGATGCGGGTCATACTAGTGGGGACATGGTAGTCCATAAGTACATCCTTCAAGGTCCCTAGTCGTGGGTGTATTGAGACAGGGCATCGATATACAAGAGTAGACTAGCGTATACCTTCTCGACCCATACAGATGGGCGATGGATGATCCTATATCCATTGGTGTTTGACATCCGAGATGATATACGAGTGCTCAGTGGAGACTGGGTACACTGGACGGACTCGCCGAGAACTCCCAGATGGTATTATACCTCACGTCAGATGGCAGTTCTCTGGTGACACTGGTACAGGTTAGTCTGTGGACCCGAGATCGTCATAGAGTCTTGTCTGATTCCCACTGTGCTTTGATTTCCACCTTACCACGTCCAAGAGGGCATGCAAAACGGTGGTTTTTGGGTACAGTCCCGAATCACATGGAGGCAATAAGCGATAGGAGGGGATTCGACTCTCCCGGTATAGGGAGTTGATGTTGCGCTGTGTTCGATTGGCTATAACCGGAAATACCTGGCCAGGGTTGCTGAGATTTACTGGTAAGTGTTACCAGTAGTTTCTCGAACTGTTATAGACCTCATATCGACACGACTTATCGAGCTATTGGTGTCTGACGTTTACCACCCCTAGGCAAGATATGCGACATATCAGACGACGAGACCGGACTGTACGGTAAGTGTTACTGGTCGGATTCACAGGAGTGTGAGCGGGCTTGCTCGTTGATTTTCTGATCGCTCAATACCCGGGTGGCCGTTACGTTTAGCAGACCGCTTGCGGCTTGTGGGTGTTTGATATGATTATCACCAGCTGCCGGCGTATTGACGATTCTTTAGAGTCCTACACAGAGGTTTCCTGGCTCAAGCGAAACGAAATAGGAGCGCATATGAGATATGTGCGGGACCGAGAATAATACCATTATGTGATACTGTATTCTATTCTCGCGATTTGTATCATTGGACGGTTATATGAGATATAGCAGGGTTACCGAATCAAGTGTTGATTCGATACATTGATACACTTGATATTAGTCGGTTATATGCAGTATGACCGGATCATTAAATCAAGTGTTGATTTAATGATTTAATATATAATTATATATTTAATATATTACTTTACATTAACTAGTATTGGTTCACTTAAGATTGATTATCTCACTTGATTGTGCACATTGTATATATGATATATGTTGGTGCACTAGTTTGTATCATGTTTGATGATACATGCAAACTTGGGTGTGTGTTTACTTTAAACCATGTTTAGGTAAATGGTTAAGGTAATGATTTATTTATTTATTCATTTTGGCAAGAAATAAAATGGTGGCTTTCTTTGGATTTTATTTGAAGCTTCATGAAGCTTTGACCATTTTGTTTCTTTCCTAAACCTAACCATTCACCTAAACCCTAATTTAGTCTCTACACTAGTCAAACTCACCCATGGTTGCATTATGATAACCATCACTTAATTTTCTTTTTGGAGATAATTCATTATTCTTTTTCTTTCTTCTTCTTCATCTTCTTCATGAAGAGAAGAAACCATTGCTAGATTTTTCTAAGTGATGATTCCAAGTGAGAAATCCAAATCCAAAGTGAACCCACTTCCTATTTCTTCATCCACTATCACATGCCATGTAGTAGAGGGTGTTTTCTTTACAAGTTTCTTGACCTAGTGAAGATAGAGCTTGAGTTTGAGTCGCCTCGACGTAGATCATCTTCGGCATCGAAGTCAACGACCTAGCCCGCCCATTTCTCCGATGAAATCGACGCTAGAGTACGGGATTCTGATGATCGCAGCGGAGGGACGTCAACACGGAGCTAGAGAAGTGGTGGACCGGATCTACAAAGGTTGTATTTCTATTCACTTAGCAGTTAAGCTGTTAACTAGCTTGTAGTTTCGCCTATCCTCTAGTTAACGATCGCATTAGGGTTTCTCGGCACATGAAAATTTTGATTTTGGCATGGTTGATTCCTTGTGGAACCTATTGAGTGTGCCTAGTAACCCTACAGTGGTATCAGAGCCTAGCTAGAGCTTTAGGCGAAGTGTAAACGATGTTAGATGTCCGATCGAACCCGAAACCCTAATCCAAAACCATTCTCTGTACATTTTTTGGTATCGGGGATTTTTGTGAATTAAAAATATCCAGAAAATTCAGCAGGCTTTTTTAAGAATTACTGTGAAGCACGTGAGGGTAACTCGACCACGTGGCCGCGGAACCGCGGCACGAGCAAGGCATGTGTGGCGGTTCCGCGGCCATATAGGAGTATCTTGGCACTTTCTTTGCACAGTAATTCCTATCTGTTAGTGCTGTGTTTTCTGGGAATTTTTAACTTTTACTCAAGAGTTGAGTTTTCTGGGTTGTATTGGGAGTTCGTAGATTCGATCGGATTGTCAAATTTTGTCTATGTGTTTTTCCGGATAATTTAGAATATGTTAAAAAGTTCGACCAGATATAAATACCCAATTTTTCCCCTGCCGGAAAATTTCCAAGTGTTGGATTTTTCCATGGTTTAAAGACGTTCTGAGTAGTGCAAGTAACGCGATGGACCCTCTAGAAGACAACAAACCTTAACTCGATTATGTGACCATCTTGAACTGCCCTTTGAACCTTAGGGTTTGGGGCAGTACGGCATGACACATGTGAGGCGTTGGCTTGACCCTTCTACGGCTGGACCGTTGGTACTGTGACATGAAGTGAATGTTTTTAAACTTATTTCATGTGTTGAGCTGTTTCGGGAAAACTTGGGTGTTTGATTGTTCGATCGGAAAGTTCAACATTTTCTATTTATCCGGAATGTGATACAATATTTGGAATCCACATGTAGTTATGAGATAACTAATATGAATGTTATAAACATAGCACTTTAGTCTCAATTGATCGGTTGCCACGGAATTTTGCTGCGATCAAAAGTCCGTCGCAATCACGTAGCGTACGCGAATACTCGCCGGATAAACTTAATAGAAAGCTACACCCCTTATCCCCAACCAAGTGACTGTAGGAGAACCCCGTCGCCGAAAGCATCCGTTCGGGTGCTCGCGGTAGCGGTGTTCCGCCTTGGTGCACTTCGTCGACGGTATCGGGGGCGCGGCCGTCTACTAAAGTTTGCGACGAGCATTCGATCAGAATGTCGGGAATCCTGTTGAATTGCCCAACTTGATATTGAAAAGTGTTTTCGATAATGAGACTAAAATGCGGGGTTTATAATTGTTAGGCATGCGATGTCTAAGTAATTCATTTGGTTAGGCATGCGATGTCTAAAGAGTTTGCGGATTCCAACCGTTGTAGTTTTACACTTTCTTTTCTGTGACCGTAAGTGTAATATGTGATATCGCCGGTTTCGTTGCTATATGTCAATGACAATTGGGATACGCATGTTTGCTTACGTTGATGACATGTGATGTTATGTGTTGCTGGATATGTTATATTGGATCGTCGTGTTTGAATAGCCGGGGTTTTTTATGTGAGATGAGTGTTTTTCATTTTCATTCATGTAAAAACCTGTATGTAAAATTCTTTTATTGGGGCACTTCCAGGTTGCGGAAGATGTCATCATTTGTATATTATTTACTTTTCCGCACTAGGATAGACCCAAGGAGGGGAGCACAAGTAACCGGGTTATGGAGTCCAGTGGGAGACAAACTCGAGGAGTAGCGTCCGGGTCTCCTAACTCTAGAATTGGCAGGGTTGCTTGCCGTTTTCGTAGGGGTCTAGGGGTGTGGGTTTGGCTATTCATCGCGACCATGGAATCCGTGTTTTATACTGGCTCGTATTGAAAACACGGATGTCCTAGTATATCCAATGTTTCATATGTTTCTTCTGCTGCGATATCTGTGATGTGATCATTTGATGTTCTGTGATAAATACTGTATATAGTATATATGATATATTATATAGACGTTACTTATGTTCTACACCCGCGCTAGCCCTGCCCCGCTCTGCCGTTAGTTACCTAACCTAACGGTGCACGAGGGGACATCGAGGCGAATGCGGATGGCATAAGTGTACGTCGTATTTATCTGTGATGTTCAGGTACTTAAATGATGGGACTTCATTAATGTGATTAATGAAAGAAAAAGAAACCTTAAGATGTTGTGGAATCGAATTTTCAAAAAAAAAAAAAACAGGTAGCTACAGTTCTTGCAATGCATCGCAGTGTTCCTTATAGAACATCCTGCACCTTATTCGATAAGGAAAGGACCGAGATCCCTTCACCGGGAGTGACTCCTTTAGCAATAACTGGCAGATGCTACAACCCTCGGTTTGTATTTTGATTGCTTCTATAGTTCTTACTTTGCACAGCGGTATATATGACATATCCTGCACCTTATTCGATGAGGAAAGGGCCGACGATCCCTTCACCGGGAGTGACCCCTTTAGCAAAACTAGAAAAGTCTAAAAAACACTGCATTTTTAAAATCATTTGATTCTACAACGATATCAAGTTCATTACGCAATAGGTTTTCAGAAAAACCTGTCGTAGCCCTCCGTCATTTCAGATAAGTTGTATATAGTATTCGTGCTATATTTGTTGGCTTTCGTCAAGGTGTGGTGTGCGGTAGCTATATGCTGCTTATCTACTGCATACGATGCGATTGGATTAGGGTAGTCGTAAGGCTTTGTTGGCTTTCGTCAAGGGTCGTGCGGGTGGGTTTAATTCAATCAAGAAATGACGGGTTGAACTTGACTAGCGGGCTATGGTTTGTTGGCTTTCGTCAAGGTTATAGCACGTTAGGGGCAAAATATTATCGGGAATTTCAAGTGTTGAAATTTGCAATGAGATTGCATACCTTCTATGAGATAGTTGGATCCCGATACCCACTGCGAGTAATTGTTACTCCTGGGAGAGTTTTACACATTACAATTAGCCGATCTAGTAGGTGTCAACGGGGTTACGCCTCTGGGAAAACGAGGTTTACTGTAATTAGGTCCGTGCAAAAGCACGGGGAACCTCCCTCAAAGTACCGACACTGGCCTGGCTGAAAGATTGGCGAACTTGTAGCGTGTAATTAATCCCGGCTAGTCTTTTCTTTTAGGGTTTGAAGGAAGATTTGATAAAAACAGTGGGAGCCATCCTGATTAGATAAAATAAATAACCAATCTAATCTTGCAAGAGCGCACACAGAGTGTTTTCTTCTCTCTCTCTCCAGGTAGCGACCATGTCATGCCATAATCAAGATAATAATACGGATGTATTGACCGAACCCGCTTATTATACTCAGCTGGGGAATGTTGGTCCCGCTCCAACTTATAATTGTTATAAGACAGAGTAGGAAATAGACGAATACTAGAATTCCTATGCCGCCCAAACGAGGAAAGTGCATATGATGCATCTCCTTCGGGTGTGTTCATTACAAAGAACTGTTTCTCTGTATCCTCTATGTCCTGGGTATTTGATACCGGATCAGGATCCTAGATATATAATCTATTACATAGGGCTATAGATAGGTAGAGAACTAAGAACGGGTGATAAGTTTCATGAGGCAGAAAACGGTGCAAGTGTTGCAGCCAAGTCTGTTGGTCACTGTCACCCTGTATTCCAAATACCTTAATTCTGAACGAATGTTATTAGATACCGAACCTGATATACAAAATCATATCAGTCTCTTTACGGGTAAAGAAATGATAAAATTTTGTATTGTTGGATAATGTTTTGAACATTTCCTATATCAAAAGTTGATCGGTTCAGGCACGTTATCTAAAAGCATTGATATTCTAAATCAAACTACAGTTCTTAGTATACGGAACACACACAAGAGGAAGAGCTCAGAAATGAACGGATCCTTCTTGAGGTATTGTAGACTAGGTCATATCAATGCGACCCGACTAGCTAAGTTGCACATAGATGCATATTTAAATCTGTTTGAATTTACATCTTGTGAAACTTGCCAGTCATGTCACAGAGATAAGATGACCATAGATCTGTTTACTGGAAACAGAGAAAGAGTTAGTGAACTCTTGGGAAGATACATGTTGATGTATGTAGGTCCCCTGTCTACACATGCCAAGACCGGTTCTTTGTACTTCATTACATTCTCTGATGATCTCTTTAGATTCAGACATATGTTCCTGTTGAAACACAAGTCCGAACCTTTTGAGATATTCACAGAATATAAGTTAGAAGTAGAGAACCAAAATACGGGTATAAGTATTATGTCCTATGATGAGATCAGGGAGGAGAATACTTATGCATGGAATTCTTGGACTATTCTAAAGGAGAATGAGATTCTCTCTCAGTGTTACTCCTCTGAATACACCACAGCACAACGGTGTATCGGGGCGGAGCAATCACACCCTATATGATGTGGTGCGCTCTATGATGAGTACTACTGAGTTTCCTATTTCCTTTTGGAAGTTATGCACTTAAGAAGCTGCATACCTATTGAATAGGGTTCAAATCAAATCAGTTGCCTACCACTTCATATGTGATATGGAAAGGGAAGAGCCCATATCTTAAGTTTGTTAAGATTTGGGGTTGTCCGGCCTATGTCTAAAAAGCAAAATCCGGACAAGCTCGATGCAAGATCTGTTATGTAGAACTGGAAATGTTCCAGCTATACAAACTGCAGTTGATGATTTGATAGAACCAAAGGATTCAGTAGATTCCAACGAACCTCAGCCTCTCCGCCGATCTAGTAAGGTTCCTCACCCACCTGAGAGTTACTTCAGTTTCTCTATGACAGTTGTATCATGAGATGATGACCCAACTAGTTTCTAGCTCGCCATCAGGAGTGAGACTCTGTAAGAATGGCTGGATGCTTAGTGATATGAGATGGAATCCATGTACACCAACAAAGTATGGACTTTGGTTGCTATATCTGAAGGGCTAAATCCCCATCAGGAGCAAGTATATCTTGAGAAGATTACTTGGTGCAGATGGAAAAGTTGAGACATTCAAAGCTAGACTTGTTAAAGGTTTTTCGTCATCGACCAGGCGTGGATAATGATGAAACCTTTTTTCAGTGGCTATGCTTAAGTCCATCAAGATCCTACTTGCCACGGCCACATACCATGACTACGATATCTGGCGGTTGGGTGCCATGACTGCTTTTCTATATGATGTTTTAGAAGAGTCGGTCTATAAGTACACAGCCAGAGGGCCTCGTAGACTGTGGGAGCAGCGGAAATGTGTGAAAGATGTTTTATGTGATAAAGCAAGCATCGCGGAGTTGGAACGTCTATTTTGATATGGTAGTCAAAGAGTTTGACATCATCAAAATGGTAAATGAACCTTGTATATACAAAAAGGTAGTAGGGAGTATGGTGGTGATCCTTGCAGAGTACGTGGATGACATACTCTTGATAGGGAAGGAGTTTCCTATGCTACGCTCGGTCAATCTCCGCTTATCACAATGATTCTCCATTTAGGATCAAAGTAATACCTACTAAATCCTGAGTTTTGGATCTATGAGATAGATCTAATTGGATATTAGGACACTCACTAGTTGTAGTGAGATGGTATCAATTGATCTTGGGGAGAATCACTGGAAAGGTTTCAGGGTGATAAGGACGACTGAATGTCAGTCACAGGCATTGTCTTTACCCTCAGTAAAGAGACGGTATGTTGGAAGAGTTCAAAGCTAGATACCGTGGCATACTAGACGATAAAGTCTGGATTCATCACTACTTAAGATGCTACCAAGGAGGCAGTCTGGATGTATATATATTAGTTCATGAGATGAACTTCGTTCCTCCCATTGTGTGACAATGGAGTTGTGGATTATGCCAAGGAACGCCCGTCCCATCAGTGATTCAGACATATTCTAAGGCAGTATCACCTGATCATGGAGATGGTTGATCTCTAGGGGATCGAGGTTAGGAGAGAAGACTCAGAGGAAAACACGGCGGATCCCCTCACAAAGGCCTTTTCCCAGAGAGGGACTTTTATGGGATGGTTGAGTATGAGATACTACAACCACTGCTATCAGATGGCCTTAGTTCAAGTGGGAGATTGTTAGTTATATGTATGCCCTAGAGGCCATTACTATACATAGGATGTATATTGTAGTGGATGCTTGGATATATATAGGGAGGACTTTCTTTCTCGACATGATTGTATGCTATCTGGTCACTCTTTACCTTAACGTGTACACTGATTGTCTGTCACGACCCGAAAGTACGGAACATGACCGGCACTTAAACTACAAACGTCTCGAGGCGTACGTAATCTAAGTAAACCGAAACCCAGAAATCCAAACCAAGAAAGATGTAGAGTGCAGGAAAAACCAACTTAAAGCAAGTAGTTTCAGTAGCATAAGCCGAATTAGGCGGATTTAAAAACATCAAAAATTTCCCGAAATTTTGGCAGAGTCTCCTTCATAAATACTGGCCCCCAAATGGGATACGACATGAATAGTATACGAAATCAATAAAAAGGCATCCCTAAGCGGGAGCTATCTCTTCGTCAATCGACGGTCACAACCACACAAGCAATATAATATACAACGCCAAGGGCGAGGATCAAAATTCAAAAGGAAACTCAAAAACCACAGAAATACAACGCGCGACTCTAAGGTCGAAAGAATAAACATCACTGGTCTCTATCTCAAATAAATACATGTTTGGTTGATGGAACTTCTAGATACAACAGAATAATAATATACAAGATATAAAATGGGGGTACGATACAAGTAAACCCACCTGCTAGCAAATCACCCGAAGGAAACTATGCCCGCAAGCCGAAAAGAAACCTGTACGGCAAACCTGCAAGAAACTGGGGCACAACGGGGGTGAGTTGCCAACTCGTGAATAGAAAAATATCTACGCACAGAAATCGCATAAATAACGCAACCTAGGTCAATGATCATAATATATCCTCAAATATAAGAATAACACGTAGCCTATAACAAGGCTAGGGTAAATATCTAATCCGAGTGTAATCTCATGTGCCCGTGTCAGTGCCTCAAGTAGCAATATATCATATGAATGAGGTATGAATGCATGAAAACAGAGTACATGTAAATGAAGAACCGTTTTCATAATTTAGTGAGATTTCCTTTGTATTTTTAAATTGAGGTATCATAATGAAATCAGCATATAACAGTGCCTATCATCGGAACAAAACGTAATCCCAATATCTCGATATCTCTGTATCACAGTCTTTGTACCTCAATATCTCGAAATCTCAATGTCTCAATCACAATATCTAGGGCGCCGTCAGTCCAGACCGGCCCCTACCATCCATCTCAAGAGCACGACGGTATCCTCCGGATATCCGACGCGTCGGGTAAAATCACCGGTAGGTAGTGCTCCCCTGCCAGGCTCACATCGTCATCATCACGCGCTTCTTGCCCCGGGGTACCTTACCGGGCCCACCATGTACCCGAAACGGTTCATCCAACTCCTCGAATCGGGTCTCGAAATCCATCCGTAAACTCATGGTGGACGAATCATAAATCATGGGAAAACCGCATTTTTATTTAAAAAGTGAGAAAGCAGTTTATATATGTTTTGCAGTTTTCCTCCAAATCTAGAAAATATCATGGAAATCCGAATCATCAATAGCATGTAAAACCATGAATATAAGCATGAGAATGAATAACAGTATGCATGAAGCGACAAGTAATAACTACAATATCTAAGCTGGCATATAAGGTATGTATACAAATATTATGTCAAACTACTGGCAATCAAGCTAAGTTAAGCAATAATATTTTCTAAGGTGTACGTGACATGGTAATTATCGATGAAGAAGTGTGTGAGCCGGCAAGTAAGTGTATGTGGTACATATGCATTTTCGGTAATGGTGCTGGTGTCCTAACAGCATAATGTCAACAATGCAATATGAAATAACAATATAAATATGCGATGTGGAGCGAGCAACCAAAATGAGCGGGTGCTAAATATTTAACAATGGTGCCATTTGAAATAACACGAATCACGGGGTTTTGAAAATAGGGGCTACGGTGGTTTTTAAGAAAGGATACGTCCTTTGAAATATCCGTAGATCCCTTGACCTGTCTTTTTAAAATACCCGCGATCCGCTAGTTTTGAAATATGTAGGAGTCTAATCTAATCTAACAACTACACTAAACTATACGGCTGAACTAACAAGCTGAACTACAGGTAAGGAAACCGCCTATCATCTGAGTCGATACATATACATACCTGTATATATACAGTCGGTGATCCCGCCTCAATAATATCATATCCGATACCATATCTATAAGCAGGCATCCCAAGTCAAGAGTGTGGATCAATCATCAATATAGCTCGTACGTAAATCCGGCGTACGGCATCCCAAATCTGGGTATGGGTCAATATCACATTCATCATACTATTCACCTGGTATCCTCTTTATCAAATTCATGATCGGGGTACTGATCTACGTCTAGTACAATACTAATATCCTCAATATACTCATGATCTGACTACAGATCGACAATCTCGTACAAACCGATACCGTCAGCACATAGCATCATCAAGGGTATACATCGCCCGATACGGCCTAATATCAATATCCTAGCATATCATGCCTCATATCACGATCACATGTCGATCATTTTATTTATAACAGTATTCACCCGTATCGCCGCCCCAAGATCCGCTATAACACCAGGGCGCACCTTAAGTACGAATCCTGCCATATCACCGATATCACAACCACAAAACAAATCACATCGACTCAGCTCAATCCCAAGTATCATCCTCAAATCCGTATGTGAACACATAGTCCCATACCCATGTGATCACATAACTATAAAGAATCCCATGAGCACATATAAATAGGAATGTATGCAAGTATGTAGGTGTGTATGTGTAGTGCAACACTACCCTAGGGTTCGCAACACTAAAATAATCCAACACACCAATGTCCATCCTAAACATCGTTATTAATCCCAAATAACATATGATAAATTGTTGGTGTGTATACGCATCCGTATACCCCACCACGGACTGCGGGGGTGCTATACGCCATCCACCCGACTTCTCCCCATAGATATAAATCTACTCACCCGGTCCTCGTTCGTCGGTGCCGACGTCGCCACGTGCTTGCTTGTCGTCTCGAAGTCCACATGGGGTACCTACATATCATAACGCACAATACCGCATTAAAATCTGTCTCATGACCAAAACGACACATGAATCCCACATAGGTCAAAACCTATGGTTGCTTTCGCAAATCGATCCAAAAACACTCGACGTCGGCGTACAAACGCCAAACCATCGAGAAAACTCCCAACACACTCATTTGTACAATTACAAGCACTATTTATAATATAAAATAGCTTCAAATTCACAAAAACCCCAATTTCACTTAAAAAGTCATTTTTCCGAAAATCTACCAAGCACAAATCACCGTTTTAGTACAAAACTCGATGTATAAACGAACCTAGCATCCACAATATTCACTAAATATCATTACAAAGTCATATAAACCATTCCTATAATTTATTCTCATCAATTTGCATAAATTCCAAAATTCTAGTTTGCAAAAATATCAATTTTTAACACCTTTTAAAGCAAAATTCACAATTCAACAATTAAGCTTGGTTTTGCATAACCTAAGATATTAAACCACTCATAATAATGTTAATGATGTCATAAATACATAATTACATTTTTAACCCAATTATTTAACCAATTTTAAATAGCTAGTTAGCAAATTAGCGTAATTATCATAATTTTTAAACTAACAATTAACGACTAGCTACTAACTTTGTTTTAACAAGCCATAAGAGCCTAATACATTACACAACCATACACCAATTTCACAAAACCCTAACTTGCATTCAAACCCTTTCTTGAATTTTATAACTAACAAAATCCAACCCAAACTATACATGAAACACTAAATTAGCACTAATTTGAAGCCCAAAAAGCAAGATAAACTCTTAGATTTGGTTTGTATAAAATACTAGATAGCAATATAGAATAATTAATTTAATAATGGTGTGCTAAAAACCCTAGTTTAACTCAAACCATTCTCTTGAAGATACTAGATGAAAATAGCACCAATATTAACACAAAAACAACTCATTTAAAGAAATCTAACCATAAGAATTTAAATGGGTAAGAATTATACCTCTAGATCTAGAGATCTAGCAAGAAATTTTCACTCCAAAGATGGCCTCCTAGCATCCAAAATCCATACAAGAAAGGTTAAGAAGAATGGATGAAGGATGGGCTTGAAATTGTGAAGTTTAAATGGAATTTTGATGGAATTTTGATGAGTTTAGAAGAAAAATGAGAGGGAAAATTTTGGGGCTGTTTATTGCAGGAATTTCGGCTGAGGAGGGAGTGGGGAGAGGTGTGGGGGAGTTGTGGAAAAGAATCCAAGTCAAAGCCCCTCCCAAATTACCTTGATACCCCCACCTACTTTACTATATATAAAAACCTTATTTTAACCCATTTCTCACATGATTTAAGGTCAAAAAGAGGGAAATAAAATTCTTGGGCTGCTACAATAGTGTGGGGCCGGCCAAGGGGAGTGAGGGTGAGTGTGAGAGACTTTACAAAAAAATTCTATTCAAAAAGACTCCCCACAATACCATATTTGCAAGTTTTAGTTCAAAATAACTATATTTTTGTTTTCCATAAAATAAATCAATTAAAACTTGAAATAAAATACTAAAAAATTATATTACAACTAGATTTTAATTAATATGATTTTAAAGATTAAAATTAGCCCATTTAAATTTGTATTTATCGCTAATTTAATGTATTTTCTTACCGGATTAAAATAATATTAAAATAATTAATTTCGGAAAAATTTTCAGAAAATTTGAAATTTCAGCAGTGGCTCAATAAACACCAAATACTAGAAATTAAATAGCTAGAATATGTATATTTAATTTTATAATAAAGATATTTGCATTTTGACTTTTTATAGAAAGACCCCTTATTTTACCGTTTTTTCGAAATTTCACCGAAACGATTTTCAAAACGTTACATTGTCTCTCTGTTACATGTTGGTAAAGCCCTTAGGATGTGTACTTAACTACCTGGACTATGATGCGGATCATACTAGTGGGGACATGGTAGTCCATAAGTACATCCTTCAAGGTCCCTAGTCGTGGGTGTATCGACACAGGGCATCGATATACCTGAGTAGACTAGCGTATACCTTCTCGACCCATACAGATGGGCGATGGATGATCCCATATCCATTGGTGTTTGACATCAGACATGATATACGGGTGCTCAGTGGAGACCGGGTACACGGGACGGACTAGCCGAGAACTCCCAGATGGTATTATACCTCACGTCAGATGGCAGTTCTCTGGTGACACTGGTACAGGTTAGTCTGTGGACCCGAGATCGTCATAGAGTCTTGTGTGATTCTCACTGTGCTTTGATTTCCACCTTACCACGTCCAAGAGGGCGTGCAAAACGGTGGTTTTTCGGTACTGTCCCGAATCACATGGAGGCAATGAGCGATAGGAGGGGATTCATCTCTCCCGGTATAGGGAGTTGATGTTGCGCTGTGTTCGATTGGCTATAACAGGAAATCCCTGGCAAGGGTTGCTGAGATTTACTGGTAAGTGTTACCAGTAGTTTCTCGAACTGTTATAGACCTCATATCGACACGACTTATCGAGCTATTGGGGTCTGACGTGTACCACCCCTAGGCAAGATATGCGACATATCAGACGACAAGACCGGAATGTACGGTAAATGTTACTGGTCGGATTCACAGGAGTGTGAGCGGGCTTGCTCGTTGATCTTCTGATCGCTCAATACCCTTGTGGCCGTTACGTTTAGCAGACAGCTTGCGGCTTGTGGGTGTTTGATATGATCATCACCTGCTTCCGGCGTATTGACGAGTCTTTAGAGTCTTACACAGAGGTTTCCTGGCTCAAGCGAAATGAAATAGGAGCGCATATGAGATATGTGCGGGACCGAGAATAATATCAGTATGTGATACTGTATTCTATTCTCACGATTTGTATCATTGGACGGTTATATGAGATATAGCCGGGTTACCGAATCAAGTGTTGATTCGATACATTGATACACTTGATATTAGTCGGTTATATGCAGTATGACCGGATCATTAAATCAAGTGTTGATTTAATGATTTAATGTATAATTATATATTTGATATATTACTTTAAATTAACTAGTATTGGTTCACTTAAGATTGATTATCTCACTTGATTGTGCACATTGTATATATGATATATGTTTGTGCACTAGTTTGTATCATGTTTGATGATACATGCAAACTTGGGTGTGTGTTTACTTTAAACCCTGTTTAGGTAAATGGTTAGGGTAATAATTTATTTTTTCATTTATTTATTTATTGATTTTGACAAGAAATTAAATGGTGGTTTTCTTTGGATTTTATTTGAAGCTTCATGAAGTTTTGAAGCTTTGACCATTTTGTTTCTTTCCTAAACCTAACCATTCACCTAAACCATAGTTTAGTCTCTACACTAGTTAAACTCACTCATGGTTGCATTATGATAACCATCACTTGATTTTCTTTTTGGAGATAATTCATAATTCTTTTTCTTTCTTCTTCTTCATCTTCTTCATGAAGAGAAGAAACAATTGCTAGATTTTTCTAAATGATGATTCCAAGTGAGAAATCCAAATCCAAAGTGAACCCACTTCCTATTTCTTCATCCTCTATCACTTGCCATATAGTAGAGGGTGTTTTCTTCACATGTTTCTTGACCAAGTGAAGATAGAGCTTGAGTTTGAGTCGCCTCGATGTAGATCATCTTCGGCATCGAAGTCAACGACCTAGCCCGCCCATTTCTCCGATGAAATCGACGCTAGAGTCCGGGATTCCGATAATCGCAGCGGAGGGACGCCAACACGGAGAAAGAGAAGTGGTGGACCGGATCTACAAAGGTTGTATTTCCATTCACTTAGCAGTTAAGCTGTTAACTAGCTTGTAGTTTCTCCTATCCTCTAGTTAACGATCGCCTTAGGGTTTCTCGGCAAATGAAAATTCTGATTTTGGCATGGTTGATGCCTTGTGGAACCTCTTGAGTGTGCCTAGTAACCCTACAGTTTCGAGACGGGGCATCGATATACCAGAGTAGACTAGCGTATACGCTTCTCGACCCATGAGATGGGCGATGGATGATCCCATATCCATTGGTGTTTGACATCAGAGACGGTATACGGGTGCTCAGTGGAGACTGGGTACACTGGACGCACTCGCCGAGAACTCCCAGATGGTATTATACCTCATGTCAGATGGCAGTTCTCTGGTGACACTTGTGCAGGTTAGTCTGTAGACCCGAGATCGTCATAGAGTCTTATGTGATTCCAACTGTGATTTGATTTCCACCTTACCACGTCAATGAGGGAGTGCAAAAAGGTGGTTTTTGGGTATAGTCCCGATTCACATTGAGGCAATGAGCGATAGGAGGGGTTTCGTCTCTCCCGGTATTGGGGGTTGATGTTGCACTGTGCTCGATTGGCCATAACAGGGAAGTCCCTGGCCAAGGCTGATTTAGAGATTTACTGGTAAGTGTTACCAGTAGTTTCTCGACCCGTTATGAGCCTCACATTGACACGACTTATCGGTTATTGGGGTCTGACGTTTACCACCCCTAGACTTGATATGCGACATATCAGACGAGGAGACCGGACTGTACGGGAAGTGTTACCGGTAGGCTTTTACAGGAGTTGGAGCGGGCTTGCTTGCTGATCTTCTGATCGCTCAATACCCGGGTAGCCGTTACGTCCAGCTAGTACCGCTGACGGGTTGTGGGTGCTTGATGTGATCATCACCTACTGCCGGCGTATTGACGATTCTTTAGAGTACTACATAGTGGTTTTCCTGGCTCAGGCAAAACGAAATAGGAGCGCATATGTGAAATGTGAGGGACCGAGAATAATGCGTGTATGTGATACTGTATTCTATTCTCGTGTCTTTTTGTATCGATCGGTTATATATGATATAGCCGGGTTATCGAATCAAGTGTTGAATCGATAAGTCGATACATTAGATGTTTGTCGGTTATATGTGATATGACCGGATTATTAAGTCAAGTGTTGATTTAATAATTTATTGTATAATTGTATATTTGATATACTAGTTTATATTAAATAACACTTGTTCACTTTAGGGTTTTTCTCACATGAGCACAACTTTAATGTATATATGCTATATATTAAAATTGTGTTTTTCTTATTGTATCATGGTTGATGATACACATGACTTGGGTGTATGAGACATACACCATGCTATCTTTTATGTTGGATTTTAATATTCAAAGTAATTACAAAATTAGTGGAGGATTAGCTAAATGCTTGAAGCTTGTGGAAGCATTTGACTAATTCCACTAAATTTGTTTAACTATGGATATTTCTTAACCCAACCATAAGGATTAGCCATGGGTTATGTCTCTACAAGAGTGAGTATATGATACTCACTCACCATGGTTAGCATTCAAACTTGATCATTATCCTCATCTCTTTCTTTTGTTCTTCTTCATCATTGCTAAAAAGAAAAAGCTTGCTAGGGTTTGATCCAAAGTGAGAAAGATTGTGAGAAATAAAATTCTAAAGAGAACCCACTTCCTATTTCTCCAACCTCTACTAGACTAGCAATTTAGTTTAGGGTGTTTGCTTCACTAATTCTCAAGTTAGTGAAGTAGAACCTTGAGTTGGCATCCCCTCGACGTAGATCATCTTCGGCCTCGAAGACTTCAAGCAAGGACGTGTCTTTCGCCTCGTGAAGCCATGCAAGGGTCCGGGAGAACCATGATCGCAGAGAAGGGGCTTCAACAAGGAGCTATAGAAGTGAAGGACCGATCTACAAAGGTTGTATTTCGTATTCACTTAGTCGTAAATGTAGTTTACTTGCATATGAAACCCTAATTTTCTAGCAACGATCTTGCTTAGGCTTATTCGGCACGACTAAAATTTTAATTGGGCATGGTTGATGCATTGTAGAACCTTATTAGAGTGCCTAGTAACCCTACAGTGGTATCAGAGCCTAGCTAGAGCATTAGGCGATGTGTTAACGAAGTTAAAACTCCGAACGAACTCGAATATGTCAAAATGAACCCCTATTTGTACATTTTTTAAAATCTGTGTTTTTTCAGAATTAAAAATACCTAAAAAAATCAGCAGGGAATTCTAAGGATTACCACAAAATACGAGCCCTTAACTACATACAAGCGCCGCGGAATCGCGGTCCCGCCCCACTTCTGGCGGCGGTTCCGCGGCCGTATAGGTGAATTATGAGCAGTGTTTTGTGCAGTAACCTCCATAGCTATTCCTATATATTTCTGGGTATTTTTAAAATTGACTCAAGTGTTGAGTGTTTTTGGGGTTTATTTTTTAATCGTCGATTCGATCGGAGAATTTAATTTTGTTTTGTTATTCAGGATAATTTAGAAAGTATTAAAATATTCGAACGGATATCATTAACTCAATTTTTCCCGGCACGAAAAACATTCAAGTGTTGAATTTTTCTCGGGTTTAAATCTTTCGGAAAACCGTGCATGTGACGCGATGGACCCTCTAGAAGACAACAAACCTTAACTCGATTATGTGACCGTCTTGAACTGCCTTTTGAACCTTAGGGTTTGAGGCAGCATGGCGTGCCACATGTGAGGCGTTGGCTTGACCCTTCTACGGCTGGACCGTTGCTACTGTGACGTATTCTGGAACTTTTGAACTCCGCTCAAGTGTTGAGCTATTTAGGAAATCTTGGGTATTTGATTATTCGATCGGAAAGTTTAATACTGTTTATTTATCTAGAATGTGATACAATATGTGGAATTCATATAGTTAGGCATGAAATGCGAAATATGTGATATTTCGGATTTACGATGTCTAAAAAGATTGTGGATTCCAAATGTTGTAGTTTTATACTTTCTTTTCTGCGATCGTAAGTGTAATATGTGATATCGCCGGTTTTGTTGCTATATGTCAACGACAATTGGGATGCGCATATTTACTTGCGTTACTGACATGTGATGTTATGTGTTGCTGGATGTGTTATATTGGATCGTCGCGTTCTGAATAGCCGGGGGGTTTTATGTGAGATGAGAGTTTTTATTTTCATTCATGTAAAATTAAATGAATGTTATATTCTTTTATTGGGTCACTTCCGGGATGAGGTTGATGTCACCTTTTGTATATTATTTGCTTTTCCGCACTAGGATAGACCCAAGGAGGAGGGCACAAGTAACCGGGTTCTGGAGTCCAGTGGGAGACCAACTCGAGGAGTCGAGTCCGGGTCTCCTAACTCTAGAATTGGTAGGGTTGCTTGCCGCTCTCATAGGGGTCTAGGGGTGTGGGTTTGGCTATTCATCGCGACCGTGGAATCCGTGTTTTATAGAGACTCAAAATAAAACACGGACGTCCTAGTATATCCAATGTTTCATTTGTTTCTTCTGCTGCGATATCTGTGATGTGATCATTTGATGTACTGTGATAAATACTGTATATAGTATATATGATATATTATATAGATATTACTTATGTTTTACACCCGCGCTAGCCCTGCCCCGCTCTGTCGTTAGTTACCTAACCTAACGGTGCATGAGGGGACATCGAGGCGAATGTGGATGGCATAAGTGTACGTCGTATTTATCTGTGATGTTTAGGTGACTTAAATGATGGGACTTCATTAATATGATTAATGAAAGAAAAGAAACCTAAAAGATGTTGTAAAATCAAATTTTTCAAAAAATGGTAGCTACAGTTTTGCTTATGCATAGTGATATATATGATATATCCCGCACCTTATTCGATGAGGAAAGAGCCGAGATCCCTTCACCGGGAGTGACCTCTTTAGCAAAATTGGCAGATGCTACAACGCTTGGTTTGCTTTTGATTGCTTTTGGGGTTTTGCTTTGCATAGTGATGTATATGATATATCATGCACCTTATTCCATAAGCAAAGAGCCGAGATCCCTTCACCGGGAGTGACCTCTTTAGCAAAACTAATAAAAGACTTAAAATCACTCCATTTCAAAATTCACATGATTCTGCAACGATATCAAGTTCATTACGCAATAGGTTTTCAGAAAAACCTGTCGTAGCCCTCCGTCATTTCAGATAAGAACTGTTTTGTATTCGTGCTGCGTCTGTTGGCCTTTGTCAAGGCGTAGTGTGCGGTAGCTGAATGGTGCTTATCTGCTTATGCATATGTTGCAGATTGTTTTGGGGTAGTCGTACGACCTTGTTGGCCTTTGTCAAGGGTCGTGCGGGTGGGTTTGATTCAATCAAGAAATGACGGGTTGAACTTGACTAGCCTCCTATGATTTGTTGGCCTTTGTCAAGGTCATAGGGGTTAAGGGCAAAATATTATCGGGAATTTCAAGAGTTGAAATTTGCAATAAGATTGCATACCTTCTATGAGATAGTTGGATTCCGATACCCACTGCAAGTAATTGTTACTCCCGGGTGAGTTTTACACAGGACAATTAGCCGATCAAGTAGGTGTCTAGAAAGGTGTCAACGGGGTTATGCCTCTGGGAAAACGAGGTTTACTTTAATTAGGTCCGTGTGAAAGCACGGGGAACCTTCCTCAAAGTACCGACACTGGCCTGGATGAAAGATTGGCGAAGTTTTAGGGTGTAATTAATCCCGGCTAGTCTTTCCTTTTAGGGTTTGAAGGAAGATTTGATAAAAACAGTGGGAGCCATCCTGATTAGATAAAATAATAACCAATCTGATCTTGCAAGAGCATACGCTAAAGTGTTTTCTTCTCTCTCTCTCTCTAGGTAGCGACCATATCATGCCTTAATCAAGATAATAATATGGATGTATTGACCGAATCCGCATGTTATACTGTGCTGGGGAACGTTGGTTCCGTTCTTTCTTATAAGAGATATAAGACTGAACAGGATATAAGGGAATACCAGGATTCCCACGCCACCCGAATGAAGAAAGTACATGTTGATGCATTTTCTTCGGGTGTGTTCGTTACAGAGAACTATTTCTCCATTTCCTCTACGTCCTGGGTATTAGATACCGGGTCAGGATCCCATATATGTAATCAGTTACATGGGCTTAGGAAAGGTAGAGAACTTGGAGAATGTGATAAAGACATAAGGGTTGGAAATGGTGCAATTGTTGCAGCTAAAACCGTCGGGGAATATCACCTTGGATTGCCAACTGGTAATACATTTATTCTGAACGAATGCTATTACATGCCGAACCTGATATGCAACATTATATCGGTTTCTTTATTTAGTAAAGAGGGATATAATTTTGTATTACAGGATAATGTTATTAACATTTTTCTAAACCAAAAGTTGGTTGGATCAGGCACGATGTGCAATGGCATTTATGTTCTAAATCAATCAACAGTTCTGAGCATAACAAACACACACAAGAGGAAGAGTTCATAAATGAACGAATCCTTCTTGTGGTATTGTAGACTGGGTCACATCAATGCGACACAACTATCTAAATTGCATAAGGATGGATATTTAAATCTGTTTGAATTTTCATCTTATGACACTTTTCAGTCATGTCTCAAAGACAAGATGACCAAAACTCCGTTTACGGGACACGGAGAAAGAGTTACCGAACACTTGGGACTGATACATAGTGATGTATGCGGTCCCATGTCTACACATGCCAGGGATGGTTTTTCATACTTCATTACATTCACTGACGATCTCTCTAGATTCGGATATGTGTTCCTGATGAAACACAAATCAGAAGCTTTTGAGAAATTTAGAGAATATAAACAAGAAGTCGAGAACCAAACTGGGAAAAGTATTAAAATCCTTCGATCTGATCGAGGAGGTGAATACTTGAGTAATGAATTCTTGGACTTCCTAAAAGAGAATGGGATTCTCTCTCAGCTAACTCCTCCATATACACCACAGCACAACGGTGTATCGGAACGGAGGAACCGCACCCTATTTGATATGGTGCGCTCTATGATGAGTATAGCTGAGTTACCTATTTCCTTCTGGGGATATACACTGGAGACAGCAGCATACCTACTGAATAGGGTTCCTACCAAATCTCTGCCTACCACCCTATATGAGATATGGGAGGGGAAGAGACCATATCTTAATTTTATTAAGATATGGGGTTGCCCGGCCTATGTCAAAAGACAAAAACCAGACAAACTCGAGGTAAGGTCTGTTTTGTGTAAGTTTGTTGGATATCCCAAGCATTCGCGAGGGTATATCTTCTACCACAGTGAGGAACAAAGGGTGTTTGTTGCTCAACACGCCACCTTCTTAGAAAAGGAATTTCTTGCATTAGAGATTAGTGGCTCTGAGGTAGAACTGGAAGAGGTTCCAGCTGTACAAACCAGAACAGAAGATTTGGTAGAACCAGAGGATTCGGTAGTTCCCGATGAACCCCAGCCACTCCGCCGATCTAGTAGGGTTTCTCACCCACCTGAGAGATACTACGGTTTTCTCATGGATGGTGGGAGCGAGGATTGCATCATGGTTGATGATGACCCAACTAGCTTCGAGCACGCCATCACGAGTGGGGACTCGGTGAAATGGCTGGATGCAATGCGGTCCGAGATGGAATCCATGTACACCAACAAAGTATGGACTTTGGAAGATGCTCCTGAAGGGGTAAAACCCATTGGGAGCAAGTGGATCTTCAAGAAAAAACTTGGTGTAGATGGGAAAGTGGAGACTTTCAAAGCTGGACTTGTTGCAAAGGGTTTTCGTCAACGACCAGGTTTGGACTATGACGAAACCTTTTCTCCAGTGGCTATGCTCAAGTCCATCTGGTTCATGCTTGCCATCGCTGCATATCATGACTACGAAATCTGGAAAATGGATGTTAAGACCGCCTTTCTAAACGGTGATTTAGATGAGTGCGTGTACATGACTCAGCCAGAGGGCTTCGTAGATAATGGGAGCAGCGGGAAGGTGTGCAAGCTGCTTAAATCCATTTATGGATTAAAGCAAGCATCGCGGAGTTGGAACATCTTCTTTGACGTCGTTATCAAAGAGTTTGATTTCGTCAAAAACGTAGATGAACCTTGTATCTACAAGAAGGTGGCAGAGAGTAAGGTTGTCTTCCTCGTATTGTACGTGGACGACATACTCTTGATAGGAAATGCCATTCCTATGCTGCAATCAGTCAAGCTCTTCTTATCACAAAGATTCTCAATGAAAGATCTTGGTGATGCCTCCTGCATATTGGGAATTATGATATATAGAAATAGATCTAAATGGATATTGGGATTGTCCCAATCCAGGTACATTGACACCATACTAAAGAGGTAAAGTATGGAAGAGTCCAAACATGGGTTTTTACCTACGATCTCAGGGCTCACTCTCTCTAAAGAGATGTCTCCCAAGACTGATTTGGAGAGAGCTCGCATAGAAGGGATACCCTATGCTTCGGCTGTAGGCTCTATCTTGTACGCGATGCTATGTACCAGACGCGATATAGAATACTTACTAAGTGTAGTGAGTAGGTATCAAGCTGATCCTGGAGAGAGTCACTGGACAGCTGTGAAGAGCATTCTCAAATACTTACGAAGGACTAAGGAGATGCTCTTGGTGTATGGTAACGGAGAACTCCAAGTGGAGTCCTTTACCGATTCGAGCTTCCATAGTGATAAGGACGACTCTAAGTTGCACTCGGGATTTGTCTTTACCCTTTACGGAGGGGCGGTTAGCTAGAAGAGTTCCAAGCAGGAAACCGTGGCAGACTCGATGATGGAGGCTGAATACATCGATGCCAACGATGCTGCCAAAGAGGATTTCTGGATCAAGAAGTTCATTACTGAACTTGGAGTGGTTCCATCCATTGAGCGTCCAATACTTTTGTATTGTGATAACAATGGAGCGGTGGTTTTGGCCAAGGAACCCAGGTCCCATCAGCGATCTAGGCATATTCTGAGGCGGTATCACCTGATCCGGGAGATAGTTGATCGCCGGAGATCGAGATCAGGAGGGTTGACACGAAGAACAACACTGCGGATTCACTCACGAAGGCCATTCCCCAGATACAGTTTGAGAGACTCTTCGGGATGCTTGGTATGCGATACTACAGCAGCTGGCCCTAGTGCAAGTGGGAGATTGTTAGTTGTATGTATGCACTAGAGGCCAGTATTGTACAGATGATGTATATTATATTGGATGCTTGGACATATGTAGAGAGGACTTTCTTTCTCGATAAGATTGTATGTTATCTGGTTGCACTTTACTTTAACATGTATATGTCACGCCCCACCCCCAATACAGAGAGTATTGTCCGCTTTGGTCGAAATCGCATGGTTTTTCCCTTTAGAGCAAACCGGACCCAACCAGGGTCCACTTCCCAGGAGGTCACCCATCCTATGACTTCCCCGGCCCGAGCACGCTTAACTACGGAGTTCTCAAGCTCCTGTAGTTCCAGTTCACTTAAAAGGCGTCTCTGTATTGAAGAGTGGTATCATTCCATTTATAGTACAGATCTGCCCTCTTTCGGAATGTATTCCGAAGAGTCCCCATTGTTCTACAGTGGGTCCCGCGGACTCAATAGGTGGCCCCCACGGATTCAAGAGGTGGCTCCCGCCCACTTAACACGACACTTGGCATGGCACTTTGTTCCGTATGGCACTTTGCTTTAACACGACACTTGGCATGGCACTTTGTTCCGTATGGCACTTTGCTTTAACACGACACTTGGCATGGCACTTTGTTCCGTGTGGCACTTTGCTCCGTGAGCAAGAATCGGGTCCCGACATTCTCCCCACCTTTGAACAATGGTTCATCCTCGAACAACAGACCTACTATTGAGAGACCAGCTCTGATACCATTCTGTCACGCCCCACCCCCAATACAGAGAGTATTGTCCGCTTTGGTCGAAATTGCACGGTTTTTCCCTTTAGAGCGAACCGGACCCGACCACGGTCCACTTCCCAGGAGGTCACCCATCCCAAGACTTCCCTGGCCCGAGCACGCTTAACTACGGAGTTCTCAAGCTCCTGTAGTTCCAGTTCACTTAAAAGGCGCCTCTATATTGAAGAGTGGTATCATTCCATTCATAGTACAGATCTGCTCTCTTTCGGAATGTATTCCGAAGAGTCCCCATTGTTCTACAGTGGGTCCCACGGACTCAAGAGGTGGCCCCCACGGATTCAAGAGGTGGCCCCCGCCCACTTAACACGACACTTGGCATGGCACTTTGTTCCGTGTGGCACTTTGCTCCGTGAGCAAGAACCGGGTCCCGACAGTATACTTGTCTCTTTATACTGTTTTATAGTTACATCTTGGTAAAGCCCTTAGGATGTGTACTTGACTACCTGGACTATGATGCAGATCATACTAGTGGGGACATGGTAGTCTATAAGTACATCCTTAAAGATCCCTAGTCGTGGGTGTATCGAGACGGGGCATCGATATACCAGAGTAGACTAGCGTATACGCTTCTCGACCCATGAGATGGGCGATGGATGATCCCATATCCATTGGTGTTTGACATCAGAGATGTTATACGGATGCTCAGTGGAGACTGGGTACACATGAAGGACTCGCCGAGAACTCCCAGATGGTATTATACCTCATGTCAGATGGCAGTTCTATGGTGACACTTGTGCAGGTTAGTCTGTAGACCCGAGATCGTCATAGAGTCTTGTGTGATTCCAGCTGTGCTTTGATTTCCACCTTACCACGTCCATGAGGGCGTGCAAAACGGTGTTTTTTGGGTACAGTCCCGAGTCACATGGAGACAATGAGCGATAGGAGGGGTTTCGTCTCTCCCGGTATTGGGGGTTGATGTTGCGCTGTGCTCGATTGGCCATAACAGGGAAGTCCCTGACCAGGGCTGATTTAGAGATTTACTGGTAAGTGTTACCAGTAGTATCTCGACCCGTTATGAGCCTCACATCGGCACGACTTATCGGTTATTGGGGCCAGACGTTTACCACCCCTAGACTTGATATGCGACATATCAGACGAGGAGACCAGACTGTATGGGAAGTGTTACCGACAGCTTTTACAGGAGTTGGAGCGGGCTTGCTTGCTGATCTTCTGATCGCTCAATACCCGGGTAGCTGATACGTCCAGCTAATACCGCTGACGGCTTGTGGGTTCTTGATGTGATCATCACCTACTGCCGTCGTATTGGCGAGTCATTAGAGTCCTACATAGAGGTTTTACTGGCTAAGGCAAAACGAAATAGGAGCGCATATGTGATATGTGCGGGACCGAGAATAATGCGTGTATGTGATACCATATTCTATTCTCGTGACTTTTTGTATCGATCGGTTATATATGATATAGCCGGGTTATCGAATCAAGTATTGATTCGATAAGTCGATACATTGGATGTTAGTCGGTTACATGTGATATGACCGGATTATTAAATCAAGTGTTGATTTAATAATTTATTGTATAATTGTATTTTTGATATACTAGTTTACATTAACTTACACTTGCTCACTTTAGGGGTTTTCTCACATGAGCACAACTTTAATGTATATTTGATATATATTAAAATTGTGTTTTTCTTATTGTATCATGGTTGATGATACACATGACTTGGGTGTATGAGACTTACACCATGCTATCTTTTATGTTGGATTTTAATATTCAAAGTAATTAAAAAATTAGTGGAGGATTAGCTAAATGCTTGAAGTTTGTGGAAGCTTGTGGAAGCATTTGACTAATTCTACTAAATTTGTTTTTACTATGGATATTTCTTAACCCAAGCATAAGGATTAGCCTTGGGTTAAGTCTCTACAAGAGCTAGTATATGATACTCACTCACCATGGTTAGCTTTCTTACTTGATCATTATCCTCTTCTTTTTCTTTTGTTCTTCTTCTTCATTGCTAAAAAGAAAAAGCTTGCTAGGGTTTGATCCAAAGTGAGAAAGATTGTGAGAAATAAAATTCTAAAGAGAACCCACTTCCTATTTCTCCATCCTCTACTAGACTAGCAATTTAGTTTAGGGTGTTTGCTTCACTAATTCTTAAGTTAGTGAAGTAGAAGCTTGAGTTGGCATCCCCTCGACGTAGATCATTTTTGGCCTCGAAGACTTCAAGCAAGGACGTGTCATTCGCCTCATGAAGCCATGCAAGGGTCCGGGAGAACCACGATAGCAGCGAAGGGACTTCAACAAGGAGCTATAGAAGTGAAGGACCGATCTACAAAGGTTGTATTTCATATTCACTTAGTCGTAAACGTAGTTTACTTGCATATGAAACCCTAATTTTCTAGCAACGATCTTGCTTAGGGTTATTCGGCACGGCTAAAATTTTAAACGGGCTTGGTTGAAGTATTGTAGAACCTTATTAGAGTGCCTAGTAACCCTACATGAACTTCTTCACCCAGACAGCCTCTTTGGCAGCATTGTTGGCAGCGATTTATTCTGCCTCTATCGTCTAGTCTGCCATGGTTTCTTTCTTGGAACTCATCTAACAAACCGCCCCTCCATTGAGGGTGAATACAAAACCCAAGACCGACTTAGAGTCGTCCTTATCACTTGTCATGACCCGAAATATTAGCTCGTGACCAGCACTTAAATCCCGCAACGTCTAAAGGCGTAACGTAATTCAAGTAAGCTGAAACCCAGAAATCTAAACCTTTTTAAGAAAACAAAAGAGGTGAAGTTTTGAAATAAAGCTATAAGGAAATCAAGTTTTCTTAATGCATAGAAAAGGAACATGAAAATGCAAGTAAAAATTTCTAGTTTGAAAACATGTTTCGTATTTTTAAAATTTGGGCAGCACCTCCTTTGTATTTTTTGATCCAAAACCACAATACATAATGATAATAAAGGCATCCCCAAGCGGGAGCTAGCTCTTCGCCAAACGACGGATCACAACCATGCCAGATAGTATATAAGTATACGATGTCCAACTGCGAAGTTCACCACAAAAGATAAATAAATATGCAAGACATCAACCCAAAAGGCGAACATAAAACCCATCGTTCAAGTCTCGCATCAATAAGTCTCACTAAGTATCATTACTTATACAATTACTAGTTTTGACTGATGGAGTTGAACAGATACAATATGAAATAGTAAATACAAGAGGTGGTACGATACAAATGTCCCACCTACCAAAGCAAAACACCCGAATGCAACTGTGTGCCAGCGAAGTCGCTACTGATCTGTGCGGTCAACCTACAAGAACTGTAGAACAACGGTGGTGAGTTGCCAAATCGTGAATAGAAAAACATCTACAAGTAGAAATCGAATAAGCAACGACTCCTAGGTCAACTATATCATAAAGGTAATACTATGATATCTACGGTGACCGGATCATCATATGTGCCACCAATGTAATAAATACCTATATGTATGCGGATATAATCCAACAATATAACCAATGTCTGTATGCATGTGGATCTCGTCCAACCATATAATCAATGTATGTATGCATGTGGATCTCGTCCACCCATATAATCAATGTATGTATGCATGTAGATCTCGTCCAACCATATAATCAATGTATGTATGCATGTGGATCTCATCCACCCATATAATCAGTGTATGTATGCATGTGGATCTCGTCCACGTGTCAATCGGTGACACAACAATATCATGCATGGAAATATCATAAAAGTATATGCATGAAAATATGAGGATATAATTCAACGGGTGTCCCTCGCGACACATAAAAATCATAGAAACGGAGTGTCCAACCTCGACACTCAAAAACATCATGAAACCCGTGTCCAGCATCGACACGTAAATCCTCATATCTCGGGCTCCATCAGTCCGGATCGGCCCACGGGCTCCGTCAGTCCGGATCGGCCCATATCATCTCTCGACTCCGGTCAGTATCCTCCGGATATCCGCCGAGCCCAAATACAATCACCGGTAGGTAGTGGTCCCTTTGCCACGCTCATCTTCATCCATACGAAATCTCTCTCGTCCTGGGGTACCATACTGGGTCCACCACATACCCGCAAACGGAACCATCCACCTCCTCGAATCGGGTTTCACATGCCTTTCTCAGAACCGAGAGAACACATGGTGGACGCACTGAAATATCATATCAAGAGAAACCGGGTTTTTAAAACAGTACATACTATCTTTAGAAATAGCCACGGTTCTCAAATCCAGAAACCTCCTGAAAACAGCATATCTCAATACATAAAATCATAAAGCATGATGTATGCGACATATGATAAAAATGTAAGCATATCCGAATATCATGCAATATGGAACAGTGATATGACATAATAAGGGAAACCGCTTTTTTAAATGGATCCAGTTTTGAAAATATATCACGCGGTCCCCTTTTCTTCAAAAATCAAAGCCAGCATCATCTATGTATGTGCAATATGTATGTAGGTAGGTAGGGATGCCAAAGATATTCCTACGCATGTATGAGTGTACAATATGAATGAGCGCCAATATGGATGTACAAGTGGGTATATACGCAAGCTTGAGTGTACAATATGTATGTGCGCCAATATGATGTACAAGTGGTATATATGCAAGCATGAGTATACAATAGGTATGTGCACCAATATGGATGTACAAGTGGTATATACGCAAGTATGGGTCTACAATAGTTATTTGCGCCAATATGGATGTACAAGTGGTATATACGCAAGTATGTTATGCGAAGAGTTATATCATGATGCAGGAATCCTACTGTATAGTAACATGGCAATTATCGATGATGAAGTGTGTGAGCCTACAATCTGTGTATGTGTAACATACGTGTAACACTTGAGTTTAGGGTTAGTAGTAATTAAATGTTAATGTGGGGTTTTTGGTAAAAGGTTTACCAAAACGGGTTTCTAATAAATTATCTGGGTTTATGGTTATTTTTGTAGAATTTTATCTCGCCCACACGCACTTGTGCATGTTAAATAGGATTAAGATTAGGGCTTGCCATATTTGAGCTTGTGGGTTAACCAAGTATAAATTAACCATCGTGGTTTAAACCCATATTAAGATGATTGGTGTTAATTAAGGGGTTTTAGTTTTAAGGATGGATTATGGTTTAAGGTTGACTTATGATAAGTTGGAGAGAATGTGATGGTTGTCTTGTAGCACTTAGTGAGGGAAGAGAGAATGATGGCCATGGTTATGTCACACCCATTCCATTTCAATACTTTTTGCATGTCCCTCTCACACTCCCTTTCATCTTACCTCTCTGATCCTTCTCACATACACCATTCAGCCCAATCCCTGGTTCACTTCAGCCACCAAAATGACATCAGCTTCAGCCACCAAAACATCACCAACCCTCCTACCATAATACTACAGCTACTTAGCCCCTCACATCAGCACCACAACATCATCTGCCACAAAACCAGCCACCAATAGAACAGTAGCTGCTGCTACAACCAAGCAAACACTATAAAACAGCAGCAGCAGCTGCACAACAGCCCCCCCCCCCCACCAACTTCAGCCACACCCACACAACATCAGACCCATTTATCATCATTTCAGCCATAATTCAGCACCTAAACACCACAAACCAGGCCAGCTTCAGCTCTATTTTCTGCACCAGCAGCATCAGCTGAGGCAGCAACATTAACAGCCAACACACACCAGCTACATAACAACATCAGCCACAACACCACAGCATATCAGCTCAACATAAGAACATCAGCCAATTTCAGCACACAGATCAGCCAATTTCAGCACACATATCAGCCAATTTCAGCTCAATTCAGCCACAAATTTCAGCCCAATTTCAGCTCAATTCAGCATATACACATCAGCCAATTTCAGCACACATATCAGCCAATTTTAGCTCAATTCAGCCACAAATTTCAGCCCAATTTCAGCTCAATTCATCTCAATTCAGCACATACATATCAACCAATTTCAGCACACACATCAGCCAATTTCAGCACACATATCAGCCAATATCAGCTCAATTCAGCCAAACATCAGCACATCATCAGCCACCCAAAACAACAGCAGCACAGCTGCAATGAAACAGCAACAACAGCCCCCAACTTCATAAACAACACCCACACACCATCACCACAACACCACACAACACAACATATACCAACTCCTTCACCACCTGCTGCTACAACGGCTTCTAACACAAAAAAGGGAACAACAACAGCCTGAACTGCATCAGCAGCAGTGAAGCACAACAGCAGCAACAACATATTCCAGCCAAGAATTTCAGCACCAGGAGTTGTAGCACCAGCACAACACCCTCCTCCTTCTTCTCTTCTCCTTCATCTAGGATCTTTAGAGGTATAACCCCTTAACTCAACTCCTTTTTGCTAAGTTATGTCGATAGTGTAGTTAGTGTTCATAATATATAGTTTAGTGCTAATTTTAGCAATTTTGAGTGAGATATAGCCAAGTGATGGTTGTGATGGTTAAAGTAGCCTTATTAGATGCTGTTGAGACTAGATCATCGAAGATTTATCCCAGATTTCACCGGAATATCAGATTTGTTCGACTTGGCGTAATTTAGCGTATTTAGCAACTTTTTAGCCTCTGTAAGATCTGCTGTGGACCCGAACCTTTAAGAATTAAATTGGTGAAACTGTAGCATGGTGAACTTAGCAGAGACACACACACAAAACACAGGGACCCCTCTCCCCTTTCTGGCCGCCGATTTAATCAATCTGGCCGCAATTTGCGGCCAGAACAGGGGGTGGGGTGTTGGGTTTTTGGGTGTGGGGTTCTGCTGGGTAGCTTAGGGTGTTGGTATCTGTAACTTTTTGAGTTTGGCCCAGAGGCAGAATCTGGAGCCTTTAGCGTGTTATCGATGTTTTTTTTTAAAAAAAACTTGTGTGGCACGCGCGTGGTTCTATGGCGCGCTGCGCGACACAGCGCGTCGGAGTGGATTCTGGAGATGTTCCTTGCGTCGCGACGTATCGTGTGCACGCGTATCCCCTTTTAGCGATATATCGCGTTTTTGCAGGATTTGCCTTATGTGTGACTTTTGTAAATTCTAGGTTCGCCGGCGGGAACTTCAAGCGCAGCGGAGAAAGGCAAGAAGGTGGTCGGACACACTTAGCACGGGATCACGGGTGAGTAGATTTAACATCTACGGGGGACGATCGTTTGGATGGCGCAAGTCGCCCGATAGATATAGTAGACTTGATATTACTTGTGACATTACGATAAAAATACTTGCATGATAACTGCTGTAGTTTGTATCTATATGATGTTCCATATACACAGATTCATTATAGGACACATGCACCATTACCAAGTTTTATATGCAGCACGAGCACTATTCATGTAGACACACACACCCTGGTAATTGCCATGTCAAAACACTAGATAACTTTTAATCTCAAACATGTTAATTGCCTAGAAATGTGATATTGCAATAAGTATTTAAAATGAAACCATAAGAATCACTATCCTCATGCATATATATTATCATATCATCTGCTCATGCCTAGTATAAATCATACATTGCAAATTGATACCATAAGCATTCATAATCATCGACATATGCATTTATGATGATTTCATGAGATTTATGATATTTCTGGATTTCGGGGGAAAACCGCAAGATTTCAAACTTATAACCTTTTAAATATAAATTTGCGGTTTTCTAGTGTTGTAAAGTGTCGTCCACCATGAGTTTTGCTGTGGTTTTCGAGACCCGTTTCGAGGAGGTGGATGAACCGTCTCGGGTACATGGTGGGCCCGGTACGGTACCCCGGGGCAAGAAGATCGCAGGAGATGGCGTTGAGCCTGGCAGGGGACGGATTACCTACCGGTGACTTCATTTGGCACGGCGGATATCCAGAGGATACCGACCGTGGCCGCGGATTGAGATATGGATATTTGATATGGATCAGCCGGATGGCTGAGGCTAGAGATACTGGACATGGACATATGAGATTTAGACAGTTTTGAGGTGTCGCTGCTGGACACGGATTTTACCGATTTCTTGGATATTATGCTGATGTTTAAAAAGGAAGTTTCAAAACAAAGGAAGGAATAATTCTCATACATACTTGAAAGTACTTCATGTGGCATACATACCTGTTATTGCATCCATGTGACATATATACTTGCTAGTACACTGTTGATGCATACATACCTGCTAGTACATGTAGCCACACCTGTTTTATGGATGCCAGGAAACTTGTTTGCATGCATACGATAGCCTTAGTAGATGTTATTTATTACTCACGAGCTGGCAACTCACCCCCGTTGTGCTACAGCTTTTCTGCAGGTCCGTTCCGTCAGCACTATAGCGGCGGATACTTTTGCTTCCTTTGCACTTTTTGCCTGGACTCGAGGCTTTTGCTCATAGGTAGGTTATTATCATTTTGTACCACCTTATATTTTCATTGTATCTAGAACACTCCATCTACTGCTATTATCATTTCTGCTGTACTTGTTTTATTTGTATTACTGTATATTGACCTAGATGTGAGATTGTGAGACTTGGGGGCTTGTTTTATGATATATCTGGGTCGATCTCACATGAGTCGACATGCTATTTCTTATGCACCCTGTTATTTTATATTGCATGGGATTTGTGACCGCCCCGAGGCGAAGAGCTAGCTCCCGCTTGGGGATGCCATTTTCATGTTATTCATTTATATTCCTGTTGCACCCGTCTGGGGCTTATTTTACAAGGAAATTCTGCATGAATTTTGGGAAAAAGGGAAAATTATTTCAAAAAGGGATTTTGATATGGTAATGGAGTAAAATACTTAAATAAATTGGTTTTCCTTCACTCTAAAAATCTTAATTGGGTTTTGTATTCTGGGTTTCGGCTTACTTATTTTACGGACGCCTTGAGACGTTTCGTAATCTAAGTGCCGGTCGTGTTCCGTACCTTGCGGGTCATGACAAAGTTGGTATCAGAGTGATAGGTTTCACCTTTCAGAGTATAGGATGACCCTTAGTAGATGGAGTAAGTGACTTCAGCAGGGTAGCGTAGCGTACATATGTCCGCGGCATACTTGCGATGCGGTACTCCGCCTAGGTGACTTTAGGACATAACTTGCTTGAAATTCCTTCTTCGATTCCATGTATCCTGTGATTCTCTTGCATCGTTCTTATTGTCCTGTTTCCTGTACCAGTCACTATGCCACCGAGGGCTACCAGAGCACAGAGGGCTGCCGCCCGAGACGAGATTCGAGCTGGCTCATCCGAGACTAGGACTGAGCAGGGTGGTATGCCTACGCCTCAGGGACAGACCGATCCACCTTCCTCAGGACGTATGGATAGACTTGAGGCTGGTATGGAGGAGTTGCGATAGATGATGGGGAGTATGCAGGAGCTCCGTCAGATGGTAGGATCCCTAGTTGCAGCCAGTCGTACACCGAGGCCGGAGGACGCACCTACTACATCCCAGACTACTATGATACCTGCTCCTACTACTACCGCCGTGACCATCCCGGTTTCTCTACAGGAGTTCATGAGGCTGAGACCTCCAGTTTTCACGGATACCGATGCAGCAGAGGACCCACAGACGTTCCTTGATAGCTTGGCCAGGATCTGCCGATCGCTGAGATGTTCTGATGATCGCTGGGTGGAGCTTGCAAGTTTCTGACTAGAGGGTCTCGCACAGATATGGTGGGAGTCAGTTCTGAGAGGTCGAGCTGCAGGTCTACCGCCCATGACCTGGACCGAGTTTACAGCAGTTTTCCTTGCCCGTTTCCTCCCGGAGAGCGTTCGCGACGCCAGAGCTCGTAGTTTCGAGGCCTTGGTCAAGACACCTGGGATGACAGTGTCTGAGTATGATGTCCAGTTCACACAGTTGTCCCGATATGCCCCGTACCTGGTAGATACCGAAGCGAAGAGGGTGAAGAGGTTCATACAGGGACTGGATGCCCAGCTATATCTTTCCATTGGCGCTCAGCATTTCGATACCTATTCGGCAGCTATAGACACGGCATTGCGGATGGAGACACGTATTTCAGCGACGTCGGCCGTTCCCGGGCCGAAGAGGATTCGTACCGGCACACGAGATCAGAAACAGCGTGCCAGATTCATTCCGAGAGATAGGGCCGGCAGAGGGTTCGGACGAGGTCAGCTGTACGGATCGTATACACAGGGACAGCAGTAGTCGCTAGGGTGCTTTAGGTGCGGGAGTCTGCACCATCGTATTAGAGATTGTCCAGTGAGGCGACAGGGTGCGGCGACAGTTCCGCATGTGACTCTACCTCCATCACCGCCCCCTCCTCAGAGAGCTCTACTACCTGCCACAGGCGATGCTTCACGCCAGTTAGGTGCACCCAGAGGTCGTGGACGCGGCGCACCGATCAAGAGAGGATGAGGAGGCAGAGGCCGAGGCCGAGGTCAGCCCGCTATTGGAGGAGGTCAGGCCCGAGTATTTGCGTTGACACCGCAGGATGCACAGGCATCCAATGCCGTCGTGACAGGTACCCTATCAGTATGCTCTGTAGACGCACACGTGTTGTTTGATCCCGGATCCACGCACTCTTACGTTTCCACACACTTCGTGCCGAGTTTGGGTAGAGAGTCCGGTTTGCTTGATCAGCCGCTTGTTGTGACCACTCCTGTGGGAGAGTCTTTTGTTGCTAGGCACGTGTTCCGATCCTGTACCATTCGTATTGGCGAGCGAGAGCTGCCCGTCGACCTGATCCTTCTTAAGATGTTGGAATTCGACGTTCTTTTGGGCATGGATTGGTTAGCCACGTGCTATGCGTTGGTGGACTGCCGCGAGAAAACAGTTAGATTTTGTTTTCCCGGCGAGTCGTCTTTTATTGTGCAGGTGGACCGTGGTGCTGCCCCTCACATATTGATTTCTTCTCTTCGCGCTGATCAGCTATTGAGGAAGGGATGTCGGGGATTTCTAGCCTGTGTATGCGATACTAGAGCTACGGATGTTCCATTGGACCAGGTTCCGATTGCATGCGAGTTCCCCGATGTTTTCCCTGACGAGCTGCCAGGACTGCCACCTGAGCGCGATGTTGAGTTCTGTATCGATTTGATTCCCGGCTCGGGGCCTATTTCTATACCGCCTTATCGGATGGCCCCGGCGGAGCTTAGAGAGTTGAAGGTTCAGTTGCAAGATTTGTTAAATAAGGGACTTATTCGACCCAGTGTTTCTCCATGGGGTGCTCCGGTCCTGTTTGTCAAGAAGAAGGACGGAAGTTTGCGCTTATGTATCGACTAACGCCAGCTGAACAAGGTGACCGTTCGGAACAGATATCCGTTGCCACGCATTGATGATTTGTTCAACCAGCTCCAGGGTGCGGTTTATTTTTCGAGGATCGACTTACGATCAGGATACCACCAGCTATGAGTCCGACAGGAGGATATACCGAAGACAGCCTTCCGTACACGCTATGGCCACTATGAGTTTCTGGTGATGTCGTTCGGACTCACCAACGCCCCCGCAGCATTTATGGATTTGATGAACCGTACCTTTAGGCCGTATCTTGACTTGTTCATCATCGTGTTCATCGACGATATTTTGGTGTACTCCCAGAGCCGAGAGGAGCACGAGCAGCACCTACGGATTACGTTACAAACTCTGAGGGAGCACCAGCTGTTTGCGAAGTTCTCCATGTGTGCATTCTGGCTGGACAGCGTCGGATTCTTGGGTCATATGATTACGAGAGACGGCATATGTGTGGACCCGAAGAAGATTGAGGCTGTTCAGCAGTTGCCTCGACCTACATCGGTTACTGAGATCCGTAGTTTTCTAGGCCTGGAAGGCTACTACAGGCGTTTTGTTCAGGACTTCTCCCGTATAGCTGCACCTTTGAGCGGTTTGACCCGGAAGGGAGTTCCTTTCGTTTGGACGGAGGAGTGCGAGCGCAGTTTTCAGCAGCTGCGGACATGTTTGACTACGGCGCCGGTATTATCATTGCCTTCGGGATCAGGCGGATTTGTGGTCTACTGTGATGCTTCGCGAGTGGGGCTAGGATGCGTATTGATGCAACATGACCGGGTGATCGCTTATGCTTCTCGGCAGTTGAAGAAGCATGAACAGAACTACCCCACTCACGATTTGGAGATGGCTGCAGTGGTCTTTGCACTGAAGATATGGCGACATTACCTATATGGCGAGTAGTGCCAAATATTCACAGACCACAAGAGCTTAAAATACATATTTCAGCAGCGAAACCTGAACCTCATGTAAGTGCACGGCGGCGCCCCGGCCGTCAATCCGACGCCGGAATGCGGAAGCGGTGAAAAACTTTAATTTTGCGGACTTAGCAAACCGGCACCACCGCGCACTAAACATCCGGATCGTAACCATTAACAAGTCTAAGCTAACAACAAGATAGGGAAGAGAAGTATCCCGACAGATCCGAGTCCTCCGGTCTTCTCGTCGCCGTCCCGATCTCTTGCGGAATGTGCCGTCTCCTCCTCGTCGCCGGAAGTGCACCACATCGCCTACTTCTTTTACGGGCTCCCACCTCAATGCCGAGGCAACTCGGGCACGAAGCCGGCTACTCGACGTGCCCAAGAATTGCTGTAGAATATAATGTGGATTGCATGTCTCATTTTGGGATTATGGAGTTGCCTTTTTGTGGAGGAAGAAGAACTTGGAGAGAGGTGAGGAAAAAAAAATGCATCATACAAAGAATGAGAGTGACATTTTTCTCACTACCAAAAGAAAAGCCCCCACCCTCACTAAAGGCCGGCCAAGCATGATGGTGGTAGGTGGGAATGGAGTGAAGTCAATGAAAGACAAGGGAGTGGGTGAGCTATCAAGCAAGGAAGAATAATGAGTGATGATCAAAACAATATCATCACAAACAGAAACAAACACTCCAAAACCAACCATGATGACTCCAAATGGTCAAGCCATCATGAAGAAGTCAAGAAGTCAAGGTCAATGGAGCAACCATCATGATCCAACCAATATGCAAAAGACCCCCTCCACAATTGCCTATTTGCAACAATGCAAATAAGCCCTCCTCCACCAATCTTCGGCCAATGAACGATACAAAGGAAATTGGCCGAAACGGAAAGCAAACTGGCAACTCCAGAAAACTGGTCCCGTAATAAATTACAGGAAAACCCCGATACTGTGCATACACACCCGCATTTGTATTTCGACCGAAATACAAATGCCATGAGACAAAATCTCCACTGTACTATACTAGAATCCGGCTTATACCAAAACCGGCTAGTAATATCTGTTCGATCCTGATCCGTGCAATACCGCACGTATCTGATCGAACCCTGCCATATAACCATACGGCCAATAGTACAAACTGTCCGATCCTGATCCGTGCAATACCGCACGTATCTGATCGGACCTTGCCATATCTCCATACGGCCTCTACAACCTTTCGCCCGAAAGCTGAGTAACTGAATGTGGGGGACTCTAAAGACTCGTCAATACCTTGGTTGTGGATTTAACCACTAGCACGTCAGAGGTATAAGCCAATACGTAACGGGCTACCAGGTACTGACTAAAAGGGATGTCTGTGAGTGAACTCAGCCTGACAACCCTACTGAGCCTGTCAGTGACAATATCCGTACAGTCCGGTCCGTTCGTCTATGAGCATCGCATGGCGGGCCTAGGGGGTTGGTAAAAGTCAGACCCCCAAAAGCGGTACAAGTCGTGTCGGAGTGTAGCCCAGAACACCCTGAGATACTACTGGAATACCTACCAGTAAATCTCCTTGCCTCGGCCGAGGGCTTCGTGTAATGGCTCTCCTAGACACAGCACGACCTCACCCCCAATACCGGGAGAGACGAACCCCTGAAGATACGCTCACTGCCTCCATGTGGCTCGGGACTGTACCCAACTAAAACCTGTTTGCACGACTCCTTTGAGCCGTGGTAGGGTAGTAATCAAAGTACAGTGGGAACTCACACAAGACAAATGACGATCCCCAGGTCGATGAACTAACCTGCACACATGTCACCAGGGAACTGCCATCTGACGTCTGGTATATGACCAACTGGCATGTTCCCGGCGAGTCATGTCCGGTGTACTCATAACCCAATGAGCACCTGTATACATCTTAGGTGATCCAACTGACACCAGTGGCTTGTGAGACCGGCCACCGCCCCTCGTCGGGGTCTCGACTGTATACACTAGTCTACTATGGAGTATCGATGCCCTGTCTCGAAACTCACACGACTAGGGACCATTTAAGGATATGCTTATAGACTGCCAGCTCCCACGTATATGATCGCCCTCATACTGCTGGTGGTCAAGCATGAATCCTAGGGGCTCTATCAACGTGTAATAGAGACGTGTCAGGTCACCTAAAACAGTACACGATGATAAAGGTAAACCAGATAGCATACTATCATCTCGAGTAAGACTGTCCTACCGGGATAGGTCCTCCATCAATCATTGCAATCACGTACCTGTGATCCAATAATTGACTCTGAGGGCATTATCTCCAACAATCTCCCACTTGCACTCAAGGTTAATTATTGCGATGTCGCATACTCACAGCCCGTGTGATACCGAACACCCAACTCCTCTACTAGTCAGTCTCACAAAGCTCGTTTGCGAAACTATTGCGTTCGAGGAATAGCCTCAGTGAGTGGATCCGCCTTGATGTTTCTTTCTATGTCTCTCTATATCTCAAGTTCGCGGAGAACCCATCTCCCGAAATGAGCAATACCTGTCTTAGAATGTGTCTGGATGTCTGATGGGACATAGCTCATAAATGAACTCCAAATCCAAACTTCTTAGACTGTATCGTCAACTGAACTTAATCAGTATCCTGCGCCATGCCTCCCTCAGTATTGCCTTGGACCACCTGTCCAAAATACTGCCCCTCGTCAGAGGGAAAACTATAACTCTGACAACCTCCTTGTCGTCCATGTCACCTTAGAAGCCTGGAATGATAACTGTCTCCCGAATGAGGCTGTCATTATCATATCCCTAGAACATCCACTTATGTTCTAAAACTGCTTCCGACTGTTTCTCCAGGATTGGATCATTATCAACTTATTGCATCTACTGCAAGAACAACATCTGGTGTGGTACTTGACATCTCATGATTGACTCAATTGCCTGAGCAAGTGATCTGCCAATCATGCACGTCCCTCTCCCCTTTAGTCTGTAAGACACCTTTAGAGAGGGTGACTCCATTACCTGCAGGTACACTACCGTGCCAGGAGTCGTCCATTCTAAATACTCTTAGAATGCTGTCAAGTACCCTGATTGGGAAATCACCCAAATCTAGATCTAAAACCATAGATCTAGTAACCAGTATGTCTGATATAAAATCCATTTCCTTTGTGGAGAAACCATTGTGTGACGACCAAAATATAACCGATTGTAGTATAGGAGTTTCTTTTCCTACTCTGTGTATGTCATCCAAATACCAGGATATCACACCCTACTACCTTCTCAACAGATCCATCCCCTATTCTGATGAAGTCAAACCCATGACTGTCATGTCAGAAATAGATGATCTATCTCCGCTACATCTGCTTTAGTCTATAAATAGACATAAGCTACTTGTCCACCAATGCTTCCGCTGCTCCCACTGTCTACGACAACCCTCTGGCAGAGTCATATAGACGTACACTTCTAAAGAAAGTTTAGAACGACGCTATACTCATCCTCCCGCCGGGTCTCGCACCCTGGAACAACAGCAATGGTAATTGTGGGTAAACAAGAACTTCCCTGTCACCGTCCTTGAGGCTACCGTAGTACCTCTCGGGTGCCTGAAGTTACCCACCTTATCTGCGGAGTGGCCAATGGAATGTCAATCCAGATTGAATCTTTAGGTTCCTTATCAAATCTTCAGTAATCGTTTGTGGTTCTGGAATCACTTCCAGTTCTACCATACTCCCACTACTGTTTTCTGAAAAAATCCATTTTTTAATAAAACTGTGGCGAGTCTAGAACAATATTGCTATTGTTCATCCAGATGGTAGAAAGTTAACCCTTGTCATAGCCTGGGTCAACCCACAAACAGCCATTACAGAAACGTGCCTTGAGTTATCCAGAGTCCGGTTTTAATCATAAGCTGGACAACTCCCCGTACCTTAACAACGTTAAGATACGAACTGTTCTATATCCCATATAGGACCAGAGGCACTGATTTGATTGAACCAGATCCAAATCATGCAGCTGTTCCCAGTGCATGTCAACTAAAATGGAAGGAGGCCGATCAGCGTTACTCAACTTAGGAATGCTTCCAATTATGAATAACCTGAAAGAGAAGCAAGATCTCTTTATCATTACTATCAACTGAATACCATACACAAGTATCTACATCTTCGATCTCTTTGAAGAATCCCGATACTTGCTACACCTGGTTCTCTACTCTATTCAAATACCTATAACTTCTCAACATTCGGACCCTGTGTTTCCACGAAACACCTGTCTAAAAACTAGAGAAGTCATAAGTAAACCGAATATAGTACGAGGACCAACCCCTCTGTCCTGATGGACCCTGGACAACATACAATACTCTGTATAAGTCCCTTGAGTTTGATAACTCATTCACTGTGTGTCGTAGGTTGAAAACTGTACTTATGGTTAAGAAGAATTACACCGCTGTTTAATGCTCCTTACCTAACCATCCACTGGTATAGGTAAATGTCATCGACATAATTTCAAAAAGTATATCTCACTCTATGAAAATAGACGTACAGATATATCGATTTGAAATTGGTGCATAACAGCGGATATTCAAAACCAAATATTTGCCGACCGGCAAACAACCCAGGCGATTTCCTCAAATATCACCGATTGCAACGAATCCCGATATAATGAGGATAGTCACCCAATTCCCAACAACTTACTCCCACTCATCATCTGTAAAACCATACAGATGTGAGAATCATACCTGGTAAATACATACCCTGGAGTAAGTATCTAGTCGGAAAATCAGCTTTCCTTTAACAGTACACAGTGAGACTGAAACATTGAAATGTTTCGTAGGGGTATTCTGGTATTCCTAGTAATGCCTCTTCCATTATCCAGATTCACAACTGTAACCGTGTAATTCCTTGCCACCTCTCCAAATCCCTTCATATGTCTTTAGTCATTACCTTCTGCACACCCCTTTAGGCCAAATGGTTTTCTTCCTTCCCTACCGTTCGGCACCAGCCTATGGTTTGGAAGAAGACTATCCAATAAGCATAATGGGTGTACTGTCCTAATCCTAGGAACACTCGCAATGTGAGAGAAGGTGAAGATAAAAGACACCTGAATAATTCTTATTCCTATTTCTCCTGAACCAGAATCCATCCCCGAACTGGAACAAGTTCCTTTCGAGTTCGTATATAACCATACAATGGAGTATCCAATAAACTGTGGATCTTCGTAGTGATACGGAGTGTCCTGGAGAAATTCAAAGGTGATTTTAGGATTGGCGAAGAAATACCTGGTTTGGTCATGAATATCTGTTGCAATTTACTTTGCCCTCTTACTAATCCCTTGCTTTGTCTTAACTTAATACCTTCTGCACACCATCGTTATGCTAATTGGTTTTCTTCATTCCCTACCGGTCGGCACCAGCCTAAGGTTCGGAAGAAGACAATCCAATTTTCGTAATAGGTGTACTACCCCTAAACCAAGGAGTACTCGTAACCTGAGAGAGGGTAAAAGGAAAAGACAACTGAATAATCCTATCCGTTTCCTCCAGAACCTGAAACCATCCTCGAATAAATTCTTTCGAGTTCGTATCTAACCATACGATGGTTTTGTCCAATGGAAGTGGACGTTCGTAGTAATACGGGGTGTCCTGGAGAAAAGGGTAAAAGTAGGAGTGGCAATGAGGTCTGCAACTCTGACAATCCAAAAGCCAGTGTTTAAGAAGGTTCGGTCAACTTGGTCACTGAGTCAAAGTCTTAGGGTCGGGTCAATGGTCGCTGCCAAAGAGAGAGAGAAAAGAAACACTCAGCGTGCACTCTAACCAAGATCAGAATGGTTACCAATTTATCTAATCTGGAAACCTCCCACTGTACCTCAAATTCTCCTCCAAACCTGAAAGAAGAATTAGTAGGGGTTACCCGAGGAGTAAACTAACTCATCAGTGGGAATCGGGATCCAACTATCATCGCATGACAACGTAACGGAATCCGCTCACGGTGTCACACTCCAGAAGGTATGCGCATATCTGGCAGGTTTCAGTTCTTTTGAAACTCCCGATGTGATTTCTGCCCCATGCTCTTATGACCTTGACTTTGGCCAACAAATCATAAGTCACATGTCAAGTTCTACCCGTCATTCTCCAGGTTGATTCGAATCCACCCGCACAAGCCCTTGACTTTGGCCAACAAGGCTATACGACTGTCCCAAACCAACGCATCTATCTATGCTGCATATGAATAACCAACAGCTACCAAACACTGTGCCTTGACTTTGGCCAACAAACACAGCTTGAATACTATTGACTACCCATATGAAACGACGGAGGGCTAGGAATGGTTTCTGGCGAAAACCTTTAACGTAAAGAACTTGATATCGTCGAATGAACGGATAGCTTTTTAAAATATAGTGACGAAAAACCTTCGCTAAAGAAGTCACTCCCGGTGAAGGGATCTCGGCTCTTTCCCCGTAGAATGGGGTGCAGGATATTCCAAATGAATACCGCGATGCAAAGCAAAAGTAATCGGCTATAGTGAAGTTAATGCCCCGACGCAAACTTTTGTCCAAGGGGTCACTCCCGGTGAAGGGATCTCGGCCCTTGCCTCGTCGACTGAGGAGCAGGATATTCCAACTGAATATCACGATGCAAAACAAAAGTGAACGTCCTTGCAATAACAGCTTTTTGAAAAGTGTTCCAACAACATCAGATTAGGTTTGTTTTTAACTTTCATTGATCCGAATCAATGCAGTCCCATCAATTGATCACTCCACAAAGAACGAAAATATACTGATGTACGTATATGCCATCCGCATTCGCCACTGGGTCCCATCATTACCCGTTAGGTTAGCTAACTAACGACAGAGCGGGGACTGGACTAGCGCGGATGTAAAACATATACAACATCTACTAATATATATACCAATATATTATATTTCGCTCAAGGCGTGAAAGAAATGCAACATCACAGAAAATGTACAGCATCACAGAAACAATACAGATATCTGGGATCCCCGGGTTTCACAGAGCCACTACTGAAACCCGACGTTCCCCTGGTCGTGTGGATAGCCTGTGCAATGAAATCCTAGACCCCTACGGGCGCGGCAAGTCACCCACCAAAACCTGAAGCGAGGCAGCCCCCTTCAGCTCCGTGAATGGACCACCCAGCACTCCACGGAATCCGGCAACTTGGGCACCCCTCCTGGGTCAACCTGTACCCCCTACGAGTGCGGCGAATAGCCCGCCAATCCTAGAGTGAAGCCCCCTCCGTCTCAATGCCATGAGATGCGGGCTTGTTGCCCTCCAGAACCCGGCTATCCGTGCACCCCTCCGCGGGGTAATCCTAGTACAGAAAGTAAAATATACATACACCGGGTACAACGACCGCAACCTGGCCGTGCCCCAAAATAATAATACAAACAGGCAGTGACGGCAGTCCACATGTCGGACGCTCGCCCCGCAATATCAAATGTACATAATACAACCACAACTGTACTAGCATTGCATCCAGGCTATCCCCACCGACCGATCCGCAACATCACAGCACAAACATAGAACATCAACGTGAAAGTCACGTTCGCAAATCCGTCTAACCGGGCTATAGCAGTTAGACCGGATTTACCGATCAAGTGACATTCACGGTCGCAGATATAATGTAAATACTGTGAAAAATGTGTTTAAAATTTTCCGATTGACCAAAAATTAACAAGTGGGCCCCCAATCAAAACTGTAGCACTCACAGAAAACCTGGGCCCAATTTTAACATTCCAAAACCCATATTTTAAACCCAGAAAGCCTCTGTAAAAAATTGGTGCAGTGATCCCCACAGTGTGCGGCGGAAGGGCGGCGGGAAGGGGGTTTTCGCGGCGGTTCCGCGCTCCCACTGTGGAGTCACCTCATCGAATTTTTACAGAGCTCTTAGATTTTCCAGTACATCAATATTTTACAACCTGAAAAATTTTTCGACACTAAAAAATTCCAACAGAAAACTGATGCGACAAAATACGGGTTTTTGGACTTTTTGATCGATCGGAAATGCAAACACATTACACAAAGCTAGACTAAGTTAATGGCGAGGCTTTGATACCACTGTAAGTGCACGGCGGCGCCCCGGCCGTCAATCCGACGCCGGAATGCGGAAGCGGTGAAAAACTTTAATTTTGCGGACTTAGCAAACCGGCACCACCGCGCACTAAACATCCGGATCGTAACCATTAACAAGTCTAAGCTAACAACAAGATAGGGAAGAGAAGTATACCGACAGATCCGAGTCCTCCGGTCTTCTCGTCGTCGTCCCGATCTCTTGCGGAATGTGCCGTCTCCTCCTCGTCACCGGAAGTGCACCACATCGCCTACTTCTTTTACGGGCTCCCACCTCAATGCCGAGGCAACTCGGGCACGAAGCCGGCTACTCGACGTGCCCAAGAATTGCTGTAGAATATAATGTGGATTGCATGTCTCATTTTGGGATTATGGAGTTGCCTTTTTGTGGAGGAAGAAGAACTTGGAGAGAGGTGAGGAAAAAAAATGCATCATACAAAGAATGAGAGTGACATTTTTCTCACTACCAAAAGAAAAGCCCCCACCCTCACTAAAGGCCGGCCAAGCATGATGATGGTAGGTGGGAATGGAGTGAAGTCAATGAAAGACAAGGGAGTGGGTGAGCTATCAAGCAAGGAAGAATAATGAGTGATGATCAAAACAATATCATCACAAACAAAAACAAACACTCCAAAACCAACCATGATGACTCCAAATGGTCAAGCCATCATGAAGAAGTCAAGAAGTCAAGGTCAATGGAGCAACCATCATGATCCAACCAATATGCAAAAGACCCCCTCCACAATTGCCTATTTGCAACAATGCAAATAAGCCCTCCTCCACCAATCTTCGGCCAATGAACGATACAAAGGAAATTGGCCGAAACGGAAAGCAAACTGGCAACTCCAGAAAACTGGTCCCGTAATAAATTACAGGAAAACCCCGATACTGTGCATACACACCCGCATTTGTATTTCGACCGAAATACAAATGCCATGAGACAAAATCTCCACTGTACTATACTAGAATCCGGCTTATACCAAAACCGGCTAGTAATATCTGTTCGATCCTGATCCGTGCAATACCGCACGTATCTGATCGAACCCTGCCATATAACCATACGGCCAATAGTACAAACTGTCCGATCCTGATCCGTGCAATACCGCACGTATCTGATCGGACCTTGCCATATCTCCATACGGCCTCTACAACCTTTCGCCCGAAAGCTGAGTAACTGAATGTGGGGGACTCTAAAGACTCGTCAATACCTTGGTTGTGGATTTAACCACTAGCACGTCAGAGGTATAAGCCAATACGTAACGGGCTACCAGGTACTGACTAAAAGGGATGTCTGTGAGTGAACTCAGCCTGACAACCCTACTGAGCCTGTCAGTGACAATATCCGTACAGTCCGGTCCGTTCGTCTATGAGCATCGCATGGCGGGCCTAGGGGGTTGGTAAAAGTCAGACCCCCAAAAGCGGTACAAGTCGTGTCGGAGTGTAGCCCAGAACACCCTGAGATACTACTGGAATACCTACCAGTAAATCTCCTTGCCTCGGCCGAGGGCTTCGTGTAATGGCTCTCCTAGACACAGCACGACCTCACCCCCAATACCGGGAGAGACGAAGCCCTGAAGATACGCTCACTGCCTCCATGTGGCTCGGGACTGTACCCAACTAAAACCTGTTTGCACAACTCCTTTGAGCCGTGGTAGGGTAGTAATCAAAGTACAGTGGGAACTCACACAAGACAAATGACGATCCCCAGGTCGATGAACTAACCTGCACACATGTCACCAGGGAACTGCCATCTGACGTCTGGTATATGACCAACTGGCATGTTCCCGGCGAGTCCTGTCCGGTGTACTCATAACCCAATGAGCACCTGTATACATCTTAGGTGATCCAACTGACACCAGTGGCTTGTGAGACCGGCCACCGCCCCTCGTCGGGGTCTCGACTGTATACACTAGTCTACTATGGAGTATCGATGCCCTGTCTCGAAACTCACACGACTAGGGACCATTTAAGGATATGCTTATAGACTGCCAGCTCCCACGTATATGATCGCCCTCATACTGCTGGTGGTCAAGCATGAATCCTAGAGGCTCTATCAACGTGTAATAGCGACGTGTCAGGTCACCTAAAACAGTACACGATGATAAAGGTAAACCAGATAGCATACTATCATCTCGAGTAAGACTGTCCTACCGGGATAGGTCCTCCATCAATCATTGCAATCACGTACCTGTGATCCAATAATTGACTCTGAGGGCATTATCTCCAACACCTCAGACAGCGTCGTTGGATGGAGTTGGTGAAAGACTATGACTGCGAGATCTTGTACCACCCGGGCAAGGCGAACGTGGTAGCGGATGCTTTGAGCAGGAGGCCCGGGGGTAGTCTATCCTGTTTGCGCGCAGTGCAGAGGCAGTCGTCAGCAGATTGGCAGATTTTATGCGACAGCCGAGTTGAGTTCGAGTTCACTTCGATAGGAGGACAGCTTGCGCATGTTCGTGCACGCCCACGGTTGCTTGACCGTATATATGAGGCACAGCGCAGAGATGACCGTTGCTCAGAGATCATGGCACAGATGGGACAGGGTAGATTTTCAGAGTTCGTGATTGATGATCTGGGGATATTGCGATTTGGATCAAGACTGTGCGTACCAGATGCTGATGGATTGCGGCGCGATATTCTTGAGGAGGCACACCGATCGGTGTATAGTGTCCACCCCGGTTCCACCAAGATGTACCATGATATGAGAGAGACCTACTGGTGGGACGGAATGAAGAGGGACATCGCGGAGTTCGTATCGAGATGCCTGACTTGTCAGCAAGTCAAGGCCGAGCACCAGAGGCCCGCTGGAGAGCTACAGCCGTTACCCATTCCGGGGTGGAAATGGGAACAGATTTCGATGGATTTCGTTGTGGGTCTACCCAGGACCAGTCGAGGGTATGACTCCATCTGGGTGATCGTAGATCGATTGACAAAAGCGGCTCACTTCCTGGCAGTGAAAACCACTTTCAGCTTCGCTCAGTATGCCCAGCTTTATATCGACGAGATCGTGCGGTTGCATGGCGTACTGACTTGTATCGTGTCAGATCGAGGCACCCAGTTCACCATCCGACTTTGGCAGAGACTTCAGGAGGCTTTGGGCACTCGTTTGAGCTTCAGCACGGCATTTCATCCGTAGACCGATGGACAGTCAGAGCGGACCATTCAGACTCTCGAGGACATGCTCAGAGCATGCGTTTTGGACTTCGGCGGTAGCTGGGATCGTCATTTACCTCTAGTGGAGTTCTCCGACAACAACAGCTTCCAGGATACTATCCAGATTGCACCTTTCGAGGCGTTGTATGGGAGGAGATGTAGATCGCCCATTTGTTGGACCGAGCTGAGTGAGAGCAGTATCTTCGGGCCGCAGATCGTGCAGGAGACGACTGATAAAGTACAGTTGATTCGAGACCGGATGAGAGCAGCTCAGAGCAGACAGAAGTCATATGCAGACAGGCGCCGTCGCAGATTAGAGTTCGCATTTGGCGATCATGTTTTTCTGAGAGTCTCTCCGATGAAGGGCGTGATGCGTTTTGGGCGAAAGGGGAAGCTTAGCCCTAGATTCGTAGGTCCCTTCGAGATCCTCGAGCGAGTCAGCACTGTTGCGTATCGTTTGGCTCTTCCACCCAATTTTTCAGATGTTCATCCCGTCTTCCATGTATCGATGCTACGCAGATATCTTCATGACCCTTCCCACACGATTCAGCATCAGACAGTTCAGCTTGAGCCGGACCTTTCGTTCTCCGTGCAGCCAGTCGAGATATTAGATCGGCATGTGAAGAAACTTCGATCAATGGTCCTGCTGTCCGTGAAAGTTCATTGGCACAACCCGAGCAGCGAAGAGGTCACTTGGGAGGCCGAGAAAGAGATGCGGAAGAAATTTCCTCATCTTTTTGAAGGTACGCGTAGTTGCATATTTTAAAATTCGGGGACGAATTTTCTTAAGGGGGGAAGACTGTAACACCTGAGTTTAGGGTTAGTAGTAATTAAATGTTAATGTGGGGTTTTTGGTAAAAGGTTTACAAAAACGGGTTTCTAATAAATTATCTGGGTTTATGGTTATTTTTGTAGAATTTTATCTCGCCCACACGCACTTGTGCACGTTAAATAGGATTAAGATTAGGGCTTGCCATATTTGAGCTTGTGGGTTAACCATGTTTAAATTAACCATGGTGGTTTAAACCCTTATTAAGATGATTGGTGTTAATTAAGGAGTTTTAGTTTTAAGGATGGATTAGGGTTTAAGGTTGACTTATGATAAGTAGGAGAGAATGTGATGGGTGTCTTGTAGCACTTAGTGAGGGAAGATAGAATGATGGCCATGGTTATGTCACACCCATTCCATTTCAAAACTTTTTGCATGTCCCTCTCACACTACCTTTCATCTTACCTCTCTGATCCTTCTCACATACACCATTCAGCCCAATCCCTGGTTCACTTCAGCCACCAAAATGACATCAGCTTCAGCCACCAAAACAGCACCAGCCCCCCTACCACAATACTACAGCTACTTAACCCCTCACATCAGCACCACAACATTATCAGCCACAAAACCAGCCTCCAATAGAACAGTAGCTGCTGCTACAGCCAAGCAAACACTATAAAACAGCAGCAGCAGCTGCACAACAGCCCCCCCACCAACTTCAGCCACACCCACACAACATCAGACCCATTTATCAACATTTCAGCCACAATTCAGCACCAAAACACCACAAACCAGCCCAGCTTCAGCTCTATTTTCAGCACCAGCAACATCAGCTGAGGCAGCAACATTATCAGCCAACACACACCAGCTACATAACAACATCAGCCACAACACCACACCATATCAGCTCAACATAAGAACATCAGCCAATTTCAGCACACACATCAGCCAATTTCAGCACACATATCAGCCAATTTCAGCTCAATTCAGCTACAAATTTCAGTCCAATTTCAGCTCAATTCAGCTCAATTCAGCACATACACATCAGCCAATTTCAGCACACATATCAGCCAATTTCAGCTCAATTCAGCCACAAATTTCAGCCTAATTTCAGCTCAATTCAGCACATACATATCAGCCAATTTCAGCACACACATCAGCCAATTTCAGCACACATATCAGCCAATATCAGCTCAATTCAGCCAAACATCAGCACATCATCAGCCACCAAAAACATCAGCAGCACAGCTGCAATGAAACAGCAACAACAGCCCCCAACTTCATAAACAACACCCACACACCATCACCACAACACCACACAACACAACATATACCAACTCCTTCACCACCTGCTGCTACAACAGCTTCTAACACAAAAAAGGGAAACAGCAACAGCCTGAACTGCATCAGCAGTAGTGAAGCACAACAGCAGCAACAGCACATTCCAGCCATGAATTTCAGCACCAGGAGTTGTAGCAGCAGCACAACACCCTCCTCCTTCTTCTCTTCTCCTTCATCTTGGATCTTTAGAGGTATAACCCCTTAACTCAACTCCTTTTTGCTAAGTTATGTCGATAGTGTAGTTAGTGTTCATAATATATAGTTTAGTGCTAGTTTTAGCAATTTTGAGTGAGATATAGCCAAGTGATGGTTGTGATGGTTAAAGTAGCCTTATTAGATGCTGTTGAGACTAGATCATCGAAGATTTATCCCATATTTCACCGGAATATCAGATTAGTTCGACTTGGCGTAATTTAGCGTATTTAGCGACTTTTTAGCCTCTGTAAGATCTGCTGTGGACCCGAACCTTTAAGAATTAATTTGGTGAAACTGTAGCATGGTGAACTTAGCAGAGACACACACACAAAACACAGGGACCCCTCTCCCCTTTCTGGCCGCCGATTTAATCAATCTTGCCGCAATTTGTGGCCAGAACAGGGGGTGGGGTGTTGGGTTTTTGGGTGTGGGGTTCGGCTGGGTAGCTTAGGGTGTTGGTATCTGTAACTTTTTAAGTTTGGCCCAGAGGCAGAATCTGGAGCCTTTAGCGTGTTATCGATGTTTTTTTTTAAAAAAAACTTGTGCGGCACGCGCGTGGTTCTGTGGCGCGCTGCGCGACACAGCGCGTCGGAGTAGATTCTGGAGAGGTTGAACGCGTCGCGACGTATCGTGTGCACGCGCATTTAGTTTCATGCACGCGTATCCCTTTTTAGCGATATATCGCGTTTTTGCAGGATTTTCCTTATGTGTGACTTTTGTAAATTCTAGGTTCGCCGGCGGGAACTTCAAGCGCAGCGGAGAAAGGCAAGTAGGTGGTTGGACACACTTAGCATGGGATCACGTGTAAGTAGATTTAACATCTACGGGGGACGATCGTTTGGATGGCCCAAGTCGCCCGATAGATATAGTGGACTTGATATTACTTGTGACATTACGATAAAAATACTTGCATGATAACTGCTGTAGTTTGTATCAATATGATGTTCCATATACACAGATTCATTATAGGACACATGCACCATTACCAGGTTTTATATGCAGCACGAGCACTATTCATGTGGACACACACACCCGGGTAATTGCCATGTCACAACACTAGATGACCTTTAATCTGAAACATGTTAATTGGCTAGAAATATGATATTGCAATACGTATTTAAAATGAAACCATAAGAATCACTATCCTCATGCATATGTATTATCATATCATTTGCTCATGCCTAGTATAAATCATACATTGCAAATTGATACCATAAGCATTCATAATCATCGACATATGCATTTATGATGATTTCATGAGATTTATGATATTTCTGGATTTCGGGGGAAAACCGTAAGATTTCAAACTTATAACCTTTTAAATATAAAGTTGCGATTTTCTAGTGATGTAAAGTGTCGTCCACCATGAGTTTTGCTGTGGTTTTCGAGACCCGTTTCGAGGAGGTGGATGAACCGTCTCGGGTACATGGTGGGCCTGGTACGGTACCCCAGGGCAAGAAGATCGCAGGAGATGGCGTTGAGCCTGGCAAGGGACGGATTACCTACCGGTGACTACATTTGGTATGGCGGATATCCAGAGGATACCGACCGTGGCCGCTGGATTGAGATATGGATATTTGATATGGATCAGCCGGATGGCTGAGGCTTGAGATACTGGACATGGACATATGAGATTTGGACAGTTTTGAGGTGTCGTTGCTGGACACAGATTTTACTGATTTCTTGGATATTATGTTGATGTTTAAAAAGGAAGTTTCAAAACAAAGGAAGGAATAATTCTCATACATACTTGATAGTACTTCATGTGGCATACATACCTGTTATTGCATCCATGTGACATATATACTTGCTAGTACACTGTTGATGCATACATACCTGCTAGTACATGTAGCCACACCTGTTTTAGGGATGCCAGGACACTTGTGTGCACGCATACGATAACCTTAGTAGATGTTATTTATTACTCACGAGCTGGCAACTCACCCCCGTTGTGCCACAGCTTTTCTGCAGGTCCGTTCCGTCAACACTATAGCGGCGGATACTTTTGCTTCCTTTGCACTTTTTGCCTGGACTCGAGGCTTTTGCTCATAGGTGGGTTATTATCATTTTGTACCACCTTATATTTTCATTGTATCTAGAACACTCCATCTACTGCTATTATCATTTCAGCTGTACTTGTTTTATTTGGATTACTGTATATTGACCTAGATGTGAGATTGTGAGACTTGGGGATTTGTTTTATGATATATCTGGGTCGAGCTCACTTGAGTCGACTTGCTATTTCTTATGCACCCTGTTATTTTATATTGCGTGGGATTTGTGACCGCCCCGAGGTGAAGAGCTATCTCCCGCTTGGGGATGCCATTTTCATGTTATTCATTTATATTCCTGTTGCACCCGTCTGGGGCTTATTTTACAAGGAAATTCTGCATGAATTTTGGGGAAAAGGGAAAATTATTTCAAAAAGGGATTTTGATATGGTAATGGAGTAAAATACTTAAATAAATTGGTTTTCCTTCACTCTAAAAATCTTAATTGGGTTTTGTATTCTGGGTTTCGGCTTACTTATTTTACGGACGCCTTGAGACGTTTCGTAATCTAAGTGCCGGTCGCGTTCCGTACCTTGCGGGTCGTGACAATATATCATGCGGTCCCCTTTTCTTCAAAAATCAAAGCCAGCATCATCTATGTATGTGCAATATGTATGTATGTATGTATGTAGGGATGCCAAAGATATTCCTACGCATGTATGAGTGTACAATATGAATGTGCGCCAATATGGATGTACAAGTGGGTATATACGCAAGCTTGAGTGTATAATATGTATGTGCGCCAATATGATGTACAAGTGGTATATATGCAAGCATGAGTGTACAATAGGTATGTGCACCAATATGGATGTACAAGTGGTATATACACAAGTATGGGTCTACAATAGTTATTTGCACCAATATGGATGTACAAGTGGTATATACGCAAGTATGTTATGCGAAGAGTTATATCATGATGCAGGAATCATATTGTATAGTAACATGGCAATTATCGATGATGAAGTGTGTGAGCCTACAATCTGTGTACGTGTAACATACGCATCATCGATAATGGTGCAAGTGTACTATCACAGGTATAAGTAATGCAATGCGAATAACCTGAATGCAGCATAAGATAAATCATATGCAAATGATGATGGGTATACGTATCTAACATGACCGAGTTGGTGAATCTATCAATCGACATCTAGCCACACAACGTCACGTACGGTATAATCCATCGTACGACATTCTCTAGTCAAGGGTATGGATCAATCATCAAGTCAACTCATCACGTACGGAAAAATTATCGTACGGCGGCATTAAAACATTAGGGATCCGATCAGCCTTTACGACAATGAAGGGTACGGGCCTAACGTCTCGTACGACATATCACACATGATTCACGACATTCTTTTAATATATATCTATATACCTATGTCCAAGGTCACATCCACAACAATCTCATATCAGGGGACCTACAAGGTATCAATCATCTCAATCGACTCGCATCCGTATACCAACATATCATCATATCACATGTCAAATCGTATTCTCTTTTGATCGCTTTTATATCTCACAAAAGGTTAATTTTTCATATACGCTCTACCTTTACTATAAGAACAGTTATCTAATCTAACATACGCACCCGAACCATACAAACAGTTTTGAAAGACGCGAATCGTAGTTTTGAAAGTAGGAGCTACGGTGTTTTTTAAGGAAAAGATATCATTTGAAAATCCGTAACGTCCCTCAAGGTATCTGTGTAAAAGATGCATGCGATTTTTCAGTTTGGAAATAGGTATAGTTCGGATGACACATCTACGTCGACTATCAAGTCTTATAGTACCCTAAACGGCAATATCATCAAATATCATCCCCAAATCCCTTCATCACATACTAATCGTTTCATATCACTTCTAACTATCCTTAGTTTCTAATATGGTTCTCTTACTACCTTTTTTTTTACTCTATCTATTGAATTCTATTAAAGGTTTCATTAACCAAAATCTATATATAAATCTATTTTCATCAAAGTGTGCGGGGGTGCTATACGCCATCCACCCGACTTCCCCCGTAGATATAGATCTACTCACCTTGCTCCTTGCTTGCCAAAGTCGATGACGTCATGCTCTGTCACCTAGGAATCCATGTGAAGGTACTTACAATAATACACAATCGCAATCGCTATTAAAATCGAATCCGGAAAACCGATACGGCACACAGTGTGCTCATAGGTTTGAATCAACAGCCTACGCGTGAAAAAAACAATCAAACAACCCTTGTTGTTGATGTACAAATATGCAACAACCAAATACAACATCAAATACTAAAACTAAGAATTCCAAAATACGGAAAACATAGCCAAAAACACGCCAATGTGCTCTTAGATTTTGACTCAGGTCAAACTAGCCAATTTTGCATATAGGGTTGCTCTAGATATCACCAGAGCGACTCACCAACAAAAATTCAACGCATTTCCTCCCGACATGGCTGCAAATCACGGCCCATATGAACAAATCTGCCGCCAGAAAGTAAGGGTAGGGGCTCAGGTTTCAGGGGGTTGTCCATGGTTGCATGCACGTCTCATGGTCATGGGAACTTATTCAATGGTTGTCTCGGGTCACTCCAGATCTCCAAATACCCTCACAAATCGTCAAATTTACCAATGTCGCAAAGTTCTAAGTTCATCTTTGGGTTCTATTTTCTGTTCTAGGTAAGTAAAAACATCACCCAAGTCTAGTTAACGGCCTCTACCCATCATCAATTCCTCACAATTACTTAAACCCTCCTCTACGATTTTCTAAGATCATAATTCCACACAAAATCAACCTCTAAACTAATCTAGAATGCAAGAAACTAGAAACTACACTAAAGGAAATGAATTATACCTCATGGAGATAGCCAAGCAAAACCCTAGCTCTCCCAAGTTTTCAAAATCCAACATTGATGGGTCCAAAGTGTAGAGGGTGAAGAGGGGATCACCTTTAATGAAAAGGGTTTAGGGTTTTGATGAATCTTTTTAAATGATTTCAGGGGTTAGAGGTGGAGGGAGATGAGGTTGGAGGAAGATGAAGAAAGAAAATAATGGGGGAAATGAAAGGTGTGGCTGCCCCCCTCTCTTTCCTCTCTTATTCTCACCCCCATTCACTCATTTTCTCACACACTCTCTCTCTCTAATATCATGACACCTTTTTCCCTTTTCTTTTCTTTTCTCACCAATAAACACATAAACCCAATAAAATAACACAAATGAAATAACATGTAAGTTGTCATGTTGCACTAACCATGAAAAACTGTATTAACACGGATTTGGCCTAATCGAAATTAGCCGTGCACTAATCGGGTTTTTATCCAAACTGCATATAATAAATTTTAAAAATGTCAAATCCTTTAAATAAATTTTTAAATGAATAAATCATTTTAATTTCCATTTATTTCATATCTATTGGTATATATTTATACCTTTTTCGAAAACCCCAATTTCCCAAATCGGTAGTTTTCGGGAAATGTATTATTTTAATATTAAATTCCAAAAATAATATTTTATATTTTATGAAATGTTACAATCTTCCCCCTTAAAGAAATTCGATCCCCGAATTTAAATTCAAACCCCTAAAAACCTAAAACATTTCAATAATCAACTCAAATCAACGAGGCTTCGAAATCATGGAAGATGCAGAAACAACGCAGCGCGTCAAGTGCGCATGAAAACGAGTACAAAAATCAAAAACCGAACTCCGTCAAGCGTCATGGAAATCATCGGATTTGCACGCATATCCTCGGAGTAACAATAGAGTTACAGATCTCAAAATCTACTACTGAAATCCAATATACACTAGTCAGTTACTATAATACGTGTATAGTACGCATCCTTGAAAACACCAACATCTGAATAAAATACATGAAAAATCCTTTCTAAATCACCGTGTGATGCGTAACTCATGGTATAAGTGACGGACGCTCGTTTGTACAATATTAAATATAGTTTCATATATGTTTTGCTCAAATATACGTTCCGTCCTTTTTGAAATATTCCAACAAGGTTTTCCTTTATAAACGTTCGTGTCGCTCACGGACACGTAGGAAATAGCGATACTATAGCTCCTATTTGAAAACCTCTTGGTAACTTTTTAATGCATGTAAAATACTCAGGTACTGTCCTCAGATCAGTCCTGTTTGGCTACTATATAACATAGTGTCCATCATGAAAACAAAGTGCTCAAAAGCAAAATCAGCCTTGAAAGGCGTATCCAACAATCACATGTGTCTGGTGCGCACGGAAATCAAATCCAAACACAGGTGCCAATATATGCACAAAGAAAAACTAAGTGCAATGGGTGTGCACAAAAGCATCTGTCCACTGCAACGGGTGTGTACGACAACAATATCGGGTGCATCTATTGTGCACGAAAATCTCAAATCTGGTGCATCAAAAGCGCGAAATACAAGTACGGTGCAACCAATGCACGAAAATCACATTAATAACTCAAATGCGTATAAGAACGACACCGGGTGTACCAAGGTGCATAAATCAAAACCGCGTGCAACTTTGTGCACAATATCCGTATCAATGCACTGCAAGCACATGTGAGCTATACCGAGTGCAAAAATCAAATCATCCATATGAAATCTACGAAATCTTAAACACATGCTATGAAGGTACAAAATCGACATCAAATGCAATAGATACGCACAAATCGTAAATCAACACAACGGTGTGTAAAATATATATCAAGTGCGATAACTATGCGCAAAATGTAAATACCCAGCAGGTGCAGCCATGGTGCACGAAAACAATATCATAAAGCTCAATCATCAAAACTCAAATCCAAGCGACAAAGACGTGATACTCGGATCAGAACGCAAATTGCAACAAATGATAATGAGGTACACCTCTTACAATGTCGAAAAATGTGTCGGTGTGCCCAAACTGGCGGAGCAAGAACATCCGCTTGGCTCATACTCACAGTCTGGCGTCTTCTGTCTCTGGGTCCTCATCTTCTCTGTGGATTACCAATCTCACAATCCATCGGCTCATCGGCCCGGTCAGGTGTGCTAACGGGAACGATTCCATTCTGGCACTTCTCTGGTCACCTCTCAGCCAATTGGTATGACTACTCGTAAAGCAGCACGTCGCTGGTGTCGGCTTCTGGCTCTCTAAATACATGTGACACAACTGATCCTGGGTGAAAATCTCATTGCAGCAGTGTCCTGGAAGGAATCCTACTCAAGGTCACTTCCGATCTCGCCTATGCCGAACTTTACGGAGGCTGGTACTGTTACATAATCTTTTCTCGTTTTCTGGACATCTGTATTTTCAGCACAACATTTTCCTTGGGAATTGGCCGCATCCCAACACCTCTGTATGCATATCAGATCCTCTGGCATCAACGGGGAGTAACAACAGCTCGTCAGCATCTCGCACGAACCTCTGGTTCCGCTCGTCTTTATCATCGTCCACCTTGATGTCACGCCATGCTATCTGCGTACTTCAAAGGTTCTCAGACACGGTCAGTCCGAATTCTCTCACACGGACTCGAAGTCACGAACTTGGTATCTTCATCACTCTGTAGAAGATATCTAGCCGAACACGTCTTCGGTAACTCATCCCAACCATCGGAGGAATACTCGATACTCGTCCATCCTCGATCAACTCACAACGCATCTGGGTGAGGTCCTCTATCCGAAGCTGGTCAGCTTGCTGATCTCTTATCAAATGATATCTGGACAACGCTAAACTTTCGATCAAGTCATCAAAGTCCTAAAATTTCCCGAAAGTTCAACACCTGAGCACAGTTTAATAATATCTGGTACATGCCACAGTACCTCTAGACCAGCCGCAGAAGGGCAAACCCAAGCCTCACTGATGGCACCGCTAAACTGCCGCAAACCCTAAGGTTCAAAAGCGGTTTCTTGGTCATCATGTCGAGTTAGGGTTTAATTCTTCTAGAGGGCCCACAGAATTACTTGCATGTTCCTCCGAATACTTTAAACTTGGGGAAATGGGTTTTCTGACATTCGTTCAAACTTTTTAACTTCTCCTAGACGACATGCGAATGCCCTTCGTCCGCATGCTAACAATGCCTCAATCCTCCAGGAAAGGCGATACATCAACGGTCATCTCTGGATCGGTCTGCTCTATCAATGGACCGCTCATCCAGTGCAAAACTAAACACTCACCACATCCGAGAGGTCACAACATAAATACTAACTCGAGACGTTCCCGTGTCACCAGAAAACACGATGGTCAGTCATCGTCCATGATGAGCTCGCCCTGACCGCAACAGTAGCATCAGCTCAAACTGTGCTCAAACCATGATGACAGGAACCTCAATCGAGTATCGAAGAAAACAGATCAAAGGCATGAAAGGAAACGACAGATCCAGAATGGATACATGATCATAAGAAGGAACAACATCAATGAGAGTATGATCATGGAAACGAATATAATCAAGGATCTCAAATGGATGTATAATCACGGGTATGAAGAGAATCATAAGTCTCAAAAATATGCACATCTTAAGGTTTCTTAAGTGGTGTATCGTGTCGTAAATATACCGCGGAACATACGTACGGTACGTCACTTTACTCAAGCTACCTACTCCATCAATCAGGGCCAGCCTATGAAACAAAAGACCGGGTCTAATACACCCCCCCCCATTCAAGTCTAAGTTCCGTAAGGCCAAGCCTAGATTCTGAAATACATACCCGTCCTAGACTCCCCATAGTCAAACATAGACTCGAACCAAGGTTAAACCTAGCGCTCTGATACGAAATTTGTCACGACCCGAAATATTATCTCGTGACCAACACTTAAATCACGCAACGTCTAAAGGCGTAACGTAATTCAAGTAAGCTGAAACCCAGAAATCTAAACCTTTTTAAGAAAACAAAAGAGGTGAAGTTTTGAAATAAAGGTATAAGGAAATCAAGTTTTCTTAATACGTAGAAAAGGAACATGAAAATGCAAGTGATAATTTCTAGGTTGAAAACATGTTTCGTCTTTTAAAAATTTAGGAAGCGCCTCCTTTGTATTTTTTGATCCAAAACCACAATACATAATGATAATAAAGGCATCCCTAAGCGAGAGCTAACTCTTCGCCAAACGGCAGATCACAACCACGCCAGACAGTATATAAGTATACGACGCCCAACGGCGAAGTTCACCACAAAAGATAAATAAATAAGCAAGACATCAACCCAAAAGGCGAACATAAAACCCATCGCTCAAGTCTCACATCTCACTAAGTCTCACTACTTATACAATTACTAGTTTTGACTGATGGAGTTGAATAGATACAATATGAAATAGTAAATACAAGTGGGGGTACGATACAAATGTGCCACCTACCAAAGCAAAACACCCGAATGCAACTGTGTGCCAGCGAAACAACTACTGATCCATGCGCTCAAACTGCAAGAAATGTGGCACAACGGGGGTGAGTTTCCAACTCGTAAATAGAAAAACATCTACAAGTACAAATCAAATAAACAACGACTCCTAGGTCAACTATATCATAAAGGTAATACTATGATATCTAGGGTGACCGGATCATCATATGTGCCAACAATGTAATCAATGCCTATATGTATGCGGATATAATCCAACAATATAACCAATGTCTGTATGCATGTGGATCTCGTACAACCATATAATCAATGTATGTATGCATGTAGATCTCGTCCAAACATATAATCAATGTATGTATGCATGTGGATCTCGTCCAGCCATATAATCAATGTATGTATGCATGTTGATCTCGTCCACCCATATAATCAATGTATGCATGCATGTGGATCTCGTACAACCATATAATCAATATATGTATGCACGTGGATCTTGTCCACCCATATAATCAATGTATGTATGCATGTGGATCTCTTCCACCCATATAATCAATGTATGTATGCATGTGGATCTCATCCAAGTGTCAACTGGTGACACAACAATATCATGCATGTAAATATCATAAAAGCATATGCATGAAAATATGATGATATAATTCAACGGGTGTCCCTCGCGACGCATAAAAATCATGGAAACGGAGTGTCCAACCTTGACACTCGAAAACATCATGAAACCGGTGTCCAGCATCGACACGTAAATCCTCATATCTCGGGCTCCATCAGTCCGGATCGGCCTACGGGCTCCATCAGTCCGGATCAGCCCATATCATCTCTCGACTCCGGTCGGTATCCTCCAGATATCCGCCGAGCCCAAATACAATCACCGGTAGGTAGTGGTCCCTCTGCCAGGCTCATCGTCATCCATACGAAATCTCTCTCTCGCCCCGGGGTACCATACGGGTCCACCACATACCCGCAAACGGAATCATCCACCTCCTCGAATCGGGTTTCACATGTCTCTCTCACAACCGAGAAAACACATGGTGGATGCACTGAAATATCATATCAAGAGAAACCGGGTTTTTAAAACAGTACATACTTTCTTTAGATATAGCCATGGTTCTCAAATCCAGAAACATCCTGAAAACAGCATATCTCAATGCGTAAAATCATAAAACATGATGTATATGACATATGATAAAAATGTAAGCATATCCGAATATCATGCAACTTGGAACAGTGATATGACATATTAAGGGAAAACCGCTCTTTTAAATGGATCCAGTTTTGAAATTATATCAGGCGGTCCCCTTTTCACCAAAAATCAAAGCCAGCAACATCTATGTATGTGCAATATGTATGTATGTAGGTAGGGATGCCAAAGATATACCTACGCAAGTATTAGTGTACAATATGCATGTGCGCCAATATGGATGTACAAGTGGGTATATACGCAAGCATGAGTGTATAATATGTATATGCGCCAATATGGATGTACAAGTGGTATTTACGCAAGCATGAGTGTACAATAGGTATGTGCACCAATATGGATGTACAAGTGGTATATACGCAAGTATGGGTGTACAATAGGTATGTGCGTCAATATGGATGTACAAGTGCTATATACGCAAGTATGTTATGCGAAGAGTCATATCATGATGCAACAATCCTATTGTGTAGTGACATGGAAATTATCGATGATGAAATGTGTGAGCCTACAATCTGTGTACGTGTAACATACGCATTATCGATAATGGTGCAGGTGTACTATCACAGGTATAAATAATGTAATGCGAATAACCTGAATGCCGCATAAGGTAAATCATATGCAAATGCTGACGGGTATACTTATCGAACATGACCGAGTCGGTGAATCTATCAATCGACATCTAGCCACACAATGTCACGTACGGTATAATCCATCGTACGGCATCCTCTGGTCTAGGGTATGGATAATTCATCAAGTCAACTCATCACGTACGGAAAAATCATCGTACGGCGGCATTAAAACATTAGGGATCCTATCAGCCTTTACGACAATGAGGGGTACGGACCTAACGTCTCGTACGATATATCACACATGATTCAGGACATTTTCTATATATATATATATATATATCTATATACCTATGTCCCAGGTCACATCCACAACAATCTCATATCAGGGGACCGGCAAGGTATCAATCATCTCAATCGGCTCGCATCCGTATACCAACATATCATCATATCATATGTCAAATCGTATTCTCTTTTCATCGCATTTATATCTCACAAAAGGTCAATATTTCATATACACTCTATCATTACTATAAGCATACTTATCTAATCTAGCATACGCACCCGAACCATACAAACGGTTTTGAAAGCCGCGGATCGTAGTTTTTGAAAGTAGGGGCTACGGTGTTTTTTAAGGAAAAGATATCATTTGAAAATCCGTAACGTCCCTCAAGGTATCTGTTTAAAAGAAGCATATGATTCTTCAGTTTGGAAATAGGTATAGTTCGGATGACACATCTACGTCGACTATCAAGTCTTATAGTACCCTAAACGACAATATTATCAAATATCATCCCCAAATCCCTTCATCACATACTAGTCGTTTCATATCACTTCTAACTATCCTTAGTTTCTAATATGGTTCTCTAACTACCTTTTTTTTACTCTATCTATTGTATTCTATTAAAGGTTTCATTAACCAAAATCTATATATAAATCTGTTTTCATCAAAGTGTGCGGGGGTGCTATACGCCATCCACCCGACTTCCCCCGTAGATATAGATCTACTCACCTTGCTCCTTGCTTGCCGAAGTCGATGACGTCATGCTCTGTTACCTCGGAATCCATGTGAAGGTACTTACAATAATACACAATCGCAATCGCTATTAAAATCGAATCCGGAAACCGATACGGCACACAGTGCGCTCATAGGTTTGAACCAACAGCCTATGCGTGAAAAAAACAATCAAACAACCCTTGTTGTTGATGTACAAATATCCAACAACCAAATACAACATCAAATACTAAAACTAAGAATTCCAAAATACGGAAAACATAACCAAAAACACGCCAAAGTGCTCCTAGATTTTGACTCAGGTCAAACTAGCCCATTTTGCATATAGGGTTGCTCTAGATATCACCAGAGCGACTCACCAACAAAAATTCAACGCATTTCCTCCCGACATGGCTGCAAATCGCGGCCCATATGAATAAATCTGCGGCCAGAAAGTAAGGGTAAGGGCTCAGGTTTCAGGGGGTTGTCCATGGTTGCATGCACGTCTCATGGTCATGGGAACTTATTCAATGGTTGTCTCGGGTCACTCCAGATCTCCAAATACCCTCACAAATCGTCAAATTTACCAATGTCTGAAAGTTCTAAGTTCATATTTGGGTTCTATTTTCTGTTCTAGGTCAGTAAAAACATCACCCAAGTCTAGTTAACGGCCTCTACCCATCATCAATTCCTCACAATTACTTAAACCCTTCTCTACGATTTTCTAAGATCACAATTCCACACAAAATCAACCTCTAAACTAATCTAGAATGCAAGAAACTAGAAACTACACTAAAGGAAATGAATTATACCTCATGGAGATAGCCAAGCAAAACCCTAGCTCTCCCAAGTCTTCAAAATCCAACATTGATGGGTCCAAAGTGTAGAGGGTGAAGAAGGGATCACCTTTAATGAAAGGGGTTTAGGGTTTTGATTAATCTTTTTAGATGATTTCAAGGGTTGGAGGTGGAGGGAGATGAGGTTGGAGGAAGATGAAGAAAGAAAATAATGGGGGAAATGAAAGGTATGGCTGCCCCCCTCTCTTTCCTCTCTTATTCTCACCCCCATTCACTCATTTTCTCACACTCTCTCTCTCTCTAATATCATAACACCTTTTTCCCTTTTCTTTTCTTTTCTTTTCTCACCAATAAACACATAAACCCAATAAAATAACACAAATGAAATAACACGTAACTTGTCATGGTGCACTAACCATGGAAAACTGTATTAACACGGATTTGGTCTAATCTCGATTAGCCGTGCACTAATCGGGTTTTTATCCAAACAGCATATAATAAATTTTAAAAATGTCAAATCCTTTAAATATATTTTTAAATTAATAAATCATTTTAATTTTCATTTATTTCATATCTATTGGTATATATTTATACCCTTTTCGAAAACCCCAATTTCGCAAATCGGTAGTTTTCGGGAAATATATTATTTTAAAATTAAATTCCAAAAATAATATGTTATATTTTATGAAATGTTACAATCTTCCCCCCCTTAAAGAAATTCGGTCCCCGAATTTAAATTCATACCCCCAAAAACCTAAAACATTTTAATAATCAACTCAAATCAACGAGGCTCCGAAATAATGGAAGATGCAGAAACAACGCAGCGCGTCAAGTGCGCATGAAAACGAGTACAAAACTCAAAAACCGAACTCCGTCAAGCGTCATGGAAATCATCGGATTTGCACGCATATCCTCGGAGTAACAATAGAGTTACAGATCTCAAAATCTACTACTGAAATCCAATATACACTAGTCAGTTACTATAATACGTGTGTAGTACGCATCCTTGAAAACACCAACATCTGAATAAAATATATGAAAAATCCTTTCTAAATCGCCGTGTGATGCGTAACTCATGGTATAAGTGATGGACGCTCGTTTGTAAAATATTAAATATAGTTTCATATATGTTTTGCTCAAATATACGTTCCGTCCTTTTTGAAATATTCCAACAAGGTTTTCCTTTATAAACGTTCGTGTCGCTCACGGACACGTAGGAAATAGCGATACTATAGCTCCTTTTTGAAAACCTCTTGGTAACTTTTTAATGCATGTAAAATACTCAGGTACTGTCCTCAGATCAGTCCTGTTTGGCTACTATATAACATAGTGTCCATCATGAAAACAAAGTGCTCAAAAGCAAAATCAGCCTTGAAAGGCGTATCCAACAATCACATGTGTCTGGTGCGCACGGAAATCAAATCCAAACACAGGTGCCAATATATGCACAAAGAAAAACTAAGTGCAATGGGTGTGCACAAAAGAATCTGTCCACTGCAATGGGTGTGCACGACAACAATATCGGGTGCATCTATTGTGCACGAAAATCTCAAATCTGGTGCATCAAAAGCGCGAAATACAAGTACGGTGCAACCAATGCACGAAAATCACATTAATAACTCAAATGCGTATAAGAATGACACCGAGTGTACCAAGGTGTATAAATCAAAAACGCGTGCAACTATGTGCACAATATCCGTATCAATGCACTGCAAGCACATGTGAGCTATACCAAGTGCAAAAATCAAATCATCCATATGAAATCTACGAAATCTTAAACACATGCTACGAAGGTACAAAATCGACATCAAATGCAATAGATACGCACAAATCGTAAATCAACACAACGGTGTATAAAATATATATCAAGTGCGATAACTATGCGTAAAATGTAAATACCCAGCAGGTGCAGCCATGGTGCACGAAAACAATATCATAAAGCTCAATCATCAAAACTCAAATCCAAGCGACATAGACGTGATACTCGGATCCGAACGCAAATTGCAACAAATGATAATGAGGTACACCTCCTACAATGTCGAAAAATGTGTCGGTGTGCCCAAACTGGCGGAGCAAGAACATCCGTTTGGCTCATGCTCACGGTCTGGCGTCTTCTGTTTCTGGGTCCTCATTTTCTCTGTGGATTACCAATCTCGCAATCCATCGGCTCATCGGCCCGGTCAGGTGTGCTAACGGGAACGATTCCATTTTGGCACTTCTCTGGTCACCTCTCAACCAATTGGTATGACCACTCGTAAAGCAGCACGGTGCGCTTATAGGTTTGAACATATAGCCTACGCATGCAAAAAACAATCAAACAACCCTTGTCGTTGATGTACAAATATCCAACAACCAATTACAACGTCAAAAACTAATACCAAGAATTCCAAAATACGGAAAACATAGCCAAAAACACCCCAAAGTGCTCCCGGATTTTGACTCAGGTCAAACTAGCCAATTTTGCATATAGGATTGCTCTAGATATCATCTAAGGGACTCACCAACCAAAATTCAACGTATTTCCTCCCGATATGGCCGCAAATTGCGGCTCATACAAATAAATCTGCGGCCAGAAAGTAGGAATAGGGGCTCAAGTTTCAGGGGGTGGTCCATGGTTGCCTGCACGTCTCATGTTCATGGGAACTTTTTCAATAGTTGTCTCGGGTCACTCCAGATCTCCAAATACCCTCACAAATCGTCAAATTTACCAATGTCGGAAAGTTCTAAGTTCGTGTGTGGGTTCTATTTTCTGTTCTAGGTCAGTAAACACCACCCAAGTCTAGTTAACGGTCTCTACCCATCATCAATTCCTCACAATTACTCAAACCCTTCTCTAGGATTTTCTAAGATCACAATTCCACACAAAATCAACCTCTAAACTAAACTAGAATGCAAGAAACTGGAAACTATACTAAAGGAAATGAATTTTACCTCATGGATGTAGCCAAGCAAAACCCTAGCTCTCCTATGTCCTCAAAATCCAACATTGATGGGTCCAAAGTGTAGAGGGTGAAGAGGGGATCAACTTTAATAAAAGGTGTTTCGGGTTTTGATAAAGCTTTTTAGATGATTTCATGGGTTGGAGGTGGAGGGAGATGAGGTTGGCGGAAGATGAAGAAAGAAAATAATGGGAGGAAATGAAAGGCGTGGCTTCCCCTCTCTCTCTTTCCTCTTTTATTCTCACCCCCATTCACTCATTTTCTCCCTCTCTCTCTCTCTCTAATCATCATGATACCTTTTTCCCTTTTCTTTTCTTTTCTCACCAATACACACATAAACCCAATAAAACAACACAAATGAAATAACACGTAACATGTCACGGTGCACTAACCATGGAAAACTGCAGAAACACGGATTTGGCCTAATCACGATTAGCCGTGGCCTAATCGCAATTAGCCGTGCACTAATCGGGTTTTTATCAAAACTGCATATAATAAATTTTAAAAATGCCATATTCTTTAAATATATTTTTAAATGAATAAATCATTTTAATTTCCATTTACTTCACAATTATTGGTATATATTTATACCCTTTATCGAAAACCCCAATTTCGCAAATCGGTAGTTTTCGGGAAATATATTATTTTAATATTAAATTCCAAAAATAATATTTTATATTTTCTGAAATGTTACATCACTCTGGAAGCTCGAGTCGGTTAAGGACTCCACTTGGAGTTCACCATTACCATACACCAAGAACATTTCTTTAGTCTTTCTCAAGTACTTAAGGATGTTCTTCACAGTTGTCCAGTGATTCTCCCTAGGATCTGATTGATACCTGATTACAACACTCAGTGTGTACGCTACATCCGATCGGGTACATAACATCGCATACATGATAGACCCAACTGCCGAAGCGTAGGGTATACCTTGCATGTGAGCCCTCTCTAAATTAGTCTTAGGGGACATCACTTTGGAGAGAGTTTTTCCTGAGATAGTGGGTAAATTCCCATGCTTAGAATCCTCCATATTAAAACTCTTTAGTATGGTGTTAATGTACCTGGATTGGGACAATCCCAATATCCGTTTAGATATATCTCTATAGATCTGAATCCCCAAGATGTATGAGGCATCACCCAGATCCTTCATGGAGAATCTTTGTGATAAGATGAGCTTGACCGAGTACAGCATAGGAACATCATTTCCTATCAAGAGTATGTCATCAACGTGCAATACGAGGAAGACGACCTTACTCTCTGCCACCTTCTTGTATATACAATGTTCATCTGCGTTTTTGACGAAGTCAAACACTTTGACTGCCAAATCAAAATAGATGTTCCAACTCCACGATTCCTGCTTTAACCCATAGATTGATTTAAGCAGCTTGCACACCTTTCCGCTGCTCCCACTATCCACGAAGCCCTCTGGCTGAGTCATGTACACGCTCTCTTCTAAATCACCATTTAGAAAGTCGGTCTTAACATCCATCTGCCAGATTTCATAGTCATGGTATGCAGCGATGACAAGTTGGATCCAGATGGACTTAAGCATAGCCACTGGAGAAAAGGTTTCATCATAATCCACACCTGGTCGTGGACGAAAACCTTTTGCTACAAGTCTAGTTTTGAAAGTCTCAACTTTTCCATCTACACCAAGTTTTTTCTTGAATATCCACTTGCTCCCGATGGGTTTTACCCCTTCAGGAGCATCTTCCAAAGTCCATAAATCGTTGGTGTACATGGATTCCATCTCAGACTGCATTGCATCAAGCCATTTCACAGGGTCCCCACACGTGATGACCTGCTCGAAGCTAGTTGGGTCATCATCTTCTATGATGCAATTCTCGCTCCCACCATCAATGAGAAAACCGTAGTATCTCTCAGGTGGATGAGGAACCCTACTAGATCGGTGGAGAGGCTGAGGTTCGTTGAGAACTACCGAATCCTCTGGTTTTATTAAATCATCAGTTGTAGTTTGTGCGGTTGGAACTTCTTCCACCTCTACCTCTTTTCCACTAATTTCTTTTACAAGAAATTCCTTTTCTAAAAAGGTGGCATATTGAAAAACAAAAACCTTTTGATCCTCAGCGCGGTAGAAAATATATCCTTGTGAATTCTTTGGATATCCCACAAACTTGCAAAGAACTGATCGTGCCTCGTGTTTGTCCGAATTTTGCCTTTTGACATAGGCCGGACAACCCTATATCTTAACACTTTAAGATACGGTCTCTTTCCACTCCATACTCATATAGTGTTGTAGGTACTGATTTAGATGGAACTTGATTCAATAGGTATGCAGCTGTCTCAAGCGCATAATCCCAAAAGGAAACATGCAAATCAACAGTACTCATCATAGAGCGCACCATATCTAATAGGGTGCGGTTTCTCCGCTCCGATACACCGTTGTGTAATGGTGTATACGGAGGAGTAAGCTGAGAGAGAATCGCATTCTCTTTTAGATAGTCATGGAATTCCGTGCTCAAGTATTCTCCTCCCCGATCATATCCTAGGATTTTAATACTTTTACCCATTTGGTTCTCTACTTCGCATTTATATTCCTTGAATTTCTCAAAAGATTCAGACTTGTGTTTCAACAGGAACACATGTCCAAATCTTGAGAAATCATCAGTGAATGTAATGAAGTACGAAGAACCATTCCGGGCATGTGTTGACATGGGACCGCATACATCACTTTGTATCAGTCCCAAGAGTCCCGTAGCTCTTTCTCCGTGTCCAGTAAATGGAATTTTGGTCTTTTTACCTTTGAGACATGACAGGGAAGTTTCGTATGATGTAAATTCAAACTGATATAAATATCCATTTTTATGTAACTTAGCCAGTCGTGTCGCATTGATATGACCTAGTCTACAATGCAATAAGAAGGACTCGTTCATTTCTAAACTTTTCCTATTGTGTGTGTTATGTACGTTAAGAACTGTGGTTTGATTTAGAATGTATATTCCATTACTTAACGAGCCTGATCCAATCAACTTTTGATTCAGAAAAATGTTCATAACATTATCCTGCATTACAAAATTATATCCTTCTTTACTTAATAAAGAAACTGATATAATATTGCATATCAAGTTCGGTATGTAATAACATTCGTTCAGAATCAATGTATTATCATTTGGTAATACAAGGGGACATTCGCCAACTGCTTTGGCTGCAACATTTGCACCATTCCCTACTCTTACAGAATGATCACCGATCCCCAGTTCTCTACCTTTCTTTAGCCCATGTAACATATTACATATGTGGGACCCCGATCCAGTATCTAATATCCATGACGTAGAATGTACTGGGAAACATTTCTCTATAACTAACATACCCGAAGAGGATGCATCAGCATGCTCATTCCTCATTTGGGTGGCGTGGGAATCCGGATATTCCCCTATTTCCTGCTAAAACTTATAACAATTATAAGATAGAGCGGAACCAACGTTCCTCAGCTCAATATAACAAGCATGTTCGGTCAATACATCCATATAATTATCTTGATTAAGGCGTGACATGGTCGCCACCTGGAGAGAGAGAGAAGAAAACACTTAGCGTATCCTCTGTTAGTGTTTATGCCCAAGAGGCCATTATTGTATCATACTGGTTTGTCTATTAATTAATGGAAGCTTGGGATATTCACAGTTGTATTGACAATCTTGCTAAAAATGGTAGTATGCTACTTGGTTTGTTTCTACTTTAATATGTGCATATGTTTCTTTTAACATATCGCTTATACATATTAGTAGAGCCCTTAGGATCTTTTCTTGATTACCAGCGTTGTGATGGCAGTCACACTAGTGGGGGCTGGGTAGTCTATAAGCAACATCCAAAACAGTTCCCTGGTCGTAGGATTATCGAGACCGGGCATCGATACTCCAGAGTAGACTGGTGTATACGCTTCTCTTCTAAGTTGGGGAGATGGTCTGTCCCACAGCCATCAGTACGCCGTAGTGGAGATAGTATGCATGTGCTCGTTAGGTTACGGGTACACCGGACAGGACTCGTCGGGAACTGCAGGTTGGTACTATACCCATTATCAGATAGCAATTCCCAGGTAACATGAGTACAACATAGTCCGTCGACTTGACACTGCTACTTCGCCTCGAGTGGGTTCCCACTCTACTTAGATTACTACCCTACCACGGCTCAAAGGAGTCTTGCAAACAGGTAGTAGTTGGGTGTTGTCCCGAAGCACTTGGAGGTAGTGGCGGTTAGACATGATTCGTCTCTCCCAGTATTGGGGGTTGATATCGTGCTGTGTATGGAGAGCCATTACGCAAGGTCTCTGGCCAAGGCAAGCGAGATTTACTGGTAGGTTCCAGTAGTTTCTCAAGGTGTAATGGTCTTCACTCCAACAAGACTTATACCGCTATTAGGGGTCTGACGTATATCGCCCCCTGGCCCGATATGCGATAGTCCTAGACGAACAGACCGGACTGTACGGAGATTGTCACATACAGGCTCAGTAGGAGTTCGGATGGGTTTCCTCATCGTCCTTCTTGTCGACATCTATTTGGGGACCATTACGTACATCTAGTACCGCTTGCGGCCTGTGGTTAAACCCACTGCCAGCGTAGTGTCGAGTCTTTAGAATCCCACACAGAGAGTTTCCCTGCACCGGGCAAAAGGTGTAGAGGCCATATGGTTTTACGGCAGGGCCGCGATCACTTACGTACACTTGTGCACGTACTATGATCGGGAAGATAATACTAGCGGGCTTTGGTTTAAGCCAGATTCTAGTATTATACAGATGGATTTATTCAGTCAAAGATTATCCGTGTTTTTCAGAAATACAGATGGGAGGGGCAGTCTCGTAATTTGTCGGAAAGTTTCTAGAAGGAGGTGACTCATTTGTGTTTATTTCTTTTTAGATTTAAACTAAATGAGGTGGAGGAGATGAGGTGTAGTTTCATTAAATGATCCATGACTCATTAGATGACTCATTAGATGATTCATCTTGTGAATTAAATGAAGCATGATGAATATTAGCTAGATATTTATTTTAGTGAATTATTATTATGCTTCATGATATTCACAAATAAGAAGGGTTCATTCATTATCACAAAACATTCTCTCTCCTCAAGTTTTCATCTTCTTCCTCAAACCCTAATAGCTCTCATGTGTTGAGAATCCTAGGGTTTAAAATGACTAAGTAATCCATCTAAATACTCTACACCCTCTAGGACTTCTAGATTAGCAAACTAGAAGCCGTAGTTATCACAGATTTGAGTTAGGAGCTCGGACTATAGACTCTCGGGTGGATCGTCTTTGACTCGAGGAGGCCGTTGAGATACCCATGTTCCATAGAGCCGACGAGGTGCGGAGGACAGCGATGACGACCGAAAGGACTTGGAACGTAAGGTATAACTTCGAATCCGAGTAGTTAAACCTCTTTTAGTTTGCTAGTAATAGTTTAGACAAGATCCGTGTGCTCAAGTCCGTGTTACGAAGCTTTGATAATTGTTTTTCATATATTTCGCCTCCCCGCGAACACGTAGAGTACGTGACATGGAATTACAGTGGTATCAGAGCCTACTAAACCATAACTACCAGTTTAAACAACAATTTAAAACTAAAAAACCGAAACGACCCGAAAATATCGATGCCTAGGTTCAAGTTTCTGTCGATTTTGAAAGAGGATCTGAAAATTATTTAAACAAGTACAGAGTGCTATTTGAACAGTGAAAAGAACACCAAACAAAAATGAGACACTTCCTCGAAAAACGGGCCGGCGACATCACCTCTTTTTCTAGCGACCTCGGCCCATACATGGTGGAATTGCTTCATTTTTGGTGGTATTGTTTATTTTTGCCAATTTTGATTTTACTGTAAACTCTTTACTGTGGCAAATACCGAGTGTTTCGAAGTCGCAGTTTTATGTTGTTTGATGTTTCCAGTTGTGTTTGATGTGTTCGTAAACCTCCGCTAATTGCTTATATGTCGGTTAGTTGGGGGTTGCACATTTCTGTAATGGATATTGGTTTGTGTATATGAACTTCATTAGATCATCGTGGATGAATTGCCGGGGATGTGAGATGAGAGTTTTTATCTTTCATTCGATGTAAATTGTAATATGTTGTAATATTCTTTTACGGAGCACATCCGGGTTGAGCTTGTAGCCACCGTTGTATTATTTCATTTACTGTTTTCTGCTCCTAGGATAGACCCAAGGTGGGGTGCACAAACTACCGGGTACTTTGAAGTGCTTAGTGGCCTACTTACGTCGTTGAGGGAGACTGCTTCACTTCGGGTACTTGGCGGGTAGTTTGCCGTACACGTAGGGGTCTACGGTGGGGTTTGGCTATTCATCACGACCGTGTAATCCGTCTTTTGTTGCAGGCTCAAATGAAACGCGGATTCCTAGTATATCCAATATGTTCATTTGTGATCTGGAATGCCTAATATTGCGTCTAACGAATGTACAATATCTATATATGATATCTAGTAGGCGTGGTGATCAGTCGAAAATAATGTATTTTTAAAACGGCAATTTCCCCATCTTTTGCATACATTTAGAAGGGTTCGGTATTCATATTTCACATATTAGCAAATCAGTCGTAAAATACCAGATTGCATGTATTAGACTTTTAAACCGACACTTTAAGGGAAATTAACCGCATTTCATGGCATCGCATCATTTCTGTATTTGCGCAACACTTGTCTTGAGTCTGTGCAGGAAAATACGGAAGAAAAACCAAGAGCTGATAAAAATTACGCCAACTCCATGATTTCAGATCTGGTAGCATTTCAGAAGGAGATATTAAATTCAACATATACAATAAAGGCCCATACATCAGCCCAAGCATCTACCAGAAAGCCCAATCCCCAAGGCTCATAAAGCGCCGCGGATCCGCGGCGGGAGCCTGCTTGCGCCGCGGATCCGCCGCATTCTTGCCACGTCAGCAGTTGATTTTTAGGGCATTATTCTTATCCCAGTGGCCACAGCTCAGAATGATATGTCAAATTCCAGAAGGATCTCAAAGCTACTGCCAGATCAGCAAAGAAGATTAACCAAGGCTAATCCTAATTAAGCTCCTAACTAACCTCTTCTAGAAGCCCCCTCCTAACTAATCACATCTAGAAGCTTCTCCTCTAACTAACTTTTGGAGGGAAATTCAAATTTCCTCAACAAACTTTAGGAGGGAAACTTAGAATTTGAAATCCTAGATCTAGGGTTTAGATGGCTATAAATAGGAACCTAGATCTAAGGGTTGGGATTCATTCATCATTAGTTGGTTCTTCGTTAGTTCATTCTTTCCCTCTTACATCATCTTCTTCCACAAGTCTAGTGACAAGGCTTGTGCGAAACCCTAACCCTAATTCCACTCCAAATTCAAGATCTTGAGTACCAATCAAGCGAGAAGCCTTCAACCTTTTAGGAGCCGAGCCGATCTTCAATCGGGCAAGTGATCCAAGCCGATCCGCGACCCACGGAGACGAGCAAAGCCAAATCGACGATCGAATTCTTCCTCTTGTAGTTCTTGAGCGAATGTAATGAAATTGTTGATATAAATAAAAGGTGAAATTCTTTAATCTTGCTTTCTTTTAATTCTTGCATCATGATTAGATCTCAATTTGTAATTGTTGTTCTTGTTGTGATGTTTGAGTGAAACTCCGCTCGTTAAGGAGTCGAGACGATAAATAGAATGATGGTGTAACAAATCGTGAAACGATTTTTAAGTCCTACGAGTTTTGTAAACCCTAGCAAGTTTAAGAATCGATGACCTAGTTTCGTTGCGATGCTTTCTTGATTGTGATCGCTCGAAATTAGGGATCTACGATCGTTTCTTGAATTTACTAGAGGCTAGAATGTGAATGATATCGACGAAGGAACAAGGGATGAGATGAAACCCTAGTTTCACAAGAAATCCCTAATTCTCTTCGATCATTATCGATCTAGTATCAATTCATCAAAGGATAAGAATAAGTAATTGTAAGATTATATCACATCTATAGATCCGATTGATTCCTACGAGCCTCATTTCGATTCTTGATATTTGGTTTGGAAAATTCATCAAACAATCAATTCTTGATTCTATCTTTTTCTTGTTATTAGATCTAGATTTTTCTAATTCTTGAACTTTAATTTCAAATCATGAATTGTTTTCTTTTCTTTTCATTAAAGTTTCGACTCATCTAATTCAAAAGACGAACGATTACACTGTCCCTGTGGACGATCCACACTCACTTACAATCTACATCCGACACCGTAGTTGATTGCGGTCAAATAATTTTTGGTTGTGATTTCTTTACAATTTCATATTACACAATCCGAAATCGTTTCAATCAAATGGCGCCGTTGCCGGGGATAGTACGCTAATAGTTCGTATTTTGAAATTTGAGTTGAAAATTTTATTCCATCTAAATTTTGTGATCTAAACTCGCACAAACTCTAATACGTGTATTGTGATTTGATTGCGAGGAAATCTGGAATTATTGGAGCTGGAGAAAATTTTTTCTGAATTTTCCAGAGAGCTGAGGAGTTCAAGTGGAACATTGTCAAGAAATTTTGTGCAGAGATTCCACAATTCAACCGCGATTCCGCGGCATTAGAGTTCATTTGCGGTGGATCCGCCGCGTGATGACGTCATCATTCCACCAAAATTGCTCAGGTATCTTCTAACTTTCTTATCTTCTCCTTTCTCTGCTCCAACTAATAAATTTCTGCAGGTTTCTTTGCAAATAATCGCTGCGCCGCAAAAGCAAAATAAAATTTGTGCGTGTTTTTGATTTTTGGTTGTTTGCATATTAATACGGAAATTAAGGGGCACGACCAAATCCAAATTAGGTGGGGATTTCATTACCCTTCCTAGGCCCCGAAAATCGCAAAACTTGCATCCGCATTGTCCCACATTAACTAAAAAATATCTAGAGATGACTCTAAGGACCGTCGCGCTCAATTAGGACAAGAGAAGGCCGTGGGTAATTCATTGCTTATATGCGTTTTCCTGTGGTGCCTAAGGCGAGTGTGTCTAAGGCTAGTGGTTATTAATTAGGCCCACTACTTACGTAGTGGAGTACCTTCCCACTTACCTGGCACTTATCCGGCCACAGGGGAACAAAGAGGCAGTGGAGGATTCTATCCTGCGACTTGTCTTTTGGCTGTTAGAGCGGTCTAGAGTCTGACCTAGGTGACCACTAGATTTTAGGGTCTTGCTTGTTGCATTTGTTGTGATCGCATCATTTTTCAAAAATCCGTATCATTTTTTCAAAACAAACACCAACACGTCATTTCCTCTAATTATACCAACGCTGCCACTTATGCTACAACCATTTAGCATAATGTTAGGCTGGACACGGGATTCCATTTTCCATCTTGTCCGCGTTTCTTTTATCGACCCCAGAGTCGGTAATTCTTCGTCTTCTCCCCCACCACCCACCACACCCACGATGGACCCAAATCCATCAAACTTTAACACTACTCTGCAACCGCCCGCAGGTGCGCAGAATCTTCCACGTATTTCTCTCCAAGAGAAATGCTATCCTACACGTGTTACCCTTCCCACCTGTCTTTCTATACCACCTGCCATCGAGGAAAATTTTGAAATCAACCCCCAATTCATCAAACTATTACCCAAATTTCATGGTCTTGATTCTGAAAATGCATACATGTTTATTTCCAAATTTGAAAACGTATGTGCTTTGATGGGGAATTCACAACTGTCTTTGGATGCTCTGCGTTTACGTCTTCTCCCATTCACTTTGTGCGATTTAGCCGAGAAGTGGCTTTACATCACATCCGCACATTCTTTTTCAACATGGGACGAATTCGTTGCAGCATTCCTTAAGAAATTTTATCCTAATCACAAGACCGCCCGTGTTCGGAGCGAAATCTCTAAATTTACCCAACTTCCCAATGAACCATTTTGGAAATGCTTTGAACGGTTCAAGGATCTTCTTATCCAATGCCCTTATCACGGAATCTCCAGATGGGATTTGTGTCGAATTACCTATGAGGGTATTGATCTCACTACTAGACAGATGCTTGAAACCATGTGTCATTGCCAATTCCTATCTAAAGATGATGGTGAAGCTTGGAAATACTTAGAATATTTAGCTCAAAACACATCACAATGGGAAAGTGTTAGACCACCACCACCTAGGGAAGATGTCAATCAGCTCGATGTTTTCGTCACCTTGAAAGCCGAAATGGCCACAATACAAAGGAAACTCGACGCTATAGAAAACAAAATCTCTTCAGCCTCCCTAAACCAATCCACACTTCCCAAAACCGTGTGTGACTGCTGTTCAAACCCTTCACATTTGACGGAAGAATGTCCTTTGAATGTACCGTTTCAAGGTCACACTAATGCTGAACTTCAGCAAAGACCTGGAAACTATCCATCTTCTTCCTCATATAATCAAGATTGGAGGAATTACCCGAACTTTGCTTGGAACCAATCACAATTTCAAAATACGGTTCCAATCCTAAACAATTTTCAAAGGGTCCCTCCACCACAACAGCAACCACCACTTCAATTGAGTCAGCACCCCTTCCAACCGCAAAATTTTCAAAATCCTGCCAACACTTTTGCACTACATGAAAACTCTTTGGAATTGGCCGGTACTGATAATATCTCTGCACTGGTGCAAACCTTGGTTACTTTCATGAAACAATCCAACCAAGAGTCGGCAAGTTTTCAATATTCCATCGATAATATGATAAAGATCATTCTCACTCAAAATGAGAATATCAAATCAATGGAAGCACAAATTGAACGAATAACAGCCGAAATAAGTGCTAGAGAAGAAGGGAATCTTCCATCTCAACCCGTACCTGATCCTAGACCTTCACATTACACTAATGTGGATGCTTTTACAACGTTGAGCTCTTGAAGAGTGCTAGACAATCATTTGGGTGAACATATTGATAATGATGAATTGATCATTAATACTCCGGCTTCAACTTCCACTTCCACTCACACTTCTATTTCTTACCCTATTTCGTCTAACTTACCTTCTTCTTCCGAGCCTATTCTCCGTGTTCCCAAAGGCTCGAACCCTCCACCCACCTCATCTTTTCCACCCCCACAAATGTTGGACCCAACACTTATTGATAGAGCTCCATTTCCAAATAGGTTGAGGCCCAAGAAACATGATGCCCAAATGGAGAAGATTGTGGACATGTTTAAGGAAGTTAACATCAACATTCCTCTCCTAGATGCTATTCAACAAGTTCCGTCCTATGCAAAAACTCTTAAGAACTTGTGCACTAGGAAGAGGAAGACTCAAGTGCCTAAAAAAATCTTCATGTCGAGTACTGTAGACACAGCTTTTCCCCAACAATTACTACGGAAACGTAAGGACCCTGGCTGTCCTACTATTTCCATTTTTATTGGGGAGAAACACATCAACCGTGCGTTACTTGACCTTGGCGCTAGTGTTAACTTACTTCCTTACTCGGTATATGAGCAATTAGGTATCGGAGTGTTAAAGCCTTCGAGCATAACTCTCCAGATGGCTGACCGATCAATCACCAAACCTAGGGGTAAACTGGAGGATGTGTTAATAAAAATCGGGGAATTTATATTCCCTGTGGATTTTATTGTACTTGATACACAGCCTGTAGCGAACCCACGGAATCAAATTCTGGTGATTTTAGGTCAGCCCTTTTTGGCCACTTCCAATGCAATAATCAACTGTCGTAATGGCTCTATAACCCTATCTTTCGGGAATAGGTCAATAGAACTAAACATTTACAAGTTGGGAAGTGTACCCTCCGAACCTACTGCTCAGGTATGTTCTGTCGACTTAATGGATGTCGACAACAACGAATTTGATGATCCTCTTTATACCGATCTTGACTCTTTTCATACGTTATTGTTTGACCCAACTATGTATCATACACATACGGACTCTTCCACCGAGATGTCCGGGTCAACAAATAACACTGATTATGAACTGCTTTTAGAGTCTGAAGATCACCCCGTACTTTGTGATGACATTATTTCTCGGGGTATTAATGGAACTTTTGAGGAGATCTTCGCTGATGAACTCGCATTTTTGAATGACACGGGTGTTGAGATGAATCATCTCCCAATCAATGAAATTGAACCTCCACCCCTTCTTCTGAACTGTAAAAAGAATGCGAGTAATCCATCACATTCACTGCATCGTCTCTCCAATATGAGACGCACACACACTCTCTTCCACCACTTAACCTTTCCCCACTTCTTCTTCCACCAACCAGAGCACTGCATTGATAAATTTTTTGAATGGTTGGTGTTAACCTTCGGTCTTTGCAAAGCTTGGCATCGACCAATGATTTTTGACCCCCACTTGTGATTTTCAAAGCTTAACATTGCATAACTCAAGTTTGGGGAGGGTATGTTTTTCTGGCTCCTAAAAAGAATTTTTACAAAATGATGAGCCAAAAATAAGTTTGGGGGAGGATCTTCACTTAAATATTTTGCCCCCACTAATAAATTCCTCCCAAGCTTATAGGTTTTTTCGAGATTTAACGGAAGGCAACAGTGAGGACACTGTTGAAAACAAGTTTGGGGGAGGTTTGTGCTTATTTTCGCATCATTTGCATATCATTTGCATAAGCACAAAACATTTTTTTTGAAAATCATAAAAATTTTCAAAATTATAAAAATAATTTTTGTACATAAATAAGATAATAAAAGTTTAGATAGTGAAAAATTACATCCAGGAGATTAGAAAAATTTAAGAAAACTAAGAAAATTAGAAGTTTTCTTATACGAACTAGTAATAAGTAGTTATGAGCCGTTGTCCCAAGGGTTAGTAAGATGAAAGACGTCACTAATCTGAGGATAAAAATAAGTCTGAAAAATAGTTTCTATTCTGGAAGCCAAACATTTTGAACGTTGATACCCTGCTATTCGCACTTACACACGTCTTAAAGCCTGGGATAGTAGAGGAAACCTTTAAATGCTCGTCTTAAAGCCAAAAGTATGAAGGAAATAAAAAGAAGAAAAAAAATGAAGAAAATATAAAGTGGTGAGAAAAATGGACACTGGTTTTGTTATCACCAAGGGCAATAAAAAATGTATAGCGAGGGTGCTTCTTCACCTGGTGCCCTAAGGCCAACTGGTCTGGGAGTCACTGCTATGCCTGAGGTGGTGCAAGACGAGGAAAATACACCAAGCAAGCAAGCACATGAGTAATCGGTCGGTTAGTACCTTAAGAAGTATTAACGGTCGCATGAAAGTGTGTGAGCAATCTCATCTAAATATTTATTAATTAAAAAGTACTGAGGCTGATGGGCAAGAGTATGATAGCTTGAATTGAATTCTCCGGGTGTAGGGATGTCCTTACACACACGCAGGGTTATATGATCGATGTTTGGAAAACAGATAGGAATGAAGAATAAGACGATGTTTTATTGAGGGAGGACGTGATTTCCGACATCTTTTTATGACCATTAAGATAGGGCTCATAACAACCGAAAAGCTAGCTTAGTTGGAAACCCTAATTTTCAAGGCTTTTCTTTTACAATTCTTGTCTTTAAATGTAATATTCATGATCTTTCTTTTATTATTGGATTTTGTGGATGCAATCCGCTGAAAACCCTCAGGAGACAACACTCCTCCTACTAGGGACACCTAGAGGTTTAAAGGCTTGTTGCACGTGCTCAGTGCAATCGTGTTGCCTACGAAAGTGTGCTAGTTAGTTTTTCTCTTTCTTTATTTTTTTCCTTCTCTTTTTAATAAAACATTCGCTCGAGACGATCGAAATTAAGTTTGGGGGTATTTGATCAGTCGAAAATAATGTATTTTTAACACCGCAATTTCCCCATCTTTTGCATACATTTTGAAGTGTTCGGTATTCATATTTCACATATTAGCAAATCAGTCGTAAAATACCAGATTGCATGTATTATACTTTTAAACCGACACTTTAAGGGAAATTAACCGCATTTCATGGCATCGCATCATTTCTGTATTTGCGCAACACTTGTCTTGAGTCTGTGCAGGAAAATACGGAAGAAAAACCAAGAGCTGATAAAAATTACGCCAACTCCATGATTTCAGATATGGCAGCATTTTAGAAGGAGATATTAAATTCAACATATACAATAAAGGCCCATACATCAGCCCAAGCCTGTACCAGAAAGCCCAATCCCCAAGGCTCATAAAGCGCCGCGGATCCGCGGCGGGAGCCTGCTTGCGCCGCGGATCCGCCGCATTCTTGCCACGTCAGCAGTTGATTTTTAGGGCATTATTCTTATCCCAGTGGCCACAGCTCAGAATGATATGTCAAATTCTAGAAGGATCTCAAAGCTACTGCCAGATCAGCAAAGAAGATTAAGCAAGGCTAATCCTAATTAAGCTCCTAACTAACCTCTTCTAGAAGCCCCTTCCTAACTAATCACATCTAGAAGCTTCTCCTCTAACTAACTTTTGGAGGGAAATTCAAATTTCCTCAACAAACTTTAGGAGGGAAACTTAGAATTTGAAATCCTAGATCTAGGGTTTAGAAGGATATAAATAGGAACCTAGATCTAAGGGTTGGGATTCATTCATCATTAGTTGGTTCTTCATTAGTTCATTCTTTCCCTCTTACATCATCTTCTTCCACAAGTCTAGTGACAAGGCTTGTGCGAAACCCTAACCCTAATTCCACTCCAAATTCAAGATCTTGAGTACCAATCAAGCGAGAAGCCTTCAACCTTTTAGGAGCCGAGCCGATCTTCAATCGGGCAAGTGATCCAAGCCGATCCGCGACACACGGAGACGAGCAAAGCCAAATCGACGATCGAATTCTTCCTCTTTTAGTTCTTGAGCGAATGTAATGAAATTGTTGATATAAATAAAAGGTGAAATTCTTTAATCTTGCTTTCTTTTAATTCTTGCATCATGATTAGATCTCAATTTGTAATTGTTGTTCTTGTTGTGATGTTTGAGTGAAACTCCACTCGTTAAGGAGTCGAGACGATAAATAGAATGATGGTGTAACAAATCGTGAAACAATTTTTAAGTCCTACGAGTTTTGTAAACCCTAGAAAGTTCAAGAATCGATGACCTAGTTTCGTTGCGATGCTTTCTTGATTGTGATCGCTCGAAATTAGGGATCTACGATCGTTTCTTAAATTTACTAGAGGCTAGAATGTGAATGATATCGACGAAGGAACAAGGGATGAGATGAAACCCTAGTTTCACAAGAAATCCCTAATTCTCGTCGATCATCATCGATCTAGTATCAATTCATCGAAGGATAAGAATACGTAATTGTAAGATTACATCACATCTATAGATCTGATTGATTCCTACGAGCCTCATTTCGATTCTTGATATTTGGTTTGGAAAATTCATCAAACAATCAATTCTTGATTCTATCTTTTTCTTGTTATTAGATCTAGATTTTTCTAATTCTTGAACTTTAATTTCAAATCATGAATTATTTTCTTTTCTTTTCATTAAAGTTTCAACTCATCTAATTCAAAAGACGAACGATTACACTGTCCCTGTGGACGATCCGCACTCACTTACAATCTACATCCGACACCGTAGTTGATTGCGGTCAAATAATTTTTGGTTGCGATTTCTTTACAATTTCATATTACATAATCCGAAATCGTTTCAATCAAATGGCGCCGTTGCCGGGGACCTTTTGAATTGATTCATACTACACAACAGGAAAAACTATCAATCACGTGGCTTATGTTTTGCATCCGCGCTAGCCCAACCCTCGCTCTTTCGTTAGTTAAGTAACCTAACGGGTGAATGACGGGACCTGGTGGCGAATGCGGATGGCATAAGCGGACATTGTATTTTCGTTGTTTTCTGCAATGATAGGATAAATGATGTGACGCATTATATTAATGCAAAGAAAACAAACCAAAGCTAAATCGTTGGAACAAATTTAAAAGAAACCACTCGGTTATTTTAAAAGAGCGGAATTTTTAATTGCGGAGCATTAACCTCTCCTTTTAAAAAGCTATCACAGGTTACTTCGATTATATCAAGTTAACTATGTTCACGGTTTCACCAAAACCAGACGTATCCCTCCGTCATTTCATATGAATGGTCAGTAGTATCCAAGCTATGTTTGTTTGGCCCTTAGTCAAGACATAGTGATTGGCAGCTACTGGGGTGTTTACATGTAGCATAGATAAATGCGTTGGTTTGGGAAATTCGTATTGCTTTGTTGGCCCTTAGTCAAGAGTATATACGGGTGGGTTCGAATCAACCTAGATAATGACGGGTAGAACTTGACATGTGACTTATGATTTGTTAGCCCTTAGTCAAGGTCATAAGAGCATGGGGCAACAATCCACATCGGGAGTTTCTAAACAAACTGAAACTTGCTAGTGTTGCATACCATTTGGAATTTGATTATGTTGGTAGGATTCCTTCAGCATTATCACACGATGATATTTGGATCCCGATCCTACTGTGAGTATATGCTACTCATCAGGAGATTCGTCACTTAACAATCAATGCTATAAACTAAGTAGGTGTCTAGACCAGTGTCAGTGGGGCTATGCATCCAGGGAAAAGAGGTTATTTAATTAAGGAACTTCGCGAAAGCGTCGTAAAACCTCCCTCGAAGTACCGACACTATCCTAGTTGAATGGTTAAGCAAGTATTGTACGGTGAGATCAGTCCTGACTAATTCTTCTTTTATGGTTTGAGGAAGGATTCAAGAAACAGTGGGAGCCATCCTGTTTAGATAAACTAACAACCAATCTAAACTTGCAAGAGTATCATGCTAAAGTGTTTTCTTCTCTCTCTCTTAATTGCAGCGACCATATGACCATGACTAGGTTACATATAGATAACAGGTTGACTAAATCTGACTTTTATGACTGGAAAAGGTCTGTCCAGATGTCCATTGCCTATGACAAGCTGGACCACCCTATTACTACTCAAGCCCCCGCCGTCCCAGGTCCAGTTTCCAACGTCGCGGAAATGGATATCCATTAGACATTATAAAACGACAGTGCGAATGCCAAGTGTCTCGTGTTGGCTTCAGTTGATGGTGTATACCAGAAGCATCACGAGAAGATGGAATTAGTTTTCAACTTTCTCCATATCAAAGATTTATATAGAGAGCAATCTCGTATCGCAAGATATGAGACCTCGAACGAATTGCTTCAAGCGAGGTTGGCTGTCGGGTCATCTGTAGGGGACAACATCCTTAGAATGACTAGCTATATTGATAAGCTCACGGACCTGGAGACCACGTTGGGAAACAAGTCATATGCTGACTTGTTTCCACTGTCCCTACCATCTACTTACGCCCTGAAGGAAACCAGGGAGACACCTGCTCTGCTTAATGGGGAAACTTCTTCTTATACATCCAAGGCGAAAGCAAAGGGTGAAAAGAAGAAGACCACCACAAAGCCGATAAGCAGTGTCAGTGAGGTAGAAGCAAAGGGAAAGGAAAAAGTTTCGGGACTTGGTGTATAGAAGGAGGGATGTTCCTATTGTTATGGGATGGGGCATTGGCAGAAGGATTGCAGGGCTTTGGAAGCTAGTAGCCAGGATTCGAAGCATGTTGTGGCTTTGGCCTCGGGTTTGTTTGTAATTGAGAACTGTTTGTCAATTAACTCTACTTCCTGGGTACTAGATACCGGATCAGGATCTCATATCTGTAATTCGTTACATGCTTTGAGAAACCGTAGAGTTATCATGGTAGGTGATATGTTTCTCAGAGTTGCGAACGGAATGACCATGGACGCTGAATCCGTGGGAGAATATCGCCTAGGACTAACAAATGGGCAGATACTGATTCTATGTAACTGTTTGTATGTACCTAGTTTGACTTGTAATATCATATCAGTATCCTCACTTTCTAGAGAGGGATATGATTTTACATTCGTAAGCGATGTAGTAAACATCCAACTAAATCAAGTTCTGATTGGGTCCGGTACATTAGATAACGGTATATACGTATTAAATAAAGCTCGGGTTTTCAATATCCAGAACACAGTTAAAAGAAAGTCTCCAGAAATAAATCAGGCTTTCTTATTGCATTGTAGACTAGATCACATCAATGAAACACGGTTGACTAAGTTACATAGAGAAGGATATTTGAATCCATTCGAATTTCAATCTTATGCTACTTGTGAATCTTTTCTCATGGGAAAGATGACAAAGAATCCGTTTACTGGACATGGAGTAATAGCGAGCGAGCTCTTGGGACTCGTATACAGTGACGTGTGCGGTCCAATGTCTACTCATGCAAGAGGTGGTTATTCCTACTTCATTACTTTACGGATGTTTTCTCTAGGTATGGACATATCTTCTTGAGGAAGCATAAATCTGAGGCCTTTGAGAAATTCCGGGAATACAAGAATGAAGTGGAAAAACAGACATGCAAAAGTATCAAGACCCTGAGATCTGATCGAGGTGGTGAATACTTAAGTGTCGAGTTCCTGGGATACTTAAAAGAGAATAGAATTCTCTCTCAGCTTACTCCTCCATACACACCACAACACAACGGTGTATTGGAAAGGTGGAATCGAACCCTATTGGATATGGTTCGTTCCATGATGAGTAAGGCTGAGTTACCGCGTTCTTTCTGGGGTTATGCACTTGAATTAGCTGCATATCTTTTGAACCAGGTTCCAACCAAGACTGTGCCTACCACACCATATCAGATGTGGAGTAGGAAGAAAAACTGTCTTAAACACTTTAGGACATGGGGATGTCCAGATTTTGTTAAAAAGCAGCATGCAGTCAAGATCGAGGTACGCTCAGTACAGTGTAAGTTTATGGGATTTCCAAAGAACTCTAAGGGGTATTATTTCTATTACGCATAGGAAAAAAATGTTTTTGTTTCTTGTCATGCCCACTTCTTGGAACTGAATTTTTAGAAAATAAGAAGAGTGGAAGAGCGATAGAACTGGAAGAAATTCCAGAAGCACAAGCTGTTACTGAAAGTATGGTAGAACCAGAAGTTTCAGAAGAAAGGGACATCCCAGCGCCTATTAGCAGAAGTAGTAGGCATTCTCATCCGCCCGAGAGAAACTACGGTTTTTTCATAGACGGAGACAGAGAAGATTGCATCATTGACAATGATGACCCTACTAGCTTCCTGTTAGTTATATGTATGCCCTAGAGGCCATTACTGTACATACGATGTATATTGTAGTGGATGCTAGGACATATATAGGGAGGACTTTCTTGCTCAACATGATAGTATGCTATCTGGTTGTACTTTATCTTAACATGTACTCTGATTGTCTTTATATTACATGTTGATAAAGCCCTTAGGATATGTACTCGACTACTGGGACTATGATGAGATCATACTAGTGGAGCCACGGTAGTCGACGAGTGCATCCTATAACTGTTCCTAGTTGTGGGTGTATCGAGACAGGGCATCGATACACCAGAGTAGACTAGCGTATACGCATCTTGACCTATATGATGGGAGATGGATGATCCCATATCAATCGGTGTTGGACATCAAGGATGGTGTACGGGTGCTCAGTGGAGACTAGGTACACTGGACGGACTCGCCGAGAACTCCCAGATGGTATTATACCATACGTCAGATGGCAATTCTCCGGTGACACTGGTACAGAGTAGTCTGTCGACCCGAGATCGTCATAGAGTCTTGTGTGATTCCCACTGTGCTTTGATTTCCATCATACCACGTCCAAGAGGGCGTGCAAGAAGGTAGCTTTTGGGTACAGTCCCGAATCACATGGAGGCAATGAGCGATAGGAGGGGATTCGTCTCTCCCGGTAAGGGAGTTGATGTTGTGCTGTGTTCGATTGGCTATAACCGGAAATCCCTGGCCAGGCTTGCTGAGATTTACTGGTAAGTGTTATCAGTAGTTTCTCGAACTGTTATAGATCTCATATCGACACGACTTATCGAGCTAGTGGGGTCTGACGTTTTACCACCCCAAGGCGAGATATGCAACATATCAGACGAAGAGACCGGACTGTACGGGAGTGTTACTCTTTGGATTCACAGGAGAATGTACAGGCTTGCTTGTTGTTCTTCTGAGCGATCAATACCTGGGTAGCTTTTACGTTTAGCTGACCGCTTGCAGCTTGTGGGTGTTTGATATGATCATCACCTATTGCCGGTGTATTGACGATTCTTTAGAGTCCTACACAGAGGTTTCTTGGCTCAGGCAAAACGGAGTAGGAGCACATATGTGATATGTGCGGGACCGAGAAGAATGCGATATGTGATACCGGATTTTATTCTCGCGATATTTGATATCAGCCGGGTCATCGGATCAAGTGTTGATTCGATGAATCGGTACGGATAAATATTAGTCGGTTATATGCGATATAGCCGGATTGTCGGATCAAGTGTTGATTCGATAATTTGATGTATAATAATATATATGATATATTAAATTGTATTATCTAATATTAGCTCACTAAAAGATTCTTTTTCTCACTCGGGTAATACATTGATATATATGCGATATATGTCAAATGTATTATTTTATTTTGTTACGATAAATATTATATATGTGATATATAATATTGTAACATGATATGATAAATAATGCAACATGTTTAGTAGAGATTAAACAAGATTAGGGTTTGATTTGGGTTAATGCTTTCTAGATGATTCTAGAAGGTTTAGTTTTGTTTTGTGCAAGATGTTTTGTTATGACTCATCTTTAACCTAACCCAAACCCTACACCCTTGGTTAAATCTCTACAATGGTTTGGTAAACCATGGTTGCATAATTCATCATTATCTCCTTTGCATTATTCATCACAAAAAGAATTCTATCATATTGTTCATCTTCTTCCTTCTTCTTCTTAGCTTAGAAAGTTTTCTTACTTTGAAATTTGCGATGAAAATATGTGAGAAAAAGATAAATAAAGAGAGCAAAAATCCTACTTCATCATCCTCATCTTCCCTTGCCATTTAGATGAGGGTGTTCACATCATTTCATGAGTGTTAGCTTGTGTTAACGAAACTTCAAGGTAGATCATCTTTGTATCGAAGATCGGAAGCAAAGACTGCACCTTTCTCTTCGTGAAGCCTCTCGAGAGTCCAGAGCACGATGATCGCAGAGAAGGGACCTCAACACGGAGCATATGAAGTGAAGGACCGGATCTACAAAGGTTGTAATCCCTCTCACTTAGTGTTAAAGTGTTTAGCATGTTAGTTTTCGCCTAATCTCTACTTTAAAGATCCGTATTCGGGTTGTTTGGCACGGCTAAATTTTTAATCGGGCATGGTCGATGCCTCGTAGACCCTTGTGAGCGTGCATAGCAACCCGACAGTGGTATCAGAGCTACTAGGTATTGGATGTCGACCTATGGGTGGTTCTCACTGTATGATAGTGTGGCGAAGCATAGGCTCTTACCCCCAGGGTGTCCCGAGACCGAAAGGTGTTCCGGCGGGTTGTAGTCCTCACGAGGGGGCATGCATAAAAAGTAGCGGCTGAGGGATCCGTTGGGGCCACGGCGACCCCATTGGATGTGGTGGCTGCCTGACCTACAGTGGTATCAAAGCCAAGCTAGAGCTTTAGGCGAAATCTAGACGAAGTTTAAAGTCCGATCGAACGTCAAAACCCCGATACGGAACCCTCTCTGTACATTTTCTGAAAATGTGGTTTTTTCTGAATTAAAAATTCTCAGAAAATTAATCAGGAAAAACTAAGAATTAATGTGAAGTACGGACCTCTAAATCGAAAATTTGACCGCGGAACCGCGGCGAAACCATGGGTTTTGCGGCGGTTCCGCGGCCAAAATTTGGACTTAGTCCCCGAAATTTCATGTAATTATTTTTAGGCCCTTTCTTGTTAATTTTTTCTGGGAATATTTTAATTCCACTCAAGTGTTGAGTTTTCAAGGGTTGTATTGGGGAATCGTTGATTCGATCGGATAATTTAACTTTGTTTAGTTTGTCCGGATAATTTTAGAAACTGTTAAAAAGTTCGAACGGATATCAATAACTCACTTTTTCCCCTGTCGGAAAATTTTTCAAAAGTTGGATTTTTTTCTCGTGTTTAAGAACATTCTAAGTCGTGCAAGTAACGCGGTGGACCCTCTAGAAGACAACAAACCTTAACTCGATTATGTGACCGTCTTGAACTGCCTTTTGAACCTTAGGGTTTGGGGCAGTACGGCATGCCACATGTGAGGCGTTGGCTTGACCCTTCTATGGCTGGACCATTGGTACTGTCGCATGTGATGGATGTTTTTAAACTGATTTCAAGTGTTGAGATATATTGGGGAAAACTTGGGTGTTTGATTGTTCGATCGTAAAATTTAACATTTTCTGTTTTATCTGGAATGTGATACAATATTTGGAATCCACAAAAAGTTATGAGATAACTAATTTGAATATTATAAATCTAGCAGTTCAGTCTCAGATGATCGGTTGCCACGGAATTTTGATGTGATCAAAAGTCCGTCGCAATCACGTAGCGTACGCGGATAATCGCCGGGTAAACTTAATAGACAGCTACGCCCCATAGCCCCAACAAAGTGACTGTAGGAGAACCCCGTCGCCGAAAGCATCCTTTCGGGTGCTCGCGGCAGCGGTGTTCCGCCTTAGTGCACTTCGTCGACAGCATCCGGGGGTGCGGCCGTCTACTAAAGTTTGCGACGAGCATTCGATCAGAATATCGGGAATCTTGTTGAATTCTCCGACTTGACATTGAAAAAAGTTTTCGATAAAGAGACTAAAATGCGGGGTTTATAATTGTTAGGCATGTGATGTCTAAGGAATTCATTTGGTTAGGCATGTGATGTCTAAGGAGGTTGCGGATTCCAACTATTGTAGTTTTACACTTTCTTTTCTGTGACTGTAAGCGTAGTATGTGGTATATCGCCGGCTTCGTTGCTATACATCAACGACAATCGGGATACGCATACTTGCTTACGTTGATGATATGTGATATTATGTGTTGCTGTGATATGTTGTATTGGATCGTCGCGTTTGAATAGCCGGGGGTTTTATGTGAGATGAGAGTTTTTTCTTTTTCATTCATGTAAAATTCATTTCTATGTAATATTCTTTTATTGGGGCACTTCCAGGTAGCGGAAGATGTCACCGTTGTATATTATTTATTTTTCCGCATTAGGTAGACCCAAGGAGGGGAGCACAAGTAACCGGGTTCTAGGGTCCAGTGGGAGACCATCTCGAGGAGTCGAGACCGGGTCTCCTAACCCTAGAATTGGCAGTGTTATTTGCCGCTCTCGTAGGGGTCTAGAGATGTGGGTTTGGCTATTCATCGCGACCGTGGAATCCGTGTTTTATACAGGCTCATATTGAAAACACGGACGTCCTAGTATATCCAATATTTCATATATGTTCTTCTGCTGCAATGTTCTGTGATGAGATCATATTACTGCCTGAGACGAATGATTATATTTTATATATATGAGATATATGTTATATTGCAGATTTCGTTTCAAAAGAGATGCTTGTGAAGCATATTAAAATGGGACTTCATTAATGAGATTAATGAAATAAAAGAAACCTAAGATGTTGTAGAAACTTGTTTAATAAAAACTGGTAGCTCTAGTTCTTGCTTTGCATAGCGGTGTTCCTTGTAGAACATCCAGCACCTTATTCGATAAGGAAAGGACCGAGATCCTTTCACCGGGAGTGACTCCTTTAGCAATAACTGGCAGATGCTACAACCCTCGGTTTGTCTTTTGATTGTTTCTATAGTTTCTGCTTTGCATAGTGATATTTGTGAAATATCCTGCACCTTATTCGATGAGAAAAGGGCCGACGATCCCTTCACCGGGAGTGACCCCTTTAGCAAAACTAGAAAAGTCTCAAAAACACTCCATTTAAAATCACTCGATTCTACGACGATATCAAGTTCATTACGCAATAGGTTTTCTTAAAAACCTGTCTTAACCCTCCGTCATTTTAGGAAGTAGAGTACTTAGTATTCGTGCTGTGTTTGTTGACCATAGTTAAGGCGCAGTGTACGGTAGCTAAGTAATGTCTTCCTATATAGCATATGATGCGATTAGTTAGGAAAGTCATATGACTTTGTTGACCTTAGTTAAGAGTCATGTGGGTGGGTCTAATTAATCAAGAAATGACGGATAGAACTTGACTAGTGCTTATGATTTGTTGACCATAGTTAAGGTCATAAGTCACTAGGGGTAAAATATTATTGGGAATTTCAAGTGTTGAAATTTGCAATGAGATTGCATACCTTCTATGAGATAGTTGGATCCCGATACCCGCTGCGAGTAAGAGTTACTCCTGGGTGTGTTTTACACATTACAATTAGCCGATCAAGTAGGTGTCTAGAAAGGTGTCAACGGGGTTACGCCTCTGGGAAAATGAGGTTTACTTTAATTAGGTTCGTGCGAAAGCACGGGGGACCTCCCTCAAAGTACCGACACTGGCCTGGCTGAAAGATTGGCGAACTTGTAGCGTGTAATTAATCCCGGCTAGTCTTTCCTTTTAGGGTTTGAAGGAAGATTTGAATAAAACAGTGGGAGACATCCTGATTAGATATATTAGATAACCAATCTAATCTTGCAAGAGCATACGCTGAGTGTTTTCTTCTCTCTCTCTCCAGGTAGCGACCATATCACGCCTCAATCAAGATAATAATACGGATATATTGACCAATCCCGCTTGTTATACTGAGCTGGGGAACGTTGGTCCCGCTCCAACTTATAATTGTTATAAGACAGAACAGAAAATTGGGGAATACCAGATTTCCCGTGCCGCCCAAACGAAGAAAGTGCATGCTGATGCATCATCTTCGGGTGTGTTCATTACAGAGAACTGTTTCTCAGTATCCTTTACGTCCTGGGTATGAGATACCGGATCAGGATCCCGCATATGTAATCTGTTACATGGGCTACAGATAGGTAAAGAACTGAGAACGGGTGATAAGTTTCATGAGATAGAAAACAGTGCAAGTGTTGCAGCAAAGTCTGTTGGTCACTATCACCCTGTATTACCAGAATACATTGATTCTGAACAAATGTTATTAGATACCGAACCTGATATACAAAATCATATCAGTCTCTTTATTAGTAAAGAAATGATATAATTTTGTATTGTTGGATAATGTTTTGAACATTTCCTATATCAAGAGTTGATCGGTTCATGTACGTTATCTAAAAGCATTGACGTTCTAAATCAAACTACAGTTCTAAGTATACAGAACACACACGAGAGGAAGAGTTTAGAAATGAACGAATCCTTCTTGAGGCATTATAGACTAGGTCATATAAATGCGACCCGATTGGCTGAAGTTACATATAGATGCATATTCAAATTAGTTTGAATTTACATCTTGTGAAACTTGCCTGTCATGTCACAAAGATAAGATGACCACAGCTCTGTTTGTTGGAAACAGAGAAAGAGTTAGTGAACTTTTGGGATTGATACATGCTGATGTATGAAAGTCTCCTGTCTACACATGCCAAGACTGGTTCTTTGTACTTCATTACATTCTCTGATGATCTCTTAAGATTCAGACATATGTTCCTGCTGAAACACAAGTCCGAACCTTTTGAGATATTCACAGAATATAAGTTAGAAGTAGAGAACCAAAATACGGGTAAAAGTATTATGTCGTTATGATGAGATCAAGGAGGAGAATACTTGAGCACGGAATTCCTGGACTATTCTAAAGGAGAATGAGATTCTCTCTCAGCATTACTCCTCCGTATACACCATAGCATGATGGTATATCAGGGCGGAGCAATAGCACCCTATTTGATATGGTGTGCTCTATGATGAGTACTACTGAGTTTCCTATTTCCTTTTGGGAGTTATACACTTGAGAAGCTGCATACCTATTGAATAGGGTTCAAATCAAATCAGTTGCCTACCACTTCATATGTGATATGGAAGAGCCCATATCTTAAGTTAGTTAAGATTTGGGGTTGTCCGGCCTATGTCTAAAAAGCAAAATCCGGACAAGCTCGAGGGAAGGTCTGTTATGTAGAACTGGAAATGTTCCAGCTATACAAACTACAGCTGATGATTTGGTAGAACCAAAGGATTCAATAGTTTCCAACGAACCTCGGCCTCTCCGCCGATCCAGTAGGGTTCCTCACCCACCTGAAAGATACTTCGGTTTCTCTATGACAGTGGGAGCGAGGATTGAATCATGAGATGATGACCCAACTAGTTTCGATCTGGCCATCAGGAGTGAGACTCTGTAAGAATGGCTGGATGCTTATCGATCTGAGATGGAATCCTTATACAATAACAAAGTATGGACTTTGGTTGCTTTATCTGAAGGGTTAAATCCCCATCAGGAGCGAGTATATCTTGAGAAGATTACTTGGTATACATGGAAAAGTTGAGACTTTCAAAGCTATGCTTAAGTCCATCCAGATCCTACTTGCCACGGCTACATACCATGACTACGATATCTGGTGGTTGGGTGTCATGACTGCTTTTCTAAATGATGTTTTAGAAAAGAGCGTCTATAAGTACACAGCCAGAGGGCTTCGTAGACAGTGGGAGCAGCGGAAACGTGTGCAAGATGTTTTATATGATAAAATTGGCATCGTGGAGTTGGAACATCTGTTTTGATGTGGTAGTCAAAGAGTTTGACTTCATCAAAATGGTAGATGAACCTTGTATATACGAAAAGGTAATAGAGAGTATGGTGGTGATCCTCGTAGAGTACGTGGATGACATACTCTTGATAGGGAAGGAGTTTCCTATGCTACGCTCGGTCAATCTCCGCTTATCACAAGGATTCTCCATATAGGATCAAAGTGATACCTACTAAATCCTAGGTTTTGGATCTATGAGATAGATCTAATTGGATGTTAGGATACTCACTAGTTGTAGTGAGATGGTATCAATCGATCCTGGGGAGAATCACTGGAAGGGTTCCAGGGTGATAAGGACGACTGAATGTCAGTCGCAGGCTTGTCTATACCCTCAGTGGAGGGACGGTATGTTGGAAGAGTTCCAAGCTAGATACCGTGACATCTAGATGATTAAAGGCAAGATACATCGTTACCAAGGACGCTACCAAAAGAGGCAGTCTGGATATTTATAAGTTCATAAGATGAACTTCGTTCCTACCATTGTGTGACAATGGAGTTGTGGCTTTAGCCAAGGAACTACCGTCCCATCAGAAATCCAGATATAATTCTTAGGCAGTATCACCTGATCATGGAGATGGTTGATCTCCAGGGAGATCGAGGTTAGGAGAGTAGACAAAGAGGACAACAGCGCGGATCCACTCACAAAGGCCTTTTTCCCAGTAGAGACTTTTATGGGATGGTTGAGTATGAGATACTTCAACCGCAGCTAATTGTTGGGTATACGATACCATAACAGATGGCCCTAGTGCAAGTGGGAGATTGTTAGTTATATGTATGCCCTACAGGCCATTACTGTACATACGATGTATATTGTAGTGGATGCTAGGACATATATAGGGAGGACTTTCTTGCTCAACATGATAGTATGCTATCTGATTGTATTTTATCTTAACATGTACTCTGATTGTCTCTATATTACATGTTGATAAAGCCCTTAGGATATGTACTCGACTACTGGGACTATGATGAGATCATACTAGTGGGGCCACGGTAGTCGACGAGTACATCCTATAACTGTTCCTAGTCGAGGGTGTATCGAGACAGGGCATCGATACACCAGAGTAGACTAGCGTATATGCATCTCGACCCATATGATGGGCGATGGATGATCTCATATCCATCGGTGTTTGACATCAAGGATGGTGTACGGGTGCTCAGTGGAGACTGGGTACACTGGACGGACTCGCCGAGAACTCCCAGATGGTATTATACCATACGTCAGATGGCAGTTCTCCGGTGACACTGGTACAGAGTAGTCTGTCGACCTGAGATCGTCATAGAGTCTTGTGTGATTCCCACTGTGCTTTGATTTCCATCATACCACGTCCAAGAGGGCGTGCAAAAAGGTGGCTTTTGGGTACAGTCCCGAATCACATGGAGGCAATGAGCGATAGGAGGGGATTCGTCTCTCCCGGTATAGGGAGTTGATGTTGTGCTGTGTTCGATTGGCTATAATCGGAAATCCCTAGCCAGGGTTGCTGAGATTTACTGGTAAGTGTTATCAGTAGTTTCTCGAACTGTTATAGTCCTCATATCGACACGACTTATCGAGCTACTAGGGTCTGACGTTTTACCACCCCTAGGCGAGATATGCAACATTTCAAACGACGAGACCGGACTGTACGGGAGTGTTACTGTTTGGATTCACAGGAGAATGTACAGGCTTGCTTGTTGATCTTCTGAGCGCTCAATACCTGGGTAGCTGTTACGTTTAACTGACCGCTTGCAGCTTGTTGGTGTTTGATATGATCATCACCTACTGTCGGCGTATTGACGATTCTTTAGAGTCCTACACAGAGGTTTCTTGGCTCAAGAAAAACGGAGTAGGAGCACATATGTGATATGTGCGGGACCGAGGATATTGCGATATGAGATACCGTATTTTATTCTCGTGATATTTGATATCAGCCGGGTCATCGGATCAAGTTTTGATTCGATGAATCGGTACGGATAAATATTAGTCGGTTATATGCGATATAGCCAGATTGTCGGATCAAGTGTTGATTCGATAATTTAATGTATAATAATATATATGATATATTAAATTGCATTATCTAATATTAGCTCACTAAAAGATTCTTTTTCTCACTCGGGTAATACATTGATATATATGCGATATATGTTAAATGTATTATTTTATTTTGTTACGATAAATATTATATATGTGATATATAATATTGTAACATGATATGATAAATAATGCAACATGTTTAGTAGAGATTAAACAAGATTAGGGTTTGATTTGGGTTAATGCTTTCTAGATGATTCTAGAAGGTTTAGTTTTGTTTTGTGCAAGATATTTTGTTATGACTCATCTTTAACCTAACCCAAACCCTACACCCTTGGTTAAATCTCTACAATGGTTTGGTAAACCATGGTTGCATAATTCATCATTATCTCCTTTGCATTATTCATCACAAAAAGAATTCTATCATATTGTTCATCTTCTTCCTTCTTCTTCTTTGCTTACAAAGTTTTCTTGCTTTGAAATTTGTGATGAAAATATGTGAGAAAAAGATAAATAAAGAGAGCAAAAATCCTACTTCATCATCCTCATCTTCCCTTGCCATTTAGATGAGGGTGTTCACATCATTTCATGAGTGTTAGCTTGTGTTAACGAAACTTCAAGGTAGATCATCTTTGTATCGAAGATCGGAAGCAAAGACTGCACCTTTCTCTTCGTGAAGCCTCTCGAGAGTCCAGAGCACGATGATCGCAGCGAAGGGACCTCAACACGGAGCATATGAAGTGAAGGACCAGATCTACAAAGGTTGTAATCCCTCTCACTCAGTGTTAAAGTGTTTAGCATGTTAGTTTTCGCCTAATCTCTAGTTTAATGATCCGTATTCGGGTTGTTCGGCACGGCTAAATTTTTAATCGGGCATGGTCGATGCCTCGTAGACCCTTGTGAGCGTGCATAGCAACCCGACACTTCCAGCAAGCCATTCAGAGCGGCAACTCAGTAAGATGGTTGGATGCAATGCGGACCAAAATGGAGTCCATGTACACTAACAAAGTATGGACTTTGGACATTGCTCTAGATGGGGTAAAACTCATAGGATGCAAATGGATCTTCAGAAAGAAGATTGGTGTAGATGGACAGGTTGAAACCTATAAGACTAGACATGTTGCAAAGGGTTTTCGTCAAAGACCTAGGATGGACTATGACGAAACCTTTTCTCCAGTGGCTATGCTCAAATCCATTTGGATCCTTCTTCCCATTGCTGCCTTCCACGATTATGAGACCTAGCAAATGGACATAAAGACGACCTTTCTAAATGGTAATTTGGAAGAGTGCGTCTATATGGATCAGCTAGAGGGATTCATACAGAGTGGGAGCAGCGGTAAAGTGTGCAAGTTGCTTAAGTCCATTTATGGACTAAAGAAGGCATCGTGGAGTTGGAACATCTGTTTTGATGATACTGTCAAAGAATTCGATTTTATCAAGAATCCAGATGAACCATGCATATACAGTAAGATTGTAGGGAGAGCTGTAGTATTTCTCGTCTTGTACGTGGATGACATTCTCCTAATAGGAAATGATATTCCTATGCTACAGTCAGTCAAAGGATTCTCATCACAGAAGTTCTCCATGAAGGACCTGGGTGATGCCAACCTACATTCTGGGGATCCAGATCAATCGTGATAAATCAAAGAGGATGTTAGGAATTTCGCAGTCTAGGTACATAGACACCATATTGAAAAGATTCAGAATGAAAGATTCTAAGCGCGGTAACCTACCGGCTTGTCACGGAATCACCCTCTCCAAAGAGATGTCTCCCAAAACTGATTTGGAAAGGGCTCACATGTCGATTATACCATACACTTCTGCGGTAGGCTCTGTAATGTATATGATGTTATGTATCAGACCAGATGTAGCATATGCATTGAGCGTTGTAAGCCGGTATCAGGCAAACCCAGAGGAGAAGCACTGGATAGCAGTAAAGAACATTCTCAAGTACCTGAGGATGACTAAGGAGATGTTCTTGGTGTATGGCGAACAAGACGTCCAGATCGAGGCCTTTCCTGACTCCAGCTTCCAGAGTGACAAGGATGACTCCAAGTCCATGTCGGGTTATGTCTTTACCCTCAATGGAGGGACGGTCTATTGGAAGAGTTCCAAGCAGGACACTGTTGCTGACTCGACGATGGAAGCGGAGTACATAGCTGCTTGCGATGCCGCAAAAGAAGCTGACTCGATGAAGAAGTTCCTCACGGAGCTTCAGGTGGTTCCTACCAGTGTTGATCCAATACCTCTGTATTGCGACAACAACGGCGCTATAGATTTAGCGAAGGAACCCAGGTCCCATCATAAGTCCAGACATATCTTAAGGCGGTATCACCTGATCAGGGAGATCGTAGATCGCCGGGAGATCGAGGTGAATGTAGGGTTACTAGGCACACGCACAAGGGTCAATAAGGCATCAACCATGCTCGATTTAAAATTTAGCCGTGCCGAACAACCCTAAACCAAGATCTTAGACTAGAGATTCGGCGAAACAAAGCATGTTAAACACTTTAACATCTAAGAGTTTGGGATTACAACCTTTGTAGTCCGGTCCTTCACTTCATAAGCTCCGTGTTGTGGTCCCTTCGCTGCGATCATCAAGTTCCAGACTCTCGAGAGGCTCCACGAAGAGAAAGATGCAAGCTTACTTCCGATCTTCGATAACAAAGATGATCTACCTTCAAGTTTCATTAACACAAGCTCTCACTCACTAAATGAAGTGAACACCGTAATCTAAATGGCTAGGATAGATTAGGATGATGAAGTAGGATTTTAGCTATCATTTAATTTCATTAACTCACTCATTTTCAACACTTCATAAAAAGCTAAAAAGCTTTTCATGAAAGAAAAGAAGAAAGAAGAAGAACAATCAATCCTTTTATGATGAATAATGAATTGTGATAATATCATTACAAATGCAACCATGGTTAAGTGAAGAAAAGACTTAACCATTGTAGAGATCTAACCATAGTAAAGGGTGTGGGTTGGGTTAAGTAAATATCTTGTAAAATATCTTTGCAAAAACAAAAAGGAAACCTTCTAGAAGGTTCAAGAAAGAACTAACCCAAATAAAACCCTAACCTCATTTAATCTCCACTAAATATGTTGCATTAGTAATCATATCATATTACAATATTATATATCACATATACAATATTTATTGTAACAAAATAAAATATTACAATTAACATATATCGCATATATATCAATGTATTACCTAAGTGAGAAAAAGAATCTTTTAGTGAGCATATATCAGTTAATGTAATTTAATATATCAAATATATAATTATACATTAAATTATCGAATCAACACTTGATCCGATAATCCGGCTATTTCACAAATAACAGACTAATATAACCTGTATCAGTTTATCGAATCAACACTTGATCCGATGACCCGGCTATATCACATATACCCGGCCGATATCTCATATCACGAGAATCTAATACGGTATCACATAGTCGTATTGTTCTCGGTCCCGCACATATCACATATGTGCTCCCACTCCGTTTTGCCTGAGCCAAGAAACCTCTGTGTAGGACTCTAATGAATCGTCAATACGCCGCCAGTAGGTGATGATCATATCAAACACCCACAATCTGCAAGCGGTCAGATAAACGTAATAGCCACCCAGGTATTGAGTGCTCAGAAGATCAACAAGCAAGCCTGTACATTCTCCTGTGAATCCAGTCAGTAACACTCCCGTACAATCCGGTCTCTTCGTCTGATATGTCGCATATCTCGCCTAGGGGTGGTAAACGTCAGACCCAACTAGCTTGATAAGTCGTGTCGATATGAGGTCTTTAACAGTTCGAGAAACTACTGATAACACTTACCAGTAAATCTCTGCAACTCTGGCCAGGGATTTCCAGTTATAGCCAATCGAACACAGCACAACATCAACTCCCTATACCGGGAGAGACGAATCCCCTCCTATTGCTCATTGCCTCCATGTGATTCGGGACTGTACCCTAAAGCTACCTTTTTTCACGCCCTCTTGGACGTGGTATGATGGAAATCAAAGCACAGTGGGAATCACACAAGACTCTATGACGATCTCGAGTCTACAGACTAACCTGTACCAGTGTCACTAGAGAACTGCCATCTGACGTGAGGTATAATACCATCTGGGAATTCTCGGCGAGTCCTTCCAGTGTACCCAGTCTCCACTGAGCACCCGTACACCATCCTTGATGTCAAACACCGATGGATATGGGATCATTCATCTCCTATCATATGGGTCAACATGCGTATACTGTAGTCTACTATGTTGTATCGATGCCCTGTCTCGATACACCCTCGACTAGGAACAGTTATAGGATGTACCCGTCGACTACCATGGCCCCACTAGTATGATCCACATCATAGTCCTGGTAGTCAAGTACTCATCCTAAAGGCTTTATGAACATGTTACATAGAGACAATCAGAGTACATGTTAAGATAAAGAGTAACCAGATAGCGTACTATCATGTCGAGCAAGAAAGTCCTCCCTATATATGTCCAAGCATCCACTACAATATACATCGTATGTACAGTAATGGCCTCTAGGGCATATATATAACTAACAATCTCCCACTTGCACTAGGGCCATCTGTTCTGGTATCACATACCCAACAATTAGCTGCGGTTGAAGTATCTTATACTCAACCATCCCATAAAAGTCTCTACTGGGAAAAAGGCCCTTGTGAGTGGATCCGCGCTGTTGTCCTCTGTGTCTACTCTCCTAACCTCGATCTCCCTGGAGATCAACCCTCTCCATGTTCAGGTGATACTGCCTATGAATTATATCTGGATTTCTGATGGGACGGGGGTTCTTTGGCATAAGCCATAACTCCATTGTCACACAATGGTAGGAACGAAGTTCATCTCATGAACTTATATATCCAGACTTCCTCTTTGGTAGCATTCTTGGTAACGATGTATCTTTCCTTTAATCATCTAATAAGTCACGGTATCTAGCTTGGAACTCTTCCAACATATCGTCCCTCCACTGAGGGTAAAGACAATGCCTGCGACTGACATTCAGTCGTCCTTATCACCCTGGAACCGTTCCAGTGATTCTCCCGAGGATCCATTGATACCATCTCACTACAGCTAGTGAGAATCCTAACATCCATTTAAATCTATCTCATAGATATAAAACCTAGGATTTAGGAGGTATCACCTTGATCCTATATGGAGAATCCTTGTGATAAGCGGAGATTGACCGAACGCAGCATAGGAAATTCCTTTCCTATCAAGAGTATGTCATCCACGTACTCTACAAGGATCACCACCATACTCCCTACTACCTTTTTGTATATACAAGGTTCATCTACCATTTTGATGAAGTCAAACAGTTTGACTACCACATCAAAACAGACGTTCCAACTCCGCGATGCCTGCTTTATCACATAAAACATCTTGCACACGTTTCCGCTTCTCCCATTGTTTACGAAGCCCTCTGGCTGTGTACTTATAGACGCTCTCTTCTAAATCATCAGTTAGAAAAGCAGTCATGACACCCAACCGCCAGATATCGTAGTCATGGTATGTAGCCGTGGCAAGTAGGATCTGGATGGACTTAAGCATAGCTTTGAAAGTCTTAACTTTTCCATGTACACCAAGTAATCTTCTCAAGTTATACTTGCTCCTGATGGGGATTTAACCCTTCAGATAAAGCAACCAAAGTCCATACTTTGTTGGTGTATAAGGATTCCATCTCAGATCTCATTAGCATCCGGCCATTCTTATAGAGTCCCACTCCTGATGGCCTGCTCGAAACTAGTTGGGTCATCATCACATGATGCAATCCTCGCTCCCACTGTCATAGAGAAACCGAAATATCTCTCAGGTGGGTGAGGAACCTTACTAGATCGGCGGAGAGGCTGAGGTTTGTTAGAAACTATTGAATCCTTCGGTTCTACCAAATCATTAGCTGCAGTTTGTATAGCTGGAACTGTTTCCAGTTTACCTTATGACCACTAATTTCTTCACAAGAAATTCCCTTTCACAAAGGTGGCATGTTGAGAAACAAAACATCTTTTGTTTCTCGGTTAGGTAGAAGATATTCCCTAGAAAATGCTTGGGATATCCAACAAACTTCTACAGAACTGACATTGCCTCGAGCTTGTCCGGATTATGCTTTTAGACATAGGCTGGACAACCCCAAATCTTAACATACTTAAGATATTGGCTCTTCCCATTCCATATCACATATGAAGTGGTAGGCAACTGATTTGATTGGAACCCTGTTCAATAGGTATGCAGCTTCTCAAGTGCATAACTCCTAAAAGGAAATAGAAAACTCAGTAGTACTCATCATAGAGCACACCATATCACATAGGGTGATATTGCTCCGTCCCGATATACCATCGTGCTATGGTGTATACGGAGGAGTAATGCTGAGAGAGAATCTCATTCTCCTTTAGAATAGTCCAGGAATCCCGTGCTCAAGTATTCTTCTCCTTGATCTCATCAAAGGACATAATACTTATACCCATTTTTGGTTCTAACTTCTAACTTATATTCATTGAATTTCTCAAAATTTCCAGACTTGTGTTTCAACAGGAAAACATGTGCGAATCTTGAGAGACTATCAGTGAATATAATGAAGTATAAAGAACCGGTCCTGCTATGTATAGACAGGGGACCTTACATACATCATCATGTATCAATCCTAAGAGTTCACTAACTCTCTCTTTGTTTCCAATAAAGAGAGTTGTAGACATCTTATCTTTGTGACATGACAGGCAAGTTTCACAAGATGTAAATTCAAACTAATTTAAATATGCATCTAAATGTAAGTTCAGCTAGTCGGGTCACATTGATATGACCTAGTCTATAATACCTCAAGAAAAATCCATTCATTTCTGAACTCTTCCTCTTGTGTGTGTTCTGTATGTTAAGAACTGTCGTTTGATCTAGAACGTCTATGCTTTTAGATAACATGCCAGAACCGATCAACTCTTGATATAGGAAATGTTCAAAACATTATCCAACAATATAAAATTATATCCTTCTTTACTAATAAAAAGAATGATATGATGTTGTATATGTAAGTCTACGGTAGCGCCCCGGCAGTCTACAGACGCCAAATGCGGAACAAAAAACTTTTAACTGGCGCTATCGTATACTTTAACCCGGATCTGCCATTATTGCTAAACTAACAAACTGTAAAGAGTGTAGAAAGGTTATACCGAACGATCCGAGTCCTTCGTTCTTTAACCATCATCCCACGCTCCGTTGCGGCTGCTCTGATCTCGTCGATCTCCGATCTCCTCGTCCAGGTGGCACCACGTCAACGATTCTTTAAACGGGCTCCCGCCTCTGACTTGAGGCAACTCGATCGTCAAGTTTGCTAAAAGAGACGACCAAGAATGATGTAGAGATTGAGTAGATGACTTTGTCTCACTTCGTCCAAATCCGTGGACGATCGGTTAATGAAGTTGCCGAGGGAATCGGGTGATGGAATGAAATGAGCTGTGAAATTCCATACACCCCAAAATCTATCATATCTTTTTTCCAAATGAAATCAACAAGTGAGAGAGTGTGGAGGAGGAGAGGGGGCCGGCCATATATATGCAAAGAGGGAGGTGAGTGTAGGAGAGGGGAGAGTGACTATAAGAACAAATATCAACCACAAATATCCTTCATGCAAACAAAACATCATTAATGCAAATGGTGATTCATTAACCTAGTCACCATTGCATTAATGGCTCCATTAAAGCACTAATGACTCACAAGCCTCATCACCACTTCTAGAAGCTTCTAGAATGATGACTCACCCTTAACCAAGAAAAGATAAATCCGTCTTTAACCGAATGTTAAAAGACGGCTGATAGAAAACTGGAAACTGGCAACTTCAAAAAGTGATTCTGAAACGACTTTCAGGATAACCCCGAAACAGTATAAATATACCCGCATTTGTATTACGACCGAATACAAATGCAACTGAGAAAAAGATATTATATCTACTCAATATAATACTCGGATCCGGCTTAAACCAAAGCCGACCAGTATCATTTGCCCGAAAAATAACACGTGCGTAAACGCACATGCATTTTCCGAACCCTGCCATAAAACCATACGGCCTCTACAACGTTTCGCCCGAACTTGGGAAACTGTCTGTGGGGGACTCTAATGACTCGTCAGTACCCTGGCAGTGGGTTTAACAACAAACCGTCAGCGGCACTAGCAATGCGTAACAGCTGCCCATGGACTGACCTCAAGGGAGGCTGATGAGCGAACTCATCCAGAAACCCTACTGAGCTTAACAGTGACAATGTATATACAGTCCGGTCCGTTCGTCTATGAGTATCGCATATCTGCCTAGGGGGCTAGTAACGTCAGACCCCCAATAGCAGTATAAGTCGTGTCGGAGTGTAGCCCAATAACACCTTGAGATACTACTGGAGTACCTACCAGTAAATCTCCTGTCATGGCTATGGACTTTGTGTAATGGCTCTCCTAGACACAGTACGACCTCGCCCCCAATACCGGGAGAGACGAATCCCCTGCCGATCCGCTCACGTGCCTCCATATGGCTCGGGACTGTACCCAAAAGCTACCTGTTTGCACGACTCCTTTGAGCCATGGTAGGGTAGAAATCAAAGCACAGTGGGAACTCACACGAGACAAATGACGACCTCAGGTCGATGAACTAACCTGTACACATGTCACCAGGGAACTGCTATCTGACGATATGTATAATACCAACTAGCAGGTTCCCGGCGAGTCCTGTCCGGTGTACTCATAACCCAATGAGCACCTGTATACATCTTAGGTGATCCAACTGACACCAGTGGCTTGTGAGACCGGCCACCGCCCCTCGTCGGGTCTCGACTGTACACACTAGTCTACTCCGGAGTATCGATGCCCTGTCTCGAAACTCCCACGACTAGGGACCACAATTAAGGATATGCATATAAACTACCCAACTCTCACGTATATGATCACCATCATACTGTTGGTGGTAAAGCAAGATCCTAAGGGCTCTATCAAAGTGTAACATGTAATCAGTCACCTGAACATGTACACGACTGATAAAGGCAAACCAGATAGCATACTATCATCTCGAGTAAGATTGTCCTACCGGTATAGGTCCTCCGCAATCATTGCAATCATGTACCTGCGATCCAATAATTGATTATGAGGGCACTATCTCCAACAATCTCCCACTTGCACTCAAGGCTAATTATTGCGATGTCGACTACTCACAGCCCGTGTGAAACCGAACATCCAACTCCTCTACTAATCAGTATCACAAAGCCCGTTTGTAAAACTATTGTGTTCGAGAAATAGCCTTAGTAAGTGGATCCGCCTAGAAGTTTCTTTCTATATCTCTCTTAATCTCAAGTTCGCGGAGAAAGCCATCTCCCGAATCGAGTAATATCAGTCTTAGAATATGTCTGGATATCTGATGGGACCTAATTCATAAATGAACTCCAAATCTAAACTTCTTAGACTGTATCGATCACTGAACCTAATCAGTATCCGGCACTAGGCCACCCACAGTATCCTCTTGAACCACCTGTCCATAATACTGTCCCTCTTCATCAGAGGGAAAAACTATAACTATGACAATCACTCTGTCAACCATGTCACCTTTGAAGCTTGGAATGATAACCGTCTCCCGAAGGAGGCTGCCGTCATTAAATCCGTAGAACATGTACTTATGTTCTAAAACTGCTTCTTTATGTTTCTCCAGGATTGGATTAATATAAACTCATCACATCTAGTGCAAAAACAACATCTGGTGTGGTACTTGACATCTCACGATTAACTCAACTGCCTAAGCAAGTGATCTGTCAATCATGCACATCCCTCTCCCCTTTAGTCTATACGACACCTTTAGAGAGGGTGACTCCATCACCTGCAGGTACACCACCATGGTAGGAGTCATCTATTCTAAAAACCATTAGAATACTGTCAAAGTACCCACATTGGGAAACTACCCAATTCCAGATCTAAAACCATAGATCTAGAAACCAGAATGTCAAATATTATATCCATATCCTTTCTGGAGAAACAACTGTGTGACGACCACAGTTCAACCGATCGTAGTATAGGAATTTTACTTCCTACTTTGTGTATGTCATCCAGATACCATGACATCACACCCTACTACCTTCTTAACAGATCCATCCCCTATTCTGATTGAAGTCAAAACCATGACTGTCATATCAAAATTAGATGATCTATCTCCGTTATAACTGCTCTAGTCTATAAATAGACATAAGCTACTTGCCCACTATGCTTCCGCTGCTCCCACTGACTACGACAACCCTCCTACCGGGTCTCACAGCCTGGAACAACAGTAGTGTCAAGTCTGGGTAGATAAGAACCTCCCTGTCACCGTCCTTGAGGCTACTGGAGTACCTCTCGGGTGTCTGAGGTTACCCACCAAATCTGCGGAGTGGCTATTGGAATGTCAAACCTGATTGAATGTATAGGTCCTATTAAATTTTCCGTAATCGTTTGCGGTTCTGGAATCACTTCCAGTTCTACCATACTCCCACTACTGTTTTCTGAAAAAGATCTATTTTTACTAAAACTGTGGCAAGTCAAGAACAATATCACTATTGATCTTCCAAATGGTAGAATATCAACGCTCATCATAGCCAGGGTCAACCCACAAACAGCCATTACAGAAACGTGTCCTGAGTTATCCAGAGTCTGGTTTTAAGCATAAGCTGGACAGCTCCCCGTACCTTAATATCTTTTAAGGTACGAACTATTCTATATCCAATATAGAAACTTTGGCACTAATTTAATTGGAACCAGATTCAAATCATGCAACTGTCTCCAGTGCATATCAACTTTAATGGAAAGAGGCTAATCAGCATTACTCAACTTAGGAATCCATCCAATTATGAGCAATCTGAAAGAGAAACACGTTTCTCAAAACTATTACTATCATCTGAATACCAATCACAAGAATCTACATCTTCGATCTCCTTGAAGAATCCCGATACTTGTGATACCTGGTTCTCTACTTTATTCTTATACCCACAACATCTTAAAACTTAGACCTTGTATTTCTACGAAACACTCGTCTAAATACTAGAGAAGTTATAAGTAAACAGAACATAGTACGAGGACCTACCCCTTTGTCCTGATGGACACTTGGACAACATACAATACTCTGTATAAGTCCGCTGAGTTAAACAACTCAAAACCTGTGCGTCGTAGGTTGAAAACTGTACCCTGGCGATTTCCTCAAATATCACCAATTACAACGAATTCCGATATAATGAGGATGATCACCTAATTCCCAATATCTTACTCCCACTCATCATCTGTAAAACCATACAGTTATGAGAATGAAACCTGGTAAATACATACCTTTGGAGTAAGTGTCTAATCGGGAAAACAGTTTTTCTTTAACAATGCACTGAAACATGAAAATGTTTCGTAGGGATATCCTGGTATTCATAGCAATGCCTCTTCCAAAATCCAATTCATGACTTCAACCGTATATTTTATTGTCGTCTCTCCAAATCCCTTTATTTGTCTTTAGTCGTTACCTTCTGTACACCATCGTTAGGCTAAATGGTTTTCTTCCTTCCCTACCGTTCGGCACTAGCCTATGGTTTGGAAGAAGACTATCCAGTAAGCATAATAGGTGTACCCTCCTAAACCAAGGAGTACTCATATCTTGAGAGAAGGTGATGATAAAAGACAACTGAACAATACCTTATTCTTTTAAAGGTGAAATAGGAGTGGCGATGAAGTATGCGGTTTTGGTCGTGAATGATAACAGTCGCAATTTACTTTGCCCTCTTTCTAATCCCTTTATTTTGTCTTTACATATTACCTTCTGCACACCCTACTTAGGCTAATTGGTTTTCTTCATTCCCTACCTTTCGGCACCAGCCTATGGTTTGGAATAAGACTATCCAATAAGCGTAATAGGTGTACTCTCCTAAACCAAGGAGCCCTCGCAACCTGAGAGAAGGTGATAATAAAAGACAACTGAATAAACCAATTCTATTTCTCCTGAACCTGGATCCATCCTCGAAGAAGTCCCTTCGAGTTCGTATATAACCATACGATGGATCTATCCAATGGAAGTGGATATCCGTAGTAATACGGGTGTTCTGAGAAATTCAAAGGGTAAAAGAAGGAGTGGCAATGACTTATGCAACTCATACAATCCAAAAGCCAGTATTTTAAGAAGGTTCGGTCAACCTGGTTACTGAGTCATAGTCTAGGGTCGGTCAAAGGTCGCTGCCAAAGAGAGAGAGAAAAGAAACACTCTGCGTGCACTCTAACCTAGATCAGAATGGTTATCACTTTATCTAATCCGGAAACCTCCCACTGTCCTGTCAAATTCTCCTCCAAACCTAAAGAAGAATCAATCGGGATCACCCGAAGAGTAAACCAACTCATCAGTGGAAATCGGGATCCAACTCTCATCGCATGATAACGTGATGGAATGCATCCATGTTACTCATACTCCAGATGGTATGCGCATACTTGGCAAGTTTCAGTTTCTTTAGAAACTCCCGATATGATTTTTTCCCCATGCTCTTATAACCTTGGCGTTAGGTCAAAATGTCATAAGTCACATGCCAAGTTCTACCCATCACTATCTTGTTAATTTGAACCCACCCGCACATGCCCTTGGCGTTAGGTCAAAATGGCAGAACGGCTGTCCCAAACCAACTCATCTATCTATGCAACAATTGAATACCCAGCAGCTACCAAACACTATGCCTTGGCGTTAGGTCAAAATACATAGCTTGAATAGTACTGAATACCCAAAAGAAGTGACGGAGGGCTACGGCTGGTTTTTGGCGAAAAACCTTTAACGTAGTGAACTTGATATCGCTGAAGGAACCTGATAGCTTTATAAAATATAGTGGCGAAAACCTTTTGCTAAAGAGGTCACTCCCGGTAAAGGGATCTCGGCTCTTTCCTCGTGGAATGAGGTGCAGGATATTCCACTGAATACCGCTATGCAAAGCAACTTGTAATCGACTATAGTGAAGTTATTAACCTGACGCAAACTTCTGTCCAAGGGGTCGGTCCCGGTGAAGGGATATCGGCCCTTGCCCCGTCGAATGAGGTGCAGGATATTCCACTGAATACCGCTATGCATAACAAACACTTTTTAAATTTGTTCCAACAACTGCAAACAGGTTTGCTTTACTTTGCATTGATCAGTATCAACGCAGTCCCATCAATTGATCACACCAGAAAAGAACGAAAATAAAATGTACGTATATGCCATCCGCATTCGTCACTGGGTCCCGTCATCACCCGTTAGGTTACTTAACTAACGACAGAGCGGGGACTGGACTAGCGCGGGTGTAAAACATATACAACATTTAATAGTATATAAACCAATATACAATAATCGCTCCAGGAGTGATAATATGCAACAATACAGAAAAGTAATAAGCATTAAAGAACAATACAAATAATCTGGGATCCCCGGGTTTCATAGAGCCGCTGCTGAAACTCGACGTTCCCCTGTCGTGTGGATAGCCTGTGCAATGAAACCTAGACCCCTACGGGTGCGACAAGTTACCCGCCAAAACCTGAAGCGAGGCAGCCCCCTACAGCATAGTGAATGGACCACCCAGCACTCCACGGAATCCGGTAATCTTGGGCACCCCTCCTTGGGTCAACCTGTACCCCCTACGAGTGCGGCGAATAGTCTGCCAATTCTAGAGCGGGACCCCTCTACCACTCAAAGCCATGAGATGCGGACCCGTTGCTTCTCAGAACCCGGCTATCCGTGCACTCCGTCTCGGGGCAAAACCTAGTACAGTAATGAAAAATAGTATAATAGGTACATCGACCGCAACCTGGTCGTGCCCCAAAAGAATATTATACAACAGGCAGTGACGGCAGTCCACAAGTTGGACGCTCGCCCCGCAATATCAAATGTACAAATAAACTCAAACTGTACTACCATTGCACACTGCTATCCACCACGACAAATCCGCAACAACACAGCACAACACAGAACATCAACGCGAATGTCACGTTCGCAAACCCGTCTAAAAGAACTATAGAAATCAGACGCGGTTTACCGATCAAATGACATTCCCGGTCGGAGATATAATGTAAGCACTGTAAACTAACATGTTTAAATTTCGATCAACCAAATATCACAAAGTGGGCCCCACGAACATCTGTAGAACAGTAATAAAATCTGGGCCCAAACGATATATACCAAAAACCACAAATTCCAGAGGAGAACACACTGTACAAATTTGGGAGCATGATCTCATTAAGTGGCCGCGGATGCGCGGCCAAACCATGGGTTTGGCCGCGTTTCCGCGGCGGCTTGGTGGAATCACGAGCCCAAATTTTGTCAGTGTTGTTATAAAAGCCTGCTGAATTTTCTGTGATGTGTAAAATTAATTTTGGAACCCTTTTAAAATCGACAGAAACTGTCAAGCTTGGATTTTGCAGTTTTTGATTTCCGGTTCGATCGATATTTTAAACGCGTTAGCACAAGTTAGTATAGCAAAATGGTGAGGCTCTGATACCACTGTAAGTCTACGGTAGCGCCTCGGCAGTCTACAGACTCCAAATGCGGAACAAAAAACTTTTAACTGGCGCTATCGTATACTTTAACCCGGATCTGCCATTATTGCTAAACTAACAAACTGTAAAGAGTGTAGAAAGGTTATACCGAACGATCCGAGTCCTTCGTTCTTTAACCATCATCCCACGCTCCGTTGCGGCTGCTCCGATCTCGTCGATCTCCGATCTCCTCGTCCAGGTGGCACCACGTCAACGATTCTTTAAACGGGCTCCCGCCTCTGACTTGAGGCAACTCGATCTCAAGTTTGCTAAAAGAGACGACCAAGAATGATGTAGAGATTGAGTAGATGACTTTGTCTCACTTCGTCCAAATCCGTGGACGATCGGTTAATGAAGTTGCCGAGGGAATCGGGTGATGGAATGAAATGAGCTATGAAATTCCATACACCCCAAAATCTATCATATCTTTTTTTCCAAATGAAACAACAAGTGAGAGAGTGTGGAGGAGGAGAGGGGGCCGGCCATATATATGCAAAGAGGGAGGTGAGTGTAGGAGAGGGGAGAGTGACTATAAGAACAAATATCAACCACAAATATCCTTCATGCAAACAAAACATCATTAATGCAAATGGTGATTCATTAACCTAGTCACCATTGCATTAATGGCTCCATTAAAGCACTAATGACTCACAAGCCTCATCACCAGTTCTAGAGGCTTTTAGAATGATGACTCACCCTTAACCAAGAAAAGATAAATCCGTCTTTAACCGAATGTTAAAAGACGGCTGATAGAAAACTGGAAACTGGCAACTTCAAAAAGTGATCCTGAAACGACTTTCAGGATAATCCCGAAACAGTATAAATATACCCGCATTTGTATTACGACCGAATACAAATGCAACTGAGACAAAGATATTATATCTACTCAATATAATACTCGGATCCGGCTTAAACCAAAACCGACCAGTATCATCTGCCCGAAAAATAACACGTACGTAAACGCACGTGCATTTTCCGAACCCTGCCATAAAACCATACGGCCTCTACAACGTTTCGCCCGAACTTGGGAAACTGTCTGTGGGGGACTCTAATGACTCGTCAGTACCCTGGCAGTGGGTTTAACCACAAACCGTCAGCGGCACTAGCAATGCGTAACGGCTGCCCATGGACTGACCTCAAGGGAGGCTGATGAGCGAACTCATCCAGAAACCCTACTGAGCCTAACAGTGACAATGTATATACAGTCCGGTCCGTTCGTCTATGAGTATCGCATATCTGCCTAGGGGGCTAGTAACGTCAGACCCCCAATAGCAGTATAAGTCGTGTCGGAGTGTAGCCCAATAACACCCTGAGATACTACTGGAGTACCTACCAGTAAATCTCCTGCCATGGCCATGGACTTTGTGTAATGGCTCTCCTAGACACAGTACGACCTCGCCCCCAATACCGGGAGAGACGAATCCCCTGCCGATCCGCTCACGTGCCTCCATATGGCTCGGGACTGTACCCAAAAGCTACCTGTTTGCACGACTCCTTTGAGCCGTGGTAGGGTAGAAATCAAAGCACAGTGGGAACTCACACGAGACAAATGACGACCTCAGGTCGATGAACTAACCTGTACACATGTCACCAGGGAACTGCTATCTGACGATATGTATAATACCAACTAGCAGGTTCCCGGCGAGTCCTGTCCGGTGTACTCATAACCTAATGAGCACCTGTATACATCTTAGGTGATCCAACTGACACCAGTGGCTTGTGAGACCGGCCACCGCCCCTCGTTGGGGTCTCGACTGTACACACTAGTCTACTCCGGAGTATCGATGCCCTGTCTCGAAACTCCCACGACTAGGGACCACAATTAAGGATATGCATATAAACTACCCAACTCTCACGTATATGATCGCCATCATACTGTTGGTGGTAAAGCAAGATCCTAAGGGCTCTATCAAAGTGTAACATGTAATCAGTCACCTGAACATGTACACGACTGATAAAGGCAAACCAGATAGCATACTATCATCTCGAGTAAGATTGTCCAACCGGTATAGGTCCTCCGCAATCATTGCAATCACGTACCTGCGATCCAATAATTGACTATGAGGGCACTATCTCCAACAGTATATCAGATTCGGTATCTAATAACATTCGTTCAGAATCAATGTATTCTGTTAATACAGGGTGATAACGGCCAACAGACCTTGCTGCAACACTTGCACCATTTTCAACTCTTGAAACTTATCACCTGTTCTCAGTTATCTACCTATCTGTAGCCCATGTAATAGATTACATATGTGGGATCCTGATCCGGTATCTCATACCCAGGATGTAAAGCATACTGAGAAACAGTTCTCGGTAATGAACACACCCGAAGAAGATGCATCAGCATGCACTTTCTTCGTTTGGGCGGCACGGGAAATCTGGTATTCCCCAATTTCCTGCTCTGTCTTATAACGATTATAAGTTGGAGCGGGACCAACCTTCCCTAGCGCAGTATAACAAGCGGGTTCGGTCAAAACATCCGTATTATTATCTTGATTAAGGCGTGACATAGTCGCAACCAGGAGAGAGAGAGAGAAGAAAACACTCAGCGTGCGCTTTTACAAGATTAGATTAGTTATCAATTTATCTAATCATGATTTCTACCACTATTTTAGTCAAATCATCCTTCAAACCCTAAAAGGAAAGACTAGCCGGGATTAATTACACCCTACAAGTTCGCCAATCTTTCAGCTAGGCCAGTGCCGGTACATTGAGGGAGGATCCCCGTGCTTTCGCACGGACCTAATTAAAATAAATCTCGTTTTCCCAAGGGCGTAACCCCGTTGACACCTTTTTAGACACATACTTGATCGGCTAATTGTAATGTGTAAAATTCTCCCAGGAGTAACTCTTACTCACAGCGGGTATCGGGATCCAACTATCTCATAGAAGGTATGCAATCTCATTGCAAATTTCAACTCTTGAAATTCCCAATGATATTTTACCCTAAGCCTCCTATGACCTTGACAAAGGCCAACAAACCATAGGCTGCTAGTCAAGTTCAACCCGTCATTTCCTGATTGAATCAAACCTACCAGCACGACCCTTGACAAAGGCCAACAAGGTCGTATGACTACCCTAATCCAATCTGCATCATATACATAAGCAGATAAGTACTATTCAGCTACCGCACACTACGCCTTGACAAAGGCCAACAAACGCAGTACGAATACTAAAAAGTCCTTATCTGAAATGACGGAGTGCTACGACAGGTTTTTAAGAAAACCCTTTGCGTAATGAACTTGATATCGTTGTAGAATCGAAAGATTTTGAATGGAATGATTTTAAGGACTTTTCTAGTTTTGTTTAAGAGGTCACTCCCGGTGAAGGGATCGTCGGATCCTTCCTTATCGAATAAGGTGCAGGATATTTCACAAATATCACTATGCAAAGCAGAAACTATAAAAACAATCAAAAGACAAACCGATTTTATAGCATCGGCTAGTTTCGCTAAAGAGGTCACTCCCGGTGAAGGGATCTCGGCTCTTTCCTTATCGAATAAGGTGCTGGATGTTCTACAAGGAACACCGCTATGTAAAGCAAGAACTAGAGCTACCAGTTTTTAAACAAGTTTCTACAACATCTTTAGGTCTCTTTTAGTTTCATTAATCTTATTAATGAATTCTTATTTTATTATGCTTCACAAGCATCACATTTGAAACGAAATCAGCAATATAACATATATCTCATATATATAATATAAATATTCGTCTCAGGCAGTAATATGATCTCATCACAGAACTTTGCAGCAGAAGATAACATAAGAAATATTGGATATACTAGGAGGTCTGTGTTTTAATACGAGCCTGTATAAAACACGGATTCCACGGTCGCGATGAATAGCCAAACCCACATCCCTAGACCCCTATGAGAGCGGCAAGCAACACTGCCAATTCAAGGGTTAGGAGACCCGGTCTCGACTCCTCGAGATGGTCTCCCACTGGACCATATAACCCGGTTACTTGTGCTCCCCGCCTTGGGTCTACTTAATGCGGAAAAGTAAATAATATACAATGGTGACATCATCCTCAGCCCGGAAGTGCCCCAATAAAAGAATATTACATACAAATGAATTTTACATGAATGAAAAAGAAAAACTCTCATCTCAGATAAAACCCCCGGCTATTCAGAATACGACGATCCATTATAACATATCACAGCAACACATAATATCACATATCATCAACGTAAGCAAGTATGCGCATCCCGATTGTCGTTGATGTATAGCAACGAAGCCGGTGATACATCACATACTACGCTTACGGTCCCAGAAAAGAAAGTGTAAAACTACAACAGTTGGAATCCGCAACCTCTTTAGACATCGCATGCCTAACTAAATGAATTCCTTAGACATCGCTCGCCTAACAATTATAAACCCCGCATTTTAGTCTCTATATCGAAAACACTTTTTAATTTCTGGTCGGGAAATTCAACAAGATTCCCGATATCCTGATCAAATGCTCGTCGCAAATTTTAGTAGACGGCTGCACCCCCAATGCCGTTGACGAAGTGCACTAAGGCGGAACACCGCTGCCGCAAGCACCCGAACAGATGCTTTTGGCGACGGGGTTCTCCTACAGTCGCTTGGTCGAGGCTTTAGGGCGTGGCTGTCTATTAAGTTTACCCGGCGAGTATCCGCATACGCTACATGTTTGCGATGGACTTTTGATCACATCAAAATTCCGTGGCAACCGATCATCTGAGACTGAACTGCTAGATTTACAACATTCAAATTAGTTATCTCATAACTAGTTGTGGATTCTAAATACTGTATCACATTCAAGATAAATAGACAATATTAAACTTTCCGATCGAATAATCAAACACCCAAGTTTTCCCAAATAGTTCAACACTTGAAATTAATTTAAAAACATCCATCACATGCCACAGTACCAATGGTCCAGCCGTAGAAGGGTCAAGCCAACGCCTCACATGTAGCAATGCCGTACTGCCACAAACCCTAAGGTTTAGAGGCAGTTCAGACGGTCACATAATCGAGTTAAGGTTTGTTGTCTTCTAGAGGGTCCACCGCGTTACTTGCATACTTTAGAACGTTCTTAAACTATGGAAAAATCCAACACTTGGAAATTTTCCGGCAGGGAAAAAAGTGAGTTATTGATATCCGTTCGAACTTTTTAACACTTTCTAAAAATTACCCGGACAAACTAAACGAAGTTATACTTTCCGATCGAATCAACGAGCTCCCAATACAACCCAGAAAACTCAACACTTGGGTAGAATTAAAAATACCCAGAAGCATCAGGAAATACATATGGACTTTACTGTGCAAAAAGCAAACAATGATTTCACTGTACGGCCGCGGAACCGCCGCGCGACCCATGTTCATGCCGCGGTTCCGCAGCGTCTTGGGAAAATTACGTTATCGTTTTTCACACAGTTCCATAAAATTACCTGCTGAATTTTCTGAGCATTTTTAATACAGAAAAAATCAACTTTTTGAAAAATTTCCAGAAAAGGGTATAAACCGGGGTTTCAGGGTTCGATCGGACTTTAAACTTCGCCTAGACTTCGCCTAAAGCCCTAGCTTGGCTCTGATACCACTGTAGGGTTACTAGGCACGCGCACAAGGGTCAATAAGGCATCAACCATGCCCGATTTAAAATTTAGCCGTGCCGAACAACCCAAAACCATGATCTTAGACTAGAGATTAGGCGAAATAAAGCATGTTAAACACTTTAACATCTAAGAGTTTGGGATTACAACCTTTGTAGTCCGGTCCTTCACTTCATCCGTATTGTGGTCCCTTCGCTGCGATCATCAAGTTCTGGACTCTCGAGAGGCTCCACGAAGAGAAAGATGGAAGCTTGCTTCCGATCTTCGATAACAAAGATGATTTACCTTGGAATTTCATTAACACAAGCTCTCACTCACTAAATGAAGTGAACACTCTAATCAAAATGGCTAGGATAGATTAAGACGATGAAGTAGGATTTTATCTCTCATTTATTTTCATTAACTCACTCATTTTCATCACTTCATAAAAAGCTAGAAAGCTTTTCATTAAAGAAAAGAAGAAGGAATAAGAAGAACAATTAATCCTTTTGTGATGAATAATGAATTATGATAATATCATTACAAATGCAACCATGGTTAAGTCAAGAAAAGACTTAACCATTGTAGATATCTAACCATAGTAAACGGTGTGGGTTGGGTTAAGTAAATATCTTGCAAAATATCTTTGCAAAAACAAAAAGGAAACCTACTAGAAGGTTCAAGAAAGAACTAACCCAAATCAAACCCTAACCTTATTTAATCTCCGCTAAACATGTTGCATTAGTAATCATATCATGTTACAATATTATATATCACATATACAAAATTTATTGTAACAAAATAAAATAATACAATTAACATATATGGCATATATATCAATGTATTACCCGAGTGAGAAAAAGAATCTTTTAGTGAGCTTATATCAGTTAATGTAATTTAATATATCAAATATATAATTATACATTAAATTATCGAATCAACACATGATCCGATAATCCGGCTATTTCACAAATAGCCGACTAATATAATCTGTATCAGTTTATCGAATCAATACTTGATCTGATGACCCGGCTATATCACATATACCCGGTCGATATCTCATATCGCGAGAATCTAATACGGTATCACATACTCGTATTGTTCTCGGTCCCACACATATCACATATGTGCTCCTACTCCGTTTTACCTGAGCCAAGAAACCTCTGTGTAGGACTCTAAAGAATCGTCAATACGCCGGCAGTAGGTGATGATCATATCAAACACCCACAAGCTGCAAGCGGTCATCTAAACATAACAGCCACCCAGGTATTGAGCACTCAGAAGATCGACAAGCAAGCCTGTACATTCTCCTGTGAATCCAGTCAGTAACACATCCGTACAGTCCGGTCTCTTCGTATGATATGGCGCATATCTCGCTTTAGGGTGGTAAACGTCAGACCCCAGTAGCTTGATAAATCGTGTCGATATGAGGTCTATAACAGTTCGAGAAACTACTGATAACACTTACCAGTAAATCTCTACAACCCTGGCCAGGTATTTCCAGTTATAGCCAATCGAACACAGCACAACATCAACTCCTTATACCGGGAGAGACGAATCCCATCCTATCGCTCATTGAGTCCATGTGATTCGGGACTGTACCCAAAAGCCACCTTTTTGCATGCCCTCTTGGACGTGGTATGATGGAAATCAAAGCACAATGGGAATCACACAAGAATCTATGACGAACTCGGGTCTACATACTAACCTGTACCAGTGTCACCAGAAAACTGCCATCTGACGTGAGGTATAATACCATCTGGGAGTTCTCGGCGAGTCCGTCCAGTGTACCCAGTCTCCACTGAGTACCCATACACCATCATTGATGTCCAACATCGATAGATATAGGATCATCCATCGCCCATCATATAGGTCAAGATGCGTATACGCTAGTCTACTCTGGTGTATCGATGCCATGTCTCGATACACCCTCGATTAGGAACAGTTATAGGATGTACTCGTCGACTACCGTGGCCCCACCAGTATGATCCGCATCATTGTCCTGGTAGTTGTCATGACCCGAAAGTACAGAACATGACCGGCACTTAAACTACGAAACGTCTCGAGGCGTACGTAATCTAACTAAGCCGAAAACCCAGAAATCGAAACCAAGAAAAGTAGTAGAGTGGAGGAAAACCATTTTTAAATCCAATAGTTTGCAACATACGCCGAAATATGCATTTTAAAACACAAGTCTTTTCTAAAAATTTCGGCAGAGTTTCCTTTGTAAAAACTGACCCCAAACAGGTACAAAACCTGATAAAGCATATATAATGAAATAAGGCATCCACAAGCGGGAGCTAGCTCTTCGTCAATCGGTGGTCACAACTATGCAAGCAATATAATATACAACGCCGAAGGGCGAGGATCACAACAGAAAAGGAACCTCAAAGCATCATGAAATCCATAGAAATACAACGCGCGACTCTAAGGTCGAAAGAATAAACATCAATGGTCTCTATCTCAGAAATAAATACATGTTTGGTTGATGGAACTTCCAGATATAACTGAATAATGTATGTGCACGGCGGCGCCCCGGCCGTCAATCCGACGGCCAAATGCGGAAGCGGTGATAAACTTTAATTTTGCGAACTTAGCAAACCGGCACCACCGCGCACTAAACACCCGGATCGGACCATTAAACTAGTTCTAGCTAACTACAAGACGGGTTAGAGATATACCGAGTGATCCGAGTTCTCCGGTCTTCTCGTCATCGTCCCGATCTCCCGCGGAAAGTCCTGTCTCCGTATCGTCGCCTCCTCTCCGAAAGGGGCACCACATTGCCTGCGTCTTTTACGGGCTCCCACCTCAATACCGAGGCAACTCGGGCGCGAAGTTGGCTGGCCGACGCGTCCAAGATTTGCTGTAGAATGTGTAGTGTAGAGGCTATGTCTCATTTGGGGTTTGTTGCCTTTGAAGATGATGGAGGAAACAAGATAAGAAAAATGGTGCTTGCATTTTTCCTAGCATAAAAATGAGATCAAGAAAAATCCCATAAGCTTAAGATGAAACTCTCTCTTCTTCTTCTCTCAAGTGTGTTCAACCTTATCATGTTAGAATGGTGAAGGAAAGAATATGAATCCATAATAAGAAGGGAGGTGATGGTAGTAAAAGTGAAAGGGTGACCATAACCTAAACATCATGATCACAAAATCAAATCAACCTCAAATCCTTTCTAATCTCACAAAAGCAAGAAATGATGATAGAAAAGAATGGTATCAAAAAGATGCTATCATAATCAATACATTTGCAGGAAACCCCTCCACAATGTGTTATTTGCAAACTTACAAATAACCCCCTCCATCGGAAAAGTCCGGCCGGGAAAGAACAAAGGAAAACCGGCAGGAACGGAATGCAAACTGGCAACTCCAGAAAACTGGTCCGGTAATAAATTACAGGAAAACCCCGATACTGTGCATACACACCCGCATCTGTATTCCATCCGGATACAAATGCAATGAGACAAAATCTACATTGTACTATACTAGGATCCGGCTTAAACCAAAGCCGGCTAGTAATGCCCATTCGATCCTGATCCGTGCAATACCGCACGTATCTGATCGAACCCTGCCATATATCCATACGGCCGCTAGTACAAACCGTCCGATCCTGATCCGTGCAATATCGCACGTATCTGATCGGACCCTGCCATATCTCCATACGGCCTCTACAGCATTTGGCCCGAAAGCTTGAGTAACTGAAAGTGTGGTGGACTCTAAAGACTCGTCAATACTATGGCTGTGGATTTAACCACGAGCACGTCAGAGGTATAAGCCAATACGTGACGGGCCACCAGCTATTGACCAAAAGGGACGTCGATGAGCGAACTCATCCTTACACCCAACTGAGCCTGTAAGCGACAATATCCGTACAGTCCGGTCCGTTCGTCTATGAGCATCGCATGTCGGGCCTAGGGGCTTGGTAAAAGTCAGACCCCCAAAAGCGGTACAAGTCGTGTCGGAGTGTAGCCTAGAACACCCTGAGATACTACTGGAATACCTACCAGTAAATCTCCTGCCTTGGCCAAGGACTTCGTGTAATGGCTCTCCTAGACACAGCGCGACCTCACCCCCAATACCGGGAGAGACGAACCCCTGAAGATCCGCTCACTGCCTCCATGTGGCTCGGGACTGTACCCAACTAAAACCTGTTTGCACGACTCCTTTGAGCCGTGGTAAGGTAGTAATCAAAGCACAGTGGGAACTCACACGAGACAAATGACGATCCCCAGGTCAATGAACTAACCTGTACACATGTCACCTGGGAACTGCTATCTGACGTCAGGTATAAGACCAACTAGCATGTTCCCGGCGAGTCCTGTCCGGTGTACTCATAACCCAATAAGCACTTGTATACATCTTAGGTGAACTAACTGACACCAGTGGCTTGTGATACCGGCCACCGACCCTCGACGGGGTCTCGACTGTATACACTAGTCTACTCTGGAGAATCGATGCCCTGTCTCGAAACTCCCACGACTAGGGACCTTTTAAGGATGTGCTTATAGACTCCAGCTCTCACTTATATGATCGCCCTCATACTGCTGGCAGTCAAGCAAGAATCCTAGGGGCTCTATCAACGTGTAATAGCGACCTGTTAGGTCACCTGAAGCAGTACACGACGATAAAGGTAAACCAGATAGCATACTATCATCTCGAGTAAGACTGTCCTACCGGGATAGGTCCTCCCTCAATCATTGCAATCACGTGCCTGTGATCCAATAATTGACTCTGAGGGCACTATCTCCAACAATCTCCCACTTGCACTCAAGGCTAATTATTGCGATGTCGCATACTCACAGCCCGTGTGATACCGAACACCCAACTCCTCTACTTGTCAGTCTCACAAAACTCGTTTGCGAAACTATTGCGTTCGAGGAATAGCCTCAGTGAGTGGATCCGCTTTGATGTTTCTTTCTATGTCTCACTCTATCTCAAGTTCGCGGAGAAAGCCATCTCCCGAAATGAGCAATACCTGTCTTAGAATGTCTGGATGTCTGATGGGACCTAGCTAATAAATGAACTCCAAATCCAAACTTCTTAGACTGTATCATCAACTGAACTTAATCAGTATCCTGCGCCATGCCTCCCTCAGTATTTCGTTGGATCACCTGTCCAAAATACTGCCCCTCGTCAGAAGGAAAAACTATAACTCTGACAACCTCCTTGTCGCCCATGTCACCTTGGAAGCCTGGAATGATAACTGTCTCCCAAATGAGGCGTCGTTATCATATCCCTAGAACATCCACTTATGTTCTAAAACTGCTTCCGACTGTTTCTCCAGGATTGGATCAATGTCAACTTATTGCATCTAGTGCAAGAACAACATCTGGTGTGGTACTTGACATCTCATGATTGACTCAATTGCCTAAGCAAGTGATCTGCCAATCATGCACATCCCTCTCTACTTTAGTCTATAAGACACCTTTAGAGAGGGTGACTCCATCACCTGCAGGTACACTACCGTGCCAGGAATCGTCCATTCTAAATACTCTTAGAATGCTGTCAAAGTACCCTGATTGGGAAACCAACCAAATCTAGATCTCAAACCATAGATCTAGTAACCAGTATGTCTGATATAATGTCCAAGTCCTTTGTGGAGAAACCACCGTGTGACGACCAGAGTATAACCGATCGTAGTATAGGAATGTCACTTCCTACTTTGTGTATGTCATCCAAAACCCGGATATCACACCCTACTACCTTCTCAACAGATCCATCCCCTATTCTGATGAAGTCAAACCTATGACTGTTACATCAGAAATAGATGATCTATCTCTGCTACATCTGCTTTAGTCTATAAATAGACATAAGCCTGATGTCCACCAATGGTTCCGCTGCTCCCACTGACTACGAAAACCCTTTGGCAGAGTCATATAGACGTGCACTTCTAAAGCTAGTTTAGAACGATGCTATACTCATCCTTCTGCCGGGCCTTGCAGCCTGGAACAACAGCAATGGCAAGTGTGGGTAAACAAGAACTTCCCTGTCACCGTCCTTGAGGCTACCGGAGTACCTCTCGGGTGCATTAAGTTACCCACCGTATCTGCGGAGTGGCCAATGGAATGTCAAATCAGATTGAATCTTTAGGTTCCTTATCAAATCTTCAGTAATCGTTTGCGGTTCTGGAATCACTTCCAGTTCTACCATACTCCCACTACTGTTTTGAAAAAAATCCATTTTTAATAAAACTGTGGCGAGTCTAGAACAATATTTCTATTGATCTGCCAGATGGTAGAAAGTCAACCCTCGTCATAGCCTGGGTCAACCCACAAACAGCCATTACAGAAACGTGCCTTGAGTTGTCCAGTGTCTGGTTTTAATCATAAGCCGGACAACTCCCCGTACCTTAACAACGTTAAGATATGAACTGTTCTATATCCAATATAGAACCAGAGGCACTGATTTAATTTAACCAGATTCAAATCATGCAGCTGTCTCCAGTGCATGTCAACTAAATGGAAAGAGGCCGATCAGCGTTACTCAACTTAGGAATGCTCCCAATTATGAGTAACCTGAAAGAGAAGCAATTTCTCTTTATCATTACTATCAACTGAATACCATACACAAGTATCTACATCTTCGATCACTTTGAAGAATCCCGATAGTTGCTACACCTGGTTCTCTACTCTATTCAAATACCTATAACTCCTCAAAACTTAGACGCTGTGTTTCTACGAAACACATGTCTAAGAACTAGAGAAGTTAAAAGTAAACAGAATATAGTATGAGGACCAACCCCTCTGTCCTAATGGACACGGGACAACATACAATACTCTGTATAAGTCCGCTGAGTCTAACAACTCTTTCACCGTGTGTCGTAGGTTGAAAACTGTACTTATGGTTAAGAAGAATTACACCGCTGTTTAATGCTCCTTACCCAACCATCCACTGATATAGGTAAATGTCATCGACATAATATCAAAAGGTATATCTCACTCTATGAAAATAGACGTACAGATATATCAATTTGTAATTGGTGCACAACAGCGGATATTCAAAACCAAATATTTGCCGACCGGCAAACAGCCCAGATGATCTCCTCAAATATCACCGATTACAACGAATCCCGATATAATGAGGATGATCACCCTATTCCCAATAACTTACTCCCACTCATCATATGTAAAACCATACAGATGTGAGAATCAAACTTGGTAAATACATACCCTGGAGCAAGTGTCCAATCGGGAAATCAGTTTTCTTTTAACAGTACGCAGTTGAACTGAAACATTGAAATGTTTCGATGGGGTATCCTGGAATTCCTAGTAATGCCTCTACCATTATCCAGATTCACAACTATAACCGTACAATTCTTTGCCACCTCTCCAAATCCCTTTATATGTGTTTAGTCATTACCTTCTGCACACCCCTTTAGGCCAATTGGTTTTCTTCCTTCCCTACTGTTCGACACCAGCCTATGGTTTGGAAGAAGACTATCCAATAAGCATAATGGGTGTACTGTCCTAATCCTAGGAGCACTCGCAATGCGAGAGAAGGTGAAGATAAAAGACAACCGAATAAACCTTATTCCTATTTCTCCTGGACCAGAATCCATCCCCGAACTGGAAAAAGTTCCTTTCGAGTTCGTATATAACCATACGATGGAGTATCCAATAAACTATGGATCTTCGTAGTGATATGGAGTGTCCTGGAGAAATACAAAGGTGATTTAGGATTGGCGAAGAAATACTTGGTTTGGTCATGAATATCAGTCGCAATTTACTTTGCCCTCTTACTAATCCCTTGCTTTGTCTTAATCTTAATACCTTCTGCACACCGTTTAGGCTAATTGGTTTTCTTCATTCCCTACCGGTCGGCACCAGCCTAAGATTTGGAAGAAGACTATCCAATTTGCGTAATAGGTGTACTATCTCCTAAGCTAAGGAGTACTCGTAACTTGAGAGAAGGCAAAAAGGAAAAGACAACTGAATAATCCTATCCGTTTTCTCCAGAACCGGAAACCATCCTCGAATAAATTCCTTCGAGTTCGTATCTAACCATACGATGGTTTTGTCCAATGGAAGTGGACGTTCATAGCAATACGGGGTGTCCTGGAGAAAAGGGTAAAAGTAGGAGTGGCAATGAGGTCTGCAACTCTGACAATCCAAAAGCCATTGTTTAAGAAGGTTCGGTCAACTTGGTCACTGAGTCATAGTCTTAGGGTCGGGTCAATGGTCGCTGCCAGAGAGAGAGAGAAAAGAAACACTCAGCGTGCACTCTAACCTAGATCAGAATGGTTACCAATTTATCTAATCAGGAAACCTCCCATTGTACCTCAAATCCTCCTCCAAACCTTAAAGAAGAATTAGTCGGGGTCACCCGAGGAGTAAACTAACTCATCAGTGGGAATCGGGATCCAACTATCATCGCATGATAACGTGACGGAATCCGCTCACGGTATCACACTCCAGAAGGTATGCGCATAATTGGCAAGTTTCAGTTCTTTTGAAACCCCCGATGTGATTTTTACCCCATGCTCTTATGACCTTGGCGTGAGGTCAAAATATCATAAGTCACATGTCAAGTTCTACCCATCATTGTCCAGGTTAATTTGAACCCACCCGTACATACCCTTGACGTAGGCCAAAATAGTAGTACGACTGTCCCAAACCAACGCATCTATCTATGCAACAGATAAATACCCGGCAGCTACCAAACGCTATGCCTTGGCGTGAGGTCAAAATACATAGCTTGAATACTACCGAATATTTAACTGAAATGATGGAGGGCTACGAATGGTTTCTGGCGAAAACCTTTAACGTAATGAACTTGATATCGTTGAAGGAACGGATAGCTTTTTAGAAAATATAGTGACGAAAACCTTTACTAAAGAGGTCACTCCCGGTGAAGGGATCTCGGCTCTTTCCCCGTAGAATGGGGTGCAGGATATTCCAAATGAATACCACGATGCAAAGCAAAAGTAATCGGCTATCGTGAAGTTAATGCCCTGACGCAAACTTCTGTCCAAGGGGTCACTCCCGGTGAAGGGATCTCGGCCCTTGCCTCGTCGACCGAGGAGCAGGATATTCCAAATGAATACCACGATGCAAAACAAAAGCGAACGTCCTTGCAATAACAGCTTTTTGAAAAGTGTTCCAACAACATCAGAATAGGTTTGTTTTAACTTGCATTGATCCGAATCAACGCAGTCCCATCAATTGATCACACCACAAAGAACGAAAATATACTGATGTACGTATATGCCATCCGCATTCGCCACTGGCTCCCGTCATTACCCGTTAGGTTAGCTAACTAACGACAGAGCGGGGACTGGACTAGCGCGGATGTAAAACATATACAACATCTACTAATATATATACCAATATATTATATTCGCTCAAGGCGTGATAAAAAATGCAACATCACAGAAATGTATAGTATCACAGAACAATACAGATATCTGGGATCCCCGGGTTTCACAGAGCCACTACTGAAACCCGACGTTCCCCTGGTCATGTGGATAGCCCGTGCAATGAAATCCTAGACCCCTACGGGCGCGGCAAGTTACCCGCCAAAACCTGAAGCGTGGCAGCCCCCTTCAGCGCCGTGAATGGACCACCCAGCAGTTCACGGAATCCGGTAACTTGGGCACCCCTCCTGGGTCAACCTGTACCCCCTACGAGTGCGGCGAATAGCCCGCCAATTCCAGAGTGAAGCCCCCTCCGTCCCAATGCCATGAGATGCGGGCTTGTTGCCCTCCAGAACCCGGCTATCCGTGCACCCCTCCGCGGGGTAATCCTAGTACAGAAAGTAAAATATACATACAACGGGTACATCGACCGCAACCAGGTCGTGCCCTAAAAGAATAATACAATCAGGCAGTGACGGCAGTCCACAAGTCGGACGCTCGCCCCGCAATATCAAATGTACATGATACAACAACACTGTACTAGAATTGCATCCAGGCTATCCCCACGACCGATCCGCAACATCACAGCAAAATCACAAAATATCAACGTGAAAGTCACGTTCGCAAATCCGTCTAACCGGGCTATAGCAGTTAGACAGGATTTACCGATCAAGTGACATTCACGGTCGCAGATATAATGTAAATACTGTGAAATAATGCGTTTAAAATATCCGATCGATCAAAAATTAACAAGTGGGCCCCCAAGCAATACTGTAGCACTCACAGAAATTCTGGGCCCAATGTTATTATTCCAAAACCGCTAAAATCAGCCCACAAGCCCACTGCAAAAAATTGGTGAAGTGAAGCCAACTTCCTGCGGCGGAACCGCGGCCAAAAAGGGGCTAAGGCCGCGGTTCCGCGGTCGTATGGAAGGATCACGTTACCAAATTTTTGCAGTGTTCTTACAATTCTCTACACATCATTCTGGGACAACCTGAAAAATTTTTAGGCTTCAAAAAATTTCGACAGAAACTGATGTGAAGGAAAATACGGTTTTGAGAAAATTGTTCGATCGGAAATGTAAAACACATTAAACCAAGCTAGACTATATTAATAGCGAGGCTCTGATACCACTATAAGTGCACGGCGGCGCCCCGGCCGTCAATCCGACGACCAAATGCGGAAGCGGTGATAAACTTTAATTTTGCGAACTTAGCAAACCGGCACCACCGCGCACTAAACACGCGGATCGGACCATTAAACTAGTTCTAGCTAACTACAAGAGGAGTTAGAGATATACCGAGTGATCCGAGTTCTCCGGTCTTCTCGTCATCGTCCCGATCTCCCGCGGAAAGTCCTGTCTCCATATCGTCGCCTCCTCGCCGAAAGGGGCACCACATTGCCTGCGTCTTTGACAGGCTCCCACCTCAATACCGAGGCAACTCGGGCGCGAAGTTGGCTAGCCGACGCGTCCAAGATTTGCTGTAGAATATGTAGTGTAGAGGCTATGTCTCATTTGGGGTTTGTTGCCTTTGAAGGTGATGGAGGAAACAAGATAAGAAAAATGGTGCTTGAATTTTTCCTAGCATAAAAATGAGATCAAGAAAAATCCCATAAGCTCAAGATGAAACTCTCTCTTCTTCTTCTCTCAAGTGTGTTCAACCTTATCATGTTAGAATGGTGGAGGAAAGAATATGAATCCATAATAAGAAGGGAGGTGATGGTAGTAAAAGTGAAAGGGTGACCATAACATAAACATCATGATCACAAAATCAAATCAACCTCAAATCCTTTCTAATCTCACAAAAGCAAGAAATGATGATAGAAAAGAATGGTATCAAAAAGATGCTATCATAATCAATACATTTGCAAGAAACCCCTCCACAATATGTTATTTGCAAACTTACAAATAACCCCCTCCATCGGAAAAGTCCGGCCGGGAAAGAACAAAGGAAAACAGGCCGGAACGGAATGCAAACTGGCAACTCCAGAAAACTGGTCCCGTAATAAATTACAGGAAAACCCCGATACTGTGCATACACACCCGCATCTGTATTCCATCCGGATACAAATGCAATGAGACAAAATCTACATTGTACTATACTAGGATCCGGCTTAAACCAAAGCCGGCTAGTAATGCCCGTTCGATCCCGATCCGTGCAATACCGCACGTATCTGATCGAACCCTGCCATATATCCATACGGCCGCTAGTACAAACCGTCCGATCCTGATCTGTGCAATACCGCACGTATCTGATCGGACCCTGCCATATCTCCATACGGCCTCTACAGCATTTCGCCCGAAAGCTTGAGTAACTGAAAGTGTGGTGGACTCTAAAGACTCGTCAATACTATGGCTGTGGATTTAACCACGAGCACGTCAGAGGTATAAGCCAATACGTGACGGGCCACCAGCTATTGACCAAAAGGGACGTCGATGAGCGAACTCATCCTGACACCCAACTGAGCCTGTCAGTGACAATATCCGTACAGTCCGGTCCGTTCGTCTATAAGCATCGCATGTCGGGCCTAGGGGGTTGGTAAAAGTCAGACCCCCAAAAGCGGTACAAGTCGTGTCGGAGTGTAGCCCAGAACACCCTGATATACTACTGGAATACCTACCAGTAAATCTCCTGCCTTGGCCAAGGACTTCGTGTAATGGCTCTCCTAGACACAGCGCGACCTCACCCCCAATACCGGGAGAGACGAACGCCTGAAGATCCGCTCACTGCCTCCATGTGGCTCGGGACTGTACCCAACTAAAACCTGTTTGCACGACTCCTTTGAGCCGTGGTAGGGTAGTAATCAAAGCACAGTGGGAACTCACACGAGACAAATGACGATCCCCAGGTCGATGAACTAACCTGTACACATGTCACCTGGGAACTGCTATCTGACGTCAGGTATAAGACCAACTAGCATGTTCCCGGCGAGTCCTGTCCGGTATACTCATAACCCAATGAGCACCTGTTTACATATTAGGTGAACCAACTGACACCAGTGGCTTGTGAGACCGGCCACCGCCCCTCGACGGGGTCTCGACTGTATACACTAGTCTACTCTAGAGAATCGATGCCCTGTCTCGAAACTCCCACGACTAGGGACCTTTTAAGGATGTGCTTATAGACTCCAGCTCTCACTTATATGATCACCCTCATATTGCTGGCAGTCAAGCAAGAATCCTAGGGTCTCTATCAACGTGTAATAGTGACCTGTTAGGTCACCTGAAGCAGTACACGACGATAAAGGTAAACCAGATAGCATACTATCATCTCGAGTAAGACTGTCCTACCGGGATAGGTCCTCCCTCAATCATTGCAATCACGTGCCTGTGATCCAATAATTGACTCTGAGGGCATTATCTCCAACAAATAATAATATATAAAATATATTGATGGTCACGATGCAAGTGAACCCACCTACTAGCAAATCACCTGGAAATAGAAAAAGTGCCAGCAAAGCCGTAATGGAACCTGTACGGCAAAACCTGCAAGAACTGTGGCACAACGGGGGTGAGCTGCCAACTCGGGAATATAATACATCTACGAGCAGAAATCGCACGTATGACGCAATCCTAGGTCATACGATCAATATCTATCTTCAAATATATAACCAGCAGCCTATAACAATGGTTAGGGTATACCTCTAAACAATTGCAATACCAAGTGCTCGTGTCAGTGCCTCAGATAGCAATATATCATATGGATGATGTATGAATGCATGAAAACAGAATACATGTACTAAACAAACTGCTTTCATAACTTAGTGAGATTGCTGTATTTTCAAAACGAGGTATCATAAATGAAATCAGTATAAACAGTGTCTTGCATCAACACAAAACATAAATCCCAATATCTCAACATCTCAGGATCCGGCTATCTGGACTGGCCTGGATCATCAAATCTCAGTACCTCGATATCTCAAAATCTCAATGTCTCAATCTCACTATCTAGGGCGCCGTCAGTCCAGACCGGCCCCTACCCTCAATCTCAAGACCACGACGGTATCCTCCGGATATCCGACGCGTCAGGTAAAATCACCGGTCGGTAGTGCTCCCCTGCCAGGCTCAACGCCATCCTCTACGACCTTCTCACCCCGGGGTACCACACCTGGCCCACCATATACCAGAAACGGTTCATCCAACTCCTCGAATCGGGTCTCGAAATCCATCAGCAAACTCATGGTGGACGACTCATACATCATGGGAAAACCACACTTTTCATTTAAAAAGAGAGAGAAAAGAAGTTTATAAATGATTTTGCGGTTTTCCCCCAAATCCAGGAAATCTCATGAAAATCCGAATCTAAATCATCGATGGCATGTAAACAGTGAATATAGGCATAAAAATCCATGAATGCGGCATAACAGTGAATAACAATATGCATGAAGTAGCAAGTAGTAACTGCAATGTCTAAACTGGCATATAAGGCAAGTACACTAATATCATGTCTACACTATTAGCTAACAAACTATGTCAATGCAATAGTATTTTCTAAAGTGTTCGTGACATGGCAATTACCGATGAAGATGTGTGTGAGCCGGCAAGTAAGTGTATGTGGTACATACGCGTCATCGGTAATGGTGCTGGTGTCCTAACAGCATGATATCAATAACGGTATATGAATCACAAAATAAGTATGCGATGCGGAGCGAACAGCAAAAATGTGTGGGAGCTGAATACTAAACACAATGATAACTAATCTGCATTTAATATCATATGAGTCATACAGCTACACTAAACTATAGGGCTGAGCTAACAGGCTAACTGAAGGTAAGAAAACCGCCTAACATCTGAGTCGATACATACATACATATATATATATATATATATATATATATATATATATATATTAGTCAGTGATCCCGCCTCAATAATATCACACCCGATACCATATCTATGATCAGACATTCCCAAGTTAAGAGTGCGGATCAAACATCAATGTATAGCTCGTACGTAAATCCGTCGTACGGTATCCCAAATCTGGGTACGGGTCAATATCACATTCATCACAATATTCATCTGGTATCCTCTTTATCAAAGATCATAATCTGGGGTACTGATCTAAGTCTAGTACAATACTAATATCATCAATATAATCATGATCTGACTGTTAATCTACAGCCTCATACAAACCGATGTCATCACCACATATCATCATAAAGAGGTATACATCACCCAATGCGACCCATTATAGCTATCTTAACATATCTTATCTCATGTCTCGATCACAAGTCAACTATTCTATGTATATCACTATTCACATGGTATCGTCGTCCAAACATCCGCTATAACATCACGACGTATCTCAAATACTAACCCTGTCATATCACCGATCTCACGGCCTTAAATCAAACCTCGTCGACTCATCTCAAATTCCAAGTACTAACCTCAAATCCAGTATATGAACACATAGTCCCATACCCATATGAACACATAAAAATATATTCCCATATACGCACATATGAAAGAAGAATGCAGGCAAGTACGGTGCGTGTGTGTGTATGTGTGGTGCAACCACTACCCTAGGGTTTCGCAACACTAAACCAATCCAAACACACCTAGAATCCATCTTTATCATCAATAATCTCAAACAAAATATAGTTAATATATGTGTGTATACGTATTCGTATACATCACCACGGACTGCGGTGGTACTATACGCCATCCACCCGACTTCTCCCCGTAGATATAAATCAACTCACATTGCTTCTCGTGTGCCGACGCCGAAGCCGCCATCTTCATCTTCAACGCCTCGACATCACGTAGGGTACCTACAAAGATAACACAATCGCAAAAGAATTATGAAAATCGCATCGGAAAACCATAACGGCACACGCTACTCACATAAGTAAAAACCTATGGTCTCGCATGCAAACACGACCAATAACCCTTTGCCGTTGACGTTCAAACGCCACCCGACAGAAACGAATCATCAAATACCAAAACTTGAATTCAAAAACAATAGAAAATATAAGGCAGCAACATTGAAAACATGTTCCAGATTTTTCTTAAAGTCAAAACAAAATTCAACACTAGGGTGCTATATAGGGTACATATGACCTACTGAAGCAATCTGGGCACTTCCCATCACCAAATGGCTGAGCACAACCCTGGGAAAACCGGCCTCCTCAGTTTTGGCATGGTGGATTGGCCTCTAACTTGCAAGGGGGTCTCACAATGGTCCAAAAATGTCTCAGGTATTGTTTGCTTTTCAAGTTTTGGTCTCGGTTCACTCAAGATTCCTCTGCACACTAAATACCTCACAAACCGACATGAAAGTTTCTGTTTTGCAGTAAACTTGGTTTGTTTCAAATAGATCTGGGTTTTAACCTCATTGGGGGTTTAAGGTCATCTCTAAGGTCCAATGGTACTAACACCACTCAAAATCCCATACAAGTATTTCCAGATTTTTACTCAGGTTAAATAAAGCCAAGCAAACAAGTCTAGGGTAATGTATATAGTATAGGTGAGCTACTGAACCAACCTAGGCTCCTAATCTCACCTAGTGGACGGCCCCTAAACCCAAAATTCCGATGCCGCCGGCCCAAGGGTCTCAGTTTGGGTTCATCAGGTCAACTTGGTCTCCTAGTAGTATGTCTAGGCCCCTAGTATAGTTTGGTTGTCTCAGATATTCCCTGGGTTGCTCCAGATAACTCATAGGTACACTCAAAGTCAAAAAACTGATATGGGTCAATTCCTGAGTTCGTGCAACGGCTCAGCTCTAAGGCTCAGGTCATGAATCGTGTTATCCTGGTCAAGCAAATACTCATAACAGCCCCCAGATTTTACCCATAGTCATTACACAAAAATCCAGTAGGACCAAACACCCCTAAACATTATGAGATAACCACCCTACAAAATCCAAACCATAGCTCCCCTATTAAGCCGAGGTCGCCGGATTTGCCTCCTAGGTCGCCGGCCGAAACCGGTGGGAAGGGGTTAGGGTTTCAGGTGAACACTCCAGGTCTTGAGCAAAACACTAACACACGGTTTGCTTTCCCAGTGAGTGCTCGGGGTTACAGCAGGTCAGCAACACCTCAAAACGTCATCTAAAACACGATATATCATGAAACTAAACTAAAGGGAATAAATTATACCTCATCTAGTCCAATCTAGGCAGCACTAACTTCCCAACGTCGTCAAAATCCCATTTTTCTCGGTCGATCGTGTAGAGGAGGAGATGGGGATCATTTTTTGTGAAAGGAGTTTGGGGTTTTGGGTTTGTTTTAGAGATGGATCCATGGTGTTATGGGGGATGGAAGATGGAGGAAGAAGAGGGAAAAGGGCAGCAGCAGCACTCATGGAAGATGGGGAGAGAAAATGAGTTGGGAAATGAGGAGGGATGGCTCAAGACAAAAGAGTTGACCCACTCTTTCTCTCTCTTCATCATACTTTACATTTTTGTTTTCTTTTCTTTTCCTTTATTTCCTTCTCACACAATGGTAACCCTAAGCATCCATACACCCACAACATGTATGAAAATGTGACAAGTGTGGAAAAATGATATGTGCATGTTTTGCACCAAAAATGCTGAAAATCCGATTAGCGATTTTTAATCGCGGTTAGCACTTAATTAGCGTATAACTATTCATAAAATCTTAAAAATGGCATAATTCCACAAAATACACTATTTTAGAATTTTCCATAATTTTTCCAAAATTTTCCCCATTTATCGGTATTTAATTATACCGAAATATTAAAATGTTCATTAAAATAATATTAATTTATAAAAATTCCCAAAAATAATAATAATAATATTTTTTGAAATGCTACAATCTTCCCCCCTTAAAGAAATTTGCTCACCGAATTTAAATTTAAACCCCCAAATTCTAAAACATTTCAATAAAATGTCCAAGTCGTCCGGGCTCTGAAATCATCAATACATAAAACGCATCATAGCGCAAAGCATGCGCATGAGTAATGAGTAGATAACTCAAAACCAAACTCCGTCAAGCATCCCGCAATCATCGGAGTCGAGGGGAAGACACGAATGCCAAATCCAAAGCAAAACCAACATGATATAAATCGAAACTATACATGTAAATATCAAATCTATACATGTAAATATCAGAAGGAAAGGCATGCCAAATCTCTTAAAGTCGCTGTGCAATGCGAATAACACTGCACAGTGGTGGACGTCTATCATAAGAAAATAACCATATACGTATATACCTTTTGTTTAATGTGTACGTTCCGACGTTTTGGAAACAATTTAGAAGGGTTTCTTTGTTTTAAACGTTTCGTGTCATATCAGACACGTAGGTAAATACTGAGACTATAGCTCACTTTTGGAAATCCCTTTGAAATCTATCAATGCATGCAAAATATACTCAGGTACAGTCCTCTGACTAGTCCTGCTCAGTACAAAAACACATAGCAAATATTATAAAAACGTACCGCTCCATAAGAAATCAATCCCAAAATGTGCATATGAGTACTACGTGCGTCTGTGCACACGGAAATCAAATTCCATGAATGTGCCATACATGCGCATAGGAACAATATCTAGGTGCAACGGGTGTGCACACAACACCTGTCAAGGGCAACAGGTGTGCCTGACAGCAAAAACAGGTGCATCTGACAGGCACGAAGAATCTCGATTTAGTGCATCTGGTGTGCACCAAAATCGTATCTCATAACATGCACCCAACACGCGCGAAAACCCAAATCAGGTATATCCATCATGCACGAAATCATGAAATCCAATATCAAGCGCCGAACTTGCGCAAAATCGAATCAGGCGCACAAGGTGCACAAAACAAATATCAAACATCATAATCGAAATGGAAGTCCAGTGCAACTGTGGTGCACAAAATGCATATCACTGCACTGCAAGCATATGAGAACTATACCGAGTGAAAAAACTAAATCGTGTGCGTATATATGCACAAAATCAACTCAACTGTATGAAACCCATAAAATCATAAACATGTGAAACCAAGGCACGAAAATGGTAACAAGTGCAACAACTGTGCAAAAGTCGTAAATACTCAGTAGGTGCAACCATGGTGCATGAAAACAAATATCATGAAACTCAATCATCAAAATCAGTCATGCGAATAGACCACCCAAAATACCGAAATCAAATATGGCGGAATAGTCCCGCTCAAGCACATCCTCCAAGAATCTCTGGCCAACTGTCGTGGTCACTCATAGCATGTCTTGTCGACGATCCTGAAATCTGGCCTGCTGGTGTGCGTAACATGACCACTCCTTGGTCCATGTCTTCTCGTAAATTTATTCCAGAAAGGTCTTGTCGAGGTCTCTCCCAAATCGCATCTCTGCCTAACTGTCCGGAATTCATCGTCCTTTACTATATCTGTTTCTTGTTCCTGAACGATTGCATACTCATCGCGACTCCTTCTGGAAGGTATATCCAAGTACAATGCCTCGGCATGCGTATCGCATCTCTGATGTCGGCGGAGTGGAACGTCATCTTATCCAGATCTTGTATGAACCTCTTACTCCACTTTTCTCTAATGTCGACTGCTTCGGACTCGTCTCGTCGTGGCTGCATGGACTGAGCTCCAACGGCTATCCGCGTATCTAGAGTCTCCCAAGAAGTGCATCTCACGACCTGGCATCCGAATAAAGTCGAACCATTTGATCGATTTGTCAAAACCTCATAATCCACCAAGGGCTCGACATCGTGGGTACAGTTTAATAGTATCGAGTACATACCACAGCATCGGTGGTCCAGCCGTAGAAGGTCAAACCCAAGCCTCACTAATGGCGCCGCGGAACTGCCGCAAACCCTAAGGTTCAAAGGCTTTCACACGGTCATTATGTCGAGTTAGGGTTTCATTTTTCTAGAGGGTCCATAGAATTGCCTGCATGTTTTTCCGAATACTTTAAACTTGGAAAAATAGGTTTCTGACATTCGATCGTCTCTATCGACTCTCAACGTATCTGTGAGAAGTCGTCTCTAGCTGGAGTCAATCTGTCTGATGACCTCGCATCAGGGTAGGCGAATGAACCACATGTCCTAGTCATTTATCCTCGGTGACTAGCGACCTTCTGTCATCTCTTAGTACAACTCGTACTGCAATAGCTCCAACATCTGGGGCGATATCTCATCGTTCCCAGCAACAACTGGCTCACTCGTCTACACGCTGAACCGGGCCTCAATCAACATGAATAAGCAATACTTCAACGGTCATCAAAATCTGGCTCGCCTCTGTTAGTGGCCAAATCCTCTGGTGCTGATCTGCACGTCCGAGTAATCTCATAAAGCGACCCATCAAACGCTCGTGGCGCAAAAACACCATAAAAGACACATCTCTGCAATCGTGTGTCGCCGGAATTACGCCCTGGTCAGTCCTCGTTCGTAACGAGCTCGTGCGGACCGCAACTCTAGCCGTAGCTCTCCCTGCCCGTAATCGTGGCAGCAAAACCATAACTGGTACCGATGAGGTTAGATCATGAATGAATATAATACTGAGCAAAGAAATGTACATCCTAAGGCTTCTTAAGTGGAGTAGCGTATCGTAAATATACCGCGGAACATACGTACGGTACGTCACTCTACTCAAGCTACCTACTCCATCAACCAAGGGTCATCCTACACTCTGCAGGAAAAACCTAACTCTTTGATACCAACTTTATCACGACCCGAAAGTATGGAACATGACTGGCATTTAAACTACGAAATTTCTTGAGACGTACGTAATCTAAGTAAGCCGAAAACCCAGAAATCCAAAGAAAGAAAAGTAGTAGAGTGGAGGAAAACCATTTTTAAATCAAATAGTTTGCAACATACGCCAAAATATGCAATATAAAACACAAGTCTTTTCTAAAAATTTCGGCAGAGTTTCCTTTGTAAAAACTGACCCCAAACGGGTACAAAACCTGATAAAGCATATATAATGAAATAAGACATCCCCAAGCGGGAGCTAGCTCTTCGTCAATCGACGGTCACAACCACGCAAGCAATATAATATACAACGCCGAAGGGCAAGGATCACAATAGAAAAGGAAACTCAAAACAGCAAGAAATCCATAGAAATACAACGCGTGACTCTAAGGTCGAAAGAATAAACATCACCGGTCTCTATCTCAGAAATAAATACATGTTTGGTTGATGGAACTTCCTGATACAACTGAATAATAATATATAAAATATAATGATGGTCACGATGCAAGTGAACCCACCTACTAGCAAATCACGTGGAAATGGAAAAAGCGCCAGCGAAGCCATAATGGAACCTGTACGGAAAAACCTGCAAGAACTGTGGCACAATGGGGGTGAGTTGCCAACTCGTGAATAGAATACATCTACGTGCAGAAATCGCATGTATGACGCAACCCTAGGTCATACGATCAATATCTATCCTCAAATATATAACCAACAGCCTATAACAATGGCTAAGGTATACCTCTAAACAATTGTAATATAAAGTGCTCATGTCAGTGCCTCAGATAGCAATATATCATATGGATGATGTATGAATGAATGAAAACGGAATACATGTACTGAAGAAACTACTTTCATAACTTGGTGAGATTACTTTATTTTCAAAACGAGATATCATAAATGAAATCACTATAAACAGTGTCTAGTATCGACACAAAACATAAATCCCAATATCTCAATATCTCAGGCTCCGGCTATCCGGACTGGGCTGGATCATCAAATCTCAGTACCTCAATATCTCAAAATCTTAATGTCTCAATCTCACTATCTAGGGCGTCGTCAGTCCAGACCGGCCCCTACCATCAATCTCAAGACCACGACGGTATCCTCCGGATATCCGACGCGTCGGGTAAAATCACCGGTCGGTAGTGCTCCCCTGCCAGGCTCAATGCTATCCTCTGCGACCTTCTTGCCCCGGGGTACCGCACCTGGCTCACCAGGTACCCGAAACGGTTCATCCAACTCTTCGAATCGGGTCTCGAAATCCATCAGCAAACTCATGGTGGATGACTCATACATCATGGGAAAACCACACTTTTCATTTCAAAAGAGAGAGAAAAGAAGTTTATAAATTTTTTTGCGGTTTTCCCCCAAATCCAGGAAATCTCATGAAAATCCGAATCCAAATCATCGATGGCATGTAAACAGTGAATATAGGCATAAAAATCCATGAATGCGGCATAACAGTGAATAACAATATGCATGAAGTAGCATGTAGTAACTGCAATGTCTAAACTTTCATATAAGGCAAGTACACTAATATCATGTCTATACTATTAGCTAACAAACTATATCAATGAAATAGTATTTTCTAAAGTGTTTGTGACATGGCAATTACCGATAAAGATGTGTGTGAACCGGCAAGTAAGTGTACATGGTACATACGCGTCATCGGTAATGGTGTTGGTGTCCTAGCAGCTTGATATCAATAACGGTATATGAATCACAAAATAAGTATGCGATGCGATGCGAAGCGAACAGCAAAAATGTGCAGGAGCTGAATACTAAACACAATGATAATTAATCTGCATTTAATATCATATAAGTCATACAGCTACACTAAACTATAGGGCTGAGCTAACAGGCTAACTGAAGATGAGGAAACCGCCTAACATCTCAGTCGATACACACACACACACACACACACACACACATATATATATATATATATTAGTCGGTGATCCCGCCTCAAAAATATCACACCCGATACCATATCTATGATTAGACATTCCCAAGTCAAGAGTGCGGATCAAACATCAATGTATAGCTCGTACGTAAATCCGTCGTACGGTATCCCAAATCTGGGTACGGGTCAATATCACATTCATCACATTATTCATCTGGTATCCACTTTATCAAAGATCATAATCCTGTGTACTGATCTACGTCTAGTACAATACTAATATCATCAATATAATCATGATCAGACTGTTAATCTACAGCCTCATACAAACCGATGTCATCACCACATATCATCATAAAGAGGTATACATCGCCCAATGCGACCCATTATAGCTATCTTAACATATCTTATCTCATGTCTCGATTACAAGTCAACAAAACTATGTATATCACCATTCACATGGTATCGTCGTCCAAACATCCGCTATAACATCACGACGTATCTTAAGTACTAACTGTCACGACCCGAAAGTACGGAACATGACCGACACTTAAACTACGAAACGTCTCGAGGCGTACGTAATCTAAGTAAACCGAAAACCCAGAAATCCATACCAAGAAAAGTAGTAGAGTGAAGGAAAAACCAATTTAAATCAAGTAGTTTTATTAGCATAAGATAAATTATGCATTTTTTAAAACACCAAATATTTCTTGAAAATTTCGGCAGAGTCTCCTTTGAAAATACTAGCCCCCAAATGGGATACAACATGAATAGTATACGAAATCAATAAAAGGCATCACCAAGCGGGAGCTAGCTCTTCGTCTATCGACGGTCACAACCACACAAGTAATATAATATACAACGCCAAGGGTGAGGATCAAAAAATCGAAAGGAAACTCAAAACCACAAGAAATCCACAGAAATATAACGCGTGACTCTAAGGTCGAAAGAATAACATCACTGGTCTCTATCTCAAAATAAATACATGTTTGGTTGATGGAACTTCTAGATACAACTGAATAATAATATACAATGTATAATGATGGATACGATACAAATAAACCCAGCTACTAGCAAGTCACCCGAAAGAAGCAGTGCCAGAAAAGCCGTAATGAAACCTGCACGGCAAAACCTGCAAGAAACTGGGGCACAATGGGGGTGAGTTGCCAACTCGTGAATAGAATACATCTACGAACAAAAATCGCATGTATGACGCAATCCTAGGTCATACGATCATAATATATAATCCTAAAATATATAACCAGCAACCCATAACCATAGCTAGGGCAAATATCTAACCCAAGTATAATCCCATGTGCCCGTGTCAGTGCCTCAGATAGCAATGTATCATATGGATGATGTATGAATGCATGAAACAGAATGCATGTACTGAATAAAACTGCTTTCATAAATCAGTGAGATTTCTGTATTTTAAAAATGAGGTACCATAGATGAAATCAGCATAAAACAGTGCCCAGCATCGACACAAAACAAGTGTCCAAATATCTCGTTATCTCTGTATCACAATCTTTGTACCTCAATATCTCAAAATCTCAATGTCTCAATCACAATATCTAGGGCGCCGTCAGTCCAGACCGTCCCCTACCATCCATCTCAAGACCACGACGGTATCCTCCGGATATCCGACGCGTCGGGTAAAATCACCGGTCGGTAGTGCTCCCCTGCCAGGCTCAACGTCAACAACATGACCTTCTCTCCCCGGGGTACCGCACCGGGCCCACCATGTACCCGAAACGGTTCCTCCACTCCTCGAGTCGGGTCTCAAAATCCATCAGTAAACTCATGGTGGAAGACTCATACATCATAGGAAAAACCGCACTTTTTATTTAAAAAGAGAGAAAGCAGTTTATATAAGTTTTGCGGGTTTCCCCTCAAATCCAGAAAATCTCATGGAAATCCGAATCCAAATCATCAATAGCATGTAAAACCTTGAATATAGGCATAACAATGAATAACAGTATGCATGAAGTGACAAGTAATAACTACAATGTTATGCTGGCATATAAGGCAGGTACACTAATATCATCTCAAATTACTAACTAACAAGCTAAGTCAAGCAATAATATTTTCTAAGGTGTACGTGACATGGCAATTACCGATGAAGATGTGTGTGAGCCGGAAAGTAAGTGTACGTGGTACATACGCATCATCGGTAATGGTGCTGGTGTCCTAACAGTATGATATCAACAATGCAATAAGAAATTATAATATAAGTATGCGATGCGGAGCGAACAGCAATAATGAGCGGGAGCTGAATACTAGACACAATGATAACTAAACTGCATTACCCTAATATAAGTCCTACAATAGTGCCTTTTGAAATAACACGAATCGCGGTGTTTTGAAAATAAGGGCTACGGTGTTTTTAAGAAAAGATACGTTTTGAAATATCCGTAGAATCCCTTGACCTGTCTTTTAAAATACCCACGATCCGTTAGTTTTGAAATAGGTAGGAATCTACCCTAGTCTAACAACTACACTAAACTATATGGCTGAACTAACAAGCTAACTGAAGGTAAGGAAACCGCCTAACATCTAAGTCGATACGTATACATACCTGTATATATATTAGTCGGTGATCCCGCCTCAATAATATCATATCCGATACCATATCTATAATCAGGCATCCCAAGTCAAGAGTGCGGATCAATCATCAATATATAGCTCGTACGTAAATCCGTCGTACGGTATCCCCAAATCTGGGTACGGGTCAATATCATACTCATCACACTGTTAATCTGGTATCCTCTTTATCAAGATCATCATCTGGGGTACTGACCTACGTCTAGTACACTACTAATATCACTATTCACATGGCATTGTCATTCAAAGATCCTCTATAACATCAGGACGTATCTCAAGTACGAATCCTGCCATATTACCGATCTCACGGCCTCAACTCAAATCTCATCGACTCATCTCAATCCCAAGTATCATCCGCAAATCCAGTATGTGAACACCTAGTCCCATACCCAGGTGAACACATAAACACATCTCCCCATATACGCACAGGTAATAACATAGATGTATGCATGTGTGTGTGTGCGTGTGTGGGTGTAAGGACACTCTAGGGTTTCGCAACTAACACTAAACTAATCCATGAACATCTAGAATCTACTTTTATCATCAAGTCTCATATCAACATAAAATATATAATCAAAATATATGTGTGTATGCGTATTCGTATACATCACCACGAACTGCGGGGGGCTATACGCCATCCACCCGACTTCTCCCCGTAGATATAATCTACTCACCTGGTCCTCGCTCGCCGGTGCCGACGTCGCCACGCGCTTGCTTGTCGTCTCGAAGTCCACATGGGGTACCTACATATCATAACGCACCGTATCGCATTAAAACCAAATTCGAAATCGAAACGGCATACGAAAGTCAAATCGGCACGCGTATCACGCATAGGTCAAAACCTATCGCCAACGCATGAAAGAATAGCCAAACCTACCCTCGATGTCGATGTACAAACGTCAAACCATCGAGAAAACCCAAACACACTCATTTGCGCATTCACGAACACTAATTATAATATAAAATAGGTTAAAATTCACAAAAACCCTAAATTCACCTTAAAAGCCATTTTTCCGAAAATCTAGCAAGCAAAAATTACTTGTTTTAGTACAAAACTCGACGTTTAAACAAATCTAGCGGCCATAATACTTATTAAATATCTTAAATAAGTCATAAAACAATTACCATAATTTAATCCCAATAAATTTCATTAACCCCAAAATTCTAGTTTACAATATACCCAATTTTAACAATTTTATAGCAAAATGCACAAACAACAATTTAGGTTGGATTTCCTTGAACTAAAGTGTTAAACTACACTTTATAATGTCAATGAAGTCATGAAAAACCTAATTACATTTTAATCGCAATTATTTAATTAATTTCCAAAAACCTAGTTTGCTTAAAAATCTTAATTTTGACAACTTAAAAGCAACAATTTACATATTAGCAACTAGATTAGGTTTTCTATGGCTTAGCATGATAACTACACCATTAAACCATGATCAATTGACATAAACCCTAATTTAGTTCAAACCCTTCTCTTGAATTTTCAAATTAGCACTTAGAACCACATTTAAGCACCGAAATTAGTTAAATTGAAGTGATTAAACATCAAGCAAACATTGGGTTAAGATTATACCTAAAAACCATTTGGAATGAGATCCATACTTGCAAAAAAACTTAGCCTCCAAAATGTTAACTTTTCCCCAAGATCCATGCTTGAATGTCCGAGGAATAATAGGTAAGAAATGGATTTGGGATTTGTGAGGCAATTTTGATGAGTTTTTTTGGAGAGAAATATGATGAGAAAAGAGGGGGAGGGCTGCTGTTGTGCAGGAATGGGAGGGTCGACCACTTATTGGGTGATTGGAGAGAGAGTGAGATGAGGAAAGTCATGCCAAGTCAAGAAAATCCAAGGTCAACACAACACAAACCTCTTTTCTTATACTTTTCTTTATGTTGTCTTTTCTTTTATCAAAAGAAATGGGGGAAAAATTTGGAGAGGGGCTGCTGAAAATGGGGAGGAAAATGGGGGTGTGAGAGTGTGGGTGTGGGTGTGGAGTGATGGAAAATGATAAATAATATACCCCAAACATCCATTTACACTAAATTCACCATTTAAGCCTTTTTTCGATATTTTCTAAACCGTTTTGGCAAACGATTTCGTTTCAGAAACAATATTTTATATGTCAGTTTAGTGTGTCATGAATTAAAAAATTTGTATCAACCCATTCCAATTAGTAATTTTCCCTAATTAAATGTATTAGGAACGTCTTAAAATAATATTAAAATAATTAATTTCGGAAAAATTTTCAGAAAATTTGAAATTTCACCAGTGGCTCAATAAACACCAAATACTAGCAATTATATAGCTAGAATATGTATATTTAATTTTAAAATAAAAATATTTGTATTTTGACTTTTTATAGAAAATCTCCTTATTTTACCGATTTTCCGAAATTTCACCGAAACGATTTTCAAAATGTTACAATAACCCTGTCATATCACCAATCTCACGGCCTCAAATCAAACCTCGTCGACTCATCTCAAATCCCAAGTACAATCCTCAAATCATGTACATGAACACATAGTTCCATACCCATGTGAACATATAAAAATATATTCCCATATACGCATATATGAAAGAAGAATGTAGGCAAGTATGGTGCATGAGTGTGTATGTATGGTACAACCACTACTCTAGGGTTTCGCAACACTAAACCAGTCCAAACACACCTAGAATCCATTTTTATCATCAATGATCTCAAACAAAATATAATCAATATATGTTTGTATACGTATTCGTATACATCACCACGGACTGCGGGGGTGGTATACGCCATCCACCCGACTTCTCCACGTAGATATAAATCTACTCACATTGCTTCTCGTTTGCCGACGCCGATGTCGCCATCTTCATCTTCAACGCCTCGATATCACGTAGGTACCTACAAAGATAACACAATCGCAAAAGAATCATGAAAATCATATCGGAAAACCAAAACGGCACACGCTACTCTCATAGGTAAAACCTATGGTCTCGCATTCAAACACGACCAATAACCCTTTGTTGTTGACGTTCAAACGCCACCCGACAGAAACGAATCATCAAATACCAAAACTTGAATTCAAAAACAATAGAAAATATAAGGCAGCAACATTGAAAACATGTTCCAGATTTTGCTTAAAGTGAAAACAAAGTTCCAAAACAACACTAGGGTGCTATATAGGGTGCATATGACCTACTGAAGCAATCTGGGCACTTCCCATCACCAAATGGCTGAGCACAACCCTGGGAAAACCAGCCTCCGTAGTTTTGGCATGGTGGATTGGCCTCTAACTTGCAAAGGGGTCTCACAATGGTCTAAAAATGTCTCAGATATTGTTTGCTTTTCAAGTTTTGGTCTCGGTTCACTCCACATTCCTCTGCACACTAAATACCTCACAAACCGACATGAAAGTTTCTGTTTTGCAGTAAACATAGTTTGTTTCAAATAGATCTGGGTTTCTAACCACATAGGGGGTTTAAGGTCATCTCTAAGGTCCAATGGTTTTAACACCACTCAAAATCCCACACAAGTATTTCCAGATTTTGACTCAGGTCAAATAAAGCCAAGCAAACAAGTCTAGGGTAATGTATATAGTATAGGTGAGCTACTGAACCAACATAGGCTCCAAATCTCACCAAGTGGCCGGCCCCTATACCCAAAATTCCGATGTCGCCGGCCCAAGGGTCTAAGTTTGGGTTCATCAGGTCAACTTGGTCTCCTAATAGTATGTCTAGGCCCACAGTATTGTTTGGTTGTCTCAGATATTCCCTAGGTTGCCCCAGATAACCCATAGGTACACTCAAAGTCACAAAACTGATATGGGTCAATTCCTGAGTTCGTGCAACGGCTCAGCTCTAAGGCTCAGGTCATGAATCGTGTTACCCTGGTCAAGCAAATACTCACAACAGCCCCCAGATTTTATCCATAGTCATTACACAAAAATCCAGTAGGACCAAACACCCCTAAACATTATCAGATAACCACCCTACAAAATCCAAACCCTAGCTCCCCTATTAAGAAGAGGTCACCTGATTTGACTCTTTGGTCGCCGGCCAAAACCGGTAGGAAGGGGTTAGGGTTTCAGGTGAACACTCCAGGTCTTGACCACAACACTGAAACACTGTTTGCTTTCCCAGTGAGTGCTCGGGGTTACAGCAGGTCAGCAACACCACAAAACGACATCTAAAACACGATATCTCATGAAACTAAACTAAAGGGAAGAAATTATACCTTATCTAGTCCACTCTAGGCAGCACTAACTTCCCAACGTCGTCATAATCCCATTTTGTTCGGTGGAGGAGATGGGGATCATTTTTTGTGAAAGGAGTTTGGGGTTTTGGGTTTGTTTTGGAGATGGATCCATGGTGTTATGGAGGATGAAGAGGGAAAGGGGCAGCAGCAGCAACACTCATGGAAGAAGGAGAGAGAAAATGAGTTGGGAAATGAGGAAGGATGGCTCAAGACAAAAGAGTTGACCCACTCTTTCTCTCTCTTCATCGTACTTTACCTTTTTCTTTTCTTTTCTTTTTCTTTATTTCCTTCTCACATAATGGTAACCCTAAGCAACCAGACACCGACAACATGTAAGAAAATGTGACAAGTGTGGAAAAATGATATGTGCATGTTTTGCACCAAAAATGCTAAAAATCCGATTAGCGATTTTTAATCGCGATTATCACTAAATTAGCATATAACTAAATTAGCATATAACTAATCAAAAAAACTTAAAAATGGCATAATTCCACAAAATACCCTATTTTAGAATTTTCCATAATTTTTTCAAAATTTTCCCCATTTATTGGTATTTAATTATACCGAAATTTTAAAATGTTCATTAAAATAATATTAATTTATAAAAATTCCGAAAAATAATAATATTATTATTTTTTTAAATGTTACAATATTTCCCCCTTAAAGAAATTCGGTCCCCGAATTTAAATTTAAACCCCCAAATTCTAAAACATTTCAATAAAATTTCTAAGTCGTCAGGGCTCCGAAATCATCAATACATAAAACGCATCATAGCGCAAGGCATGCGCATGAGTAATGAGCAGATAACTCAAAACCAAACTCCGTCAAGTATCCCACAATCATCGGAGTCGAGGTGAAGACACGAATGCCAAATCCAAAGTAAAAACAACATGATATAAATCGAAACTATACATGTAAATATCAAATCTATACATGTAAATATCAGAAGGAAAGGCATGCCAAATCTCTTAAAGTCGTTGTGCAATGTGTATAACACTGCACAGTAGCGGATGTCTATCATAAGAAAATAACCATATACGTATATACCTTTTGTTTAATGTGTATGTTCCACCGTTTTGGAAACAATTTAGAAGGGTTTCTTTGTTTTAAACATTTAGTGTCATATCAGACACGTAGGTAAATACTGAGACTATAGCTCGCTTTTGGAAATCCCTTTGAAATCTATCAATGCATGCAAAATATACACAGGTACTGTCCTCTGACTAGTCCTGCTCAGTACAAAAACACATAGCAAATATTATAAAAACGTACTGCTCCAGAAGAAATCAATCCCAAAATGTGCATATGAGTACTACATGCATCTGGTGCGCACGGAAATCAAAATCCATGAATATTCCATACATGCGCATAGGAACAATATCTAGGTGCAACTAGTGTGCACACAACATCTGTCAAGGGCAACAGGTGTGCCTGACAGCAAAAACAGGTGCATCTGACATGCACAAAGAATCTCGATTTAGTGCATCTGGTGTGTACCAAAATCGTATCTTATAACATGCGCCCAACACGCGCGAAAACTCAAATCAGGTGCATCCATCATGCACGAAATCATGAAATCCAATATCAAGAGCCGAACATGCGCAAAATCGAATTCCAGTGCAGCTGTGGTGCACAAAATGCGTATCACTGCACTACAAGCATATGTGAACTATACCGAGTGCAAAAACCAAATCGTGTGCGTACATATGCACAAAATCAACTCAACTGTATGAAACCAATAAAATCATAAACATGTGAAACCATGGCACGGAAATGGTAACAAGTGCAACAACTGTGCAAAAGTCGTAAATACTCAGTAGGTGCAACCATGGTGCATGAAAACAAATATCATGAAACCCAATCATCAAAATCAGTCATGCGAATAGACCGCCCAAAATACCAAAATCAAATATGGCGGAATAGTCCCGCTCAAGCACATCCTCCAAGAATCTCTGGCCAACTGTCGTGGTCACTCATAGCATGTGTCGTCGACGATCCTGAAATCTGGCCTGCTGGTGTGCGTAACATGACCACTCCTGGGTCTAAGTCTTCTCGTAAATTTATTCTAGAAAGGTCCTGTCGAGGTCTCTCCCAAATCTCGTCTCTGCCTAACTTTCCGGAAGTCATCGTCCTTTACTATATCTGTTTCTTGTTCCGGAACGACTGCATACTCATCGTGACTCCTTCTGGAAGGTATATCCAAGTACAATGCCTCGGCATACGTATCGCAACTCTGATGTCGGCGGATTGGAACATCAACTTATCCAGATCTTGTACGAACCACTTACTCCACTTTTCCCTAATGTCGACTGCTTCAGACTCGTCTCGTCGTGGCTGCATGGAATGAACTCCAACGACTATCCTCGTATCTGGAGTCTCCCAAAGAGTGCATCTCACCACCTGGCATCCGAATGATGTCCAACCATTTGATCGATTCGTCAAAACCTCATAATCCCCCAAGAGCTCGATATCTTGGGTACAGTTTAATAGTATCGAGTACATACCACAGCATCAGTGGTCCAGCCGTAGAAGGGCAAACCCAAGCCTCACAAAGTTCCAAAACAACAATAGGGTACATATGACCTACTGAAGCAATTTGGGCACTTCCCATTACCAAATGGTTGAGCACAACCATGGGAAAACTGGCCTCCTTGGATTTAGCATGGTGGATTGGCCTCTAACATGCATGGGGGTCTCACAATGGTCCAAAAATGTCTTTGGTATTGTTTGCTTTTCAAGTTTTGGTCTCGGTTCACTCCAGATTCCTCTACACACTAATTACCTCACAAACCGACATGAAAGTATCTGTTTTGCAGTAAACTTGGTTTGTTTCAAATAGATCTAGGTTTCTAACCTCATAAGGGATTTAAGGTCATCTCTAAGGTCCAATGGTACTAACACCACTCAAATTCCCACACAAGTATTTCTAGATTTTGACTCAGGTCAAATAAAGCCAAGCAAACAAGTCTAGGGTAATGTATATAGTATAGGTGAGCTACCGAACCAACCTAGGATCCTAACCTCACCAAGTGGTCGGCCCCTATACCCAAAATTCCGATGTCGCCGGCCCAAGGGTCTCAGTTTGGGTTCATCAGGTCAACTTGGTCTCTTAGTAGTATGTCTAGGCCCCTAGTATTGTTTGGTTGTCTCAGATATTCCCTGTGTTGCTCCAGATAACCCATAGGTTCACTCAAAGTCACAAAACTGATATGGGTCAATTCCTGAGTTCGTGCAACGGCTCAGCTCTAAGGCTCAGGTCATGAATCGTGTTACCCTAGTGAAGCAAATACTCACAACAGCCCCCAGATTTTACCCATAGTCATTACACAAAAATCCAGTAGGACCAAACACCCCAAAACATTATCAGATAACCTCCCTTCAAAATCCAAACCCTAGCTCCCCTATTAAGCCGAGGTCGCCGGATTTGCCTCCTAGATCGCCAGCCGAAACTGGTGGGAAGGGGTTAGGGTTTCAGGTGAACACTCCAGGTCTTGAGCACAACACTAACACACTGTTTGCTTTCCCAGTGAGTGCTCGGGGTTACAGCAGGTCAGCAACACCACAAAACGACATCTAAAACATGATATCTCACGAAACTTAACTAAAACGAAGAAATTATACCTCATCTAGTCCACTCTAGGCAACACTAACTTCCCAACGTCGTCAAAATCCCATTTTGCTCGGTCCATCATGTAGAGGAGGAGATGGGGATCATTTTTTGTGAAAGGAGTTTGGGGTTTTGGGTTTGTTTTGGAGATGGATCTATGGTGTTATGGGGGATGGAAGATGGAGGAAGAAGAGGGAAAGGGGCAGCAACAACACTCAAGGAAGAAGGAGAGAGAAAATGAGTTGGGAAATGAGGAGAGATGGCTCAAGACAAAAGAGTTGACCCACTCTTTCTCTCTCTTCATCATACTTTACCTTTTTCTTTTCCTTTATTTTCTTCTCACACAATGGTAACCCTAAGCAACCATACACCCACAACATGTAAGAAAATGTGGCAAGTGTGGAAAAATGATATGTGCATGTTTTGCACCAATAATGCTAAAAATCCGATTAGCGATTTTTAATCGCGATTAGCACTAAATTAGCATATAACTAATCATAAAAACTTTAAAATGGCATAATTCCACAAAATAACCTATTTTAGAATTTTCCATAATTTTTCCAAAATTTTCCCCATTTATCTGTATTTAATTATACCGAAATATTAAAATGTTCATTAAAATAATATTAATTTATAAAAATTCCTAAAAATAATATTATTATAATATTTTTTTGAAATGTTACAGTAGTCAAGTACTCATCCTAAGGGCTTTATCAACATGTAACATAGAGATAATCAGAGTACATGTTAAGATAAAGAGTAATCTGATAGCGTACTATCATGTCGAGCAAGAAAGTCTTCCATATATATGTCCAAGCATCCACAACAATATACATCGTATGTACAGTAATGGCCTATAGGACATACATATAACTAACAGTGAAGAGTGTAGATACGGAGAATAACACTGCTGATCCATTCTCAAAGGCCATTTCTCAGACCCAGTTCGAGAGGCTATTCGAGATGATCGGTTTGCGATATGCCAGTACTTGGCCCTAGTGCAAGTGGTAGATTGTTAGTGTTTATGCCCTAGAGGCCATTATTGTATCATACCGGTTTGTATATTACTTAATAGAAGCTTGGGATATTCACAGTTGTATTGACAGTCTTGCTAAAAATGGTAGTATACTGCTTGGTTTGTTTCTACTTTAATATGTGCATATGTTTCTTTTAACATATCGCGTATATATATTGGTAGAGCCATTAGGATCATTGCTTGATTACCAGCGTTGTGATGGCAGTCATACTAGTGGGGGCTGGGTAGTCTATAAGCAACATCCTATACAGGTCTCTGGTCGTAGGATTATCGAGACGGGGCATCGATACTCCGGAGTAGACTGGTGTATACTCTTCTCATCCGAGTTGGGGAGATGGTCTGTCCCACAGCCATCAGTACGCCGTACTGGAGATAGTATGCATGTGGTCGTTAGGTTACGGGTACACCAGACATCACTCGCCGGGAACTGCAGGTTGGTACTATACACATCGTCAAATAGCAGTTCCCAGGTGACATGAGTACAGATTAGTCCGTCGACTTGACACTGCTACTTCGCCTCGAGTGTGTTCCCACTGTACTTAGATTACTACCCTAGAACGGCTCAAAGGAGTCGTGCAAACAGGTAGTAGTTGGGTGCAGTCCCGAAACACTTGGAGGAAGTGGCGGTTAGACGGGATTCGTCTCACCCGGTATTGAGGGTTGATATCGCGCTGTGTATGGAGAGCCATTACGCAAGGTCCGTGGCCAGAGAAAGTGTGATTTATTGGTAGGTTCCAGTAGTTTCTCAAGTTGTAATGGGCTTCTCTCCGACACGACATATACCGCTATTAGGGGTCTGACGTTTACCACCCCCTAGGCCTGATATGCGATAATCCTAGACAAACGGACCGGACTGTATGGAGATTTTGTCACATACAGGCTCAATAGGAGTTCGGATGGGTTTCTTCATCATCCTTCTAGTCTACATCTACCTGGGGACCGTTACGTACTGTAAGTGCACGGCGGCGCCCCGGCCGTCAATCCGACGCCGGAATGCGGAAGCGGTGAAAAACTTTAATTTTGCGGACTTAGCAAACCGGCACCCCCGCGCACTAAACATCCGTATCGTAACCATTAACAAGTCTAAGCTACAAACAAGATAGGGAAGAAAAGTATACCGACAGATCCGAGTCCTCCGGTCTTCTCGTCGTCGTCCCGACCTCCTGCGGAATGTCCCGTCTCCTCCTCGTCACCGGAAGTGCACCACATCGCCTACATCGTTTACGGGCTCCCACCTCAATGCCGAGGCAACTCGGGCACGAAGCCGGCTACTCGACGTGCCCAAGATATGCTGTAGAATATCTAGAGAAGAAGTCTCATTTGGGGTTCTTGGAGGTGCCACTTTGGTAGAGGGATAATACAAGAATTATGTGGAGGAACTTGGGGATTTTTCTATCAACTAGAGAGCAAAAATCCCCACTACAAAATGGGCAAACCCCCCCTCCATGCTTGGTCGGCCAACATAAGAGAGAGGAGAGTGAGAAATGAGAGGGAGAGTGATAGAATGAGAGAGCCATCCAATAATACAATGGAGAGAGAGAGAAGGCTATCATGCAAAAGGAAAAGATCACCAAATCAAAACCCACACTCAACCACCTACCACCAACCTCATCATCAACAACCATGGTGATATACAAAGTCAAGCAATCATGAGTTTATGAAGTCAAATGATGGGACAAGTATCATGACATGATAATATGAAAAGACCCCCTCCACAAATGCTTATTTGCAACAATGCAAATAAGCCCTCCTCCACCAATCTTCGGCCAATGAACGGAACAATGGAAATTGGCCGAAACGGAAAGCAAACTGGCAACTCCAGAAAACTGGTCCCGTAATAAATTACAGGAAAACCCCGATACTGTGCATACACACCCGCATCTGTATTTCGACCGAAATACAAATGCAATGAGACAAAATCTACACTGTACTATACTAGGATCCGGCTTATACCAAAAACCGGCTAGTAATATCTGTTCGATCCTGATCCGTGCAATACCGCACGTATCTGATCGAACCCTGCCATATATCCATACGGCCTATAGTACAAACTGTCCAATCCTGATTCGTGCAATACCGCACGTATCTGATCGGACCTTGCCATATCTCCATACGGCCTCTACAACCTTTCGCCCGAAAGCTGAGTAACTGAATGTGGGGGACTCTAAAGACTCGTCAACACCTTGGTTGTGGATTTAACCACTAGCACGTCAGAGGTATAAGCCAATACGTAACGGGCTACCAGGTATTGACTAAAAGGGACGTCTGTGAGTGAACTCAGCCAGACAACCCTACTGAGCCTGTCAGTGACAATATCCGTACAGTCCGGTCCGTTCGTCTATGAGCATCGCATGGCGGGCCTAGGGGGTTGGTAAAAGTCAGACCCCTAAAAGCGGTACAAGTCGTGTCGGAGTGTAGCCCAGAACACCCTGAGATACTACTGGAATACCTACCAGTAAATCTTCTTGCCTCGGCCGAGGGCTTCGTGTAATGGCTCTCCTAGACACAGCACGACCTCACCCCCAATACCGGGAGAGACGAACCCCTGAAGATACGCTCACTGCCTCCATGTGGCTCGGGACTGTACCCAACTAAAACCTGTTTGCACGACTCCTTTAAGCCGTGGTAGGGTAGTAATCAAAGTACAGTGGGAACTCACACAAGATAAATGACGATCCCCAGGTCGATGAACTAACCTGCACATATATCACCAGGGAACTGCCATCTGACGTCTGGTATATGACCAACTGGCATGTTCCCGGCGAGTCCTGTCCGGTGTACTCATAACCCAATGAGCACCTGTATACATCTTAGGTGATCCAACTGACACCAGTGGCTTGTGAGACCGGCCACCGCCCCTCGTCGGGGTCTCGACTGTATACACTAGTCTACTATGGAGTATCGATGCCCTGTCTCGAAACTCACACGACTAGGGACCATTTCAGGATATGCTTATAGACCCCAGGTCCCACTTATATGATCGCCCTCATACTGCTGGTGGTCAAGCAAGAATCCTAGGGGCTCTATCAACGTGTAATAGCGACGTGTCAGGTCACCTAAAACAGTACACGATGATAAAGGTAAACCAGATAGCATACTATCATCTCGAGTAAGACTGTCCTACCGGGATAGGTCCTCCCTCAATCACCGCAATCACGTACCTGTGATCCAATAATTGACTATGAGGGCATTATCTCCAACAATCTCCCACTTGCACTCAAGGCTAATTATTGCGATGTCGCATACTCACAGCCCGTGTGATACCGAACACCCAACTCCTCTACTAGTCAGTCTCACAAAGCTCGTTTGCGAAACTATTGCGTTCGAGGAATAGCCTCAGTGAGTGGATCCGCCTTGATGTCTCTTTCTATGTCTCTCTATATCTCAAGTTCGCGGAGAAACCCATCTCCCGAAATGAGCAATACCTGTCTTAGAATGTGTCTGGATGTCTGATGGGACATAGCTCATAAATGAACTCCAAATCCAAACTTCTTAGACTGTATCGTCAACTGAACTTAATCAGTATCCTGCGCCATGCGTCCCTCAGTATTGCCTTGGAACACCTGTCCAAAATACTGCCCCTCATCAGAAGGAAAACTATAACTCTGACAACCTCCTTGTCGTCCATGTCACCTTGGAAGCCTGGAATGATAACTGTCTCCCGAATGAGGCTGTCGTTATCATATCCCTAGAACATCCTCTTATGTTCTAAAACTGCTTCCGACTGTTTCTCCAGGATTGGATCAATGTCAACTTATTGCATCTAGTGCAAGAACAACATCTGGTGTGGTACTTGACATCTCATGATTGACTCAATTGCCTGAGCAAGTGATCTGCCAATCATGCACATCCCTCTCTACTTTAGTCTGTAAGACACCTTTAGAGAGGGTGACTCCATCACCTGCAGGTACACTACCGTGCCAGGAGTCGTCCATCCTAAATACTCTTAGAATGCTGTCTAAGTACCCAGATTGGGAGACTACCCAAATCTAGATCTAAAACCATAGATCTAGTAACCAGTATGTCTGATATAAAATCCATTTCCTTTGTGGAGAAACCACTGTGTGACGACCAAAGTATAACTGATTGTAGTATAGGAGTTTCCTTTCCTATTCTGTGTATGTCATCGAAATACCAGGATATCACACCCTACTACCTTCTCAACAGATCCATCCCCTATTCTGATGAAGTCAAACCCATGACTGTCACGTCAGAAATAGATGATCTATCTCCGCTACATCTGCTTTAGTCTATAAATAGACATAAATTACTTGTCCACCAATGCTTCCGCTGCTCCAACTGACTACGGCAACCCTCTGGCAGAGTCATATAGACATACACTTCTGAAGCGAGTTCAGAACGACGCTATACTCATCCTCCTGCCGGGTCTCGTAACCTGGAACAACATCAATGGCAATTGTGGGTAAACAAGAACTTCCCTGTCACCGTCCTTGAGGATACCGGAGTACCTCTCGGGCGCCTGAAGTTACCCACCTTATCTGCGGAGTGGCCAATGGAATGTCAATCCAGATTGAATCTTTAGGTTCCTTATCAAATCTTCAGTAATCGTTTGTGGTTCTGGAATCACTTCCAGTTGTACCATACTCCCACTACTGTTTTCTGAAAAAATCCATTTTTAATAAAACTGTGGCGAGTCTAGAACAATATTGCTATTGTTCATCCAGATGGTAGAAAGTTAACCCTCGTCATAGCCTGGGTCAACCTACAAACAACCATTACAGAAACGTGCCTTGAGTTGTCCAATGTCTGGTTTTAAGCATAAACCGGACAACTCCCCGTACCTTGACATCGTTAAGATACAAACTGTTCTATATCCCATATAGGACCAGAGGCACTGATTTAATTGAACCAGATTCAAATCATGCAGCAGTTTCCAGTGCATGTCAACTAAAATGGAAGGAGGCCGATCAGCGTTACTCAACTTAGGAATGCTTCCAATCATGAGTAACCTGAAAGAGAAGCAAGATCTCTTTATTATTACTAGCAACTGAATACCATTGTCAAGTATCTACATCTTCGATCACTTTGAAGAATCCCGATACTTGCTATACCTGGTTCTCTACTCTATTCAAATACCTATAACTTCTCAGAATTCGGACCCTGTGTTTCCACGAAACACTTGTCTAAAAACTAGAGAAGTCATAAGTAAACCGAATATAGTACGAGGACCAACCCCTCTGTCCTGATGGACCCTGGACAACATACAATACTCTGTATAAGTCCCTTGAATCTGATAACTCATTCACTGTGTGTCGTAGGTTGAAAACTGTACTTATGGTCAAGAAGAATTACACCGCTGTTTAATGCTCCTTACCTAACCATCCACTGATATAGGTAAATGTCGTAGACATAATTTCAGAAAGGTATATCTCACTCTATGAAAATAGACGTACAGATATATCAATTTGAAATTGGTGCATAACAGCGGATATTCAAAACCAAATATTTGCCGACCGGGAAACGACCCAGGTGACTTCCTCAAATATCACCGATTACAACGAATCCCGATATAATGAGGATGATCACCCAAATCCCAATAACCTACTCCCACTCATCATCTGTAAAACCATACAGATGTGAGAATCATACCTGGTAAATACATACCCTGGAGCAAGTGTCTAATCGGCAAATCAGTTTTCCTTTAACAGTACACAGTGAAACTGAAACATTGAAATGTCTCGATGGGGTATCCTGGTATTCCTAGTAATGCCTCTTCCATTATTCAGATTCACAACTGTAACCGTGTAATTCTTTGCCACCTCTCCAAATCCCTTCATATGTCTTTAGTCTTTACCATCTGCACACCCCTTTAGGCCAAATGGTTTTCTTCCTTCCCTACCGTTCGGCACCAGCCTATGGTTTGGAAGAAGACTATCCAATAAGCATAATGGGTGTACTGTCCTAATCCTAGGAACACTCGCAATGCGAGAGAAGGTGAAGATAAAAGACACCTGAATAACTCTTATTCCTATTTCTCCTGAACCAGAATCCTTCCCCGAACAGGAACAAGTTCCTTTCGAGTTCGTATATAACCATACGATGGAGTATCCAATAAACTGTGGATCTTCGTAGTGATACGGAGTGTCCTGGAGAAATACAAAGGTGATTTTAGGATTGGCGAAGAAAAACTTGGTTTGGTCGTGAATATCTGTTGCAATTTACTTTGCCCTCTTACTAATCCCTTGCTTTGTCTTAACTTAATACCTTCTGCACACCATCGTTATGCTAATTGGTTTTCTTCATTCCTTACCGGTCGGCACCAGCCTAAGGTTTGGAAGAAGACTATCCAATTTGCGTAACAGGTGTACTACTCCTAAACCAAGGAGTACTCGCAACCTGAGAGAGGGTGAAAAGAAAAGACAACTGAATAGTCCTATCCGTTTTCTCCAGAACCGGAAACCATCCTCGAATAAATTCCTTTGAGTTCGTATCTAACCATACGATGGTTTTGTCCAATGGAAGTGGACGTTCGTAGTAATAGGGGGTGTCCTGGAGAAAAGGGTAAAAGTAGGAGTGGCAATGAGGTTTGCAACTCTGACAATCCAAAAGCCAGTGTTAAGAAGGTTCGGTCAACTTGGTCACTGAGTCATAGTCTTAGGGTCAGGTCAATGGTCGCTGCCAAAGAGAGAGAGAAAAGAAACACTCAGCGTGCACTCTAACCTAGATCAGAATGGTTACCAATTTATCTAATATGGAATCCTCCCACTGTACCTCAAATTCTCCTCCAAACCTGAAAGAAGAATTAGTCGGGGTTACCCGAGGAGTAAACTAACTCATCAGTGGGAATCGGGATCCAACTATCATCGCATGATAACGTGACGGATTCCGCTCACATCATCACACTCCAGAAGGTATGCGCATATCTGGCAAGTTTCAGTTCTTTTGAAACTCCCGATGTGATTTCTGCCCCATGCTCTTATGACCTTGACTTTGGCCAACATATCATAAGTCACATGTCAAGTTCTACCCGTCATTCTCCAGGTTAATTTGAATCCACCCGTACATACCCTTGACTTTGGCCAAAATGGCAGTACGACTGTCCCAAACCAACGCATCTATCTATGCTGCATATGAATACCCCAATAGCTACCAATCACTGTGCCTTGACTTTGGCCAACATACACAGCTTGAATACTATTGACCACCTATATGAAACGACGGAGGGCTAAGAATGGTTTCTGGCGAAAACCTTTAACGTAAAGAACTTGATATCGTTGAAGGAACGAATAGCTTTTTAAAATATAGTGACGAAAACCGTTGCTAAAGAGGTCACTCCCGGTGAAGGGATCTCGGCTCTTTCCCCGTAGAATGGGGTGCAGGATATTCCAAATGAATATCGCGATGCAAAGCAAAAGTAATCGGCTATAGTGAAGTTAATGCCTTGACGCAAACTTTTTATCCAAGGGGTCACTCCCGGTGAAGGGATCTCGGCCCTTGCCTCGTCGACTGAGGAGCAGGATATTCCAACTGAATACCACGATGCAAAACAAAAGTGAACGTCCTTGCAATAACAGCTTTTTGAAAAGTGTTCCAACAACATCAGATTAGGTTTGTTTTTAAACTTGCATTGATCCGAATCAATGCAGTCCCATCAATTGATCACACCAAAAAGAACGAAAATATACTGATGTACGTATATGCCATCCGCATTCGCCACTGGGTCCCGTCATTACCCGTTAGGTTAGCTAACTAACGACAGAGCGGGGACTGGACTAGCGCGGATGTAAAACATATACAACATCTACTAATATATATACCAATATATTATATTTCGCTCAAGGCGTGAAAAGAAATGCAACATCACAGAGAATGAACAGCATCACAGAAAACAATACAGATATCTGGGATCCCCGGGTTTCACAGAGCCGCTGAAACCCGACGTTCCCCTGGTCGTGTGGATAGCCTGTGCAATGAAATCCTAGACCCCTACGGGCGCGGCAAGTTACCCGCCAAAACCTGAAGCGAGGCAGCCCCCTTCAGCGCCGTGAATGGACCACCCAGCACTTCACGGAATCCGGTAACTTGGGCACCCCTCCTGGGTCAACCTGTACCCCCTACGAGTGCGGCGAATAGCCCGCCAATCCTAGAGTGAAGCCCCCTCCGTCTCAATGCCATGAGATGCGGGCTTGTTGCCCTCCAGAACCCGGCTATCCGTGCACCCCGCCGCGGGGTAATCCTAGTACAGAAAGTAAAATATACATACACCGGGTACAACGACCGCAACCTGGCCGTGCCCCAAAATAATAATACAAACAGGCAGTGACGGCAGTCCATATGTCGGACGCTTGCCCAGCAATATCAAATGTACATAATACAACCACAACTGTACTAGCATTGCATCCAGGCTATCCCCCACGACCGATCCGCAACATCACAGCAAAAACAGAACATCAACGTGAAAATCACGTTCGCAAATCCGTCTAACCGGGCTATAGCAGTTAGACCGGATTTACCGATCGAGTGACATTCACGGTCGCAGATATAATGTAAATACTGTGAAATATGTGTTTAAAATTTTCGATCAATCAAATTTTAACAAGTGAGCCCCCAATCAAAACTGTAGCAGATCAAGAAATTCTGGGCCCAATGTTATTATTCCAAAACCCCACTTTACACCCCAGAAAGCCTCTGTAAAAAATTGGTGCAGTGATCCCAACAGTGTGCGGCGGAACAGCGGCGGGAAGGGGGGATTTGCGGCGGTTCCGCGCTCCAACTGTGGATTCACTTCATCGAATTTTTACAGAGCTCTTAGATTTTCCAGTACATCAATATTTTACAACCTGAAAAATTTTTCGAGACCAAAAAATTTCAACAGAAAACTGATGTTAACAAAATACGGGTTTTGGAACTTTTTGATCGATCGGAAATGCAAACACATTACACAAAGCTAGACTAAGTTAATGGCGAGGCTCTGATACCACTGTAAGTGCACGGCGGCGCCCCGGCCGTCAATCCGACGCCGGAATGCGGAAGCGGTGAAAAACTTTAATTTTGCGGACTTAGCAAACCGGCACCCCCGCGCACTAAACATCCGGATCGTAACCATTAACAAGTCTAAGCTACAAACAAGATAGGGAAGAGAAGTATCCCGACAGATCCGAGTCCTCCGGTCTTCTCGTCGTCGTCCCGACCTCCTGCGGAATGTCCCGTCTCCTCCTCGTCGCCGGAAGTGCACCACATCGCCTACATCGTTTACGGGCTCCCACCTCAATGCCGAGGCAACTCGGGCACGAAGCCGGCTACTCGACGTGCCCAAGATATGCTGTAGAATATCTAGAGAAGAAGTCTCATTTGGGGTTCTTGGAGGTGCCACTTTGGTAGAGGGATGATACAAGAATTATGTGGAGGAACTTGGGGATTTTTCTATCAACTAGAGAGCAAAAATCCCCACTACAAAATGGGCAAACCCCCCCTCCATGCTTGGCCGGCCACCATAAGAGAGAGGAGAGTGAGAAATGAGAGGGAGAGTGATAGAATGAGAGAGCCATCCAATAATACAATGGAGAGAGAGAGAAGGCTATCATGCAAAAGGAAATGATCACCAAATCAAAACCCACACTCAACCACCTACCACCAACCTCATCATCAACAACCATGATGATATACAAAGTCAAGCAATCATGAGTTTATGAAGTCAAATGATGGGACAAGTATCATGACATGATAATATGCAAAGACCCCTTCCACAAATGCTTATTTGCAACAATGCAAATAAGCCCTCCTCCACCAATCTTCGGCCAATGAACGGAAAAATGGAAATTGGCCGAAACGGAAAGCAAACTGGCAACTCCAGAAAACTGGTCCCGTAATAAATTACAGGAAAACCCCGATACTGTGCATACACACCCGCATCTGTATTTCGACCGAAATACAAATGCAATGAGACAAAATCTACACTGTACTATACTAGGATCCGGCTTATACCAAAAACCGGCTAGTAATATCTGTTCGATCCTGATCCGTGCAATACCGCACGTATCTGATCGAACCCTGCCATATATCCATACGGCCTATAGTACAAACTGTCCAATCCTGATTCGTGCAATACCGCACGTATCTGATCGGACCTTGCCATATCTCCATACGGCCTCTACAACCTTTCGCCCGAAAGCTGAGTAACTGAATGTGGGGGACTCTAAAGACTCGTCAATACCTTGGTTGTGGATTTAACCACTAGCACGTCAGAGGTATAAGCCAATACGTAACGGGCTACCAGGTATTGACTAAAAGGGACGTCTGTGAGTGAACTCAGCCAGACAACCCTACTGAGCCTGTCAGTGACAATATCCGCACAGTCCAGTCCGTTCGTCTATGAGCATCGCATGGCGGGCCTAGGGGGTTGGTAAAAGTCAGACCCCCAAAAGGGGTACAAGTCGTGTCGGAGTGTAGCCCAGAACACCCTGAGATACTACTGGAATACCTACTAGTAAATCTCCTTGCCTCGGCCGAGGGCTTCGTGTAATGGCTCTCCTAGACACAGCACGACCTCACCCCCAATACCGGGAGAGACGAACCCCTGAAGATACGCTCACTGCCTCCATGTGGCTCGGGACTGTACCCAACTAAAACCTGTTTGCACGACTCCTTTGAGCCGTGGTAGGGTAGTAATCAAAGTACAGTGGGAACTCACACAAGACAAATGACGATCCCCAGGTCGATGAACTAACCTGCACACATGTCACCAGGGAACTGCCATCTGACGTCTGGTATATGACCAACTGGCATGTTCCCGGCGAGTCCTGTCCGGTGTACTCATAACCCAATGAGCACCTGTATACATCTTAGGTGATCCAACTGACACCAGTGGCTTGTGAGACCGGCCACCGCCCCTCGTCGGGGTCTCGACTGTATACACTAGTCTACTATGGAGTATCGATGCCCTGTCTCGAAACTCACACGACTAGGGACCATTTCAGGATATGCTTATAGACCCCAGCTCCCACTTATATGATCGACCTCATACTGCTGGTGGTCAAGCAAGAATCCTAGGGGCTCTATCAACGTGTAATAGCGACGTGTCAGGTCACCTAAAACAGTACACGATGATAAAGGTAAACCAGATAGCATACTATCATCTCGAGTAAGACTGTCCTACCGGGATAGGTCCTCCCTCAATCACCGCAATCACGTACCTGTGATCCAATAATTGACTATGAGGGCATTATCTCCAACAACGTACTGCTAGTACCGTTTGCGGCCTGTGGTTAAACCCACTACCAGCATAGTGTCGAGTCTTTAGAGTCCCACACAGAGAGTTTTCCTGCACCGGAAAAAAGGTGTAGAGGCTGTATAGTTTTACGGCAGGGCCGCGATCACTTACATACACTTTTGCACATACTATGATCGGGCAGATAATACTAGCGGGCTTTAGTTTAAGCCAGATTCTAGTATTATACAGATGGATTTATTTAGTCAAAGATTATCCGTGTTTTTCGAAAATACGGATGGGAAGGGCAGTCTCGTAATTTGTCGGGAAGCTTCTAGAAGGAGGTGACTCATTTGTGTTTATTTCTTTTTAGATTTAAACTAAATGAGGTGGAGGAGATGAGGTGTAGTTTCATTAAATGATCCATGACTCATTAGATGACTTATTAGATGATTCATCTTGTGAATTAAATGAAGCATGATGAATATTAGCTAGATATTTATTTTAGTGAATTATTATTATGCTTCATGATATTCACAAATGAGATGGGTTCATTCATTATCACAAAACACTTCTCTCTACTCAAGTTTTCATCTTCTTCCTCAAAGCCTAATAGCTCTCATGTGTTGAGAATCCTAGGGTTTAAAGTGACTAAGTAATCCATCTAAATACTCCACACCTTCCAGGACTTCTAGATTAGCAAACTAGAAGCCGTAGTTATCTCATATTCGAGATAGGAGCTCAGACTATAGACTCTCGGGTGGATCGTCTTTGACTCAAGGAGACCGTTGAGGAACCCATGTTCCATAGAGCCGACGAGGTGTGGAGGACAACGATGTAGACCCGAAGGACTTGTAACGTGAGGTATAACTTCGAATCCGAGTGGTTAAACCTCTCGTAGTTTGTTAGTAATGGTTTAGACACGATCCATGTGCTCAAATCCGTGTTACGAAGCTTTGATAGTTGTTTTTCATATATTCCGCCTCCCCGCGAACACATAGAGTGCGTGACATGGACTTACATGCTTTTGAAAGATTAGATTCGTTATTATCTTATTTAATCAGGATAGCTCCCACTGTTTTTATCAAATCTTCCTTCAAAACCTAAAAGGTAAGACTGGCCGGGATTAATTACACCCTACAAGTTCGCCAATCTTTCGGCCAGGTCGGTGTCGTTACTTTGAGGAAGGTTCCCCGTGCTTTCTCACTGACCTAATTAAAATAAACCACGTTAACCTAGAGGCATAACCCCGTTTTCCTAGAGGCATAACCCCGTTAACACCTTTCTAGACACCTACTTGATCGGCTAATTGTGAAGTGTAAAACTCTCCCAGGAGTAACTCATACTCGCAATGGGTATTGGGTGTTGGGTTACTAGGCACTCTAATAAGGTTCTACAATGCATCAACCATGCCAATTTAAAATTTTAGCCGTGTCGAATAACCCTAAACAGGATCGTTCCTAGAAAATTAGGGTTTCATATGCTAGTAAACTAAGTTTACGACTAAGTGAATACGAAATACAACCTTTGTAGATCGGTCCTTCACTTCTATAGCTCCTTGTTGAAGTCCCTTCGCTGCGATCGTGGTTCTCCCGGACCCTTGCATGGCTTCACGAGGCGAAAGACGCGTCCTTACTTGAAGTCTTCGAGGCCGAAGATGATCTACATCGAGGGGATGCCAACTCAAGCTTCTACTTCACTAACTTGAGAATTAGTGAAGCAAACACTCTAAACTAAAGTGCTAGTCTAGTAGAGGATGGAGAAATAGGAAGTGGGTTCTCTTTAGAATTTTATTTCTCACTATCTTTCTCACTTTGGATCAAACCCTAGCAAGCTTTTTTTCTTTTTAACAATGAAGAAGAAGAACAAAAGAAAGAGATGAGGATAATGATCAAGTGATAAGGCTAACCATGGTGAGTGAGTATCATATACTAACTCTTGTAGAGACTTAACCCATGGCTAATACTTATGGTTGGGTTAAGAAATATCCATAGTAAAAACAAATTTAGTGGAATTAGTCAATGCTTCCATAAGCTTCCACAAGCTTCAAGCATTTAGCTAATCCTCCACTAATTTTGTAATTACTTTGAATATTAAAATCGAACATAAATAAATAGCATGATGCAAGTCTCATACACCATAGTCTTGTGTATCATCAACCATGATACAATAAGAAAACACATTTTTAATATATATCATATATACATTAAAGTTGTGCTCAAGTGAGAAAAACTCTAAAGTGAACAAGTGTTAGTTAATGTAAACCAGTATATCAAATATACAATTTTACAATAAATTATTAAATCAACAATTGACTTAATAATCCGGTCATATCGCATATAACCGACTAACATCCAATGTATCGACTTATCGAATCAACACTTGATTCGATAACCCGGCTATATCATATATAACCGACCGATACAAAAAGTCACGAGAATAGAATACAGTATCACATACACGCATTATTCTCGGTCTCGCACATATCATATATGCGCTGCTATTTCATTTTGCCTGAGCTAGTAAAAGCTATGTGTAGGACTCTAAAGACTCGTCAATACGCCGGCAGTAGGTGATGATCACATCAAGCACCCATAAGCCGTCAGCGGTACTAGCTGGACGTAACGGCTACCCGGGTATTGAGCGATTAGAAGATCAATACCCGGGTATTGACGGCTGCCATCTGACGTGAGGTATAATACCATCTGGAAGTTCTCGGCGAGTCCGTCCAGTGTACCCAGTCTCCACTGAGCACCCGTATACCATCTCTGATGTCAAACACCAATGGATATAGGATCATCTATCGCCCATCTCATGGGTCGAGAAGCGTATACGCTAGTCTACTGTGGTATATCGATGCCCCGTCTCGATACACCCACGACTAGGTGTAAGTCCATGTTGCCCACCCCGGTGCTTGCGGGGAGGCGGAAAACGGAATAAAAATCAAATTTTTATCGTATTAGGCAACATGGACTAGACAAAGAAGGATCTTTGCTAAACAAAAACAAGCTAAAGCTAACTAGAAACTAGCTAAGTGTTAGAATGGTTATACCTAGGGCTTTATGTCCTTCTCTCCTTGCTCCTTGGAGTAGTAGAAAGAGGTCACCTTTATCGTCTTCTCACGTCGAAGAAAGATCCATCCGAAAGCCTCAACCTTTGGCTTCAACTCCAAGCTAGAAGTAACTAGGGTGCTAGAAGTGCTAATCCTAGAACCCTAGATGAGAGTAGAGATTATCAAGAAGTGGATTTTCTCAAGCTTAAGTGTTTCTCAACACATGAGAGGGGAGAGCTTGAGGAAGAGGAAGAACAAGAGAGAGAAAGTAAATGATAGAATGAGAGAAAAATAAACCATTCTCACATATATGTGTGAATTATTATAAATTGATAATTAGTTACATAATTGTCATGGTTAATCAAGACATGACCATTATCATTTCATATTTAATGCTAATTGCAAGGATCAAAGAGCATCTTCCAAATGAAATGATGATGGTCAAAGTGTCAACCTAGGTCAACAAGTCAAGAATGTCAAATGGTCAACAACCATAACCATGCACAATTAAAATAAACTAATATCAATTAACCATAATACACACATAAGCATTAGGGTTAATAAAATGACAATGGTCATTAACTCTAATCAAAGTCCTCTCCCTCTGTCTCAAGCAACTGTGCATACGCACCCGTATTCGTGATCCGAGGAACACGAATACAAAGAGATAAAACCAATCCTAAATCATATACTAGGATCTGGCTTAAACCAAAGCCCGCTAGTATAAGCTGTCCGGACAGCAAACGTGCACAAGTGCGCGGATGTGAATGAACCCTGTCGCAAAACCATGCGACCTCTACTCATTTTGCCTAAAGGCGAATAGCTCTCTGTGTGGGACTCTAATGACTCGACACTACGCTGGCAGTGAGTTTAACCACAGACCGCAAGCGGTACTAGCTGTACGTAACGGTCCCCAGGTAGATGCCGATAAGAAGACTGACGAGGTGAACCCCATCCGAACTCCTACTGAACCTATATGTGACAGTCTCCGTACAGTCCAGTCTGTTCGTCTGATACATCGCATGGCGGGCCTAGGGGACGGTGAACGTCAGTCCCCTAATAGCGGTACAAGTCGTGTCGGAGTGTAGCCCAGAACACCCTGAGATAACATTGGAAACCTACCAGTATATCTCTCTTTCCCTGACCAGGGACTACTTATGTAATGGCTCTCCTAGACACAGCATGATGTCAACCCCCAATACCGGGAGAGACGAATCCTGTCTAATCGTCACTGCCTCCAAGTGCTTCGGGACTGCACCCAAAAACTACCTGTTTGCATGACTCCTTTGAGCCGTGGTAGGGTAGTAATCAAAGTGCAGTGGGAACACACTCGAGGCGAAGTGACAGTGTCAAGTCAGCGGACTAAGCTGTACTCATGTCACCTAGGAACTGATAACTGACGATAGGTATAATACCAACCAACAGTCCCCGACGAGTCCTGTCCAGTGTACTCGTAACCTAACGAGCACCCATATACTATCTCAAGTACGACGTACTGACGGCTGTGGAACAGACCGTCTCCTACACTGGGATGAGAAGCGCATACGCTAGTCTACTCCGGAGTATCGATGCCCTGTCTCGATAGTCCAACTACCAGGGACCTGTATAAAGATGTGCTTATGGATTACCCAGCTCCCACGAGTGTGAGCGCCATCACAACGCTGGTAATCAAGCAAAGATCCTAAGGGCTCTACTAATATGTATATCAGCGATATGCTAAAAGAAACACTTGCACATATTAAAGCAGAGACAAACCAAGTAGCATACTACCATTTCGAGCAAGATTGTATATAAAACTGTGAATATCCCAAGCGTCCATTAAGTAATATACAAACTAGTATGATACAGTAATGGCCTCTAGGGCATATACACTAACACTCTCCCACTTGCACTAAGGCCATGTACTGCCGTATCGAAGACCTATCATCTCGATCAGCCGCTCGAACTGAGTCTGGGGCAAGGCCTTGGTGAATGGATCTGCAGTGTTATCTTCTGAAGCAACCCTCCGAACCTCGATCTCCTGGCGATCCATGATCTCCCTGATCAGGTGATACCGCCTCAAGATGTGTCTGGATTTCTGATGGGACCTGGGTTCCTTCGCTAAAGCTATATCCCCGTTGTTGTCGCAATATAGAGATATTGGGTCAACAATGGACGGAACCACCTGAAGTTCTCTCAAGAACTTCCTCATCCAGACAGCTTCTTTTGCGGCATCAGATGCAGCGATGTATTCCGCTTCCATAGTCGAGTCAGCAACGGTTTCCTGTTTTGAACTTTTCCAACACACCGCCCCTTCATTGAGGGTAAAGAAAAAACCCGACATGGACTTGGAATCATCCTTGTCACTCTGGAAGCTGGAGTCAGCAAAGGCCTCAATCTGGAGGTCTTTTCCGCCATACACCAAGAACATCTCCTTAGTCCTTCTCAGGTACTTGAGAATGTTCTTTACCGCTATCCAATGTTTCTCCCCAGGGTTTGACTGATACCTTCTTACCACACTCAGTGCATAAGCCACATCCGGTCTGGTACATAACATCGCATACATTATAGAGCCTACCGTAGAAGCGTAGGGTATAATAGACATGCGATCCCTCTCTAAATCAGTCTTGGGAGACATCTCTTTGGAGAGGGTGATCCCATGACAAGCCGGTAGATTACCGCGCTTGGAATCTTCCATACTGAATCTCTTCAGTATGGTGTCGATGTACCTAGACTGTGAAAGTCCTAATATCCTTTTGGATCTGTCACGGTAGATCCGGATACCCAGAATGTATGATGCATCACCCAGGTCTTTCATGGAGAACCTGTGTGACAAGAACCCCTTGACAGATTGTAGCATAGGAATTTCATTTCCTATTAAGAGAATGTCATCCACGTATAAAACGAGGAATACTACAGTTCTCGCTACAAATCTACAATAGATGCATGGTTCATCTGGATTTTTGATAAAGCCAAATTCCTTGACCGTCTCATCAAAACAGATGTTCCAACTCCGTGATGCCTGCTTTAGTCCATAAATGGACTTAAGCAACTTGCACACCTTTCCGCCGCTCCCACTCTGAATGAAACCCTCTGGCTGGTCCATATAGACACACTCCTCTAAATGACCATTTAGAAAAGCTGTCTTTACGTCTATCTGCCAAATCTCATAATCGTGGAAGGCAGCAATGGCAAGAAGGATCCGAATGGATTTCAGCATAGCTACTGGAGAAAAGGTTTTGTCATAGTCCAAACCAGGTCGCTGACGAAAACCCTTTGCTACCAGTCTAGCTTTATAGGCCTCAACCTGTCCATCTACACCAATCTTCCTTTTGAAGATCCACTTGCATCCTACGGGTTTTACCCCATCTGGAGCAATGTCCAACGTCCATACTTTGTTGGTGTACATGGACTCCATTTCGGTCCGCATTGCATCCAGCCATTTTACCGAGTCGACGCTCTGAATGGCTTGCTGGAAGTTAGTAGGCTCATCACAATCCATGATGCAATCCTCTCTATCCCCGTCAATGAGAAAACCGTAGTATCTCACGGGCGGATGAGACTGCCTACTACTCCTGCGGAGTGGCGTGGGAATGTCCTGATCTTTCGAACCCTCTGGTTCTACTAAGCTTTCAGTAATAGCTTGTGGTTCTGGAATTTCTTCCAGTTCTATTGCGCTCCCACTTATTTCTTTTTCTAAGAACTGATGTTCCAGAAAATGGGCATTTCGAGAAACAAGGACTTTTTGTTCCTCTGCGTAATAGAAAAGATACCCCCTGGAGTTCTTTGGGTATCCCACAAACTTGCACGGTACTGAGTGTGCCTCTAGTTTGTCCGCATGCTGCTTTTTGACATAAGCTGGACATCCCCAAATCTTCAGGTATTGAAGATAGGATTTCTTCCCACTCCATAACTCATATGGTGCGGTAGGCACAGTCTTAGTGGGAACTCGGTTCAAAAGATATGCAGCTGATTCTAGCGCATATCCCCAAAACAATCGCGGCAACTCAGCGTTACTCATCATGGACCGTACCATATCCAATAGGGTTCGGTTCCGTCTTTCCGATACACCGTTATGTTGCGGAGTGTATGGAGGAGTGAGCTGAAAGAGAATTCCATTCTCTTTTAAGTAACCCAGGAACTCGGCGCTCAAGTATTCACCACCTCGATCAGATCTCAGTGCCTTGATACTTTTGCCTGTTTGTTTTTCTACTTCATTCTTATATTCCTGGAACTTTTCAAAAGCTTCGGATTTATGCTTCATCAAGAAGACATGTCCGAACCTTGAGAAATCAGCCGTAAAAGTAATGAAGTAAGAATAACCGCTTCGCGCATATGTAGACATTGGACCGCACACGTCGCTGTGTACGAGTCCCAAGAGCTCGCTCACTCTTTCTCCGTGTCTAGTGAACGGAGTCTTTGTCATCTTTCCTTTGAGACAGGATTGACAAGTTGCATACGATTGATATTCGAACGGATCCAAATATCCTTCTACATGTAACTTAGTCAACCTTCTCTCATTGATGTGACCCAGTCTACAATGCCATAAGAAAGTTTTATTAATTTCTGGAGACTTTCTTTTGTGTGTATTCTGGACATTGAAAATCTGTGGTTGGTTTAAAATGTATATACCGTTGTTCAATGTACCTGACCCAATCAAAACTTGATTAAGGTGAATGTTCACTACATTACTTACAAATGCAAATTCATAACCTTCTTTAGATAATAAAGATACAGAAATGATATTACAGGTTGCATTTTGTATATAATAACAACTATGCAAAACCAAAAAGTGTCCATCCGACAATCCCAGGTGATAGTCCCCCACGGCCTCAGCATCCATGCTAGCGCCGTTTGCAACTCTGAGGGTCATGTCACCAACCTTCAAAACTCTACGCTTTCTCAACGCCTGCAAAGAATTACAGATATGAGATCCTGATCCGTTATCCAATACCCAGGCTGTAGAGTTTATTGATAGACAGTTTTCAATAACATACACACCTGAAGCTGAAGCCGCAACTCGCTTCAAATCCTGTGTTCTGGCCTTCCAATCCTTGCAATCCTGTTTTCAGTGACCACTTTTGTGACAATAGAAGCATTCTTCCTTCCCCACCAGCTTTCCCGCTATCTTTGTTGCTTTTCCTTTTCCCTTCGTATCCACTTTACTGACACCGCCTCTTGGTTTGGCGGGGTCTTTCTTCTTCTTACCCTTGGCTTTCGCCCTGGATCTAGAAGAGGAAGATCCTCCTACAAACAAAGTGGATGTCTCCCTACCTTTCTGTAGGGTGCCCTCAGCATTCCTCAACATGTTCAGAAGTTCAGAAAGTTCAACCTCCTTTCCTTGCATGTTGAAGTTAAGGATAAACTGGGCGTAAGTGGAAGGAAGGGACTGGAGAATCAAATCAGTATAGAGTTCATTCTCCAACGTGGTCCCAAGGTCCGCGAGCTCCTCTATGTAGCCAATGATCTTAAGCACGTGTTCCGCTACCGATGATCCGACGGCCAATCTTGCCGAAAATAGCTTCTTCGACACTTCGTATCTTGCGATACGAGACTGCTCTCCATACAGTTCTTTTGTATGGAGAAATATGGACTCTAGGTCCATATTCTCGTGCCTCCTCTGATGTTCGTTGTCCATCGAGGCAAGTACGAGGCATTTGGCCTTCGCGCAATCTATCTCCCATGTCTTACGGATTTCTACATCCGCGACGCTGGAGGTGGGACCTGGGACAGGGGGAGCTTTAATGGTAAGGACATACCCCAACTAGTCGTAAGTGATTGCCATCTTGACATTCCTGAGCCAATCATTGTATTTTGGCCCAGTCAATATGTTTTTATCTAGTAATAACTTATGTCCGGTCATGTTGAATGGTCGCTGCAATTAGGAGAGAGAAAAGAAACACTTTAGCAAGATGCTCTTGCAAGTTTAGAGTGGTTTTTAGTTTGTCTAAACTGGATGGCTCCCACTGTCTCTCGAATCCCTTCTCAAACCGTAAAGAAAGGATTAGTCAGGATCAATCTCACCGTACAATACTTGCTTAACCGTTCAGCCAGGCCAGTGTCGGTACTTCGAGGGAGGTTTTCCAACGCTTTCGCGAAGTTCCTTAATTTAAGAACCTCTTTTCCCTGGGGGCGTAGCCCCGTTAACACCTTTCTGGACACCTACTAAGTTTATAGCATTGATCGTTAAGTGAGAGTTTTCCCGAGGAGTAGCATATACTCACAGTAGGATCTGGATCCAAATATCATCGCGTGATAAAACCGAAGGAATCCTACCAGAATTATCACACTCCAAATGGTATGCAGCGCTAGCAAGTTTTAGTACTTATGAAACTCCTGATGTGGATTTTTGCCCCATGCTCTTATGACCTTGGCGTGAGGTCAAAATGTTATAAGTCACATGTCAAGTTCTTCCCATCATTATCCCGGTTAATTTGAACCCACCCATACCTACCCTTGACGTAGGCCAAAATGGCAGTACGACTGTCTCAAACCAACGCATTCTATCTATGCAACAGATAAATATCCGGCAGCTACCAATCACTATTCCTTGGCGTGAGGTCAAAATACACAGCTTGAATACTACCGAATATTTAACTGAAATGATGGAGGGCTACGAATGGTTTTGGTGAAACCGTGAACGTAGTGAACTTGATATAATCGATGGAACGGGATAGCTTTTAAAATGAGTGGTTCAAGCTCCGCGTTTAAAAGTTTAGTTTTGAAAAGAACCGAGTGGTTTTCAAAGTGTTCCAATCGACTTTTACTTGGTTTATTTTCTTGCATTAGTTCTTTTAATGCGTCCCATCATTTAATCCTACCATTGCAGAAAACAACCAAAATATGATGTACGCTTATGCCATTCGCATTCGCCACGGGGCCCCGTCATCACCCGTTAGGTTACTTAACAAACGACAGAGCGGGGGCTGGGCTGGCGCGGCTGTAAAACATAAGCAACGCCTAAATAGTTATCATATATAAATATATAGCAATGATAGACATTACAGATCACAGATGAATACATTGGATATACTAGGAATCCGCAATCCGTTCGAGCCTGCAACGAAAAGCGGATTACACGGTCGCGGTGAATAGCCAATACCCCACCCAAGACCCCTACGGGTGCGGCAAACTACCCGCCAAGTACCCGAAGCGAAGCAACCTCCCTCAACACCGTGAGTAGGCCACTCGGCACTTCGAGATACCCGGTAGTTTATGCACCCCTCCATGGGTCTATCCTAGGAGCAAAAACAGTAAAAAGAATTATACAATGACGGCTACAACCCCGACCCGGTTGTGGGGCCATACAAATAATAATATTACATCAATTTACATGTTACAATGAATGAAAGAAAAAGAAATACTCATCTCACATCCACCCCGGCTATTCACCCGCGACAATCCAACACATTCATATACACATACCATCATCAAACACAGATTATAGATATGTATAACCCCGACTAATCGACATATAGCGATTAGCCGACGTTCAATACATATAAACATCACAGATATAACCTTTTAGTCAAAGTGTAGTGAAGTTCGATAAAAAATACGGATTTATAAGCCCCCAAAAATAAATTTCTTTTCTGGAAAACCTGGGCACATATAAACCATTTTAAAAATCCTAAAACCAAGCCAGAAAAACACTGCACCAAACTCGACCTAGAGCAGAGCCAAAACGGCCGCGGTTGCGCGGCAATAGCTTGCTATTGCCGCGGAACCGCGGCTCTTTGAGCGAATCTCTGGATCGTTTTTGGTGGCTTTCTTCACAAAACCCTGAGATTATTTTTGGAGTATGATTTATTTTATTTTGAACAGAAAAAATTTTAACAGAAAGTTAGGGTTTTGAAAATATGGTTTTTCGATTTTTCCGATTGAACTTCGTTACACTTCACTACCTAGCTAGTTTATGTTTAGTTAGGCTCTGATACCACTGTAAGTCTACGTTTCCCACCCCGGTGCTTGCGGGGAGGAGGAAAACGGAATAAAAATCAAATTTTTATCGTATTAGGCAACATGGACTAGACAAAGAAGGATCTTTGCTAAACAAAAACAAGCTAAAGCTAACTAGAAACTAGCTAAGTGTTAGAATGGTTATACCTAGGGCTTTATGTCCTTCTCTCCTTACTCCTTGGAGTAATAGAAAGAGGTCACCTTTGTCGTCTTCTCACGTCGAAGAAAGATCCACCTGAAAGCCTCAACCTTTGGCTTCAACTCCAAGCTAGAAGTAACTAGGGTGCTAGAAGTGTTAATCCTAGAACCCTAGATGAGAGTAGAGATTATCAAGAAGTGGTTTTTCTCAAGCTCAAGTGTTTCTCAACACATGAGAGGGGTGAGCTTGAGGAAGAGGAAGAACGGGAGAGAGAAAGTAAATGATAGAATGAGAGAAAAATAAACCATTCTCACATATATGTGTGAATTATTATAAATTAATAATTAGCTAGATAATTGTCATGGTTAATCAAGACATGACCATTATCATTTCATATTTAATGCTAATTGCAAGGATCAAAGAGCATCTTCCAAATGAAATGATGATGGTCAAAGTGTCAACCTAGGTCAACAAGTCAAGAATGTCAAATGGTCAACAACCATAACCGTGCACAATTAAAATAAAGTAATATCAATTAACCATAATACACACATAAGCATTAGGGTTAATAAAATGACAATGGTCATTAACCCTAATCAGAGTCCTCTACCTCTGTCTCAAGCAACTGTGCAAACGCACCCGTATTCGTGATCCGAGGAACACGAATACAAAGAGATAAAACCAATCCCAAATCATATACTAGGATCTAGCTTAAACCAAAGCCCGCTAGTATAAGCTGTCCGGACAGCAAACGTGCACAAGTGCGCGGATGTGAACGAACCCTGTCGCAAAACCATGCGACCTCTACTCATTTTGCCTAAAGCCGAATAGCTCTCTGTGTAGGACTCTAAAGACTCAACACTACGCTGGCAGTGGGTTTAACTACAGACCGCAAGCGACACTAGCTGTACGTAACGGTCCCCAAGTAGATGCCGATAAGAAGACTGACGAGGTGAACCCCATCTGAACTCCTACTGAGCCTGTATGTGACAGTCTCCGTACAGTCCGGTCTGTTCGTCTGATACATCGCATGGCAGGCCTAAGGGGGCGGTGAATGTCAGTCCCCTAATAGCGGTACAAGTCGTGTCGGAGTGTAGCCCAGAACACCCTGAGATAACACTGGAAACCTACCAGTATATCTCGCTTGCCCTGGCCAGGGACTACTTGTGTAATGGCTCTCCTAGCACAGCGTGATGTCAACCCCTAATACCGGGAGAGACGAATCCTGTCTAACCGTCACTGCCTCCAAGTGCTTCGGGACTGCACCCAAAAACTACCTGTTTGCACGACTCCATTGAGCCGTGGTAGGGTAGTAATCAAAGTGCAGTGGGAACACACTCGAAGCGAAATGACAGTGTCAAGTCAGCGGACTAAGCTGTACTCATGTCACCTGGGAACTGATAACTGACGATAGGTATAATACCAACCAACAGTCCCCGACGAGTCCTGTCCAGTGTACTCGTAACCTAACGAGCACCCGTATACTATCTCAAGTACGACGTACTGACGGCTGTGGGACAGACCGTCTCCCACACTGGGATGAGAAGCGCATACGCTAGTCTACTCCGAAGTATCGATGCCCTGTCTCGATAGTCCAACGACCAGGGACCTGTATAAGCATGTGCTTATGGATTACCCAGCTCCCACGAGTGTGAGCGCCATCACAATGCTGGTAATCAAGCAAAGATCCTAAGGGCCCTTCTGATATGTATATCAGCGATATGCTAAAAGAAACACATGCACATATTAAAGCAGAGACAAACCAAGTAGCATACTACCATTTCGAGCAAGATTGTATATACAACTGTGAATATCCCAAGCTTCCATTAAGTAATATACAAACTAGTATGATACAGTAATGGCCTCTAGGGCATATACACTAACACTAGGGACTTTGAAGGATGTACTTATGGAGTACCATGTCCCTACTAGTATGATCCACATCATAGTGCAGGTAGTCAAGTACTCATCCTAAGGGTTTTACTAACATGTAACTTTAAAACAGTATAAAGAGACTAGTATACATGTTAAAGTAAAGTGCAACCAGATAGCATACTATCATGTCGAGCAAGAAAGTCCTCTCTATATATGTCCAAGCATCCAATATAATATACATCATCTGTACAATACCGGCCTCTAGGGCATACATACAACTAACAATCTCCCACTTATACTAGGGCCAGCTGCAGTAGTATCGCATACCAAGCATCCCGAAGAGTCTCTCAAACTGTATCTGGGGAATGGCCTTCGTGAGTGGATCCGCTGTGTTGTTCTTCGTGTCAACCCTCCTGACCTCGATCTCCCGGCGATCAACTATCTCCCGGATCAGGTGATACCGCCTCAGAATATGCCTGGATCCCTGATGGGACCTGGGTTCCTTGGCCAAAGCCTCCGCTCCATCGTTATCGCAATACAAAGGTATTGGATGCTCAATGGATAGAACCACTCCAAGTTCAGTAATGAACTTCTTGATCCAGACAGCCTCTTTGGCAGCATCGTTGGCAGCGCTGTATTCAGCCTCCATCGTCGAGTCTGCCACGGTTTTCTGCTTGGAACTCTTCCAGCTAATCTCCCCTCCGTAAAGGGTAAAGACAAATCCCGACTGCGACTTAGAGCCGTCCTTATCACTCTGGAAGCTCGAATCGGTAAAGGACTCCACTTGGAGTTCTCCGTTACCATACACCAAGAGCATCTCTTTAGTCCTTTGTAAGTACTTGAGAATGCTCTTCACAGCTGTCCAGTGACTCTCTCCAGGATCAGCTTGATACCTACTCACTACACTTAGTGAGTATGCTACATCGGATCTGGTACATAGCATCGCGTACATGATAGAGCCTACAGCCGAAGCATAGGGTATCCCTTGCATGCGAGCTCTTTCCAAATCAGTCTTGGGAGACTTCTTTTTGGAGAGAGTGAGCCCTGAGATCGTGGGGTAAAAACCCACGTTTGGACTCTTCCATACTAAACCTCTTTACTATGGTGTCAATGTACCTGGATTGGGACAATCCCAATATCCTTTTAGATCTATCTCTATAGATCATAATTCCCAGTATGCAGGAGGCATCACCTAGATCTTTCATTGAGAATCTTTGTGATAAGAAGAGCTTGACCGATTGCAGCATAGGAATGCCATTTCCTATCATGAGTATGTCGTCCACGTACAATACGAGGAAGACAACCTTACTCTCTGCCACCTTCTTGTAGATACAAGGTTCATGTATGTTTTTGACCAAATCAAACTCTTTGATAACGACGTCAAAGCAGATGTTCCAACTCCGTGATGCTTGCTTTAATCCATAAATGGATTTAAGCAGCTTGCACACCTTCCCGCTGCTCCCACTATCTACGAAGCCCTCTGGCTGAGTCATGTACACGCACTCTTCTAAATCACCGTTTAGAAAGGCGGTCTTAACATCCATTTGCCATATTTCATAGTCATGATATGCAGCGATGGCAAGCATGATCCGGATGGATTTAAGCATAGCCACTGGAGAAAAGGTTTCGTCATAGTCCACACCTGGTCTTTGACGAAAACCCTTTGCAACAGGTCTAGCTTTGAAAGTCTCCACTTTCCCATCTACACCAAGTTTTTTCTTGAAGATCCACTTGCTCCCAATAGGTTTTACCCCTTTAGGAGCATCTTCCAAAGTCCATACTTTGTTGGTGTACATGGATTCCATCTCGGACCGCATTGCATCCAGCCATTTCACCGAGTCTCCACTCGTGATGGCCTGCTCGAAGCTAGTTGGGTCATCATCAACCATGATGCAATACTCTCTCCCACCATCCATGAGAAAACCGTAGTATCTTTCAGGTGGGTGAGGAACCCTACTAAATCGGCGGAGAGGCTGAGGTTCGTTGGGAACAACCGAATCCTCCGATTCCACTAAATCTTCAGTTTGAGTTTGTGTAGCCGGAATTTCTTCTAGTTCTACCTCGTTGCCACTAATTTCTTTTGTAAGAAATTCCTTTTCTAAAAAGGTGGCATGTCGAGAAACAAATACTTTTTGTTCCTCAGTATGATAGAAAAGATATCCATGTGAATTTTTGGGATATCCCACAAACTTGCATAAAACTGACCGTGCCTCGAGTTTGTCCGGATTCTGCCATTTGACATAGGCCGGACAACCCCATATCTTAACTCGTTTAAGACATGGTCTCTTCCCACTCCATATCTCAAATGGTGTAGTAGGTACAGATTTAGACGGAATTTGATTCAATAGGTATGTTGTTGTCTCCAGCGCATACCCCAAGAAGGAAATAGGTAACTCAGCTGTGCTCATCATAGAGCGCACCATATCTAATAGTGTGCGGTTCTTCCATTCCGATACACCATTGTGTTGTGGTGTATATGGAGGAGTTAGCTGAGAGAGAATCCCATTCTCTTTTAGGAAGTCCAGGAATTCTGTTAGTTGTATGTATGCCCTAGAGGCCGGTATTGTACAGATGATGTATATTATATTGGATGCTTGGACATATATAGAGATGACTTTCTTGCTCGATATGATAGTATGCTATCTAGTTGCTCTTTATCTTAACATGTACACTTGTCTCTTTAAACTGTCTTATGGTTACATGTTGGTAAAGCCCTTAGGATGTGTACTTGACTACCTGGACTAGGATGAAGATCATACTAGTGGGGACATGGTAGTCCATAAGTAAATCCTTCAAGGTCCCTAGTCATGGGTGTATCGAGACGGGGCATCGATATACCAGAGTAGACTAGCGTATACGCTTCTCGACCCATGAGATGGGCGATGGATGATCCCATATCCATTGGTGTTTGACATCAGAGATGGTATACGGGTGCTCAGTGGAGACTGGGTACACTGGACGGACTCGCCGAGAACTCCCAGATGGTATTATACCTCACGTCAGATGGCAGTTCTCAGATAACACTTGTACAGGTTAGTCTGTAGACCCGAGATCGTCATAGAGTCTTGTGTGATTCCCACTGTGCTTTGATCTCCACCTTACCACGTCCATGAGGGCGTGCAAAACGGTGGTCTTTGGGTACAGTCCCGAGTCACATGGAGGCAATGAGCGATAGGAGGGGTTTCGTCTCTCTCGGTATTGGGGGTTGATGTTGCGCTGTGCTCGATTGGCCGTAACAGGGAAGTCCCTGGCCAGGGCTGATCAGAGATTTGCTGGTAAGTGTTACCAGTAGTTTCTCGACCCGTTATGAGCCTCACATCGGCACGACTTATCGGTTATTGGGGTCTGACGTTTACCACCCCTAGACTTGATATGCGACGTATCAGACGAACAGACCGGACTGTACGGTAAGTGTTACTGGTTGGATTCACAGGAGTGTGAGCGGGCTAGCTCGTCGATCTTCAGATCGCTCAATACCCGGATGGGCGTTACGTTTAGCAGACCGCTTGCGGCTTGTGGGTGCTTGATATGATCATCATCTGCTACCGGCGTATTAACGAGTCATTAGAGTCCTACACAGAGGTTTCCTGGCTCAAGCGAAACGAAATAGGAGCGCATATGAGATATGTGCGGGACCGAGAATAATGCGTGTATGTGATACCGCATTTCATTCTCGCGATGAATGTTTCGGTTGGTTGTATGCGATATGACCTAGTTATCGAATCATTGATTCGATAAAACGATACATTGGATACTGGTCGGTTATATGCGATATGACCGGATCGTTAAATTAAGTGTTGATTTAATGATTTAATGTATAATTATATATTTGATATATTACTTTGCATTAACTGGTATTGGTTCACTTTAAATGGATTTTCTCACTTGATGTACATGTTGTATATGTGATATACTTTTGTGCACATCTTTGTATCATGTTTGATGATACTTGCTCATTTGGTTAAGTGTGAAGAATTAAACCATGGTTAAGAGATGTTTAGGGTTTTGCCTTTTTATTTACTTATTTGTTTATTTATTTAGAAAAGGTTTAGATGAGAATGGTGGCTTTCTTTGTCTCTTATTGAAGCTTCATGAAGCTTTGACTTATGCAACCATTCTTGTCTTCATGCTTAACCCTAACTCATCCAAGTAACCATGGTGTATTCTCTACACTTAACCTTAGTTAGGATATGATAAGTATTGTTTTCTTTTTCATTTTAAATCACTTATCATATTCTTTCTTCTTCTTGATCATCTTCTTCTTCAAGAAAAGCTTAAGCCCATCAATGGCAACTTGAGCAAAAGTGAGTGAAATCCAATTCTAAAGTGAACCCACCTCCTATTTCTTCACCCTCTACCTCTTGCCAAGTTGTTTTGGGTGTTTTATTCACAAGTTTCACAACTTGGTGAAGTTGGAGCTTGAACTTGTGCAACCTCGACGTAGATCATCTTCGGCACGAAGCCGACGACCTATTCCGCCCATTTCTCCGATGATGCCGACGATTGAGTTCGGGATCGAAGATGGACAGCGAGAGGACACCTACGTGGAGCTAAGAAAGTGGAGAACCGGATCTACAAAGGTTGTAGTCACTCTCCTTTAGTTAAAGTGTTAACTAGTTTCGTATTTCGCCTAAGCATCTAGTCCACGATCCGTATTAGGGTTTCTCGGCACCTATAAAATTTGATATTGGCATGGTTGATGCCTTGTGAGACCTCTATAGTGTGCCTAGGAACCATTCACTGGTATCAGAGCCTAGCTAGAGCCTTAGGCGAAGTCTAGACGACGTTTGAAACCCGAATGAACCCGAAACCCTAAAACCCAAGTGCTCTCTGGACTTTTTCTAAAATCTGGGATTTTTCCAGATTAAAAATTGCTAAAAATTCAGCAGGGAAATCTATGAATTACGGTGCAAAAATTACTTGATGAACAGTCTACAGTGCGGCGGAACCGCGGCCTAAGCCTGCTTAGGCGGCGGTTCCGCGGCAACTTTATTGAATTATCATATAATATTTGCACAGTAACTGATATCTTCTGGTGTTGGATTTTCTGGGACAACTTTATTGAATTATCATATAAAACTTTATTGAAGCTTCATGAAGCTTTGACTTATGCAACCATTTTTAAAATTTATTCAAGAGTTGAATTTTCAAAATTTATTCAAGAGTTGAATTTTCTGGGGTGTTTTAGAGCTTCGATGTTTCGATCGGATTATCAAATTTCGTCTTTGTGTATTTCCGGATAATTTTTGAATTTGTTAAAATGTTCGACCGGATATAAATACCCAATTTTTCCCCTGTCGGGAAATTTCCAAGTGTTGGATTTTTCCGTAGTTTAAAGACGTTCTAAGTAGTGCAAGTAACGCGATGGACCCTCTAGAAGACAACAAACCTTAAGTCGATTATGCGACCGTCTTGAACTGCCCTTTGAACCTTCGGGTTTGGGGCAGTACGGTGTGCCACATGTGAGGCGTTGGCTTGACCCTTCTACGGCTGGACCGTTGCTACTGTGGCACGAACTGAATGTTTTTAGACTTGTTTCATGTGTTGAGCTATATCGGGAAAACTTGGGTATTCGACTGTTCGATCGGAAAGTTTAACATTTTCGGTTTATCTGGAATGTGATACAATAATTGGAATTCACAAACAGTTATGAGATAACTGAATGAATGTTATAAATCTAGCTGTTTAGTTTCACTTGATATTTAAAAGAGTTTTCGATAATGAGACTAAAATGCGGGGTTTATAACTGTTAGGCATGTGATGTCTAAGTATTTCATTTGATTAGGCATGTGATATCTAAAGAGGTTGCGGATTCCAACTGTTGTAGTTTTACACTTTCTTTTCTGTGACCGTAAGTGTAATATGTGATATCGCCGGTTTCGTTGCTATATGTCAACGACAATTGGGATGGACATATTTACTTACGTTGATGACATGTGATGTTATGTATTGCTGGATATGTTATATTGGATCGTCGTGTTTGAATAGCCGGGTTTTTTTATGTGAGATGAGTGTTTTTCATTTTCATTCATGTCAAAAACTTGTATGTAATATTTTTTTATTGGGACACTTCCAGGTAGCGGAAGTTGTCGCCTTTTGTATATTATTTACTTTTCCGCATTAGGATAGACCCAAGGAGGGGAGCACAAGTAACCAGGTTCTGGGGTCCAGTGGGAGACCAACTCGAGGAGTCGAGTCCGGGTCTCCTAACCCCTAGAATTGGTAGGGTTGCTTGCCGCTCTCGTAGGGGTCTAGGGGTGTGGGATTGGCTATTCATCACGACCGTGGAATCCGTGTTTTATACTGGCTCGTATTGAAAACACGGACGTCCTAGTATATCCAATATTTCATATGTTTCTTCTGCTGCGATATCTGTGATGTGATCATGTGATGTTCTGTGATAGATACAGTATATAGTATATATGATATATTATATAGACGTTACTTATGTTTTGCACACGCACTAGCCCTGCCCTGCTCTGTCGTTAGTTACCTAACCTAACGGTGCACGAGGGGACATAGAGGCGAATGCGGATGGCATAAGTGTACGTCGTATTTATCTGTGATGTTTAGGTATTTAAATGATGGGACTTCATTAATGTGATTAATGAAAGGAAAGAAACCTAAGATGTTGTGGAATCAAATTTTAAATTAAAAAGGTAGCTACTGTTCTTGCTTTGCACAGCGGTATATGTGATATATCCTGCACCTTATTCGATGAGGAAAGGACCGAGATCCCTTCACCGGGAGTGACTCCTTTAGCAATAAATGGCAGATGCTACACACTCGGTTTGCTTTTGATTGCTTCTATAGTTTATACTTTGCACAGTGATATATATGATATATCCCGCACCTCATTCGACGAGGAAAGGGCCGACGATCCCTTCACCGGGAGTGACCCCCTTAGCAAAACTAGAAAAGCCTAAAAAACACTCCATTTCAAAACTTCATTTTATTCTACAACGATATCAAGTTCATTACGCAATAGGTTTTCAGAAAAACCTGACGTAGCCCTCCGTCATTTCAGATAAATCCTACTTAGTATTCGTGCTACGTTTGTTGACCTCCGTCAAGACGTAGTGTGCGGTAGCTAACTAGTAGTTATCTGCTTATGCATGTGATGCAGATTGGATTAGGGTAGTCGTACGACCTTGTTGACCTCCGTCAAGGGTCGTGCGGGTAGGTTTGATTCAATCAAGAAATGACGGGTTGAACTTGACTTGCAGCCTGCGGTTTGTTGACCTCCGTCAAGGTCATAGGATGCTTGGGGCAAAATATTATCGGGAATTTCAAGTGTTGAAATTTGCAATGAGATTGCATACCTTCTATGAGATAGTTGGATCCCGATACCCACTGCGAGTAAGAGTTACACCTGGGAGAGTTTTGCATATTGCAATTAGCCGATCAAGTAGGTGTCTAGAAAGGTGTCAACGAGGTTACGCCTCTGGGAAAACGAGGTTTACATTAATTAGGTTCGTGCGAAAGCACGGGGGACCTCCCTCAAAGTACCGACACTGGCCTGGCTGAAAGATTGGCGAACTTGTAGTGTGTAATTAATCCCGGCTAGTCTTTCCTTTTAGGGTTTGAAGGAAGATTTGATAAAAACCAGTTGGAGCCATCCTGATTAGATAAGATAAAAACCAATCTGGTCTTGCACGAGCATACGCTAAAGTGTTTTCTTCTCTCTCTCTCCATGTAGCGACCATTTCATGCCCTAATGAAGATAATAATATAGATGTATTGACCGAACCCGCATGTTATACTGTGTTGGGGAACGTTGGTTCCGTTCTTTCTTATAAGAGTTATAGGAATGAACAGGAAATAGGGGAATACCAGGATTCCCATGCCACCCGATTGAAGAAAGTACATGTTGATGCATTTTCTTCGGGTGTGTTCGTTACAGAGAACTGTTTCTCCATTTGCTCTACGTCCTGGGTATTAGATACCGGGTCAGGATCCCATATATGTAATCAGTTACATGGGCTTAGGAAAGGTAGAGAACTTGGAGAAGGTGATAAAGACATTAGAGTTGGAAATGGTGCAATTGTTGCAGCTAAGACTGTCGGGGAATATCACCTTGTATTACCAACTGGTAATACATTGGTTCTGAACGAATGCTATTACATGCCGAACCTGATATGCAACATTATATCGGTTTCTTTGTTGAGTAAAGAGGGATATAATTTTGTATTACAGGACAATGTTATGAACATTTTCCGTAACCAAAAGTTGGTTGGATCAGGCACGTTTTGCAATGGCATTTATGTTCTAAATCAATCAACAGTTCTGAGCATAACAAACACACGCAAGAGGAAGAGTTCAGAACTGAACGAATCCTTCTTGTGGCATTGTAGACTGGGTCACATCAATGCGACACGACTAGCTATGTTGCATAAAGATGGATATTTAAATCCGTTTGAATTTTCATCTTATGACACTTGCCAATCATGTCTCAAAGGCAAGATGACCAAAACTCTGTTTACGGGACACGGAGAAAGAGTTACCGAACTCTTGGGACTGATACATAGTGATGTATGCGGTCCCATGTCTACACATGCCAGGGATGGTTCTTCGTACTTCATTACATTCACTGACGATCTCTCTAGATTCGGATATGTGTTCCTGATGAAACACAAATCAGAAGCTTTTGAGAAATTTATAGAATATAAACAAGAAGTTGAGAACCAACCCGAAAAAAGTATTAAAATCCTACGATCTGATCGAGGAGGAGAATACTTGAGCATTGAATTCCTGGACTTCCTAAAAGAGAATGGGATTCTCTCTCAGCTAACTCCTCCATATAAACCACAGCACAACGGTGTATCGGAGCGGAGAAACCGCACCCTATTAGATATGGTGCGCTCTATGATGAGTGTAGCTGAGTTACCTGTTTCCTTCTGGGGATATGCACTGGAAACAGCAGCATACCTACTGAACAGGGTTCCCACCAAATCTGTGCCTACCACACCATATGAGATATGAGAAGGGAAGAGACCATATCTTAATTTTATAAAGATATGGGGTTGCCCGGCCTATGTCAAAAGACAAAAACCGGACAAACTCGAGGCAAGATCTGTTTTGTGTAAATTTGTTGGATATCCCAAACCTTCGCGAGGGTATATCTTCTACCACAGTGAGGAACAAAGAGTATTTGTTGCTAAACATGCCACCTTTTTAGAAAAGGAATTTCTTGCAAAAGAAATTAGTGGCTCTGAGGTAGAACTGGAAGAGGTTCTAGCTGAACAAAACACAACAGAAGATTTAGTGGAACCAGAGCATTCAGTAGCTTCCGACGAACCTCAGCCTCTCCGCCGATCTAGTAGGGTTCCTCGCCCACCTGAGAGATACTACGGTTTTCTCATGGATGGTGGGAGCAAGGATTGCATCATGGAGGATGATGACCCAACTAGCTTTGAGCAGGCCATCACGAGTGGGGACTCAGTGAAATGGCTGGATGCTATGCGGTCCGAGATGGAATCCATGTACACCAATAAAGTATGGACTTTGGAAGTTGCTCCTGAAGGGGTAAAACCCATTGGGAGCAAGTGGATCTTCAAGAAGAAAATTGGTGTAGATGGGAAAGTGGAGACTTTCAAAGCTAGACTTGTTGCAAAAGGTTTTCGTCAAAGACCAGGTGTGGACTATGACGAAACCTTTTCTCCAGTGGCTATGCTTAAATCAATCCAGATCATGCTTGCCATCGCTGCATATCATGATTACGAAATCTGGCAAATGGTTGTTAAGACCGCCTTTCTAAATGGTGATTTAGAAGAGTGCGTGTACATGACTCAGCCAGAGAGCTTCGTAGATAGTGGGAGCAGCGGGAAGGTGTGCAAGCTGCTTAATCCATTTATGGATTAAAGCAAGCATCGCGGAGTTGGAACATCTGCTTTGACGTCGTTATCAAAGAGTTTGATTTCGTCAAAAATCCAGATGAACCTTGTATCTACAAGAAGGTGGCAGAGAGTAAGGCTATCTTCCTCGTATTGTACGTGGACGACATACTCTTGATAGGAAATGATATTCCTATGCTGCAATCGGTCAAGCTCTTCTTATCACAAAGATTCTCAATGAAAGATCTTGGTGATGTCTCCTGCATATTGGGAATCAGGATCTATAGAGATAGATCCAAAAGGATATTGGGATTGTCCCAATCCAGGTACATTGACACCATACTAAAGAGGTTTAGTATGGAAGAATCCAAGCGTGGGAACTTGCCCACGATCTCTGGAGTCACTCTCTCCAAAGAGATGTCTCCCAAGACTGATTTGGAGAGAGCTCGCATGCAAGGGATACCCTATGCTTCGGCTGTAGGCTCTATCATGTACGCGATGCTGTGTACCAGACCCGATGTAGCATACTCACTAAGTGTAGTGAGCAGGTATCAAGCTGATCCTGGAGAGAGTCACTGGACAGCTGTGAAGAGCATTCTCAAGTACTTACGAAGGACTAAAGAGATGCTCTTGGTGTATGGTAACGGAGAACTCCAAGTGGAGTCCTTTACCGATTCGAGCTTCCAGAGTGATAAGGACGACTCTAAGTCGCAGTCGGGATTTGTCTTTACCCTTTACGGAGGGGCGGTTAGCTGGAAGAGTTCCAAGCAGGAAACCGTGGCAGACTCGACGATAGAGGATGAATACATCGCTGCCAACGATGTTGCCAAAGAGGCTGTCTGGATCAAGAAGTTCATTACTGAACTTGGAGTGGTTCCATCCATTGAGCATCCAATACCTTTGTATTGCGATAACAATGGAGCGGTGGCTTTGGCCAAGGAACCCAGGTCCCATCAGCGATCCAGGCATATTCTGAGGCGGTATCACCTGATCCGGGAGATAGTTGATCGCCGGGAGATCGAGGTCAGGAGGGTTGACACGAAGAACAACACGGCGGATCCACTCACGAAGGCCATTCCCCAGATACAGTTTGAGAGACTCTTCGGGATGCTCGGTATGTGATACTACAGCAGCTGGCCCTAGTGCAAGTGGGAGATTGTTAGTTGTATGTATGCCCTAGAGGCCAGTATTGTACAGATGATGTATATTATATTGGATGCTTGGGCATATATAGAGATGACTTTCTTGCTCGATATGATAGAATGCTATGTGGTTGCTCTTTATCTTAACATGTACACTTGTCTCTTTAAACTGTCTTATGGTAACATGTTGGTAAAGCCCTTAGGATTTGTACTTGACTACCTGGACTATGATGAAGATCATACTAGTGGGGACATGGTAGTCCATAAGTACATCCTTCAAGGTCCCTAGTCATGGGTGTATCGAGACGGGGCATCGATATACCAGAGTAGACTAGCGTATACGCTTCTCGACCCATGAGATGGGTGATGGATGATCCCATATCCATTGGTGTTTGACATCAGAGATGGTATACGGGTGCTCAGTGGAGACTGGGTACACTGGACGGACTCGCCGAGAACTCCCAGATGGTATTATACCTCACATCAGATGGCAATTCTCAAGTGACACTTGTACAGGTTAGTCTGTAGACCCGAGATCGTCATAGAGTCTTATGTAATTCCCACTGTGCTTTGATCTTCACCTTACCACGTCCATGAGGGCGTGCAAAACGGTGGTCTTTGGGTACAGTCCCGAGTCATATGGAGGCAATGAGCGATAGGAGGGGTTTCGTCTCTCCCGATATTGGGGGTTGATATTGCGCTGTGCTCGATTGGCCGTAACAGGGAAGTCCCTGGCCAGGGCTGATCAGAGATTTGCTGGTAAGTGTTACCAGTAGTTTCTCGACCCGTTATGAGCCTCACATCGGCACGACTTATCGGTTATTGGGGTCTGACGTTTACCACACCTAGACTTGATATGCGACGTATCAGACGAACAGACCGGACTGTACGGTAAGTGTTACTGGTTGGATTCACAAGAGTGTGAGTGGGCTAGCTCGTCGATCTTCCGATCGCTCAATACCCGGATGGCCGTTATGTTTAGCAGACCGCTTGCGGCTTGTGGGTGCTTGATATGATCATCATCTGCTACCGGCGTATTGACGAGTCTTTAGAGTCCTACACAGAGGTTTCCTGGCTCAAGCGAAACGAAATAGGATCGCATATGAGATATGTACGGGACCGAGAATAATGCGTGTATGTGATACCGCATTTCATTCTCGCGATGAATGTTTCGATTGATTGTATGCGATATGACCTAGTTATCGAATCATTGATTCGATAAAACGATACATTGGATACTGGTCGGTTATATGCGATATAACCGGATCGTTAAATCAAATGTTGATTTAATGATTTAATGTATAATTATATATTTGATATATTACTTTGCATTAACTGGTATTGGTTCACTTTAAATGGATTTTCTCACTTGATGTACATGTTGTATATGTGATATACTTTTGTGCACATCTTTGTATCATGTTTGATGATACTTGCTCATTTGGTTAAGTTTGAAGAATTAAACCATGGTTAATAGATGATTAGGGTTTTTCCTTTTTATTTACTTATTTGTTTATTTATTTAGAAAAGGTTTAGATAAGAATGGTGGCTTTCTTTGTCTCTTATTGAAGCTTCATGAAGCTTTGATTTATGCAACCATTCTTGTCTTCATGCTTAACCCTAACTCATCCAAGTAACCATGGTGTATTCTCTACACTTAACCTTAGTTAGGATATGATAAGTATTGTTTTCTTTTTCATTTTAAATCACTTATCATATTCTTTCTTCTTCTTGATCATCTTCTTCTTCAAGAAAAGCTTAAGCCCATCAATGGCAACTTGAGCAAAAGTGAGTGAAATCCAATTCTAAAGTGAACCCACCTCCTATTTCTTCACCCTCTACTTCTTGCCAAGTTGTTTTGGGTGTTTTCTTCACAAGTTTCACAACTTGGTGAAGTTGGAGCTTGAACTTGTGCAACCTCGACGTAGATCATCTTCGGCACGAAGCCGACGACCTATTCCGCCCATTTCTCCGATGAAGCCGACGATTGAGTTCGGGATCGAAGATGGACAGCTAGAGGACACCTACGTGGAGCTAAGGAAGTGGAGAACCGGATTTACAAAGGTTGTAGTCTCTCTCCTTTAGTTAAAGTGTTAACTAGTTTCGTATTTCGCCTAAGCATCTAGTCCACGATCCGTATTAGGGTTTCTCGGCACCCATAAAATTTGAAATTGGCATGGTTGATGCCTTGTGAGACCTCTATAGTGTGCTTAGGAACCTTTCAAATTCATTGCTCAAGTATTCACCTCCTCGATCAGATCGAAGGATTTTAATACCTTTCCCGGTTTGGTTCTCGACTTCTTGTTTATATTCTCTAAATTTCTCAAAATCTTCTGATTTGTGTTTCATCAGGACACATATCCGAATCTAGAAAGATCGTCAGTGAATGTAATGAAATACGAAGAACCATCAATGGCATGTATAAACATGGGACCGCACACATCACTATGTATCAGTCCCAAAAGTTCGGTAACTCTTTCTCCGTGTCCCGTAAACGGAATTTTGGTCATCTTGCCTTTGAGACATGACTGGCAAGTGTCATAAGATAAAAATTCAAACGGATTTAAATAACCATCCTTATGCAACTTAGCTTGTCGTGTCACATTGATGTGACCCAGTCTACAATACCACAAGTAGGATTCGTTCATTTCTGAATTCTTCCTCTTGTGTGTGTTTGTTATGCTCAGAATTGTTGATTGATTTAGAACATAAATTCCATTGCACAACGTGCCTGATCCAACCAACTTTTGGCTAAGGAAAATGTTCATAACATTATCCTGTAATACAAAATTATATCCCTTTTTACTCAACAAAGAAACTAATATAATGTTGCATATCAGGTTCGGAATGTAATAGCATTCGTTCAGAATCAATGTATTACCAGTTGGCAATACAAGGTGATATTCCCCGACGGTTTTAGCTGCAACAATTGCACCATTTCCAACCCTTATAGATTTTTCACCTTCTCCAAGTTCTCTACCTTTTCTAAGCCCATGTAACTGATTACATATATGGGATCCTGACCCGGTATATAATACCCAGGACGTAGAGCAAATGGAGAAACAGTTCTCTGTAACGAACACACCCGAAGAAAATGCATCAACATGTACTTTCTTCATACGGGTGGCATGGGAATCATGGTATTCCCCTATATCCTGTTCGGTCCTATAACTCTTATAAGAAAGAACGGAACCAACGTTCCCCAGCACAGTATAACATGCGGGTTCGGTCAATACATCCATATTATTATCTTGATTAAGGCATGATATGGTCGCTACCTGGAGAGAGAGAGAAGAAAACACTTTAGCGTATGCTCTTGCAAGATAAGATTGGTTATTATTTTATCTAATCAGGATGGCTCCGACAGTTTTTATCAAATATTCCTTCAAACCCTAAAAGGAAAGACTAGCCGGGATTAATTACACCCTACAACTTCGCCAATCATTCAGCCAGGCCAATGTCGGTACTTTGAGGGAGGTTCCCCGTGCTTTCATACGGACCTAATTAAAGTAAACCTCGTTTTCCCAGATGCGTAACCCCGTTGACACTTTTCTAGACACCTACTTGATTGGCTAATTGTCCGGTGTAAAACTCTCCCAGGAGTAACAATTACTCGCAGTGGATATCGGGATCCAACTATCTCATAGAAGGTATTCAATCTCATTGCAAATCTCAACACTTGAAATTCCCGATAATATTTTGTCCCAAGCATCCCATGACCTTGACGGAGGTCAACAAACCACAGGGTGCAAGTCAAGTTCAACCCGTCATTTCTTGATTGAATCAAACCCACCCGCACGATCCTTGACGGAGGTCAACAAGGTCGTACGACTACCCTAATCCAATCTGCATCATATGCATAATCAGATAAATACTAGTTAGCTACCGCACACTACGCCTTGACGGATGTCAACAAACGTAGCACGAATACTAAGTAGAACTTATCTGAAATGACGGAGGGCTACGACAGGTTTTTCTGAAAACCTATTGCGTAATGAACTTGATATCGTTCTAGAATCATGTGAATTTTGAAATGGAGTGATTTTGAGGATTTTATTAGTTTTGCTAAACAGGTCTCTCCCGGTGAAGGGATCTCGGCACTTTCCTTATGGAATAAGGTGCAGGATATATCATATACATCACTTTGAAAAGCAAAACTCCAAAAGCAATCAAAAACAAACCGAGTGTTGTAGCATCTGCCAGTTTTGCTAAAGAGTTCACTCCCGGTGAAGGGATCTCGGCTCTTTCCACATCGAATAAGGTTCGGGATATATCATATATATCGCTATGCAAAGCAAAACTGTAGCTACCCTTTTTGAAAAATTTGATTCTACAACATCTTTTAGGTTTCTTTTCTTTCATTAATCATATTAATGAAGTCCCATCATTTAAGTCACCTAAACATCACAGATAAATACGACGTACACTTATGCCATCCGCATTCGCTTCAATGTCCCCTCGTGCACCGTTAGGTTATGTAACTAACGGCAGAGCGGGGCAGGGCTAGCGCGGGTGTAAAACATAAGTAAAGCCTATATAATATATCATATATACTATATACAGTATTTATCACAGCACATCAAATGATCACATCACAGATATCGCAGCAGAAGAAACATATGAAACATTGGATATACTAGGACGTCCGTGTTTTATTTTGAGCCTCTATAAAACACGGATTCCACGGTCGTGATGAATAGCCAAACTGTAACATTCTAAAACTAATTAAATAAATAATTAAATGAATAAAATTATTTAAGTGAATTTTATGATTTTCGGCAAAGTAAAATGTATTTTTCGTAAAACAAAACCGTAATTGTTTTTCATTATAATTTCAAAAATACCTATTTTAATTTTGTAATTACTAGTAAATGGTGTTTATTTAGCCACTTATAAATTTTTAGTTTAATTAAATATTTTTCCTAAATTAATTATTTTAAATATTAACATAAGCTTTATTTTTACACTAAATTAGTGTAAATTACAAATTTGAAGGGTTTTAATTTGTAAAAATGAACCCTGGCATGTTATAATTTAGTGTGTATCATGCAAAATTTATTTGCAAATTTTTCCTATTTTCTAGAGTTTTCTTGAGTTGCTATAGTAAAGAAATAAAAGAAAATAAAGAAATGCATGAAAAGACATATTGAAGTGATATTTTGGTGGAGACTTCTACACACTTTCTCACCCTCTTCTTTCTATCCCTCACCTCCAAAAAAATGGCCGGCCTCACCCCCCATGGTAGCCCCCATTTTCCTCATTTTATTTTGCTCCAAAATACCTCAAAAATCCATCAAAATTCAACAAAAATTGTACAAAATCCTATTTATTTCCTATCCTTTTACTCTTGCTCATTTTTACATGGATTTTGGAGTGGTAAAGCATGCATTTTGGAGGCTCATTTTCATGTTTGGATTTCATAGTTTGGAGGTATAAATCTTCTCCTTTTTATTTATTGTTATTAGTTGTTTCTTTTAAATATAATTAGATTTAATATATTAATTCTAGTCGCAAATTTTAAAATTCAAGTTAGGGTTTGTAAATTCATGTTGTGCTTTTTATTAATTAAATAAGGTTATAATAGCTAGTTTAACATCTTTTAGAGTGGAAAAATCTTGCATGGTTGTTGTATAATAAATTGTTTATTCAAATTGTTTTAATTAAGCTATTTAGCTAACTAGATTTTTCCAAAATGTGTTTGTGGGTAAAATAAAATTCTTATTAAGGTTGTTATCATTAGATGGTAGTTTTAATGAGAATATTAGCATATTAAAGGAATGAAAAACTTAGTTTGATCACTAGTTTCTTTTGATAATTGGAAAATACTAATAAAATTGCTATTTTCGTAAACTAGGTTTTGGAAATTCCTAAATATATGAGATTAAAGATTTAAATTATAGTTTCATTATATTATTATCATCATGAATTGTGGTTTATTAAGTGAATTCATGTAAAATCATGTTTGGTTGTGATATTATGAAATTTTAGATTGCAAAGTGTTGAAAATCTATAAAGGTTGTAAACTAGAAATTCCAAATTTATACAAAATTGTGTAATAAAAATATAGTAATGGTTTTTATAATCTAGTTAGGCTATTTAATGAGTTTTATGACCATTGGTTTCATTTAAATGTCAAGTTTTGAAGAAAAACGGTAAATTGGCATTTTCGGGTTTTACGAAATTAGACGGTTTGATGGATTTTAGGGTTTCGATGGATTTAATCATGTTTTATAATATAAGTAATGTGTTTTAAAACTACGAGTTATTTGTTGATGTTTAACTCGATCCATCGGAGTTTGTACGCCGATATCGAGCGATATTTGGTGCTTTTGCGTGGACAGGACATAGGTTTTAACCTATGCTTGTTCCTGCGTCGTTTTGACTTTTGTATGTGATTCAGTTTACGATGCTATTTATATGTTTGCATTTAGGTACCCCTCACGTGGACTGCGGGCGATGAAGAGGAGGATGGTGACACCGTCTTCGGCAGACATGGACCAGGTGAGTAGATGTATATCTAAGGGGGGAAGTCGGGTGGATGGCGTTTAGCACCCCCGCAACGTAGAATAGGAATAGTACATTTTGACATTTGGAAACCAGTTGTGACCCTAGATTCTTAATGAGTAGGGCCCTAGTAATGACCCTAGGCTGGACTAGACTGATTTAGGAAGACATATCAGAAGATGAATATCTTGGAAGAGGTTCGTTGGTTTCAGGTAGAAACACACACACGCACACACTGAAAAAACGACATGGTGTATACGTGCATGTATATATACATATAGGACTAGGTATAGGTATATATACAACACGTGTATGGGATACATTGATGTGATATGATATCCGAGGTATGATGAAACAGTATAACTGGGCTTGATGCCGTGATTCTTGGCTATACAGTCGTGTTAAGTGTTAGCGGATCATTAGAGAATGAGATAATGAACATGTATACTTAAATTATAATGGGTGGTGATGATATTGAGGTACATGGGACTCTAAAATAGTACCCGGACTGTAACTTGTGATTGGTCACGATATGGGATATGTATGACTTGATTACGACCTCATATAGGTGTGACCTGATGTCGATATCATAGAGGTGTGACTTGGGGACGATATGATACATATGACATGATATTTCTGAGGATAAACTAATGATGCTTATTATGATGGCAATGATATATGATTGATGTATGCAATCACAGTTTAGCACCTTGATCATGAGATGTGTTGATGATGACATTATACTAATGATGACACACCTGGGAGATACTTGACCCGTACCCTAATATTGGGATGCCGTACGTTGGATTTTACCGTACGAGGCATAAATATAATGATTGATCCGCACTCTTGATTCGATGAAGTCGTACTACGTACGTGACGCTATTGAGGCCGGATCGCCGACTATTAGAGATATTGATTCAGACTTTAGGTTGACTCTTGTTTCTTATTGACTAGTTTCTTAGGTTTTGTTCCTTAGGAGGTTAGATGGACACTAGATTAGGTTCGAGTCATATAGTGGCAGTGGTAATGGTATATCAAATGAGTGGATAACATACATCCGTCTTACTTTCACACTGGAATCATAATGATGCATGTTCTTACATATGTTGCTATAATCAGTATAAACCTTACCTGTTAGGAAACCAGCACCATTACCGATGATGCGCATATTCCACGCACACTCATTTGCCGGCTCACACACATCATCATCGGTAACTGCTATGTCACGTACACTTTAGATCATATTATCTTTTATTGATAGAATCAGTTAACAACTAGACCGATATAATATTGTGATTACTTTCTGATGTTAGTATAGACATGATATTTATAACTTAGACATTCATGCATTCATATTTTCATGTTATCATGCAGTATCATGGGCATATGCCGACACTTATCATATACTTATTCATGATTTTAAGATTTGGATTTCTATGAGATTTCTGGATTTTTGGGGAAAACCGCAAGAATATATAAAACTTCTCTCTCTCTCTCCTCTTCTCTTTTTAAAATAAGATGCGGTTTTCTCGTGATGTATGTGTCGTCCACCATGAGATTTCATGTTTTCTGTTGGATTTCGAGACCCGATTCGAGGAGTGGATGAACCGTCTCGGGTACATGGTGGGCCCGATATGGTATCCCGGGGCAAGAAGATCGAGTTGTAGACGATGAGCCTGGCAGGGGAGAGCTACCTACCGGTGATGTCTGGCGCGGCGGATATCCGGAGTATATCGACCGTTGTCTTGAGATTTGATGATATGGGCCGATCCGGACTGACGGAGCCCGAGATATTGAGACTATGAGACTGAGATTTACATATTTGTATCGATGCTTGACACGGATTTCCATGGATTTCATTGTTGATATTTCAGATTTCTAAACACGTTTTACTATGATAACAGCTAAAGATTTCTTATACAGATATATCTTGATTTCAGGATTGATTATTTTATATTCATGGTGCATGCATATCCATTCATATGACATAGTACTGTATGAGGCACTGACACAAGCACGGAGTATCTGCACTTACACGTAGTATTACCCTGCTATTACTAGATGATTAGGATATAATAGTGTATTATTATGACCTAGGATAGCGTCGTGCATTCGATTTCTTTTCGTAGATGTCTTCTACTCACGAGTTGGCAACTCACCCCCGTTGTGCCAAATTTTATTACAGGTTCGATATACATGTTTCCCTAGCAGATTGCTGGCTCATCATTTCATTCAGGGTGATTTGCACGGTAGGTTGGTTCACTTGTTTCTGAACCACCATTGTATTTTATTCATTCATTTGTATCTAGTAAGCTCCATCAACCATACTTGTATTACTTGATAAATTTATTGGACCAGTCTTTTATTTCGACCTTAGAGTCGCGTATGTATTATTCTGATCTGGTGGTTTTGTTTTCTTTTGAGTTTTGAGCCTCGCCCTTTGGCATTGTATATTATTATGCTTGTTGTGGTTGTTTCCGCCTGTTGGCATTGAGCTAGCTCCCGTTTGGGGATGCCTTTCACTGTTTATGTATATTATACTTGTTGTACCCGTTTGGGGCCAGTTTTTACAGAGGAGACTCTGCCGAAATTTTTGAGAAAATTTGCTGATGCTTTTAAACTTGTTTTTCCTCATGTTTTCTTTTCTTCTTCTTCTTTTATATGGTTTAGATTTCTGGGCTTCGGCTTACTTAGGTTACGTTGCGCCTCTAGACGTTTCGTAATCTAAGTGCCGGTCACGTTCCGTACTTTCGGGTCGTGACAAAGTTGGTATCAGAGCGCTAGGTTTAACCTTGTATAAGTCTTGGTGACCCTTGGTTGATGGAGTAGGCGATTTAGGTAGAGTAACGTACCGTGGGTATGGTTCGCGGCATACTTACGATACGCTACTCTGCTTAAGGAGCCTTAGGATGTACATTGTTTGCACCGTATTCCATTCGTTCTTTTGATCTATCTTCGTCAATGTTGGAGGGTGGTTTCTGTTACCACGGACACACTGGCAGAGGGAGCTGCGGCTCGAATGCAATAACTATTAGAGTATGGGTTATTCTTGAGGATTGAAGCATTGTTTAGCGTGCGGACGAAGGGTATTCACATGCCGTCCGGATGAAGTTAAAGGGTTCGAACGATTATCAGAAAACCATTTTTCCAAGTTTAAAGTATTCGAAAGAACATGCAGGTATTTCGATGGACCCTCTAGAAGAATGAAACCCTAACTCGACATAATGACCACAAGAACACCCTTGAACCTTAGGGTTTACGGCAGTTCCGCGGTGCCATTAGTGAGGCTTGGGTTTGCCCTTCTACTGCTGGATCATCGATGCTGGGGTATGTACCGGATATTCTTAAACTGTACTTGAGTGTTGAGCTCTCGGGGAATTATGGGATTTTGATGGATCGATTGAAAAGTTTAATGTAGTCCGAATATCAAGTGAAGGGATCGACTACGTGGGAGACTCTAGATATGAGTATTGCCGTGGGTAGCACAGTCAGCACAGCTACGAAGAGACGAGTTCGAAGCAATCGACATCAGAGGAAAGAGGCGGACATTGACGATAGTGTTTTCGATTGTGATTTAGTGATTTGAATTCCATATTTTCGTTGATTGGATTTTGGTATTTTGAGGACCTTGTCCTACGATTGGTATTTCATGGGTGTACCTTCATTTCATTCTATTTGTGTTTTATATATCAGTTGTATTGATGTTGTTTAGTACACACCCAGTACACTTGATTTGGTTTTATATATTTTGAGTTTTTGATTTGATTTCGTGCATAGGGGTTACACATGATTTTGACATATGTTTCGACCTAGTTTTCATGCATTTTTGTGCTGTGATTTCGATTTTGGTATTCGATGTATGTTTTCGTGCACCATGTGCACCTGATTAGGATTCTTGCGGATACTTGGCGCACTTGATGCGATTTTGTGCATACCAGATGCACTAAATCGGGGTTTTGTGCAGATTAGATGCACCTGATAGTGAGTCGTGCACGCCCGTTGCACTTGACAGATGTTTTGGTGGACACCTGTTGCACTTATTTTGTTTTTGTGTGTATTCATGGTATCTGTATTTGGTTTCGATTTCAGTGCGCACCGGACACACATGATATTTTATTGATGTGATTGGGATTGATTTCAGTTTGAGCAGTATGTTTCATAATCATTATTATTTGATTTAGGAACCAGGCGGGACGTGTATGTTAAATAAAAGATATATATATATATAGCTAATTTTTTATAAAAAAATAAATAAATAAACAAATAAATAAATAAACGTCTGCTACTTATGCCATGACACGTGCATTGCACGGCGATTTTCAAGAGGGGTTTTTGTATGCTTCTTTATTATGATGTTTAGGCGATTTTACTATGATGCACACTATATATAAGTTATAGATTGATGTATATTATGATGGTTTTCATATTGGGGTTTGATATTATATCTTCGCCATAACTCCGATGATTGCGTTATGCTTGATGGAGTTGATTTTTGTTATGTATTGATGATTTCGGAGCCCCGATGATTTGAGTGTTTTGCTAAATGTTTTAGTATTTGGAGGGTGAGTTTTAATTTAAATTCGGGGACCGAATTTCTTAAAGGGGGGAAGATTGTAACATTCTAAAACTAATTAAATAAATAATTAAATGAATAAAATTATTTAAGTGAATTTTATGATTTTCGGCAAAGTAAAATGTATTTTTCGTAAAACAAAACCGTAATTGTTTTTCATTATAATTTCAAAAATACCTATTTTAATTTTGTAATTACTAGTAAATGGTGTTTATTTAGCCACTTATAAATTTTTAGTTTAATTAAATATTTTTCCTAAATTAATTATTTTAAATATTAACATAAGCTTTATTTTTACACTAAATTAGTGTAAATTACAAATTTGAAGGGTTTTAATTTGTAAAAATGAACCCTGGCATGTTATAATTTAGTGTGTATCATGAAAAATTTATTTGCAAATTTTTCCTATTTTCTAGAGTTTTCTTGAGTTGCTATAGTAAAGAAATAAAAGAAAATAAAGAAATGCATGAAAAGACATATTGAAGTGATATTTTGGTGGAGACTTCTACACACTTTCTCACCCTCTTCTTTCTATCCCTCACCTCCAAAAAAATGGCCGGCCTCACCCCCCATGGTAGCCCCCATTTTCCTCATTTTATTTTGCTCCAAAATACCTCAAAAATCCATCAAAATTCAACAAAAATTGTACAAAATCCTATTTATTTCCTATCCTTTTACTCTTGCTCATTTTTACATGGATTTTGGAGTGGTAAAGCATGCATTTTGGAGGCTCATTTTCATGTTTGGATTTCATAGTTTGGAGGTATAAATCTTCTCCTTTTTATTTATTGTTATTAGTTGTTTCTTTTAAATATAATTAGATTTAATATATTAATTCTAGTCGCAAATTTTAAAATTCAAGTTAGGGTTTGTAAATTCATGTTGTGCTTTTTATTAATTAAATAAGGTTATAATAGCTAGTTTAACATCTTTTAGAGTGGAAAAATCTTGCATGGTTGTTGTATAATAAATTGTTTATTCAAATTGTTTTAATTAAGCTATTTAGCTAACTAGATTTTTCCAAAATGTGTTTGTGGGTAAAATAAAATTCTTATTAAGGTTGTTATCATTAGATGGTAGTTTTAATGAGAATATTAGCATATTAAAGGAATGAAACACTTAGTTTGATCACTAGTTTCTTTTGATAATTGGAAAATACTAATAAAATTGCTATTTTCGTAAACTAGGTTTTGGAAATTCCTAAATATATGAGATTAAAGATTTAAATTATAGTTTCATTATATTATTATCATCATGAATTGTGGTTTATTAAGTGAATTCATGTAAAATCATGTTTGGTTGTGATATTATGAAATTTTAGATTGCAAAGTGTTGAAAATCTATAAAGGTTGTAAACTAGAAATTCCAAATTTATACAAAATTGTGTAATAAAAATATAGTAATGGTTTTTATAATCTAGTTAGGCTATTTAATGAGTTTTATGACCATTGGTTTCATTTAAATGTCAAGTTTTGAAGAAAAACGGTAAATTGGCATTTTCGGGTTTTACGAAATTAGACGGTTTGATGGATTTTAGGGTTTCGATGGATTTAATCATGTTTTATAATATAAGTAATGTGTTTTAAAACTACGAGTTATTTGTTGATGTTTAACTCGATCCATCGGAGTTTGTACGCCGATATCGAGCGATATTTGGTGCTTTTGCGTGGACAGGACATAGGTTTTAACCTATGCTTGTTCCTGCGTCGTTTTGACTTTTGTATGTGATTCAGTTTACGATGCTATTTATATGTTTGCATTTAGGTACCCCTCACGTGGACTGCGGGCGATGAAGAGGAGGATGGTGACACCGTCTTCGGCAGACATGGACCAGGTGAGTAGATGTATATCTAAGGGGGGAAGTCGGGTGGATGGCGTTTAGCACCCCCGCAACGTAGAATAGGAATAGTACATTTTGACATTTGGAAACCAGTTGTGACCCTAGATTCTTAATGAGTAGGGCCCTAGTAATGACCCTAGGCTGGACTAGACTGATTTAGGAAGACATATCAGAAGATGAATATCTTGGAAGAGGTTCGTTGGTTTCAGGTAGAAACACACACACGCACACACTGAAAAAACGACATGGTGTATACGTGCATGTATATATACATATAGGACTAGGTATAGGTATATATACAACACGTGTATGGGATACATTGATGTGATATGATATCCGAGGTATGATGAAACAGTATAACTGGGCTTGATGCCGTGATTCTTGGCTATACAGTCGTGTTAAGTGTTAGCGGATCATTAGAGAATGAGATAATGAACATGTATACTTAAATTATAATGGGTGGTGATGATATTGAGGTACATGGGACTCTAAAATAGTACCCGGACTGTAACTTGTGATTGGTCACGATATGGGATATGTATGACTTGATTACGACCTCATATAGGTGTGACCTGATGTCGATATCATAGAGGTGTGACTTGGGGACGATATGATACATATGACATGATATTTCTGAGGATAAACTAATGATGCTTATTATGATGGCAATGATATATGATTGATGTATGCAATCACAGTTTAGCACCTTGATCATGAGATGTGTTGATGATGACATTATACTAATGATGACACACCTGGGAGATACTTGACCCGTACCCTAATATTGGGATGCCGTACGTTGGATTTTACCGTACGAGGCATAAATATGATGATTGATCCGCACTCTTGATTCGATGAAGTCGTACTACGTACGTGACGCTATTGAGGCCGGATCGCCGACTATTAGAGATATTGATTCAGACTTTAGGTTGACTCTTGTTTCTTATTGACTAGTTTCTTAGGTTTTGTTCCTTAGGAGGTTAGATGGACACTAGATTAGGTTCGAGTCATATAGTGGCAGTTGTAATGGTATATCAAATGAGTGGATAACATACATCCGTCTTACTTTCACACTGGAATCATAATGATGCATGTTCTTACATATGTTGCTATAATCAGTATAAACCTTACCTGTTAGGAAACCAGCACCATTACCGATGATGCGCATATTCCACGCACACTCATTCGCCGGCTCACACACATCATCATCGGTAACTGCTATGTCACGTACACTTTAGATCATATTATCTTTTATTGATAGAATCAGTTAACAACTAGACCGATATAATATTGTGATTACTTTCTGATGTTAGTATAGACATGATATTTATAACTTAGACATTCATGCATTCATATTTTCATGTTATCATGCAGTATCATGGGCATATGCCGACACTTATCATATACTTATTCATGATTTTAAGATTTGGATTTCTATGAGATTTCTGGATTTTTGGGGAAAACCGCAAGAATATATAAAACTTCTCTCTCTCTCTCCTCTTCTCTTTTTAAAATAAGATGCGGTTTTCTCGTGATGTATGTGTCGTCCACCATGAGATTTCATGTTTTCTGTTGGATTTCGAGACCCGATTCGAGGAGTGGATGAACCGTCTCGGGTACATGGTGGGCCCGGTATGGTACCCCGGGGCAAGAAGATCGAGTTGTAGACGATGAGCCTGGCAGGGGAGAGCTACCTACCGGTGATGTCTGGCGCGGCGGATATCCGGAGTATATCGACCGTTGTCTTGAGATTTGATGATATGGGCCGATCCGGACTGACGGAGCCCGAGATATTGAGACTATGAGACTGAGATTTACATATTTGTATCGATGCTTGACACGGATTTCCATGGATTTCATTGTTGATATTTCAGATTTCTAAACACGTTTTACTATGATAACAGCTAAAGATTTCTTATACAGATATATCTTGATTTCAGGATTGATTATTTTATATTCATGGTGCATGCATATCCATTCATATGACATAGTACTGTATGAGGCACTGACACAAGCACGGAGTATCTGCACTTACACGTAGTATTACCCTGCTATTACTAGATGATTAGGATATAATAGTGTATTATTATGACCTAGGATAGCGTCGTGCATTCGATTTCTTTTCGTAGATGTCTTCTACTCACGAGTTGGCAACTCACCCCCGTTGTGCCAAATTTTATTACAGGTTCGATATACATGTTTCCCTAGCAGATTGCTGGCTCATCATTTCATTCAGGGTGATTTGCACGGTAGGTTGGTTCACTTGTTTCTGAACCACCATTGTATTTTATTCATTCATTTGTATCTAGTAAGCTCCATCAACCATACTTGTATTACTTGATAAATTTATTGGACCAGTCTTTTATTTCGACCTTAGAGTCGCGTATGTATTATTCTGATCTGGTGGTTTTGTTTTCTTTTGAGTTTTGAGCCTCGCCCTTTGGCATTGTATATTATTATGCTTGTTGTGGTTGTTTCCGCCTGTTGGCATTGAGCTAGCTCCCGTTTGGGGATGCCTTTCACTGTTTATGTATATTATACTTGTTGTACCCGTTTGGGGCCAGTTTTTACAGAGGAGACTCTGCCGAAATTTTTGAGAAAATTTGCTGATGCTTTTAAACTTGTTTTTCCTCATGTTTTCTTTTCTTCTTCTTCTTTTATATGGTTTAGATTTCTGGGCTTCGGCTTACTTAGGTTACGTTGCGCCTCTAGACGTTTCGTAATCTAAGTGCCGGTCACGTTCCGTACTTTCGGGTCGTGACACAAACCCACACCCCTAGACCCCTATGAGAGTGGCAAGAAACCCTACCAATTCTAGAGTTAGGAGACCCGGACTCGACTCCTCGAGTTGGTCTCCCACTGGACTCCAGAACCCGATTACTTGAGCTCTTCTCCTTGGGTCTATCCTTGTGCGGAAAAGTAAATAATATACAAAAGGTGACATCAACCTCATCCCGGAAGTGCCCCAACTAAAGAATATTACATACATTTAATTTTACATGAATGAAAATAACAACTCGCATCTCACATAAAAAAAACCGGCTATTCAAAACGCGATGATCCAATATAACATATCCAGAACACATAACATCACATGTCATCAACGTAAGTAAACATGCGCATCCCAATTGTCGTTGACATATTGCAACGAAACCGGAAATATCACATATTACATTTACGGTCACAGAAAAGAAAGTGTAAAACTACAACATTTGGAATCCACAATCTCTTTAGACATCGTAAATCCGAAATATCACATATTTCGCATTTCATGCCTAACTGTATGAATTCCACATATTGTATCACATTTCAGATAAATAGACAGTATTAAACTTTCCGATCGAATAATCAAATACCCAAGATTTCCTAAATAGCTCAACACTTGAGCGGAGTTCAAAAATTCCAGAATACGTCACAGTAGCAACGGTCCAGCCGTAGAAGGGACAAGCTAACACCTCACATGCGGCACGCCGTACTGCCTCAAACCCTATGGTTCAAATGGCAGTTCAAAATGGTCACATAATCGAGTTAAGGTTTGTTGTCTTCTACAGGGTCCATCGCATCACATGCACGTTTTTTCGAAAGATTTAAACCCGAGAAAAATTCAACACTTGAATGTTTTTCGTGCCGTGAAATATTGAGTTAATGATATCCGTTCGAACATTTTAATACGTTCTAAATTATCCGGAATAACAAAACAAAATTAAATTCTCCGATCGAATCGACGATTACAAAATAAACCCCAAAATACTCAACACTTGAGTCAGATTAAAAATACCCAGAAATTATATGGAATAGCTACGGATGTTAAAACATAAAGAACCGTCCCCAAAACCATTTTCCTGCCGCGGAACCGCCGCAGCATGTGGCTTAGTGCCGCGGTTCCGCGGCCACATGGGGGATTTGGGGGCTCGTTTTTCATGGTAAACCTTAGAATTCCCTGCTGATTTTTTTGAGCATTTTTAATTCTGAAAAACGCAGATTTTTAAAAAATGTACAGAGAGGGGTTCATTTTGACGTATTCAGGTTCGTTCAGAGTTTTAACTTCGTTAACACATCGCCTGATGCTCTAGCTAGGCTCTGATACTACTGTAGGGTTACTAGGCACTCTAATAAGGTTCTACAGTTCATCAACCATGCCCGTTTAAAATTTTAGCCGTGCCGAATAACCCTAAACAGGATCGTTGCTAGAAAATTCGGGTTTCATATGCTAGTAAACTAATTTTAAGACTAAGTTGTTAGTTATATGTATGCCCTAGAGGCCATTACTGTATATAGGATGTATATTGTAGTGGATGCTGGGACATATATAGGGAGGACTTTCTTGCTCGACATGATAGTATGCTATCTGGTTACTCTTTACCTTAACGTGTACACTGTTTGTCTCTCTGTTACATGTTGGTAAAGCCCTTAGGATGTGTACTTGACTACCTATACTATGATGCGGATCATACTAGTGGGGACATGGTAGTCTATAAGTACATCCTTCAAGGTCCCTAGTCATGGGTGTATCGAGACGGGGCATCGATATACCAGAGTAGACTAGCGTATACCTTCTCGACCCATACAGATGGGCGATGGATAATCCCATATCCATTGGTGTTTGACATCGGAGATGATGTACGGGTGCTCAGTAGAGACTGGGTACACTGGACGGACTCGCCGAGAACTTCCAGATGGTATTATACCTCACGTCAGATAGCAGTTCTATGGTGACACTGGTACAGGTTAGTCTGTAGACCCGAGATCGTCATAGAGTCTTGTGTGATTCCCACTGTGCTTTGATTTCCACCGTACCACGTCCAAGAGGGCGTGCAAAACGGTGGTTTTTGGGTACAGTCCCGAATCACATGGAGGCAATGAGCGATAGGAGGGGATTCGTCTCTCCCGGTATAGGGAGTTGATGTTGCGCTGTGTTCGATTGGCTATAACCGGAAATCCCTGGCCAGGGTTGCTGAGATTTACTGGTAAGTGTTATCAGTAGTATCTCGAACTGTTATATACCTCATATCGACACGACTTATCAAGCTATTGGGGTTTGACGTTTACCACCCCTAGGCGAGATATGCGACATATCAGACGAACAGACCGGACTGTACGGTAAGTGTTACTGGTTGGATTCACAGGAGTGTGAGCGGGCTTGCTTGTCGATCTTCTGATCGCTCAATACCCGGGTGGCCGTTACGTTTAGCAGACCGCTTGCGGCTTGTGGGTGTTTGATATGATCATCACCTGCTGCCGGCGTATTGACGAGTCTTTAGAGTCCTACACAGAGGTTTCCTGGCTCAAGCGAAATGAAATAGGAGCGCATATGAGATATGTGCGGGACTGAGAATAATGCGTGTATGTGATACAGTATTCTATTCTCGCGATGAATGTATCGAATGGTTGTATGTGATATAACCTAGTTTTCGAATCGAGGATTGATTCGATAAGCCGATACATTGGATATTAGTCGGTTATATGCGATATGACCGAATTGTTAAATCAAGTGTTGATTTAATGATTTAATGCATAATTATATATTTGATATATTACTTTGCATTAACTAGTATTGGTTCACTTTAAATGGATTTTCTCACTTGATGTGCACATTGTATATGTGATATATTTTTGTGCACTTAATTGTATCATGTTTGATGATACATGCATGTTTGTGTGTATGTTTAGTTTAAACTTTGGTTAAGTAAATGGTTAGGGTTTTGTTTAATTTATTTATTCATTTATTTATTTATTTCATTTTGGCAAAAAGAGAAATGGTAGCTTGCTTTGTTTTACATTGAAGCTTCATGAAGCTTTGAAATGTCTACCATTTTTGTTTCATGCCTAACCTAACCGTTCACCTAACCTTAGTTTGCTCTCTACACATAACCATGGTTGCATTATGATACTTATCATATTATTTTCTATTTTGAAAAGACTCATGAGACTTATCATATTCTTTTTCTTCTTCTTCTTCATCTTCAACATGAAGAAAACCTTGCCTCCATCAATGGCAACTTGAGAAAAAGAGTGAGAAATCCAATTCTAAAGTGAACCCACTTCCTATTTCTTCATCCTCTACCACTTGCCTAGTAGTTTAGGGTGTTTTCTTCACAAGTTTTATGACTTGGTGAAGTTGGAGCTCGATCTTATGATGCCTCGACGTAGATCATCTTCGGCATCGAAGCCGACGACCTAGCCCGCCCATTTCTCCGATGAAGTCGATGCTAGAGTCCGGGATCCGATATGGAAAGCGAGGGGACTTCATCACGGAGCCATGGAGGTGGAGGACCGGATCTACAAAGGTTGTATTTCCGTTTACCCTTTAGTTAAGTTGTTAACTAGTTGTTGTTATCGCCTAAAATTCTAGTTAACAATCCGTATTAGGGTTTCTCGGCACTTGTAAAATTTGAAATTGGCATGGTCGATGCCTTGTCAGACCTCCTTAGTGTGCCTAGGAACCCTACAGTGGTATCAGAGCCTAGCTAGAGCTTTAGGCGATGCGTAGACGGAGTTAGAAGTCCGATTGAACCGAAACCCTTACTCCAAAATGCTCTCTGGACCTTTTTCAAAAACTGGGTTTTTTCCAGATTAAAAATTCTTAAAAAGTTCAGCAGGAAATTCTAAGAATTACGGTGCAAATTTGACCAAGAGATCCTTCTAAAGCGCGGCGGAACCGCGGCAGAAGCATGACTTCTGCGGCGGTTCCGCGGCCAATTTATGTGATCATCCCTCTATTTTTGCACAATAATTTGTGTCTTCAGGTGCTGAGTTTTCTGGGAAGTTTTAATTTGCACTCAAGAGTTGAGTTTTCTGGGGTTGTATTGGGACTTCGGTGATTCGATCGGATTGTCTAATCTTGTCTGTGTTTTCCGGATATTTTTTGAATATGTTAAAAAGTTCGACCGGATATAAATACCCACTTTTTCCCCTGTCGGGAAATTTCCAAGTGTTGGATCTTTCCATGGTTTAATAACGTTCTAAGTAGTGCAAGTAACGCGATGGACCCTCTAGAAGACAACAAACCTTAACTCGATTATGTGACCGTCTTGAACTGCCCTTTGAACCTTCGGGTTTGGGGCAGTACGGCGTGCCACATGTGAGGCGTTGGCTTGACCCATCTACGGCTGGACCGTTGGTACTGAGGCATGAACTGGATGTTTTTAAACTTGTTTCATGTGTTGAGCTGTTTCGGGAAAACTTGGGTGTTTGAATGTTCAATCGGAAAGTTTAACATTTTCTGTTTATCTGGAATGTGATACAATAATTGGAATTCACAAGTAGTTATGTGATAACTGAATGAATGTTATAAATCTAGCAGTTTAGTCTCACTTGATCGGTTGCCATGGAATTTTGATGCGATCAAAAGTCCGTTGCAATCGCGTAGCGTATGCGGATACTCGCCGGATAAACTTAATAGACAGCTACACCCTTTAGCCCCGACCAAGTGACTGTAGGAGAACCCCGTCGCCGAAAGCATCTGTCCGGTTGCTCGCGGCAGCGGTGTTCCGCCTTGGTGGACTTCGTCGACGGCATCGGGGGTGCGGTCGTCTACTACAGTTTGCGACGAGCATTCGATCAGCATGTCGGGAATCCTGTTGAATTGCCTGACTTGATATTGAAAAGATTTTTCGATAATGAGACTAAAATGCGGGGTTTATAATTGTTAGGCATGTGATGTCTAAGGAATTCATTGGTTTAGGCATGCGATGTCTAAGGAGGTTGCGGATTCCAACTGTTATAGTTTTACACTTTCTTTTCTGTGACCGTAAGTGTAATATGTGATATCGCCGGTTTCGTTGCTATATGTCAACGACAATTGGGATGCGCATATTTACTTACGTTGATGACATGTGATGTTATGTGTTGCTGGATATGTTATATTGGATCGTCGTGTTTGAATAGCCGGGGGTGTTTTATGTGAGATGAGTGTTTTTCATTTTCATTCATGTAAAAACTTGTATGTAATATTCTTTTATTGGGGCACTTCCAGGTTATGGAAGTTGTCACCGTTGATGTATATTATTTACTTTTCCGCACTAGGATAGACCCAAGGAGGGGAGCACAAGTAACCGGGTTCTGGAGTCCAATGGGAGACCAACTCGAGGAGTCGAGTCCGGGTCTCCTAACTCTAGAATTGGTAGGGTTGCCTGCCGCCCTCGTAGGGGTCTAGGGATGTGGGTTTGGCTATTCATCACGACCGTGGAATCCGTGTTTTATACTGGCTCGTATTGAAAACATGGATGTCCTAGTATATCCAATGTTTCATATGTTTCTTCTGCTGCGATATCTGTGATGTGATCATTTGATGTTATGTGATGGATGTAGGGTTCCTAGGCATGCAAATGAAGTCTCACAAGGCATCAACCATGCCAATTTTAAATTTTATGGGTGCCGAGAAACCCTAATACGGATCGTCAACTAGAATTTTAGGCGAAAAAGGAAACTAGTTAACATCTTAACTAAAAGTGAGATGCTACAACCTTTGTAGATCCGGTTATCCACTTCCTTAGCTCCACGTAGTCTTCCCCTCGCTGTCCATCTTGAATCCCGGACTCTCGCATCGGTTTCATTGGAGAAATGAGCGGAATAGTCGTCGGCTACGATGCCGAAGAAGATCTACGTCGAGGCTTCACAAGATCAAGCTACGACTTCACCAAGTTGTGAAACTTGTGAAGAAAACACCTTATACTACTTAGCAAGAGGTAGAGGGTGAAGAAATAGGAGGTGGGTTCACTTTAGAATTGGATTTCTCACTTGTTTACTCAAGATGCCATTGATGAAGGCAAGCTTTTTCTTTTAAGATGAAGAAGAAGAAGAAGAAGAAAGAATATGATAAGTTTTGCTTTTAAAATGAAAATAAAATCAATACTTATCATATGCTAACCATGGTAAAGTGTAGAGAATAGATCATGGTTAGTTAGAATGGTTAGGGTTTAGCATGAAGACAAAATGGCAACTAGGTCAAACCTTCATGAAGCTTCAACTAGAAACAAAGAAAGCCACCATTCTCTTCATAATCTTTTCAAAATAAATAAATAAATAAATGAGTAAGAAAAAGAAAACCCTAACCATTAGATAACCATGGTTTAATCTTTACACAAAACACAAGTTAGCAAGCATCATCAAACATGATATAATCAAGTGCACACAAAAATATATCACATATACAATGTGCACACCAAGTGAGAAAATCCTTTTAAAATGAACCAATACTAGATAATGCAAAGTAATATATCAAATATATAATTATACATTAAATCATTAAATCAACACTTGATTTAATGATCCAGTCATATCGCATATAACCGACTAGTATCCTATATATCGGCTTATCGAATCAATCCTTGATTCGATATCCAGGTTATATCACATATAACCAATCGATACATTCATCGCGAGAATGGAATACGGTATCACATACACGCATTATTCTCGATCCTGCACATATCTCATATGCGCTCCTATTTCGTTTCGCTTGAGCCAGGAAACCTCTGTGTAGGACTCTAAAGACTCGTCAATACGCCGGTAGCAGATGATGATCATATCAATCACCCACAAGCCGCAAGCGGTCTGCTAAACGTAACGGCCACCCGGGTATTGAGCGATCAGAAGATCGACGAGCAAGCCCGCTCACACTCCTGTGAATCCAAACAGTAACACTTACCGTACAGTCCGGTCTGTTCGTCTGATATGTCGCATATCGAGTCTAGGGGTGGTAAACGTCAGACCCCAATAACCGATAAGTCGTGCCGATGTGAGGCTCATAACGGGTCGAGAAACTACTGGTAACACTTACCAGTAAATCTCTGATCAGCCCTGGCCAGGGACTTCCCTGTTACGGCCAATCGAGCACAGCGCAACATCAACCCCCAATACCAGGAGAGACGAAACCCCTCCTATCGCTCATTGCCTCCATGTGACTCGGGACTGTACCCAAAGGCCACCGTTTTTCACGCACTCATGGACGTGGTAAGGTGGAGATCAAAGTACAGTGGGAATCACACAAGACTCTATGACGATCTCGGGTCTACAGACTAACCTGCACAAGTGTCACCTGAGAACTGCCATCTGACGTGAGGTATAATACCATCTGGGAGTTCTCGGCGAGTCCGTCTAGTGTACCCAGTCTCCACTGAGCACCTGCATACCATCTCTGATGTCAAACACCAATGGATTTGGGATCATCCATCGCCCATCTCATGGGTCGAGAGGCGTATACGCTAGTCTACACTGGTATATCGATGCCCCGTCTCGATACACCCACGACTAGGGACCTTGAAGGATGTAACTATAGACTACTATGTCCCCACTAATATGATCCGCATCATAGTCCAGGTAGTCAAGTACTCATCCTAAGGGCTTTACCAACATGTAACTAAAAGACAGTTTAAAGAGACTAGTATACATATTAAGATAAAGAGTAACCAGATAGCATACTATCATATCGAGCAAGAAAGTCATCTCTATATATGTCCAAGCATCCAATATAATATACATCATCTGTACAATACTGGCCTCTAGGGCATACATACAACTACCAATCTCCCACTTGCACTAGGGCCAGCTGCTGTAGTATCGCATACCGAGCATCCCGTAGAGTCTCTCAAACTGTATATGGGGAATGGCCTTCGTGAGTAGATCCGCCGTGTTGTTCTTCGTGTCAACCCTCCTGACCTCGATCTCCCGGCGATCAACTATCTCCCGGATCAGGTGATACCGCCTCAGAATATGTCTGGATCGCTGATGGGACCTAGGTTCCTTGGCCAAAGCCACCGCTCCATTGTTATCGCAATACAAAGGTATTGGATGCTCAATGGATAGAACCACTCCAAGTGCAGTAATGAACTTCTTGATCCCGACAGCCTCTTTAGCAGCATCGTTGGCAGCGATGCATTCAGCCTCCATCGTCGAGTCTGCCACGGTTTCCTTCTTGGAACTCTTGCAGCTAACCGCCCCTCCATAAAGGGTAAAGACAAATCCCGACTGCGACTTAGAGTCGTCCTTATCACTCTGGAAGCTCGAATCGGTAAAGGACTCCACTTGGAGTTCTCCGTTACCATACACCAAGAGCATCTCTTTAGTCCTTCGTAAGTACTTGAGAATGCTCTTCACAGCTGTCCAGTGACTCTGTCCAGGATCAGCTTGATACCTGCTCACTACACTTAGTGAGTATGCTACATCGGGTCTGGTATATAGCATCGCATACATGATAGAGCCTACAGCCGAAGCATAGGGTATCCCTTGCATGCGAGGTCTCTCCAAATCAGTCTTGGGAGACATCTCTTTAGAGAGAGTGACTCCAAAGATCGTGGGCAAGTTCCCACGTTTGGATTCTTCCATACTAAACATCTTTAGTATGGTGTCAATGTACCTGGATTGGGACAATCCCAATATCCGTTTGGATCTATCTCTATAGATCCTAATCCCCAATATGCAGGAGGCATCACCAAGATATTTCATTATGAATCTTTGTGATAAGAAGAGCTTGACCGATTGCAGCATAGGAATATTATTTCCTATCAAGAGTATGTCGTCCACGTACAATACGAGGAAGACAACCTTACTCTCTGCCACCTTCTTGTTGATACAAGGTTCATCTGGATTTTTGACGAAATCAAACTCTTTGATAACGACGTCAAAGCAGATATTCCAACTCCGCGATGCTTGCTTTAATCCATAAATGGATTTAAGCAGCTTGCACACCTTCCCGCTGCTCCCACTGTCTACGAAGCCCTCTGGCTGAGTCATGTATACGCACTCTTCTAAATCACCATTTAGAAAGGCGGTCTTAACATCCATTTGCCAGATTTCGTAGTCATGATATGCAGCGATGGCAAGCATGATCCGGATGGATTTAAGCATAGCCACTGGAGAAAAGGTTTCATCATAGTCCACACCTGGTCTTTGACGAAAACCCTTTGCAACAAGTCTAGCTTTGAAAGTCTCCACTTTCCCATCTACACCAAGTTTCTTCTTGAAGATCCACTTGCTCCCAATGGGTTTTACCCCTTCAGGAGCAACTTCTAAAGTCCATACTTTGTTGGTGTACATGGATTCCATCTCGGACCGCATTGCATCCAGCCATTTCACTGAGTCCCTACTCGTGATGGCCTGCTCGAAGCTAGTTGGGTCATCATCCTCCATGATGCAATCCTCGCTCCCACCGTCCATGAGAAAACCGTAGTATCTCTCAGGTTGGCGAGGAACCCTACTAGATCGGCGGAGAGGCTGAGGTTCATTGGGAGCTACTGAATCTTCTGGTTCCATTAAATCTTCAGTTACGGTTTGTGTATCTTGAACCTCTTCCAGCTCTACCACTTTGCCACTAATTTTTTTTTCAAGGAATTCCTTTTCTAAAAAGGTGGCATGTTGAGCAACAAACACTTTTTGTTCCTCACTGTGGTAGAAAAAATACCCATATGAGTTCTTTGGATATCCCACAAACTTGCAAAGAACTGACCGTGCCTTGAGCTTGTCCGGATTTTGTCTTTTGACATAGGCTGGACAACCCCATATCTTAACTCGTTTAAGATATGGCCTCTTCCCACTCCATATCTCATATGGTGTGGTAGGTACAGATTTAGATGGAACTTGATTCAATAGATATGCTGCTGTCTCCAGCGCATATACCCAGAAGGAAATAGGTAACTCAGCTGTGCTCATCATAGAGCGCACCATATCCAATAGGGTGGGTTCCTCCGTTCTGATACACCGTTGTGCTGTGGTGTATATGGAGGAGTCAGCTGAGAGAGAATCCCATTCTCTTTTAGGAAGTCCAGGAATTCATTGCTCAAGTATTCACCTCCTCGATCAGATCGTAGGATTTTAATACTTTTTCCGGTTTGGTTCTCAACTTCTTGTTTATATTCCCTAAATTTCTCAAAAGCTTCTGATTTGTGTTTCATCAGGAACACATACCCGAACCTAGAGAGATTGTCAGTGAATGTAATGAAGTATGAAGAACCATCCCTGGCATGTGTAGACATAGGACCGCATACATCACTATGTATCAGTCCCAAGAGTTCGGTAACTCTTTCTCCGTGTCCCGTAAACGGAGTTTTGGTCATCTTGCCTTTGAGACATGACTGGCAAGTGTCATAAGATGAAAATTCGAATGGTTTCAAATATCCATCCTTATGCAACTTAGCCAGTCGTGTCGCTTTGATGTGACCCAGTCTACAATGCCACAAGAAGGATTCCTTCATTTCTGAACTCTTCCTCTTGTGTGTGTTAGTTATGCTCAGAACTGTTGATTGATTTAGAACATAAATGCCATTGCACAACGTGCCTGATCCAACCAACTTTTGGTTATGGAAAATGTTCATAACATTGTCCTCTAATACAAAATTATATCCTTCTTTGCTCAACAAAGAAACTGATATAATGTTGCAAATCAGGTTCGGCATGTAATAGCATTCGTTCAGAACCAATGTATTACCTGTTGGTAATAGAAGGTGATATTCCCCGACAGTCTTAGCTGCAACAATTGCACCATTTCCAACTCTAATGTCTTTATCACCTTCTCCAAGTTCTCTACCTTTCCTAAGCCCATGTAACTGATTACATATATGGGATCCTGACCCGGTATCTAATACCCAGGACGTGGAGCAAATGGAGAAACAGTTCTCTGTAACGAACACACCCGAAGAAAATGCATCAACATGTACTTTCTTCATTCGGGTGGCATGGAAATCCTGGTATTCCCCTATATCCTGTTCAGTCCTATAACTCTTATAAGAAAGAACGGAACCAACGTTCCCCAGCACAGTATATCATGCGGGTTTGGTCAATACATCCATATTATTATCTTTATTAGGGCATGAAATGGTCGCTACCTGGAGAGAGAGAGAAGAAAACACTTTAGCGTATGCTCGTGCAAGATCAGATTGGTTATTATCTTATCTAATCAGGATGGCTCCCACTGGTTTTTATCAAATCTTCCTTCAAACCCTAAAAGGAAAGACTAGCCGGGATTAATTACACCCTACAACTTCGTCGATCTTTCAGGCAGGCCAGAGTCGGTACTTTGAGGGAGGTCTCCCGTGTTTTCGCACGAACCTAATTAATGTAAACCTCGTTTTCCCAGAGGCATAACCCCGTTGACACCTTTCTAGACACCTACTTGATCGGCTAATTCTAATGTGTAAAACTCTCCCAGGAGTAACTCTTACTCGCAGTGGGTATCGGGATCCAACTATCTCATAGAAGGAATGCAATCTCATTGCAAATTTCAACACTTGAAATTCCCGATAATGCTTTTGCCCCAAACGATCTATGACCTTGACAAGGTCAACAAACCATAGACCGTAAGTCAAGCTCAACCCGTCATTTCTTAACTGAATTAAACCCACCCGCACGACCATTGACAAGGTCAACAAGGCCGTACGACTACCCTAACTCAATCTGCATCATATGCATAAGCAGATAAATACTGGTTAGCTACTGCACACTGCGCCTTGACAAGGTCAACAAACGCAACACGAATACTAAACAGGACTTATCTGAAATGACGGAGGGCTACGATAGGTTTTTCTAAAAACCTATTGCGTAATGAACTTGATATCGTTGTAGGATCGAATGAATTTTGAAATGGAGTGTTTTTGAGGCTTTTCTAGTTTTGCTAAAGGAGTCACTCCCGGTGAAGGGATCATCGGTCCTTTCCTCGTCGAATGAGGTGCGGGATATATCATATATATCACTGTGAAAAGCAAAAACTCTTAAAAGCAATCAAAAGACAAACCGAGTGTGTAGCATCTGGCAGTTATTGCTAAAGGAGTCACTCTCGGTGAAGGGATCTCGGTCCTTTCCTCATCAAATAAGGTGCAGGATATATCACATATACCGCTGTGCAAAGCAAGAACTGTAGCTACCTGTTTTATTTTTGAAATTCGATTCTACAACATCTTAGGTTTCTTTTCTTTCATTAATCTCATTAATGAAGTCCCATCATTTAAGTCACCTAAAACATCACAGATAAATACGACGTACACTTATGCCATCCGCATTCGCCTCGATGTTCCCTCGTGCACCGTTAGGTTAGGTAACTAACGACAGAGCAGGGCAGGGCTAGTGCGGGTGCAAAACATAAGTAACCTCTATATAATATATCATATATACTATATACTGTATCTATCACAGAACATCACATGATCACATCACAGATATCGCAGCAGAAAATATCATATGAAATATTGGATATACTAGGACTTCCGTGTTTTCAATACGAGCCAGTATAAAACACGGATTCCACGGTCGTGATGAATAGCCAATCCCACACCCCTAGACCCCTACGAGAGCGGCAAGCAACCCTACCAATTCTAGGGTTAGGAGACTCGGACTCGACTCCTCGAGTTGGTCTCCCACTGGACCCCAGAACCCGGTTACTTGTGCTTCCCTCCTTGGGTCTATCCTAATGCGGAAAAGTAAATAATATACAAAAGGTGACAACTTCCGCAACCTGGAAGTGCCCCAAATAAAAGAATATTACATACAAGTTTTTACATGAATGAAAACGAAAAACACTCATCTCACATAAAAACCCCCGGCTATTCAAACACGACAATCCAATATAACATATCCAGCAACACATAACATCACATGTCATCAACGTAAGTAAATATGCGCATCCCAATTGTCGTTGACATATAGCAACGAAACCGGCGATATCGCATATTACACTTACGGTCACAGAAAAGAAAGTGTAAAACTACAACAGTTGGAATCCGCAATCTCTTTAGACATTGGATGCCTAATCAAATGAAATACATAGACATCACATGTCTAACAATTATAAACCCCGCATTTTAGTCCCATTATCGAAAACTCTTTTCAATATCAAGTGAGACTAAACCGCTAGATTTATAACATTCATTCAGTTATCTCATAACTGTTTGTGAATTCCAATTATTGTATCCCATTCCGGATAAATAGAAAATATTAAACTTTCCGATCGAACATTCGAACACCCAAGTTTTCCTGAAACCGTTCAACACATGAAATAAGTTCAAAGACATTCACTTCATGCCTCAGTACCAACGGTCCAGCCGTAGAAGGGTCAAGCCAACGCCTCACATGTGGCACGCCGTACTGCCCCAAACCCTAAGGTTCAAAGGGCAGTTCAAGACGGTCACATAATCGAGTTAAGGTTTGTTGTCTTCTAGAGGGACCATCGCATTACTAGCACTACTCAGAACGTCTTTAAACCACAGAAAAATCCAACACTTGGAAATTTTCCGGCAGGGGAAAAGTTGGGTATTTATATCCGGTCGAACTTTTTAAAATATTCTTAATTTATCCGGAAAAACACACAGACAAAATTTGATAATCTGATCGAATCTGCGAACTCCCAAAACACCCCAGAAAATTCAACTCTTGAATAAATATTAAAAATTCCCATAAAACTCAGCACTGTAAAATAGGAATTACTGTGTAAATTTGGAGGGCTGACGTCATCATGGCGCCGCGGAACCGCCGCATAAGCTAGGCTTATGCCGCGGTTCCTCCGCATGTTGGAGGCATCATTTGTCCAATTTTGCACCGTAATTCTTAGAACATCCTGCTGAATTTTTTAAGCATTTTTAATATGGAAAAAACCCAGTTTTTAGAAAAAGTCCAGAGAGCAAGTTTGGGATTAGGGTTTCGATTCGTTCGGATTTCAAACGTCGTCTACTCTTCGCCTAAGGCTCTAGCTAGGCTCTGATACCACTGTAGGGTTCCTAGGCACGCAAATGAAGTCTCACAAGGCATCAACCATGCCAATTTTAAATTTTATGGGTGCCGAGAAACCCTAATACGGATCGTCAACTAGAATTTTAGGCGAAAAAGGAAACTAGTTAACATCTTAACTAAAAGTGAGATGCTACAACCTTTGTAGATCCGGTTATCCACTTCCTTAGCTCCACGTAGTCGTCCCCTCGCTGTCCATCTTGAATCCCGGACTCTCGCATCGGCTTCATTGGAGAAATGAGCGGAATAGTCGTCGGCTACGATGCCGAAGAAGATCTACGTCAAGGCTTCACAAGATCAAGCTCCGACTTCACCAAGTTGTGAAACTTGTGAAGAAAACACCCTATACTACTTGGCAAGAGGTAGAGGGTGAAGAAATAGGAGGTGGGTTCACTTTAGAATTGGATTTCTCACTTGTTTACTCAAGATGCCATTGATGAAGGCAAGCTTTTTCTTTTAAGGTGAAGAAGAAGAAGAAGAAGAAAGAATATGATAAGTGTTGCTTTTAAAATGAAAATAAAATCAATACTTATCATATGCTAACCATGGTAAAGTGTAGAGAATAGATCATGGTTAGTTAGAATGGTTAGGGTTAAGCATGAAGACAAAATGGCAACTAGGTCAAACCTTTATGAAGCTTCAACGAGAAACAAAGAAAGCCACCATTCTCTTCATAATCTTTTCAAAATAAATAAATAAATAAATGAGTAAGAAAAAGAAAACCCTAACCATTAGATAACCATGGTTTAATCTTTACACAAAACACAAGTTAGCTAGCATCATCAAACATGATACAATCAAGTGCACACAAAAATATATCACATATACAATGTGCACACCAAGTGAGAAAATCCATTTAAAATGAACCAACACAAGATAATGCAAAGTAATATATCAAATATATAATTATACATTAAATCATTAAATCAACACTTGATTTAACGATCCAGTCATATCGCATATAACCGACTAGTATCCTATGTATTGGCTTATCGAATCAATACTTGATTCGATATCCAGGTTATATCACATATAACCAATCGATACATTCATCGCGAGAATGGAATACGGTATCACATACATGCATTATTCTCGGTCCTGCACATATCTCATATGCGCTCCTATTTCATTTCGCTTGAGCCAGGAAACCTCTGTGTAGGACTCTAAAGACTCGTCAATACGCCGGTAGCAGATGATGATCATATCAATCACCCACAAGCCGCAAGCGGTCTGCTAAACGTAACGGCCACCCGGGTATTGAGCGATCAGAAGATCGATGAGCAATCCCGCTCACACTCCTGTGAATCCAAACAGTAACACTTACCGTACAGTCCGGTCTGTTCGTCTGATATGTCGCATATCGAGTCTAGGGGTGGTAAACGTCAGACCCCAATAACCGATAAGTCGTGCCGATGTGAGGCTCATAACGGGTCGAGAAACTACTGGTAACACTTACCAGTAAATCTCTGATCATCCCTGGCCAGGGACTTCCCTGTTACGGCCAATCGAGCACAGCGCAACATCAACCCCCAATACCAGGAGAGACGAAACCCCTCCTATCGCTCATTGCCTCCATGTGACTCGGGACTGTAACAAAAGACCACCGTTTTGCACGCCCTCATGGACGTGGTAAGGTGGAGATCAAAGTACAGTGGGAATCACACAAGACTCTATGACGATCTCGGGTCTACAGACTAACCTGCACAAGTGTCACCTGAGAACTGCCATCTGACGTGAGGTATAATACCATCTGGGAGTTCTCGGCGAGTCCGTCCAGTGTACCCAGTCTCCACTGAGCACCCGTATACCATCTCTGATGTCAAACACCAATGGATATGGGATCATCCATCGCCCATCTCATGGGTCGAAAGGCGTATACGCTAGTCTACATTGGTATATCGATGCCCCGTCTCGATACACCCACGACTAGGGACCTTGAAGGATGTACCTATAGACTACCATGTCCCCACTAGAATGATCCGCATCATAGTCCAGGTAGTCAAGTACTCATCCTAAGGGCTTTAACAACATGTAACTATAAGACAGTTTAAAGAGACTAGTATACATGTTAAGATAAAGAGTAACCAGATAGCATACTATCATATCGAGCAAGAAAGTCATCTCTATATATGTCTAAGCATCCAATATAATATACATCATCTGTACAATACTGGCCTCTAGGGCATACATACAAATAACAATGGATGCTGTATATAGTATATATGATATATTATATAGACGTTACTTATGTTTTACTCCCGCGCTAGCCCTGCCCCGCTCTGCCGTTAGTTACCTAACCTAACGGTGCACGAGGGGACATCAAGGCGAATGCTGATGGCATAAGTGTATGTCGTATTTATCTGTGCTGTTTAGGTGATTTAATTGATGGGACTTCATTAATGTGATTAATGAAAGAAAAGAAACCTAAGATGTTGTGGAATCGAATTTCAAAATAAAATAGGTAGCTACAGTTCTTGCTTTGCACAGCGGTATATATAATATATCCTGCACCTTATTCGATAAGGAAAGGACCAAGATCCCTTCACCGGGAGTGACTCCTTTAGCAATAACTGGCAGATGCTACAACTCTCGGTTTGTTTTTTGATTACTTCTATAGTTTCTGCTTTGCACAGTGATATATATGATATATCCCGCACCTCATTTGACGAGGAAAGGACCATCGATCCCTTCACCGGGAGTGACTCCTTTAGCAAAACTAGAAAAGCCTAAAAAACACTCCATTTCAAAATCATTCGATCCTACAACGATATCAAGTTCATTACGAAATAGGTTTTCAGAAAAACCTGTCGTAGCCCTCCGTCATTTCAGATATGTCCTACTTAGTATTCGTGCTACGTTTGTTGACCTCCGTCAAGGCGTAGTGTGCGGTAGCTAACTTGTATTTATCTGCTTATGCATATGATGCAGATTGGATTAGGGTAGTCGTACGGCCTTGTTGACCTCCGTCAAGGGTCGTGCGGGTGGGTTTGATTCAATCAAGAAATGACGGGTTGAACTTGACTAGTAACCTATGATTTGTTGACCTCCGTCAAGGTCATAGGGTGCTAGGGGCAAAATATTATCGGGAATTTCAAGTGTTGAAATTTGCAATAAGATTGCATACCTTCTATGAGATAGTTGGATCCCGATACCCGCTGCGAGTAAGAGTTACTCCTGGGAGAGTTTTACACATTACAATTAGCCGATCAAGTAGGTGTCTAGAAAGGTGTCAATGGGGTTACGCCTCTGGGAAAACGAGGTTTACTGTAATTAGGTCCGTGCGAAAGCACGGGGAACCTCCCTCAATATACCGACACTGGCCTGGCTGAAAGATTGGCGAACTTGTAGCTTGTAATTAATCCCGGCTAGTCTTTCCTTTTAGGGTTTGAAGGAAGATTTGATAAAAAAAGTGGGAGCCATCCTGATTAGATAAAATAAATAACCAATCTGATCTTGCAAGAGCATACGCTGAGTGTTTTCTTCTCTTTCTCTCCTGGTAGCGACCATATCACGCCTTAATCAAGATAATAATACGGATAAATTGACCGAACCCACTTGTTATACTGAGCTGGGGAACGCTGGTCCTGCTCCAACTTATAATTGTTATAAGACAGAGCAGGAAATTGGGGAATACCAGATTTCCCATGCCGCCCAAACGAAGAAAGTGCATATGATGCATCTCCTTCGGGTGTGTTCGTTACATAGAACTGTTTCTCAGTGTCCTTTACGTCCTGGGTATAAGATACCGGATCAGGATCCCACATATGTAATATGTTACATGGGCTACAGATAGGTAAAGAACTGAGAACGGGTGATAAGTTTCATGAGGCAGAAAACGGGGCAAGAGTTGCAGCCAAGTCTGTCGGTCACTGTCACCCTGTATTACCAATACATTGATTCTGAACGAATGTTATTAGATACCAAACCTGATATACAAAATCATATCAGTCTCTTTATTAGTAAAGAAATGATAAAATTTTGTATCGTTGGATATTGTTTTGAACATTTCCTATATCAAAAGTTGATCGGTTCAGGCACATTATCTAAAAGCATTGATGTTATAAATCAAACTACAGTTCGTAGTATACAGAACACACACTGGAGGAAGAGTTCAGAAATGAACGATTCCTTCTTGAGGTATTGTAGACTAGGTCATATCAATGCAACCCGACTGGCTGAAGTTGCATTTCGATGCCTATTTAAATTAATTTGAATTTACATCTTATAAAACTTGCCAGTCATGTCACAGAGATAAGATGACCATAGCTCTGTTTACTGGAAACAGAGAAAGAGTTATTGAACTCTTGGGATGATACATATTGATGTATGTAGGTCCCCTGTCTACACATACCAAGACCGGTTCTTTGTACTTCATTACATTCTCTGATGATCTCTCAAGATTCAGCCATATGTTCCTGTTGAAACACAAGTCCGAACCCTTTGAGATATTCACAGAATATAAGTTAGAAGTAGAGAACAAAAACAGGTAAAAGTATTATGTCCTTTGATGTGATCGAGGAGAAGAATACTTGAGCACGGAAATCCTGGACTATTCTAAAGGAGAATGAGATTCTCTCACAGTATTACTCCTCTGAATACACCACAGCACACCGGTGTATTAGGGCGGAGCAATAACACCCTACATGATATGGTGTGCTCTATGATGAGTACTACTGAGTTACCTATTTCCTTTTGGGAGTTATGCACTTATGAAGTTGCATACATGTTGAATAGGGTTCCAATCAAATCAATTGCCTACCGCTTCATATGTGATATAGAAAGGGAAGAGCCCATATCTTAAAATAGTTAAGATTTGGGGTTGTCCGGCCTTTGTCTAAAAGCAAAATCCGGACAAGCTCGAGGCAACGTCTGTTATGTAGAACTGGAAATGTTCCAGCTATATAAACTGCAGCTGATGATTTGACAGAACCAAAGGATTCAGTAGATTCCAACGAACCTCAGCCTCTCCGCCGATCTAGTAAGGTTCCTCACCCACCTGAGAGTTACTTCAGTTTCTCTATGATAGTGGGAGCGAGGATTGCATAATGAGATGATGACCTAACTAGTTTCGAGCTGGCGATCAGGACTGGAACTCTGTAAGAATGGCTGGATGCTTAGCGATCTGAGATGGAATCCTTATACACCAACAAAGTATGGACTTTAGTTGCTATATCTGAAGGGTTAAATCCCCATCAGGAGCAAGTATATCTTGAGAAGATTACTTGGTGTACATGGAAAAGTTGAGACTTTCAAAGCTAGACTTGTTAAAGGTTTGCATCATTGACCAGGTATGGATTATGTTAAAACCTTTTCTAAGGATCCATGCTTAAGTCTATCCAGATCCTACTTGCCACGGCTACATACCATGACTACGATATCTGGTGGTTGGGTCTCATGACAGCTCTTCTAAAATGATGTTTTGGAAGAGAGCGTCTATAACTACACAGCCAGAGGGCTTCGTAGACAGTGGGAGCTGCGGAAACGTGTGCAAGATGTTTTATGTGATGAAGCAGGCATCGCGGAGTTGGAACATCTGTTTTGATGTAGCAGTCAAAGAGTTTGACTTCATCAAAATGGTAGAAGAACCTTGTATATACAAAAAGGTAGTAGGGAGTATGGTGGTGATCCTCATAGAGTTCGTGGATGACATACTCTTGATAAGAAAGGAGTTTCCTATGCTACGCTCGGTCAATCTCCGCTTATCACAATGATTCTCCATAAAAGATCAAAGTGATACCTACTGAATCCTGGTTTTTGGATCTATGAGATAGATCTAATTGGATATTAGGACACTCACTAGCTGTAGTGAGATGGTATCAATTGATCCTGTGGAGAATCACTGGAAAGGTTCCATGGTGATGAGAACGACTGAATGTCAGTCGCAGGCATTGTCTTTACCCTCAGTAAAGGGACGGCATGTTGGAAGAGTTCCAAGCTAGATACCGTGGCATACTAGACGATAAAGGCTGGATACATCGCTACTTAAGATGCTACCAAAGAGGCAGTCTGGGTGTATATTTGTTCATGAGATGAACTTAGTTCCTCCCATTGTGTGACAATGGAGTTATGGCTTATACCAAGGAACGTCCGTCCCATCAGTGATCCAGACATATTCTAAGGCAGTATCACCTGATCATGGAGATAGTTGATCTCCAGGGTGATCGAGGTTAGGAGAGAAGACTCAGAAGACAACACGGCGGATCCACTCACAAAGGCCTTTTCCCAGAGAGAGACTTTTATGGGATGGTTGAGTATGAGATACTGCAACCACTGCTACAGATGGCCCTAGTGCAAGTGGGAGATTGTTAGTTATATGTATGCCCTAGAGGCCATTACTGTACATAGGATGTATACTGTAGTGGATGCTGGGACATATATAGGGAGGACTTTCTTGCTCGACATGATAGTATGCTATCTGGTTACTCTTTACCTTAACGTGTACACTGTTTGTCTCTCTATTACATGTTGGTAAAGCCCTTAGGATGTGTACTTGACTACCTAGACTATGATGCAGATCATACTAGTGGGGACATGGTAGTCTATAAGTACATCCTTCAAGGTCCCTAGTCGTGGGTGTATCGAGACGGGGCATCGATATACCAGAGTAGACAAGCGTATACCTTCTCGACCCATACAGATGGGCGATGGATGATCCCATATCCATCGGTGTTTGACATCGGAGATGATGTACGGGTGCTCAGTAGAGACTGGGTACACTGGACGGACTCGCTGAGAACTCCCAGATAGTATTATACCTCACGTCAGATGGCAGTTCTATGGTGACACTGGTACAGGTTAGTCTGTAGACCCGAGATCGTCATAGAGTCTTGTGTGATTCCCACTGTGCTTTGATTTCCACCTTACCACGTCCAAGAGGGCGTGCAAAACGGTGGTTTTTGGGTACAGTCCCAAATCACATGGAGGCAATGAGCGATAGGAGGGGATTCGTCTCTCCCGGTATAGGGAGTTGATGTTGCACTGTGTTCGATTGGCTATAACCGGAAATCCCTGGCCAGGGTTGCTGAGATTTACTGGTAAGTGTTATCAGTAGTATCTCGAACTGTTATAGACCTCATATCGACACGACTTATCAAGCTATTGGGGTCTGACGTTTACCACCCCTAGGCGAGATATGCGGCATATCAGACGAACAGACCGGACTGTACGGTAAGTGTTACTGGTTGGATTCACAGGAGTCTGAGCGGGCTTGCTCGTCGATCTTCTGATCGCTCAATACCCGGGTGGCCGTTACGTTTAGCAGACCGCTTGCGGCTTGTGGGTGTTTGATATGATCATCACCTACTGCCGGCATATTGACGAGTCTTTAGAGTCCTACACAGAGGTTTCCTGGCTCAAGCGAAACGAAATAGGAGCGCATATGAGATATGTGCGGAACCGGGAATAATGCGTGTATGTGATATCGTATTCTATTCTCGTGATGAATGTATCGAATGGTTGTATGCGATATAATCTAGTTATCGAATCGAGGATTGATTCGATAAGCCGATACATTAGATATTAGTCGGTTACATGCGATATGACCGGATCGTTAAATCAATTGTTGATTTAATGATTTAATGCATAATTATATATTTGATATATTACTTTGCATTAACTAGTATTGGTTCACTTTAAATGGATTTTCTCACTTGATGTGCACATTGTATATGTGATATATTTTTGTGCACTTAATTGTATCATGTTTGATGATACATGCATGTTTGTGTGTATGTTTAGTTTAAACCTTGGTTAAGTAAATAGTTAGGGTTTTGTTTAATTTATTTATTCATTTATTTATTTATTTCATTTTGGCAAAAAGAGAAATGGTGGCTTGCTTTGTTTTACATTGAAGCTTCATGAAGCTTTGAAAAGTCTTCCATTTTTGTTTCATGCCTAACCTAACCATTCACCTAACCTTTGTTTGCTCTCTACACATAACCATGGTTGCATTATGATACTTATCATATTATTTTCTATTTTGAAAAGACTCATGAGACTTATCATATTCTTTTTCTTCTTCTTCTTCATCTTCAACATGAAGAAAACCTTGCCTCCATCAATGGCAACTTGAGAAAAAGAGTGAGAAATCCAATTCTAAAGTGAACCCACTTCCTATTTCTTCATCCTCTACCACTTGCCAAGTAGTATAGGGTGTTTTCTTCACAAGTTTCATGACTTGGTGAAGTTGGAGCTTGATCTTATGATGCCTCGACGTACATCATCTTCGGCATCGAAGACGACGACCTAGCCCGCCCATTTCTCCGATGAAGCCGATGCTAGAGTCCGGGATCCGATATGGACAGCGAGGGGACTTCATCACGGAGCCATGGAGGTGGAGGACCGGATCTACAAAGGTTGTATTTCCGTTTACCCTTTAGTTAAGTTGTTAACTAGTTGTTGTTATCGCCTAAAATTCTAGTTAACGATCCGTATTAGGGTTTCTCGGCACTTGTAAAATTTGAAATTGGCATGGTCGATGCCTTGTGAGACCTCCTTAGTGTGCCTAGGAACCCTACATAAGTGAATACGAAATACAACCTTTGTAGATCGGTCCTTCACTTCTATATCTCCTTGTTGAAGTCCCTTCGTTGCGATCGTGGTTCTCCCGGACCCTTGCATGGCTTCTTCACAAGGCGAAAGACGCGTCCTTGCTTGAAATCTTCGAGGCCGAAGATGATCTACGTCGAGGGGATGCCAACTCAAGCTTCTACTTCACTAACTTGAGAATTAGTGAAGCAAACACCCTAAATTAAAGTGCTAGTCTAGTAGAGGATAGAGAAGTAGGAAGTGGGTTCTCTTTAGAATTTTATTTCTTACTATCTTTCTCACTTTGGATCAAACCCTAGCAAACTTTTTTTCTTTTTAAAAATGAAGAAGAAGAACAAAAGAAAGAGTTAAGGATAATGATCAAGTGAGAAGGCTAACCATGGTGAGTAGGTATCATATACTAACTCTTGTAAAGACTTAACCCATGGCTAATGCTTATGGTTGGGTTAAGAAATATCCATAGTAAAACAAATTTAGTGGAATTAGTCAATGCTTCCATAAGCTTCCACAAGCTTCAAGCATTTAGCTAATCCTCCACTAATTTTATAATTATTTTGAATATTAAAATCCAACATAAATAAATAGCATGGTGCAAGTCTCATACACCCTAGTCTTGTGTATCATCAACCATGATACAATAAGAAAACACATTTTTAATATATATCATATATACATTAAAGTTGTGCTCAAGTGAGAAAAACCCTAAAGTGAACAAGTGTTAGTTAATGTAAACTAGTATATCAAATATACAATTATACAATAAATTATTAAATCAACACTTGACTTAATAATCCGGTCATATAGCATATAACCGACTAACATCCAATGTATCGACTTATCGAATCAACACTTGATTCGATAACCCGGCTATATCATTTATAACCGACCGATACAAAAAGTCGCTAGAATAGAATACGGTATCACATACACGCATTATTCTCGGTGTCGCACATATCACATATGCGCTGCTATTTCGTTTTGCCTGAGCTAGAAAAACATCTGTGTAGGACTCTAAAGACTCGTCAATACGCCGGCAGTAGGTGATGATCACAACAAGCACCCACAAGCCGTCAGCGGTACTAGCTGGACGTAACGGCTACCCGGGTATTGAGAAATTAGAAGATCAGCAAGCAAGCCCGCTCCAACTCCTGTAAAATCCTGCCGGTAACACTTGCCGTACAGTCCGGTCTCCTCGTCTGATATGTCGCATATCAAGTCTAGGGGTGGTAAACGTCAGACCCCAATAACCGATAAGTCGTGCCGATATGAGGCTCATAACGGGTCGAGAAACTACTGGTAACACTTACCAGTAAATCTCTAAATCAGCCATGGCCAGGGACTTCCCTGTTACGGCCAATCGAGCACAGCGCAACATCAACCCCCAATACTGGGAGAGACGAAACCCCTCCTATCGCTCATTGCCTCCATGTGACTCGGGACTGTACCCAAAGACCACCGTTTTTCACGCACTCATGGACGTGGTAAGGTGGAGATCAAAGTACAGTGGGAATCACACAAGACTCTATGACGATCTCGGGTCTACAGACTAACCTGCACAAGTGTCACCTGAGAACTGCCATCTGACCTGAGGTATAATACCATCTGGGAGTTCTCGGCGAGTCCGTCCAGTGTACCCAGTCTCCACTGAGCACCTGCATACCATCTCTGATGTCAAACACCAATTGATATGGGATCATCGATCGCCCATCTCATGGTTCGAGAGGCGTATACGCTAGTCTACACTGGTATATCGATGCCCCGTCTCGATACACCCACGACTAGGGACCTTGAAGGATGCACCTATAGACTACATGACCCCACTAGTATGATCCGCATCATAGTCCAGGTAGTCAAGTACTCATCCTAAGGGCTTTACCAACATGTAACTAAAAGACAGTTTAAAGAGACTAGTATACATGTTAAGATAAAGAGTAACTAGATAGCATACTATCATATCGAGCAAGAAAGTCATCTCTATATATGTCCAAGCATCCAATATAATATACATCATCTGTACAATACTGGCCTCTAGGGCACATAAACAACTAACATCGGGATCAAACAATCTCATAGAAGGTATGCAATCTCATTGCAATTTTCAACACTTGAAATTCCAGATAATATTTTGCCCCTAGAAGCTTATGACCTTAACATAGTCAACAAATCATAAGTGCTAGTCAAGTTCAACCCGTCATTTCGTGATTGAATTCAACCCAACCGTACGACCCTTAACATAGTCAACAAAGTCATACGATTACCCTAATCCAATCGCATCGCTTGTTTTAACAGATAAGCACTAATCAGCTACCGCACACCATACCTTAACATAGTCAACAAACATAGCATGAATACTAAATAGTACTTATCTGAAATGACGGAGGGCTACGACAGGATTTTAAGAAAACCTTTTGCGTAATAAACTTGATATCGTTGTACAATCGAGTTATTTGAAAATGAGTGGTTTAAGCTCCGCTTTTAAAATCATGTGTTTTTCAAAATAAACCGAGTGGTGTAGCATCTGCTAGCTTTTGCTAAAGAGGTCATTCCCGGTGAAGGGATGTCGGCACTTTCCTCATCGAATGAGGTGCTGGATATTCGTCAAGGAATACCGCTATGCAAAGCAAAAACTAGAGCTACCCTTTTTGAAAATTTGATTCTACAACATCTTTAGGTTTCTTTCCGTTTCATTAATCTCATTAATGAAGTTCCATCATTTATGTTATCTAAGCATCACAAAAGAAACGAAAATACAACGTACGCTTATGCCATCCGCATTCGCCACAGTGTCCCGTTATGCACTGTTAGGTTACTTAACTAACGGCATAGCGGGACAGGACTAGCGCGGGTGCAAAACATAAGCAACGTTTATTATATATTATATATATATATAGCAACATTCGTCTCATCATATAAAGTGATCACATCACAGAATATCAGCAGCAGAAGTCAACATATGAAATATTGGATATACTAGGAGTTCCGCGTTTTAAATTAAGCCAGTAAAAAAAACACGGATTCCACGATCGTGATGAATAGCCAAACCCACATCCCTACCTACGAGAGCGGCAAGCAACCCTACCAATTCTAGAGTTAGGAGACCCGGTCTCGACTCCTCGAAATGGTCTCCCACTGGACTCTAGAACCCGGTTACTTGTGCTCCCCGCCTTGGGTCTATCCTAATGCGGAAAAGTAAATAATATACAACAATGGTGACATCATCCTCAACCCGGAAGTGCCCCAATAAAAGAATATTATATACAAATTTTTACATGAATGAAAATGAAATACTCTAATCTCACGTAAAAAACCCCGGCTATTCAAACATGACGATCCAATATAACATATCCCAGCAACACATAACATTACATGTCAGCAACGTAAGTAAATATACGTATCCCAATTGTCATTGACATACAACAACGAAACCGGCGATACACCACATACTACACTTATGGTAGAAGAAAAGAAAATGTCAAACTACAACATTTGGAATCGACACATCCCTTTGACATCATATACCCGGAATATCTCATATTTCGAATTTCATGCCTAATATTGTAAATCTTACATTTGGGTCTCATCAATGGAAACACTTTTTCAAAAGAAATCGGGTAATTTAACAAGATTCCTGATTCCTACCGAAACCGAAATGTTAAATTTACAAGAAACTAATCAATTTTCATAAAACAAATTAGTGTAGATTCTAAATATTTTATCACATTCAAAAAAACTAGGCGTTGTTAAACTTTTCGATCGATCGATCAACCACCCAAAATTCTCAAAGGACTCAACACTTGAGTTAGATTCAAAAATTCCCTGACAGTGCCACAAGCACATACGTACCAGCACAAGAAAGCGCGTCCCAAGCCTCACCAACGGCACCGCGGAACTACTGCCAAAATCACCTTTTGGCCGCGGTTCCGCGGTCGTTAGGTCGAGTTAGGGGTACATTTTTCTTAGGGTTCCGCACAATATCCTGCACAATTTTCTGAACATTTTTAAACCTAAAATTTCCAACCTTTGAAAAATTTCTAGAGAGCAATCTTGAGGCGGTGTTTGATGTTCGTTCAAACTTTTTAACGTCGTCTAAATTACCCTAAACTATGTTATAATAACGAATACGAAACACTCTAAATTTCTTTTACAGAAAGATAACATCACATGCAATCTTAGTAAAAAAAAAACAACACCTGAAACATCAAACTCCATAGCCTGGAGCACCAAACAAAAATGAAGCCAAAACAAACCCAGAAAACCGGCCAGGCCGGTCATTTACTTCTTTTCACCGGGGCAAATCTGGCGGATTGGGTTCATTTTTATCTGGTGTTCATGTTACATCTCATGTAACATTCTGCACTTGTTTAAAAAAATTTAGAGGCTCTGAAAAATTCGACATAAACTAGGGTTTTGTTTCGACTGTTTCGAACTTGTTTCGGTTTCGTAATTCTATTAATATCGTCTAATTCTCTAGCTTGGCTCTGATACCACTGAAAGGTTCCTTAGCACGACTACTAGGTTTCGAAAGGCATCAATCATGCCATTTTATAAAATTTTAGTGTGCTAAGCAACCCATAACGAGGATCTAACTAGAGGATTAGGGTAAAAGCAAATATGTAAACAACTTTACACTAAGTGAATGAGGAATACAACCTTTGTAAACCGGTCCTTCACTTCAACGGCTCTGTGTAGTAGTCCCTTCGCTTCAAGCAGTGGTCTTCCGGACTCTCGCTAGGCCCCACTAGGCGAAAGGAACAAGCTTGCTTGAAATCTTCGAGACCGAGGATGATCTACGTCAAGGAATCTCCAACTCAAGATACCTCTTCACTAATTGGGAATTAGTGAAGCGAAAAACCTAAACTAAATGGCTAATCTAGTGTAGGTTGATGAAGTAGGAATTTCGCTAACTTTAGAATTATTTTTATCACTAAATTTCTTCACCACTTGAAATCCTAGAGAGTTTTCTTTTGATAAAGAAGAAGATGAATTGAAGAATAGAATGGCAACCATGGATGAGAAATATCTCATATAACTCATGTAGAGACTTAACCATGGCTTTAGATAATGGTTAGGTTAATAAATATCTAAGGTAAGATTAAATTAGTGGACTAAGTCAATGGTTCCACAAACTTCATTAACCATGACAATTTTCCACTTAATTTTGATTTATCCAGAATAATTAAAACCTCATATTATCTCAAGTATGGTGTGAGTCTCATACACCCATGTACAATGTATCATCAACCATGACAAATCAAAACAAATACAATAATAATATATATCACATATATATTAAATGCATAAATGAGAAAAAGAAATACTTAAGTGAGCTTAATATTAGTTAATGTATGTTAATATATCAAATATATTATTATACATTAAATTATTAAATCAACACTTGATTTAATATTCCGGCTATATCACATATAACCAACTAATATCATATATTTCAACTTATCGAATCAACACTTGATTCGATAACCGGCTATATCACATATAACCGACCGATATCATATATCGCGAGATTAGAATATAGTATCACATACACGTATTAATCTCGGTCCCGCACATATCACATATGTGCTCCTACTTCGTTTCGCCTGACACAGGAAACCTCTGTGTAGGACTCTAAAGACTCATCAATACGCCGACAGTACGTGAAGATCATATCAGTCACCCACAAGCCGTCAGCAGTACTAGCTGGACGTAATGGCTACTCGGGTATTGAGCGATCATAAGATCAACAAGCAAGTCTACTCATACTCATGTGAATCCAATAAGTAACATTACCATATAGTCCGATCTCTTCGTATGATATGTCGCATATCTAGTCTAGGGGTGGTAAACGTCAGACCACAGTAACTTGATTAGTCGTGCCGATGTGAGGCTCATAACGGGTTCGAGAAACTACTGATAACACTTACCAGTAAATCTCCGTATCAGCCCTGGACAGGGACTTCCTGTTATAGCCAATCGAGCACAGCGCAACATCAACCCCCAATACTAGGAGAGACGAAAGTCCTCATATCGCTCATTGCCTCCATGTAACTCGGGGCTGTATCCAAAAACCACCGTTTTGCACGTTCTATTGAACGTGGTAAGGTGGAAATCAAAGCACGGTGGGAATCACGCAAGACTCTATGACGATCTCGGGTTTACAGACTAACTTGTACCAGTGTCACCAGAGAACTGCTATCTGACGTTAGGTATAATACCATCTAGAAGTTCTCGGCGAGTCCTGTTCAGTGTACCCAGTCTCTACTGAGCACCCGTATACTATCTTTGATGTCAAACACCAATGGATATGGGATCATCCATCGCCCATCATATGGGTCAAGAAGTATATACGCTAGTCTACTCTGGAATATTGATGCCCCGTCTCGATACACCCTCGACTAGGAACAATTAACGGATGAACTTATGGACTACCCTGGCCCTACTAGTATGATCCGCATCATAATCCTGGTAATCAAGTATACATCCTAAGGTCTTTATCAACATGTGAGAGAAAGACAGTATCCTAATACAAGTCTACATGTTAAGATAAAGAGCAACCAGATAGCATACTATCATGTTGAGCAAAAAGTCCTTTCTATATATGTCCAAGCATCCACTATAATATACAATCATATACAATAATGGCCTCTAGGGCATACATATAACTTGTATGGTTACCTAGCACGACTACTGGGTTTCGGGAGGCATCAACCTTGCCGTTTTCAAAAATTTAGCGTGCTAAAGAACCCTAACCTTAGAATCTTAACTAGAGAATTAGACGAAATAAGAATGTAAACATCTTTACATCTAAGTGAATAAGGAATACAACCTTTGTAGACCGGTCCTTCACTTCAAAAGCTCCGTGTAGTAGTCCCTTCGCTCCAAGCAGTGATCTCCCGGACTCTAGTAAGGCTCCACAATGTGAAATGAACAATCTTGCCTGAAGTATTCGAGGCCGAAGATGATCTACGTCGAGGAAACACTAACTCAAGCTATCTCTTCACTAATTGGGAATTAGTGAAGCAAACAACCTAAACTAAATGGCTAATCTAGTGTAGATTGATGAAGTAGGAATTTTGCTCACTTTAGAAATATTTTTCTCACTAATTTTCTTCACATCCTAAAAACCTAGAGAACTCTCTCTTGATGAAGATGAAAGTGAAGTCAATAAATGGAATGGAAACCATGGATGAGAAATATCTCATATAACTCATGTAGAGACTTGACCATGGATTTATATAATGGTTAGGTTAATAAATATCTAAGGTAAGACAAAATTAGTGGACTATGTCAATGGTTCCACAAGCTTCAACCATGTGCTAATTTCCAACTAATTTTGATTTACTTCAACTAAATAAGCCCCACATTATTATAACCATGGTGTGAGTCTCATATACCCATGTAGCATGTAGCATCAAGCATGACACAAAAAGAAACACAATTAATATATCTCACATATATATTAAATGCATAAGTGAGATGATGAAATGCTTAAATGGGCTAATATTAGTTAATGTAAATTAATATATCAAATATATAATTATACATTAAATTATTAAATCAACACTTGATTTAATAATCCGGCTATATCTCATATGACCGACTAATATTATTTGTATCAACTTATCGAATCAACACTTGATTCGACAACCCGGCTACATCATATATAACGACCGATATCACATATCGTGAGAAAAGAATACGGTATCACATACACGTATTAATCTCGGTACCGTACATATCACATATGTGCTCCTACTTCGTTTTGCCTGAGCCAGGAAACCTATGTGGAGGACTCTAAAAACTCGTCAATATGCCGGCAGTACGTGATGATCATATCAGTCACCCACAAGCCGTCAGCGAAACTAACTGGACGTAACAGCTACCCGTATATTGAGCGATCATAAGATCAACAAGCAAGCCTGTCTAAACTCCCGCAAAGCCTGTCAGTAACACTACCGTACAGTCCGGTCTCTTCGTCTGATATGTCATATATCTAGTCTAGAGGTGGTAAACGTCAGACCCCGGTAACTTGATAAGTCATGCCGATTTGAGGCTCATAACGGGTCGAGAAACTACTGATAACACTTACCAGTAAATCTTTGTATCAGCCCTGGCCAGGGACTTCCTGTTATAGCCAATCGAGCACAGCGCAACATCAACCCCCAATATCGGGAGAGACGAATCCCCTCCTATCGCTCATTGCCTCAATGTGACTCGGGCCTGTACAAAAAAATCATCGTTTTACACGTTCTCTTGAATGTTGTAAGATGGAAATCAAAGCACAATGGGAATCACAGAAGACTCTCTGACGATCTCTGGTCTACAGACTAACCTGTACCAGTGTCACCAGAGAACTGCTATCTGACGCTGAGTATAATACTATCTAGGAGTTCTCGGAGAGTCATGTTCAGTGTACCCAGTCTCCACTGAGGACCCATATATCATCTTTGATGTCAAACACCAGTGGATGAGGGATAATCCATCGCCCATCATATGGGTCAAGAATCGTATACGCTAATCTATTCTGGAATATCGATGCCCCGTCTCGATACACCTTCGACTAGGAACTATTAAAGGATGAACTTATGGACTACCCTGGCCCCACTAGTATGATCTCCATCATTATCCTGGGAGTCAAGTACACATCCTAAGGGCTTATCAACATGTGAGAGAAAGACAGTATCGCAATACAAGTTTACATGTTAAGACAAAGAGAAACCAGATAGCATACTATCATGTCGAGCAAGAAAGTCCTCTCTATATATGTCCAAGCATCAACTATAATATACAATCATGTACAATAATGGCCTCTAGGGCATACATACAACTAACACAACTAACAGGATATTCATCAAGGAATACCACTATGCAAAGCAAGAACTAGAGCTACCCTTTTTAAAAACTTTTGATTCTACAACATCTTTAGGTTTCTTTTCTTTTCATTAATCTTATTAATTCAGTCTCATCATTTAATGTTTCCTAAACATCATAGAAAATGAAATGAAAATAGAACGTACGCTTATGACATCCGCATTCGCCATGGGGCTCCGTCATGCACCGTTAGATTACTTAACTAACGGCAGAGCGGCGACTGGATTAGCGCGGGTGAAAAACATAAGCAACGTTTAGTATATATCATATATATAATATAGCATTTGTCTCACGCAGTTATATGATCACATCACAGAACCAAGCAGCAGAAGTCAACATATGAAATATTGGATATACTGGGAGGTTCGTATTTTAAATTAAACCAATAATAAAAAACACGGATTCCACAGTCGTGATGAATCGCCAAACCCACATCCCAAGACCCCTACGAGAGCAGCAAGTAGCCCTACCAATTCTAGAGTTAGGAGACCCGGTCTAGACTTCTCGAGATGGCCTTCCACTGGACTCCAAAACCCGGTTATTTGTGCTCCCCGCCTTGGGTCTATCCTAATGCGGAAAAGTAAATAATATACATGAATTGTGACATCATCCTCAACCCGGAAGTGTCCCAATAAAAGAATATTACATACAGATTTTACATGAATGAAAATGAAAAAACTCTCATCTCACGCAAAACCCCCGGCTATTCTATCACGGCGATCTAATAAAACATATCACAGAAACACATAACATCACATGTCATCAACGTAAGTAAATACGCGTATCCCGAATTCCGTTGACATATAGCAATGAGATTTGGGATACCCCACATATTACACTTACGGTCGCAGAAAAGAAATGAAAAACTATAATATTTAGAATCCGTATTCCCTTAGACATCATAAACCCAGAATATCTCATATTCCGAATTTCATGTATAACATATAAACCTTGCATTTTAGTCTCAAATTGAAAACTCTTTTCAATAAGCTGTCGGATAATTCAACAAGATTCATGACTAAGTGATCGCGTACTATACGCAATAGCGACGGAGTTTTGATCCGAATCAAAACTCCGTGGCAAACGATCAAACGAGACTAAACGACTAGATTTACAAAATACTAACTAGTTTTCACAAAACTAATTATTCCGGATTCTAACAATTGTATAACATATCATCAAGATCTATACGACACTAAACATTTCGATCAATTTAACAAACACCCACAAATTCCAGAGACCTCAACAACTTGAGAATCATTAAAAATACCCAGAGTGCATAATGCCAAAATGGAGCAGCAGGAGAAAAATGACACCACAAGGCCACTAACTAGCCGTGGAACCGCGGCCAAACATGGGGTTTGGCCATGCTTCCGTGGCGGTTTGTTGGACTTGGGTCATCAAATTTCTACTGGCTCCATAAAAGACCCTATACGATTTTTTGGATATTTTTAATCACGAAAATTTCAACGTTTGAAAAATTCGACAGAAACTACACAAAACGGGTGTTTTGAAAACCGATCGAACACTTCAACATCGTAAAGACCTACCCAAATGTTCTAACTTAGCTCTGATACCATGAAAGTGTACGCTCGCACCGCAACGGGGATTAAACGGGCACCACACATGCAATTTTAAAAATTTCAGGTGCTAACGAACACTAACCAAGATCTTAACTAGAATATTATGGTTAACTATGTGATGATATGAAAAACTACAACAAGGGAAGGAGGCTACAACTATTATAGACCGTGTCCTTCTCTTCTAAAGCTCCGGGTTATAGTCCATGCGACTCCACCAGGCTCAACTTCAAGTTTGAACAAGGTTCCTCCGATGATCTTCGTGCCGAAGATGATCCATCCGAAGTCCGCCAATCCAAGCTACCTCTTGACTAAACTCTTTAGTTAAGGAAACACACTACAATAGACTGCTAATGAAGTGTAGGATAGTGAAGTAGGGGTTTTGTTTGCTCGCTAGGGTTTCAAGCTTCATGGTTCACATCACATGTGAGGGGTTGAAGCATGAAGTATGAGGTGAAGAAAAATGGAGAATGCTAGAACTCATCTGATGAGATCAAGAAGGAGCTAAAGAAAAATAACTCAAGTCAAGAATGAATTGTGAGAGTGAAGTGAAGAATGGCTCTTTCTTTTTTCACCCATTCAAGCATGGAATAAAATCCAATAAGAAATTGCAACCATGCTTGAATAGAGAGTCAAGAGTAATAAACAAATAATAAAGCCCATGTTTCACACCATGCTAAAAATATCTCCCCATTTACACCTCATTTTCTATTTCCAAAAGTAGAAAATCCATGCCATGCTTCATATAATATATATATATATATTAATATATATATATATATATATATATATATAATGAAGAATAATTAGTGAGCTAATAATATTAGTTAATATATAATTATATCAAATATAATATATATCAAATTATTAAATCAACACTTGATTTAATAATCCTGTTATATCATATATAACCGACTAATATCATTTATCTGTATATCACATTATCAAATCAACACTTGATTCGATAGCTGGTTATATCATATATAACCTAACCGATAACAAATAACTGCCAGATTACAATACGATATCACATACTCCTATTTAATCAGGCCCATGCACATATCAGCATATGTGCCTTACTTCGTTTCTCTTGAACAAGAAAACTTCTGTATGGGACTCTAAAGACTCGTCAATACGCCAGCAGTAGGTGATGATCACATCAGTCACCCACAAGCCGTCAGCGGTACTAGCTGGACGTAACGGCTACCCAGGTATTGAGCGATTAGAAGATCAACAAGCAAGCTGTTAGTGTTTATGCCCTAGAAGGTCATTACTATATCATTCTAGTTTGTATATTACTTAATGGAAGCTTGGGATATTCACATGTATATAACAGTCTTGCTAAACATGGTAGTATGCTACTTGGTTTTTCTATCTTAATATGTGAGTGTACGTATTGATAGAGCTCTTAGGATCTTGCTTGTCTACCAGCGTTGTGATGGCAGTCAAACTAGTGGGGGCTGGGTAGTCTACAAGCACATCCTTATTCTGTTCCCTGGTCGTTGGATTATCGAGACAGAGCATCGATACTCCGGAGTAGACTGGTGTGTACGCTTCTCATCCCAGTTGGGGAGATGGTCTGTCCCACAGCCGTCAGTACGTCGTACTGGAGATAGTATACAGGTGCTCGTTAGGTTACAGGTACTCCGGACAGGACTCACAGGGAACTGTTGGTTGGTTTTATACCAGTCGTCAGTGAACAGTTCCCAGGTGACATGAGTACAGCGTAGTCCGCAGACTTGACACTGCTACTTCGCCTCGAGTGTGTCCCACTGTTCTTAGATTGCTACCCTACCACGGCTCAAAGGAGTCGTGCAAACAGGTAGCAGTTGGGTGCAGTCCCGAGCACTTGGAGGTAGTGGCGGTTAGACAGGATTCGTCCCTCCCGGTATTGGGAGTAGATATCGTGCTGTGTCAGAGAGCCATTACGCAAAGTCCCTGGCCAGGGCAAGCGAGATTTGCTGGTAGGTTCCAGTAGTTTCTCAGGGTGTAATGGGCTTCCCTCCGACACGTCTTATACCGTTATTAGGGGACTGACGCTTGCCGCCCCCCTAGGCCCGATATGCGATAGTCTTGGACGAACGGACCGGACTGTATGGAGATTGTCACATCAGACTCAGTAGGAGTTCGGATGGGTTTCCTCATCGGCCTTCTTATCGACAACTACCTGGGGACCGTTACGTACAGCTAGTGCCGCTTGCGGTCTGTGGTTAAACCCACTGCCAGCGTAGTAGTCGAGTCTCTAGAGTCCCACACAGAGAGTTTCCTACTCCAGGCGAAACGATATAGAGGTCGTATGGTTTTACGACAAGGGTTCGGATGCGTATGTATGTTTACACACTTACGTCGTTTGGACAGTTTTTACCAGTCGGCTTTGGTTTAAGCCAGTTACTGGTATCCGGTTATTGGATTTTTACAGTCTAAAGTTTTTCCGTATTTTTGCTGATTGGAGGGGCGTTCTCGTAATTGTACGAGAAGCTTCTAGAAGATGGTGACTAAGGAGGGTTATGTGTCATATACATTGAATGAGTTATATGAGTCATGAGGGTGATTCATTAATCTCATTAATGCACATTTATTGCTTAATGACTCATGCTAATGAATCACCACTTGATATTTTATGAAGCATGATTATTCATCACTCTTTATTCTTTTCTTCTTATTAGAAAATGCTTCATATCTATTATGATACTCATAACTTTATTCAATTATCATTCTCACATTCTCTCTCCTCAAGCTCTCATCTTCAAACCCTAATCCTTACACCTCATGAGTTGAGATCAAAGGATTAGAAAGACTAATCAATCCATAACCATCACTCTATTTCATTCTATCTTCTTTGATTAGCAATCCAAGAAGATTAGTTACCTCAAGTTAGAGGTTTAGTTTGGAGTTTTGCTCTCGGGTGGATCGTCTACTACCTAGAGAAGGTCGAGGAGAACAAGGAGATCGTAAAGACGAAGGACTGGTTTCATTAGGTATAATCCCTAAACACAATAGTTAAGAAATACTTTGTGTTTGGTTATTTATAGTTTAGCTTCGATTCAAGCGGTTAGTCGATGTTCGTTCACTAAACAAGTTTGTTTTTGAAAATTCCGCCTCCCCATAAGTATTGGGGTGTACTACATCGACTTACAGTGGTATCAGAGCCTCGCTAAACAATAAATAACTTAATTGCAAATTTGTACGAATTTCGAACGGAAAAACGAAGCCGGAAAACCCTAAAACTGTTAAGTTTCTGTCGAATTTAAAATGAAGTCCAAAAATTTTTCAGGTGAGTTCAGAGAGCTTGAAAACACACCAGAAGAACACCCAAGAAATTTGAGCTCCTGAATCGACAACACGGCCGCGGAACCGCGGCGGATCGCACCGATCCGCCGCGCTTCCGCCGCCGAGTTGCCGAGTCAGGAACTCAAATTTCCTGTGCTGCTTCTCTGTGTTATTTGGGATTTTCTGGGATATTTAATAATTGCTCAGGTTTCAGTTTAACAGAGCAGTTTTTGGAGCAATATTAAAGATGTTTAATCGATCGAAATTGTACAGTATTTGCATATTGGATTATATCTGTGATTGTTTAATGTGTTCGTAAACCTCCCCGAACTGCTAGTATGTCGGTTGGCGGGGGGTTGCACATTTCTGTAATGGTTATATCTGTTTGTGCATATAAACTGTATTGGACTGTTGTGGTGTCTAGCCGGGGTTTTGCAATGGGTTATTATTTAATTCCTTTGTTGTAAATGTAATTTGTTGTGATATTATTTTGCGGGGCACATTCAGGTTGCGGTTGTAGCCACCGTTGTATTATTTCATTTTACTGTTTTTGCTCCTAGGACTGACCCAAGGTGGGGTACACAAACTGCCGGGCGGGTAGTTTGCCGTACCCGTAGGGGTCGAGGGTGGGGTAACGGCTATTCATCACAACTGTGTAATCTGTCTTTTCTTGCAGGCTCAAAAGAAATACAGATTGCTTGCAAATCCAATAAAGTTTATCTGTGTTCTGGAATGTATATCATTGCGTCAGACGAATGTAAAATATCTATATATATTGTAGCTATTTAGACGTCACTTATGTTTTGCACCCGCGCTAGCCCATCCCCCGCTCTGTCGTTAGTTAAGTAACCTAACGGGTAATGACGGGACCCCGTGGCGAATGCGGATGGCATAAGAGGACGTTGTATTTTCGTTGTTTTCTGCAATGATAGGTTAATGATGGGACGCATTATCTATAATGCAAAGAAAATAAACCAAGTTTAAATCGTTGGAACAATTTAAAAGAAACCACTCGGTTATATTTTAAAACAGATATTTTTAAATGCGGAGATTTAACCACTCCTTTTAAAAGCTATCAGGTTCCTTCGGTTATATCAAGTTCACTACGTTCACGGTTTCGCCAAAACCAGTCGTAGCCCTCCGTCATTTCATTTGGGTATTCAGTAGTATTCAAGCTATGCAGTTTTGGCCAACGTCATGGCATAGTGTTTGGTAGCTGCTGGGTATTCATTTGTTGCATAGATAGATGAGTTGATTTGGGACAGTCGTATTATCATTTGGCCAACGTCAGGGATATATACGGATGGGTTCAAATTAACAAGATAATGTTGGGTAGAACTTGACATGTGACTTATGACATTTTGACCAACGCCAAGGTCATAAGAGCATGGGGTAAAAACATATATCGGGGATTTCTAAAGAAACTGAAATTTGCAAAGAGATGCATACCATTTTGAGTTTGATGAATGTTGGTAGCATTCCTACAACATTATCAGACGATGATATTTGGATCCCGATCCTACTGTGAGTATATGCTACTTATCAGGATATTCGTCACTTAACGATCAATGCTATAAACCTAGTAGGTGTCCAGAAAAGTGTCAGCGGGGTTACGCCCCCAGAGAAAAGAGGTTATTTAATTAAGGAATTTCGCGAAAGCGTTGGAAAACCTCCCTCGAAGTATCGACACCAGCCTGGCTGAACGGTTAAGCAAGTATTGTACGGTGAGAATAGTCCTGGCTAATTCTTCTTTTATGGTTTGAGGAAGGATTCGAGAAACAGTGGGAGCCATCCAGTTTAGATAAACTAAAAACCACTCTAAACTTGCAAGAGCATCATGCTAAAGAGTTTTCTTCTCTCTCTCCTAATTGCAGCGACCCTGAAAATGACTGGACTTAAGTTACTTTTAGAGAAAAAAATACTGACAGGGCCAAACTATAAAGATTGGCTGCGGAATGTCAAAATGGCTTTGACCTATGACAAACTGGGGTACGTCCTCACCGCTACGGCACCTGCTGTCCCTGGTCCCAAATACAGTAATGCGGATAAGGAAATCCGCAAAACCTGGGATTTAGATTGCGCGAGAGCCAAGTGCATCGTGCTTGCCTCGATGAACAATGAACATCAGAGGAGGCACGAGGATATGGACCTTGATGGCATATTTCTCCATACAAAGGAACTTTATGGAGAGCAATCTCGTATAGCAAGATACGAGACCTCAAAGAACTTGTTTCGAGCGAGGTTGGCTGTCGGGTCATCGGTAGGAGAACATGTCCTAAAGATGATCGGCTATATTGAAGAGCTCGCAGACCTTGGGACGACTTTGGATAATGAGCTCTATACAGACCTTATTCTCCAGTCCCTTCCTCCCACCTACGCCCAGTTTATCCTCAACTTCAATCTTCAAGGAAAAGAAGTTGAACTTGCGGAACTCCTGAACATGTTAAGGAGTGCAGAGGGCACCTTGCAGAAGGCAAGGGAAACACCCGCTATGTTTGTTGGCGGTACATCTTCTTCCGGGTCCATGGCTAGGGCCAAAGGAAGGAAGAAGAAGGCCGCACCCAAACCTAGAGGAGGTGTTAGTAAGGTGAGAGGGAAGGGAAAGAAAAAGATTGCAGTACCGATAGTTGGCCAGGATGAGTGCTTCCATTGTCACAGGAAAGGGCACTGGAAGAAGGATTGCAAGGCGTGGAACGCCAAGAACCAGGAACCGAAGCAAGCTGTGGCTTCGACTTCAGGTGTGTTTGTAATTGAGAATTGTCTGTCGATCAACTCTACTTCCTGGGTATTGGATACCGGATCAGGATCTCATATTTGCAATTCATTGCAGGCACTGAGAAACCGTAGAGTGCTGAAGGAAGGTAATATGATCCTCAGGGTTGCTAACGGAGCTAGCGTGGGAGCTGCGTCCGTCGGGGATTATCACATAGGATTGACGAGTGGACACATTTTGGTTTTACATAACTGTTATTTTGTACCAAGCTTAACGTGTAATATCATATCAGTTTCCTTGTTATCAAATAAAGGTTATGATTTCACGTTTGTAAGAGATGTTGTCAACATCCACCTTAATCATGGTTTGATTGGGTCAGGTACACTAAATAACGGCATATATGTTTTAAACCAACTCCAAATTTTCAATGTCCAGAACACACTAAAAAGAAAGTCTCCAGATTTAAATAAGGCTTTCTTATGGCATTGTAGACTAGGTCATATCAATGAGACAAGGTTAACTAAGTTACATAAAGAAGGATATTTGGACTCGTTCGAATATCAAACTTATGCCACTTGCAAATCATGTCTCAAAGGAAAAATGACAAAGACTCCATTCACTGGACATGGAGTAAGAGCGAGCGAGCTCTTAGGACTCGTACACAGTGATGTATGCGGTCCAATGTCTATACATGCGAGAGGTGGTTTTTCCTATTTCATTACTTTCACGGATGATTACTCAAGATACGGATTTATTTATCTGATGAAACATAAATCCGAGGCTTTTGAGAAATTCCAAGAGTATAAGAATGAAGTAGAAAACCAAACCGGCAAGAGTATCAAGACACTTAGATCTGATCGAGGTGGTGAATACTTAAGTGCCGAGTTCCTAGGTTATCTAAAAGAGAAAGGAATTCTCTCTCAGCTTACTCCTCCATACACTCCACAGCATAACGGTGTATCGGAGAGACGGAATCGAACCCTATTGGATATGGTACGATCCATGATGAGTAATGCTGAGTTACCACGATCTTTCTGGGGATATGCGCTAGAATCAGCGGCATATATTTTGAACAGAGTTCCAACCAAAACTGTGCCTACCACACCATATCAGATGTGGAGTGGGAAGAAACCCTATCTTCAGTATATAAGGATTTGGGGATGTCCAGCTTTTGTCAAAAAGCAGTTTGTGGACAAGCTCGAGGCACGATTAGTAAAATGTATGTTTGTGGGATATCCAAAGAACTCCAAGGGATATTGTTTCTATTACGCAGAGGAACAAAAGGTCTTTGTTTCTCGTAATGCCCATTTTCTAGAACAGCAAGTTTTAGAAAAGGATACTAATGGGAGCGAAATAGAACTGGAAGAAATTCCAGAACCACAAGCTGCTACTGAAAGTTTGGTAGAACCAGAAGTTCAAGAAGAACAGAACATTCCCGCACCCCTCCGCAGGAGTAGTAGGCCGTCTCATCCGCCTGAGAGATACTACGATTTTCTCATAGATGGGGATAGAGAGGATTGCATCATAGAAGATGATGAACCTACTGACTTCCGGCAGGCCATCCAGAGCGGCGACTCGGTACGATGGCTAGATGCAATGCGGACCGAAATGGAGTCCATGTACACCAACAAAGTATGGACTTTGGACTTTGCTCCAGATGGGGTAAAACCCATAGGATGCAAATGGATCTTCAAGAAAAAGATTGGTGTAGATGGACAGGTGGAAACCTATAAGGCTAGACTTGTTGCAAAGGGTTTTCGTCAAAGACCTGGTTTGGACTATGACGAAACTTTTTCCCAGTGGCTATGCTCAAATCCATTCGGGTCCTTCTTGCTATTGCTGCCTTCCATGATTATGAAATCTGGCAGATGGACGTAAAGACGGCTTTTCTGAATGGTAATTTAGAAGAGAGCGTCTATATGGATCAGCCAGAGGGTTTCAATCAGAGTGGGAGCAGCGGGAAAGTATGCAAGCTGCTTAAGTCCATTTATGGACTAAAGCTGGCATCGCGGAGTTGGAACATCTGTTTTGATGAGACAGTCAAAGAATATGACTTTATCAAAAATCCAGATGAACCGTGCATATATAGTAAAGTTGTAGCCAGAAGTGTCGTATTCCTCGTCTTGTATGTGGATGACATTCTATTGATAGAAAATGACATTCCTATGCTACAATCTGTCAAAGGATTCTTGTCACACAGGTTCTCCATGAAAGACCTGGGTGATGCCTCTTACATTATGGGGATCCGGATCTATCGTGATAGATCCAAGAGGATGTTGGGACTTTCGCAGTCCAGGTATATCGACACTGTACTGAAAAGATTCAGTATGGAAGATTCTAAGTGCGGTAATCTACCAGCTTGTCACGGAATCACCCTCTCCAAAGAGATGTCTCCCAAGACTGATTTAGAAAGGGAACGCATGTCTATTATACCCTACGCTTCTGCGGTAGGATCTATAATGTATGCGATGTTGTGTACCAGACCAGATGTAGCTTACGCACTAAGCGTGGTGAGCCGGTATCAGTCAGACCCAGGGGAGAAACACTGGATAGCAGTAAAGAACATTCTCAAGTACCTGAGGAGGACTAAGGAGATGTTCTTGGTTTATGGCGGAAAAGACCTCAGGTTGGAAGCCTTTGCTGATTCCGGCTTCCAGAGTGATAAGGACGATTCCAAGTCCATGTCGGGTTATGTCTTTACCCTCAATGGAGGGGCGGTGTGCTGGAGGAGCTCGAAGCAGGACACCGTTGCTGACTCGACGATGGAAGCGGAGTATATAGCTGCTTGCGATGCCGCAAAAGAAGCAGTCTGGATGAAGAAGTTCCTAACAGAACTTCAGGTGGTTCCTACCATAGTTGATCCAATACCTCTGTATTGCGACAACAACGGAGCTATAGCTTTAGCGAAGGAACCAAGGTCCCATCAGAAGTCCAGACACATCTTGAGGCGATATCACCTGATCAGGGAGATCATTGATCGTTAGGAGATCGAGGTTCGGAGAGTTTCTTCAGAAGAGAACATTGCCGATCCATTCACGAAGGCCCTTCCTCAGATTCAGTTCGAGAGGCTACTCGAGATCATTGGTCTTCGATATGCCAGTACATGGCCCTAGTGCAAGTGGGAGATTGTTAGTGTTTATGCCCTAGAAGGCCATTACTGTATCATACTAGTTTGTATATTACTTAATGGAAGCTTGGGATATTCACATGTATATAACAGTCTTGCTAAACATGGTAGTATGCTACTTGGTTTTTCTATCTTAATATGTGAGTGTACGTATTGATGGAGCTCTTAGGATCTTGCTTGTCTACCAGCGTTGTGATGGCAGTCACACTAGTGGGGGCTGGGTAGTCTACAAGCACATCCTTATTCTGGTCCCTGGTCGTTGGATTATCGAGACAGAGCATCGATACTCCGGAGTAGACTGGTGTGTACGCTTCTCATCCCAGTTGGGGAGATGGTCTGTCCCACAGCCGTCAGTACGTCGTACTGGAGATAGTATACAGGTGCTCGTTAGGTTACGGGTATACCGGACAGGACTCACAGGGAACTGTTGGTTGGTTTTATACCAGTCGTCAGTGAACAGTTCCCAGGTGACATGAGTACAGCGTAGTCCGCAGACTTGAAACTGCTACTTCGCCTCGAGTGTGTCCCACTGTTCTTAGATTGCTACCCTACCACGGCTCAAAGGAGTCGTGCAAACAGGTAGCAGTTGGGTGCAGTCCCGAGCACTTGGAGGCAGTGGCGGTTAGACAGGATTCGTCCCTCCCGGTATTGGGAGTAGATATCATGCTGTGTCAGAGAGCCATTATGCAAAGTACCTGGCCAGGGCAAGCGAGATTTGCTGGTAGGTTCCAGTAGTTTCTCAGGGTGTAATGGGCTTCCCTCCGACACGACTTATACCGCTATTAGGGGACTGACGCTTGCCGCCCCCTAGGCCCGATATGCGATAGTCTTGGACGAACGGACCGGACTGTATGGTGATTGTCACATCAGACTCAGTAGGAGTTCGGATGGGTTTCCTCATCGGCCTTCTTATCGATAACTACCTGGGGACCGTTACGTACAGCTAGTGCCGCTTGCGGTCTGTGGTTAAACCCACTGCCAGCGTAGTAGTCGAGTCTCTAGAGTCCCACACAGAGAGTTTCCTACTCCAGGCGAAACGATATAGAGGTCGTATGGTTTTACGACAAGGGTTCGGACGCGTATGTGTGTTTACACACTTACGTCGTTTGGACAGTTTTTACCAGTCGGCTTTGGTTTAAGCCAGTTACTGGTATCCGGTTATTGGATTTTTACAGTCTAAAGTTTTTCCGTATTTTTGCGGATTGGAGGGGCGTTCTCGTAATTGTACGAGAAGCTTCTAGAAGATGGTGACTAAGGAGGGTTATGTGTCATATACATTGAATGAGTTATATGAGTCATGAGGGTGATTCATTAATCTCATTAATGCACATTTATTGCTTAATGACTCATGCTAATGAATCACCACTTGATATTTTATGAAGCATGATTATTCATAACTCTTTATTCTTTTCTTCTTATTAGAAAATGCTTCATATCTATTATGATACTCATAACTTTATTCAATTATCATTCTCACATTCTCTCTCCTCAAGCTCTCATCTTCAAACCCTAATCCTTACACCTCATGAGTTGAGATCAAAGGATTAGAAAGACTAATCAATCCATAACCATCACTCTATTTCATTCTATCTTCTTTGATTAGCAATCCAAGAAGATTAGTTACCTCAAGTTAGAGGTTTAGTTTGGAGTTTTGCTCTCGGGTGGATCGTCTACTACCTAGAGAAGGTCGAGGAGAACAAGGAGATCGTAAAGACGAAGGACTGGTTTCATTAGGTATAATCCCTAAACACAAAAGTTAAGAAACACATCGTGTTTGGTTATTTATAGTTTAGCTTCGATTCAAGCGGTTAGTCGATGTTCGTTCACTAAACAAGTTTGTTTTTGAAAATTCCGCCTCCCCACAAGTATTGGGGTGTACTACATCGACTTACACAAGCTTGTCCAAACTCCCATGAAGCCTATAAGTAACACTTACCGTACAGTCCAGTCTCTTCATCAGATATGTCGCATATCAAGTCTAGGGGAGGTATCGTCAAACCCTAATAACTTGATAAGTCATGCCGATGTATGGCCTATAATGTTATGAGAAACTACTGATAACACTTACCAGTAAATCTCATCAACAACCCTGGCCAGGGACTTACAGTTATAGCCAATCGAGCGTAGCGCAACATCAACCCCTAATACGAGGAGAGGCAAAACCCCTCCTATCGCTCATTGCCTCCATGTGACTTGGGACTGTACCCAAAATCCACCTGTTTGCATGACTCCTTTGAGCCATGGTAGGGAGGAAATCAAAGCACAATGGGAGCCATAAAAGACACTATGACGATCTCGGGTCTATAAACTAACATATACCAGTGTCACCAGAGAACTGCTATCTGACGATAGGTATAATACCCACTAGGAGTTCTCGGCAAGTCATATTCGGTGTACCCATTCTCTAATGAGCACATGTGTACAATCTTTGATGTCAAACACCATGGATATAGTATCAACCATCGCCCCCATACAGGGTCAAGAAACGTACACACTAGTCTACTCTGTTGTATCGATGCCCTATCTCGATATACCCTCGACTAGGAACAATTGAAGGATGTGCTTGTGGACTACCCAGATCCCAGTAGTACGATCTGCAACATAGTCCTGGTAGTCAAGGCAATATCCTAAGGGCTTTATCAACATGTATATGAGAGACGGTATAATAATACTAGTGAACATATTAAAATAAAGGAAACCAGATAGCATATTATCATGTCGAGCAAGAAAGTCCTCCATATATATGTCCAAGCATCCACTATATCATATAATAATGGCCTCTAGGTCATACATATCACTAACACCTACTGCTCAGACAGTTGTACCTACCTCTACCGAGACTATTGTTGTATCGTTATTAGAGTTTATGAGGCTGAGTCCTTCTGTTTTCACCGGCACAGATGGAAAACAGAGGATCTAAAGTCGTTCCTCGATCGTATGGCCAGGATTTGTCATTCTTTGAGATGTTCTTATGCGAGATCGTTCGAGTTTGCTATTTTCCGTCTAGAGGGTCTTGCCCAGACTTGGTGCGAGTCTATGGAGAGAGGTCGAGCGGCAGGTCTTCCTCTTATGACCTGGGTGTAGGGTTTCTATGCACGCGCACAAGGGTCCACGAGGCATCAACCATGCCCGATTGAAAAATTAGCCGTGCCGAACAACCCGAATACGGATCTTTAAACTAGAGATTAGGCGAAAACTAGCATGCTAAACACTTTAAAACTAAGTGAGAGGGATTACAACCTTTGTAGATCCGGTCCTTCACTTCATATGCTCCGTGTTGTAGTCCCTTCGCTGCGATCATCGGGTTCCGGACTCTCGAGAGGTTTCACGAAGAGAAAGATGCAAGCCTTGCTTCCGATCTTCGATACTAAGATGATCTACCTTGAAGTTTCGTTAACACAAGCTTACACTCACTAAATGAAGTGAACACCCTTATCTAAATGGCAAGGATAGATGGGGATGATGAAGTAGGATTTTTGCTCTCTTTTATTATCTTTTTATCACTCATTTATCATCACAAAATCAAAATCAAGAAAGCTTTTTCATGAAAAGAGAATGAAGAAGAAGATGGAATCCTTTTGTGATGAATAATGAATAACTCATTTTTGAGGTTAGAATTGCAACCATAGTTAAGAATGAATCCTTAACCCTTGTAGAGAAACAACCATGGTCAAGGGTTTGGGTTTGCTTAAGCAAATATCTTCACAAAATATCTTACACAAAACAAAACATAAACCTTCTAGAAACTTCTAGAAGAGCTTAACCCTAATCAAGCCCTAACCATGTTTAATCTCCACTAATCATGTTGCATTAATAACCATATCATGTTACAATATTATATATCATATATATAATATTTATTGTAACAAAATAAAATAATACAATTAACATATATCGCATATATATCAATGTATTACCCGAGCGAGAAAAAGAATCTTTTAGTGAGCAAATATTAGTTAATGTAATTTAATATATCATATATATTATTATACATTAAATTATCGAATCAACCCTTGATCCGGCAATCCGGCTATATCGCATATAACCGACTAATATTTATCCGTACCGATTCATCGAATCAACACTTGATCCGATGACCCGGTTGATATCAAATATCGCGAGAATAGAATACGGTATCTCATATCATATTATCCTCGGTCCCGCACATATCACATATGTGCTCCTACTCCATTTTTCCTGAGCCAAGAAACCTCTATGTAGGACTCTAAAGAATCGTCAATACGCCGGCAGTAGGTGATGATCATATCAAACACCCACAAGCTGCAAGCGGTCAGCTAAACGTAACAGCTACCCAGGTATTGAGCACTCAGAAGATCAACAAGCAAGCCTGTAACTTCTCCTGTGAATCCAAACAGTAACACTCCCATACAGTCCGGTCTCGTCGTCTGATATGTTGCATATCTCGCCTAGGGGTGGTAAACGTCAGACCCCAGTAGCTTGATAAGTCGTGTCGATATAAGGTCTATAACAGTTCGAGAAACTACTGATAACACTTACCAGTAAATCTCAGCAACCCTGGCCAGGGATTTCCGGTTATAGCTAATCGAACACAGCACAACATCAACTCCCTATACCGGGAGAGACGAATCCCCTCCTATCGCTCATTGCCTCCATGTGATTCGGGACTGTACCCAAAAGCCACCTTTTTGCACGCCCTCTTGGACGTGGTATGATGGAAATCAAAGCACAGTGGGAATCACACAAGACTCTATGATGATCTCGGGTCAACAGACTACTCTGTACCAATGTCACCGGAGAACTGCCATCTGACGTGAGGTATAATACCATCTGGGAGTTCTCGGCGAGTCCGTCCAGTGTACCCAGTCTCCGCTGAGCACCCGTACACCATCCTTGATGTCAAACACCGATGGATATGGGATCATCCATCGCCCATCATATGGGTTAAGATGCGTATACGCTAGTCTACTCTGGTGTATCGATGCCCTGTCTCGATACACCCTCGACTAGGAACAATTATAGGATGTACTCGTCGACTACCGTGGCCCCACTAGTATGATCTCATCATAGTCCCAGTAGTCTAGTACATATCCTAAGGGCTTTATCAACATGTAATATAGAGACAATCAGAGTACATGTTAACATAAAGTACAACCAGATAGCATACTATCATGTCGAGCAAGAAAGTCCTCCCTATATATGTCCAAGCATCCAATACAATATATATCGTATGTACAGTAATGGCCTCTAGGGCATACATATAACTAACAATCTCCCACTTGCACTAGGGCCATCTGTTATGGTATCACATACCCAACAATTAGCTGCGGTTGAAGTATCTCATACTCAACCATCCCGTAAAAGTCTCTACTGGGAAAAAGGCCTTTGTGAGTGGATCCGCCCTGTCGTCCTCTGTGTCTACTCTCCTAACCTCGATCTCCCTGGAGATCAACCATCTCCATGATCAGATGATACTGCCTAAGAATTATATCTGGATTTCTGATAGGACGGGGGTTCCTTGGCGTAAGCCACAACTCCATTGACACACAATGGTAGGAACGAAGTTCCTCTTATGAACTTATAAATATCCAGATTGCCTCTTTGGTAGTATCCTTGGTAACAATGTATCTTGCCTTTAATCGTCTAGTATGTCACGGTATCTAGCTTGGAACTCTTCCAACATACCTTCCCTCCATTGAGGGTAAAGACAATGCCTGCGACTGACATTCAGTCGTCCTTATCACCCTGGAACCATTCCAGTGATTCTCCCCAAGATCGGGTGATACCATCTCACTACAACTAGTGAGTATCCTAACATCTAATTAGATCTATCTCATAGATCCAAAACCCAGGATTTAGGAGGTATCACTTTGATCCTATATGAAGAATCGTTGTGATAAGTGGAGATTGACCGAGCGTAGCATAGGAAACTCCTTTCCAATCAGGAGTATGTCATCCACGTACTCTATGAGGATCACCACCATACTCTCTACTACCTTTTTGTATATACAAGGTTCATCTACCATTTTGATGAAGTCAAACTCTTTGACTACCACATCAAAACAGACGTTCCAACTCCGCGATGCCTGCTTTATCACATAAAACATCTTGCACACGTTTCCGCTGCTCCCACTGTCTACGAAGCCCTCTGGCTGTGTATTTATAGACGCTCTCTTCTAAAACATCATTTAGAAAAGCAGTCATGACACCCAACCACCAGATGTTGTAGTCATGGTATGTAGCCGTGGCAAGTTGGATCTGGATGGACTTAAGCATAGCTTTGAAAGTCTCAACTTTTCCATGTACACCAAGTAATCTTCTCAAGATATACTTGCTCCTGATGGGGATTTAACCCTTCAGATAAAGCAACCAAAGTCCATACTTTGTTGGTGTATAAGGATTCCATCTCAGATCGATAAGCATCCAGCCATTCTTACAGAGTCCCACTCCTGATGGCCAGCTCGAAAATAGTTGGGTCATCATCTCATGATGCAATCCTCGCTCCCACTATCATAGAGAAACCGAAGTGTCTCTCAGGTGGATGAGGAACCCTGCTAGATCGGCGGAGAGGCTGAGGTTCGTTGGAAACTATTGAATCCTTTGGTTCTACCAAATCATCAGCTGCAGTTTGTATAGCTGGAACCATTCCAGTTCTACATAACAGACCTTGACTCGAGCTTGTCCAGATTTTGCTTTTAGACATAGGCCGGACAACCCCAAATCTTAACAAACTTAAGATATGTGCTCTTCCCTTTCCATATCATATATGAAGTGGTAGGCAACTGATTTGATTTGAACCCTATTCAATAGGTATGCAGCTTCTCAAGTGCATAACTCCCAAAAGGAAATAGGAAACTCAACAGTACTCATCATAGAGCACACCATATCATATAGGGTGTGATTGCTCTGCCCCGATACACCGACGTGCTGTGGTGTATACGGAGGAGTAATGCCGAGAGAGAATCTCATTCTCCTTTAGAATAGTCCGGGAATTCCGTGCTCAAGTATTCTCCTCCTTGATCTCATCAAAGGACATAATACTTTTACCCGTATTTTTGGTTCTCTACTTCTAACTTATATTCTGTGAATACCTCAAAAGCTTCGGACTTGTGTTTCAACAGGAACATATGTCTGAATCTTGAGAGATCATCAAAGAATGTAATGAAGTACATAGAACCGATCCTGGCATATGCAGACAGGGGACTTTCATACATCAGCATGTATCAATCACAAAAGTTCACTAACTCTTTCTCTATTTCCAATAAACAGAGCTATGGTCATCTTATCTTTATGACATGACTGGCAAGTTTCAAAAGATGTAAATTCAAACAGATTTAAATATGCATCTAAATGTAACTTAGCTAGTTGGGTCGCATTGATATGACCTAGTCTACAGTACCACAAGAAGGATTCGTTCATTTCTGAACTCTTCCTCTTGTGTGTGTTCCGTATACTAAGAACTGTAGTTTGATTTAGAACGTCAATGCTTTTAGATAACGTGCCTGAACCGATCAACTCTTGATATAGGAAATGTTCAAAACATTATCCAACAATACAAAATTATATCCTTTCTTTACTAATAAAGAGACTGATATGATTTTGTATATCAGGTTCGGTATCTAATAACATTTGTTCAGAATCAATGTATTCTGGTAATACAGGGTGATAGTGACCAACAAACTTGGCTGCAACTTTTGCACCGTTTTCTGTCTCATGAAACTTATCACCCATTCTCAGTTCTCTACCTATCTGTAGCCCATGCAACAGATTACATATACGGGATCCTGATCCGGTATCACATACCCAGGATGTAAAGGATACTGAGAAACAGTTCTGTGTAATGAACACACCCGAAGATGATGCATCAACATGCACTTTCTTCGTTTGGGCGGCACGGGAATTCTGGTAATCCCCAATTTCCTGCTCTGTCTTATAACAATTATAAGTTGGAGCGGGACCAACGTTCCCCAGCACAGTATAACAAGCTGGTTCGGTCAATATATCCGTTTTATTATCTTGATTAAGGCATGATTTGGTCGCTACCTGGAGAGAGAGAGAAGAAAACACTCAACGTATGCTCTTGCAAGATTAGATTGGTTATCTAATATATCTAATCAGGATGTCTCCCACTGTTTTAATCAAATCTTCCTTCAAACCCTAAAAGGAAAGACTAGCCGGGATTAATTACACGCTACAAGTTCGCCAATCTTTCAGCCAGGCCAGTGTCGGTACTTTGAGGGAGGTCCCCCGTGCTTTCGCACGAACCTAATTAAAGTAAACCTCGTTTTCCCAGAGGCGTAACCCCGTTAACACCTTTCTAGACACCTACTTGATCGGCTAATTGTAATGTGTAAAACTCTCCCAGGAGTAACTCTTACTCGCAGCGGGTATCGGGATCCAACTATCTCATAGAAGGTATGCAATCACATTGCAAATTTCAACACTTGAAATTCCCAATAATATTTTACCCCTAGCGTGCTATGACCTTGACGCATGCCAAACAACCCATAGTCCGCTAGTCAAGTTCAACCCGTACATTTCTTGATTGAATTAAACCTACCCGCACGACCCTTGACGCATGCCAAACAACGTCGTACGAATACACTAATCCAATCGCATCGTATGCTAGCAGATAAGCACTAGTTAGCTACCATACACTACGCCTTGACGCATGCCAAACTACCGCAGCACGAATACTAAGTAGTACTTATCTGAAATGACGGAGGGCTACGTCAGGTTTTTAAGAAAACCCTTTGCGTAATGAACTTGATATCGTTGTAGAATCGAGTGATTTTAAATGGAGTGTTTTTTAGGCCTTTCTAGTTTTTCTAAAGGGGTCACTCCCGGTGAAGGGATCGTCGGCCCTTTCCTCATCGAATAAGGTGCAGGATATTTCACAAATACCACTGTGTAAAGCAAGAACTATAGAAGCAATCAAAATACAAACCGAGTGTGTAGCATCTGCTAGTTATTGCTAAAGGGGTCACTCCCGGTGAAGGGATCTCGGCCCTTTCCTTATCGAATAAGGTGCAGGATGTTCTACAAGGATCACCGCGATGCAAAGCAAGAACTAGAGCTACTAGTTTTTAAACAAGTTTCTACAACATCTTTAGGTTTCTTTTATTTCATTAATCTCATTAATGAAGTCCCATTTTATTATGCTTCACAAGCATCACATTTGAAACGAAATCTGCAATATAATATATATCTCATATATATAATATAAGCATTCATCTCAGGCAGTAATATGATCTCATCACAGAACATTGCAGTAGAAGAAAATATATGAAATATTGGATATACTAGGACGTCCGTGTTTTCAATACGAGTCTGTACAAAACACGGATTCCACGGTCGCGATGAATAGCCAAACCCACATCCCCAGACCCCTACGAGAGCGGCAAGCAACAATGCCAATTCTAGGGTTAGGAGACCCGGTCTCGACTCCTCGAGATGGTCTCCCACTGGACCCTAGAACCCGGTTACTTGTGCTCCCCGCCTTGGGTCTACCTAATGCGGAAAAGTAAATAATATACAACGGTGACATCATCCGCAACCTGGAAGTGCCCCAATAAAAGAATATTACATACAAATGAATTTTACATGAATGAAAAAGAAAAACTCTCATCTCACATAAAACCTCCGGCTATTCAGAACGCGACGATCCAATATAACATATCACAGCAGCACATAATATCTCATATCATCAACGTAAGCAAGTATGCGTATCCCGATTGTCGTTGATGTATAGCAACGAAGCCGGCGATACACCATATACTACGCTTACGGTCACAGAAAAGAAAGTGTAAAACTACAACAGTTGGAATCCGCAACCTTCTTAGACATCGCATGCCTAACCAAATGAATTCCTTAGACATCGCATGCCTAAATATTATAAACCCCGCATTTTAGTCTTATTTATCGAAAACTCTTTTCAATGTCAAGTCGGGGAATTCAACAAGATTCCCGATATTCAGATCGAATGCTCGTCGCAAACTTTAGTAGACGGCCGCACCCCCAGATGCCGTCGACGAAGTGCACTAAGGCGGAACACCGCTGCCGCGAGCACCCGAACGGATGCTTTCGGTGACGGGGTTCTCCTACAGTCACTTGGTCGGGGCTATGGGGCGTGGCTATCTATTAAGTTTACCAGGCGAGTATCCGCGCACGCTCGCATCAAAATTCCGTGGCAACCGATCATCTGAGACTAAACTGCTATGTTTATAATATTCAAATTAGTTATCTCATAACTTCTTGTGGATTCCAAATATTGTATCACATTCCAGATTAATAGGCAATGTTAAACTTTCCGATCGAATAATCAAACACCCAAGATTTCCCTAATATATCTCAACACTTGAAATCAGTTTAAAAAACATCCATCACATGCCACAGTACCAATGGTCCAGCCGTAGAAGGGTCAAGCCAACGCCTCACATGTGGCACGCCGTACTACCCCAAACCCTATGGTTCAAAAGGCAGTTCAAGACGGTCACATAATCGAGTTAAGGTTTGTTGTCTTCTAGAGGGTCCACCGCGTTACTTGCACGACTTAGAACGTTCTTAAACACGAGGAAAAATCCAACTTTTGAAAAATTTTCCGACAGGGGAAAAAGTGAGTTATTGATATCCGTTCGAACTTTTTAACAGTTTCTAAAATTATCCGGACAAACTAAACAAAGTTAAATTATCCGATCGAGTCAACGATTCCTCAATACAACCCTTGAAAACTCAACACTTGAGTGGAATTAAAATATTCCCAGAAAAAATTAACAAGAAAAGGCCTAAAAATAATTACATGAAATTTCAGGGACTAAGTCCAAATTTTGGCCGCGGAACCGCCGCAAAGCGCATGGTTTCGCCGCGGTTCCGCGGTCAAATTTTCGAGTTAGTGGTCCGTACTTCACAGTAATTCATAGTTTTTCCTGATTAATTTTGTGAGAATTTTTAATTCAAAAAAAACCACATTTTTGAAAAAAGGACAAAGAGGGTTCCGTGTCGGGGTTTCGGCGTTCGATCGGACTTTAAACTTCGTCTAGACTTCGCCTAAACCTCAAGCTTTGCTCTGATGCCACTTTATGGTTTCTATGCACGCGCACAAGGGTCTACGAGGCATCAACCATGCCCGATTGAAAAATTAGCCGTGCCGAACAACCCGAATACGGATCTTTAAATTAGAGATTAGGCGAAAACTAGCATGCTAAACACTTTAACACTAAGTGAGAGGGATTACAACCTTTGTAGATCCGGTCCTTCACTTCATATGCTCCGTGTTGTGGTCCCTTCACTGCGATCATCGGGTTCCGGACTCTCGAGAGGTTCCACGAAGAGAAAGATGCAACCTTTGCTTCCGATCTTCGATACTAAGATGATCTACCTTGAAATTTCGTTAACACAAGCTTACACTCACTAAACGAAGTGAACACCCTCATCTAAATGGCAAGGATAGATGAGGATGATGAAGTAGGATTTTTGCTCTCTTTTATTATCTTTTTATCACTCATTTATCATCATAAAATAAAAATCAAGAAAGCTTTTTCATGAAAAGAGAATGAAGAAGAAGATGGAATCCTTTTGTGATGAATAATGAATAACTCATTTTTGAGGTTAGAATTTCAACCATAGTTAAGAATGAATCCTTAACCCTTGTAGAGAAACAACCATGGTCAAGGGTTTGGGTTTGGTTAAGCAAATATCTTCACAAAATATCTTACACAAAACAAAACATAAACCTTCTAGAAACTTCTAGAAGAGCTTAACCCTAATCAAACCCTAACCATGTTTAATCTCCACTAATCATGTTGCATTAATAACCATATCATGTTACAATATTATATATCATATATATAATATTTATTGTAACAAAATAAAATAATACAATTAACATATATCGCATATATATCAATGTATTACCCGAGCGAGAAAAAGAATCTTTTAGTGAGCAAATATTAGTTAATGTAATTTAATATATCATATATATTATTATACATTAAATTATCGAATCAACCCTTGATCCGGCAATCCGGCTATATCGCAAACAACCGACTAATATTTATCCGTACCGATTCATCGAATCAACACTTGATCCGATGACCCGGTTGATATCAAATATCGCGAGAATAGAATACGGTATCTCATATCGTATTATCCTCGGTCCTGCACATATCACATATGTGCTCCTACTCCGTTTTGCCTGAGCCAAGAAACCTCTGTGTAGGACTCTAAAGAATCGTCAATACGCCGGCAGTAGGTGATGATCATATCAAACATCCACAAGCTGCAAGCGGTCAGCTAAACGTAACAGCTACCCAGGTATTGAGCGCTCAGAAGATCAATAAGCAAGCCTGTAATTTCTCCTGTGAATCCAAATAGTAACACTCCCGTACAGTCCGGTCTCGTCGTCTGATATGTTGTATATCTCGCCCAGGGGTGGTAAACATCAGACCCCAGTAGCTTGATAAGTCGTGTCGATATGAGGTCTATAACAGTTCGAGAAACTACTGATAACACTTACCAGTAAATCTCAGCAACCCTGGCCAGGGATTTCCGGTTATAGCCAATCGAACACAGCACAACATCAACTCCCTATACCGGGAGAGACGAATCCCCTCCTATCGCTCATTTCCTCCATATGATTCGGGACTGTACCCAAAAGCCACCTTTTTGCACGCCCACTTGGACGTGGTATGATGGAAATCAAAGCACAGTGGGAATCACACAAGACTCTATGACGATCTCGGGTCAACAGACTACTCTGTACAAGTATCACCGGAGAACTGCCATCTGACGTGAGGTATAATACCATCTGGGAGTTCTCGGCGAGTCCGTCCAGTGTACCCAGTCTCCACTGAGCACCCGTACACCATCCTTGATGTCAAACACCGATGGATATGGGATCATCCATCGCTCATCATATGGGTCAAGATGCGTATACGCTAGTCTACTCTGGTGTATCGATGCCTTGTCTCGATACACCCTCGACTAGGAACAATTATAGGATGTACTCGTCGACTACCGTGGCCCCATTAGTATGATCTCATCATAGTCCCAGTAGTCGAGTACATATCCTAAGGGCTTTATCAACATGTAATATAGAGACAATCAGAGTACATGTTAACATAAAGTACAACCAGATAGCATACTATCATGTCGAGCAAGAAAGTCCTCCCTATATATGTCCAAGCATCCAATACAATATACATCGTATGTACAGTAATGGCCTCTAGGGCATACATATAACTGACACTGGGTTGATTTCTCGACGATTTTTCTTCCTCGTTTTCTTACGCAAAGCGTCAGGGATGCCTGAGCTCACAGCTTTGAGTCTTTGCGTCAGACTCCTGGTATAACGGCGGCCGAGTATGATATCCAGTTCACCCAGCTATCCGTATATGCTCCTTATTTGGTGGATACTGATGAGAAGCGCGTCAAGATATTCGTGTGAGGCCTTGATACTCAGTTGTACCTCTCTATTGGCGCCCAGCATTTTGATACATATGCAACAACGATGGACACAACCCTACTAGTGAAGGAGCGTATTTCTGAGACTTCGGTCGTTCCGGGACCGAAGCTGATTCATGCTGGTGTATCATCCTAGAGGCAGTTAGGTAGACGCTATGGCAGATTCCTTTCTGGTCGTGGTGGTAGAAGAGGCTTGAGGCGACGCCAGTTATATAACTCTTACCCATAGGGTCAACAGCCGTCGTAAGGATGTTTTCGGTTTGGGAGTCTGTATCACCGCATCAAAGATTGTACTGAGGGACGCTAGGATGAGGCAGCAGTTCTACATGTTGCCTTACCACCTTCTCCTCCTCGGAGAGCTTTTCTGTCACGTCCCGAAAGTACGGAACATGACCGACACTTAAACTACGAAACGTCTCGAGGCGTACGTAATCTAAGTTAGCCGAAAACCCAGAAATCCAAACCAAAAAAAGTAGTAGAGTGAAGGAAAACCAATTTAAAATCAAGTAGTCTTAATAGCATAAGCCGAATTATGCGATTTTAAAAACATCAAATATTTCCTGAAAATTTCGGCAGAGTCTCCTTTGTAAATACTGGCTCCCAAACGGGATACAACATGAATAGTATACGAAATCAATAAAAGGCATACCCAAGCGGGAGCTAGCTCTTCGTCAATCGACGGTCACAACCACACAAGCAATATAATATACAACGCCAACGACGAGGATCAAAAACTCAATATGAAACTCAAAACCACAAGAAATCCACAGAAATATAATGCGCGACTCTAAGGTCGAAAGAATAACATCACTGGTCTCTATCTCAAAATAAATACATATTTGGTTGATGGAACTTCTAGATACAACAGAATAATGATATACAAGATATAATGATGGGTGCGATACAAATAAACCCACCTACTAGCAAGTCACCCGGAAATGGAAATAGTGCCAGCAAGCCGTAATGAAACCTGTACGGCGAAACCTGCAAGAACTATAGCACAACGGGGGTGAGTTGCCAACTCGTGAGTAGAAAAACATCTACGCACAGAAATCGCTTAAATAACGCAATCCTAGGTCAATGATCATAATATATCCTCAAATATGTATATAACATGCAGCCTATAACAATGGCTAGGGTAAATATCTAACCCAAGTGTAATCTCATGTGCCCGTGTCAGTGCCTCAGGTAGCAATATATCATATAAATGAGGTATGAATGCATGAAAACAGAATACATGTAAATGAAGAAACTATTTTCATAATTTAGTGAGATTTCCTTTGTATTTTTAAAATGAGGTATCATAATGAAATCAGCATCAACAGTGTCTAACATCGACACAACACATAAATCTCAATGTCTCAAAATCTCAGGCTCCGGTTATCCGGACTGGCCTGTATCATCAATTCTCAGTACCTCAATATCTCGAAATCTCAATGTCTCAATCTCAATATCTAGGGCGCCGTCAGTCCAGACCGGCCCCTACCATCCATTTCAAGACCACGACGGTATCCTCCGGATATCCGACGCGTCGGGTAATATCACCGGTAGGTAGTGCTCCCCTGCACAGGCTCAACGTCAACAACACGATCTTCTTGCCCCGGGGTACCGCACCGGGCCCACCATGTACCCGAAACGGTTCATCCATCTCCTCGAACCGGGTCTCGAAATCCATCAGCAAACTCATGGTGGACGACTCATACATCATGGGAAAACCGCATTTTTTTTTAAAAAGAGGGAAAGCAGTTTATATATGTTTTGCGGTTTTCCTCCGAATCCAGAAAATATCATGGAAATCCGAATCATCAATAGCATGTAAAACCATGAATATAAGCATGAGCATCCATGAATGCGGCATATAATGAATAACAGTATGCATGAAGTGACAAGTAACAACTACAATGTCTAAACTAGCATATGAGGCAAGCAACTAATTATCATGTCAAAACTACTAATTAACAAGCTACATTAGGCGATAATATTTTCTAAGGTGTGCGTGACATGGCAATTACCGATGAAGATGTGTGTGAGCCGGCAAGTAAGTGTACGTGGTACATACGTATCATCGGTAATGGTGCTGGTGTCCTAACAGCATGATATCAATAATGAAATATGAATTAAAATAAGTATGCGATGCGGAGCGAACAACAATAATGTGCGGGAGCACAATACTAGACACAACGATAACTATAAGTCAAACAATGGTGCCTTTTAAAAATAACACAAATCGCGGTGTTTTGAAAATAAGGGCTACGGTGTTTTTAAGAAAAGATACGTCTTTAAAATATCCATAGAATCCCTTCACCTGTCTTTTAAAATACCCGCGATTCGTTAGCTTTTGAAATAGGTAGGAGTCGAATCTAGTCTACCAAATATACTAAACTTTAGGGCTAAGCTAACAGGCTAACTGAAGGTAAGGAAACCGCCTAACATCTGAGTTGATATATATATATATATATATCAGTCGGTGATCCCGCCTCAATAATATCACATCCGATACCATATCTATAATCAGACATTCCCAAGTCAAGAGTGCGGATCAATCATCAATATATAGCTCATACGTAAATCCGTCGTACGGCATCCCAAATCTAGGTACGGGTCAATATCACATTCATCATACTATTCATCCGGTATTCTCTTTATCAAATATCATGATCGGGGTACTGATCTACGTCTAGTACAATACTGATACCGCCTAAGTATGCATGCACGTGTGTGAAACACTACGTCAGGGACCCGCTACAATGTCATGTCGTATCTCAAATACGAACCCTGCGATATCACCGATCTCATCGACTCATCTCAAACCCTAAGTACTATCCTCATCATCCATGCATGTGTATATGAATGTATATATGCATAGTCCCATACCCATGTGTATATACATATATACACATCCCCATCTATGCAAAAGAAAGTAATGTATGCAAGTCTGTGTGTGCGTATGTGGGTATAACAACTACTCTAGGGTTTCGCAACTAACCCAATGCTAATCCATGAACACATAATCATATCGTGAATAGACATTCTCGTATCATAAAACACCTATATAAACATATATATATGAACTATACTACGTACTGCGGGGGTGCTATACGCCATCCACCCGACTTTTCCCCGTAGATATAAATCTACTCACCTGGTCCTTGCTTGTCGGTGCCGACGTCGCCACGCACTTGCTTGTCGTCTCGAAGTCCACATGGGGTACCTACATATCATAACGCACCGTATCGCATTTAAACCAAATTCGAAATCGAAACGGCATACGAAAATCAACTCGGCACGCGTATCACGCATAGGTCAAAACTTATCGCCTACGCAGGCAAGAATAGCCAACCCTCGATGTCGATAAACAAACGTCAAACCATCCAGAAAACCCAAACACTCTCATTTGCGCATTCACGAACACTAATTATAATATAAAATAGGTTAAAATTCACAAAACCCCAAATTCACCTTAAAAGCCATTTTTCCGAAAATCTAGCAAGCAAAATTAACCGTTTTAGTACAAAACTCGATGTTTAAATAAATCTAGCGGCCCAAATATCAACTAAATATCATAACAAGTCACATAAACCATTTCTATAATTTATTCTCATAAATTTGCATAAATTCCAAAATCCTAGTTTGCAAAAATATCAATTTTTAACACCTTTAAAAGCAAAATTCATAATTCATCAATTAAGCTTGGTTTAGCATAATCCAAAGTCATTAAACCAATCATTATAATATTAATAATGACATGAAACCTTAATTTAGATTTTAAACCCAAATATAAAACAATTTCAAAAAAACCTAGTTAGGAAAATACCACATTTATCACAATTTCCAACTAACAATTTGAAATTAGTAACTGGATTAGGTTTTAGCATGAATTAACATGTTAATCTACTCATGGCAACCTTAATGATGTGATAAAACCATATCTTGATTTTAATCTCACATATGAACACAAATTAAACACCAAATTTAGTTAAATTGGAGTAATTAACCAACAATTAAGACATGGGTTAAGATTTATACCTCCCAATTAGAGATCTAGCAAGGATCTAAGCCTCCCAAATTGCTCTCTTTTCATCAAGATCCATGCTACATGGGATAAAGAATAATGGGTAAGAGTTGGATTTTGATTTTGTGGGATTTTTGTGTTGGTTTTTGGGCATTTTGTTGAATTTTTTGATGCAAAATGAGAGAGGAAGAAAGAGGGGCTGTTGTGGTGCAGGAAAAAAAAAAGTGGGCTCGGCCAAATGGGGAGGAGAAGAGAGTGTGAGGTGATTGGAGAAAGAATGGGGTCAACAAGTCCACCTTTTACTTCTATCATTCTCTTTTCTTTTCTTTTCTTTTTCTTTCTTTTATTTTGCAACACAAGTGGGGACAATTGAGAGGGGGCTGCTGAATTCAGCCAAGGGGAAGGAAAAATGGGGGTGTGTGAGTATGGGTATGCGTGTGGGGTAATGGAAAATGATAAATACTATACCCCAAACATCCATTTACACTAAATTCACTAAAAAAGGCATTTTTTTCTTCAATAATTTCGAAACCGTTTTGGCAAACGATTTCATTTCAGAAACAATATTTTACATGTCAGTTTAGTGTGTCAAGAATTATAAAATTTGTATCAACCCATTCCAATTTGTAATTTTCCCTAATTAAATGTATTAGTGACGGCTTAAAATAATATTAAAATAATTAATTTCGGAAAATTTTTCAGAAAATTTGAAATTTCACCAGTGACTCAATAAACACCAAATACTAGCAATTACATAGCTAGAATATGTATATTTAATTTTATAATAAAGATATTTGTATTTTGACTTTTTACAGAAAACCCCCTTATTTTACCGATTTTTCCGAAATTTCTCCGAAACGATTTTCAAAACGTTACAATCTTCCCCCCTTAAAGAAATTCCGTCCCTGAATTTAAATTAAAAACTCCCACAGATACTAAAACATCTAAGCAAAACCATCAAGTCGTCGGGGCTCCAAATTCATAAATACGTAAAACCGGTCGTAGCGCAGCGCATGCGTATGAAAAATGAGCATATAACTCAAAATCAAAACTCCGTCAAGCATCCCGCAATCATCGGAGTCTTGGTGAAGACACAATGCCAAATCCAAAGCAAGACCGATATGCTATAAATCGGAACTATACATGTAAATATCAGGAGGAAATGCATGCCAAATCTTTTAAGTCGCTGTGCAATGCGCATAACACTGCACAGTGGCGGACGTCTATCATAAGAAAATAACTATATACATATATACCTTTGTTTGAAATGTACGTTCCGCCGTTTTGAGAAACAATTTAGAAGGGTTTCCTTATTTTAAACATTTCGTGTCATATCAGACACGTAGGTAAATACTGAGACTATAGCTCGCTTTTTGGAAATCCCTTCAATAACTATCAATGAATGCAAAATATATTCAGGTACTGTCTTCTGACTAGTCCTGCTCAGTATGAAAACACATAGCAAATATCATAAAAACATACTGCTGTATAAGAAATCAATTCCAAAATAAGCATATGAATACTACGTGCGTCTGGTGCGCACGGAAATCAAAACCCATATATGTGCCATACATGCGCACAGAAACAATATCTAGTGCATCGGGTATGCACACAACATTTGTCATAGGCAACGTGTGTGCCTGACAGCAAAATCAAGTGTGTATGACATGCACGAAAAATCTCGATTTAGTGCATCTGCTGTGCACCAAAATCGCATCTCAAACTTGCGCTCAACATACGCGAAAATCCAAGGCACGAAAACTATCTCAAGTGCTACAACTGTGTAAAAAACGTAAATACTCAGTAGGTGCAACTATGGTCCATGAAAACAAATATCATGAAACTCAATCATCAAAATCAATCATGCGAATAGTTTGCCCAAAATACCGAAATCAACTATGGAGGAATATTCCCCGCTCAAGCACTTCCTCTAAGAACCTCTGGCCAACTGTCATGGGCGCTCATGCCATGTCTCGTCGACAATCCTAAACTCTGGCCTGCCGGTGTGCGTAACATGACCACTCCTGGGTCCAAGTCTTCTCGTAATTCATTCCAGAAAGGTCCTGTCGAAATCTCTCCCAAATCTCGTCTCTGCCGAACTGTCCGGAAGTCATCGTCCTTTACTATATCTATTTCTTATTCCGGAACAGCTGCATACTCATCGCGACTCCTTTTGGAAGATATATCCAGCACAATGCCTCGGCATACGTATCGCATCTCTGATGTCGGCGGAGTGGAACGTCATCTTATCCAGATCTTGTACGGACCTCTTTACTCCACTTTTCTCTAATGCCGACTGTTTCGGACTCGTCTCGTCGTGGCTGCATGGACTGAGCTCCAACGGCTATCTTCGTAGCTGGAGTCTCCAAAGAAATGCATCTCACCACCTAGCATCTGAATGAAGTCGAACCATCCGATCGATTCGTCAAAACCTCATAATCCCCCAAGAGCTCAACATCTTGGGTACAGTTTAACAGTATCGAGTACATACCACAGTATCGATGGTCCAGCCGTAGAAGGGCAAACCCAAGCCTCACTTATGGCTCCGCGGAACTGCCACAAACCCTAAGGTTCAAAGGCTTTCATGCGGTCATTAAGTCGAGTTAGGGTTCCATTCTTCTAGAGGGTCCATAGAATTTCCTGCATGTATTTCCGAATACTTTAAACTTGGAATAATAGGTTTCTGACATTCGATCGTCTCTGTCGACTCTCAACGTCTCCGCGTGAAGTCTTCTCTAGCTGGAATCAATCTATCTGATGACCTCGCATCAGGGTAGCGAACGAACCACATGTCCTAGTCATTCATCCTTGGTGACTAGCGACCTTCTATGATCTCTTAGTACAACCCGTACTGCAATAGCTCCAACGTCTGCGGCGATATCTCGTCGTTCGCAGCAATAACAGGCTCACTCGTCTGCACGCTGAACAGTGCCTCAAACCTCATGAACAAGCAATACACCAACGGTCACCAAAATCTGGTTGGCCTCTATCATTGGCTTGATCCTCTGGTACTGATCGGCACGTCCGAGAAATCTCGTAAAGGCGATCCGCCAAACGCTCGTGGCGCGAAAACACAGTAAAAAGACACAGCTCTGCAATAGTGTGTCGCCGAAATTACGCCCTGGTCAGTCCTCGTCCTTAACGAGCTCGTGCTGACCGCAAATGTAGCCGTAGCTCTCCTTACCTGTAATCATGGCAGCAAACCGTAACTGGTACCGATGAGGCTAGATCAGGAATGAATATGATACTAAGCAAAGAAATGTATATCCTAAGGTTCCTTAAGTGGAGTAGCGTATCGTAAGTATGCCGCGGAACATACCCACGGTACGTCACTCTACTTTAGTCACCTATTCCATCAACCAAGGGTCATCCTATGCTCCGAAGGTAAAACCTAACGCTCTGATACCAATTTTGTCACGTCCCGAAAGTACAGAACATGACCGGCACTTAAACTACGAAACGTCTCGAGACGTACGTAATCTAAGTTAGCCGAAAACCCAGAAATCCAAAACAAGAAAAGTAGTAGAGTGAAGGAAAACCAATTTAAAATCAAGTAGTCTTAATAGCATAAGCCGAATTATGCGGTTTTAAAAACATCAAATATTTCCTGAAAATTTCGGCAGAGTCTCCTTTGTAAATACTGGCTCCCAAACGGGATACAACATGAATAGTATACGAAATCAATAAAAGGCATCTCCAAGCGGGAGCTAGCTCTTCGTCAATCGACGGTCACAACCACACAAGCAATATAATATACAACTCCAATGGCGAGGATCAAAAACTCAAAAGAAAACTCAAAACGACAAGAAATCCACAGAAATATAATGCGCGACTCTAAGGTCGAAAGAATAACATCGCTGGTCTCTATCTCAAAATAAATACATATTTGGTTGATGGAACATCTAGATACAACAGAATAATGATATAAAAGATATAATGATGGGTGCGATACAAATAAACCCACCTACTAGCAAGTCACCCGGAAATGGAAATAGTGCCAGCAAGCCGTAATGAAACCTGTACGGCGAAACCTGCAAGAACTGTGGCACAACGGGGGTGAGTTGGTAACTCGTGAGTAGAAAAACTTCTACGCACAGAAATCGCATAAATAACGCAATCCTAGGTCAATGATCATAATATATCCTCAAATATGTATATAACATGCAGCCTATAACAATGGCTAGGGTAAATATCTAACCCGAGTGTAATCTCATGTGTCCGTGTCAGTGCCTCAGGTAGCAATATATCATATGAATGAGGTATGAATGCATGAAAACAGAATACATGTAAATGAAGAAACTGTTTTCATAATTTAGTGAGATTTCCATTATATTTTTAAAATGAGGTATCATAATGAAATCAGCATCAACATTGTCTGGCATCGACACAAAACATAAATCTCAATGTCTCAAAATCTGAGGCTCCGGTTATCCGGACCGGCCTGTATCATCAAATCTCAGTACCTCAATATCTCGAAATCTCAATGTCTCAATCTCAATATCTAGGGCGCCGTCAGTCCAGACCGGCCCCTACCATCCATCTAAAGACCACGACGGTATCCTCCGGATATCCGACGCGTCGGGTAATATCAACGGTAGGTAGTACTCCCCTACACAGGCTCAACGTTAACAACACGATCTTCTTGCCTCGGGGTACCGCACCGGGCCCACCATGTACCCGAAACGGTTCATCCATCTCCTCGAATCGGGTCTCGAAATCCATCAGCAAACTTATGGTGGACGACTCATACATCATAGGAAAACCGCATTTTTATTTAAAAAGAGGGAAAGCAGTTTATATATGTTTTGCGGTTTTCCTCCAAATCCAGAAAATATCATGGAAATCCGAATCATCAATAGCATGTAAAACCATGAATATAAGCATGAGCATCCATGAATGCGGCATATAATGAATAACAGTATGCATGAAGTGACAAGTAACAACTACAATGTCTAAACTAGCATATGAGGCAAGCAACTAGCATATGAGGCAAGAAAAGATACGTCTTTGAAATATCCGTAGAATCCCTTGACCTGTCTTTTAAAATACCCGCGATTCGTTAGCTTTTGAAATAGGTAGGAGTCAAATCTAGTCTACCAAATATACTAAACTATATGGCTAAGCTAACAGGCTAACTGAAGGTAAGGAAACCGCCTAACATCTGAGTTGATATATATATATATATATATATATATATATATATATATATATATATATATATATATATATATATCAGTCGGTGATCCCGCCTCAATAATATCACATCCGATACCATATCTATAATCAGACATTCCCAAGTCAAGAGTGCGGATCAATCATCAATATATAGCTCATACGTAATTCCGTCGTACGGCATCCCAAATCTGGGTACCGGTCAATATCACATTCATCATTCTATTCATATGGTATCCTCTTTATCAAATATCATGATCGGGGTACTGATCTACATCTAGTACAATACTGATACCGCCTAAGTATGCATGCACGTGTGTGAAACACTACGTCAGGGACCCGCTACAACGTCATGTCGTATCTCAAATACGAACCCTGCCATATCACCGATCTCATCGACTCATCTCAAACCCCAAGTACTATCCTCATCATCCATGCATGTGTATATGAATGTATATATGCATAGTCCCATACCCATGCGTATATACATATATACACATCCCCATCTATGCACAAGAAAGTAATGTATGCAAGTCTGTGTGTGCGTATGTGGGTATAACAACTACTCTAGGGTTTCGCAACTAACCAAAAGCTAATCCATGAACACATAATCATATCGTGAATAAAAATTCTCGTATCATAAAACACCTATATATGAACTATACTACGGACTGCGGGGGTGCTATACGCCATCCACCCGACTTCTCCCCGTAGATATAAATCTACTCATCTGGTCCTTGCTCGCCGGTGCCGACGTTGCCACGCGCTTGCTTGTCGTCTCGAAGTCCACATGGGGTACCTACATATCATAACGCACCGTATCGCATTTAAACCAAATTCGAAATCGAAACGGGATACGAAAATCAACTCGGCACGCGTATCACGCATATGTCAAAACCTATCGCCTACGCAGGCAAGAATAGACAAACCAACCCTCGATGTCGATGAACAAACGTCAAACCATCGAGAAAACCCAAACACTCTCATTTGCGCATTCACGAACACTAATTATAATATAAAATAGGTTAAAATTCACAAAACCCCAAATTCACCTTAAAAGCCATTTTTCCGAAAATCTAGCAAGCAAAATTACCCGTTTTAGTACAAAACTCGATGTTTAAATAAATCTAGCGGCCCTAATATCCACTAAATATCATAACTAAGTCACATAAACCATTTCTATAATTTATTCTCATAAATTTGCATAAATTCCAAAATCCTAGTTTACAAAAATATCAATTTTTAACACATTTTAAAGCAAAATTCACAATTCATCAATTAAGCTTGGTTTTGCATGATCCAAAGTCATTAAACCACTCATTATAATATTAATAATGACATGAAACCTTAATTTAGATTTTAAACCCAAATATAAAACAATTTCAAAAAAACCTAGTTAGCAAAATAGCACATTTATCACAATTTCCAACTAACAATTTGAAATTAGTAACTGGATTAGGTTTTAGCAAGAATTAACATGTTAATCTACTCATGGCAACCTTAATGATGTGATAAAACCCTATCTTGATTTTAATCTCACATATAACCATTAATTCCACAATTCAAGTTTGCAATATGAACACAAGTTAAACACCAAATTTAGTTAAATTGGAGTAATTAACCAACAATTAATACATTGGTTAAGATTTATACCTCCCAATTAGAGATCTAGCATGGATCTAAGCCTCCCAAATTGCTCTCTTTTCACCAAGATCCATGCTACATGGGATAAAGAATAATGGGTAAGAGTTGGATTTTGATTTTGTGGGATTTTTGTGTTGGTTTTTGGGCATTTTGTTGAATTTTTTGATGCAAATTGAGAGAGGAAGAAAGAGGGGCTGTTGTGGTGCAGGAAAAAAAAAGAGGGCTCGGCCAAATGGGGAGGAGAAGAGAGTGTGAGGTGATTGGAGAGAGAATGGGGTCAAAAAGTCCACATTTTACTTCTATCATTCTCTTTTCTTTTCTTTTCTTTTCTTTCTTTTCTTTTGCAACACAAGTGGGGACAATTGAGGGGGGGGGGGACTGCTGAATTCAGCCAAGGGGAAGGGAAAATGGGGGTGTATGAGTGTGGGTATTGGTGTGGGGTGATGGAAAATGATAAATACTATACCCTAAACATCCATTTACACTAAATTCACTAAAAAAGCATTTTTTTCTTCAATAATTTCTAAACCGTTTTGGCAAACGATTTCGTTTCAGAAACAATATTTTACATGTCAGTTTAGTGTGTCAAGAATTATAAAATTTGTATCAACCCATTCCAATTTGTAATTTTCCCTAATTAAATGTATTAGTGACGGCTTAAAATAATATTAAAATAATTAATTTCGGAAAAATTTTCAGAAAATTTGAAATTTCACCAGTGACTCAATAAACACCAAATACTAGCAATTACATAGCTAGAATATGTATATTTAATTTTATAATAAAGATATTTGTATTTTGACTTTTTACAAAAACCCCCCTTATTTTACCGATTTTTCCGAAATTTCACCGAAACGATTTTCAAAACGTTACATTTTCGTCTTACGCCCATTGTTGCTCCATGCCAGACCGATGCTCAGAGAGGCCGTGGTAATAGCGGTCTTGCTTAGAGGGGACGAGGTGGCAGAGGCAGAGGACAGCCAGATACCGGTAGAGGACAGGCCCGAGTTTTTGTTTTTACACCTCATGATGCGTAGGCATCGAATGCTATTCTGACAGGTACTCTTTCAATGTGTTCTTTCGATGCGTGTATATTTTTTGACCCGGGGTCTACGCACTCGTATGTTTCTACACGTTTCGTACCGAGGTTGGGCCAAGATTCGTCCTTGGCAGCTCATTGTGATTACTCCCGTTGGAGAGTATTTTGTCGCCCGACATGTGTTTCGGTCGTGTACCATTCGTAGTGGAGATAGAGATTCGTCCATCGATTTGATCCTTCTTGATATGTTGGAATTTTATGTTCTCCTCGGCATGGAATAGTTAGCTACTTGCTACGCGTCCGTGGATTGCCGTGAGAAGGCAGTCAGGTTTTGTTTTCTGGGAGAGTTAGTTCTTATTGTGCAGGGGGACCGCAGTGCCGCCCCTCACAGTTTGATTTCTGCCATTTGAGCTAGTCGGTGCTTGAGGAAAGGATGACGGAGATTCTTGGCATATTTTCATGATATTGGAGCCACAGAGGTCCCGTTAGACCAGGTTCCTATTGTGAGAGAGTTTCCCAATGTATTTCCTGCTGAGTTACTTGGATTGCCGCCAGAGTGCAATATCGAGTTCTGCATCGACTTAATCCCCGGCACGGGGCCTATTTCTATACCGCCTTATCTGATGGCCCTGGCGGAGCTTAAAGAGCTTAAGGATCAGTTGCAATATTTTCTTGTTATGGGACTTATTCGTCCGAGTGTTTCGCCTTGGGAAGCTCCTATCCTGTTCGTTAAGAAGAAGGACAGCAGTATGAGATTGTGCATTGATTATCGTCAATTGAACCGAGTTATGGTGCGGAATAGGTATCCTTTACCTCGCATTGATGATTTGTTTGATCAGCTGCAGGGTGCGGGACATTTTTCAAAGATTGATTTGAGGCCAGGTTATCATCAGTTGCGGGTTCGGAATGATGACATTCTGAAGCCTGCTTTTCGTACAAGCTACGGGCATTATGAATTTTTGGTGATGTCGTTCGGACTTACTGTAGGGTGTTTTTCGTCACCCCATTGAGATGGGAATACGCGCGCGCTTGTCAGGCGTATACTACAGATTCCCCCTGCCTAGGATAGGCCGTGGTTTATTGATTGTGGGGATCCAAATCTCCGGCAGCCGCGGACTAAGTTGCCGTTAATTACCCCTCGCCTTTGGGGCGAGGGAACCTCCAATTAACGGGTTAAAATGGTCATGCGAACTCAATGCGTAGTGTGCGTGTGTTGAGTTTTGAAAGGGGGGTTTTGGATATATTGGGAGCCACGCAGAGTTTTTACGGGGACAGTGTCGTGGAGTATGTGTATGTGTATGTGTAAATATGTATACATATGTATATATATATATATATATATGTATAAAAAAAAGGGGAAAAGACATCCAAAGTATGCGTGGGGCAGCACCTTGGGCGCTGTGCGCCTAGGTGCTGTGCGCTCAGGAGCTAGAGGGCCACGTGTCGGCACGTGGGCGACTTGCGCTCGAGCGCAAGCATGCCACGTGTCGGCACGGGGGCGACTTGCGCTCGAGCGCTTGCGCTGGAGCGCAAGTGCGCCATGTGTCGGCACGAGGGCGATTTGCACTTGAGCGCTTGCGCTTGAGCGCAAGCGCGCCACGTGTCGGCACGGGAGCGACTTGCGCTGGAGCACTTGCGCTGGAGCGCAAGCGTGCCACGTATCGGCACGGGGCGACTTGCGCTTGAGCGCAAGCGCGCCACGTATCGGCACGGGGCGACTTGCGCTTGAGCGCAAGCGCGCCACGTGTCGGCATGGGGGCGACTTGCGCTCGAGCGCTTGCGCTTGAGCGCAAGTGCGCCACGTGGGCGACTTGCGCTCGAGCGCTGAGCGCTGGAGCGCAAGCGCGCCACGTGTCGGCATGCGGGCGCTCTGTGCTTGAGCACCGGCGAGAAAAAGAGGCTTTTAGCCTAAAAAAGATTTCTCGAAAGAGAAATCAGAGAGGAGTTGGACTCCTGAGTGTGTTTTTTGGGGTTAATGGAAGGGGTTCTTCTTCGTCCTCCTCTGTTAGCTGAATCTTGAAGATCAAGAGATGTGAGATCTTAAAATCTCTCCTTTTTGAGATCTGATGACAGATCCAAGTTCCCCTTTGTGGGTTTGGTGGTGAAAAACTATTTTGTTTTTGAAAAGGAAGAGTAAAACTCTTGATTTAATTCAAAAGAAAGGAGAAGGTTTGAGACCTTCAGAAAAGGGAAAGAGATACAAACCCTAGGTTTTTTTATAAGAATGAAAAGTTTTTTTTATTCATCATGTTACCTTTTATTGGCTTACATATTTACATATAGCCCCTTGGGCTTTACAAAAATGGCATTTTAGCCATCCCATGGCTCATGTGCCATTTTATTTTTGCACATAAGCCATGGGATTACAAAATATTGGCTTTATGCCGATTTTTTTTACATTCATGCATAAACAATTCCATAAAAATTATTTATTACATGATTTTGTTGTTGGCACGGGGAGGCTGGACGCGGGCTCGGCTTAGGCATGGGCTCGCATGACATGGGCTTGGGCCGATCTAGCTTGGGAGTTGACCTTGACTTTGACTCGGTCAACCGGGGGTGCAAATTTTGACTTCAACAAAGTGCCCCCCATCAATAAATGCACACCACATATGTGGGTCGTGTGCATGAAATTGGTGGATCTTCTTTCATGTGGAGGCGACTTGCTTTGGTTCCCACTTTTTGGGTTGCACTGCCCTTTTTACTACATGGACGGTCGACACTTGACGCGTCTCCGAGACGGAGTGTCCGTGGTAGACGTTTCCCTGGCCTGGAGCGATCTGGTTCCTTGTTTTTAGGAAGCCTGCACTGCCCTTTTTGCGACATGGACGGTCGACGCTCTGTTCCGGAGCGATTTGGTTTCTTCTTTGTAGGAAGCCTGCACTGCCCTTTTTGCGACATGGACGGTCGACGCTTGACGCGTCTCCGAGACGGAGTGTCCGTGGTAGACATTTCCCTGGCCCAGAGCGATCTGGTTCCTTGTTTTTAGGAAGCCTGCACTGCCCTTTTTGCGACATGGACGGTCGACGCTCTGTTCTGGAGCGATTTGGTTCCTTCTTTGTAGGAAGCCTGCACTGCCCTTTTTGCGACATGGACAGTCGACGCTCTGATCCGGAGCGATTTGGGTTCCCAATTTGCGAGAGCCCGCACTGCCCTTTTTGCGAAATAGACGGTCGACACTCTGTTACGAAGCGATTTAGGTTCCCAATTTGCGGGAGCCTGCACTGCCCTTTTTGAGACACAGGCGGTCGACGCTCTGATCCGGAGCGATTTGGGTTCCCGATTTGCGGGAGCCTGCACTGCCCTTTTTGCGACATAGACGGTCGACGCTCTGTTACGAAGCGATTTGGGTTCCCAATTTGCGGGAGCCTGCACTGCCCTTTTTGCGACATGGACGGTCGACGCTTGACGCGCCTCCGAGACGGAGTGTCCGTAGTAGACGTTTCTCTGACCCGGAGCGATCTGGTTCCTTGTTTTTAGGAAGCCTGCACTGCCCTTTTTGCGACATGGACGGTCGACGCTCTGTTCCAGAGCGATTTTGTTCCTTCTTTGTAGGAAGCCTGCACTGCCCTTTTTGCGACATGGACGGTCGACGCTATGATCTGGAGCGATTTGGTAGACGTGTCCCCGGCACGGAGTGTCGCTGGTCGACGTTTCCCCGATGTGGAGTGTCGGTTGTAGGACGTTTCCCCTAGACGGAGTGCCTGGTGTAGGACGTTTCCCCGAGACGGAGTGCCTGCTGTAGGACGTTTCCCCGAGACGGAGTGCCTCCTGTAGGACGTTTCCCCGAGACGGAGTGCCTCCTGTAGGACATTTCCCCGAGACGGAGTGCCTGTGGTAGGACGTTTCCCCGAGACGGAGTGCCTGTGGTAGGACGTTTCCCCGAGACGGAGTGCCTGTTGTAGGACGTATCCCCGAGATGGAGTGCCTGTGGTAGGACGTATCCCTGAGACGGAGTGCCTGTTGTAGGACGTATCCCCGAGACGGAGTGCCTGTTGTAGGACGTTTCCCCGAGACGGAGTGCCTGTGGTAGGACGTTTCCCCGAGATGGAGTGGCTGTTGTAGGACGTATCCCCGAGACGGAGTGCCTGTGGTAGGACGTTTCCCCTAGACGGAGTGCCTGTGGTAGGACGTTTCCCCGACACGGAGTGCCTGTGGTAGGACGTTTCCCCGACACGGAGTGCCTGTGGTAGGACGTTTCCCCGAGACGGAGTGCCTGTTGATTTGACGCAGAGGTCGATGTTGGAATTGGTTGGTTTGATTTGTTTGATTTGAGTTGACATCAGCATCGCTATACTGGAATATGGTACCAGGAGCGAATCATCATTTGTCTTTGAGAGGATTTGGGAATCGGCTTTTTGTCGGCATCTGCATTGCTGCACTGGAATAATGCCAGGAGCAACTTATCATGTGCCCCAGGAGGATTTGGATTTATTTTTTTTGTTTGGCATCTGCATTGCTGCACTTGAATAATGCCAGGAGCAACTCATCATGTGCCCCGAGAGGATTTGGATTTGTTTCTTTTTTTTTGGAATCTGCATTGCTGCACTGGAATAATGCCAGGAGCAACTCATCATTTGCCCCGGAAGGATTTGGATTTGTTTTTTTGTTTGGCATCTGCATTGCTGCACTGGAATAATGCCAAGAGCAGCTCATCATTTGCCCCGGAAGGATTTGGATTTGTTTTTTTGGCATCTGCATTGCTGCACTGGAATAATGCCAGGAGCAACTCATCATTTGCCCCGGGAGGATTTGGGAATTGTTTACGCCCGTGGATTGTATACGGTTTTGCAGGATGTATAATCCAGACCGTAGGGCCAAAAGCATTTTGGGTCTTTGTTGGCGTCTGCATCGCTGCACTGGAATATGGTACCAAGAGCGACTCATTATTCGCCGTTGGGGTATGGGATTTGGAATTTGGTTGGTATCTGCATCGCTACACTGGAATATGGTAACAGGAGCGACTCATCATTCGCCATTGGGGTGTGGGATTTAGAATTTGGTTGGCGTCTGCATCGCTACACTGGAATATGGTACCAGGAGCGACTCAGCATTCGCCATTTTGGGGTTGGGGAGTGATGGCTTAAGAGACAGGTTTAGATCCCTATCACCTAAGACTTTTCAATTTTATGGGCCGTGAGGGTTCCATAAAAGCATTTTCTCCCGGCGAGTCGTAAGGATCCCACAGGTGTATTTTCTCCTTAGGAGCCGTGAGGATTCCTAAGGGTGTTTTTCCTTTGTGGGTCGTAAGGATCCCACAAAGGTTTGTTTTCCTCATATATCGTGAGGACACATGAGTGGATTTCCTTCATTCCAAGTTTAATGACTTAGCGGTCGACTGTTTCCAGTTTAACGACTTAGAGGTCATCTGTTTTCCAGTTTAACGACGTGGTGGTCATCTGTTTCCAGTTTAACGACATAGTGGTCTATTGGATTGATTTGGAATTTCGGGATAGGGGCCGCCTCAGCGTTGTTAACACTGAAGCACATGCGCCAGGACACATGTGTGGGTTTTCCCAATGGAGCATAATTCCAAAGGCGGAGACCAGCGGCGTAGCTGCTGGTTGCGGAGGGGCATGGACATGATGAGAATTATTTGAGCCCGTGGATTGTATACGGCAGTCAATTTGGGGACTGGCCGTAGGGCTGGGAGAATTTTGAGAAATCGGATTTTGGTCGGCGTCTGCATCGCTGCATTGGAATATGGTATCAGGAGCGACTCATCTTCCGTCGTTTTTTTTGTTTTTGTTTTACCGTGATTGCTCTATCATTTCAGCTTTTCTTATCGCGAAGGTCGCGATTGCCCTATCATTTCGGCTATTTATTCGCGGTTGCCCCATCATTTCGGCCTTATTTTCATTTTCATTTTTACTCGCTGATTTTTATTGCGAGTTGCCCTATCATTTCGGCTTTTCTTTATTTTTCTTTTATTTACACATTTTTTTGTTTATTTACATATATACATATATTTTTACGTTCCCAGTTTAACGACTTAGAGGTCAATTATTCCCAGTTTAAAGACTTGGTGGTCTGTTGTTCCCAGAGAAAGGCGGGTGTTTGAGAGAATCAGGTCCCTGAAGGGCTTCGGTCCCCGTTTGAATGAAATTAGCGGTCGCAGCTTGATTGTTTGTTAACACGCCAGGGGACAATGATATTTCTCGCGCCTTGTATTGTTTCTCGACCCAATCCTTGAAGATGCAACAGTCTTCAATAGTGTGCCCCAACACTCGGTGGTATGGGCAAAAGTTGGGATGATCAGTCTTGTTCGCTTCACTTAGCCTTCTCGGTTCTGGTAGCCTCAGGCCATTCTTCAGAGCGTCTTCAAAAATTTTATGGACCTTGTCCCTTCGGAATGAGTAGACCTTATTTCTCCTTTCCTCCAAAGTTGGCCCTCGAGACTGGTCAGTTTTTGGTCCGCCTGTTCTCTACTTATTTGGAGAATCGGTGATGTTAGAACTTCCGCCTTTTCGGTTGTCGTCCCTCCAAGGTTTCGGTCTATTTGTGAACTGAAGATCCTGAGCGGACTCGGGCTTTGAGCGTTCCAACGTTTGGACCTTTTTGGTCAGCTCTTGGAATGTTTTGAGACCCGCGGTACATAGAAACGGGGCCATCCAGTTGTTGAGATTTCCGACAAGGTGACTGACAGATTGGTCCTGCTCTATCGGCGGTTCGCATTTGACGGACAGATTACGCCATCGGGTTATAAAATACGTGCTGCTTTCGTCGCTCTTGGGCTTGGTCCCTACGAGCTCGGCATTGGTAATCTTATCGCTGACACTCATGAACCTCTGCCGAAATAGAAACTCCATTTGGACAAAAGCTGTGACGAAGCCATCCGGTATGCTCACGTACCAGTCGAAAGCAACATCGGTCAGGCTATTGACGAACTGGCGGAGGTGAAGCGCATCATTACCCCCAGTATTCCCGCATGAGGCTTTGAAGTGGGCGATGTGCTGATTCGCGTTTCCCGTCCCAACGAATCTTCCGAATTTGGGGATGACATAGCCGCTAGGGAATTCCACCAGATCATACTGAGCAGGATATGGTCTCCCACTACTTCTGATATCTTTTTACGCTTCGGCTTCGGCCACCAATGTTTTGACTTTGCTGGAAACCAAATCCATGATTTGATCTTGAGTTAGCGGGCTACTGTCATCGGTAGCCAAGACATTTCCCAAGATAGGATGCGACTGATTTTCATGTAGCTCGCCCACTTTCGGATTTGAGGGAATAGGCATCGACTGCTTTGGGACACCACTTCCCGGTTCACGAGTAGAGCCCTCCGCTTGATTGGGCGGCTGAGAGGCAAGTTGGGCCGTGAGCTGTAGGACGACATTTGTCAAGTCGTCAATTTTTTAGTAGAGCTTAGCCATCTCCTTGTCTTTGTTTCTGAGCTTCTTTCGGAGCTCTTGAAGCAGCTCTTGCTCCGCGGTTCTGGGGCGAAAAGTCGGCTCTTCTTCGCTTTCCGAGCCCGACTCCTCATGGACCGAATGGTCTTTTTGCCCATCATCCTCATCAAGAGGGTCTTCATCACCCGGCAGAGGCGGCTGTTCTTGGGAAGCGGTCACCACATTCAAGCCAGATTGGATTTGGGATGTAGTGGCCCCGTCCTTGCTCTTGCTGCGCATGCCCACCATGTGGACAGTATGGACCTCATATCCAGTCGTCTTTTTCTCACTGGCGGGGAGCTTAGAGAAGACACCCGATCGAGCAGTGGTCAAGGGCACCGCTGGAGCTTGCTCGGGGTGCGTTGTAGCTTTGTTGGTGTTGATGTCCTTGCCCCCAGCTGGGGCCAAGGAAAGTCGTTCAGACACCGACTTGCGTTTGGGTTGGGATGCCCTTGAGATCACCACATTTGGTCTCCTGCCTTTCGAGACCGGTTTGTCTGCCACCGGGGCTTGAGGAGCTGGGATGGCGCCAACAGGCATGAACACAATAGAGCCGAATGGTAGTAGCGGCTCTTCCTATTGTCGCCCGAGACTGTCCGGGAGGATCGTTCTGGAGTCTATCCTCATCGTGTAGGAGACAGGAGCTGAGTTCATCATCGAAGACATCGTCGGAAGGTGATTGCTTGAAAATCTGCATGAAAAAGCATTATTTTTAGCATAAATACAGCTATGTATATTGATTGAGTTCGTATGAACGCTTAACCCGAAATATGGGAGGAGAGATTGGTCCCATCGGGCGTGCCAAAATCTGTATTGTGTTTTTCGTCATCCCATTGAGATGGGAATACGCGCGCGCTTGTCTGGCGTATACTACAGATTCCCCCTGCCTATGGTAGGCCGGGGTTTATTGATTGTGGGGATCCAAATCTCCGGCAGCAATGGACTAAGCTGCCGTTAATTACCCCTCGCCTTTGGGGCGAGGGAACCTCCAATTAACGGGTTAAAATGGTCATGCGAACTCAATGCGCAGTGTGCGTGTGTTGAGTTTTGAAAGGGGGGTTTTGGATATATTGGGAGCCACGCAGAGTTTTTACGGGGGGTCGTGGAGTATGTGTATGTGTAAATATGTATACATATGTATAAAAAAGGGGAAAAGACATCCAAAGGATGCGTGGGGAAGCACCTTGGGCGCCGTGCGCCTAGGTGCTGTGCTCTCAGGAGCTAGAGTGGTACGTGTCGGCATGTGGGCGACTTGCGCTCGAGCACAAGCACGCCACGTGTCGGCATGGGGGCGACTTGCGCTCGAGCGCTTGCGCTTGAGCGCAAGTGCGCCACGTGTCGTCACGGGGACGATTTGCGCTTGAGCGCTTGCGCTGGAGCGCAAGCGCGCCACGTGTCCGCACGGGGGCGACATGCGCTAGAGCGCAAGCGCGCCACGTGTCGGCATGGGGGCGACTTGCGCTCGAGCGCTTGTGCTTGAGCGCAAGTGTGCCACGTGTCGGCACGTGGGCGACTTGCACTCGAGCGCTGAGCGCTTAAGCGCAAGCGCGCCACGTGTCGGCACGCGGGCGCTCTGCGCTTGAGCGCCGGCGAGAAAAAGAGGCTTTTAGCCTAAAAAAGATTTCTCGAAAGAGAAATCATAGAGGAGTTGGACTTCTGAGTGTGTTTTTTGGGGTTAATGGAAGGGGTTCTTCTTCTTCCTCCTCTATTAGCTGGATCTTGAAGATCAAGAGATGTGAGATCTTAAAATCTCTCCTTTTTGAGATCACATGACAGATCCAAGTTCCCCTTTGTGGGTTTGGTGGTGAAAAACTATTTTGTTTTCGAAAAGAAGAGTAAAACTCTTGATTTAATTCAAAAGAAAGGAGAAGGTTTGAGACCTTCAGAAAAGGGAAAGAGATACAAACCCTAGGTTTTTTTATGAGAATGAAAAGTTTTTTTTTATTCATCATGTTGCCTTTTATAGGCTTACATATTTATATATAGCCCCTTGGGCTTTACAAAAATGGCATTTTAGCCATCCCATGGCTCATGTGCCATTTCGTTTTTGCACATAAGCCATCGGCTTACAAAATATTGGCTTTATGCCGATTTTGTTTACATTCATGCATAAAAAATTACATAAAAAAATTTATTACATGATTTTGTTGTTGGCATGGGGAGGCTGGCCGCGGGCTCGACTTGGGTATGGGCCCGCTTGACCTGGGCTTGGGCCCATCTAGCTTAGGGGTTGACCTTGACTTTGACTCGGTCAACCGGAGCGCAAATTTTGACTTCAACACTTACCAATGCCCCACCAGCGTTCATGAATTTGATGAACCGGATTTTCAGGCCGTTCCTCGACTAGTTCATTATTGTATTTATTTACGACATTCTAGTCTACTCCAGAAGTCGAGAGGAGCATGAGCAGCACATGAGGATTATGTTGCTGATATTGGGAGAGCACCAGCTGTTTGCTAAATTCTCGAAGTGTGCTTTCTGGATTGACGGTGTTGACTTCTTGGGTCATGTTTTTACGAGAGACGGTATACGAGTGGACCCGAAGAAGATCGAGGCCGAACAGCATTGGCCCAAACCTGTATCAGTGACAGAGGTCCGTAGCTTCATAGGCTTAGCCAGTTATTATCGCCGTTTCATGTAGGATTTCTCTAGTATCGCTGCACCATTGACCGGACTGACTCGGAAAGGAGTTTCTTTTCTTTGGACTGAGGCTTCTGAGCAGCGTTTTCAGCAATTGAAGACTCGTTTGACGATTGCACCAGTTATATCTTTGCCTTCTGGATCAGGCGGTTATGTCGTCTATTGTGATGCTTCTCGTGTGGGGCTAGGTTGTGTGTTAATGCAGCATGACAGAGTTATCGCTTATCCTTCTCGGCTGTTGAAGAAGCACGAGCAGAACTATCCCACTCATGATCTAGAGATGGCCGCGGTAGTCTTTGCACTCAAGATTTGGAGACATTACTTGTACGGAGAGTCGTGTCAGATCTTCACGGACCACAAGAGCTTAAAGTACATCTCCCAGCAGTGGGATCTAAATTTGAGGCAGCGTCGTTGGATGGAACTTGGACAGGACTATGATTGTGAAATCCTTTATCACCCGGGCAAGGCGAATGTGGTAGCTGATGCTTTGAGTCGTAGGCCCGGAGGTAGCTTGTTCCATTTGAGGGAAGTTCAGAGACAGTCTTCTATAGATTGGCAGATCTTGTGCGATGGTAGGGTATAAATCGAGTTCACTTCCACTGAAGGGCAGCTTGCTCATGTCCACGCCCGTCCATAACTACTCGATCGTATTCAAGAGGCACAGTCCGACGATTGTCGCTTGTCTGAGATTATGGAGCATGTTCGGCAAGAAAGAGATTCGCAGTTTATAATTAATGACCAGGGTGTCCTACGATTTGGGACTTGTTTATGTGTACCAGATTCCGAGGGGCTGGAATGCGAGATCCTAGAGGAAGCACATCAGTTAGTATACAGCGTTCATCCAAGTTCCACCAAGATATATCGTGATTTAAGATATATATATTGGTGGGAAGGAATGAAGAGAAATGTTTCTGACTTCGTTTCGAGATGCCTGACTTTCCTGCAGGTCAAGGCTGAGCATCAAAGACCGGCATGAGAGTTGCATCCTTTTCCCATTCTGGAGTGGAAATGGGAGCAGATCAATATGGATTTCATTGTGGGACTACCTAGGTCCAGTCAAGGGTATGACTCCATTTGGGTGATTGTTGACCGGTTGACGAAAGCGGCTCACTTCCTCTCAGTGAAGACCACTTTCGGATTTGCTCGGTATGCTCAGCTGTAGATTGATGATATTGTGCGTTTGCATGACGTTCCGACATGCATTGTATCCAAAAGAGGCACCCAGTTTACCAGCCGCCTTTGGCAGAAACTTCAGGAACCTTTGGGTACCGGTTTGAGTTTCAGCACTGCTTTCTATCCGCAGACTGATGGTCAGTCAGAGAAGACTGTACAGACTCTCGAGAATATGCTTCGAGCGTGCATGCTTGAGTATGGTAGTAGTTGGGATCATCACTTGCTTTTGATAGAGTTCTCCTACAATAACAGTTTTCAGGAGACGATTCAAATGACACCTTTTGAGGTCTTGTATGGGAGAAAGTGTCGATGGCCAGTCTGTTGGACCGAACTCAGCGAGAGTAGGATTTTGGGACCACAGCTAATTCAGTAGACTACGGAGAAGATCTAGTTAATCCAGGACAGGATTAGATCAGCCCAGTGCAGGCAGAAGTGTTATGCCGACCGTCGTCGTCACAGACTTGAGTTCGCAGTGGGTGATCATGTTTTCTTACGGATTTCTCCAATGAAAGGTGTGATGAGATTCGGAAAGAAAGGAAACCTTAGTCCCAGATTTGTGGGTCCTTTCGAGATCCTTGAGCGAGTTGGTGTACCGTTGCCAATCTTTTGGCACTTCCGCCCAGTTTTCCGGATGTACACCGCGTATTTCATGTATCGATATTTCGCAAGTACCTTCATGACCCTTCTCATGCGTTCAGCACCAGACTATCCTGCTGGAGAGCGATCTCTCTTTCACCAAGCAGCTGGTAATTATTTTGGATCGGCAGGTGAAGAAACTTAGGTCAAAGGTCTTACCGTCAGTGAAAGTTCTATGGCATGGCCCAAATAGCGAAGTGGTCACCTGGGAAGCCGAGAGCAAGATGCGGTAGAAGTTTCCCCATCTCTTCGAAGGTACGCGTAGTAAGATTTTAAATTCGGGGACCGAATTTCTTTAAGGGGGAAGATTGTAACACCTTAAAAACGCGATTAGAGTTAATTAAGAGATATAATGCGGGGTTTCAATAAATTTAACTAATAATTATTTTTTACATATTTTATTATAATTAATTAATATTTTATTTAATTATTTTTGTATTTATTGTGGTTTGCATACACATATGCATGCTAATCTTGGGTTAAGGATGTGCTAACCATACTTTGCTAGCCATGGCACTTAACCATTTTATTCCATGTTATATATATACATATTTATTTTAAGTACAAGGCTTTATTTTTTTTATAAAAAAATGGAGAAAAGAATATAATATGGAGACATGGGAGACATAGGGGACAAGGAATGGGAGGCATTAAATGAAGAGAGGGAGAGAAAGAGCACGGCTCTCATGTGCCATCTCTCATCTCACCACTCTCATTCTCTCATTCCCTCAACATTCTCTCATTCTCATTCTCTTCTTCTTCTTCCTCTCACAAAATATCCTTTCTTGAAAAATTATTCCCACTAACCTTATGCCTAAACCAACATCAAACCTCACTAAACCCTTAACTAATCATGTTTAAACCCTCTTGAGATGTCTTGGAGCTTGCATGGCTAGGGTTTCATCCAAATTTTGGTGAGGTAATGATGTTAAACTCTTAATTAAGCTCTAAGGAAGGTTTTTGCGTTAAATAGTTTCACTAAAATATCTTAATGTTTTAATTTAGTGTTAATCTCGTATTTTGGTAAACTTGGGTCTCTTTTTTAATCTGCTATCGACCTAGATATTTTTTTGAGAAGTTTCCATCACAGATAGATAGTATATGGACCTAGAACCTACCCCCAAAGCCGAGCCCATCCCTTCACCTTGATGCCGCAAATTTATTCGTTCTGGCCCCAAATTGCGGTCATATTGAGGAGACTTGGTGTTCTTGGTCGTGGGGTCTCTGGGGTTATGTGTAAGCTTATGGCATGTGCAACTTTCTCTAATTACTTATATAGGAAAATCTGAGACCGTTTTGCTAATTCAAGCATTTCGATAATGTGTGATGCGGATTTATCCGACTCTCGTTTAAGTGTTTCATGCGATTAGTAACCATAAGAGTGGTCTAGGATGTCGCTGCACACGTTTACCCCGCTAAGCTAACACTTGGTAGCTTGTGGGAATCGATTCGTTGGGTTGGTGTTTGTGTCCGTGTGTTATCGGAAAGTTTACTAATTTCATGCGTTATGGTTTTGTGTGATGCTAGGATCACTTACAAGGACGTCGGACGCAGCTACGAAGGGGAAAGAGGTGATCGGATTCACTTAGTTCGAGATTGTTATGTGAGTAGATTTAACATCTACGAGGGAATTGCCTATTTGGCGTTAAGCGCCGATGGCTAGATTCAATTGAAAATACCTTGTGCTAAATTTTTATATTGGGGTTGTACATGAGTATCATATTGTACACCCTATTACATGTTGTACATTGATATATCAATATTAAGGCACTACACCATTACGAAAGGTTCATGTTGCACGAGCACTGATTTATATGCCACACACAATGTGGGTAATTGCCATATCACGCACACTATAGAAATTGCCATGAATAACTATATTGTACCACACTCCTAATTAACAGTTAGACATTATTCATTGTACTGGTACGCATCATGTTAGCAGCATACATACATTGCTATAGTGCCATATCTCATATGATGTTTTCATGAGATTTCTGTTTCGTGGATTTGGGAAACCGCAAAGTATATTTTGAAAACATGAAATATTTAAAAGGTGCGGATTTCCCTTGATATGATATTTTGTGTCCACCATGAGTTTTCTCGGTTCTGAGCTATATGATACCCGATTCAAAGAGTGAGGAGGGACCATCTGCGGGTATATGGTAGGCCTGGTAAGGCACCCTAGGGTAAGAATATCATGGAGTAGATGATGAGCCTGGCAAGGGGAGCACTGCCTACCGGTGACTGTATGGAAACTCGGCAGATATCCGGAGGATACCGTTCGGAGTTATATGATGAGATGGATATGAGGGTCGATCAAAGTGACGGCACCGGAGATATTGGGATTTTGGATGTCGTTGATGAACACCGGATTTCTATGATGATGATTTATGGAGGATAACTCTTTTTTATCCCACACTAGGTTCTTATTATGACATGCGGTGGTTATATAGTTGTTATTTTAGGGTTTCTTAACGCTGCAGCAAGGTTTCGGGAGGCATCGTCCATGCCAATTTCAAATTTTTTTACCGTTCTAGCTAACCCTTACACTAGAATCGTAACTAGAAAATCATACGAGAAGAAATGTAAACACTTTACATCTAAGTGAAAAAAGGAATACAACCTTTGTAGACCAGTCCTTCACTTCTAAAGCTCCATGTCGTAGTCCCTTCGCTGCAAGTTGTGAAGACCGGACTCTTGAGAGAGTTCACATGAAGAAATTAACAAGCTTGCTCAATGCCTTCGAAGCCGAAGATGATCTACGTCGAGGAGACCCAAGCTCATGCTACCTCTTCACTAATGGTGAAATTAGTGAAGCAAACACCCTAAACTAAATGGCTAATAGTAGAGGATGATGAAGTAGGAAGTGGGCCCACTTTAGTTTTATTTTTCTCACAATATTTCATCACATAGAAAAAGTTAGCAAGCTTTTTCTCTTGAGAAAGAAGAAGAAGTGATGAAGAGATGAATGAGGGAGTGAGGTTAGAATTGCAACCATGGTGAGTTAGTGTCATACACTAACCCTTGTAGAGACTAAACCATGGCTAAGTTAATAATGGTTAGGTTTATAAATATCTTAAGCAAGACAAAGACAAGTAGACTAAGTTAATGATGTACACGCTTCTTCCAAGCTCAACCATGACTAATTCCAAATTATTTTGAATTAATTAACAATAAATAAAACCTTAACATTAACCCTAAGCATGGTGTAAGTCTCATACACACAGGTTGCATATGTAACCTAGCATGATATATTAATATATATCACATATATATCATGTATACACAAGTGAGAAAAAGAAATTGTTAAGTGAGCTAATATTAGTTAATGTAATGTAATATATCAAATATATAATTATACATTAAATTATTAAATCAACAAATGATTTAATAATCCGGCTATATCACATATAACCGACAATATCAAATGCAACAACTTATTGAATCAACCCTTGTTCCGATAACCCGGCTATATCACATATTACCGACCGATGTCACAAATCGCGAGAATAGAATACGGTATCACATACGTGCATTAATCTCGGTCCCGCACATATCACATATGTGCTCCTACTCCATTTCGCATGAACCAGGAAACCTCTGTGTAGAACTCTAAAGACTCGTCAATACGCCGGTAGTAGGTGATGATCATATCAAACACCCACAAGCCGCAAGTGGTCTGCTAAACGTAACGGCCACCCGGGTATTGAGCGATCAGAAGATGAACTAGCAAGCATGCTCATACTCCTGCGAATCCACTCAGTAACACTACCGTACAGTCCGGTCTTTTCGTCTGATATGTCGCATATCACAGCCTGGGGGTGGTATTATGTCAGACCCAATAGCCTGATAGGTCATGCCGATGCAAGGTCCATAACGGTTCGAGAAACTACTGATAACACTTACCAGTAAATCCCAACAACCCTGGCCAGGGATTTCCTGTTATGGCCAATCGAGCATAGCGCAACATCAACTCCCAATAACGGGAGAGACGATGTCACGACCCAAATGTGGCATGTGATCGGCGCTTAAATCACGTGACATCAAAAGAAGTCGACGCGGTGCAAGTAAGCCGAAACCCAGAATCTAAACCCTTTTGAAATTATTGGAGGTGAAGTTTAAAACAGTCATCAGATGGAATCAATTTAAAAATAAACAATTTTTTTAACTAAGTATGTTTGAAAAACATATGTGATGTTTTGAAATTTAACAGCACCTCTTTTGAAATTTGAATAAAAACCGCTACAACATAAAAGACAAATTGCATCCCAACGGGGGCTAGCTTCCACGCCCAAACGGCGGAGCAACCAAGCGAACAATATATGACGCACAATGGCGAAGGAAAGAAAAGCGAAACAAAATCAAAATATAAAATGGTCGACTCCAATGAGTACGACATCACAACACACAAATCTAAGTCTCGGTTCTAAGTTCACAATATACCAATTCTATGTTGATGGAGTTTTACTAGATAGAAAAGATAAGCAGATACTAATGTGAGTACGATACAACAATAACCCACCTGTCAGAGCAATCACCGAAAGGAATGTGTGCCCCAAGCCGCTGATAATCCAAGCGGTAACACCTGCAAGAAACTGTGGCATAATGGGAATGAGTTTCCAACTTAGTGAATAAAAGTACATCACAAGGTACAAATCGAAATGTACAACATTACCTAGGTCATAATGTAATACTATCATATCCTGTACTAATTTGATATATGATATGCATATGTATCGTAAATGCAACACTATATATCATGCGATCCCAACGTAGAACATACCATATAAATGACCTGTATCTAGGTAAAAGCTCATAAGTAGCCGAAAATATATATGTAAAACCTCTTCATTAAAACAGCCGCGGAATACATAAATCACGGCATAAAAGCAGACGTGATAGTATGAAATATAATAGGTATCTAATTTAAGATATAAATCCTGCTGTTTTAATGAATAGTGATAAGAGATTTACAATTTAAAAGATTTCAATGTCCTACCCGATATGTTAAAGTAATGAGACTATAGCTCGATTTGAATTCCTTTTTATGTATGCAATTACCAATAAAGAGTTATGCAGGTACTTTCCCTCGGATCATTCCTGGTCGGCTACAACACTATAATATAACTAGGTACCTCATGATAGCAGTATATCAACATATATGGATGTCCAGCATCGACACCCGAAATCAGAAATCTCTCGTGTCCATCACCGACACGCAAATCCTCAAATCTCTCGTGTCTAGCATCGACACGCAATTGTAGATACCGTCGACACCATCTCCACAGATGATCGCCGCCCGATATCCCTGGTCCCAGTCGGTATTCTCTGGATATCTGTCGTGCCCAATCGAACCCCGTTCAGTATTCTCTGGATATCTGTCGTGCTCATCTCTTGTCACGACCCGAAATTAGCACGTGACGGCCCTAATACTACGCAACGCCTAAAGACGTAACGCAGTAAAAGAAAGCCAAACCCAGAAATCTAAACCATGAAAATACGGAAAAGATAATAAAAGTATTTTGAAACATTGAAATCAGAACCCAAATTCTTTAAAAGTCCCGCTTTCATTCCTTAAAATTTTGCCAACACTCCTTTTGTAAAAACTAGCCCAAAGACGGAAAACAATCACATCATAAATATACGACGCCGTAGCGAAGAAATAAGAGACAATAGGAAGGAAACTGTATATAAAAGACAACAACTCCACAATTAATATACAATAACGTCCTCACCAAGTCTCTAAGTCAACAACATAATAGTAGATGGAGAGTACAAGATACAATGAATGTACAATACAAAATACAGATAACAACCAAAACCCACCTAAGCAAAATAGCACACTGTGAGGCGATGCGGTATCTGTAGCAAAAGATGACAGATGAATAGCTAAATAGCCTGCCTCGACTACTCTGGGGAACACCCTGCAATACCTGTGGCACAACGGGGGTGAGTTGCCAACTCGTGAATAGTAGATAACATATGCAGGTAATCGTAGGAATGTACATACGGCATGAATCTAAGATATACAATTTACAGTAATAACAGGTCATGTGAATGCAGAATAATGGAAAGTACACTAGCAGGTACAATCAATATGTGACGTAATAATAACATGACAGTAGTATGCAATAACCATGCAATAGGGATATGAGAATGTAAATATGCGGCAATCATGAAGAGTGCACTAACAGGTACTCCTAATAGATGAAACTGTGCATAAATGAAAAGGTATGAGGTATGGAGTGAAATTTGTCGTCCCACGGAATCCTGTCATCGTGGCAGGATCACAATCCATCAAGACACTCAAATCCCAATTCCTCAAATCAGCCCCCAAGTTGGGCTCTCACATCATATAAGTCTCACATCTCCTCAATGTACAATATCGAGTAATCTCCTATATCCCGAATGTACAAATCAGTAATCCCATATGTATGTCCAATATCCAATCTCAATGAATCACCTAATATCCCAAATCAAATCTCAAGTAGAATTCTAACATCCTAAAGGTATATATTTGCAGAAATAAATATAATGGGGTCAATACACATATATTAGCATCTCATTCCACTAATATTGGTGTAAGGGTATATATAACTGTAACACCTTAGCTTGTGTTTAGGGGTTAATTATATTTTAATATATAGTTTTAATAAAAAGTTTAGCAAATTAAGTTTCAAATATTTTATCCTAATTAATGAGTATTTTGTTAGAATTTTTCTAGGCATACATACACTTGTGCATGTAAACTAGGGTTAAGATATGGGGTTAAACCATGATTAGCAACCATGGTGGACTAACCACTACCTTAAGCCATTTTAAGTCTTGTATTAAGTTATTTTGCGTTTTAAAATATGGTGGTTGTTTTCTTTTTTTATTTATGGAAATGATTGTTCTTGTGTTGACTTGGTGAGAGAGAGAGAGAGAGAGTGCATCATGGGGCATGATGGCTTTGCCATGCCTCATTAAATGAACACAGAGAGAGAGGGGGGATGACACTTGATGCCATAATTTCCTTGCCTCTCAATTATTTCTCACTTCTCTCATTCTCTCACTCACTCATACTCTCACATACACACACACACTCAGCTATGAGCAGTAGCAACAACAGCAGCACCTTTAGCAGCAGCAAACACAGTAGCACCTTCAGCAGCATTAGCAGTAGCAGCTCCAGCAGTCACAGTAACTGTTCCCATCCTCTCCTCCTCTTTCCTCCTGCTTCCTAATGTCTTTGTGGGGTATAACTCTTAAACCTACTTCATTTTTTGCTAAGTGGTGTAGAATTAGTTTTGGTTTGTGTTAAAAGTGAGAATTAATGTTTGATTTGGTGATTTGTGTGATGTTTGGTTCAAGTGATGTAAGTGTTGGTTAGCCTAGCCCAATTAGGTATTATTAAGACATGTAAACCTAGGTAAACCCCAGATTACACCAAAATACCATAGGGTTTCAATTTGTGCAAAATTTAGCGTTTTTAAGTGAAATTTCACCTTTCTGTGATCTGCTTTAGACCCGGTCACTTCAAAGAAAAATTAAGGAAACTGGAGAACATTGAATAGGTCTTGAACACACACCAAGAACGGAGCACCTATTCAACTTTGAGGCTGCCGGTTTATTCATTCTGGCCGCAATTTGCGGCCAGATGAGGGAAGTTTTGGGTTGGATCTGTGTGGGTGGAAGTCTGCTGTTATTTCTAGGCCAGTGGTATGTGTAATTTTGTAATTTTCTAACTTGGGTAGAATGTGGGGCGTTATATCATATTTCTAGTACGTTTGGTTCGCGCGATACGCTCGATACGTTAGAGGGTTCTGTAATTCAGCATATCGCGGCGTGTCGGGATGAGTTTTAGACGCGTATACACGTTTAGCGTATCGTACACGCACGCGTTTAGTTCACGACGTGAGCGTATCGTTTGGCTTAGATATCGCGTCTTGCGAGGTGGTTGCTTATATATGGATTCTTGTGTAATTCCAGGTTCGCAGGCGGGTACGTCGGACGAAGCTAAGAAAGGGAAGCAGGTGGTCGGCTACGAGTAGCGCACGACCAGGTGAGTAGATTTAACATCTACGGGGAAATCTCCCGTATGGTGTTAAGCGTCAGGGCGTGTTAGGATATTAGATTGTAGATGTTCATATGGACCGTACTAGCATACCTTATTGTTGCATGTAGAAATGATAGCATAGGACACTGCACTGTCACTAACGGTTCAAGTTGCACGAGCACGATTTATATGCTACACTCACACCGTTAGTGATTGCCATGACACTTACATTATTGGATTGCTATAAATCATATATCATACTGATTCCGCTTTATTGAAGTTGTCATGATTTGCCGCATAACAGCATATGTTTTATCCATATTTGGGCAAATATACAACACATACCCATACTTGTACCACATACATGATATCTTCATACCTGCGCACACGCACACTGTATCCTCATACCAGTGCACACATATATTGATATCTTCATACCTGCGCATATGCACACTGTATACTCATACGAGTGCACACATATATTGATATCTTCATACCTGCGCACATGCACACTGTATACTCATACAAGTGCACACATATATTGATATCTTCATATCTGCGCACATGCACACTGTATACTCATACCAGTGCGCACATATATTGATATCTTCATACTTGCTTAGATTTACGCATTGAGATATGTTGTTTCCATGTAATTCTGGATTTGGGGAACCGTAGGTATTTCAAAAGAGAATAATTAATTATTTCAAAACCTGGTTTCCCTTGATATGATATTTCGGTGCGTCCACCATGTGTTTTCTCGGTGCTAGAGTGATGTATGTGAACCCGAATCGACGAGTTGGATGAGGCCGATTACGGGTACATGGTGGACCCGGTATGGTACCCCGGGGCAAGAACGGTTTCGCTGTGTAGTAGACGGTGAGCCTGGTAGAGGGACTACTACCTACCGGTGATTGGTTGGACCTGGCGGTTATCCGGAGGATACTGACCAGAGTCGATAGATAGATACGGGAAGACTCGTACTGCCGGGGCCGAGGGACAGAGCCCGTGGGCTGATCCGGACTGACGGATGCCCTATACAGGAGGATTTGCGTGTCGATACTTGGCACGAGTATTTCTTGAAGTTTTGGTTGCCGATGTTGGGCACTCACGATTATATGTGATTTACAGGATTTGAGGACCGAGGAGGATGACGATGTCAGAGTAGTATTGGGATTTGGGTGCATTGATGGGTACCGATTATACTTTCCACGATGACATTACATGTAGATGTTATATTTCCTATGCTCAGTATGTAGTAATTGATATCTCATCATGTATCTATTGTACCTGATATAGTACACATGCTTGCACGATCATTGCATACCCTGTTCATTCTATATAGGGTTGTTAGATTGCATTGCTATACCTGATTATCACATATCTTGCTCATCACATAGAGATGTTATTAGATCGCTCTTATTGCATGATTTGAACATCCAGTTCATCATATAGATGTTATCTGTTGGCATAGGTTAGAGTATCGCAGCACGTGCATACTCGCGATTACTTTTATATGTTATCTTTTATTCATGAGTTGGCAACTCACCCCCGTTGTGCCACAGTGTTTGCAGGTTTCCCTTCGGAGTAGTCGCGGCAGGCTGCGTTCTTGCATCTTTTGACACAGATACCGCTACAGTTGGTGTACTAGCTCTTTTGCTAATAGATGGGTTTTGTGCGGTATCTGTTTATCTTTCAGTTTTGTACATTGTTGTATCTAGTACTCTCCATCTACCACTTATGTATTGACTTAGAGACCAGTTGTGAGGACGATGTATATTATTTTGTATTCTGGTGTCAAGCTCGTTCTAAGCTGACTTTACTTATGCAATTATTCTTTCTGTAATGATTCCCATTTGTTGCTCATTTTCTTGGCTACGGCGTCGTATATTGTTATCTTGGTGATTGTTCACTTAAGAATTCTTAACATTTTTAGTTAATGCTTCCATTTAAAGTTTAAAACACTCTATACTTTTATTGGTTTTGACTTCTGGGTTTCGGCTTACTTAGCCGCGTTGCGCCTGTAGAAGTTACGTGGTTAAGTACCGGTCACGGGCCAAACTTTGGGTCGTGACAAAGTTGGTATCAGAGCGTAGGTTTTACCTTCGAAGTGTAGGATGACCCTGGTATGATGGAGTAGGTAGCTGCAGCAGAGTGGCGTAGCGTGCGTATATTTCGCGGCATACTCACGACACGGTACTCCGCCTAAGCGACCTTAGGACTTATTGATTGAAATTCCCTTATGATTGTATACATTCTTGAGATTCGATTTTCGTATCCTCATCGAGTCTTACCTTCTTTTCAGCCATTATGCCGCCAAGGACTACGAGGGTGCAGAGAGCGGTCGTGAGAGCCGAGGTTCGAGTTGATTCATCTGAGACGAGGACTGATTCGAGTAGTACCCCTGTTGTACCAGGACAGATTGTTTCTCCTACGACAGATCAGATCACTAGACTAGTGGCAGAGATGCAGGGCTTGCGCCAGACGATGAGCTCATTGGTGGAGGTTGTTCGAGCGCAGCGACAGATGGTTGTCACCCCTGTTACCCAGTTGTTCCTTGCGATCATCATGCAGTATTCCGTCCCCTACATAGCACCGGTGGAGGCAGCCCCAGTTTACGAGACACGTCTTCCAGAGACCGTGAGAGTTCTGGAACAGTTGTGGAATCGTACTGGTGTACCAGCCCAGAGCAGAGGCTTAGGACGAGGACAGTCGTTTGGCTCTCATTCCCAGGCAGGACAGCAGTCAGCGCGTAGGTGTTTACTATTCGGAAGCCTTCAACACCTCATCAGGCAGTGTTCCTTCATACCACGTAAGGGTTGTATTCTGAGACTTCGTGGACGCGGAGGGTTCGCGCAGAGGGGTCAGACTAGTAGAGGAGGAGTTCGATCAGTCGCAGATGAAGGACAGGCACGAGTTTTCGCTTCGACTCATCGGGACGCGAGGGAGACCAACACGGAGCTTTCAGGTACTCTTTCAGTATATTCTTTTGTTGCACTTGTATGTTTCCACACTTCATGCCGAGTTTAGGATGAGAGACGTGCTAGGTAGATCAGCCGTTTGTTGTGTTAACTTCTGTCAGCGGATCTTTTGTTGCGCGATACGTAATCCGGTCGTGTGCCAATCGGATAGGAGATAGATATTTATCTGTCATTTTGATCCTTCTAGAGATGTTTGACTTGGCAATCTCCGGGACACGGACTGGTTAGCTACGTGCTAGGCGTTGTGGACTACCGTGAGGAAACAATTAGGTTTTGTTTTCCCCGACAAGTTAGTTCTTGTTGTGCATGTGGATAGTCGTGCCGCCTCTCACAGCTTGAATTTAGCCTTTTTCGCTAGTCGGCTTTTGAGGAGATGCCGTGGATTCTTGGCGTTTATTCATGATACCGTAGCTACAGTTGGTTTGTTGGGTCGTTTTTCTTTAGTGCGAGAGTTTTCCGACGTTGTTCCAGATGAGCCGGCGAAGTTTAAGGAGCTTAAGGACCTGCTGCAGAGTTGTTTGTTGGGGGAGTTTTGTGCGTCTGAGTGTTTCACATTAGGAAGCTCTTATTTCTATCCGTCAAGGAGAAGACGACGGTTTGAGGTTGTGTTTTGATGGATCGTCAATTGAATCGGCTTTCGGTGCAGATAGGCATCCTGTACCTCGCATTGGCGATTTCTTCGATCAGCGTCAGAGTGCAAGACTTTGTCTATATTTGTTTGGGATCAGGTCATCATTGTTGCGCGTTTGGAGTGATGACATTTCGAAGACTGAATTGTGCATGCTACGGGCTTTGTGTGTTTTGGGTGTGTCACTGGACTCACCAATGCTCTAGCTGCCTTCGTAGGTGTGATGAACTGGTTTTCTTCGGGCCGTTCCTCGAACAGTAATTGTTGTGTTATTTACGACATCCTGGTCTAATTAGTGCGTCTTGAGGGTTAGGAGTAGCACTCGAGGATCTCTTTTATGGATACTGGGAGAGCCCCAGCGGTTTGCTAGGTTCTTGGAGTGTCCCTTCAAGCTTCTTGTGTTGACTCCTAGGTCTTGTAGTTACGGAGACGAATTGGTATGGTTTCGAGGAAGATCGTGGCCGTATAGCTTGGGCCCAGACTTGTGAGCAGGACGAAGGCCCACAGATTTTTTGGGCTTAGTAGGTTTTTACTGCCGTTTCATGCAGGATTGCTAGTGTGGTGCTGCCCCATTGACTAATTTGACCGGAATGGAGGTTTCTTTTCTTTGGACTGAGGCTTGTGTACGGAGTTTCCGCAGTTGAAGACTCGGTTAACAACTGCATCAGCTCCTTCTTTGCTTTTGGTTCGGGCGATTTTGTGGTTTAACAATGATGTTTCATGAGTAGGGCTCGAATGTGTACTGAGGTGACACAATGGAGTTATCTCTTTTGCTTCCCTACATTTGGAGGAAGTACGAGAAGGATATCCCACTCATGATGTGTAGATGGCCACGATGGTTTTGCATTGGAGATTTAGAGACACCACTCGTTTGAGAGTCGTGTCATATTTTCACGGACCACCAGAGTTAAATGTATATCTTCCCGCAGCGGGTTTTGATTGTTGTGATTGTACTCCGCAGATTCACAGTTCTTGTGCGATCGTTGAGTACAGCTTAAGTTCGTCTCTACTAAGGAGACAGCTTGCTCATGTCCGCACCCGACCACTCTTCTTTAATCGCTTTCGCGAGACACTGCCCGCCGACGCTCGTTCGTCAGAGATACTTGAGCCTATTCGGCTAGGTAATGATTTAGAATCCTAGACTTATGACAAGGGTGTGATAGGTTAGGGACTCGCTGGTGTACCTGATATTATTGGGTAAAGACGTGGAATCCTAGGGCAGGCACATCGGTCAACTCTCTGTACTCATTCAAGCCCCACCAACTATTGATGTGACTTATGAGATAGTTACGGGTGGGAAGGGATAGAAAGAGAAGCCTCGGGATTCGTTTCATGGTATCTTTCTTGTGGTGTGCTAGGGTTGAGCAACTGAGGCCGGCTGGAGAGTTGCAACCTTTAACCGTTCTTAAGAGAGAACGAAGCAGACCTCCCTAGAATTTGTTCTGGTGTCCACCCAGGTTTAGTCAATATATGACTCCATTCGGATGCTTGTCATCCGGTGATACTCAGTTTGCTCAGTTGTTCTTGTTAAGTTGTGCGTATGTAGAAATTGTTGACGGCAGTTGCGGATCGTCGTTTGCCATCGATAGGGTACTCCTTTGATAGCAGTTATCAGGAGACACTCCAATTGGTAACCTTTAGGTTTGGAGGTTAGGTCGTGTCGATCACCAGCCTGTTTTTCTGACTCCGTGTGTAGGATCACTGGACCTCAGCTAGTCTAGAAACATCGGAAATTTCCGATAAATGACATGTTGAGTTTTGGGAAGCTTTCCAGGATAGTAAGTCTTTTTTGGATCCTTAAGGCGAGTTGGTTCGTTGCCTTTAATTTGGTACTTCCATCCAGATTATTGAGTATTCACCCCGTATTCCCTATGTCGATACTTTACAATTACCTTCATGACCTTTCTCACTTGATTCAGCACCAGACCATTTAGTTCGAGCGCGATCTTTCATTCACCAAGCAGCCAGTCGTAATTTTGAACCGGCAGGTGAAGAAAACTACGGTCGAAGGTCTTTCCATCAGTGAAGGTATTTTGGTGCATCCCAAATGGTGAAGAAATCACTTGGGAGGCCGAAGGCGAGATGCGGAAGAAATTCCATCTCTCTCTGAAGGTATTCCTAGCTTTGTATTTTAAAATTCGGGGACGAATTTTCTTTAAGGGGGGAAGATTGTAACACCTTAGGTTGTGTTTAGGGGTTAATTATATTTTAATATATAGTTTTAATAAAAAGTTTACCAAATTAAGTTTCAAATATTTTATCCTAATTAATGTGTATTTTGTTAGAATTTTTCTAGGCATACACACACTTGTGCATGTAAACTAGGGTTAAGATATGGGGTTAAACCATGGTTAGCAACCATGGTGGACTAACCACTTCTTTAAGCCATTTTAAGTCATGTATTAAGTTATTTTGGGTTTTAAAATATGGTGGTTGCTTTCTTTTTTTATTTATGGAAATGATTGTTCTTGTGTTGAGTTGGTGTGAGAGAGAGAATGCATCATGGGGCATGATGGCCTTGCCATGCCTCATTAAATGAAGACAGAGAGAGAGAGAGAGAAAGAGAGAGAGGGGTCGACACTTGATGCCATAATTTCCTTGCCTCACAATTATTTCTCACTTCTCTCATTCTCTCACTCACTCATACTCTCACATACACACACACACTCAGCTGTGAGCAGCAGCAGCAACAACAGCACCTTTAGCAGCAGCAAACACAGCAGCACCTTCAGCAGCAGCATGGAGCAGCATCAGCAGTAGCTGCTCCAGCAGTCACAGTAGCTGTTCCCATCCTCTCCTCCTCTTTCCTCCTGCTTCCTAAGAACTTTGTAGGGTATAATTCTTAAACCTACTTAATTGTTTGCTAAGTGGTGTAGAATTAGTTTCGGTTTGTGTTAAAAGTGAGAATTAGTGTTTGATTTGGTGATTTGTGTGATGTTTGGTTCAAGTGATGTAAGTGTTGGTTAGCCTAGCCCAATTAGGTGTTATTAAGACCATGTAAACCTTGGTAAACCCCAGATTACACCAAAATACCATAGAGTTTCAATTTGTGCAAAATTTAGCGTTTTTATTTGAAATTTCACCTTTCTGTGATCTTCTTTAGACCCGGTCACTTCAGAGAAAAGTTGAGGAAACTGGAGAACATTGGATAGATCTTGACTACACACACCAAGCACGGAGCACCCATTCAACATTGAGGCCGCCGGTTTATTCATTCTGGTCGAAATTTGCGGCCAGATGAGGGAAGTTTTGAGTTGGTTCTGTGTGGGTAGGAGTCAGATGTTATTTCTAGGCCAGTGGTATGTGTAATTTGTGATTTTCTAACCTGGGTAGAATCTGGGACGTTATATCGTATTTCTAGTACGATTGGTTCACGCGATACGCGAGAGGGTTCTGTGATTCAGCGTATCGCGGCGTGTCGGGATGAGTTTTAGACGCGTATACACGTTTAGCGTATCGTACACGCACGCGTTTAGTTCGCGACGTGAGCGTATCGTTTGGCTTAGATATCGCGTCTTGCGAGGTGGTTGCTTATATATGGATTCTTGTGTAATTCCAGGTTCGCAGGCGGGTACGTCGGACGAAGCTAAGAAAGGGAAGCAGGTGGTCGGCTATGAGTAGCGCACGACCAGGTGAGTAAATTTAACATCTACGGGGAAATCGCCCGTATGGCGTTAAGCGTCAGGGCGTGTTAGGATATTAGATTGTAGATGTTCATATGGACTGTAGTAGAATACCTTATTGTTGCATGTAGAAATGATAGCATAGGACACTGCACTGTCACTAACGATTCAAGTTGCACGAGCACGATTTATATGCTACACGCACACCGTTAGTGATTGCCATGACACTCACATTATAGGATTGCTATAAATCATATATCATACTGATTCCTCTTTATTGAAGTTGTCATGATTTTCATCATAACAGCATATGTTATAAAAATAATTAGTATGCATACAAAGTATGAAGTCTACTAGAGATTTATGGAGTCGTTTTCTTGTATTTTATAGTAAATAATTTTGCATGCAACATTTGCTGGGGATAAAAATACAGTGCATGTTTAACTTTTATCCATATTTGGGCACATATACATCACATACCCATACTTGTACCACATACATGATATCTTCATTCCTGCGCACATGCACACTGTATACTCATACCAGTGCACACATATATCGATATATTCATACCTGCGCACATGCACACTGTATACTCATACCAGTGCACACATATATTGATATCTTCATACATGCGCACATGCACACTGTATATTCATACCAGTGCACATATATATTGATATCTTCATACCTGCGCACATGAACACTGTATACTCATACCAGTGCACACATATATTGATATCTTCATACTTGGTTAGATTTATGCATTGAGATATGTTGTTTCCTTGTAATTCTGGATTTGGGGAACCGTGGGTATTTCAAAAGAGAATAGTTAATTATTTCAAAACCCGGTTTCCCTTGATTTGATATTTTGGTGCGTCCACCATGTGTTTTCTCGGTGCTAGAGTGATATATGTGAATCGAGGAGTTGGATGAGGCCGATTACGGGTACATGGTGGACCTGGTATGGTACCCCGGGGCGAGAACAGTTTCGCTGTGTAGTAGACGGTGAGCCTGGAAAAGGGACTACTACCTACCGGTGATTGGTTGGACCTGGCGGTTATCCGGAGGATACTGACCAGAGTCGATAGATGGATACGGGACGACTCGTACTACCGGGACCGAGGGCTGATACCGCAGACAGAGCCCATGGGCTGATCCGGACTGACGGATGCCCTATACAGGAGGATTTGCGTGTCGATGCTTGGCACGAGTATTTCTTGATGTTTTGGGTGCCGATGTTGGGTACTCACGATTATATGAGATTTACAGGATTTGAGGACCGAGGAGGATGACGACGCCCGAGTAGTATTGGGATTTGTGTGCATTGATGGGTACCGATTATACTTTCCACGATGACATTATGTGTAGATGTTATATTTCCCATGCTCAGTATGTAGTAATTGTTATCTCATCCTGTATCTATTGTACCTGATATAGTACACATGCTTGCACGATCATTGCATACCCTGTTCATTCTATATAAGGTTGTTAGATTGCATTGCTATACCTGATTATCACATATCTTGCTCATCACATGGAAATGTTATTAGATCGCACTTAATGCATGATTTGAGCATCCAGTTCATCATATAGATGTTATCTGTTGGCATAGGTTAGAGTATCGCAGCACGTGCATACTCGCGATTACCTTTATATGTTATCTTCTATTCACCAGTTGGCAACTTACCCCCATTGTGCCACAGTGTTTGCAGGTTGCCCTTCGGAGTAGTCACGGCAGGCTGCGTTCTTGAATATTTTGACACAGATACCCCTACAGTTGGTGTACTAGCTCTTTTGCTGATAGGTGGGTTTTGTGCGGTATCTGTTTATCTTTCAATTATGTACATTGTTGTATCTAGTACTCTCTATCTACCACTTATGTATTGACTTAGAGAGCAGTTGTGAGTACGATGTATATTATTTTGTATTCTGGTGTCGAGCTCGTTGTGAGCCGACTTTACTTATGCAGTTATTATATCTGTGATGATTCCCACTTGTTGCTCATTTTCTTCGCTACGGCGTCGAATATTGTTATCTTGGTGATTATTCACTTAAGAATTCTTAACATTTTTATTTAATGCTTCCATTTAAAGTTTAAAACACTCTATACTTTTATTGGTTTTGACTTCTGGGTTTCGGCTTACTTAGCCGCGTTACGCCTGTAGACGTTACGTGGTTAAGTGCCGGTCATGGGCCAAACTTTGGGTCGTGACAATAACAACGGCTAAATCTCCTGTTATATATAAAAAGGTGTTTAAAGGAAATATCATGAAAACAATGTGCCAAGCATCGACACAGAAATCCTGATAGGTACGTATCATACGCTATCCCAAAAGCACGAGTGCCTAGCTCTGACCCTCGCCTTTCGACGTATGCATACGTGCATGACTCCCAACGGTATCTCCATGATCCCCGCCGAGTCATTGGTACTGTCACCGGTAGGTACTAGCCCTCCTCTAGGCTCAATCGGAAAAATCCATCGATCTTCTTGCCGAAGGGAACTATACCGGGCCCCACCATGTACCCTTTACGGCCTCGAAGCCTCCTCGTAGGGGTATATATAAATCAGAACCGATAAAGCTCATGGTGGATGTGCAAATATCATATCAAGGAAACCGGGTTTTTCAATGTATGCATAATTTCATGAACTCCCATGGTTCCCAAATCCAGAAGACATCATGTAAAATCCAAATAAACAATGCGCAAATCCAGGAATAAATATATGCGATATATCTGAAATGCGAGCATATAAATGAGAATATGTAGCTGAAACCAGATGTATGCGAAACCAATAAGGTACAGCTAAGTAACATCAGTAAAAGTAATTATGTAACTGCAACTGAATATGTGTGTAACATACAGATGTAGCAATGTATAGGTATCTACCTATAAGAACTGATGAAGTATACCCCCTCCGGGTATGAGTGGAATAGGTGAGTGAGGTATATCGGTAACTAAATGTCCAAAGTGATAAGTAATGTGAATCGATATTGTAAAGTCCCTTACCAAGCAATATGATATCTATAATGGTTTGTGTGTGACATGGCAATTATTGACGGCGCGTGTGTAGCATACAATCCGTGCTCGTGCAACATAAACCATCAATAATATGTGCAGTGTCCTACGGCTGCTAGTCACGGTACCATTATATCTAATAAATAGGGTAAGGCGCAATTCTAACAATGACGTAGAATACGCAACAAGTATTAGAATCCTAGACCAGACGCATAACGCCAAGTGGACGATTCCCCTGTAGTTGTTAAATCTACTCACCTACGCTCCACGCTAGGTGTATCCTTCCATCTGCTCCCCCCTGTAGCAGTGTCCGTAGTCCCCGCCTGCATACCTGCAATTTAGACATGGAAATCATATACAAGCCAAATATTCCGCAAAACGCGATATCGAACCCAAACGAGAAAGTCGCGTCGCGAACTAAACGCGTGTGTGCACGATACGCTAAAACGTGTGTATACGTGTCTAAAACTACCGCGACACGCCGCGACACGCTGGATCGCAGAACCCACTCACGTATAGCACGTATCGCACAAACACAACGAACACGAAATACGATATTTGATCCCAGATTTTCCTACAGGTCAAATCTTACAAAACTAGACATGCCAAAACACTAGACAACACTGTAGACAACCCTAGCCAAGTCCCCAACACCCCAGCCCCCTACTTGGCCGCAAATTGCGGCCAAACCTATTAAATCTGCGACCTCAGTTGGGAATGGGGGTCTCGTGTTCTGGTGGTGTGTTCTAGACCTAGTGTGCATGCCCCAGTTTTCCCAATTTTGTCCTGAAGGCCCCGGGTCAAAAGCAGATCACAGAATGCTAATATATCGCCTAAAAACACCGATTTTGCACAAAACACAAACCTATGGTATTTTAGTGGAATCTGGGAAAAATTCTCAGTTGAGGTGACCCTAATAACACTAAAATAAGCTTGGTTAAGTAACACAATCACCACTTGATCAAAAGTCCACATAAATCACCATAATTTAGCACTAAACTAACTTTAAAAGCAAACCGAAGCTAATTAACATTCAAGTTAAGCAATAAGGGGAATTGGGCTCAGAAAATATACCCTAAAGGACCCTAGGGAGCAGGAGAAGAAGTGTATGGAGGAGGTGAGCTGCTGTAGTTGCTGGGGCTGCTGCTGTTGCTGTCTGCTGCTACTGCTGCCCTTGCTGCTGCTGCTGCATTTCTGTTGTTGCTGAAGCCTCTGCTGCTGCTGATGTTCTCTGCTGATGGTGTGTGTGTGTGTGTGCGAGTGAGTGAGAGAAATGAGAGTGAGAAGTTGAGAAATGAGTGCAGGGCAAAAGACCCCTCCCTCTCTCCTTCTCTCTCATCATTTAATGAGGCAAAGCTTGAGCCATATTGCCCATGCCCCCCCTCTCTCTCTCTCAAAGTCAACACTCCAAACCATTTTCAAATTCTTTTTAAATCCATTTTGTTTTTAAAACAACCATGCACACTATTAAACCCAAAAGCACCTAAACAAATTATAAAGTAGATTAAGGAAATGGATTAATCCACCATGATTGCTAATCATGGTTTAACCTCACTTAACACCCTAGTTATCATGCACAAGTGTGTGCAAGCCTAGGAAAAATCTTATAAAATATTAATTAAATAGGATAAAATAATTGGAAATCAATTTGGTAAACTTTTTATTAAAAACCATATATTAAAATATAATTATTCACAAAACACATTCTAAGGTATTACATCGCTATCTCCGGTATCGAGTATCCTTGCGAGGCTCCCCGGCTCAACTGCGGCTATCCTACCCTTCGGTCACGACCCGGGTCCACCATGTATCCGACTGTATAGCTCCCCCGCCCAGCCCGGATAAAAACAAGTCTGAAACCGTATATCTACCCCACTCGGTTCGGACTAAAACAATCAGAAACATCAAACTCATCGTAGACGTCAACTCATAATATCCAAAAATATCAAGTAAATAATAAGAATACTTGCATAGATTGTTCTGATGATATATTAAATATATACATATATAACAGCGTCTCATACCACTGATATATATCATCAAAGTAAAACATCCAGAAAACTCATAAGAATCAAATATAACCATCCATAGTACTGGTTTTCGCAATGCTTAACAGATAATAAGGTAAAATACGTAAATAAGTCGTACAAGCAAAATAAACGTATCAATTCTACTGTGTCATGGAAATACTAATGATGTGTGATGTGGCATATGCGTATGTGCTCGTGCAACAAGGAATTCATTATTATTTGTGCGAGTGTTCTTCAAGTGTATAATTCATACTTGTATCGATGGTTACTACTCATTAGGTAGTGTAACGTTCCTACAGTGACATGGCAGTTCCAATGAGGTGTAGTGTAACATATGCGTATGTGCTCGTGCAACATAATACTCATTGGTAGTTGTGCAGCGTTCTATCAGAGTGTTCGTATCATGGAAACATATAACATCAAAAAATATAACGCTACGAGTCTAAAGGAAACTTTGCCGTTATTCGGCATACTAATCTCGTCATCATAAGTACAGTACAATTCCTCGTACAAAACCCACAATATCTCAATCTCCAATCATCTCAAGTATGATATGATCCTTCATACCACTATTCCAACCCATGAATAACACTATATGCATATGGAAAACTTACTAGATGCAACATCATTCTAATATCATAAACATAATTAAGCCCAAAAGAACTAACTATATACATCATAGTATTATATATATAAAGTTGCGGGGGTGCTATACGCCATCCACCCGACTTCCCAGTAGATGTAAATCTACTCACCAATTTGCCGAGCTCGTAGATTCCACGATTGCTATGTCCGTCGACTCCGTCTCGGAAACCTTCGCGATCGTACCTATAATCGTATTTATGGAATATCGGCATAAATATCATATCCAAATCAAAACAACGAGCTAAGCATCCATAGGTTAGAAACTACAGCATACTTAACCCAAAAACGACAATATATTCCTGTTGTTAATGTACAAACGTTAACGATTCAAGCACAGTACAGAATTACGAAAAAACCCGTATCGTAATATCGGAAATTTCGTAAAACCTTTGTTAAAACATTCCCAGATTTTACTGTATGAATACTGGGACAAATCAAATAATGCAGTAACCTATAAAATACCAAACTACAACTGTATAGGAAAAACCAACACCAATTACTCCTAAAGACCTGGCAACCTCAGACAATATAGGGTTCTCGCCGATCCAATGTTGGAGATGAGGTCTCGGGCTTTAAGTGAAGTCTCCTAATGGTTTTATGATACTTATGGTGTTGCTAGTTTTTTCTTTCTAGTGGTTACACCTATTGGTTCCAAATTCAATATCAGTATGCTAAATATCACAATTTTCCTAGTTTATGATACTGCACATACTAAACATGCTACGTGGGAATATTGTGAACTATCTAAAACTTATACTAACCTGATCTAACCCTTTGATGTTCGTAACAGTAAAAACAGAATAGTGTCACGAAACATCCGTGTCGTATTTTAGAATTTTACCCCAAAAAAGATATTAGCTTCAAGATTTACCTTAACATAAAGACAGAGAGCTACCCTAGAAAAACTAACACCTAACTCCATTGAAAATCCAGCGAGCTCGGATTTTGGTTTGATGTCGCCGGCCAATTGTGCAAGGAACGGGTTCGTGTTTCTTGTGTGTATTCTAGGTCCAATAATTAAGGCTAAGGTAGTGTTTGATTTTATTATAATTTATCTAGACTATAGCAGATTCACAACAGAGTCTAAATTGTCCAAATACGATATTTCTGATATCCTACTTCTATACTAAAACATAATTAAACAAAAAGAACTACAGGGTGGGAAATTATACTAATCTAGAAGATCAACTGAAATTTTTCTTCAAAGATATTGATTGTAAAGAAATTCTGATTGTGTATGTAAAATTCGAGACTGTGCAAGTAAATCAACTCAAATGATTCCCGATAACGGTTTCATTTGATTGTTTATAATTTTCTTGTTTGTGTAAATCGAATAAAGCGAATAAGTTTCTATGTGTCGGTAATATTGAATAAAATTCACAATCAAAGAATTATATTTGACCGCAATCAATTACAGTGTCGATTGTAGATCGTAAGCGAGTGCGGATCGTCCATAGGGATTGTGCGATTCGTTTTTATATTTAATTTGTTTGAATTGAAAAGTTAATCGAAAAGAAAAGAAAACATGATTTAAGAATTTATCGATTGATTCAGGTGTCACTAGTTTAATCAAGAATCAAGAAACTGATAAACAATTGAGAATCGTGTTTCGATGATATTTCCAACCAAATGTCAAGAATCTAAATGAGGCTCGTAGGAATCGATCGGATCTATAGACGTGATGTAATCTCAAGATTTCGTGTTCTTGTCCTTCGAAGGATTGATACTAGATCGATGATGATCGACGAGAGTTAGGGCTTTCTTGATGAAACTAGGGTTTCATCATTTAACCCTTGTTCTTTCGGCGATATCATTCGCATTCTAGCCTCTAACAATTTCAAGAAACGATCGTAACTCCCCAATCTCGAGCGATATCAATCAAGAAACCATCGCAACGAATTGGGTCGTCGTTTCTTGATTTTGCTAGGGTTTACAAAACTCGTAGGATTCAAGAATCGATTTAAAATATATTACATCATCATTCTATTGATCGTCTCGACTCCTCGACGAGCGGAGTATTACTCAAACATCACAACAAGAATTACAACTAGAAATTTAGATTGAATCATGATGCAAGAATTTAAAGAAAACAAGATAAAAGAATATCACATTTTATTTATATCAACAATTTGATTACAGTCGCTCAATAACTACAAGAGGAAGAACTAAATTGTCAACTTGGCTTTGCTCGGCTTCGTGGGTCGCGGATCGGCTTGGACCACTTACTCTGTTGAAGATCGGCTCGGCTCATAAAAGGTTGCAATGCTTCTTGCTTGATTGGTACTTGGGATCTTGGCTTTTGATTGGAATTAGGGTTAGGGTTTCACACAAGTCCTCTCACTAGACTTGTGGAAGAAGATGAAAGAGAGAGATAGATTGGCTACTAAAAATGAACTAGTCAAGGATCAAGTCTCTCCTTTTTTACAAGTGAATGAATAATCTTTTACAAGTGAGCCTAGGGTCTTATTTATAGATCACCCAAACCCTAAGCCTTTGAATTCAATCCAAAAGTTTGTTGAAAGACTTCTAGAAGTAGTTAGTTAGGCTTAGCTTAGGGTTTAAGCTAGGGTTTAGGGAGAAGTTTCTAGAATACACGGCTAGTTTAGTGTTGATCCCAAACCTTGCTGATCTGGCAGAAGTCTCTGGAGTATTCTGGAATTTGTTGTGTCATTCTGAGCTGTAGGCCTTGAGCTAGGAATTATGGTGCAAAGATGAAGTGCTGAGGTGGCAATTTGACCGCGGAACCGCGGCACAAGGAGGCTTAGGCCGCGGTTCCGCGGCCAAGTAGGGTCCTTGTGGCTTGGTTCTTCTGGTGTGGTCTTGGGTTGATACTTGGGCCTTTCTTTGATATGTTGATTTTTGTTTTGCCGTTTGAATTGGTACCAGAACTGAAACCATTTAGTTAGCGTAATGTTTGATCTGCACCTGTAAGTTTTTCTGGCTTTACTTCTTGATTTTCCTGCACAGATCTCAAAACAAGTGTTGCGCAATATAGGGATGATGCGATGCCATGAAATGCGGTCAATTTCCTTATAAATGCCGGTTTAAGAGTCTAACACATGCAATCTGATATTTTGCGACAGTTTTGCTAATATGTGAAATATGAATGCCGAACACTTCTATATGAGTGATAAGGAAATTGCCGTGTTAAAAATACAATATTTTCGACTAATCAAATTCTCCCAAACTTAATTTCGATCGTCTCGAGCGAACTATTTTTTAAAAAGATAAGGAGAATATAAAGAAAGAGAAAAACTAACTAGCACACTTTCGTAGGCAACACGATTGCACTGAGCACGTGCAACAAGCCTTTAAACCTCTAGGTGTCCCTAGTAGGAGGAGTGTTGTCTCCTGAGGGTTTTCAGCGGATTGCACCGACAAAATCCAATAATAAAAGAAAGATCATGAATATTACATTTAAAGACAAGAATTGTAAAAGAAAAGCCTTGAAAATTAGGGTTTTCAACTAAGTTACCTTTTCGGTTGTTATGAGCCCTATCTTAATGGTCATGAAAAGATGTTAGAAATCACGTCCTCCCTCAATAAAACATCCTCTTATTTTTCATTCCTATCTTTATTCCAAACATCGATCATATCACCCTGCGTGTGTGTAAAGACATCCCTACACCCGGAGAATTCAATTCAAGCTATCATACTCTTGCCCATCAGCCTCAGTACTTTTTAATGAATATTTAGATGAGATTGCTCACACACTTTCATGCGACCGTTAATACTTCTTGAGGTACTAACCGACCAATTACTCCTGTGCTTGTTTACTTGGTGTATTTTCCTCGTCTTGCACCACCTCAGGCATAGCAGTGACTCCCAGACCAGTTGGCCTTAGGGCACTAGGTGAAGAAGCACCCTCGCTATACATTTTTTATTGCCCTTGGTGATAACAAAGACCTGTGTCCATTTTTCTTACCACTTTATATATATTTTTTATTCACTTTTTTCTTTTTTATTTCCTTCATACATCAGCTTTAAGACAAGAGCATTTCAAGGTATCCTTTACTATCCCAGGCTTCAAGACGTGTGTAAGTGCGAATAGCTGGGTAGCAACGTTCAAAATGTTTGGCTTCCAGAATAGAAACTATTTTTCAGACTTATTTTTATCCTCAGATTAGTGACGTCTTTCATCTTACTAACCCTTGGGACAACGGCTCATAACTACTTATCACTAGTTCGTATAAGAAAACTTCTAATTTTCTTAGTTTTCTTAAATTTTTCTAATCTCATGGATGTAATTTTACACTATCTAAACTTTCATTATCTTATTTATATACAAAAAAGTGTAATTATTAAAATTAATTTTATACTTGAAAATTTTTAAATTTTTATGGGTTTTGAAAATTTTTAAATTTTTATAGATTTTTTAAAAAAATGTTTTGTGCTTATGCAAATGATATGCAAATGATGCAAAAATAAGCACAAACCTCCCCCAAACTTGTTTTCAACAGTGTCCTCACTGTTGCCAAATGCTATATCTACAAAACCTGTAAGTCTGGGAGGAATTATTAGTGGGGGCAAAATATATATGTGAAGAACTTCCCCCAAACATACTCTTTTCACTTATCTCCATTCAAAAAAATGATGCAGTGATAAACAGGATATGAAGGTAAGACGGAGGAATTTTAATCCAAATAAACTGGCTCTTGTAAGAACAAGAGCTCCTCCGTGGGGTCAGTGGAAAAAAACGGCTTTAATCTATGTCCATTTACTTTGAAAAAGGTGCCGTTTTTAACATTTTCTACTTCTACTGCCTCGTGCGGGTATACAGACCGCACAACAAAAGGTCCCTTCCATCGAGATCGGAGCTTACCCGTGTGAAGGTGTAATCGTGAATCATAAAGAAGGACTTGTTGACCAGGTGAAAATGTTTTCCTCAAAATTTTTTTATTGTGAAAAACATTAGTCCTATTCTTTGTGATTACAGCGTTATCATAAGCTTCATCGCGGAGTTCGCTTAGCTCATTAAGTTGCAGCTTCCGAAAGTTGCAAGCAAGGTTTAAATCAAAATTTATTTATTTAATAGCCCACAATGCTTTATGCTCTATCTCGACGGGTAAATGACATGCTTTTCCAAACACTATCCTATATGGAGACATTCCTAGGTCGGTCTTATATGCAGTTCGGAATGCCCAAAGAGCATCCGTCAGTTTGGTTGACCAGTCTTTTCTATTTTTAGCAACAGTTTTCTCCAGGATAAGTTTGATTTGTCTATTTGAGATTTCAGCCTGCCTGCTTGTTTGGGGGTGATAGGATGTAGAAAGTCGGTGGTTGATTGAGTATTTCCGCATCAGAGTCTCGAAAGATCTATTGCAGAAATGTGTCCCATTATCGCTAATGATAGCGCATGCGTGTCCAAATCGCGAAAAGATATTCTCTTTCAAGAACTTAATGACAAGTTTCTTTTCATTAGTGCGACATGGAATGGCTTCAACCCACTTTGAGACATAATCAACCGCCAGCAGTATGTACAAATTCCCAAAGGAGTTGGGAAAAGGACCCATAAAATCTATGCCCCAAACATCGAATATTTCAACAACCAAGATGGGTTGCTGAGGCATTTCATTCCTCTGGGAGATTCTACCCATATACTGACATTGTGTACAGGTTTTTCAATGGTCAAATGCGTCCTTGAATAAGGTCGGCCAATAAAATCCACATTGCAAAACCTTTTCCGCTGTCTTTCTAGGACCAAAGTGACCCCCACAGGCCTGATCATGACAAAAAGAAAGAACACTCTTGAACTCTTCATTTGGGACACACCGGCGAATGATCTGATCAGGACAATATTTAAACAGATATGGCTTATCCCAGTAATAATTTTTTACTTGGGATAGAAAATGGTATTTGTCCTGTTTTGACCAATCGCTGGTTATCAGTCTCGTGGCATGATAGTTCACAATATCCCTAAACCATGGTTCATTGGATACGCTCAAGAGTTGTTCGTCAGGGAACGAATCATTGATCGGCAGGGTCACAGGGGAAGAAGAGATGCGTGAAAGATGGTCAGCTACTACGTTTTCACATCCTTTCTTATCTTTGATAACAAGATCAAATTCTTGTAACAGAAGGAACCAACGTATTAGTCGACCTTTTGCATTTTTCTTCGCCAGAAGATGTTTTAAAGCGGAATGGTCAGTATACACAACTATAGGTGAGCCAATTAAGTAAGGCCTGAATTTTTCTAACGCAAATACAACCGCTAAAAGTACTTTTTATGTGGTTGTATAATTGATTTGCGCATCATTCAGGGTCTTACTTGCATAGTATATTACGTGTGGCATATTTTCGATGTGCTGTCCTAAGACTGCACCTACTGTAAAGTCGGATGCGTCACACATCTGCTCAAAGGGGTAGTCCCAGTGTGGTGATGATAAAACGGGGGCTGAAGTGAGTGAGTGTTTAAGTGAGTCGAAAGCTGTCTCGCAGTCCGAGTCAAAATGGAAGGTCTTATCCTTGGCCAGGAGAAGAGTTAAAGGTCTAGCAATTTTGCTAAAGTCCTTAATGAATCTTCTATAAAAGCCCGCATGGCCAAGGAAAGATCGAATATCTTTGACGCTTTTGGGATGAGGGAGGTTTTGAATGACATCTATCTTAGCTCTGTCAACCTCAATGCCTTTCTGTGAAATGACATGTCCAAGAACAATTCCTTCTTGGACCATAAAATGGCATTTTTCCCAGTTCAAAGTCAAGTTCTTCTCTTTGCAACGAGTAAGAACAGCGTCAAGATTCGCTAGGCAATCGGAAAAAGAGTCTCCAAAAATCGAGAAATCGTCCATAAAGATCTCTAGAAAATTCTCTACCATATCAGAGAATATCCCCATCATACACCGCTGAAAGGTAGCGGGAGCATTGCATAACCCAAAGGGCATGCGACTGTAAGCAAAGGTACCAAAAGGACAAGTAAAAGTGGTTTTATCTTGATCCTTTTTGGCGATGGGGACCTGATTATAGCCTGAGTATCCGTCCATAAAACAATAATACTCTCATCCCGCTAAGCGTTCCAGCATCTGATCAACGAATGGTAGAGGAAAGTGGTCTTTCCTCGTGGCAGCATTGAGTTTTCTATAATCGATACATACACGCCACCCAGTTTGGGCGCGTGTCTGAATCAACTCATTTGCTTCATTGGTTATAACAGTGATGCCGGATTTCTTAGGAACGACATGTATAGGACTCATCCATTGGCTATCGGAGATGGGATATATAATACCATTATCTAAGAATTTGACGATTTCTTTCATGACCGCTTCCTTCATGACGGGATTCAACCATCTCTGTGGTTCTCGGGTTGGTCTGGCATCATCCATCACATGTATATGATGTTCAACTATCAAGGGACCAATCCCTTTGATGTTCGCCATACTCCAACCAAACGCCTCTTTTTTAGATCTCAATACCGATAAAAGTGTATTCTCTTGCTCTAATGCTAGAGAAGCGGATATTATAACTGGTAAGGACTCCTTCTCACCTAAATAAGCGTATTTCAGATGAGACGGTAAAATTTTTAGATCTAATTCGGGCGCAGAAATGATAGAAGGAGGGATCATTGAGTGATTTTTGGATTTACAAAGAAGCTCAGAGCCTGTGAAAGATACAGATTCGGGTGGAGAAAAGTCAGAAGTGCAGGACTCAAGTGTAGGTAAGGTGTCCTCACTAAGATCTTGTGTGAAATCAAACAGAGATGTGGTAATGTCATCGAGATCAGTAAAGCAAAGTTCCTCAGCTCCACAACTATCGGGAGCGATCTCATGGACAGAGCACACATCTAAAATATGAGCAGAGGGTTCTGATGGCTGAATTCCAACTTTGTAGATATTTAGTTCAATGGTCATATTTCCAAATAATAAATTCATTGAACCGTTTCTACAGTTTATAACAGCGTTGGAAGTGGCAAGGAAAGGACGACCTAGAATCACCGGAAGTTGGCCCCGGGGGTTTGCTACAGGATGTGTGTCGAGCATAATGAAGTCTACAGGGAAAACAAATTCCCCGACCTTTATCAACACATCCTTTAATTCGCCCCTTGGTTTGGTGATAGATCGGTCTGCCATCTGGAGAGTGCAGTGAGCAGGTTTCAGCTCTCCAATCCCTAATTGTTCATAGACAGAATAAGGGAGTTGGTTATCACTTGCGCCAAGGTCTAAAAGAGCACAATTTATGTTTTTACCCCCAATCGAAATCGATATTGTAGGACATCCTGGGTCCTTTCGTTTCTTTGGTACCTGGGGAATAAAAGCAGTGCTGATATTATTAGCCATAAAGACCTTCTTCGGCACTTGGGTCTTCCTCTTCTTAGTGCACAAGTCCTTAAGAATTTTTGCATAAGCGGGGACTTGTTGAATTGCATTTAGGAGAGGGATATTGATGTTAACCTGTTTGAACATTTCTATAATTTTCTCCATATGAGGACTCGTTCTATTACTCCTAAACCGATTCGGGTAAGGAGCTTTCGCAATAAGCGTAGGGTCCATCATAGGAGAAGGAAGAGGGGGTAGACGAGGTCCCAAAAAAGGTGTGGGGACCGTCTGTAGAGAACTATAAGGGTTGGGAGAAGGTGTCGAGCCTCATGGGAAATGGAGAATAGGCTCGCGAGAAGATTGTGTGGTAGAAAAAGAAGGATCAGAAGGAGAAGTGTGTGTGTGTGGAAAGGTCTCAGCCGGGGTGTTGATATGATTTTCAGTATCATCAATACCTTTCCCGACATGATTGTTCAGCACTCTTCCCGATCTCAACGTTGTGATTGCATTTACATTGTAATGCCCAGGATTCTGTAGGGGTTGAGAGGGAAGTTTCCCTTTTTCTCTCGCACTCATTTCGGCTTTAAGGCGTGCGATTTCAGCTTCCATCGATCTGATACTCTCAGCTTGAGACGCTGAGTTTTTCTTTATCTCACTGACGGAAGATCTAACCTCGGTCGAAACCTCTATGAAATTTGATAAAAGTGATTTCATGGTTTGAGTGAATTGAGAGAATTCGTCAAAACAGGACGACTGCATAGGATTAGACTGTGCAGGAGTGTTGCCCTGGTTTTGGAAATTTTGTGACTGATAGGGGTATTGAGTGAGTTGAAGGGGTTGCTGTTGTGGTGGAGGAAGAGCCCTTTGAAATTTATTTGTGTTTGGAACCGTGTTTTAAGATTGGTTTTGGTTCCAAGCAAAATTCGGGTGATTCCTCCAACCCTGATTGTACGTGGAAGAATATGGATCATTTTGAGGTCTTTGAAATGCGGCATTAGAATGCTCGTGACCTTGAAATGCAGAGTTTAATGGACATTCTTCCGTTAAACGAGACGGATCAGAACAACGCCCACAAACAGTTTTGGGGAGCGACATTGGGTTTAGGGAGGCTGCAGAAAATTTGTGTTCCATAGCGTCGAGCTTCTTTTGCATTGCTGCCATCTCAGCTCGAACACCTATGGACACATCTATTTGGTGTACGCCACCCCTATTCAATGGTTGGGTTCCACTCTCCCACTGTAGTGATTTTTCAGCGAACTCTTCTAAATACTTCCATGCTTCCCCATCATCCTTAGTCATAAATGTACCTTGACACATGTTTTCAAGGCTCTGTTTAGTGTTTGGATTAATGCCCTCATAAATGATTTGGCAAAGCTCCCATCTCGGGATGCCGTGATGAGGACACTGAACCAATAGATCCTTGAAACATTCAAAGCATTTAGAGAATGGTTCAGCAGGGAGCTGGGCAAATTGATTCAGTTCGCTACGGATTCGAGCTGTCTTTTGTATTGGGTAAAATTTCTTAAGGAATGCAGGGGCGAATTCTTCCTAATTCATAATAGAGTGTGCGGTAGTGTTATATAGCCAATTCTCGGCTACATCGCACAATGTAAATGGAAGAAGTCATAGACGCATCGCATGCACTGAAAGTTGTGACGTACCTATCATTGCGCATACGTTTTCAAATTTGGTAATGAAAACCTAAGCGTCCTCAGTCTCGAGTCCGTGGAATTTGGGTAAAAGATTGATGTACTGGGGTTTAATCTCAAAGTTATCGCCATTGGCTGGTGGTGTGGATAAGCAGGTCGAAAGAGGACCTCGAAGTGGATAGCACCTCTCCTGGAGAGAGATGCGGGGTGGATTCTGCGCACCAACGGACGGCGGCAGATTAGGGTTAAAGAAGTTTGATGGAGTCGGATCCATCGGTGTGGGTTTGGTAGTAGGTAAAGGAAAGGTAAATGGAGAAATATTGACTTCGGAGTCGATAAAGGGCACGCGGACTAAACGGGAACTAGAATCCCGTGTCCAGCCTATCTTGTACTAAAAAGGGTTAGTACAAGTGGCAGCGTTTGCTTATAATTAGGGGTAATGAATGAATGCGGTGTTTGCTTTGAAAAAGGGACGGATTTTTGAAAAAATGATGCGACACAACAAATGCAGCACACAAACCCTAGAATCTAGTGGTCACCTAGGTCCGGCTCTAGACCGCTCCTAACTGCCAAAAGACAAGTCGCAGGATAGAATCCTCCACTGCCTCTTTGTTCCCCTGTAGCCAGGTAAGTGCCAGGTAAGTGAGAAGGTACTCCACTACGTAAGTAGTGGGCCTAATTAATAACCACTAGCCTTCGACACACTTTCCTAGGCACCACCAGAAAACGCGGATAAGCAATGAATTACCCACGGCCTTCTTCTGTCCTAATTGAGCGCGATAGTACTTAGAGTCATCTCTAGATTTCTTTTAGTTAATGTGGGTTAATACGGATGCAAGTTTTGCGATTTTCGGGGCCTAGGAAGGGTAATGAAATTCCCACATAATTTGGATTTGGCCGTGCCCCTTAATATCCGTATTTATAATGCAAACAACCAAGAAACAAAATCACGCACAAATTTAATTTTTGCAATTGCGAGCTGCTATTCTTTGCAAAGAATCGTGCAAAAAATTGTCAGTTGGAGCTAAAAAGAGGAGAGAGGAGAAGGTAAGAAGGTACCTGAGGAAATTTAGCACAGAGAAGGCACAAGGCTGCCGCGGTTCTGCCGCAATAGGGGGCTCCCACCGCGCTTCCGCGGTCTTCTGTGCAGATCACTGCAACAAAATTTCCCAGGGAGCTTCTGTAGACTCCCTCAACTCTCTGGTATATTCCAAAAATTTTTCCAATTTCCCAGCAAGCTCCAGATCTCCTTGCAATGAAACACAACAAATTGTTTAGGGTTTGCACGAATTTTGATCTCAAAAATCTCAATGAAATAAATCTTTCAATTCAAACTTTGATATAAAACGAATTAGCGTGTAATCCCCGGCAACGGCGCCATTTGATTGTTTATAATTTTCTTGTTTGTGTAAATCGAATAAAGCGAATAAGTTTCTATTTGTCGGTAATATTGAATAAAATTCACAATCAAAGAATTATATTTGACCGCAATCAATTACGGTGTCGATTGTAGATCGTAAGCGAGTGCGGATCGTCCACAGGGATTGTGCGATTCGTTTTTATATTTAATTTGTTTGAATTGAAAAGTTAATCGAAAAGAAAAGAAAACATGATTCAAGAATTTATCGATTGATTCAGGTGTCACTAGTTTAATCAAGAATCAAGAAACTGATAAACAATTGAGAATCGTGTTTCGATGATATTTCCAACCAAATGTCAAGAATCTAAATGAGGCTCGTAGGAATCGATCGGATCTATAGACGTGATGTAATCTCAAGATTTCGTGTTCTTGTCCTTCGAAGGATTGATACTAGATCGATGATGATCGACGAGAGTTAGGGCTTTCTTGATGAAACTAGGGTTTCATCATTTAACCATTGTTCTTTCGGCGATATCATTCGCATTCTAGCCTCTAACAATTTCAAGAAACGATCGTAACTCCCCAATCTCGAGCGATATCAATCACGAAACCATCGCAACGAATTGGGACGTCGATTCTTGATTTTGCTAGGGTTTACAAAACTCGTAGGATTCAAGAATCGATTTAAAATATATTACATCATCATTCTATTGATCGTCTCGACTCCTCGACGAGCGGAGTATTACTCAAACATCAGAACAAGGATTACAACTAGAAATTTAGATTGAATCATGATGCAAGAATTTAAAGAAAACAAGATAAAAGAATATCACCTTTTATTTATATCAACAATTTGATTACAGTCGCTCAAGAACTACAAGAGGAAGAACTAAATTGTTGACTTGGCTTTGCTCGGCTTCGTGAGTCGCGGATCGGCTTGGACCACTTGTTCTGTTGAAGATCGGCTCGGCTCATAAAAGGTTGCAATGCTTCTTGCTTGATGGGTACTCGGGATCTTGGCTTTTGATTGGAATTAGGGTTAGGGTTTCACACATGTCCTCTAACTAGACTTGTGGAAGAAGATGAAAGAGAGAGAGAGATTGGCTACTAAAAATGTACTAGTCGAGGATCAAGTCTCTCCTTTTTTACAAGTGAATGAATAATCTTTTACAAGTGAGCCTAGGGTCTTATTTATAGATCACCCAAACCCTAAGCCTTTGAGTTCCCTCCAAAAGTTTGTTGAAAGACTTCTAGAAGTAGTTAGTTAGGCTTAGCTTAGGGTTTAAGCTAGGGTTTAGGGAGAAGTTTCTAGAATACACGGCTAGTTTAGTGTTGATCCCAAAGCTTGCTGATCTAGCAGAAGTCTCTGGAGTATTCTGGAATTTGTTGTGTCATTCTGAGTTGTAGGCCTTGAGCTAGGAATTATGGTGCAAAGATGAAGTGCTAAGGTGGCAAGTTGACCGCGGAACCGCGGCACAAGGCGGCTTAGGCCACGGTTCCGCAGCCAAGTTGGGTCCTTATGGCTTGGTTCTTCTGGTGTGGTCTTGGGTTGATACTTGGGCCTTTCTTTGATATGTTGATTTTTGTTTTGCCTTTTGAATTGGTACCAGAACTGAAACCATTGAGTTGGCATAATGTTTGATCAGCACCTGAAAGTTTTTCTGGCTTTACTTCTGGATTTTCCTGCACAGATCTCAAAACAAGTGTTGCGCAATATAGGGATGATGCGATGCCATGAAATGCGGTCAATTTCCTTATAAATGCCGGTTTAAGAGTCTAACACATGCAATCTGATATTTTGCGATAGTTTTGCTAATATGTGAAATATGAATGCCGAACACTTCTATATGAATGCAAAAGATAGGGAAATTGCCGTATTAAAAATACAATATTTTCGACTAATCAGATATACAAGCCCAAAAGGTCCTAACTTGAGGGTTCAGGTAAGAGCACAACACTTAGCCTTTCATGCCATTTCTCTTTCTTTTTCTTGAGTGAGGTCTAAGACTTTGTTTTCTAAACTAGGAATTTCTTTTAAATCTCAATATATCAACTGAACAAATAAGAAGAGATAAGAGTATGGAGTGATAAGGCTAGGAGGTGGTGTCAACATAATGGATGGTGTACTATTCATGCAAGGAGGAGGTGTGGCCATTAGGTTGAGTCTAAGTTGTGGTGTCTAGGAGGTTTAACATAATGGATGGTGTGCTAATCATGCAATTCTAACAATGACGTAGAATACGCAACAAGTATTAGAATCCTAGCCCAGACGCTTAACGCCATGCGGGCGATTCCCCTGTAAATGTTAAATCTACTCACCTACGCTCCACTCTAGGTGTATCCTACCATCTACTCCCCCTGTAGCAGTGTCTGTAGTCCCCACCTGCACACCTGCAATTTAGACATGGAAATCATATATAAGCCAAATATTCCGCAAAACGCGATATCGAACCCAAACGAGAAACTCGCGTCGCGAACTAAACGCGCGTGTGCAAAATACGCTAAAACGTGTGTATACGCGTCTAAAACTACCGCGACACGCATCGACACGCTGGATCGCAGAACCCACTCACGTATCGCGCGTATCGCGCAAACACAACGAACACGAAATACGATATTTGATCCCAGATTTTTCTACTGGTCAAATCTTACAAAACTAGACATGCCAAAACACTAGACAACACTGCAGACAACCCTAGCCAAGACCCCAACGTCCCAGCCCCTTACTTGGCCCCAAATTGCGGCCAAACCTATTAAATCTGCGGCCTCTGTTGGGAATGGGGGTCTCGTGTTCTGGTGGTGTGTTCTAGACCTAGTGTGCATGCCCCAGTTTTACCAATTTTGTCCTGAAGGCCCCGGGTCAAAAGCAGATCACAGAATGCTAATATATCGCCTAAAAACACCGATTTTGTACAAAACACAAACCTATGGTATTTTAGTGGAATCTGGGGAAAATTTTCAGTTGAGGTGACCCTAATAACACTAAAATAAGCTAGGTTAACTAACACAATCACCACTTGATCAAAAGTCCACACAAATCACCATAATTTAGCACTAAATTAACTTTAAAAGCAAACTGAAGCTAATTAACACTCAAGTTAAGCAAAAAGGGGAATTTGGCTCAGAAAATATACCCTAAAGGACCCTAAGGAGCAGGAGAAGAATTGTATGGAGGAGGTGAGCTGCTATAGTTGTTGGGGCTGCTGCTGCTACAGCTGCTGCTGCTGCTGTCTGCTGCTACTGCTGCCCTTGCTGCTGCTGCTGCATTTCTGTTGTTGCTGAAGCCTCTGCTGCTGCTGATGTTCTCTGCTGATGGGGTGTGTGTGTGTGTGTGTGAGTGACAGAAATGAGAGTGAGAAGTTGAGAAATGAGTGCTAGGCAAAAGTCCCCTCCCTCTCTCCTTCTCTCTCATCATTTAATGAGGCATGGCTTGAGCCATATTGCCCATGCCCTCTCTCTCTCTCCAAGTCAACACTCCAAACCATTTTCAAATTCTTTTTAAATCCATTTTGTTTTTAAAACAACCATGCACACTATTAAACCCAAAAGCACCTAAACAAATTATAAACTATATTAAGGCAAATGGATTAATCCACCATGATTGCTAATCATGGTTTAACCCCACTTAACACCCTAGTTATCATGCACAAGTGTGTGCAAGCCTAGGAAAAATCTAATAAAATATTCATTAAATATGATAAAATAATTGGAAATCAATTTGGTAAACTTTTTATTAAAAACCATATATTAAAATATAATTATTCACAAAACACATTCTAAGGTGTTACAATCTCCCCCCTTAAAAGAAATTCGTCCCCGAATTTAAAAATATACTGTTACGCGTACCTTCAAAAAGAAGATTACAACTCTCAAATCTCGCTCGCAGCTTCCCAAGTGATTATCTCACTATACGTCTACGTCCAAGTAAAACTCTTCACAGATGGCAAGACCCTTGACCGATGTTTCTCCACCTGCCGAGCCATTAATACCATTGGCTGCTGGCGAACAAAAGATCGCGTTAAGCTAAATGGTCTGGTGCTAAATCATGTGAGAAAGGTCAAGAAGGTAATTTTAAAGTATCATCACAAGGAATACGGGGTGAAAACTCAATAATCTGGGTGGAAGTGCCAAATTAAAGGCAACGAAACTAACTCGCTTATAGGATTTCGAAAGGACCTACAATCCGGGGACAAGCATCCCAGAATCCAACACGTCCTTCATCGAAAAAATCCGCAGGAATACATGGTTTGCCACTGCGCACTAAAGTCTACAACCAACACGGTCGGTATAAGACCACTGTTTGCACAGGGCCACTCTCATCCTGACCTGAATCAACTGGATCATCTCCGAAGTCTGTAGACTAGGTGGGGTCCAAAATCCTACTTACGCAGAGTCAGAAAACAACAGACTGGTGATCGACACGATCTAACCTCTAAACCTAAAGGTTGCCAATTGGAGTATCTCCTGATAACAGCTATCGAAGGAGAACCCTAACGATGGCGAGTGACGACCCCCAACTGCCGACAATAAATACACAACGCACAACTTAACAAAGAACAACGGAGCGAACTGAGTAAAACCGGACGACAAGAATCCGAAAGGAGTCACACCCTGACTAACCTTGGGTAGACACCATAACGAAATTCATGGAGATCTGCTCCCACTCCTACTTCGGAACGGAAAAAGGTTGCAACTCTCCAGCCGGCCTCAGATGCTCGACCCAAGCACACAACAAGACAGACACCTTGAATCGAACCATGAAACTTCTCTTTACATTCCTGTCCACCCGTAACTATCTCACAAGTCACGTCAATGTTGGTGGAACTTGAATGAATATAGAGAGTTGACAGATGTGCCTGCTCTTGGATTTTACATCTCTACCTGATAACATCAGGTACACAAACGCGTCCTTAACTTAGCACACCCGCGTCACAAATCAAGGACTCCGAATCATTACCCAATCGAGTATGCTCAAGTATCTCTGACGAACGAGCATCGGAGGGCAGTGTCTTGCGAAAACGATTTAAGAAAAGTGGTCGGGCGCGGACATGAGCAAGTTGTCCCCTCCGTAGAGACGAACTTAAGCTGTACTCGATGATCGCACAAAAACTGTAAATCTGCAGAAGACTATCATAACAATCAAAATCCGTTGTAGGAAAATGTACATTAAGCTCTGGTGGTCCGTGAAAATCTGACACGACTCTCGAATAAGTAGTGTCTCCAAATCTCCAACGCAAAACCACCGCGGCCTCTCCAGATCATGAGTGGAATATCCTTCTCGTACTTCCTCTAAATGTAGGGAAGCAAAAGCGATAACTCTATAGTGTCACCTTAGTACACACTCGAGCCCACTCAAGAAACATTACAGTTAAACAACAAGGTCGCCCGAACCAGAAAGCAAAGGAAGAACTGATGCAGTTGTTAACAGAATCTTCAACTGCTGAAACTCCGCACACATGCCTCAGTCCACAGAAAAGAAACCTCCCTTCTGGTCTATTCAGTCGACGGTGCAGCACTACTCTAGCAATCCTGCACAAAACTGCGGTAAGAACTTGCTAAGCCCAAAAATCTGCGGATCTCCGTCCAGCACACAAGTCTGGACCTAAGTTGTACGACCATGATCTCCCTCGGAACCATACGAAACCGTCTTCCGTGACTACAAGACCTAGGAGTCAACACAAACAAGCCTGAAGAAACACTCCAAGAATCTAGCAAACTGTTGTTGCTCTCCCAGTATCTTCATAACAAATCCTCAAGAGCTACCCCTATCCCTCAAGACACATTAGATAGACCAGAATGTCGTAAATAACACAACAACACTGGTCGAGGAACGGCCTGAAGAAATCTGGTTCATCACATCTACGAATGCTGCTAGGGCATCAGTGAATCCAATGACTCACCAAAACACACAAGCCCGTAGCACGCACAAGGCAGTCTTCGGAATTCCATCACTCCAAACCCGCAATAACGATGACCCAATCCCAAACAAACTTATAAAATGTCTCGCACTGTGGAGCTAATCGAAGGAATCGTCACGGCGAGGTAAGGGATACATATCCGCACCGTAAGCTGGTTCAATTAATGATCCATCGATACACAACCTTAAACTGCCGTCTTTCTCCTTGACGAACAGAAATAGGAGCTTCCAAAAGTGAAACATTCAGACACACAAAACTCCCCAACAAATAACTCTGCAGCTGATTCTTTAGCTCCCAAGCTTCGCCTGCTCATCCGGAACAACGTCGGAAAAACTCTCACACGAAAGGAACACCGGTCCAACAAACCCTCTGTGGCTACGGTATCATGAATGAACGCTAAGAATCCATGGCATCTCCCTCAGTAGCCGACTAGCGAAAAAGGCTGAATTCAAGCTGTGAGAGGCGGCACAACTATCCACCTGCACAACAAGAACTGACCTACCGGGGAAAACAAACCTGATTGTTTCCTCACGGTATTCCACAGACGCCTAGCACGTAGCTGACCAGTCCGTGCCCAGGAGAACGTCAAATCCAACATCTTTAGAAGGATCAAAACGACGGACGAATCTCTATCTCCTATCCGATTGGCACACAACTGAATACGTGTCGCGCAACAAAAGAATCGCTGACAGAAGTTAACGCAAACTATGAATAATCTACCCAACCACGGTACAAGTAAGAAAAACAAACGAGTACATCAAAGAACATATGAATTAAGGATACCTGAAAACTCTGCATTGGACGTCTGCGCGTCCCGATGAGTAGAAGCAAACTCCTGTGTCTGCCTTCTACCCGCAACTGGCTGAACTCCTCTGGTAGACTGAGCCCTATGAGCGAACCTTCCACGTCCACGCCCCCTCTGTATACGATCCTGACGCCGTGCTAAGGAACAATCCCTGATGAAGTGCTGAAGGCTTCCGCATCGAAAACATCCACGCGCTGACTGCTGACCATCCTGGGGATGAGAGCTGAACGACAGTCCTCATCCTAAGCCTTTGCTACTCCCGCGACGGCCACGAAATCTGTCTCGATGACCAAACCTCTGTCTCTGGGCTGGTGTACTGGTACGATTCCTCCACTGTCCTGGAACTCTCTGAGTCTCTGGAATATATGCCTCATCAATTGGAGCTGCAACCACCGGTGCTATGTAGGTGATGGACTGCTGCATGCTGATCGTAAGTGACAACTGAGTAACAGGGGTGACAACCTCCTGTCGTAGCTCCCGAACGACATCAACCAATGAACTCATAGTCTGGCGGAAGTCCTGCATCTCTGCCAAAAGCCTATCAATAGTATATGTCGTAGGCTGATCCGTCTGCACCTGTGCAACTAGAGTGCCATCCTGGTCGGTACTCGTCTCACCCGAGCCAACTCTGACCTCGGCCCTCGCTGCATCACTCTGAGTCCCCATGGTCATCGGCGGCAAGGCTAAAAATGGATATAAGATTCGATAAGAATAAGGAAATCGAATCACAAGGATATGAGTCATCAAGGAAGGAATTTCAAGCATTTGTACTTAGGTCACTTAAGGCGAAGTACCGCATCGTGGGTATGCTGCAGATATACACACGCTACGTTACTCTGCTTAAGCTATCTACTCCATCATACTAAGGTCATCCTACACTCCGAAAGGTAAAAACTAGCGCTCTGATACCAACTTTGTCACGACCCGAAATTGGCACGTGACGGCCCTAATACTATGCAATGCCTAAAGACGTAACGCAGTAAAAGAAAGCCAAACCCAGAAATCTAAAACATGAAAATACGGAAAAGATAATAAGAGTATTTTGAAACATTGAAATCACAACCTAAATTCTTTAAAAGTCCCACTTTCTTTCCTTAAAATTTTGGCAACACCCCTTTTGTAAAAACTAGCCCAAAGACGGAAAACAATCACATCATAGATATACGACGCCGTAGCGAAGAAATAAGAGACAATAGAAAGGAAACTGTATATAAAAGACAACAAATCCACAATTAATATACAATAACATCCTCACCAAGTCTCTAAGTCAACAACATAATAGTAGATGGAGAGTATAAGATACAAAGAATGTACAATACAAAATACAGATAACCACCAAAACCCACCTAAGCAAAACAGCACACTGTGAGCCGATGCGGTATCTGTAGCAAAAGATGATAGATGAATAGCTGAATAGCCTGCCTCGACTACTCTGGGGAACACCCTGCAATACCTGTGGCACAACGGGGGTGAGTTTCCAACTCGTGAATAGTAGATAACATATGCAGGTAATCGCAAGAATGTACGTACGGCATGAATCTAAGATATACAATTTACAGTAATAACAGGTCATGTGAATGCAGAATAATGGAAAGTACACTAGCAGGTACAATCAATATGTGAAGCAATAATAACATGACAGTAGTATGCAATAACCATGCAATAGGGATATGAGAATGTAAATATGCGGCAATCATGAAGGGTACACTAACAGGTACTCCTAATATATGAAACTGTGCATAAATGAAAAGGTATGAGGTATGGAGTGAAATATGTCGTCCCACGGAATCCTGTCATCGTGGCAGGATCACAATCCATCAAGACACTCAAATCCCAATTCCTCAAATCAGCCCCCAAGTTGGACTCTCACATCATATAAGTCTCATATCTTCTCAATGTACAATATCGAGTAATCTCCTATATCCCGAATGTACAAATCAGTAATCCCATATGTATGTCCAATATCCAATCTCAATGAATCACCTAATATCCCAAATCAAATCTCAAGTAGAATTCTAACATTCTAAAGGTATATATTTGCATAAATAAATATGATGGGGTCAATACACATATATTAGCGCCCCATTCTACTAATATTGATGTAAGGGTATATATAACAACGGCTAAATCCCCTGTTATATATACAAAGGTGTTTAAAGGAAATATCATGAAAACAATGTGCCAAGTATCGACACAGAAATCCTGATAGGTACATGTCATACGCTATCCCGAAAGCACGAGTGCCTAGCTCTGACCCTCGCCTTTCGACGTATGCATACGTGCATGACTCCCAACGGTATCTCCATGATCCCCACCGAGTCATTGGTACTGTCACCGGTAGGTACTAGCCCGCCTCCAGGCTCAATCGGCAAAATCCATCGATCTTCTTGCCGAGGGGAACCATATCCGGCCCCACCATGTACCTTCTACAGCCTCGACGCCTCCTCGTAGGGTATATATAAATCAGAACCGATAAAGCTCATGGTGGATGCGCAAATATCATATCAAGGAAAACGGGTTTTTCAATTCATGCATAATTTCATGAACTCCCGCGGTTCCCAAATCCAGAAGACATCATGTGAAATCAAAATAAACAATGCCCAAATCCAAGAATAAATATATACGATATATCTGAAATGCAAGCATATAAATGAGAATATGTAGCTGAAACCAGATGTATGCGAAACCAATAAGGTACAGCTATGTAACATCTGTAAAAGTAATTATGCAACTGCAACTGAATATGTGTGTAACATACAGGTGTAGCAATGTATAGGTATCTACCTATAAGAACTGATGAAGTATACCCCCTCCGGGTATGAGTGGAATAGGTGAGTAAGGTATATCGGTAACTAAATGTCCAAAGTGATAAGTAATGTGAATCGATGTCGTAAAGTTCCTAACCAAGCAATATGATATCTATAATGGTTTGTGTGTGACATGGCAATTATTGACGGTGTGTGTGTAGCATACAATCCGTGCTCGTGCAACATAAACCGTTAATAATATGTGCAGTGTCCTACGGCTGCTAGTCACAGTACCATTATATCTAATAAATAGGGTAAGGCGCAATTCTAACAATGATGTAGAATACGCAACAAGTATTAGAATCCTAGCCCAGACGCATAACGCCATGCGGGCGATTCTCCTGTAGATGTTAAATCTACTCACCTACGCTCCACGCTAGGTGTATCCTACCATCTGCTCCCCCTGTAGTAGTGTCCATAGTCCCCGCCTGCACACCTGCAATTTAGACATGGAAATCATATATAAGCCAAATATTCCGCAAAACGCGATATCGAACCCAAAGGAGAAACTAGTGTCGCGAACTAAACGCGCGTGTGCACGATACGCTAAAACGTGTGTATACGCGTCTACAACTACCGCGACACGCTGGATCGCACAACCCACTCACGTATCGCGCGTATCGCGCAAACACAACAAACATGAAATATGATATTTGATCCCAGATTTTCCTACAGGTCAAATCTTACAAAACTCGACATGCCAAAACACTAGACAACACTGCAGACAGCCCTAGCCAAGACCCCAACACCCCAGCCCACTACTTGGCCGCAAATTGCGGCCAAACCTATTAAATCCGCGACCTCAGTTGGGAATGGGGGTCTCGTGTTCTGGTGGTGTGTTCTAGAACTAGTGTGCATGCCCCAGTTTTCCCAATTTTTTCCTGAAGGCCCCGGGTCAAAAGCATATCACAGAATGCTAATATATCGCCTAAAAACACCGATTTTGCACAAAACACAAACCTATGGTATTTTAGTGGAATCTGAGGAAAATTCTCAGTTGAGGCGACCCTAATAACACTAAAATAAGCTAGGTTAACTAACACAATCACCACTTGATCAAAAGTCCACACAAATCAGCATAATTTAGCACTAAACTAAATTTAAAAGCAAACCAAAGCTAATTAACACTCAAGTTAACCAATAAGGGGAATTGGGCTCAGAAAATATACCCTAAAGAACCCTAGGGAGCAGGAGAAGAAGTGTATGGAGGAGGTGAGTTGCCGTAGTTGCTGGGGCTGCTGCTGCTACAGCTGCTGCTGTTGCTGTCTGCTACTACTGCTGCCCTTGCTGCTGCTGCTGCATTTCTGTTGTTGCTGAAGCCTCTGCTGTTGCTGATGTTCTCTGCTGATGGTGTGTGTGTGTGTGTGTGAGTGAGAGAAATGAAAGTGAGAAGTTGAGAAATGAGTGCAAGTCAAAAGACCCCTCCCTCTCTCCTTCTCTGTCATCATTTAATGAGGCATGGCTTGAGCCATATTGCCCATGCCCTCTCTCTCTCTCGAAGTCAACACTCCAAACCATTTTCAATTTCTTTTTAAATCCATTTTGTTTTTAAAACAACCATGCACACTATTAAACCGAAAAGCACCTAAACAAATTATAAACTATATTAAGGCAAATGGATTAATCCACCATGATTGCTAATCATGGTTTAACCCCACTTAACACCCTAGTTATCATGCACAAGTGTGTGCAAGCCTAGGAAAAATCTAATAAAATATTCATTAAATAGGTTAAAATAATTGGAAATCAATTTGGTAAACTTTTTATTAAAAACCATATGTTAAAATATAATTATTCACAAAACACATTCTAAGGTGTTACATCTCTATCTCCGATATCGAGTATCCTTGCGAGGCTCCCCGGCTCAACTGTGGCTATCCTACCCTTCGGTCTCGACCCGGGTCCACCATGTATCCGAATGTATAGCTCCCCCACTCAGCCCGGATAAAAACAAGTCTGAAACCGTATATCTACCCCACTCGGTTCAGAATAAAACAATCAGAAACATCAAACTCATGGTAGACATCAACTCATCATATCCAGAAATATCAAGTAAATAATGAGAATACTTGCATAGATTGTTCTGATGATATATTAAATATATACATATATAACAGCATCCCATACCACTGATATATATCATCAAAGTAAAACATCCATAGTACTGGTTTTCGCAATGCTTAACAGATAAAAAGGTAAAATACGTAAATAAGACATACAAGCAAAATAAAAGTATCAATTCTACTGTGTCATGGCAATACAAATAATGTGTAATGTGGCATAGGCGTATGTGCTCGTGCAACAAGGAATTCATTAGTATTTGTGCGAGTATTCTACAAGTGTATAATTCATACTTGTATCAATGGTTACTACGCATTAGGTAGTGTAACGGACCTACAGTGACATGGCAGTACCAATAAGGTGTAGTGTAACATATGCGTATGTGCTCGTGCAACATAATACTCATTGGTAGTTGTGCAGTGTTCTATCAGAGTGTTCGTATCATGGAAACATATAACATCAAAAAATATAACGCTACAAGTCTAAAGGAAACTTTGCCGTTATTCGGCATACTAATCTCGTCATCATAAGTACGGTACAATTCCTCGTACAAAACCCACAATATCTCAATCTCCAATCATCTCAAGTATGATATGATCCTTCATACCACTATACCAACCCATGAATAACACTATATTCATATGGAAAACTTACTAGATGCAACATTATTCTAATATCATAAACTTAATTAAGCCCAAAAGAACTAACTATATTTCATAGTATTATATATATAAGGTTGAGGGGGTGCTATACGCCATCCACCCGACTTCCCTGTAGATGTAAATCTACTCACCAACTTGCCGAGCTCGTAGATTCCACGATTGCTATGTCCATCGACTCCGTCTCGGAAACATTCGCGATCATACCTATAATCGTATTTATGGAATATCAGCGTAAATATCATATCCAAATCAAATCAACGAGCTAAGCATCCATAGGTTAGAAACTACAGCATACTTAACCCAAAAACGACAATATATTCATGTTGTTAACGTACAGACGTTAACGATTCAAGCGCAGTATAGAATTACGAAAAAACCCGTATCGTAATATCGGAAATTTCGTAAAACCTTTATTAAAACATTCCCAGATTTTACTGTATGAATACTGGGATAAATCAAATAATGCAGTAACCTATAAAATACCAAACTACAACTGTATAGGAAAAACCAACACCAATTACTCCTAAAGACCCAGCAACCTCAGACAATATAAGGTTCTCGCCGATCCAATGTTGGAGATGGGGTCTTGGGCTTTAAGTGAAGTCTCCTAGTGGTCTTATGATATTTATGGTGTTGCTAGTTTTTTCTTTCTAGTGGTTACACATATTGGTTCCAGATTCAATATAAGTATGCTAAATATCATAATTTTCCTAGTTTATGATACTGCACATACTAAACATGCTACGTGCGAATATTATGAACTATCTAAAACTTATACTAACCTGATCTAACCCTTCGCTGTTCGTAACAGTAAAAACAGAATAGTGTCACGAAACATCCGTGTCGTATTTTAGAATTTTACCCCAAAACAGATATTAGCTTCAAGATTTTATGTACTGAATATATAACATAAACTAACAATACCAGACACCTTAACATATAGACAGAGAGCTACCCTAGAAAAACTAACACCTAACTCCATTGAAAATCTAGCGAGCTCGGATTTTGGTTAGATGTCACCGGCCAATTGTGCAAGGAACGGGTTCGTGTTTCTGGTGTGTATTCTAAGTCAAATAATTAAGGCTAAGGTACTGTTTGATTTTGTTATAATTTATCTAGACTATAGCAGATTCACAACAGAGTCTAAATTGTCCAAATACGATATTTCCGATCTCCTACTTCTATACTAAAACAGAATTAAACAAAAAGAACTACATGGTGGGAAATTATACTAATCTAGAAGATCAACTGAAATTTTTCTTCTAAGATATACAAGCCTAAAAGGTCCTAACTTGAGGGTTCAGGTAAGAGCACAACACTTAGCCTTTCATGCCATTTCTCTTTCTTTTTCTTAAGTGAGGTCTAGGACTTTGTTTTCTAAACTAGGAATTTCTTTTAAATCCTAATATATCAGCTGAAAAAATAAGAAGAGATAAGAGTATGGAGTGATAAGGCTAGAAGGTGGTGTCAACATAATGGATGGTGTGCTATTCATGCAAGGAGGAGGTGTGGCCATTAGGTTGAGTCTAAGGTGTGGTGTCTAGGAGGTTTAATATAACCTTAACCCAAATTTTACACACTTACATAATAACCTACATTGAAAATTAATTAACATAAGGAAGCTAACATTTTCACAAAAACCCCTCATTACACATATTATTATATAAACAAACTATTTTCTGTACTAAATTATTTCTACTACATATTAAAAGGCCCTCTTTACTATAGTAAAATTAAAATAACACTTTCAATTTAAATACCTAATTTAATTAATTATCTAAAATGTTTCAAAATTTTACAATATTCCTCACTTAATTAAATTTGGTCCCCAAATTTAAATTAAATTCTCTTCTTAAAACAATTTTCTGAATCCAATCTGCTCAAATGCAAAACAATTTTCCGGGGTCAAAATTTAAAACATAAAATCCGCTCAATATAACGGAACTCCCAAAGTCCCACATGAGCTAAGACGTAATATAACGCAACAGTGTGCTTAAAACATCAAAAGATATACAACTGACATAACTGTAACTCTAGCGGTTGCTATGAGGATTACTCCAGTTATGACGCAAAATGCCAAATACGAAAGCCGTCGTGTATATCAAATACACAATCAATCCCATAGTCGTAGTGCAATATCGGTAGCACATGACCAAGCGAAAAATATATAAATCAAATCTATAACATATCCTATCAAGTGCAAAGCACGAAAACGAAATCAACCCTAACGGTTTGCTTGCAAATTTCAAACCACACGTCACGGTGTGCATGAAACCTGAAAGGTTACTATGCACCCTATAGAGGTCTCACAAGGCATCAACCATGCCAATTTACAAAAATTATGGTGCCGAGAAACCCTAATACGGATCATCGGCTAGAATTCTAGGCGAAACAAGAATCTAGTTAACACTTTAACTAAAGGAGAGAGGCTACAACCTTTGTAGATCCGGTTATCCACTTCCTTAGCTCCACATAGACGTCCCCTCGCTATCCATCTCGAATCTCGGACTCTCGCGACGGCTTCATCGGAGAAATGAGCGGAATAGGTCGTCGGCTTCGTGCCGAAGATGATCTACGTCGAGGTGCACAAGTTCAAGCTCCAACTTCACCAAGTTGTGAAACTTGTGAAGAAAACACCCAAAACAACTTGGCAAGAGGTAGAGGGTGAAGAAATAGGAGGTGGGTTCACTTTAGAATTGGATTTCTCACTTTAGAACTCAAGATACCATTGATGGCATCAAGCTTTCTCTCTTGAAGATGAAGAAGAAGAAGTAGATAGAATATGATAAGTCTTGTGTAAAAAGAATAATAAAATCAATACTTATCATCTTCTAACCTTGGTTAAGTGTAGAGAATAAACCATGGTCATATGAGAATGGTTAGGGTTAAGGATGATGACAAAATAGTCACTTTAGTCAAAGCTTCATGAAGCTTCATGAAAGAAACCATTTTGTTATCATTTATTTATTTATCAAAAAGGAATAGATAAATAAATAAGTAAATAAATAAAAACCCTAACTATTATCATAACCATGGTTTAAGTCTGAACACAACACCAAACAACATGCATCATCAAACATGACACATAGTAGTGCACAAAAGTATATCACATATACAACTTGTGAACTACAGGTGAGAAAATCCTATTAAAGTGAACCAATACCAGTTAATGCAAAGTAATATATCAAATATATAATTATACATTAAATCATTAAATCAACACTTGATTCAATGATCCGGTCATGTCGCACATAACCGACTAGTATCCAATGTATCGACTTATCGAATCAATCTACGATTCGATAACTAGGTTATATCGCATATAACCAATCGAAACATTCATCGCGAGAATGAAATACGGTATCACATACACGCATTATTCTCGGTCCCGCACATATCTCATATGCGCTCCTATTTCGTTTCGCTTGAGCCAGGAAACCTCTGTGTAGGACTCTAAAGATTCGTCAATACGCCGGTAGCAGATGATGATCATATCAAGCACCCACAAGACACAAGCGGTCTGCTAAACGTAACGGCCATCCGGGTATTGAGCGATCAGAAGATCGACGAGCTAGCCCGCTTACAACCAGTAACACTTACCGTACAGTCCGGTCTGTTCGTCTGATATGTCGCATATCAAGTCTAGGGGTGGTAAACGTCAGACCCCAATAACCGATAAGTCGTGCCGATGTGAGGCTCATAACGGGTCGAGAAACTACTGGTAACACTTACCAGCAAATCTCTGATCAGCCCTGGCCAGGGACTTCCCTGTTACGGCCAATCGAGCACAGCGCAACATCAACCCCCAATACCGGGAGAGACGAAACCCCTCCTATCGCTCATTGCCTCCATGTGACTCGGGACTGTACCCAAAGACCACCGTTTTGCACGCCCTCATGGACGTGGTAAGGTGGAGATCAAAGCACAGTGGGAATCACACAAGACTCTATGACGATCTCGGGTCTACAGACTAACCTGCACAAGTGTCACCTGAGAACTGCCATCTGACGTGAGGTATAATACCATCTGGGAGTTCTCGGCGAGTCCGTCCAGTGTACCCAGTCTCCACTAAGCACCCGTACACCATCTCTGATGTCAAACACCAATGGATATGGGATCATCCATCGCCCATCTCATGGGTCGAGAAGCGTATACGCTAGTCTACACTGGTATATCGATGCCCCGTCTCGATACACCTACGACTAGGGACCTTGAAGGATGTACTTATGGACTACCATGTCCCCACTAGTATGATCTGCATCATAGTCCAGGCAGTCAAGTACATATCCTAAGGGCTTTACCAACATGTAACCATAAGACAGTTTAAAGAGACTAGTATACATGTTAAGATAAAGAGTAACCAGATAGCATACTATCATATCGAGCAAGAAAGTCATCTCTATATATGTCCAAGCATCCAATATAATATACAACATCTGTACAATACTGGCCTCTGGGCATACATACAACTAACAAAACCAAAACAGCGCTGAGTGCAAAAGGCGTGCACGAAACGATATCCACTGCATCAACTGCGCATGGAACAAAAGTGTACAAATACTATCAAGTGCATCGGGGTTCACAAAATATCAAAATGTGCAACGGGTGTGCATAAAATCATACCAGGTATACCTAGAGTATATATATAAATATAATCTCTTAATCATGTGCAACTGATGTGCACAAAAAATATCGGTTTAGTACATCCGGTGTACACAACACTCCAATCGGGTGCAGTCACCTCGCACGAAAATCTCAAATAAGTGCACCTGGTGCGCACAAAACATCTATCAAAGTGAAATCACTGTGCACGGAAATTTCATCAAGTGCACCTGGTGTGCACAAAACATTATATGACCCTCAAATCCTAAGAATACATAAATCGAAATAACAGACATTGAGTTATCCTTTCTTCAATGCTGAAAAAGAAATATTTGGATTATAAAACTCAAATAACAAAACAGCGAACATCGAAGTATATCTTCTTCAATGTCGAAAGGTGTTTTAAACACCCGGAACTGGCATAGTAAGGATTTCTACTTGTCTTCTGCCACGGTCTAGCATTCATTATCTCTGAATTCTGGTTTTTCTTGCGGATCTCTAACGTCATGGTCTCTTCATACTCTCGTCCAGTGAGGAGCAACTACACAATCAATCCAACTGCTGATACCTCTCACCACATCTCCTTGGCCAATAGTCCAGTCTCTCGCAACTCAACATGTTGATGACGGAAATCTCTAACCTCTGTGTGTACGCCAACGACTGATCCTCGGTCAAATCTTACTTATCATCATTTTATGGAAAGAACCCATCAAGTCTCATGCCGATCTCAGCTATCCAGCCTGCCCGGAACTATCATTCATTTCTGAATCCACTCTCTTTTTTCGTATCAACTGCCATTTCCTCAAGATTTTCCCGTGAAAGTTTCGTTGTACGCGCCGCTGCATATACATCAAATCTTAAATATCGACGGTGAAGAAAAATGCCCACTGAAACTCCGCAACAATCTCATATTCCATTACTCTCACAATCCATCACTTTAAGGAGCGTATCATGATAGTCACACGAATGGCAAGTCATACTTGATTATGACCATGCCCGGAGCCTTACAAGACTTCAAAAAAAAAAAACGAATCCGGCATCACTGATACTCTGTAGAAGAATCTGGCTAAGCTCACCTTCAAAAACTCGTCCCAATTCGTCGGAGGAAAACATACTGCACGATCTCTTTCTCGAGCGACTTGCATCTGGTCTGAGCAAGACCCATCGGAAGTAGCTAACTAACTTCCCCAACATCACATCGGAGCGCCACAATGGATTAAATGTCCTAGCCATCCAGCATCTGAACGACTACGAACCCTTTGTTCCATCTACACTTGTAAACATTTGTAATTGTCTACTTCTTGAACTCTGGAAACAACATCTCGATAACCTCAGCAATGATTAGTACCGCTGCCTGAACAGTACGCAACACCACGATCTTCGGAGAGGGGAAAGCATCACGCCTCAAGTCCGGCTGATCTCCAGCAACGACTAGACCATCTGGTGCGGATCCCGAAGAAACTCGCTTCAATATTAGAACCCGATCGAATATAAATAAACGACATGTCTCTATATCATCGGAATGTCATCCTGGCCAGTCCTTGTTCCAGACAAGTCTGCTCTGACCGTATCTCTAATCGCAGCCCTCTCGGCTCATGGCGACCGAAACAATCAGCATGCATTGACGAGGATAGATCAACGGAACGAATAGAAGGAAGATCTCAAGATATAAATCCTAAGGTAACATAGGCGGAGTATCTGTTAGTGGATGTTGCACACCTCACAACACTTGTGAGGAGGCGGAAGTGGAAAACAATAATTTTTCTTGCATGCAACACCCACATAACCCAAGATTAGTGCTTAAACCCTAACTATCAAAAACCATCAAGAGATCTAATCTACTATGATAGTATTTATACCTAATGGAACCGGTCCTTTTGGTCTTCACATGAATGTGACTCCTATGCTCCTTGTGGTTGCAATGAGCTCGATCTCCGGCCACCTCAAGATCCAAGACGATCCACCCGAGAGCTTTGGTACAAGCTTCAAACTCTTCATAAGAGTTCAACTTAGAGATCAAGTTTGCTAGGAGTGATCACTAAGATGAAGTAGAGATTAAGTATTGGATTATGATTTTGCTCTAGGCTTTTGATTCACAACTCATGTGAAGGTAAAGCAAAGAGGAGGAATAAGGAGAGAAATGAAGAGAAAGAATGTGAGAGTATAAAATGAAAAGTTCAAGCATGGAGAAATAATATGGCTCAAAATGAAATAATTGAAGCATACAATAAAAAATTAGCACCATGCTTCAATAGTAACTCCAAATAAATAAATAATTAAACAAGTCATTCCTTCATCCATGCTTAGACATTTCCAAATGCCACCTCATTTATTTATTTTCACAAAATAAATATCCATTTATGAGATGTCTCTTTCTAGAATGTATTGTTGTAACAATTACAATAATACCCCTCCACCGTATACCGTAAAAGTATACCCGTATCCGAATTCCAAAAAGTACGAATACTAATAATCCAATAATATAATACCGGCATCCGGCTTAAAACAAAGCCTACCGGTATTAACATTCCGATCATTATTCCTGTAACGATTACACGAACATGATCGAAACCCTGCCGTAACAACTTACGGCCACTACATCTTTCGCCTGAACCAGGGGACTCTCTGTGTGGATCTCTAAAGACTCAACAGTACGCCGGCAGTGTGTTTAACCACAAGCACGTCAGCGGCACTAGCTATGCGTAATGGCTACCCAGGTACATGACGAAAAAGAGGTGGCCGACGAGCGAACTCATCCGAACCCTAACGAGCCTGTTACCACCACTTACTGTACAGTCCGGTCTCTTCGTCTGATACGTCGCATATGAAATCTAGGGGTGGTAAATGTCAGACCCTAGTAACTTTATAAGTCATGCTTATTTACGGCCCATAACGGTTCGAGAAACTACAAATAACTTTTATGAGTAAATCTCGAGAACCCTGGCCAGGGATTTGCTGTTATGGCCGATCAAGCATAGCGCGACATCAACCTCCTATACCGGGAAAGACGAAACCCCTCCTATTGCTCACTGCCTCCATGCGATTCGGGACTGTACCCAAAATCCACCTGTTTGCACGACTCAGTAGAGCCATGGTATGGATGAAATCAAAGCACAGTGGGAATCACACAAGACGCTATGACGATCTCGGGTCTACAGACTTACCTGTATAAGTGTCACCAAAGAACTGCTATCTGACAATAGGTATATATACCATCTAGGAGTTCTCAGCGAGTCCTGTTCGGTGTACTCATTATTCAATGAGCACCTGTGTACAATCTTTGATGTCAAACACCAATGGTTGTGGGATCAACCATCGCCCCCAGGGTCAAGAAACGTACATACTAGTCTAATCTAGTAATATCGATGCCCTGTCTCGATATACCCTCGACTAGGAACAATTAAAGGATATGCTTATAGACTGCCCAGGCCCCACTAGTATGATCTACATCATAATCCCGGTAGTCAAGCATAATCCTAAGGGCTTCATCAACATGTATATAAAGATATGAAATACAACACATCACACGTTAAGATGAAGATAAACCATATAGCATACTATCATTTCGAGCAAAAATTATTTCTGTACATACGCATGCCTAGCATCCTATACAATACAGGCCTCTAGGGCATATATATCTAAAAATCTCCTACTTGTACTAAGTCCTGTAGTTGGTGCAATAAGTACCCACTGTCTACATTAGAACCAATTGCTGGCGTACCGCATGCCGAACTGCTCGAACAATTTCTCAAACTGGACTTGAAGGATGGCCTTGGTGAATGGATCTGCCGTGCTGTCTTTCGTGTCTACTCTCCGTACCTCGATGTCCTGGCGATCCACTATCTCCCTGATGAGGTGATACCGCCTCAAGATATGTATGGATTTTTGATGGGACTTCGGTTCCTTTGCCAGAGCCATGGCTCCATTGTTATCGCAATACAGAGGTATTGGATTAGCAATGGTTGGAACCACCTGAAGTTCAGAAATGAACTTCCTCATCCAGACTGCCTCTTTTGCGGCATCATTAGCAGCAATATACTCAGCTTCCATGGTGGAGTCAGCGACGGTATATTGCTTGGAAATCTTCCAACATACAGCCCCTCCATTTAGGGTAAATACAAACCCTGAGATGGACTTACTATCATCCTTGTCGCTCTGGAAGCTTGAGTCGGTAAAGCCTTCCATTTGGAGATCTCCGTTACCATACACCAAGACCATTTCTTTAGTTCTTCTCAAGTACTTCAGAATGTTCTTCACAGCAGTCCGGTGTTTCTCCACTGGGTTGGATTGATACCTGCTTACTGCACTCAGTGCATAAGCTACATCTGGGCGAGTACACAACATCACATACATTATAGATCCTACCGCCGAAGCATAGGGTATAATGTTCATGCGAGCCCTAACATCATCAGTCTTTGGAGGCATCTCTTTGGAGAGGGTGATCCCATAACAAGCGGGTAAATTACCCCTGTTGGAATCTTCCATAATAAACCTCTTTAGTATGGTGTCAATATATCTCGATTAGGACAATCCCAATAATTTCTTAGATCTATCTCTATAGATCTTAATCCCCAGAATGTACGAGGCATCACCCAGGTCTTTCATGGACAACCTCTGCGATAAGAATAGTTTGACCGATTGTAGCATAGGAACATCATTTTCTATCAAGAGAATGTCATCCACATACAATACGAAGAATGTAACAATACTCTCTACAATCCTTTTATAAATACTTGGTTCATTTACATTTTTGATAAAACCAAACTGTTTGATTGTATCATCAAAGTAGATGTTCCAACTCTGTGATGCCTCCTTTAATCCATAGATGGATTTAAGCAGCCTGCATGCTTTTCCACTGCTCCCACTATCAATGAAGCCTTCTGGCTGATCCATAAAAACGTATTCTTCTAAATCACTATTTAGAAATGCCGTTTTAACATCCACCTGCCAGATCTCATAATCATAGTGAGAAGCTATAGCAAGCAGGATCCAAATGAATTTGAGCATCGCGACTGGTGAAAAGGTTTCATCATAGTCCAAGCCTGGTATTTGACGAAATTCTTTTGCGACCAGCCTAGCTTTATAGGTCTCCACCTGACCATCCACACCGATCTTTCTCTTAAAAATCCAATTGCACCCTATGGGTTTTACTCCAGAAGGTGCAACCTCCAAAGTTTATACTTTGTTGGTGTGCATGGATTCCATTTTAGATCTCATGGCATCCAGCCACTTCACAGAGTCACCACTCGTGATAACTTGCAGAAAACTAATAGGATCATCATCATCCATGATGCAATCTTCTCTATTACCATTAATTAGAAAACTGTAGCATCTATCAGGTGGGCGAGAAGTCCTACTTGATCTACGTAGTGGCTGAGGTTCGTCAGGTTCTATTGAAACCGCAGGTTTAATCAAATCATCGGTAATTGTTTGTGTATCTGGAATTTCTTCCAGTTCTACCACATTGCCAACAATATCACTTGTAAAAAAATCATTTTCTAAAAATGTGGCATACTAAGAAACAAACACCCTTTGTTCCTCCTTTGTAACGTTTTGGAAAATCGTTATGTGAATTTTTCCGTTTTAGGGTTAAATTGTCGGTATTTTCCGTTTTAACCCGATTGTATTCAAACGACCATATAGACTTGCCAGCACCTAGATTAGCTTAAATAAAGCTAGTGCGGAAGCTTTGGGGGTATATGGGACGTTTTGGTTCAATTAGAATTTTCCCAATTTTAATATTATTTTAATGCGGTATTCACATTTTGGGAAATTTCTCCTGTGATCTTTTCAACTTTAGGTTTGTGTTAATTCAACCTCCTTTCCATATCTAGATATTTTGTAGGTACAATGGATTTAAAATGAAAAGAAAGGAAAAGAAATTGAAGAGATGCATGCATGTGTGTATGAATGCATTAAGTGTGCATTTATTGTTGAATGAACTAGAAAACCGTACACAATTCCCTTACATTCCTCCATTATTGGCCGAGCCCTCCCTCTCACTTCTGCCTTTGATCAATTCTTCTCCATTTGCATCAATTCAAAGCTCATTAAATCCCCAAAAATCCCAAATATATCACTAAAATACCCCCAAGTCTTGAATTAGCATCTTGGAGCTAGGAAAGCTTGGATCTTGGGAGCTAGCTTTGATAGGTATATTCTATACACTGATATTTAGGAGTTTTTATGTTATGTAGCTCGTTGGTTGTAGCGTAGAACACTTTAGAAATCGATTTGTGAAATATCGTAATTTTTAGTGTCTTTTTCAATCTTTGAGAACTGTTGTGACCTGGAAATTTTAGTGCATGACCAAACAAAATTGTAGTGATGTACTAGTGACCCTGGAGCACCACCTGAGACACGAGACTCACCGTACCGGCATGGGCCGGCGACCCAAATAGAAATTCCGGCGACACCGGTTTTGTAAAGGAGTTGGGGTGTTGGATTTTTGTGGGTAGTTGTCTGCTGTTGGTTAGGGGTGTTTGATAATGTTTACTTTTTTAGTATTTACTGTATGAAAAATCTAGGATCGTTTTCCTATAATCTAGTATTTTTTGTCCGCATGATACGTTATACGACACGGATCGTGCAGTTTGTGTGGTTTTCCTCTTAAGTTATTTTCGTCGTGTCGCTACGCACGTTAACCATAATACGAACACTTGAGAGGATGTTTTGTGTTGTTGTGTCGGTTAAATGTAGTGTGTGCGTGTTTTGAGTCTAATATTAATATATGCTTGCTTTATTGTTTTGATGTGGTAGGTTCGCAGGCCGGGACTTAGGACACTGCTACCAGGGGAAAACGAGTGGTTGGCTTCACTTAGCCAGGAGCGTTGGTGAGTAGATTTAACATCTATAGGGGAATCTCCCAAATGGCGTTATGCGTCTCGGTTAGCGATGTTATTTCTGTCGCATATTCTATGTCATATTTAGAATTGCGGATTCACCCTACTGCTTAGCTATTGTTGTGCTTGGACTAGTACCCTTAGGACGCTACATATATTATTGACGACTCATGTAGCACGAGCACTAATTGTATGCAACATGTCAGTTATATGTATACCCTAGAGGCCATTACAGTACATGAGATGTATATTGTAGTGGATGCTGGGACATATATAGGTAGGACTTTCTTGCTCGACATGATAGTAAGCTATCTGGTTGCTCTTTATCTTAACATGTATACTTATTATCTCTCTGTTACATGTTGATAAAGTCCTTAGGATGTGTACTAGACTTCCAGGACTATGATGCAGATCATACTAGTGGGGCCTGGGTAGTCCATGAGTACATCCTTCAATGTTCCTAATCGTGGGAATATAGAGATGGGGCATCGATATTCTAGAGTAGACTAGTGTATATCTTCTCGACCCATGTGATAGGCGATGGATGTTCCCACATCCATTGGTGTTTGACATCAGAGATGGTATGCGGGTGCTCAGTGGAGACTGGGTACACTGAACGGACTCGCCGAGAACTCACAGATAGTATTATACCTCACGTCAGATGGCAGTTCTCTGGTGACACTGGTACAACTTAGTCTGTTGACCCGAGATCGTCATAGAGTCTTATGTGTCTCCCACTGTGCTTTGATTTCCACCCTACCACGGCTCTACTGAGTCGTGCAAACAGGCGGTTTTTGGGTACAGTCCAGATTCACATGGAGGTAATGAGCGATAGGAGGGAATTCATCTCTCCCGGTATTGGGGGTTGATGTTGCGCTATTCCCAACTGGCTATAACTAGAAATCCCTAGCCAGGGTTGCAACGATTTACTGGTAAGTGTTATCAGTAGTTTCATGCTTGTTATGGACCTTACATCGGCATGACTTATCAAGCTACTGGGGTCTGACGTTTACCACCCCTAGGCGAGATATGCGACATATCAGACGAACAGACCGGACTGTGCGGTAAGTGTTACTGATTGGACTTGCAAGAGTGTGAGAAGGCTTGCTCGTTGATCTTCTGATCGCTCAATACCCAGGTGGCCGTTACGTTTAGCAGACCGCTTGCGGCTTGTGGGTGATTGATATGATCACCACCTACTGCCGGCGAATTGACGAGTCTTTAGAGTCCTACACAGAGGTTTCCTAGCTCAAGCGAAACGAAATAGGAGCGCATATGAGATTTGTGCGGGACCGAGTATAATACCAGTATATGATACTGTATTCTATTCTCACGATTTGTATCATCAGACGGTTATATGAGATATAGCCGGGTTACCGAATCAAGTGTTGATTCGATATATTGATACACTAGATATTAGTCGGTTATATGCGATATGACCGGATCGTTAAATCAAGTGTTGATTTAATGTATAATTATATATTTGATATATTGCTTTACATTAACTAGTATTTGTTCACTTAAGATTGATTTTCTCACTTGATGTGCACAAGTTGTATATGTGATATATGTTTGTACACTAGTTTGTATCATGATTGATGATACATGCAAACTTGGGTGTGTGTATGAATTACACCATATTTAAGATAATGGTTTGGGTTTTATTTATTTTGGTAAAACAAAATGGTGGCTTTCTTTGTCTTGGCTTAAAGCTTCATGAAGCTTTGAAGCGTCTTTGACAAAGTCCACTCATTTTGGTTTGCAAAAGATTTTCATAAACAAAACATTAACTCAAACTATGGTTTAGTCTCTACAAAGGTAAACGCACCCATGGTTGCATTATGATAGACTTCACTTGATTATTCTTTTTAGAGAATTTTTCAATTTTTATTCTTATTCTTTTTCTTTTCTTCTTCTTCTTCTTCAAGAAGAAGAAAAGCTTGCTAGAAATTTTCAAGTGAAGAAATAAAGTGAGAAATCAAAATCCAAAGTGAATCCACTTCCTATTTCATTATCCTCTACTACTTGCCATTTAGTTTAGGGTGTTCTCTTCACAAAGTTCATGACCTAGTGAAGATGGAGCTTGAGTTTGAGTCTCCTCGACGTAGATCATTTTCGGCCTCGAAGTTAACGAGCTAGCCCGTTCTTTTCTCCGAGGAAACCATCACTAGAGTCCGGGATTTCGATGATCGCAGCGAAGGGATGTCAACACGGAGCTTTAGAAGTGAAGGACCGGATCTTCAAAGGTTGTAGTCCCTAATTCTTAGAAGTAAAGTTGTTTACTTGCTATTAGTTTTCGCATAATCTCTAGTATACGATCTTGGTTAGGGTTGTTTGGCATGGCTAAAATTTGAATCGGGCATGGTTGATGCCTTGTTGACCCTTATGAGAGTGCCTAGTAACCCTACAGTGTTATCAGAGCAAAGTTAGAGCTTTAGGCGAAGTCTAGACGAAGTTAGAAGTCCGATCGAACCCCGAATCCCCATATTTTACCCTTCTCTGGAAATTTTTCAAAAGTTGACATTTTTTCATATTAAAAATGCTTTAAAAAATAAGCAGGGAATTCTATGGACACTTGTGAAAAACGACACCCTAAGGCCACTATAGCGCCGCGGAACCGCGGCCAAACTGGGGTATTGGCGGCGGTTCCGCGACAATAATTGAGAAGTAGGGTATCGTTTTCCAACAGTAACATCTGTATGTGTTACCTACTGCTTCTGGGTATTTTCAATTATACTCGACTGTTGAGTTTTCTGGAGATCTTTTGTATTTGTTGATTCGATCGGATAATTTAATTTCGTTTAGTTGGTCCGGGTAATTTTTTAGAACATGTTAAAAAGTTCGACCGGATATCAATAACTCACTTTTTCCCCTGCCGGAAAATTTCCATGTGTTGGATTTTTCCGTAGTTTAAAAACGTTCTAAGTCATGCAAGTAACGCGGTGGACCCTCTAGAAGACAACAAAGCATAACTCGATTATGTGACCGTCTTGAACTACCTCTGAACCTTAGGGTTTGGGGTAGTACGGCGTTGCCACATGTGAGGCGTTGGCTTGACCCTTCTACGGCTGGACCATTGGTGCTGTTGCATGTGATGGATAATTTTTTAACTCTGCTCAAGTGTTGAGCTATTTGGGAAATCTTGGGTGTTTGTTTATTCGATCGGAAAGTTTAACATTGTCTATTTATCTAGAATGTGATACAATATTTAGAATGCACAAGTAGTTATGAGATAACTAATTTGAATATTATAAATCTAGCAGTTCAGTCTCAAATTATCGGTTGCCACGGGATTTTGATGCGATCAAAAGTCCCTCGCAATCACGTAGCATACGCGGATACTCGCCGGGTAAACTTAATAGATAGCCACGCCCCATAGCCCCGACAAAGTGACTGTAGGATAACCCCGTCGCCAAAAGCATCCGTTCGGGTGCTCGCGGCAGCGGTGTTTCGCCTTAGTGTACTTCGTCGACGGCATCCAGGGGTACGGCCGTCTACTAAAGTTTGCGACGAGCATTCAATCAGGATGTCGGGAATCTTGTTGAATTGCCCGACTTGATATTGAAAAGAGTTTTCGATGATGAGACTAAAATGGGGGGGTTTATAATACTTAGGCGTGCGATGTCTAAGGAATTCATTTGGTTAGGCATGCGATATCTAAGGAAATTGCGGATTCCAACTGTTGTAGTTTTACACTTTCTTTTCTGCGACCGTAAGTGTAATATATGGAGTATCGCCAGTTTCGTTGCTATACATCAACGACAATTGGGATACGCAAATTTACATACGTTGATGATATGTGATGTTATGTGTTGCTGGATATGTTATATTGGATCGTCGTGTCAGAATAGTTTGGGGTTTTTATGTGAGATGAGAGTTTTTCATATTCATTCATGTAAAAGACTTGTATGTAATATTCTTTTATTGGGGCATTTCCGGGCTGAGAATGATGTCACCATTGTTTATTATTTACTTTTCCGCATTAGGATGGACCCAAGGCGGGGAGCACAAGTAACCGGGTTCTAGGGTCCAGTGGGAGACCATCTCGAGGAGTCGAGTCCGGGTCTCCTAACTCTAGAATTGGTAGGGTTGCTTGCCACTCTTGTAGGGGTCTAGGGGAGTGGGATTGGCTATTCATCACGACCGTGGAATCCGTGTTTTATATAGGCTCAAAATAAAATACGGACGTCCTATTATATCCAATATTTCATATACTGTTTTCTGCCGCGTTATCTGTGATGTGATCATGTGATATGTTCAGATAGATACTGTATATAGTATATATGATATATTATATAGACGTTGCATATGTTTTACACCCGCACTAGCCCTGCCCCGCTCTGCCGTTAGTTACCTAACTTAACGGTGCAGACAGGACATCGAGGCGAATGCGGATGGCATAAGTGTACGTTGTATTTATCTATGATGTTTAGGTGGAATTAAATGATGGGACATTCATTAATGAGATTAATGAAAGAAAATAAACCTAAATGATGTTGTGGAATCGAATTTCAAAAAAAAAAAATTGGTATCTCTACTTGTTGCTTTGCATAGCGGTGTTCCTTGCAGAACATCCAGCACCTTATTCGATAAGTAAAGAGCCGGGATCTTTTCACCGGGAGTGACCTCTTTAGCAATAACTAGCAGATGCTACAACCTTCGGTTTGTATTTTGATAGCTTTTCTAGTTCTTGCTTTGCATAGTGGTATTGTGAATATCCCGCACCTCATTCGACGAGGAAAGAGCCGAGATCCCTTCACCGGGAGTGGCCTCTTTAGCGAAACTAGCAAAAGCATCAAAAACACTCCATTTTAAACCATTTGATTCCGCAACGAGATCAAGTTCAAAGCGTTAAAGGTTTTCTTAAAAACCATCCGCAACCCTCCATCATTTTAGGAAGTAGAGTACTTAGTATTCATGCTGTGTTTGTTGACCTTAGTTAAGGCATAGTGTACGGTAGCTAAGTGATGTCTTCCTACACTGCATATGATGCGATTAGTTAGGACAGTCATGTGACTTTCTTGAAGGGTCATGTGGGTGGGTCTAATTGATCACGAAATGACGGGTCGAACTTGACCAGTACTTATGATTTGTTGACCATAGTTAAGGTCATAAGTACTAGGGGTAAAAACCATTATCAAGAGTTTCAAGTGTTGAAATTTGCAATGAGATTGCATACCTTCTATATGATAGTTGGATCCTGATACCCACTGCGATTAATTGTATCTCATGGGAGAGTTTTGCACTTTACAATTAGCCGATCAAGTAGGTGTCTAGAAAGGTGTCAATGGGGTTACGCCCCTGGGAAAATGAGGTTTATTTTAATTAGGTCCGTACGAAAGCATGGGGAACCTCCCTCAAAGTACCGGCACTGGCCTGGCTGAAAGATTGGCGAACTTGTAGATTGTAATTAGTCCCGGCTAGTCTTTCATTTTAGGGTTTGAAGGAAGATTTGATAAAAACGGTGGGAGCCATCCTGATTAGTTAAAATATATAACCAATCTAATCTTGCAAGAGCGCACGCAGAGTGTTTTCTTTTCTCTCTCTACAGGTAGCGACCATGTCACGCCTTAATCAAGATAATAAAATAGATGTATTGACCGAACCAGCTTGTTATACTGAGCTGGGGAACGTTGGTCCTGCTCCAACGTATAATTGTTATAAGACCGAGCAGGAAATAGAGGAATACCAGGATTCCCATGCCGCCCAAACGAAGAAAGTGCATGATGATGCATCTTCTTCGGGTATGTTTATTATAAAGAACTGTTTCTCAGTATCCTTTACGTCCTGGGTATGAGATACCGGATCAGGATCCCAAATATGTAATCTGTTACATGGGCTATAGGTAGGTAGAGAACTGAGAACGAATGATAAATTTCAAGAATTGGAAACAGTGCAATTGTTGCAGCCAAGGTGTTGGCATTTATCACCCTGTATTACTAAATACACTGATTCTGAATGAATGTTATTAGATACCGAACCTGACATACAACATCATATCAGTCTCTTTATTTATTAAAGAAGGATATAATTTTGAATTATTGGATAATGTTTTGAACATTTCCTATTGTAAGTCTACGCTAGCGCCGCGGCCGTCTACAGACGCCAAATGCGGAACAAAAACTTTTAACTTGGCGCTATCGTATGCTTTAACCCGGATCTGCCATTATTGCTAAACTAACATACTGTAAAGAGTGTAGGAAGATTGTACCGAACGATCCGAGTCCTTCGTTCTTTAAACTTCATCCCACGCTCCGTTGCGGCTGCTCCAATCTCGTCGATCTCCGATCTCCTCGTCGAGGTGGCACCACATGATCGGTTCTTTAAACGGGCTCCCGCCTCTGACTCGAGGCAACTCGATCGTCAAGTTTGCTAAAAGAGACGACCAAGATTGATGTAGAGAATGAGTAGATGACTTTGTCTCACTTCGTCCAAATCCGTGGACGATCGGTTAATGAAGTTGCCGTGGAAATTGGGTGATGGAATGAAATGAACTGTGAATTCCATACACCCCAAAACTATCATATCTTTTCTAACCGAAATGAAACCTCAAGTGAGAGTGAGAGTAAGGAGAGAGAGAGGGCAAGCCACTAATATAGAAGAGGGAGGTGACCGTAGGAGCAAGTGGTGACCATAAGGTATGAAGCTTCTCACTCAAAATATCTTAAGCAAAACAAGAAGCATTAAAGCAAAAGGATGAATCACTAATACACCTCATCACACCTTTAATGCAACCAATTAGAACATAACACCATTTAATCCTAGTCACCTCATCTAGAACCTTCTAGAAGAATCCACACTCATCTCAAGAAAAGATAAATCCGTCTTTAACCGAATGTTAAAAGACGGCTGATAGAAAACTGGAAACTGGCAACTTCCAAAAGTGATCCTGAAACGAATTTCAGGACAACCCCGAAACTGTATAAATATACCTGCATTTGTATTACGACCGAATACAAATGCAACTGAGACAAAGATATTATACCTACTCAATATAATACTCGGATCCGGCTTAAACCAAAGCCGACCAGTATCATCTGTCCGAAAATCGACACGTGCGTAAACGCACGTGCATTTTCCGAACCCTGCCATAAAACCATACGGCCTCTACAACGTTTCGCTCGAACTTGGGAAACTGACTGTGGGGGACTCTAATGACTCGTCAGCACCCTGGCAGTGGGTTTAACCACAAACCGTCAGCGGCACTAGCTATGCGTAACGGCTGCCCATGGACTGACCTCAAGGGTGGCCGAGGAGCGAACTCAAGGGAGACCGATGAGCGAACTCCTCCGAAAACCCTACTGAGCCTAACAGTGACAATGTATATACAGTCCGGTCCGTTCGTCAATGAGTATCGCATATCCGCCTAGGGGGCTAGTAACGTCAGACCCCCATTAGCAGTATAAGTCGTGTCGGAGTGTAGCCCAGAACGCCCTGAGATACTACTGGAATACCTACCAGTAAATCTCCTGCCTCGGCCGAGGGCTTTGCGTAATGGCTCTCCTAGACACAGCACGATCTCGCCCCCAATACCGGGAGAGACGAAACCCCTGCCGATCCGCTCACGTGCCTCCATATGGCTCGGGACTGTACCCAAAAGCTACCTGTTTGCACGACTCCTTTGAGCCGTGGTAGGGTAGAAATCAAAGCACAGTGGGAACTCACACGAGACAAATGACGACCTCAGGTCGATGAACTAACCTGTACACATGTCACCAGGGAACTGCTATCTGACGATAGATATAATACTAACTAGCAGATTCCCGGCGAGTCCTGTCCGGTGTACTCATAACCCAATGAGCACCTGTATACATCTTAGGTGATCCAACTGACACCAGTGGCTTGTGAGACCGGCCACCGCCCCTCGTCGGGGTCTCGACTGTACACACTAGTCTACTCCGGAGTATCGATGCCCTGTCTCGAAACTCCCACGACTAGGGACCACAATTAAGGATATGCATATAAACTACCCAACTCTCACGTATATGATCGCCATCATACAGTTGGTAGTAAAGCAAGATCCTAAGGGCTCTATCAAAGTGTAACATGCAATCAGTCACCTGAACATGTACACGACTGATAAAGGCAAGCCAGATAGCATACTATCATTTCGAGTAAGACTGTCCTACCGGGATAGGTCCTCCGCAATCATTGCAATCACATACCTGCGATCCAATAATTGACTATGAGGGCACTATCTCCAACAATCTCCCACTTGCACTCAAGGCTAATATTGCGATGTCGACTACTCACAGCCCGTGTGAAAACGAACATCCAACTCCTCTACTAATCAGTTTCACAAAGCCCGTTTGAGAAACTATTGTGTTCGAGAAATAGCCTCGGTGAGTGGATCCGCCTAGAAGTTTCTTTCTGTATCTCTCTTAATCTCAAGTTCGCGGAGAAAGCCATCTCCCGAATTGAGTAGTACCTGTCTTAGAATATGTCTGGATATCTGATGGGACCTTAGTTCATAAATGAACTCCATATCCAAACTTCTTAGACTGTATGGATCACTGAACCTAATCAGTATCCGGCACCATGCCACCCACAGTATCCTCTGGAACCACCTGTCCACAATACTGTCCCTCGTCAGAGGGAAAACTAAAACTCTGACAATCACTCTGTCATCCATGTCACCTTTGAAGCCTGGAATGATAACCGTCTCCCGAAAGAGGCTGCCGTTATCAAATCCATAGAACATGTACTAATGTTCTAAAACTGCTTCCTTATGTTTCTCCAGGATTGGATTAATACAAACTTATTGCATCTAGTGCAAAAACAACATTTGGTGCGGTACTTGACATCTCATGATTGACTCAATTGCCTAAGCAAGTGATCTGCCAATCATGCACATCCCTCTCCCCTTTAGTCTGTACGACACCTTTAGAGAGGGTGACTCCATCACCTGCAGGTACACCACCATGCTAGGAGTCAACTATTCCAAAAACCATTAGAATATCTGTCAAAGTACCCACATTGGGAAACTACCCAAATCCAGATCTAAAACCATAGATCTAGAAACCAGAATGTCAAATATTATATCCATATCCTGTCTGGAGAAACAACTGTGTGACGACCACAGTACAACCGATCGTAGTATAGGAATTTTACTTCCTACTCTGTGTATGTCATCCAGATACCATGACATCACACCCTACTACCTTCTTAACTGATCCATCCCCTATTCTGATTGAAGTCAAACCCATGACTGTCACATCAAAATTAGATGATCTATCTCCGCTATAACTGCTCAAGTCTATAAATAGACATAAGCTACTTGCCCACTATGCTTCCGTTGCTCCCACTGACTACGACAACCCTCCTACCAGGTCTCATATCCTGGAACAACAGTAGTGTCAAGTCTGGGTAGATAAGAACCTCCCTGTCACCGTCCTTGAGCCTACCGAAGTACCTCTCGGGTGTCTGAGGTTACCCACCATACCTGCGGAGTGGCTATTGGAATGTCAAACCTGATTGAATGTATAGGTCCTATTAAATTTTTCCGTAATCGTTCGCGGTTCTGGAATCACTTCCAGTTCTACCATACTCCCACTACTGTTTTCTGAAAAAGATCCATTTTTACTAAAACTGTGGCGAGTCAAGAACAATATCACTATTGATCTTCTAAATGGTAGAATATCAACCTTCGTCATAGCCAGGGTCAACCCACAAACAGCCATTACAGAAACGTGCCCTGAGTTATCCAGTGTCTGGTTTTAATCATAAGCTGGACAACTCCCCGTACCTTAATTTCTTTTAAGGTACGAACTATTTTATATCCAATATAGAAACTTTGGCACTAATTTAATTTGGAACCATATTCAAAATCCATGCATCTGTCTCCAGTGCATATCAACTTAATGGAAAGAGGCTAATCAGCATTACTCAACTTAGGAATCCATCCAATTATGAGTAACCTGAAAGAGAAATACGTTTCTCAAAACCATCACTATCATCTGAATACCATTCACAAGAATCTACATCTTCGATCTCTTTGAAGAATCCCGATACTTGTGATACCTGGTTCTCTACTTTATTCTTATACCCATAACTTCTCAGAACTTAGACCTTGTATTTCTACGAAACACTTGTCTAAATACTAGAGAAGTTATAAGTAAACAGAACATAGTACGATGACCTACCCCTTTGTCCTGATGGACACTGGACAACATACAATACTCTGTATAAGTCCGCTGAGTTGAACAACTCAGAACCTGTGCGTTGTAGGTGGAAAACTGTACCCTGGCGATTTCCTCAAATATCACCAATTACAACGAATTCCGATATAATGAGGATGATCACCTAATTCCCAATATCTTACTCCCACTCATCATCTGTAAAACCATACAGATATGAGAATGAAACCTGGTAAATACATACCCTTGGAGTAAGTGTTTAATCGGGAAAACAGTTTTTCCTTTAACAATGCACTGAAACATGAAAATGTTTCGTAGGGGTATCCTGGTATTCATAGCAATGCCTCTTCCATAATCCAATTCATGACTTCAACCGTATATTTTATTGCCCTCTCTCCAAATCCCCTTTATATGTCTTTAGTCGTTACCTTCTGTATACCATCGTTAGGCTAACTGGTTTTCTTCCTTCCCTACCGTTCGGCACCAGCCTATGGTTTGGAAGAAGACTATCCAGTAAGCATAATAGGTGTACCCTCCTAAACCAAGGAATACTCGCAACTGAGAGAAGGTGACGATAAAAGACAACTGAATAATACCTTATTCTTCTTAAAGGTGAAATAGGAGCGGCGATGAAGTACGCGGTTTGGTCGTGAATGATATCAGTCGCAATTTACTTTGCCCTCTTTCTAATCCTTTTATTTTGTCTTTACATATTACCTTCTGCACACCCTACTTAGGCTAATTGGTTTTCTTCATTCCCTACCTTTCGGCACCAGCCTATGGTTTGGAATAAGACTATCCAATAGGCGTAATAGGTGTACTCTCCTAAACCAAGGAGCTCTCGCAACCTGAGAGAAGGTGATAATAAAAGACAACTGAATAAACCAATTCTATTTCTCCTGAACCTTGATCCATCCTTGAAGAAGTCCCTTCGAGTTCGTATATAACCATACGATGGCTCTATCCAATGGAAGTGGATATCCGTAGTAATACGGGTGTTCTGAGAAATACAAAGGGTAAAAGAAGGAGTGGCAATGACTTATGCAACTCAGACAATCCAAAAGCCAGTATTTTAAGAAGGTTCGGTCAACCTGGTCACTGAGTCATAGTCTAGGGTCGGTCAAAGGTCGCTGCCAAAGAGAGAGAGAGAAAAGAAACACTCTGCGTGCACTCTAACCTAGATCAGAATGGTCATTATTTTATCCAATCCGGAAACCTCCCACTGTCCTGTCAAATTCTCCTCCAAACCTAAAGAAGAATCAATCGGGATCACCCGAAGAGTAAACCAACTCATCAGTGGGAATCAGGATCCAACTCTCATCGCATGATAACGTGATGGAATGCATCCACGTTACTCATACTCCAGAAGGTATGCGCATACTCGGCAAGTTTCAGTTTCTTCAGAAACTCCTGATATAGTTTTTGCCCCATGCTCTTATAACCTTGGCTTTGGTCAAAATGTCATAAGTCACATGCCAAGTTCTACCCATCACTATCTTGTCAATTTGAACCCACCCGCACATGCCCCTGACTTTGGCCAATCGGCAGAACGACTGTCCCAAACTAACTCATCTATCTATGCAACAATTGAATACCCAGCAGCTACCAAACACTATGCCTTAACTTTGGCTAAAATGCATAGCTTGAATACTACTAAATACCCAAAAGAAGTGACGGAGGGCTACGACTGGTTTTTGGCGAAAAACCTTTAGCGTAGTGAACTTGATATCGCTGAAGGAACCTGATAGCTTTTTAAAATATAGTGGCGAAAACCTTTTGCTAAAGAGGTCACTCCCGGTAAAGGGATCTCGGCTCTTTCCTCGTGGAATGAGGTGCAGGATATTCCACTGAATACCGCTATGCAAAGCAACTTGTAATCGACTATAGTGCAGTTATTACGCTGACGCAAACTTCTACCCAAGGGGTCAGTCCCGGTGAAGGGATATCAGCCCTTGCCCCGTCGAATGAGGTGCAGGATATTCCACTGAAAACCGCTATGCATGACAAAAGGAAACGTCTTTGTAACAACACCTTTTAAATTGTTCCAACAACTGTATACGGGTTTGTTTTACTTTGCATTGATCAGAATCAACGCAGTCCCATCAATCAATCACACCAGAAAAGAACGAAAATAAAATGTACGTATATGCCATCCGCATTCGTCACTGGGTCCCGTCATCACCCGTTAGGTTACTTAACTAACGACAGAGCGGGGACTGGACTAGCGCGGGTGTAAAACATATACAACATCTAATAGTATATAAGCCAATATACATAATCGCTCCAGGCGTGATAATATGCAACATTACAGAAAAGTAATAAGCATCACAGAACAATACAGATATCTGGGATCCCCGAGTTTCACAGAGCCGCTGCTGAAAACTCGACGTTCCCCTGTCGTATGGATAGCCTGTGCAATGAAACCTAGACCCCTACGGGTGCGGCAAGTTACCCGCCAAAACCTGAAGCGAGGCAGTCCCCACAGCATAGTGAATGGAACACCCGGCACTTCACGGAATCCGGTAATCTTGGGCACCCCTCCTTGGGTCAACCTGTACCCCCTACGAGTGCGGCGAATAGTCTGCCAATTCTGAAGTGGGGTCCCTCTGCCTCTCAAAGCCATGAGATGCGGACCCGTTGCTTTCCCGAACCCGGCTATCCGTGCACTCCGTCGCGGGGTAAAACCTAGTACAGTAATGAAAAATAGTACAATAGGTACATCGACCGCAACCTGGTCGTGCCCCAAAAGAATATTATACAACAGGCAGTGACGGCAGTCCACAAGTTGGACGCTCGCCCCGCAATATCAAATGTACAAATAAACTCAAACTGTACTACCATTGCACACTGCTATCCACCACGACAAATCCGCAACAATACAGCACAACACAGAACATCAACGCGAATGTCACGTTCGCAAACCCGTCTAAAAGAACTATAGCAGTTAAACACGGTTTACCGATCAAATGACATTCCCGGTCGGAGATATAATGTAAGCACTGTAAACTAACGTGTTTAAATTTCGATCGACCAAAGACCAAAAATTAAAAAGTGGGCCCCACAGCTTACTGGTGAACAGTAACAAAATCTGGGCCAAAACTTTATATACCAAAAACCACAAAATCCCAAACAGAACCTACTGACAAAATTTGGGAGCACGTGCTCCCCACGTGGCCGCGGTTGCGCGGCCAAACCATGGGTTTGGCCGTCCTTCCGCGGCGACTTGGAGGGATCACGACCCCAAATTTTGTCGTGGGTCTTAAAATCGCCTTCTGTGATTTTTAAGATGTACAGAAATCAATTTTGACACCATTTAAAATTAACAGAACTGTCAAGTGAAGAAAAATGCGATTTTTGCAGTTTTCGATTTTCGGTCGGATCGATGTTTTAAACGCGTTAGCACAAGTTAGTATAGCAAAATGGTGAGGCTCTGATACCACTGTAAGTCTACGCTAGCGCCGCGGCCGTCTACAGAGGCCAAATGCGGAACAAAAACTTTTAACTTGGCGCTATCGTATGCTTTAACCCGGATCTGCCATTATTGCTAAACTAACATACTGTAAAGAGTGTAGGAAGATTGTACCGAACGATCCGAGTCCTTCGTTCTTTAAACTTCATCCCACGCTCCGTTGCGGCTGCTCCAATCTCGTCGATCTCCGATCTCCTCGTCGAGGTGGCACCACATGATCGGTTCTTTAAACGGGCTCCCGCCTCTGACTCGAGGCAACTCGATCGTCAAGTTTGCTAAAAGAGACGACCAAGATTGATGTAGAGAATGAGTAGATGACTTTGTCTCACTTCGTCCAAATCCGTGGACGATCGGTTAATGAAGTTGCCGTGGAAATTGGGTGATGGAATGAAATGAACTGTGAATTCCATACACCCCAAAACTATCATATCTTTTCTAACCGAAATGAAACCTCAAGTGAGAGTGAGAGTAAGGAGAGAGAGAGGGCAAGCCACTAATATAGAAGAGGGAGGTGACCGTAGGAGCAAGTGGTGACCATAAGGTATGAAGCTTCTCACTCAAAATATCTTAAGCAAAACAAGAAGCATTAAAGCAAAAGGATGAATCACTAATACACCTCATCACACCTTTAATGCAACCAATTAGAACATAACACCATTTAATCCTAGTCACCTCATCTAGAACCTTCTAGAAGAATCCACACTCATCTCAAGAAAAGATAAATCCGTCTTTAACCGAATGTTAAAAGACGGCTGATAGAAAACTGGAAACTGGCAACTTCCAAAAGTGATCCTGAAACGAATTTCAGGACAACCCCGAAACTGTATAAATATACCTGCATTTGTATTACGACCGAATACAAATGCAACTGAGACAAAGATATTATACCTACTCAATATAATACTCGGATCCGGCTTAAACCAAAGCCGACCAGTATCATCTGTCCGAAAATCGACACGTGCGTAAACGCACGTGTATTTTCCGAACCCTGCCATAAAACCATACGGCCTCTACAACGTTTCGCCCGAACTTGGGAAACTGACTGTGGGGGACTCTAATGACTCGTCAGCACCCTGGCAGTGGGTTTAACCACAAACCGTCAGCGGCACTAGCTATGCGTAACGGCTGCCCATGGACTGACCTCAAGGGTGGCCGAGGAGCGAACTCAAGGGAGACCGATGAGCGAACTCCTCCGAAAACCCTACTGAGCCTAACAGTGACAATGTATATACAGTCCGGTCCGTTCGTCAATGAGTATCGCATATCCGCCTAGGGGGCTAGTAACGTCAGACCCCCATTAGCAGTATAAGTCGTGTCGGAGTGTAGCCCAGAACGCCCTGAGATACTACTGGAATACCTACCAGTAAATCTCCTGCCTCGGCCGAGGGCTTTGCGTAATGGCTCTCCTAGACACAGCACGATCTCGCCCCCAATACCGGGAGAGACGAAACCCCTGCCGATCCGCTCACGTGCCTCCATATGGCTCGGGACTGTACCCAAAAGCTACCTGTTTGCACGACTCCTTTGAGCCGTGGTAGGGTAGAAATCAAAGCACAGTGGGAACTCACACGAGACAAATGACGACCTCAGGTCGATGAACTAACCTGTACACATGTCACCAGGGAACTGCTATCTGACGATAGATATAATACTAACTAGCAGATTCCCGGCGAGTCCTGTCCGGTGTACTCATAACCCAATGAGCACCTGTATACATCTTAGGTGATCCAACTGACACCAGTGGCTTGTGAGACCGGCCACCGCCCCTCGTCGGGGTCTCGACTGTACACACCAGTCTACTCCGGAGTATCGATGCCCTGTCTCGAAACTCCCACGACTAGGGACCACAATTAAGGATATGCATATAAACTACCCAACTCTCACGTATATGATCGCCATCATACAGTTGGTAGTAAAGCAAGATCCTAAGGGCTCTATCAAAGTGTAACATGCAATCAGTCACCTGAACATGTACACGACTGATAAAGGCAAGCCAGATAGCATACTATCATTTCGAGTAAGACTGTCCTACCGGGATAGGTCCTCCGCAATCATTGCAATCACGTACCTGAGATCCAATAATTGACTATGAGGGCACTATCTCCAACACCTATATCAAGAGTTGATCGGTATCAGGCACGTTATCTAAAAGCATATATGTTCTAAATCAGACCACAGTTCTTAATATAAAAAATACACAGAAGAGGAAGAATTCAGAAATAAACGAATCCTTCTTGAGGCATTGTAGACTAGGTCATATCTATGCGACCCGACTAGCTAAGTTACATTTAGATGCATATTTAAATCAGTTTGAATTTACATCTTGTGAAACTTGCCAGTCATGTCACAAAGAGAAGATGACCATGGCTCTGTTTACTGGAAACAGAGAAAGAGTTAGTGAACTCTTGGGACTGATACATAGTGATGTATGAAGGTCCCCAGTCTACATATGCCAGGACTGGTCCTTTGTACTTCCTTACATTCACTGATGATCTCTCAAGATTCGGACACATGTTCCTGTTGAAACGCATGTCTGAAGCTTTTGAGAAATTCAAAGAATATAAGTCAGAAGTAGAGAACCAAAACGGGTATAAGTATTATGTCCTATGATGAGATCAGGGAGGAGAATAGTTGTGCATGGAATTCTTGGACAATTCTAAAGGAGAATGAGATTCTCTCTCAGCATTACACCTCCGTATACACCACAGCACAACGGTGTATCGGGGTGGAGCAATCGCACCCTTTGTGATATGGTGCGCTCTATGATTAGTACTACTGAGTTGCCTGTTTCTTTTGGGGGGTTATGCACTTGAGAAGCTGCATACCTATTGAATTGGGTTCGAATTAAATCAGTGCCTAGCACTCCATATGAGATATGGTATGGGAAGAGCCCATCTCTTAAGCAAGTTAAGATTTAGGGTTGTCTGGCCTATGTCAAAAGCAAAATCCGGACAAGATCGAGGCAAGGTCGGTTCTGTAGAACTGGAAGGATTTCTAGCTATACAAACTACAGCTGATGATTTGACAGAACCAAAGGATTCAATAGTCCCCGACGAACCTCACCCTCTCCGTCGATCTGGAAGGGTTCCTCATCCGCCTAAGAGATACTTCGGTTTCTCGATGACAGTGGGAGCGAGGAATGCATCATGAGATGATGACCTAACTAGTTTTGAGTAGGCCATCGAGAGTAAGGACTCTGTAAGAATGGTTGGATGCTTAGCTGGAATCCATGTACACCAACAAAGTATGGACTTTGGTTGCTATATCTGAAGGGTTAAATTCCCATCAGGAGCAAGTATATCTTAAGAAGATTACTTGGTGTAGATGGAAAAGTTGAGACTTTCGAAGCTATAATTGTTAAAGGTTCTCTTCATCAACCAGGTGTGGATAAAGATGAAACCTTTTCCAGTGGCTGTGCTTAAGTCCATCCGGATCCTACTTGCCATTGCTGCATACCATAACTGCGATATCTGGTGGTTGGGTGTCATGGCTGCTTTTCTAAATATTGATTTAGAAGAGAACGTCTATAAGAACACAGCCAGAGGGCTTCGTAAACTGTGGGAGCAGCGGAAACGTGTGCAAGTTGTTTTACAGATTAAAGCAGGTATCACGAAGTTGGAACGTCTGTTTTGATATTGTAGTCAAAGAGTTTGACTTCATCAAAATGGTAGATGAACCTTGTATATACAAAAAGGTAGTAGGGAGTAAGGTGAACATCCTCGTATTGTACGTGGACGCCACACTCTTGATAGGAAAAGAGTTTCCTATACTACGCACGGTCAATTTTCTCTTATCACAAGGATTCTCCATATAGTATCTAAGGTGATACCTCCTAAATCTTGGGATTTGGATCTATGATATAGATCTAAATGGATGTTAGGATTCTCACTAGGTTTAGTGATATGGTATCAATCGATCCTGGGGAGGATCACTGGATAGCTTCCAGGGTGGTAAGGAAGACTGAATGTCAGTCACAGGCATTGTCTTTACCCTCAGTGGAGGGGCGGTATGTTGGAAGAGTTCCAAGCTAGATATCGTGGCAGACTAGACGATAAAGGCTGGTGACATCGCTATCAAAGATACTACCAAAGAGGCAGTTTGGGTATATATTAGTTCATGAGATGAACTAGGTTCCTACCATTGTGTAACAATGGAAGTGTGGTTTTGACCCACGAACCACGGTCCCATCAGTGACCCAGACATATTCCAAAGAAGAATCACCTGATCATGGAGATAGTTGATCTCCAGGGTGATCGAGGTTATGAGAGTAGACCCAGAGGACAACACGGCAGATCCACTCACAAAGGACTTTTCCCAGAGAAATACTTTTATTGGATGGTTGAGTATGAGATACTGCAACCACTGCTTCAGATGGCCCTAGTGCAAGTGGGAGATTGTTAGTTATATGTATACCCTAGAGGCCACTACAATATACATGAGATGTATATTGTAGTGGATGCTGGGACATATTTAGGTTGGACTTTCTTGCTCGACATGATAGTACGCTATCTGGTTGCTCTTTATCTTAACAAGTATACTTATTGTCTCTCTGTTACATGTTGATAAAGCCCTTAGGATGTGTACTCGACTTCCTGGACTATGATGCAGATCATACTAGTAGGGCCTGGGTAGTCTATGAGTACATCCTTCAATGTTCCTAGCCGTGGGAATATCGAGACGGGGCATCGATATTCCAGAGTAGACTAGCATATATCTTCTCGACCCATGTGATGGGCGATGGATGTTCCCACATCCATTGGTGTTTAACATCAGAGATGGTATGCGGGTGCTCAGTGGAGACTGGGCACACTGAACGGACTCGCCGAGAACTCCCAGATGGTTTTATACCTCACGTCAGATGGCAGTTCTCTGGTGACACTGGTACAGCTTAGTCTGTTGACCCGAGATCGTCATAGAGTCTTGTGTGTCTCCCACTGTGCTTTGATTTCCACCTTACCACGGCTCCACTGAGTCGTGCAAACAGGTGGTTTTTGGGTACAACCCCGATTCACTTGGAGGAAATGAGAGATAGGAGCGAATTCGTCTCTCCCGGTATTGGGGGTTGATGTTGCGCTATGCTCAACTGGCCATAACTGATAATCCCTGGCCAGGGTTGCAGTGATTTATTGGTAAGTGTTATCAGTAGTTTCACGCTTGTTATGGACCTTACATCGGCATGACTTATCAAGCTACTGTGGTCTGACGTTTACCACCCCTAGGCGAGATATGCGACATATCAGACGAACAGACCGGACTATGCGGTAAGTGTTACTGATTGGATTCATAGGAGTGTGAGCAGGCTTGCTCATTGATCTTCTGATCGCTCAATACCCGGGTGCCCGTTACGTTTAGCAGACCGCTTGCGGCTTGTGGGTGATTGATATGAACGCCACCTACTGCCGGCGTATTGACGAGTCTTTAGAGTCCTACACAGAGGTTTCCTGGCTCAACTGAAATGAAATAGTGTTGGATATAGTGCCCTCAAAGTCAATTATTGGATCGCAGGCACATGATTGCAATGATTACGGAGGAGCTATACCAGTAGGACAGTCTTACTCGAGATGATAGTATGCTATCTGGTTTACCTTTATCAGTCGTGTACAGGTTCAGGTGACTGATCACTGTTACACTTTGATAGAGCCCTAAGGATCTTACTTCAGTACAAACTGTATGATGGCAATCATATACATGAGAGTTGGGTAGTCTATAAGCATATCCTCAATTGTGGTCCCTAGTCGTGGGAGTTTCGAGACAGGGCATCGATACTCCGGAGTAGACTAGTGTATACAGTCGAGACCCCGACGAGGGGCGGTGGCCGGTCTCACAAGCCATTGGTGTCAGTTGGATCACCTAAGATATATACAGGTGCTCATTGGGTTATGAGTACACTGGACAGGACTCGCCGGGAACCTGCTAGTTGGTATTATACCAATCGTCAGATAGCAGTTCCCTGGTGATATGTGTATAGGTTAGTTCATCGACCTGAGGTCGTCATTTTTCTCGTGTGAGTTCCAACTGTGCTTTGATTTCTATCCTACCACGGCTCAAAGGAGTCGTGCAAACAGGTATTTTTTGGGTACAGTCCCGAGCCACATGGAGGCAAGTGTGCGGATCGGCAGGGGATTCGTTTCTCCTGGTATTGGGGGTCAGATCGCGCTGTGTCTAGGAGAGCCATTACACAAAGCCCACGGCCGTGGCAGGAGATTTACTGGTAGGTACTCCAGTAGTATCTCAGGGTGTTTTTGGGCTACACTCCGACACGACTTATACTGCTATTGGGGGTCTGACAATACCAGCCCCTTAGGAAGATATGCGATACTCATAGGCGAACAGACTGGACTGTATATACAATGTCACTGTTAGGCTCGGTAGGGTTTCCGGATGAGTTCGCTCATCGTCCTCCCTTGAGGTCAGTCCATGGGCAGCCGTTACGCACAGCTAGTGCCGCTGACGGCTTGTGGTTAAACCAACTGCCAGGGTACTGACGAGTCATTAGTGTAAGTCCATGCTACCTCTCCCGGTACTTTCGGGCATGCAGAATTTGATAAAAAATGATTTTCTTAGAGGTGGTAACATGGACATAAAACCCGGATCTTTGTTAAACATCTAACTAACAACCTAACTACGAGTTGCAAACTACTCGGTTAGGGTGTTATACCTTTCTTTTTCTCGAACTCCTTCGTCTTCAAGCTTCGATGGTCGTCCGAATCGGCTTCTCCCCGTCATCTCCTTGCGCCGAAGATAGATCCACCTGAAAGCTTCAACCTTTGGCTCCTTCTTCGAACTTTGAAGAAACTAGTTCACTCGGTTTGCTAAACCTTGTGAACTAGAGTGAGTAGAGAAGAGTTTGTATGGGATTTTATCTATGGTTCTTGGTTCTCAACTCATGAGACAAGTGAACCATAGAGTCAAGAGAGGGAGAGCAAGAGGAGGAGATGAGAGCTCAAGAAAAAGAGAGAGAATGGGCATGAAAGAATGAGAGAAGACTTTTCTCATTTGGCTCTCTTAATCCAAAACAATCATAACACCTCATATCAATCAAGTATTATGTAATGGTTTAAGCAACCATAGCCATATCATTTCATGCACTCATTTTGCACAAAAGAGCAAGCAAGCAAAAGTCTTTGCCATGAAATGATAGCTATGGTTATCATGATGGTCAACTAGTCAAGCCTAGTCAACCGGTCAACAAATTCAACAAGTCAACAAAAGTCAACAAGTCAACAAAGTCAATCCCTCAACAACCATGTCACCATAATACTTAATTAATATAATTGTTAATCACATATCATATTCTCATTAGGGTTGAGCAAAAAGTCAATAGTCAACTGTCAACGGTCAACAACCCTAAAGAGAATCCTCTGCGTCTGTCTCTCAGTCAACTGTGCATACACACCCGCATCCGTGTTCCGAGGAACACGAATGCATACTGGATAAAACCAATCCCAAAAGGTACACTAGGATCTGGCTTAAACCAAAGCCCGCTAGTGTAAACTGTCCGGACACTGTACGTGCACAAGTGCACGGATGTGACCGAACCCTGCCGCAAAACCATGCGACTTGTCGCAAAACCATGCGACCTCTACTCTTTTGCCTAAAGGCGAATAGCTTTCTGTGTGGGACTCTAAAGACTCGACACTACGCTGGCAGTGGTTTAACCACAGACCGCAAGCGGCACTAGCTGTGCGTAACGGTCCCCAGGTAGATGACGACAAGAAGACTGACGAGGTGAAACCCATCTGAACTCCTACTGAGCTTGAATGTGACATTCTCCGTACAGTCCGGTCTGTTCGTCTGATACCTCGCATGGCGGGCCTAGGGGGCGGTAAACGTCAGTCCCCCAATAGCGGTACAAGTCATGTCGGAGTGAAGCCCAAAACACTCTGAGATAACACTGGAAGCCTACCAGTATATCTCGTTTGCCCTGGCCAGGGACTACTCGTGTAATGGCTCTCCTAGACACAGTGCGATGTCAACCCCCAATACCGGGAGAGACGAATCCTGTCTAACTGTCACTGCCTCCAAGTGCTTCGGGACTGCATCCAACTACTACCTGTTTGCATGACTCCTTTGAGCCGTGGTAGGGTAGCAATCAAAGTACAGTGGGAACACACTCGAGGCGAAGTGACAGTGTCAAGTCAGCGGACTAAGCTGTACTCATGTCACCTGGGAACTGATAACAGACGATAGGCATAATACCAACTAGTCAGTTCTGGACGAGTCATGTCCAGTGTACTCATAACCTAACGAGCACCCGCATACTATCTCAAGTACGACGTACTGATGGCTGTGGGACAGACCGTCTCCCACACTGGGATAAGAAGCGCATGCGCTAGTCTACTCCGGAGTATCGATGCCCTGTCTCGATAGTCCTGCGACTAGGGACCTGCATAAGGATGTGCTTATAGATTACCCAGCCCCCACTAGTGTGACTGCCATCACAACGCTGGTAATCAAGCAAAGATCCTAAGGGCTCCACTAATATGTATAGGTGATATACTAAAATAAACACATGTACACATTGAAGTAGAAACAAACCAAGTAGCATACTACTATTTTGAGCAAGATTGTATATACAAGGTGAATATCCTAAGCTTCCATTATGTAATATACAAACAAGTATGATACAGTAATGGCCTCTAGGGCATATACACTAACAATCTCCCACTTGCACTGAGGCCATGTACTGGCGTATCGAAGACCTATCATCTCGATCAGCCGCTCGAACTGAGTCTGGGGCAAGGCCTTGGTGAATGGATCTGCAGTGTTATCCTCTGAAGCGACTCTCCGAACCTCGATCTCCTGGCGATCCACGATCTCCCTGATCAGGTGATACCGCCTCAAGATGTGTCTGGATCTCTGATGGGACCTGGGTTCCTTCGCTAAAGCTATAGCCCCGTTGTTGTCGCAATACAGAGGTATTGGATCAATAATGGACGGAACCACCTGAAGCTCTTTCAAGAACTTCCTCATCCAGACAGCTTCTTTTGCGGCATCAGAAGCAGCGATGTATTCCTCTTCCATCGTCGAGTCTGCAACAGTTTCCTGTTTGGAACTCTTCCAACACACCGCCCCTCCATTGAGGGTAAAGACAAAACCCGACATGGACTTGGAATCATCCTTGTCACTCTGGAAGCTGGAGTAAGCAAAGGCCTCGATCTGGAGGTCTTTTCCGCCATACACCAAGAACATCTCCTTAGTCCTTCTCAGGTACTTGAGAATGTTCTTTACCGCTATCCAGTGTTTCTCCCCAGGGTTTGACTGATACCGGCTTACCACACTCAGTGCATAAGCTACATCCGGTCTGGTACACAACATCGCATACATTATAGAGCCTACCGCAGAAGCGTAGGGTATAATGGACATGTGATCCCTCTCCAAATCAGTCTTGGGAGACATCTCTTTAGAGAGGGTGATCCCGTGACAAGCCGGTAGGTTACCGCGCTTGGAATCTTCCATACTGAATCTTTTCAGTATGGTGTCGATGTACCTGGACTGTGAAAGTCCTAATATCCTCTTGGATCTATCACGATGGATCCGGATCCCCAGGATGTATGAGGCATCAACCAGGTCTTTCATGGAGAACCTGTGCGACAAGAACCCATTGACAGATTGTAGCATAGGAATGTCATTTCCTATTAAGAGAATGTCCTCCACGTATAAAACGAGGAATACCACAGTTCTCGCTACAATTCTACTATAGATTCATGGTTCATCTGGATTTTTGATAAAGCCAAATTCCTTGACCGTCTCATCAAAACAGATGTTCCAACTCCGCGATGCCTGCTTTAGTCCATAGATGGACTTAAGCAACTTGCACACCTTTCCGCTGGTCCCACTTTGAATGAAACCCTCTGGCTGGTCCATATAGACACACTCCTCTAAATTTCCATTTAAAAAAGCTGTCTTTACGTCCATCTGCCAAATCTCATAATCATGGAAGGCAGCAATGGCAAGAAGGATCTGAATGGATTTCAGCATAGCCACTGGAGAAAAGGTTTCGTCATAGTCCAAACCAGGTCTTTGACAAAAACCCTTTGCTACAAGTCTAGCTTTATAGGTCTCAACCTGTCCATCTACACCAATCTTCCTTTTGAAGATCCACTTGCATCCTACGGGTTTTACCCCGTCTGGAGCAATGTCCAACGTCCATACTTTGTTGGTGTACATGGACACCATTTCGGTCCGCATTGCATCCAGCCATTTTACTGAGTCAACGCTCTGAACGGCCTGCTGGAAGCTAGTAGGCTCATCATAATCTATGATGCAATCCTCTCTATCCCCATCTATAAGAAAACCGTAGTATCTCTCGGGCGGATGAGTCTGCCTACTACTCCTGCGGAGCAGCGTAGGAATGTCCTGTTCTTCCGAACCCTCTGGTTCCACCAAACTTTCAGTAATAGTCCGTGGTTCTGGAATTTCTTCCAGTTCTACTGCGCTCCCACTTATTTCCTTTTCCAAGAACTGGTGTTCTAGAAAGTGGGCATTATGAGAAACAAGGACTTTTTGTTCCTCTGCGTAGTAGAAAAGATACCCCCTGGTGTTCTTTGGGTATCCCACAAACTTGCACAGTACTGAGCGTGCCTCAAGTTTGTCCGCATGCTGCTTTTGACAAAAGCTGGACATCCCTAGATCATTAGATATTGAAGATAGGGTTTCTTCCCACTCTATAACTCATATGGTATGGTAGGCACAGTCTTAGTAGGAACTCGGTTCAAAAGGTATGCGGCTGATTCTAGCGCATATCCCCAGAATGATCGCGGTAACTCAGCGTTACTCATCATGGACCGTACCATATCCAATAGGGTGCGGTTCCGTCTCTCCGATACACCGTTATGTTGCGGAGTGTATGGAGGAGTAAGCTGAGAGAGAATTCCATTCTTTTTTAAATAGTCCAGGAACTCGGCACTCAAGTATTCACCACCTCGATCCGATCTTAGAATCTTGATACTTTTGCCGGTTTGTTTTTCTACTTCATTCTTATATTCCTGGAACTTTCCAAAGGCTTCGGATTTATGTTTCATTAAGAAGACATGTCCGAACCTTGAAAAAACATCCGTAAAAGTAATGAAGTAAGAAAAACCGCTTCGCGCATGTGTAGACATTGGAACGCACACGTCGCTGTGTACGAGTCCCAAGAGCTCGCTCGCTCTTACTCCGTGTCCAGTGAACGGAGACTTTGTCATCTTTCCTTTGAGACAGGATTGACAAGCAGCATATGATTGATATTCGAACGGATTCAAATATCCTTCTGTATGTAACTTCGTCAACCTTCTCTCATTGATGTGACCCAGTCTACAATGCCATAAGAAAGCATGATTGATTTCTGGAGACTTTCTTTTGTGTGTATTCTGGACATTGAAAATCTGTGGTTGGTTTAATACGTATATACCATTACTCAATGTACCTGACCCAATCAGAACATGATTAAGGTGAATGTTTACAACATTGCTTACAAACGCAAATTCATTACCTTCTTTAGAAACTAAAGAAACAGAAATGATATTACAAGTTGCATTGGGTACAAAAAAGCAATTACGCAAAACCAAAACATGTCCATCTGACATTCCCTGGTGATAGTCCCCCACGGCTTTAGCATCCATGCTAGCTCCGTTCGCAACTCTGAGGGTCAAGTCACCTGCCTTCAAAACCCTACGGTTTCTCAACGCCTGCAAAGAATTACAGATATGTGATCCTGATCCGGTATCCAATACCCAGGAAGTAGAGTTTATTGAAAGACAGTTTTCAATAACATACACACCTGAAGCTGAAGCTGCAACCTGCTTCAATTCCTGTGTTCTGGCCTTCCAGGCCCTGCAATCATTCTTCCAGTGTCCTTTCTTATGACAATAGAAGCATTCTTCCTTATCCACAAGCTTCCCCGCTTTCTTTGTTGCTTTAGCTTTTCCCTTCGTATCCACTTTACTAACACCGCTCCATGGTTTGGCGGGGGCTTTCTTCTTCTTTCCTTTGGCTTTCGCCTTGGACCTAGAAGAAGATGATCCTCCTACAAACAAAGTGGATGTTTCCCTACCTTTCTGTAGGGTGCTCTCTGCGCTCCTCAGCATGTTGAGGAGCTCTGAAAGTTCAACTTCTTTTTCTTGCAAGTTGAAGTTCAGTATAAACTGGGAGTAAGTAGAAGGAAGGGACTGGAGAACTAAGTCCGTATAGAGCTCACTCTCCAATGTGGTCCCTAGGTCCGCGAGCTCCTCAATGTAGCCGATCATCTTAAGCACGTGTTCTGCTACTGATGATCCGACGGCCATCTTTGCCGAAAATAACTTTTTCGACGCTTCGTATCTTGCGATACGAGACTGCTATCCATAGAATTCTTTTGTATGAAGAAATATGGATTCCAGGTCCATATTCTCGTGCCTCCTCTGATGTTCATTGTCCATAGAGGCAAGCACGAGGCATTTGCCCTTCGCGCTATCAATCTCCCAAGTCTTACGGATTTCCTTATTCGCGACGCTGGAAGTGGGACCAGGGACATGGGGAGCTTTGGTGGTAAGAAGATACCCCAGCTTGTCGTAAGTGATTGCCATTTTGACATTCCTGAGCCAATCTTTGTAGTTTGGCCCTGTCAATATGTTTTTATCTAGAAGTAACTTAAGTCCAGTCATGTCGATTGGTCGCTGCAATTAGGGGAGAGAGAAGAAACACTCAGCATGATGCTCTCGCAAGTTTAGAGTGGTTTTTATTTTGTCTAAATAGGATGGCTCCCACTGTTTCTCGAATCCCTCCTCAAACCATAAAGGAAGAATTAGTCGGGATCAATCCCACCGCACAATACTTGCTTAACCGTTCAGCCAGGCCAGTGTCGGTACTTCGAGGGAGGTTTTCCAACGCTTTCGCGAAGTTCCTTAATTCAAGAACCTCTTTTCCCTGGGGGCGTAGCCCCGCTAACACCTTTCTAGGCACCTACTAGGTTTATAGCATTGATCGTTTAGTGAGAAATTTCCCGAGGAGTAGCATATACTCACAGTCGGATCGGGATCCAAATATCATCGCGTGACGAAACTGAAGGAATCCTACCAGAATCATCACACTCCAAATGGTATGCAACACTAGCAAGTTTCAGTACTTATGAAACTCCCGATGTGGATTTTTGCCCCATGCTCTTATGACCTCGGCGTGAGGTCAAAATGTCATAAGTCACATGTCAAGTTCTTCCCATCATTATCCAGGTTGATTTGGACCCACCCGTACCTACCCTTGACGTAGGCCAAAATGGTAGTACGATTGTCCCAAACCAACGCATTCTATCTATGCAACAGATAAATAAGCGGTAGCTACCAATCACTATGCCTTGGCGTGAGGTCAAAATACATAGCTTGAATACTACCGAATATTTAACTGAAATGATGGAGGGCTACGAATGGTTTTGGCTAAACCGTGAACGTAGTGAACTTGATATAGTCGATGGAACGAGATAGCTTTTAAAAGGAGTGGCTCAAGCTCCGCGTTTAAAAGTTAGTTTTGAAAAGAACCGAGAGGTTTTTCGAAAGTGTTCCAACGACTTTTACTTGGTTTATTATCTTGCATTAGTTCTTTTAATGCGTGATATTCTTGCATTAGTTCTTTTAATGCGTCCCATCATTTAATCCTACCATTGCAGAAAACAACCAAAATATGACGTACGCTTATGCCATTCACATTCGCCACGGGGCCCCGTCATTACCCGTTAGGTTACTTAACTAACGACAGAGCGGAGGCTGGGCTAGCGTGGCTGTAAAACATAAGCAACGCCTAAATAATATCATATATAGATATATTGCAATGATAGCCATTTCAGATCACAGATGAATACATTGGATATACTAGGAATCCGCAATTCGTACGAGCCTGTAACGAAAAGTAGATTACACGGTCGCGGTGAATAGCCAATACCCCACCCAAGACCCCTACGGGTGCGGCAAACTACCCGCCAAGTACCCGAAGTGGAGCAACTTCCCTCAACACCGTGAGTAGGACACTCGGCACTTCGAGATACCCGGTAGTTTGTGCACCCCCTCCATGGGTCTATCCTAGGAGCAAAAACAGTAAAAAGAAATTATACAATGACGGCTACAACCCCGACCCGGTTGTGCGGTCATACAAATAATATTACATCAATTTACAAATTTACATGAATTGAAAGAAAAGAAAAACTCTCGTCTCACAACCCCCCGGCTATTCACCCGCGACAATCCAACGAATTCATATACACATTCCAACAACATTATAGATCACAGATTTGTATAACCCCCACTAATCGACATATAGCGATTAGCAGACGTTCAATACAAATATCACAACACAGATAAATAACCCGTCAGCTAAAGTCATTTAAAAGATCGATCAAAAATACGGATTTTTAGGCCCCAAACACAAAATTTTCGTTCTGGAAAATCTGGGCTGAAAACACATATTCCAAAAATCCCAAAACAACCCCAGAAAAACACTGCACTAAATTTGGACCTCGGCCGAGTCAACTCGGCCGCGGAACCGCGGCGGGAGCGTGCTCCCGCCGCGTTTCCGCGGCGCTTTGACTCGATCGTAGGACTAAATTTCGTGGGTGTTTATTAAAAAGCCTGAGCCGATTTTTAAGATAAAATTTATCAATTTTTGAACAGAAAAAAATCGGCAGAAACTGGACATATCGGGTTTGTTTTGTGACCTTTTCTTTGATCGATCTTCTAGCTACTTTGCTAACATGTTAGGTAGAGTTTAACTAGGCTCTGATACCACTGTAAGTCCATGCTACCTCTCCCGGTACTTTCGGGCATGCGGAATTTGATAAAAAACGATTTTCTTAGAGGTGGTAACATGGACTTAAAACCCGGATCTTTGTTAAACATCTAACTAACAACCTAACTACGAGTTGCTAACTACTGGGTTAGGGGGTTATACCTTTCTTTTTCTCGAACTCCTTCGTCTTCAAGCTTCGATGGTCGTCCGAATCGGCTTCTCCCCGTCGTCTCCTTGCGCCGAAGATAGATCCACCTGAAAGCTTCAACTTTTGGCTCCTTCTTCGAACTTTGAAGAAACTAGTTCACTCGGTTTGCTAAACCTTGTGAACTAGAGTGAGTAGAGAAGAGTTTGTATGGGATTTTATCTATGGTTCTTGGTTCTCAACTCATGAGACAAGTGAACCATAGAGTCAAGAGAGGGAGAGCAAGAGGAGGAGATGAGAGCTCAAGAAAAAGAGAGAGAATGGGCATGAAAGAATGAGAGAAGACTTTTCTCATTTGGCTCTCTTAATCCAAAACAATCATAACACCTCATATCAATCAAGTATTATGTGATGGTTTAAGCAACCATAGCCATATCATTTCATGCACTCATTTTGCACAAAAGAGCAAGCAAGCAAAAGTCTTTGCCATGAAATGATAGCTATGGTTATCATGATGGTCAACTAGTCAAGCCTAGTCAACCGGTCAACAAAGTCAACAAGTCAACAAAGTCAATCCCTCAACAACCATGTCACCATAATACTTAATTAATATAATTGTTAATCACATATCATATTCTCATTAGGGTTGAGCAAAAAGTCAATAGTCAACTGTCAACGGTCAACAACCCTAATGAGAATCCTCTGCCTCTGTCTCTCAGTCAACTGTGCATACACACCCGCATCCGTGTTCCGAGGAACACGAATGCATACTGGATAAAACCAATCCCAAAAGGTACACTAGGATCTGGCTTAAACCAAAACCCTCTAGTGTAAACTGTCCGGAAACTGTACGTGCATAAGTGCACGGATGTGACCGAACCCTGCCGCAAAGCCATGCGACCTGTCGCAAAACCATGCGACCTCTACTCTTTTGCCTAAAGGCGAATAGCTTTCTGTGTGGGACTCTAAAGACTCGACACTACGCTGGCAGTGGGTTTAACCACAGACCGCAAGCGGCACTAGCTGTGCGTAACGGTCCTCAAGTAGATGCCGACAAGAAGACTGACGAGGTGAAACCCATCTGAACTCCTACTGAGCCTGAATGTGACATTCTACGTACAGTCCGGTCTGTTCGTCTGATACATCGCATGGCGGGCCTAGGGGGCGGTAAACGTCAGTCCCCCAATAGCGGTACAAGTCGTGTCGGAGTGAAGCCCAAAACACCCTGAGATAACACTGGAAGCCTACCAGTATATCTCGTTTGCCCTGGCCAGGGACTACTCGTGTAATGGGTCTCCTAGACACAGCGCGATGTCAACCCCCAATACCGGGAGAGACGAATCCTGTCTAACTGTCACTGCCTCCAAGTGCTTCGGGACTGCACCCAACATCTACCTGTTTTCACGACTCCTTTGAGCCGTGGTAGGGTAGCAATCAAAGTACAGTGGGAACACACTCGAGGCGAAGTGACAGTGTCAAGCCAGTGGACTAAGCTGTACTCATGTCACCTGGGAACTGATAACTGACGATAGGCATAATACCAACTAGTCAGTTCCCGACGAGTCCTGTCCAGTGTACTCGTAACCTAACGAGCACCCGCATATTATCTCAAGTACGACGTACTGACGGCTGTGGGACAGACCGTCTCCCACACTGGGATGAGAAGTGCATGCGCTAGACTACTCCGGAGTATCGATGCCCTGTCTCGATAGTCCTGCGACTAGGGACCTGCATAAGGATGTATTTATAGATTACCCAGCCCCCACTAGTGTGACTGCCATCACAACGCTGGTAATCAAGCAAAGTTCCTAAGGGCTCCACTAATGTGTATAGGTGATATACTAAAATAAACACATGTACACATTGAAGTAGAAACAAACCAAGTAGCATACTACTATTTTGAGCAAGATTGTATATACAAGGTGAATATCCCAAGCTTCCATTATGTAATATACAAACTAGTATGATACAGTAATGGCCTCTAGGGCATATACACTAACAATTAGAGTCCTCCACAGATAGTTTCCCAGGTTCGGGCGAAACATTGTAGAGGCCGTATGGTATTATGGCAAGGTTCGGAAAATGCACATGCGTTTACGCACGTGTCATATTTCGGGCAGATCATACTGGTGGGCTTTGGTTTAAGCCGGATCCGAGTATTATACTGTGTAGATATAATATCTTTGTCTCAGTTGCATTTGTATTCGGTAGTAATACAAATGCGGGTATGTTTATACTGTTACGGGGTTATCCTGAAATTCGTTTCGAGATCACTTTTGGAGGGCGGTCATTGGCCCGCCCCTGCTCGGACGGAGCCGAAGTGTCCCAGTTTCCAGTTTTCTATCGCACGTTTTTAACATTCGGTTAAATGTGGATTTAACTTTTCTTGCGGGTGAGTCATGAGTGTGGAAGGTTCTAGAAGTTTCTAGATGGTGACTAGGCTTCATGACTCATTAGTGCATTGATTGTGCATTTAATGAAAAGGATGACTATGGTTCATGATTCATTGTATGCAATTAATGATATGCAAGGTGTTTAGATGACTCATTCTTTTCATGATTGATCTTTATCTTATGGTTACCCTTCTCTTGTTCCTACACTCACCTCCCTCCACCTTTAAAGTGGTCGGCCCTTGCTTGTGAGGGATAATTGTTGTTGTTTTAAAAAAGATGATAGTTTTTGGTGTATGGAAATTTCATAGCTACTTTTATTCCATCACCCGATTCAAATGGAAACTTCATTAACCGTTCGTCCATGGCTTTGGACGAAGCGAGACAAAGTGTTCTACTCATTCTCTACATCAATCTTGGTCATCTCTTTTAGCTAACTTGATGACCGAGTTGCCTCGGGTCAGAGGCGGGAGCCCGTTTAAAGATCCGTTGACGTGGTGCCACCTGGACGAGCAGATCGGAGATCGACGAGACCGGAGCAGCCGCAACAAAGCGTGGGATGATGGTTAGAGAACGAAGGACTCGGATCGTTCGGTATAACCTTTCTACCCTCTTTGTAGTTTGTTAGTTTAGCAATAATGGCAGATCCGGGTTATAGTATACGATAGCGCCAGTTAAAAAGTTTTTCTTCCGCATTTGGCGTCTGTTAGACGGCCGGGGCACTACCGTAGACTTACAGTGGTATCAGAGCCTTGCCATTAAGCTTTACTAACTTGTGCTAACGCGTTTAAAATAAAGATCAAACGGATTTTCGAAAATCATAATTTTTAGTTTTAAAGTTTCTGTCGATTTTAAAAGGGGTCTAAAAATCATTTTGACCATACCAGAAAATCAAGCAGGATTTTATAAGAATACAGAAGAAAAACGATCAAGTGATTCGACCGTACCGTCGCGGAAACGCGGTCAAAGCCTAGATTTGACCATGGAACCGCGGCAGTCTTGGTGACTCACTTGGCCATTTTTCTTCTGGTGTTTCTTTGTTGGAAATTGTGGTTTCTGGTACTGTTCTTTTGGGCCCAGATTTTTTACTGTACTGCAGATGTACGTGGGGCCCACTTCAGGAAATTTTGTCGATTGAAATTTAAACATGTTAGTTTATAGTACATACATTATATCTCCGACCGTGAATGTCATTTGAGCGGTAAACCGCGTCTGATTGCTATAGTTCTTTTAGATGGGTTTGCGAACGTGACATTCGCGTTGATGTTCTGTGTTGTGCTGTGATGTTGCGGATTTGTCGTGGTGGATAGCAGTGTGCAATGGTAGTGCAGTTTGGATTTATTTGTACATTTGATATTGCAGGGCGAGCGTCCAACATGTGGACATTCGTCACTGCCTGTTTGTATAATATTCTTTTGTGGCACGACCGGGCTGAGGTCGATGTACCCGTTGTACATATTTTTCATTTCTGTACTAGGTTTTACCCCGCGACGGAGTGCACGGATAGCCGGGTTCTGGAGGGCAACGGGTCCGCATCTTATGGCTTTGAAAGGAAGAGGGGCTTCACTCTAGAATTGGCAGACTATTAGCCGCACTCGTATGGGGTACAGGTTGACCCAAGGAGGGGTGCTCAAGTTACCGGATTCCGTGAAGTGCAGGGTGGTCCATTCACTTTGCTATAGGGGGCTGCCTCGCTTCAGGTTTTGGCGGGTAACATGCCGCACTCGTAGGGGTCTAGGTTTCATAGCACAGGCTATCCACACGACCAGGGGAATGTCGGGTTTCAGCAGCGGCTCTGTGAAACCCGGGGATCCCAGATTATCTGTATTATTCTGTGATGCTTATTACTTTTCTGTAATGTTGCATATTATCATGCCTGGAGTGATTGTTGTATATTGGTATATATACTATTAGATGTTGTATATGTTTTGTACCCGCGCTAGTTCAGTCCCCACTCTGTCGTTAGTTAAGTAACTGTCACGACCCGAAAGTACGGAACGTGACCGGCACTTAGATTACGAAACGTCTAGAGGCGCAACATAACCTAAGTAAGCCGAAGCCCAGAAATCTAAACCATATAAAAGAAGAAGAAGAAAAGAAAACATGAGGAAAAACAAGTTTAAAAGTATCAGCAAATTTTCTCAAAAATTTCGGCAGAGTCTCCTCTGTAAAAACTGGCCCCAAACGGGTACAACAAGTATAATATACATAAACGGTAAAAGGCATCCCCAAACGGGAGCTAGCTCAACGCCAACAGGCGGAAACAACCACAACAAGCATAATAATATACAACGCCAAAGGGCGAGGCTCAAAACTCAAAAGAAAACAAAACCACCAGATCAGAATAATACATACGCGACTCTGAGGTCGAAATAAAAGACTGGTCCAATAAACTTATCAAGTAATACAAGTATGGTTGATGAAGCTTACTAGATACAAATAAAAGAATAAAAATACAATGGTGGTTCAGATACAAGTGAACCAAACCTACCGTGCAAATCACCCTGAAGAAAAGATGTGCCAGCAAGCTGCCAGGGAAACCTGTAGATCGAACCAGTAATAAAATTTGGCACAACGGGGGTGAGTTGCCAACTCGTGAGTAGAAGACATCTACGAAAAGAAATCGAATGCATGACGCTATCCTAGGTCATAATAATACACTATTATATCCTAATCATCTAGTAATAGCAGGGTAAAACTACGTGTAAATGCAGATACTCCGTGCTCGTGTCAGTGCCTCATATAATACTATGTCATATGAATGGGTATGCATGCACCATGAATATAAAATAATCAATCCTGAAATCCAGATATATCTGTATAAGAAATCTTTAGCTGTTATCATAGTAAAATGTGTATAGGAATCTGAAATCCCAACAATGAAATCCACGGAAATCCATGTCAAGCATCGACACAAACATGTAAATCTCAAGTCTCATAGTCTCAATATCTCGGGGTCCGTCAGTCCGGATAGGCCCATATCATCAAATCTCACGACAACGGTTGGTATCCTCCGGATATCCGCCATGCCAGACATCACCGGTAGGCAGCCTTCCCCTGCCAGGCTCATCGTCTACAACTCGATCTTCTTGCCCCGGGGTACCATACCGGGCCCACCATGTACCCGAGACGGTTCATCCACTCCTCGAATCGAGTCTCGAAATCCAACAGAAAACAAGAAATCTCATGGTGGACGACACATACATCGCGAGAAAACCGCCTCTTATTTTAAAAAGAGAAGAGGAGAGAGAGAGAAGTTTTATATATTCTTGCGGTTTTCCCCAAAAATCCAGAAATCTCATAGAAATCCAAATCTTAAAATCATGAGTAAGTATATGATAAGTGTCGGCATATGCCCATGATACTGCATGATAACATGAAAATATGAATGCATGAATGTCTAAGTGATAAATATCATGTCGATACTAACATCAGAAAGTAATCGTAAAATTATATCGGTCTAGCTGTTAACTGATTCTATCAATAAAAGATAATATGATCTAAAGTGCACGTGACATAGCAATTACCGAAGATGATGTGTGTGAGCCGGTAAGTGAGTGTGCGTGGAATATACGCATCATCGGTAATGGTGCCGGTGTCCTAACAGGTACAGTCTATACTGATTATAGCAACATATGTATGAACATGCAACATGATGATTACAGTGTGAAAGTAAAGACGGATGTGTGTTATCCACTCATTTGATATACAATTATCACTACCACTATATGACTCGAACCTAGCCTAGTGTCCATCTAACCTCCTAAGGAACTAAACCTAAGAAACTAGTCATTGAGAAACAAGAGTCTACCTAGGTCTGAATCAATATCTCTAATAGTCGGCGATCCAGCCTCAATAGCGTCACGTACGTAGTACGGCTTCCTCGAATCAAGAGTGCGGATCAATCATCATATCTATGCCTCGTACGGTAAAATCCATCGTACGGCATCCCAATATCGGGGTACGGGTCAAGTATCTCTTAGGTGTCTCATCATTCGTATAATGTCATCATCAACACATCTCATGATCAAGGTGCTAAACTGTGATCGCATACATCAATCATATATCCTTGCAATCATAATAAGCATCATTAGTTTATCCTCAGAAATATCATGTCATATGTATCATATTGTGATTAAGTCATACTGATATCATATCGTCCTCAAGTCACACCTCTATAGTATCGACATCAGGTCGCACCTATATGATGTCGTAATCAAGTCATACATATCCCATATCGTGATCAATCACAAGTTACAGTCCGGGTACTATTTTAGAGTCCCATGTATCTCAATATCATCATCACCCTTTATTATCTATGAATACCTATTCATTATATCATTTTTGTAATGATCCGCTAACATCACAATACGACCGTAGTCAAGGATCACGGCATCAAGCCCAACTATACTGTTTCATCATACCTCGGATATCATATCACCTCAATGAATCCCATATACGTGTTGTGTGTATATATATATAGGACTAGGTATATATATATATATATATATATATATATATATACATATACCTAGTCCTATATATATATACACACACACACACGTATACACCATGTCGAGTTTCAGTGTGTGTTACTATCTAAAACCTACGAATCTCTTCCAAGGTACTCATCCTCTGATATGGTTTTCCTAAATCAGTCTAGTCCAGCCTGGGGTCATTACTAGGGTCCTACTCATTAAGAATCTAGGGTCACATCTTGTTTCCTAATGTCAATATGTACTATTCCTATTCTACATTGCGGGGGTCCTAAACGCCATCCACCCGACTTCCCCCCGTAAATATGCATCTACTCACCTGGTCCATGACTGCCGAAGACGGTGTCGCCATCCTCCTCTTCATCGCCCGCAGTCCATGTGAGGGGTACCTAAACGCAAACATATAAATAGCATCGTAAACTGAATCACATACAAAAGTCAAAACGATGCAAGGAATAAGTATCGGTTAAAACCTATGTCCCGTCCACGCAAAAGAACCAAATATCGCTTGATATCGGCGTACAAACTCCGATGGATCGAGATAAACATTAACAAATAACTCGTAGTTTTAAAACTCGTTACTTATAATATATAACATGATTAAATCCATCGAAACCCTAAAATCCATCAAACCGTCCAATTTCGTAAAACCCGAAAATGCCAATTTACCGTTTTTCATCAAAACTTGACATTTAAATGAAACGAATGGTCATAAAACTCATTAAATAGCCTAACTAGCATATAAAAACCATTACTATATTTTTATTACACAATTTTGTATAAATTTGGAATTTCTAGTTTGCAACCTTTATAGATTTTCAACACTTTGCAATCTAAAATTTCATAATATCACAACCAAACATGATTTTACATGAATTCACTTAATAAACCACAATTCATGATGATAATAATATAATGAAACTAAAATTTAAATTTTTAATCTCATATATTTAGGAATTTCCAAAACCTAGTTTACGAAAATAGCAATTTTATTAGTATTTTCCAATTATCAAAAGAAACTAGTGATCAAACTAAGTTTTTCATTCCTTTAATATGCTAATATTCTCATTAAAACTACCATCTAATGATAACAACCTTAATAAGAATTTTATTTTACCCACAAACACATTTTGGAAAAATCTAGTTAGCTAAATAGCTTAATTAAAACAATTTGAATAAACAATTTATTATACAACAACCATGCAAGATTTTTCCACTCTAAAAGATGTTAAACTAGATATTATAACCTTATTTAACAAATAAAAACCACAACTTGAATTTACAAACCCTAACTTGAATTTTAAAATTTGCAACTAGAATTAATATATTAAATCTAATTATATTTAAAAGAAACAACTAATAACAATAAATAAAAAGGAGAAGATTTATACCTCCAAATTATGAAATCCAAACATGAAAATGAGCCTCCAAAATGCATGCTTTCCCACTCTAAAATCCATGTAAAAATGAGCAAGAATAAAAGGGTAGGAAATAAATAGGATTTTGTACAATTTTTGTTGAATTTTTGATGTATTTTGGAGCAAAATAAAATGAGGAAAATGGGGGCTACCATGGCGGGTGAGGCCGGCCATTTTTTTGGAGGTGAGGGAGAGAAAGAAGAGGGTGAGAAAGTGTGTAGAAGTCTCCACCAAAATATCACTTCAATATGTCTTTTCATGCATTTCTTTATTTTCTTTTATTTCTTTACTATAACAACTCAAGAAAACTCTAGAAAATAGGAAAAATTTGCAAATAAATTTTGCATGATACACACTAAATTATAACATGCCATGGTTCATTTTTACACATTAAAACCATTCAAATTTGTAATTTACACTAATTTCATGTAAAAATAAAGCTTATGTTAATATTTAAAATAATTAATTTAGGAAAAATATTTAATTAAACTAAAAATTTATAAGTGGCTAAATAAACACCATTTACTAGTAATTACATAATTAAAATAGGTATTTTTGAAATTATAATGAAAGACAATTACGGTTTTGTTTTACGAAAAATACATTTTACTTTGCCGAAAATCATAAAATTCACTTAAACAATTTTATTCATTTAATTATTTATTTAATTATTTTTAGAATGTTACAATCTTCCCCCCTTTAAGAAATTCGATCCCCGAATTTAAATTAAAACTCCCCCTCCAAATACTAAAACATTTAGCAAAACACTCAAATCGTCGGGGCTCCGAAATCATCAATACATAACAAAAATCAACTCCATCAAGCATAACGCAATCATCGGAGTTATGGAAACCCAATATGAAAACCATCATAATATACATCAATCTATAACTTATATATAGTGCATCATAGTAAAATCGCCTAAACATCATAATAAAGAAGCATACAAAAACCCCTCTTGAAAATCGCCGTGCAATGCACGTGTCACGGCATAAGTAGCGGACGTTTATTTATTTATTTTTTTTATAAAAAAATAGCTATATATATATCTTTTATTTAACATACACGTCCCGCCTGGTTACTAAATCAAATAATAATGATTATGAAACATACTGCTCAAACTGAAATCAATCCCAATCACATCAATAAAATATCATGTGCGTCCGGTGCGCACTGAAATCGAAACCAAATACAGATACCATGAATACACATAAAAACAAAATAAGTGCTACAGGTGTGCACCAAAACATCTGTCAAGTGCAATGGGCGTGCACGACTCACTATCAGGTGCATCTAATCTGCACAAAACCCCGATTTAGTGCATCTGGTGTGCACAAAATCGCTTCAAGTGCGCCAAGTATGCGCAAGAATCCTAATCAGGTGCAAAAATGCATGAAAACTAGGTCGAAACATATGTCAAAATCATGTGTAACCCCTATGCACGAAATCAAATCAAAAATCTCAAAATATATAAAACCAAATCAAGTGTACTGGGTGTGTACTAAACAACATCAATACAGCTGATATATGAAACACAAATAGAATGAAATGAAGGTACACCCATGAAATACCAATCGTAGGACAAAGTCCTAAAAATACCAAAATCCAATCAACGAAAATATGAAATTCAAATTACTAAATCACAATCGTAAACACTATCGTCAATGTCCGCCTCTTTCCTCTGATGTCGATTGCTTCGAACTCGTCTCTTCGTAGCTGTACTGACTGTGCTACCCACGGCAATACTCATATCTAGAGTCTCCCACGTAGTCGATCCCTTCACTTGATATTCGGACTACATTAAACTTTTCGATCGATCCATCAAAATCCCATAATTCCCTGAGAGCTCAACACTCAAGTACAGTTTAAGAATATCCGGTACATACCCCAGCATCGATGATCCAGCCGTAGAAGGGCAAACCCAAGCCTCACTAATGGCACCGCAGAACTGCCATAAACCCTAAGGTTCAAGGGCGTTCTCGTGGTCATTATGTCGATTTAGGGTTTCATTATTCTAGAAGGTCCATCGAAATACCTGCAAGTTCTTCCGAATACTTTAAACTTGGGAAAATGGTTTTCTGATAATCGTTCGAACCCTTTAACTTCATCCGGACGGCATGTGAATACCCTTTGTCTGCACGCTAAACAATGCTTCAATCCTCAAGAATAACCAATACTCTAATGGTTATAGCATTCGAGCCGCAGCTCCCTCTGCCAGTGTGTCCGTGGTAACAGAAACCACCCTCCAACATTGACGAAGATAGATCAAGAGAACGAATGGAATACGGTGCAAACAATGTACATCCTAAGGCTCCTTAAGCAGAGTAGCGTATCGTAAGTATGCCGCGGACCATACCCATGGTATGTTACTCTACCTAAATCGCCAACTCCATCAACCAAGGGTCACCTAGACTTATAGAAGGTTAAACCTAGCGCTCTGATACCAACATTGTCACGACCCGAAAGTACGGAACGTGACCGGCACTTAGAATACGAAACGTCTAGAGGCGCAACGTAACCTAAGTAAGCCGAAGCCCAGAAATCTAAACCATATAAAAGAAGAAGAAAAGAAAACATGAGGAAAAACAAGTTTAAAAGTATCAACAAATTTTCTCAAAAATTTCGGCAGAGTCTCCTCTGTAAAAACTGGCCCCAAACGGGTACAACAAGTATAATATACATAAACAGTAAAAGGCGTCCCCAAACGGGAGCTAGCTCAACGCCAACAGGCGGAAACAACCACAACAAGCATAATAATATACAACGCCAAAGGGCGAGGCTCAAAACTCAAAAGAAAACAAAACCACCAGATCAGAATAATACATATACGAGTCTGAGGTCGAAATAAAAGACTGGTCCAATAAACTTATCAAGTAATACAAGTATGGTTGATGGAGCTTACTAGATACAAATGAAAGAATAAAAATACAATGGTGGTTCAGATACAAGTGAACCAACCTACCGTGCAAATCACCCTGAAAAAAAGATGTGCCAGCAAGCTGCCAGGAAAACCTGTACATCGAACCTGTAATAAAATTTGGCACAACGGGGGTGAGTTGCCAACTCGTGAGTAGAAGACATCTACGAAAAGAAATCGAATGCACGACGCTATCCTAGGTCATAATAATACACTATTATATCCTAATCATCTAGTAATAGCAGGGTAAAACTACGTGTAAATGCAGATACTCCGTGCTCGTGTCAGTGCCTCATATAATACTATGTCATATGAATGGGTATGCATGCACCATGAATATAAAATAATCAATCCTGAAATCCAGATATATCTGTATAAGAAATCTTTAGCTGTTATCATAGTAAAATGTGTATAGGAATCTGAAATCCCAACAATGAAATCCATGGAAATCCGTGTCAAGCATCTACACAAACACGTAAATCTCAAGTCTCATAGTCTCAATATCTCGGGCTCCGTCAGTCCGGATCGGCCCATATCATCAAATCTCACGACAACTGTCGGTATCCTCCGGATATCCGCCATGCCAGACATCACCGGTAGGCAGCCTTCCCCTGCCAGGCTCATCGTTTACAACTCGATCTTCTTGCCCCGGGGTACCATACCGGGCCCACCATGTAGCCGAGACGGTTCATCCACTCCTCGAATCGGGTCTCGAAATCCAACAAAAAACAAGAAATCTCATGGTGGACGACACATACATCACGAGAAAACCGCCTCTTATTTTAAAAAGAGAAGAGGAGAGAGAGAGCAGTTTTATATATTCTTGCGGTTTTCCCCAAAAATCCAGAAATCTCATAGAAATCCAAATCTTAAAATCAGGAGTAAGTATATGATAAGTGTCGGCATATGCCCATGATACTGCATGATAACATGAAAATATGAATGCATGAATGTTTAAGTGATAAATATCATGTCTATACTAACATCAGAAAGTAATCATAATATTATATCGGTCTAGTTGTTAACTGATTCTATCAATAAAAGATAATATGATCTAAAGTGCACGTGACATAGCAATTACCGATGATGATGTGTGTGAGCCGGCAAATGAATGTGCGTGGAATATGCGCATCATCGGTAATGGTGCTGGTGTCCTAACAGGTACAGTCTATACTGATTATAGCAACATATGTATGAACATGCAACATGATGATTACAGTGTGAAAGTAAAGACGGATGTGTGTTATCCACTCATTTGATATACAATTATCACTACCACTATATGACTCGAACCTAACCTAGTGTCCACCTAACCTCCTAAGGAACTAAACCTAAGAAACTAGTCATTAAGAAACAAGAGTCTACCTACGTCTGAATCAATATCTCTAATAGTCGGCGATCCAGCCTCAATAGCGTCACGTACATAGTACGGCTTCCTCGAATCAAGAGTGCGGATGAATCATCATATCTATGCCTCATACGGTAAAATCCATCGTACGACATCCCAATATCGGGGTACGGGTCAAGTATCTCTTAGGTGTCTCATCATTCGTATAATGTCATCATCAACACATCTCATGATCAAGGTGCTAAACTGTGATCGCATACATCAATCATATATCCTTGCCATCATAATAAGCATCATTAGTTTATCCTCAGAAATATCATGTCATATGTATCATATTGTGATTAAGTCATACTGATATCATATCGTCCTCAAGTCACACCTCTATAGTATCGACATCAGGTCGCACCTATATGATGTCGTAATCAAGTTATACATATCCCATATCATGATCAATCACAAGTTACAGTCCGGGTACTATTTTAGAGTCTCGTGTATCTCAATATCATCATCACACTTTATTATCTATGAATACCTATTCATTATATCATTTTTGTAATGATCCGCTAACATCACAATACGACCGTAGTCAAGAATCACGGCATCAAGCCCAACTATACTGTTTCATCATACCTCGGATATCATATCACCTCAATGAATCCCATATACGTGTTGTATATATATATATACATACCTAGTCCTATATATATATACACACACACACACGTATACACCATGTCGAGTTTTAGTGTGTGTTACTATCTAAAACCTACGAACCTCTTCCAAGGTACTCATCCTCTGATATGGTTTTCCTAAATCAGTCTAGTCCAGCCTGGGGTCATTACTAGGGTCCTACTCATTAAGAATCTAGGGTCACATCTTGTTTCCTAATGTCAATAAGTACTATTCCTATTCTATGTTGCGGGGGTGCTAAACGCCATCCACCCGACTTCCCCCCGTAAATATGCATCTACTCACCTGGTCCATCACTGCCGAAGAGGGTGTCGCCATCCTCCTCTTCATCGCCCGCAGTCCACGTGAGGGGTACCTAAACGCAAACATATAAATAGCATCGTAAACTGAATCACAAACAAAAGTCAAAACGACGCAAGGAACAAGCATCGATTAAAACCTATGTCCCGTCTACGCAAAAGAACTAAATATCGCTCGATATCGGCGTACAAACTCCGATGGATCGAGATAAACATTAACAAATAACTCGTAGTTTTAAAACTCGTTACTTATAATATATAACATGATTAAATCCATCGAAACCCTAAAATCCATCAAACCGTCCAATTTCGTAAAACCCGAAAATGCCAATTTACCGTTTTTCATCAAAATTTGACATTTAAATGAAACCAATGGTCATAAAACTCATTAAATAGCCTAACTAGCATATAAAAACCATTACTATATTTTTATTACACAATTTTTTATAAATTTGGAATTTCTAGTTTGCAACCTTTATAGATTTTCAACACTTTGCAATCTAAAATTTCATAATATCACAACCAAACATGATTTTACATGAATTCACTTACTAAACCACAATTCATGATGATAATAATATAATGAAAATATAATTTAAATTTTTAATCTCATATATTTAGGAATTTCCAAAACCTAGTTTACGAAAATAGCAATTTTATTAGTATTTTCCAATTATCAAAAGAAACTAGTGATCAAACTAAGTTTTTCATTCCTTTAATATGCTAATATTCTCATTAAAACTACCATCTAATGATAACAACCTTAATAAGAATTTTATTTTACCCACAAACACATTTTGGAAAAATCTAGTTAGCTAAATAGCTTAATTAAAACAATTTGAATAAACAATTTATTATACAACAACCATACAAGACTTTTCCACTCTAAAAGATGTTAAACTAGCTATTATAACCTTATTTAATTAATAAAAACCACAACTTGAATTTACAAATCCTAACTTGAATTTTAAAATTTGCAACTAGAATTAATATACTAAATCTAATTATATTTAAAAGAAACAACTAATAACAATAAATAAAAAGGAGAAGATTTATACCTCCAAACAATGAAATCTAAACATGAAAATGAGCCTCCAAAATGCATGCTTTCCCACTCCAAAATCCATGTAAAAATGAGCAAGAATAAAAGGGTAGGAAATAAATAGGATTTTGTACAATTTTTGTTGAATTTTGATGGATTTTTGATGTATTTTGGAGCAAAATAAAATGAGGAAAATGGGGGCTACCATGGGGGGTGAGGCCGGCCATTTTTTTGGAGGTGAGGGAGAGAAAGAATAGGGTGAGAAAGTGTGTAGAAGTCTCCACCAAAATATCACTTCAATATGTCTTTTCATGCATTTCTTTATTTTCTTTTATTTCTTTACTATAACAACTCAAGAAAACTCTAGAAAATAGGAAAAATTTGCAAATAAATTTTGCATGATACACACTAAATTATAACATGCCATGGTTCATTTCTACAAATTAAAACCATTCAAATTTGTAATTTACACTAATTTAGTGTAAAAATAAAGCTTATGTTAATATTTAAAATAATTAATTTAGGAAAAATATTTAATTAAACTAAAAATTTATAAGTGGCTAAATAAACACCATTTACTAGTAATTACATAATTAAAATAGGTATTTTTGAAATTATAATGAAAAACAATTACAGTTTTGTTTTACGAAAAATACATTTTACTTTGCCGAAAATCATAAAATTCACTTAAACAATTTTATTCATTTAATTATTTATTTAATTATTTTTAGAATGTTACAGTAACCTAACGGATGATGACGGGACCCAGTGACGAATGCGGTTGGCATATACGAACATTTTATTTTCGTTCTTTTCTGGTGTGATTAATTGATGGGACTGCGTTGATCATGATCAATGCAAAGGAAAACAAATCTGTTTGGATGTTGTTGGAACAATTTTAAAAAGTGTTATTACAAAGATGTTTCCTTTTGTTTTGCATAGCGGTATTCGGTTGGAATATCCTGCACCTCATTCGACGAGGCAAGGGCCGATATCCCTTCACCGAGAATGACCCCTTGGGCAGAAGTTTGCGTCAGAGTAATAACTTCACTATAGTCGATTACAAGTTGCTTTGCATCGCGGTATTCAGTTGGAATATCCTGCACCTCATTCCACGGGGAAAGAGCCGAGATCCTTTCACCGGGAGTGACCTCTTTAGCAAATGTTTTCGCCACTATATTTCTATAAAAAAGCTATCAGGTTCCTTCAGCGATATCAAGTTCATTACGTTAAAGGTTTTTCGCCAAAAACCAGTCGTAGCCCTCCTTCATTTCTTTTGGGTATTCAGTAGTATTCAAGCTATGTATTTTGACCAACCAAGGCATAGTGTTTGGTAGCTGCTGGGTATTCATTTGTTGCATAGATAGATGAGTTGGTTTGGGACAGCCGTTCTGCCATTTTGGCCATGTGCAGGTGGGTTCAAATTGACAAGATAGTGACGGGAAGAACTTGGCATGTGACTTATGACATTTTGACCAACGCCAAGGTCATAAGAGCATGGGGCAAAAATCATATCGGGGGTTTCTAAAAAAACTGAAACTTGCTAAGTATGCGCATACCTTCTGGAGTGTGATAACGTGAGTGGATTCCGTCACGTTATCATGCGATGAGAGTTGGATCCCGATTCCCACTGATGAGTTGGTTTACTCTTCGGGTGATCCCGATTGATTCTTCTTTCAGGTTTGGAGGAGAATTTGACAGTACGGTGGGAGGTTTCCTAATTAGATAAAGTGATAACCATTCTGATCTAGGTTAGAGTGCACACAGAGTGTTTCTTTTCTCTCTCTCTTTGGCAGCGACCTTTGACCGACCCTAGACTATGACTCAGTGACCAAGTTGACCGAACCTTCTTAAAATACTGGCTTTTGGATTGTCCGAGTTGCATAAGTCGTTGTCGCTCCTTCTTTTACCCTTGCATTTCTCAGAACACCTCGTATCACTACGAGTATCCACTTCCATTGGACATATCCATCGTATGGTTATATACGAACTCGAAGGGAGTTCTTCGAGAATGGATCAAGGTTCAGGAGAAAAGGAATTGGTTTATTCAGTTGTCTTTTATTATCACCTTCTCTCAGGTTGCGATGGCTCCTTAGTTTAGGAGAGTACACCTATTACGCTTATTGGATAGTCTTATACCAAACCATAGGCAGGTGCCGAAAGGTAGGGAATGAAGAAAACTAATTAGCCTAAGTAGGGTGTACATAAGGTAATAACTAAAGACAAAATAGAGGGATTGGAAAGAGGGCAAAGTAAATTGCGACTGCTATCATTCACGACCAAACCGCGTACTTCATCGCCACTCCTATTACACCTTTTTTCCCCAGTTCGAGAGAAATAGAATAAGGTATTATTCAGTTGTCTTTTATCATCACCTTCTCTCAAGTTACGAGTACTCCTTGGTTTAGGAGGGTACACCTATTATGCTTACTGGATAGTCTTCTTCCAAACCACAGGCTGGTGCCAAACGGCAGGGAAATAAGAAAACCATTTAGCCTAACGATGGTGTACAGAAGGTAACGACTAAAGACAAATAATGGGATTTGGAGAGATGGCAAAGAAATATAGGGTTATAGTCATGAATTGGATTATGGAAGAGGCATTACTATGAATACCAGGATACCCCTACGAAACATTTTCATGTTTCAGTGCATTGTTAAAGCAAAACTGTTTTCCCGATTAGATACTTACTCCAGGGTATGTATTTACCAGGTATGATTCTCACATCTGTATGGTTTTACAGATGATGAGTGGGAGTGAGTTATTAGAAATTAGGTGATCATCCTCATTATATCGGAATTCGTTGTAATTGGTGATATTTGAGGGAATTTCCTGGGTACAATTTTCAACCTACGATGCACAGGTTTTGAGTTATTCAACTCAGCGGACTTATACAGAGTATTGTATGGTGTCAAGTGTCCATCAAGACAAAGGGGTTGGTCATCGTACTATGTTCTATTTACTTTTGACTTCTCATGTTTTTAGACAAGTATTTCGTAGAAACACAAGGTCTAAGTTTTGAGAAGTTGTGGGTATAAAAATAAAGTAGAGAACCAGGTGTCGCAAGTATCGGGATTCTTCAAAGAGATCGAAGATGTAGATTCTTGTGATTGGTATTCAGATAATAGTAATGGTTTTGAGAAACTTGTTTCTCTATCAGGTTGCTCATAATTGGATGGATTCCTAAGTTGAGTAATGCTGATTAGCCTCTTTCCATTGAGTTGATATGCACTGGAGACAATTGCATGATTTGAATCTGGTTCCAATTAAATAAGTGCCAAAGTTTCTATATTGGATATAGAATGTTTCATATCTTAACGATGTTAAGGTACGGGGAGTTGTCCGGGTTATGCATAAGACCAGACTATGGATAACTCAGGGCACGTTTCTGTAATGGCTGTTTATGGGTTGGCCCAAGCTATGACGAGGGTTGATTTTCTACCATCTGGAAGATCAATAGTGATATTGTTCTTAACTCGCCACAGTTTTAGTAAAATGGATTTTTTCAGAAAACAATAGTGGGTGTATGGTAGAAGTGGAAATGATTCCAGAACCGCAAACGATTACGGAAAATTTAATAGGACCTAAAAATTCAATCAGGTTTGACATTCCATTAGCCACTCCGCAGATATGGTGGGTAACCTCAGACTCCCGAGAGGTACTCCGGTAGCCTCAAGGACGGTGAAAGGGAGGTTCTTATCTACCCAGATTTGACACTACTGTTGTTCCAGGCTATGAGACCCGGCAGGAGGTTAAGTATAGCGTCGTTCTAAACTAGCTTTAGAAGTGCACATATATATTATTCTGCCAGAGGGTTGTTGCGGTCAGTGGGAGCAGCGGAAGCATAGTGGGCATGTAGCTTATGTCTATTTATAGACTTGAGCAGTTATAGCGGAGATAGATCATCTAATTTTGATGAAACAGTCATGGGTTTGACTTCATCAGAATAGGGGATGGATCTGTTAAGAAGGTAGTAGGCTGTGATGTCCTGGTATTTGGATGACGTACACAGAGTAGGAAGTAAAATTCCTATACTACGATCGGTTGTACTGTGGTTGTCACACAGTTATTTCTACAGACAGGATATGGATATAATATCTGACATTCTGGTTTCTAGATCTATGATTTTAGATCTAGATTTGGGTAGTTTCCCTATGTGGGTACTTTGACAGTATTCTGATAGTTTTTGGAATAGATGACTCCTGGCATGGTGGTGTACCTGCAGGTGATGGAGTCACCCTCTCTAAAGGTGTCTTACAGACTAAAGGGGAGGGGGATGTGCATGATTGGAAGATCACATGCTTAGGCAATTGAGTCAATCGTGAGATGTCAAGTACCACACAAGATGTTGTTTTTACACTAGATCCAATCAGTTTGTATTAATCCAATCCTGAAGAAACATAAGTAGGCAGTTTTAGAACATAAGTGGATGTTCTACGGATTTGATGACGGCAGCCTCCTTCGGGAGACGGTTATCATTCCAGGCTTTAAAGGTGACATGGTTGACAGAGTGATTGTCAGAGTTAGAGTTTTCCCTCTGACGAGGGACAGTATTATGGACAGGTGGTCCAAAAGGATACTATGGGAGGCATGGTGCAGGATACTGATTAGGTTCAGTAATCGATACAGTCTAAGAAGTTCGGATTTAGAGTTCATTTATGAACTACGTCCCATCAGATACCCTAACATATTCTAAGACAGGTATTACTCAATTCGGGAGATGGCTTTCTCCACGAACTTGAGATTAAGAGAGATATAGAAAGAAACATCAGGGTGGAGCCACTCACTGAGGCTATTTCTCGAACACAATAGTTTTACAAACGGGCTTTGTGAAACTGATTAGTAGAGGAGTTGGATGTTCGGTTTCATACGGGCTGTGAGTATGCGACATCACAATAATTAGCCTTAAGTGCAAGTGGGAGATTGTTGGATATAGTGCCCTCAAAGTCAATTATTGGATCGTAGGCACGTGATTGCAATGATTGCGGAGGACCTATACCGGTAGGACAGTCTTACTCGAGATGATAGTATGCTATCTGATTTACCTTTATCAGTCGTGTACAAGTTCAGGTGACTGATCACTGTTACACTTTGATACAGCCCTTAGGATCTTGCTTCACTACCAACTGTATGATGGAGATCATATACGTGAGAGTTGGGTAGTCTATAAGCATATCCTCAATTGTGGTCCCTAGTCGTGGGAGTTTCGAGACAGGGCATCGATACTCCGGAGTAGACTAATGTATACAGTCGAGACCCCAACGAGGGGCGGTGGCCGGTCTCACAAGCCACTGGTGTCAGTTGGATCACCTAAGATGTATACAGGTGCTCATTGGGTTATGAGTACACCGGACAGGACTCGCCAGGAATCTGCTAGTTGGTATTATACATATCGTCAGATAGAAGTTCCCTGGTGACATGTGTACAGGTTAGTTCATCGACCTGAGGTCGTCATTTGTCTCGTGTGAGTTCCCACTGTGCTTTGATTTCTACCCTACCACGGCTCAAAGGAGTCATGCAAACAGGTAGTTTTTGGGTACTGTCCCGAGCCACATGGAGGCAAGTGAGCGGATCGGCAGGGGATTCGTCTCTCCTGGTATTGGGGGTGAGATCGCGTTGTGTCTAAGAGAGCCATTACACAAAGCCCACTGCCGTGGCAGGAGATTTACTGGTAGGTACTCCAGTAGTATCTCAGGGTGTTTTTGGGCTACACTCCGACACGACTTATACTGCTATTGGGGGTCTGACGTTACCAGCCCCCTAGGCAGATATGCGATACTCATAGGCGAACGGACCAGACTGTATATACATTGTCACTGTTAGGCTCAGTAGGGTTTCCGGATGAGTTCGCTCATCGGCCTCCCTTGAGGTCAGTCCATGGGCAGCCGTTACGCACAGCTAGTGCCGTTGACGGCTTGTGGTTAAACCCACTGCCAGGGTACTGACGAGTCATTAGAGTCCCCCACAGATAGTTTCCCAAGTTCAGGCGAAACGTTGTAAAGGCCGTATGGTTTTATGGCAGGGTTCGGAAATGCATGTGCGTTTACGCACGTGTCATATTTCGGGCAGATAATACTGGTGGGCTTTGGTTTAAGCCGGATCCGAGTATTATACTCTGTAGATATGATATCTTTGTCTCAGTTGCATTTGTATTCGGTAGTAATACTGTAACACCTTAGAATGTGTTTTGTGGCTAATTGTATTTTAATGTATGGATTTTAATAAAAAGTTTACCAATTTGGTTTTTAAATATTTCATCCTATTTAATGAGTATTTTATTAGAATTTTTCTAGACACACACACACACTTGTGCATGATAACTAGGGTTTAGAGATGGGGTTAGACCATGATTAGCAAGCATGATAGATTAACCCATTCTCTTTATGTTAATAACTATTGTTTAGGTGATTTTGGGTTTAATAGTGTGCATGGTTGTTTTAAATTGGAAATGAATTATTAAAAGGGTTTTATTTTATTTGGTTGAATGTTGACTTTGTGTGAGAGAGAGAGGGCATGGGAGCATGGTGTGAACCATGCCTCATTATTGAGGAAAGAGAGTGAGAAGGGGGATAGGTCCTTGATGTTTTTCTCATTCTCCCTCTCATTTTCCATCTCTCATTCTCTCACACTCACAACACACACACACACACCTGCAGAGAGAAGCAGCAGCAGCAGAGAGAAGCAGCAGCAGCAGAGGCAAGCAGCAGCAACAGCAAAACAACATCAACAACAACTTCTGGAGCAGCAGTAGGAGCTCCAGCAACTGCAGCAGCTATCATCAACTCCATACACTTCTTCTCTTGCTCCCTTGGGCTCCTTAGGGTATAATTCTGAGCTCTTTTCCTAGTTTTCCTTGCTTGTGTGTGGATTAGCTTCGATTATTGTTAAATAGTGAGTTTTGTGCTAGATTATGGTAAATTGTGTGGACTTGTGGCAATGTGGTGATTGTGTTGGTTAACCCTACCTATTTAAGTGTTGTTAAGGTCACATTAACTGAGTTTAACCCTAGATTACACTAAAATACCATAGGGTTTGTGTTTTGTGCTAAATTAGCGTTTTTAAGCGATATTATGGCATTTTGTGATCTGCTATTGACCTGGGACCTTCAGGACAAAATTGAGAAAACTGGGGCATGCTCACTAGGTATAGATAACACCACCAGAACACGAGCCCAAAATGTTTCATCTTGGCCGCAGATTTAATGCATATGGCCGCAAATTGCGGCCAGGAAGTTGACATGGGTGTTGGGGTCTTGGCTAGGGTTTTATTCTGTATAGTCTAGTGATTTGGCATGTATAGTTTTGTAAGTTTTGACCTGTAGGGAAATCTTGGACTATATATCGTTTTGCATGTCCGTTTGTTTGCGCGATATGCGCGATACGTAAGTGGGTTCTGTGATCCAGCGTATCGCGGCGTGTCGCGGTAGTTTTAGACGCGTATACACACGTTTTAGCGTATCGTGCACACGCGCGTTTAGTTCGCGACGCGAGTTTCTCGTTTTGGTTCGATATCGCATTTTGCGGAATATTTGGCTTATATATGATTTCCATGTCTTATTTGCAGGTTTGCAGGCAGAGACTACGGACACTGCTACAGGGGGGAGAAGATGGTAGGATTCACCTAGCGTGGAGTGTAGGTGAGTAGATTTAACATTTAAAGGGGAATCGTCCGCATGGCGTTATGAGTCTGGGCTAGGATTCAATACCTGTCGCACATTCTACGTCATTGTTAGAATTGCGCCTTTACTTTATTTCCTTGATATTCTATACTGTGACTAGCAGCCGTAGGATACTGCACATATTATTGACGGTTCATGTTGCACGAGCACGGATTTTATGCTACACACACACCGTCAATAATTGCCATGTCACACACTAACCATCATAAATACTATTACTTATCACACATGACATCTAGCTTATCGGTATACCTGTAGTGTATCTTACCATTAGTGATAGTTACATATACACCTTGCGATACAGCTACAGGTATACCATGCATATTTTACTTATAGGTAGATACCTATACTTAGCTGTACCTTATTGATTTCGCATACATATGGTTTCAGCTACATGTTCTCATTTATATGCTCACATTCAGATATATCGCATTTATTTGTTCCTGGATTCGCTCATTGTTTATTTGGATTTTACATGGTGTTTTTTGGATTTGGGAACCGTGGGAGTTCATGAAATTATGCATACATTGAAAAACCCGGTTTCCCTGATATGATATTTGCGCGTCCACCATGAGATTTATCGGTTCTGATTATATACTCCATACGAGGTGTGGTTGCCGTATGAGGGTACATGGTGGGGCCCGGTATGGTTCCCCTCGGCAAGAAGATCGATGGATTTTCCGATTGAGCCTGGAGGCGGGTGAGTACCTACCGGTGACAGTACCCATGACTCGGCGGGGGATCACGGAGACACCACTAGGAGTCATGTACGTATGCATACGTCGAAAGGCGAGGGTCAGAGCTGGGCACTCGTGCTTTCGGGATAGCGTATGATACGTGATCGGGATTTCTATGTTGATGTTTGGCACACAGTTTTCATGATATTTCTTTTAATACCTTTGTATATATAACAGGGGATTTAGCCGTTGTTATATATACCCTTACACCAATATTAGTGGAATGGGACGCTAATATATGTGTATTGCCCTCATCATATTTATTTCTGTATATATACCCTTAGGATGTTAGAGACATACTTGAGATTCGACTTGGGATATAGGTGATTCATTGACATTGGATATTGGATATGAAAGAGATTATTGAATTGTACATTCGAGATATAGGAGAGCTACTCGATATTGCACATTGAGGTGATGTGAGACTTATATGATGTGAGAGCCCAGTTTGGGGGCTGAATTGAGGATTTGGGATTTGAGTGTCTTGATGGATTGTGATCCTACCACGATATCAGGTTTCCGTGGAAATGACATATTCCACACCATACCTCACACTTATCTATTCTTTGCACAGATTCATATATTGGTAGTACCTGTTAGTGTACCCTTATGATAGTTGCATATTTGCTTTCTCATATCCCTATTGCATAGTTATTGCATACTTTTATCAGGTCATCATTGCTTCATATATTAATTATACCTGCTAGTATACTTTCCTTTATTCAGCATTTGCATGACATGTTATTACTGTAATCGCATATCTTAGATTCATGTTGTACGTGCATTCCTGCAATTACCTGCGTATGTTATTTACTATTCACGAGTTGGCAACTCACCCCCGTTATGCCACAGGTGTTTCAGGTTTTTCCCCAGAGTAGTCGAGGCAGGCTATTCAGTTATTCAGTATCCATCTATCATCTTTTGCTACAGATATCGCATCAGCTCACAGTACTATTTTGCTTAGGTGGGTTAGATGATTATTTGTATTTCATATTGTACATTCGTTGTATCTTGTACTCTCCATTTACTATTGTATTGTTGACTTGGCGACTTGGTGAGGACGTTATTGTATATTATTTGTGGATTTATTGTCTTTTATATACAGCTTTCTCTCTACTGTCCTTATTTCTTCGCTACGGCGTCGTATACTTGTACTGTATTCATCTTGAGCTAGTTTTTACAAAAAGGGATGTTGCCAAAATCTTAAAGAAAGAAAGTGGGACTTTTAAAGAATTTGGGTTGTGATTTCAAATGTTTCAAATACTATACTATCTTTTCCGTATTTTCTTGGTTTAGATTTCTGGGTTTTGGCTTTCTTTTACTGCGTTACGTCTTTTGGCGTTGCGTAGTATTAGGGCTGTCACGGGCCAATTTTGGGTCGTGACAAATACAAATGCAGGTATGTTTATACTGTTACGGGGTTATCCTGAAATTCGTTTCGGGATCACTTTTGGAAGTTACCAGTTTCCAGTTTTCTACCGCCCGTTTTAACATTCGGTTAAATGCGGATTTATCTTTTCTTGAGGGTGAGTCATGAGTGTGGAAGGTTCTAGAAGTTTCTAGATGGTGACTAGGCTTCATGACTCATTAGTGCATTGATTGTGGATTTAATGAAAAGTATGACTATGGTTTATGATTCAATGTATGCAATTAATGATATGCAAAGTGTTTAGATGACTCATTCTTTTCATGATTGATCTTTATCTTATGGTTACCCTTTTCTTGTTCCTACACTCACCTCCCTCCTCCTTTAAAGTGGTCGGCCCTTGCTTGTGAGGGATAATGGTTGTTGTTTTAAAAAAGATGATAGTTTTTGGTGTATCGAAATTTCATGGCTACTTTTATTCCATCACCCGATTCAAATGGCAACTTCATTAACCGTTCGTCCATGGCTTTGGACGAAGCGAGACAAAGTGTTCTACTCATTCTCTACATCAATCTTGGTCATCTCTTTTAGCTAACTTGGTGACCGAGTTGCCTCGGGTCAGAGGCGGGAGCCCGTTTAAAGATCCGTTGATGTGGTGCCACCTGGACGAGCAGTTCGGAGATCGACGAGACCAGAGCAGCCGCAACAAAGCGTAGGATGATGGTTAGAGAACGAAGGACTCGGATCATTCGGTATAACCTTTCTGCCCTCTTAGTAGTTTGTTAGTTTAGCAATAATGGCAGATCCGGGTTATAGTATACGATAGCGCCAGTTAAAAAGTTTTTGTTCCGCATTTGGCGTCTGTTAGACGGCCGGGGAGCTACCGTAAACTTACAAATAGGAGCGCATATGAGATATGTGCGGGACCGAGAATAATACCAGTATTTGATACTGTATTCTATTCTCGCGATTTGTATCATCGGACGGTTATATGAGATATAGCCGGGTTACCGAATTAAGTGTTGATTCGATATATTGATACACTAGATATTAGTCGGTTATATGCGATATGACCGGATCGTTAAATCAAGTGTTGATTTAAAGATTTAATGTATAATTATATATTTGATATATTGCTTTACATTAACTAGTATTGGTTCACTTAAGATTGATTTTCTCACTTGATGTGCACAAGTTGTATATGTGATATATGTTTGTGCACTAGTTTGAATCATGATTGATGATACATGCAAACTTGGGTGTGTGTATGAATTACACCATATTTAAGATAATGGTTTGGGTTTTTATTTATTTTGGTAAAAAAAAATGGTGGCTTTCTTTGTCTTGGCTTGAAGCTTCATGAAGCTTTTAAGCATCTTTGACAAAGTCCACTCATTTTGTTTTGCATAAGATTTTCATTAACCAAACCATTACCTCAAACTATGGTTTAGTCTCTACAAAGGTAAACTCACCCATGGTTGCATTATGATAAACTTCACATGATTATTCTTTTTAGAGAATTTTTCAATTTTTATTCTTATTCTTTTTCTTTTCTTCTTCTTCTTCTTCAAGAAGAAGAAAAGCTTGCTAGAAATTTTCAAGTGAAGAAATAAAGTGTGAAATCAAAATCCAAAGTGAACCCACTTCCTATTTCATCATCCTCTACTACTTGCTATTTGGTTTAGGGTGTTCTCTTCACAAAGTTCATGACCTAGTGAAGATGGAGCTTGAGTTTGAGTCTCCTCGACGTAGATCATCTTCGGCCTCGAAGTTAACGAGCTAGCCCGTTCTTTTCTCCGAGGAAACCATCACTAGAGTCCGGGATCTCGATGATCGCAGCGATGTGACGTCAACACGGAGCTTTAGAAGTGAAGGACCGGATCTACAAAGGTTGTAATCCCTAACTCTTAGAAGTAAAGTTGTTTACTTTCTATTAGTTTTCGTATAATCTCTAGTATACGATCTTGGTTAGGGTTGTTCGGCACGGATAAAATTTGAATCAGGCATGGTTGATGCCTTGTTAACCCTTGTGAGAGAGCCTAGTTACCCTACACTACACACACCATCAATAATTGCCATGTCACGCACAACCCTCTGATAGATATGATATTGCTCGGTTAGGGATATTGAGACATTGATTCATATTTCTTATCGCATATGACATTTAGCATACATGTATATCCACATGCTAGATACCTGTATACCTATAGAGTATTGTACCATTAGTGATAGGTACATACATACCTTATGACATAGCTACAGGTATACCATGCACACTTATTTCAATTATATCCAGGGGGTATATTACATTATTACTTATAGGTAGATACATATACCTTGCTATACCTTTATTTTTACACATACATCTGGTTATAGCTACATGTTTACCTTTACTTGATGTTATTTAGAATTGGAGAAATTAGGAATCGCATGATATTTATATTAACTTATTGCAGTTAATTAGCGTCTTTTCCCTTATATGCTTAAATTTCAGCTTTATGTTGCGTATATTATATTCATGGATTTTCGCATCGTGATATGGATTTTTATGATGTTTTCTGGATTGGGGACCATGGGAGTTCATGAAATTATGCATTATTTGAAAAATCCGGTTTCCCTTGATATGATATTTCAGCATCAACCATGAGATTTATCGGTTCTGATTATATACTCCATACGAAGGTCGGGTGCTGTGTGAGAGTACATGGTGGGGCCCGGTACGGTTCCCCTCGGCAAGATGATCGATGGTCCATGCCGATTGAGCCTGGAAGGTGGGCAAGTACCTACGGGTGACATTACCAATGACTCGGCGGTTATCATGGGGATACCGACGGGAGTCATGTGCATATGGATACGTCGAAAAGCGAGGGTCAAAGCTAGGCACTCGAGATTTCGGGATAGCGTATGATACGTACCTATCAGGGGGCCAGTCATGGAGACAACACCTGATAGACCTGTATTTCTGTGTCGATGCTTGACACATTGGTTTCATGATATTTCTTTTTACTCCTTTGTATATATAACGGGGTATTAAGCCGCTGTTATATATGCCTTTACACCAATATTAGTGGAATGGGACGCTAATATATGTGTATTGATATCAATTTATATATACATCATCATATTTAATCATGAAAACACTCAGGATACGAGATCTACTTGATGTGTACATTCGGGATATACGAGATATACTTGATATTGTACATTCGGGATATATAAGATTTACTTGATGTTGTACATTAAGGATATGTGAGACTTACTTTATATGATAGCCAATTTGGGGGCTGATTTGAGGAAATTGGGATTTGGATTGTCTTGATGGATTTTGATCCTACCACGATGTCAGGATTCCGTGGAAATGACATGTTTCATTCCTTACTCTACATTTACTGTTTATGCACTGCTTCATGCATTAGTGTACCTATTAGAGTACATTCCATGACTGTTGCATTTACATACCTTTATTCATATCATTTCTTCATGTATTAGTAGTACTGATATAGTACCTTACATGATGCTGCATACAGATTGTCATACTATTATTGCTTCATGTATTAGTTATACATGTTAGCGTACCTTTCATGACTATTGCATTCATATGACATGTTACTGCATTTAAATGCTTATGTTAGATTCGCGCTGTACATGCATACTCGCGATTACCTGCATATGTTATTTACTATTCATGAGTTGGCAACTCACCCCCGTTGTGCCACAGTGTTTGTAGGTGTTCCTCAGGATAGTCAGAGGCAGGGCTATTTTCATCCATCGTATCATCTTTGCTGCGGATACCGCTTCGCCTGACATTGTGCAGTTTTGCATAGGTAGGCTTTGCGGTTATCCAATGTGGCTTGTGGTGTATTCGTTGTATCATGTACTCTCCATCTACCATTATATTGTATGACTTAGAGACATGATGAGAGGACGATATTGTATATTATTTTGTGACTTGGAGGATTTTATGCAGTTTTATGTATATGAAAGTGCACGGCGGCGCCCCGGCCTCCATCCCGAGGCCAAAATGCGGAAGCGGTGATATACTTAAAAGATCATGAACTGGAACCACCGCGCACTAATACCCGGATCGAACCATTAACTAGTCCTAGCTAACTACAAGATGGGGAAGAGAAATATACCGAGTGATCCGAGTCCTCCGGTCTTCTCGTCGTCGTCCCGATCTCCCGCGGAATGTCCGGTCTCCATCTCGTCGCCGGAAGGGCACCACGTCGCCTGCTTCTTTTACGGGCTCCCACCTCTATACCGAGGCAACTCGGGCACGAAGTTGGCCAGCCGACGTGCCCAAGATTTGCTGTAGAATGGTGTATAGAACTTGTGTCTCATTTTAGGGTAGTGGAGGTTGCCATTTTGGTGGTGGAATCATATTTAGTTTGGAGATGGAACTTGTGGGAATTTTTCAAAAGCCAAATGAACAAAAACCCACACTCAAACAAAATGGGCAGCCCCCCTTCATGGTTTGGCCGGCCATCACTCTAGAATGGAGAGAATGAGAGAGAGAGTCAAAAAATGGGGGAGATCCTCTCAATAATAATGCAAGAGGGAAAACAATGTTATCATGTAAAAGAAAATGATTACAAAATCAAACCCATACGCCAAAACAACCATCATCACAAGCATGATGACTCCAAAAGGACAAGCCATCATCAACAAAGAAAGTCAAGTGATGGTGCATCATCATGATCCAACAAAATGCAAAGAACACCCTCCACAAATGCTTATTTGCACAAATGCAAATAAGCCCTCCTCCACCAATCTTCGGCCAATGAAAGATACAAAGAAATATGGCCGAAACGGAAAGCAAACTGGCAACTCCAGAATACTGGTCCCGTAATAAATTACAGGAAAACCCCGATGCTGTGTATACACACCCGCATTTGTATTTCGACCGAAATACAAATGCAATGAGACAAAATCTAGACTGTACTATACTAGGATCAGGCTTAAACCAAAGCCGGCTAGTTTTATCCGTTCGATCCTGATCCGTGCAATGCCGCACGTATCTGATCGAACCCTGCCATATATCCATACGGCCTGTAGTACAAACTGTCCGATCCTGATCCGTGCAATACCGCATGTATCTGATCGGATCTTGCCATATCTCCATACGGCCTCTACAGCTTTTCGCCCGAAAGCTTGAGTAACTGAATGTGGGGGACTCTAAAGACTCGTCAACACCTTGGTTGTGGATTTAACCACTAGCACGTCAGAGGTATAAGCCAATACGTAATGGGCCACCAGCTATTGACCAAAAGGGACATCGATGAGCGAAGTCATCCTGACACCCTACTGAGCCTGTCAGTGACAATATCGGTACAGTCCGGTCCGTTTGTCTATAAGCATCGCATGGCGGGCCTAGGGGGTTGGTAAAAGTCAGACCCCCAAAAGTGGTACAAGTCGTGTCGGAGCGTAGCCCAGAACACCCTGAGATACTACTGGAATACCTACCAGTAAATCTCCTGCCTCGGCCGAGGGCTTCGTGTAATGGCTCTCCTAGACACAGCGCGACCTCACCCCCAATACCGGGAGAGATGAACCCCTGAAGATCCGCTCACTGCCTCCATGTGGCTCGGGACTGTACCCAACTAAAACCTGTTTGCACGTCTCCTTTGAGCGTGGTAGGGTAGTAATCAAAGTACAGTGGGAACTCACACGAGACAAATGACGATCCCCAGGTCGATGAACTAACCTGTACACATGTCACCAGGGAACTGCTATCTGACGTCAGGTATAAGACCAACTAGCATGTTCCCGGCGAGTCCTGTCCGGTGTACTCATAACCCAATGAGCACCTGTATACATCTTAGGTGATCCAACTGACACCAATGGCTTGTGAGACCGGCCACCGCCCCTCATCGGGGTCTCGACTGTATACACTAGTCTACTCTGGAGTATCGATGCCCTGTCTCGAAACTCCCACGACTAAGGACCTTTTAAGGATGTGCTTATAGACTACCAGCTCTCACGTATATGATCGCCCTCATACTGCTGGTGGTCAAGCAAGAATCCTAGGGGCTCTATCAACGTGTAATAGCGACCTGTCGGGTCACCTAAAGCAGTACACGATGATAAAGATAAACCAGATAGCATACTATCATCTCGAGTAAGACTGTCCTCCTGGGATAGGTCCTCCCTCAATCATTGCAATCACGTGCCTGTGATCCAATAATTGACTCTGAGGGCACTATCTCCTACAATCTCCCACTTGCACTCAAGGCTAATTATTGCGATGTCGCATACTCACAACCCGTGTGATACCGAACACCCAACTCCTCTACTATTCAGTCTCACAAAACCCGTTTGCGAAACTATTGCGTTCGAGGAATAGCCTCAGTGAGTGGATCCGCTTTGTTGTTTCTTTCTATGTCTCTCTATATCTCATGTTCGTGGAGAAACCCATCTCCCGAAATGAGCAATACCTGTCTTAGAATGTGTCCGGATGTCTGATGGGACCTAGCTCATAAATGAACTCCAAATCCAAACTTCTTAGACTGTATCGCCAACTGAACTTAATCAGTATCCTGCGCCATGCCTCCCTCAGTATTGCCTTGGACCACCTGTCCAAAATACTGCCCCTCGTCAGAAGGAAAACTATAACTCTGACAACCTCCTTGTCGTCCAGGTCACCTTGGAAACCTGGAATGATAACTGTCTCCCGAATGAGGCTGTCGTTATCATATCCCTAGAACATCCACTTATGTTCTAAAACTGCTTCCGACTGTTTCTCCATGATTGGATCAATGTCAACTTATTGCATCCAGTGCAAGAACAATATCTGGTATGGTACTTGACATCTCATGATTGACTCAATTGCCTGAGCAAGTGATCTGCCAATCATGCACATCCCTCTCCACTTTAGTCTGTAAGACACCTTTAGAGAGGGTGACTCCATCACTTGCAGGTACACTACCGTGCCAGGAGTCGTCCATTCTAAATGCCCTTAGAATGCTATCTAAGTACCCTTAATTGGGAAACCACCCAAATCTAGATCTAAAACCATAGATCTAGTTACCAGTATGTCTGATATGATGTCCAAGTCCCATGTGGAGAAACTAGTGTGTGACGACCAAAGTATAACCGATCGTAGTATAGGAGTTTCTTTTCCTATTTTGTGTATGTCATCCAAATACCATGACATCACACCCTACTACCTTCTCAACAGATCCATCCCCTATTCTGACGAAGTCAAACCTATGACTGTCACATCAGAAATCGATGATCTATCTCCGCTATATCTGCTTTAGTCTACAAATAGACATAAGCTACCTGTCCACCAATGCTTCCGCTGCTCCCACTGACTACGACAACCCTCTGGCAGAGTCATATAGACGTACACTTCTAAAGCCAGTTTAGAACGACGCTATACTTATCCTCCCGCCGGGTCTCGCAGCCTAGAGCAACAGCAATGGCAAGTGTGGGTAAACAAGAACTTCCCTGCCACCGTCCTTGAGCATACCGAAGTACCTCTCGGGCGCCTGAGGTTACCCACCGTATCTGCGGAGTGGCCAATGGAATGTCAAACCAGATTGAATCTTTAAGTTCCTATCAAATCTTCAGTAATCGTTTGTGGTTCTGGAATCACTTCCAGTTCTACCATACTCCCACTACCGTTTTTCTGAAAAAATCCATTTTTAATAAAAACTGTGGCGAGTCTAGAACAATATTTCTATTGATCTACCAGATGGTAGAAAATCAACCCTCGTCATAGCCTGGGTCAACCCACAAACAGCCATTACAGAAACGTGCCTTGAGTTATCCAGAGTCTGGTTTTAATCATAAGCCGGATAACTCCCCGTACCTTAACAATGTTAAGATATGAACTGTACTATATCCAATATAGAACCAGAGGCACTGATTTAATTGAACCAGAATCAAATCAAGCAGCTATCTCCAGTGCATGTCAACTAAATGGAAGGAGGCCGATCAGCGTTATTCAACTTAGGAATACTTCCAATTATGAGTAATCTGAAAGAGAAGAAAGTTCTCTTAATCATTACTATCAACTGAATACCATACTCAAGTATCTACATCTTCGATCACTTTGAAGAATCCCGATACTTGCAATACCTGGTTCTCTACTTTATTCAAATACCTATAACTTCTCAAATTTCGGACCCTGTGTTTCCAAGAAACACCTGTCTAAAAACTAGAGAAGTCATAAGTAAACCGAATATAGTACGAGGACCAACCACTCTGTCCTGATGGACCCTGGACAACATACAATACTCTGTATAAGTCCCTTGAGTCTGATAACTCATTCACTGTGTGTCGTAGGTTGAGAACTGTACTTATGGTTAAGAATTACACCGTTGTTTAATGCTCCTTACCTAACCATCCACTGATATAGGTAAATGTCACAGACATAATTTCAAAAAAGTATGTCTCACTCTATGAAAATAGACGTATAGATATATCAATTTGAAATTGGTGCATAACAGCGGATATTCAAAACCAAATATTTGTCGTCCGGCAAACAACCCAGGTGACTTCCTCAAATATCACTGATTACAACGAATCCCGATATAATGAGGATGATCACCCAATTCCCAATAACTTACTCCCACTCATCATCTGTAAAACCATATAGATGTGAGAATCATACCTGGTAAATACATACCCTGGAGTAAGTATCTAATCGGGAAATCAGTTTTCTTTTAACATTACACAGTGAAACTGAAACATTGAAATGTTTCGATGGGGTATCCTGGTATTCCTAGTAATGCCTCTTCCATTATCCAGATTCACAACTGTAACCGTGTAATTCTTTGCCACCTCTCCAAATCCCTTTATATGTCTTTAGTCATTACCTTCTGCACACCCCTTTAGGCCAAATGGTTTTCTTCCTTCCCTACCGTTCGGCACCAGCCTATGGTTTGGAAGAAGACTATCCAATAAGCATAATGGGTGTACTGTCCTAATCCTAGGAACACTCGCAATGCGAGAGGAGGTGAGGATAAAAGACAACCGAATAAATCTTATTCCTATTTCTCCTGAACCAGAATCCATCCCCGAACTGGACCAAGTTCCTTTCGAGTTCGTATATAACCATACGATGGAGTATCCAATAAACTGTGGATCTTCGTAGTGATACGGAGTGTCCTGGAGAAATACAAAGGTGATTTTAGGATTGGCGAAGAAATACCTGGTTTGGTCGTGAATATCAGTCGTACTTTACTTTGCCCTCTTACTAATCCCTTGCTTTGTCTTAACTTAATACCTTCTGCAAACCATCGTTATGCTAATTAGTTTTCTTCATTCCCTACCGTTCGGCACCAGCCTAAGGTTTGGAAGAAGACTATACAATTTGCGTAATAGGTGTACTATCTCCTAAACCAAGGAGTACTCGCAACCTGAGAGAAGGTAAAAGGAAAAGACAACTGAATAATCCTATCCGTTTTCTCCAAAACCGGAAACCATCCTCGAATTCCTTCGAGTTCGTATCTAACCATACGATGGTTTTGTCCAATGGAAGTGGACGTTCGTAGTAATACGGGGTGTCCTGGAGAAAAGGGTAAAAGTAGGAGTGGCAATGAGGTTTGCAACTCTGATAGTCCAAAAGCCAGTGTTTTAAGAAGGTTCGGTCAATTTTTGTCACTGAGTCATAGTCTTAGGGTCGGGTCAATGGTCGCTGCCAAAGAGAGAGAGAAAAGAAACACTCAGCGTGCACTCTAACTTAGATCAGAATGGTTACCAATTTATCTAATCTGGAAACCTCCCACTGTAACCTCAAATTCTCCTCCAAACCTAAAAGAAGAATTAGTCGGAGTCACCCGAGGAGTAAACCAACTCATCAGTGGGAATCGGGATCCAACTATCATCGCATGATAACGTGACGGAATCCGCTCACGGTGTCATACTCCAGAAGGTATGCGCATATCTGGCAAGTTTCAGTTTCTTTAGAAACTCCCGATGTGATTTCTGCCCCATGCTCTTATGACCTTGACGAAGGTCAACAAATCATAAGTCACATGTCAAGTTCTACCCGTCATTGTCCAGGTTAATTTGAACCCACCCATACAAGCCCTTGACGAAGGTCAACAAGGCTATACGACTGTCCCAAACCAACGCATATATCTATGCAGCAGAAAGGTAACATGCAATTATCATTCACTATGCCTTGACGAAGGTCAACAAACATAGCATGAATACTACGTGCTACCCGTCTGAAACGACGGAGGGCTACGAATGGTTTCTGGCGAAAACCTTTAACGTAATGAACTTGATATCGTTGAAGGAACGGATAGCTTTTAAAAATATAGTGACAAAAACCGTTGCTAAAGAGGTCACTCCCGGTGAAGGGATCTCGGCTCTTTCCCCGTAGAATGGGGTGCAGGATATCCCAACTGAATACCACGATGCAAAGCAAAAGTAATCGGCTATAGTGAAGTCATTGCCCTGATGCAAACTTTTTGTCCAAGGGGTCACTCCTGGTGAAGGGATCTCGGCCCTTGCCTCGTCGACTAAGGAGCAGGATATTCCAACTGAATACCACGATGCAAAACAAAAGTGAACGTCCTTGCAATAACAACTTTTTGAAAAGTGTTCCAACAACATCAGATTAGGTTTGTTTTTAACTTGCATTGATCCAAATCAACGCAGTCCCATCAATTGATCACACCAAAAGAACGAAAATATACTGATGTACGTATATGCCATCCGCATTCGCCACTGGGTCCCGTCATTACCCGTTAGGTTAGCTAACTAACGACAGAGCGGGGACTGGACTAGCGCGGATGCAAAACATATACAACATCTACTAATATATGTACCAATATATTATATTCGCTCAAGGCGTGATAAAAATGCAACATCACAGAAATGTACAGCATCACAGAACAATACAGATATCTGTGATCCCCGGGTTTCACAGAGCCACTACTGAAACCCGACGTTCCCCTGGTCATGTGGATAGCCTGTGCAATGAAATCCTAGACCCCTACGGGCGCGGCAAGTTACCCGCCAAAACCTGAAGCGAGGCAGCGCCCTTCAGCAACGTGAGTGGACCACCCAGCACTTCACGGAATCCGGTAACTTGGGCACCCCTCCTGGGTCAACCTGTACCCCCTACGAGTGCGGCGAATAGCCCGCCAATTCTAGAGTGAAGCCCCCTCCGTCTCAATGCCATGAGATGCGGGCTTGTTGCCCTCTAGAACCCGGCTATCCGTGCACCCCTCCGCGGGGTAATCCTAGTACAGAAAGTAAAATATACATACAACGAGTACATCGACCGCAACCAGGTCGTGCCCCAAAATAATAATACAATCAGGCAGTGACGGCAGTCCACATTTCGGACGCTCTCCCCGCAATATCAAATGTACATAATACAACCACAACTGTACTAGCATTGCATCCAGGCTATCCCCCACGACCAATCCGCAACATCACAGCAATACACAGAACATCAACGTGAAAGTCACGTTCGCAAATCCGTCTAACTAGGCTATAGCAGTTAGACTGGATTTACTGATCAAGTGACATTCACGATCGCAGATATAATGTAAATACTGTGAACTAATGTGTTTAAAATATCCGTTCGATCAAAAAATACAAAGTGGGCCCCCAAGTACTACTGTAGCACATCAAGAAATTCTGGGCCTAAAAATAATATTCCAGAAAACCCTATTTTTACCCCAGAAGCCCACTGGAAAAATTTGACGCATTGATCTCTCCATACTGCGGCGGAACCGCGGCCCCAAGTGGGGTTTGGCCGCGGTTCCGCGCTCCCCTTAAAAGATCAATGTGTCGAATTTCTCCAGAATTCTTAGAACTTCCAGTACATCACTTTTCTACAACCTGAACAAATTTTCGAGCCAGAAAAAATTCGACAGAAAACTGATGCATGTGTTATTGGGTTTTCGGAACATTTGTTCGATCGGAATTGTAAAACACATTAGACCAAGCTAGACTATGTTAATGGCGAGGCTCTGATACCACTGTAAGTGCACGGCGGCGCCCCGGCCTCCATCCCGAGGCCAAAATGCGGAAGCGGTGATATACTTAAAAGATCATGAACTGGAACCACCGCGCACTAATACCAGGATCGAACAATTAACTAGTCCTAGCTAACTACAAGATGGGGAAAAGAAATATACCGAGTGATCCGAGTCCTCCGGTCTTCTCGTCGTCGTCCCGATCTCCCGCGGAATGTCCGGTCTCCACCTCGTCGCCGGAAGGGCACGAGGTCGCCTGCTTCTTTTACGGGCTCCCACCTCTATACCGTGGCAACTCGGGCACGAAGTTGGCGAGCCGACATGCCTAAGATTTGCTGTAGAATGGTGTATAGAACTTGTGTCTCATTTTGGGGTAGTAGAGGTTGCCATTTTGGTGGTGGAATCATATGTAGTTTGGATATGGAACTTGTGGGGATTTTTCAAAAGCCAAATGAACAAAAACCCACACTCAAACAAAATGGGCAGCCCCCCTTCATGGTTTGGCCGGCCATCACTCTAGAATGGAGAGAATGAGAGAGAGAGAGTCAAAAAATGGGGGAGATCCTCTCAATAATAATGCAAGAGGGAAAACAATGTTATCATGTAAAAGAAAATGATTACAAAATCAAACCCATACTCCAAAACAACCATCATCACAAGCAAGATGACTCCAAAAGTACAAGCCATCATGAACAAAGAAAGTCAAGTGATGGTGCATCATCATTATCCAACAAAATGCAAAGAACACCCTCCACAAATGTTTATTTGCACAAATGCAAATAAGCCCTCCTCCACCAATCTTCGGCCAATGAAAGATACAAAGAAATATGGCCGAAACGGAAAGCAAACTGGCAACTCCAGAAAACTGGTCCCGTAATAAATTACAGGAAAACCCCGATGCTGTGTATACACACCCGCATTTGTATTTCGACCGAAATACAAATGCAATGAGACAAAATCTACACTGTACTATACTAGGATCCGGCTTAAACCAAAGCCGGCTAGTATTATCCGTTCGATCCTGATCCGTGCAATGCCGCACGTATCTGATCGAACCCTGCCATATATCCATACGGCCTGTAGTACAAACTGTCCGATCCTGATCCGTGCAATACCGCATGTATCTGATCGGACCTTGCCATATCTCCATACGGCCTCTAGAGCTTTTCTCCCGAAAGCTTGAGTAACTGAATGTGGGGGACTCTAAAGACTCGTCAACACCTTGGTTGTTGATTTAACCACTAGCACATCAGAGGTATAAGCCAATACGTAATGGGCCACCAGCTATTGTCCAAAAGGGACGTCGATGAGCGAACTCATCCTGACACCCTACTGAGCCTGTCAGAGACAATATCCGTACAGTCCGGTCCGTTCGTCTATGAGCATCGCATGGCGGGCCTAGGGGGTTGGTAAAAGTCAGACCCCTAAAAGCGGTACAAGTCGTGTCGGAGCGTAGCCCAGAACACCCTGAGATACTACTGGAATACCTACCAGTAAATCTCCTGCCTCGGCCGAGGGCTTCGTGTAATGGCTCTCCTAGACACAGCGCGACCTCACCCCCAATACCGGGAGAGACGAACCCCTGAAGATCCGCTCACTGCCTCCATGTGGCTCGGGACTGTACCCAACTAAAACCTGTTTGCACGTCTCCTTTGAGCATGGTAGGGTAGTAATCAAAGTACAGTGGGAACTCACACGAGACAAATGACGATCCCCAGGTCGATGAACTAACCTGTACACATGTCACCAGGGAACTGCTATCTGACGTCAGGTATAAGACTAACTAGCATGTTCCCGGCGAGTCCTGTCCGGTGTACTCATAACCCAATGAGCACATGTATACATCTTAGGTGATCCAACTGACACCAATGGCTTGTGAGACCGGCCACCGCCCCTCGTCGGGGTCTCGACTGTATACACAAGTCTACTCTGGAGTATCGATGCCCTGTCTCGAAACTCCCACGACTAGGGACCTTTTAAGGATGTGCTTATAGACTACCAGCTTTCACGTATATGATCGCCCTCATACTGCTGGTGGTCAAGCAAGAATCCTAGGGGCTCTATCAACGTGTAATAGCGACCTGTCAGGTCACCTAAAGCAGTATACGATGATAAAGATAAACCCGATAGCATACTATCATCTCGAGTAAGATTGTCCTCCTTGGATAGGTCCTCCCTCAATCATTGCAATCACGTGCCTGTGATCCAATAATTGACTCTGAGGACACTATCTCCAACAGTATATCGTCTCTTTCTTCGCTACGGCGTCGTATATCTGTTGTGGTGATTTTTTTCCGCCGTTGGGCGTGGATTTTGCTCCCGTTTGGGACGCTTTACTTTATATTTATGTTGTACCCATTTTGGGAGCTTGTTTTACAAAGGGGTGCTGCCAAAATTTTAAGGAATAAAAGTGAGACTTTACAGAATTTAGGTTGTGATTTCAAAGGATTTGAAAATACTATTATCACTTTCTTGCTACTTTTTATTGTTTAGATTGTTGGGTTTTGGCTTTTTTCTACTACTTTACGTCTGTAGACGTTGCGTAGTATTAGGGCCATCACGTGCCAATTTCGGGTCGTGACAAAGTTGGTATCAGAGCGCTAGGTTTTTACCTTTCAGTGTTTAGGATGACCTTGGTATGATGGAGTAGGTAGCTTAAGCAGAGTAACGTAGTGTGTGTATGTCTGCGGCATACTCACGATGCAGTACTCCGCCTAAAGTGACCTAAGTACAAATTGCTTGAAATTCCTTCCTTGATGATTCATATTCTTATGATTCGATTTCCGTGTTCTTATCAAATCTTATTTCCATTTATAGCCATTGCCACCGATGACTATGGGGACTCAGAGTGGTGCAGCGAGGACCGAGGTCAGAGTTGGCTGGGGTAGGACGAGGACTGATCAGGATGGCACGCTCGTTGCACAGGGGCAGATGGGTCCGCCTTCGACAGATAGTATCGCTAGGCTTGTGGCAGAGATGCAGGATATGCGCCAGATGATGAGTTCATTGGTTGAGGCCATTCGAGCGCAGCGACAGGAGCTTGTCACCCATGTTACCCAGTTGTTCCTTGCGGTCAGTACACAGCATTCCGTCACCTACATAGCACCTATGGAGGCAGCCCTAGTTGACGAGACACTTCTTCCTGAGACTCTGGGAGTTCCGGAACAATGGAGGGCTCGTACAGAAGTACCAGCTCAGAGACAGAGGCCTAGTCGTCGAGACAGATTTCGTGACCGTCGCGGCAGTAGCAGAGGCTTTGGACGAGGACAGTCGTCCAGCTCTCATCCCTAGGAGGGTCAGCAGTCACCGCGTGAATGTTTCTAGTGCGGGAGCCTTCATCACCTTATCAGGAATTGTTTCTTAGCACCGCGTCAGATGCGTACTCGGAGAGGTCATAGTCGCGAAGGGTTCGCTCAGAGGGGACAGGTTAGTAGGGGAGGATATCAGTCAGTTGTGGGTAGAGGGCAGACACGAGAGTTTGCTTTTACTCATCGGGACGCGAGGGTGTCCAATGCAGAGTTTTCAGGTATTCTAAATTGATATGTTCTTTGATGTACTTATTTGTTTTACACACTTTGTGCCGTTGTTTGGGACGAGGAGAGTTGTGTTAGCTAGATCAGCCATTAATTGTGTTAACTTCTGTCAGCAATTCTTTTATTACGCAACACATTTTTCAGTCGTGTGCCAATCGATTAGGAGATAGAGATTCGTCCGTCAATAAGTCCTTCTAGAGATTTTGGATTTGACATTCTCCTGGGCATGGATTGGTTAGCTACGTGATAGGCGTCTGTGGACTGTCGCGAGAGAACAGTCAGGTTTGTTTTCCCGGCAAGTCAGTTCTCGTTGTGTAGGGGGCAGTTGTGCCGCCTCTCACCGCTTGAATTCAGCCTTTTCGCTAGTCGGATGTTGAGGAGATGTCGAGGATTCTTGGCGTTTATTCATGATACTGGAGCCACAGTTGGTTTGTTGGACCGGGTTCCTTTCGTGCGAGAGTTTTCCGACGTTGTTCCAGATGAGCCGGCGAAGCTTAGGGAGCTAAAGGATCAGCTGCAGAGTTGTTTGTTGGGGGGCTTGTGCTTCTGAGTGTTTTGCATTGAGGAGCTCCTATTTCTTTTCGTCAAGGAGCAAGACGGCAGTTTGAGGTTGTGTATTAATGGATCGTCAGTTGAACCGGCTTACGGTGCGGATAGGAATCCTTTACCTCGCATTGATGATTTCTTCGATCAGCACCAGAGTGTGAGACATTTTCTAAGTTTGTTCGGGATCAGGTCATCATTGTTGCGGGTTCGGAGTGATGACATTCCGAAGATTGCCTTATGCGTGCTATGGGCTTTGTGTGTGTTGGTGGTGTCATTGGACTCACCAATGCCCTAGCAGCATTCGTTTATATGATGAACCAGATTTCTTCAAGACATTCCTCGACCAGTTATTGTTGTGTTATAGACGACATTCTGGTCTATTTAATGTGTCTTGAGGAACAGGAGTAGCACTTGAGGATTTGTTTTGCAGACGTTGAGAGAGCCCCAGCGGTTTGCTAGATTCTCGGAATGTTCCTTCAGGCTTGTTGGTGTTGACTCCTAGGACTTGTAGTTACGGAAGACGGTTTTGTATGGTTTCGAGGAAGATCGTGGTCGTACAGCTTAGGTCCAGACTTGTGAGCAGGACGGAGGCCCGCAGATTTTTGGGCTTAGCAGGTTTTTACGGCCGTTTCGTGCAAGATTGCTAGTGTAGTGCTGCACCGTTGACTTGAATGACCGAAAAGGAGGTTTCTTTTCTTTGGACTGAGGCATGTGTGCGGAGTTTTCGGCAGTTGAAGATTCGGTTGACAACTGCATCAGTTCCTTCTTTGCTTTTGGTTCGAGCGACTTTGTTGTTTAACTGTGATGTTTCGCGAGTGGGGCTCGATTGTGTACAGAGGTGACACTATAGAGTTATCGCTTTTGCTTCCCTACATCTGAAGGAAGTACGAGCAGGATATTCCACTCATGATCTGGAGATGGCCGCGGTGGTCTTGCAATGGGGATTTAGAGACATACTTGTTCGAGAGTCGTGTGAGATTTTCACGAACCACCAGAGCTTAATGTATATTTTCCTGGAGCGGGTTGATTATTGAGACAGTCTTCTGCAGATTTACAGTTCTTGTGCAATCGTTGAGTACAGCTTAAGCTCGCCTCTACTGAGGGTACAGCTTACTCATGTCCGCGCCCGACCACTTTTCCTTAATTGCTTTCGCGAGGTACAGCCCGCCGATGCTCATTCGTCAGAGATACTTAAGCATACTCGCCTGGGTAATGATTCGGAGTCCTTGAATTGTGACAATGTGCTACCTTCGGGGACGCGTTTGTGTACCTGTTGCTGATAGGCAGAGACGCGAAATCCTAGAGCAGGCACATCTGTCAACTCTTTGTGTTCATCCAAGTTCCACCCACATTTGACGTGACTTGTGAGATAGTTACGGGTGGGCAAGGATGCAAAGAGAAGTTTCGGTTTTGTGTCAAGTGTCTGTTTTGTTGTGTGCTTGTGTTGAGCATCTGAGACCGGGTGGAGAGTTGCAATCTTTAACCGTTCCGAAGTGGAAATGGGAGCAGATCTCCATGAATTTCGTTATGGTGTCTACCCAGGATTAGTAAGGATGTGACTCAATTCGGTTGTTTATTGTCAGGTTATACTCGGTTTGCTCAGTTGTTCTTTGTTAAGTTTGTGTGTTGCACGGAGTTCCTTCATGGATCGTATCCAAATGAGGCACCCTATTCGCTTGCCGTCTTGGGCAGGAACTTCAGGAAGCCTTTGGTACTGGTTGAGCTTTAGCTCCGTCTTTCCATCCGCAGGATGATGGTTTTGTTAGAGCGGGCTATACCGACTCTGGAGGATATGCTTGTGCATACGTACTAATTGTTGTTGGCAGTTGGGACCGTCATTTGCCATTGTTAGAGTTCTCCTTCGATAGCTGTTATCAGGAGACACTCCAATTGGCAACCTTTAGGTTTTGTCGTTCGGTTGTGTCGATCGCCATTCTGTTTTCTGACTCTGCATGAGTAGGATTTTTGGACCTATCTAGTCTAGAGACTTCGGAAATGATCCAGTTGGTTTAGGTCAGGATGATAACAGTCCTGTGCGGACAGAGTTCTTATGCCGACCATGGTGGTCGCAGGCTTGAGTTCGCAGTGGGAGATCATGTATTCCTACGGATTTTTCCGATAAATGACGTGTTGAGTTTTGGGAAGCTTACCCCAGGATTTTAGGTCCTTTTGAGATCCTTTTAGCGAGTTAGTTTCGTTGCCTATAACTTGGCACTTCCGCCCAGATTATTGAGTTTTCACCCCGTATTCCTTGTGTCGATACTTTGCAAATACCTTCATGACCTATCTCACATGATTCAACATCAGACCATTAGCTTTGACGCGATCTTTTCGTTCACCGGCAGCCATTTGTGTTAGTGGCTCGACAGGTGGAGGAACTTCGGTGTAACGCCTTAGATTTCGGTTAGTGTTCGTAGAGACGTTAATGCGGGTTTACTGTAAAAAGTTTACCAATTCGGATTCCTCACATTTTATAACTTTTAATTAATAATTTATTGTTAATTGTTATAAGCTTGCACGCACGTGTGCACGTAAATGCGAGGATTTGTTTGTGCTAATTTTGTTCTTAGCAACCATGACACTTAACCCTAATCTAATCTCTTTGCTTTAATCCTAATTAATCCAATCCTTAACCCTAATCCCTAGAACTTTTGTGAGATGAGAGAAAGATATTTTGTTTGAGTGATGAGGTGTATGGGAATGCATTAATGGTTAATTAATGCATTGGATACACTCACTCTTTTTTCTCTCCTACACTCACCTCCCTCTCTCTTTAACCTCACACCCTCTCTCATTTCTCTATCTCTTTTCATTTCCTCTTCTCATTCTCTCTCTCAACTGAACACTCTCCCATTTCCAACACAATCCATCACAAATCACCGAAATCATCACAAAATCACATCTTTTTCCATCACTTGCCTCTTGGATGCCTTGGTGTGCACAAAGCTAGGATCTTTGTGTTCTTTTGGATTAGGTATTGTTTCTTTTCTGTTGTTTAAGTTATTTTGTGTAACTTAGCTTTAACGTTGCTGTTTTTATCACGTATCGTATCGTTTCGGGTAAGTATCGTATTTTTAGTGTCGTTTTATGGTCCCGAATGATCTGCTGTTAAACTAAAGGTGTGTTGCAAAAATTGATGGGACAGTAACCTAGTATAGAGACCTAGAACCTACCCACAAAATACGAGCCCATTTCCCCATACTTCGGCCGCAGATTTATTCGATCAGGCCGCAATTTGCGGCCAGAGTAGGGACCTGGGTGTTGGTTTTTAGTGCAGGGGGTCTCTGGTGTTATGTGTAGGCTCATGGTACTTGCAATTTTTACAATTAGTTAGCACAGAAAAATCTGGGATCATTTGCCTATCTCTAGTGTTTCATTTCGTGCGATACTTTATCCGATACGGTGCGTGTTCTGTGTTGCTGTTGGTCTGAGTTGGTTTCATAGTGTAGCTATACGCGTTAGCTACAATACGAATCTTTTAGTGTACATTTGTGTGTCGTGTTGGTCTGTGTAGATTGTTTGTATTTTAGGTTATTATTGATATATATTTGCTTTATCGTATCTTGTTGCAGGTTCGCAGGCGGGAACTTCGAATGCCGGTACAAAAGGAAAACAGGTGGTAGACTTCACCTAGCCAGGAGCGTTGGTGAGTAGATTTAACATCTACAGGGGAATCGCCCGCATGGCGTTATGCGTCTGGGCTAGAAATGTTACTTTTGTCGCATATTCTATATCAGATTTAGGATTTGTGCATTTACTTTATTGCTTAGATATTGTTGTGCTTGGTCTAGTACCCTTAGGACACTGCACATATTATTGACGATTCATGTTGCACGAGCACCGATTGTATGCTACACACACCGTCAATAACTGCCATGTCACACACAAACCACTTATAGTTAGGATATTGTTTGGTTAGGGACATATTGACTTTGATTCATATTTCTTATTGCATATGACATATAGAATACATGTATATCCACATGCTTACACACATATGCCTTCACATACTTACATGCTAGTTACCTGTATACCTATAGGGTATCGTACCTTTAGTGATAGGTACATAAATACCTCATGACATAGCTGCAGGTATACCTTGCACTCATATTTCACTTATACCCAGTGGGTATAGTACATCATTACTTATCGGTAGATGCATTATCTTGCTATACCTTCATGTTTTCACAAACATCTGGTTATAGCTACATGTTTACCTTTACTAGATGTTATTTTAGAATTGGAGAAATTTAGGAACACATGATTTCTATATTAACTGGTTGCAGTTAATTAGTAGCTTTTCCTTTATGCGCTTTAATTATAGTTTTATGTTGCATATATTATATTCATGGATTTTCGCATGATTATATGGATTTTTAAAGTTGTTTTCTGGATTTGGGGACCGCGGGAGTTCATGAAATTATGCATTATTTGAAAAACCCGATTTTCTTGATATGATATTTCAGCAGCCACCATGAGATTTGTCGTTTACGATGTATATACCCCACACGAGGAAATGAGGGGTCCGTGTGTGGATATATGGTGGGGCCCGGAGGTACCCCGAAGCAAGAACGATGTCGTGGTGTCAAGCGATGAGGCTTAGGGGAACCATACTTTCCGGTGACAGGACCAATGACTCAGCGGTTATCATGTGGATACCGACGGGAGTCATGTACGTATGGATACGTCGAGAGGCGAGGGTCAGAGCTAGGCACTCGAGCTTTCGGGATAGCGTATGATACGTACATATCATGGGGCCAGTCATGGAGACAACACCTGATGGATCAGCATTTCTGTGTCGATGCTTGGCATGTTGGTTTCATGATATTTCTAATTACTTTGTATATATAACAGGGGATTTAGCCGCTGTTATATATACCCTTACACCAATATTAGTGGAATGGGACGCTAATATATGTGTATTGACCTCATCATTTTTATTTATGCAAATATAATTAGGATGTTAGGATGTTACTTGAGATCTTGTACTTAGGATATAGGAGATTCATTTGAGATTGGATATTGGATATATATACGGGACTCACTTGATTTTGTACATTTGGGATATAGGAGATCTATTCGATATTGTACATTGAGAGATGTGAGACTTATATGATATGAGAGCCCAACTTGGGGGCTGATTTGAGGATTTTGGTTTTGAATTTGTCTTGATGGATTGTGATCCTACCACGAGGTCAGGATTCCGTGGAAATGACATACTTCTTTCCATACTCCACATTTATTGTTTATACACTGCTTCATGTATTAGTAGTACCTGTTAGTGTACCTTTCATGATTGTTACATATTTACATTCTCATATCCCTATTGCATGATTATTGCATACTGTTGTCATATCATTATTGCATGATTATTGCATACTGATGTCATATCTTTACTGTTATTTATATTGGTTGTACCTGCTAGTGTACTTTCCCTTATTCTGCATTTTTATGACCTGTTATTGCTATTAATTTCATATCTTAGATCGCGCTGTACGTGCTTACTCGCGATTACCTGCATATGTTATTTACTATTCACGAGTTGGCAACTCACCCCCGTTGTGCCACAGGTGTTGCAGGTGTTTCCCAGAGTAGTCGAGACAGGCTATTCATCTATCATCTTTTGCTACAGATACCGCATCGGCTCACAGTGTGCCGTTTTGCTTAGGTGGGTTTTGGGTGGTTATCTGTATTTTTATTGTATACTCGTTGTATTTTGTATTCTCCATCTACTGTTACTTAATGACTTAGAGACTTGGTGATGACGATATTGTATATTATTTTGAATTTGTTGTCTTTTATTCAGTTTCCTTTTTATTGTCTCTTATTTCTTCGCTTTGGCGTCGTATATTTGTGGTGGTGGTTGTTTTCCGCCTTTGGGCGTGTATTTGCTCCCGTTTTGGGATGCTTTACTTTATATTTATGTTGTACCCGTTTTTGGGGCTAGCTTTTACAAAGGAGGTGCTGCCAAAATTTTTTTTTAAAGAAATAAAGTTGGAATTTTAAAGAATTTGGGTTGTAATTTCATATGTTTCAAAACTCCTATTATCTCTTCTTTTCTTTTTAAAGGTTTAGATTTCTGGGTTTTGGCTTTCTTTTACTGAGTTACGTCTGTAGGCGTTGCGTAGTATTAGGGCCGTCACGTGCCATTTTTGGGTCGTGACAAAGTTGGTATCAGAGCGCTAGGTTTTTACCTTACGGAGTATAGGATGACCTTGATATGATGGAGTAGGTAGCTGATTGATCTCAAAAACTATCTAATAACCGCAATCAAGAACGGCGTCGCTTGGTAGCTAGCCGGTGAGTACGGGTCGGTCCACAGGGATTTTGTGAATTTCCTAATCGCGATAACGAGTTAATTCCGAAGGGTGTTCGGATTGATTATTAAATCTAAAAACTAAATCTATCTATATCTAAGTCTTGCTAGGGTTAGGTTTAGGTTACGTTTGGAAAGTCTATAAATCTCACCGCTTTCTATACCCATAGGAAGATCTAATTAGGAGTTATGGTAATTATTAATAAAGGGGATTAGAATCATTTGGAAAGATGTTTTCTTTCTCTAGATTCTTGTCCTTCCTTTATCAATCCTTACCCTAAACTCCATGGAAAACAATCACAACCGGGCATTTATACTACGGTATCACCGCTACCTCGATGGATAGGATGCCGTAGGGAGTGGTATGTGCATGTATGCATAGAGTCCTATGAAAATATATGACGGGCAAGAAAGGGGATGAGAGATCTTCGTCTCTCAAACCTTCCCCAGATCTAACCCTAACAAGCGAGGAGACTACTCACTCATTAGGAATTTAAAAACATATATCTAGGGCAGGGAATGAAAATTACCTAGGGCAAGAATTGAAATCTAAACTAGGGCAATTAAATAAATCTACTTACTTTACAGATGGCTCTCTCCAAACATCAACACAGGGTTGTCAGATCTGAATTCATGATATGAAAAGAGGCATCGATGCTCTCCAAAAGAATTCTAAATTTTATTCATAAAAAGAGACATAGGGAGGCATAAGAAAATACAATCTTCAGAGTTTCTATTTATAGAGAATAGGAAACCCTAGGGTTACAATGACTCGCATGTCTACATTTACAAAAATAGCCCTAGGTTGACCAGTCAAAGACGTACCCACGTTTTGGTAAAAAAATATTTTCCTCTGGGCTTCTTCAAGCCGCGGAACCGCGGCATTGGTGGGCTTGGGCCGCGGTTCCGCGGCCCTTTGGCAAGCTTGAATGCTGAAAATCTTGGGTCTTGTTCTGGGTCTTTTTGGGCTTCTGGTTCTTTTGTTATTTTATCAATTGGGCTTCTACATTGGTTCCAGATCTTCAGTGAACAATTTGCAATGGATTTTTAACCGTTCGCTTTGTAATTTTGGACCTTGAGTTTCCTTGTTAATTGTGAACTTTCCTTCGATGTAGGCTTGACTAAGATCCTCCTATTTGTTGGTCAAAATCCACTTTTTCATCGTCTTTACATCGTTTTCACTGTTTTCTATCCATGAACCAGTAACCTGTAACATGTAGCAGACATGCGTCAAAAGCACCTATTTATTTGTAAAACGAATAAGAATGGGGAATATAATAATGCAATATTATGGTATGAACAAATACCCCCAAACTTATCTTTTTCTCGTCCTTGAGCAAACTTATTTTTTATTCTCTACAAAAAACCTAACCGCACTTTCGCAGGGAAACGCGATTGCACTGAGCACGTGCAACAAGCCGTTAAACCTCTAAGTGTCCCTAGAAGGAGGAGTGTTGTCTTCTGAGGGTTTTCAGCGGATACTACCCACAAAATCCTATCAATTTGGCCCATTAACTTTTGTTCTCCAATTAAGTTTTCCAATAAGGAATTCTATTATCTTATACTTGTAAATTATCTATCCACATTCTTCACACTTCCTCATTATTTAACTTAAGATTATATATGTTCTGTAGACTTACATAGCTTTCGGCATCTCTTAAGTTTTCCTTCTAGGGTTCCATCTTCATTTAGGAATTTTTATCAACTTTATTAAAGATACAAGTTCTATTCTTCACTCCTTTCTCTCATCTAAACTCCAATCACATATCCCTACGTATGTGTAAATATCACTCCTACACTTGGAAATTCAAATCAAGCAATCATACCCTTGTCCGTTGTCCAAAGTACTTATTAGTACGTGAATTTTTTATTGAATTTTTCTTACACATCCTTCATGCAACCGTTAATATTTCTTGAGGTACCAACAACCGATTACAAGATATGTTTGCACATTAAAGCGTAATTCATAGTCTTGCAACACCGAAGGCTTTTAGCAGTGACTCCCAAACCAGTTGGTCTAAGGCACTAGGTGATGAAGCACCCTCGGTAAATATTTTTCTATTTTTGCAGCCTTAAGTAATCACAAAAACCAGTGTTCATTTTTTTTCCTCTTTATTCACACTTGTATTTTTTTCATTTTCTTCGTACTAAGGACTTTAGACAAGAGCATTTCAAGGTCTCCTCTACTATTCCAAGTTTCAAGATGCGTGATTGTGCAAATTGTAGGGTATACATTTTCAGAATCTAGACTTAAGCTAGGAATTATTTTTCAAATTTATACTCTAATAAAAATATCAATACTTTTCCTTCGTTTCAACTTAGCCCAAGAACTGAACTCAAAATTTGCCTATTTCTAAATAATCTACAAAGACATATACTTTCTACTGTTTAACTTTAAGGAAGGTTATCTTTATGGTTTTTAATTTACTAAGTCTAAGATCTAGTCTTTCCTAGCCAGTTAACCTATTTGTCAGACTCAAGTCAATTAGACCAAAATTGAATACAATAATTTTTATAATTTTTGAATTTTTAAATTTTTATGGTTTTTTTTTCAAATAAATATGCAAATGCAAAAATATACATATGAATGCGAAGGAAGAAGACATACCGAGCATACCCCCAAACTTAAACTTGACAGTGTCCTCACTGTCCTGCTACACCAAAAGGGTTGAGAATGTCGGCACTCCCCTGTTTATTTATTTATAATTTTTTTATTTTTTTTTGTTTTGAATTTTTTTTATAGGAAAAGAAAACAAAAATATATATACATATATACAACAAGGTCCCCCCCAAACTTAAGCTTGGCCTTACAAAAGCCAAAGGTTAATACCAACCATTCAAAAATCTTATCGTGGTAAAGGTCAAGTTGGTGAAAGAATGGAGTAGAAAGAAAAGAGATGATAAACACATGAGACCGTGTGGGAAGAAGAGTGGAATATGGTCTCGGTGAGGGAGAAGAATGGCGGAAAGGAGAAAGAAGTTGAGTACGATCTTGAGGGTGTAAATCGAGTGAATAAATTAGCGCAATTTGTGATGACCGATGTGTTAAAAGCGACTGCGCTAACCTATCAACCCGTCGAGAAATAGGGTCAAATCCCTCAAGATTCGCAAGAAAGCATGGGTACGCTGAACTTGGTATTGGAGATGAAAGCGTAACGGTCACTTGCACGGTCGGAACAATAGGAAGGACGGAAGGAAGTGAGTGAGGAAGGGTATCAGTTAAGGATTCAGGAGGGTGTATTGGAAAATTCGACACATCAAACGAAAATGGTTCAACCTCAATATTATCATCAGTACTATCCTCATAATTCTCCTCAATATTTTCCTCAAAAAATTGCTTATCCATGCCAATATCATCAAAATCAAGACGCATATGAAGTTCGGGAAAAACATTTAATTACTCGGGATGATGAATTGGACATAAAATTTCAATTAAATCGACGGGTTCATCATCCGAAATATTCCCGGCGTTTATATCCTCAATCAAGTGAAAATCAATTTTTTCTGACACCTCATCAAAAGCATGGATATTTATCGATTTAGGTTCAAGAGTGGAGGTGTAAAGATCGAAAGAATTAAGTGTGGTTTCACTCGAAAGGGGTTCTTCACAATCTGGAAAATCAAGAAACTACAAAGTCGCACAACTCATCATTTTGGACACATGTTTGAAAATTGGAGTTGTTGGATTCAATTGGGTATGGGTAGGTTTGATTCGGAAATCCTCTCACATTCTCACTCTGTCCAACCGCCTCCTCATACATTGGAAAATTTGGAGCTAGTTGGAAACTAGCTACCGGTTCAGCAGGTTGCATAAGGGCGGCCACGGACCCTTCCACATTCCTAACCATTTTGTTTGTTGCAGCAATATAAGCTTCCAACGACTCTTCCAAACTAGACTTTGGTGGTAAGGGGGTTTCGGCAAAAGATTCGAAATTGTTTGGGTATATGAAACTCCCAAAAGGCTGTGTAGAAACAGTGTCTAGTGAAGGTGGGAAGGTCGGGTGGGACTGATAGGAAGTGGGTGGTTGGGCAGGTATAGGGTCAACATGTGGATAAAACGGTGAATAATCGTGTGGATCCCTAGAACTAGATGAGTGGAGAGGGGTGAAATATCGGCTACGAGATTGAGCAATATGCTCAGCAATGGACATCGGCTTAGGAGTGACAGAAAGACTCGAAAAAGTGGTGTCAACATATGGAGGTGGTAAAGGTTGACTTGGTTGACACAAAGTGGGTTGAAAAGTCGAATTGTTTCTCCTAGACGCCTCTATTTGATCTTTCAAAGATATTCTAGGCATGGAAGGATCGTCTTTAAATTGACCGAACAAATTGACGAACGACGCAAAATTAGGTTCGGGATACCAAAGTTCGGCAAGAGATTTATGATGTGGGGTGGCCATGTTAGAAGAAAGGGTGAAAGAAAGAGAGTTGGGTGGTGGTGCAAGGATTTATTTGCAGCAAAAGTTTGCAAGTTCTGTAATAAAAATTTTCCTTTTCCTTTTACTTTATTTGAAAATTGTTGCAAAAAGATTTTTAATAAAAGATATGCAACAGAAAAATATTACTTCCAATTAGTTAGTATTTTAAGCATATCACAAGAATCTTTATTTAGAAAAAAAAATTGTTGCAAAAAGATATTCGAGAAAAGATATGCAACAAAAAGATTACTTGCAATCACTTTCTATTTTAAACGAGGCGCACAAATCCTGCACAAGATTGTTATTTGGAAGGGGAAATATTTTTATAGCGCACAGAATCCTGCAGGAATTTTCAGAAAATATATGGAAATATTTGCAGAGAAAGAACAGGGAAGCTTACAGTGCAACTTTCTCCAGCTGATGGCACAGGATAACCGCGGATCCGCGGTGTGAGAGGCTTGGCGCGGCGGAAACGCGGCGGCGCAGATCCCGAGACTTGATTAGATGACCGCGGATGGGCGGCAGAAGTCGACTTATGCCGCGGAAACGCGGTGTGATGGTCAGCTTGCGTCTCGAGATTTTTTTTGTTGTTCTGTTTCTGAAATTCCCCTCTGTTCTGATCTTCTGATTTCTGTTTGGCTTTCTGTAAATTTCCAGACCCGAGTTTGTTCCTGCAAGATTTCACACAACAAAGTACCCTTTCCAAAAAAAAATAACAATTGATATATTTTTATAATTTTTGGATTTTTTAGATTTTTATGATTTTTTGAATTTTGATTAACCCGAAATTGCAAAAAGGAAATAACACGCCATCCCCGGCAATGGCGCCATTTGATTTGTATGTCAAAAACTATTTCTATTACAGCAATCAAGAACGGCGTCACTTGGTAGCTAGCCGGTGAGTACGGGTCGGTCCACAGCGATTTTGTGAATTTCCTAATCGCGATAACGAGTTAATTCCGAAGGGTGTTCGGATTGATTATTAAATCTAAAAACTAAATCTATCTATATCTAAGTCTTGCTAGGGTTAGGTCTAGGTTAAGTTTGGAAAGTCTATAAATCTCACCGCTTTCTATACCCATATGAAGATCTAATTAGGAGTTATGGTAATTATTAATAAAGGGGATTAGAATCATTTGGAAAGATGTTTTCTTCCTCTAGATTCTTGTCCTTTCTTTATCAATCCTTACCCTAACCTCCATGGAAAACAATCACAACCGGGCATTTATACTACGGTATCACCGCTACCTCGATGGATAGGATGCCGTAGGGAGCGGTATGTGCATGTATGCATAGAGTCCTATGAAAATATATGACGGGTAAGAAAGGGGATGAGAGATCTTCGTCTCTCAAACGTTCCCCAGATCTAACCCTAACAAGCGAGGAGACTACTCACTCATTAGGGAATTTAAAAACATTTACCTAGGGCATGGAATGAAAATTACTTAGGGCAAGAATTGAAATTTAAACTAGGGCAATTAAATAAATCTACTTACTTTACAGATGGCTCTCTCCAAACATCAACACAGGGTTGTCAGATCTGAATTCATGATATGAAAAGAGGCATCGATGCTCTCCAAAAGAATTCTAAATTTTATTCATAAAAAGAGGCATAGGGAGGCCTAAGAAAATACAATCTTTAGAGTTCCTATTTATAGAGAATAGGAAACCCTAGGGTTACAATGACTCACATGTCTACATTTACAAAAATAGCCGTAGGTTTACCAGTCAAAGACGCACCCACGTTTTGGTAAAAAAATATTTTCCTCTGGGCTTCTTCTGGCCGCGGAACCGCGGCATTGGTGGGCTTGGGCCGCGGTTCCGCGGCCCTTTAGCAAGCTTGAATGCTGAAAATCTTGGGTCTTGTTCTGGGTCTTTTTGGGCTTCTGGTTCTTTGGTTATTTTATCAATTGGGCTTCTACATTGGTTCCAGATCTTCAGTGAACAATTTGCAATGGATTTTTAACCGTTCGCTTTGTAATTTTGGACCTTGAGTTGCCTTGTTAATTGTGAACTGTCCTTCGATGTAGGCTTGACTAAGATCCTCCTATTTGTTGGTCAAAATCCACTTTTTCATCGTCTTACATCGTTTTCACTGTTTTCTATCCAAGAACCTGTAACCTGTAACATGTAGCAGACATGCGTCAAAAGCACCTATTTATTTGTAAAACGAATAAGAATGGGGAATATAATAATGCAATATTATGGTATGAACAGTAGCTTAAGCAGAGTAACGTATTGTGTGTATGTCTGCAGCATACTCACGATGCAGTACTCCGCCTAAAGTGACCTAAGTACAATTGCTTGAAATTCCTTCCTTGTGATTCGATTTCCGTGTTCTTATTGAATCCTTTTTCCATTTATAGCCTTGTCGCCGATGACTATGGGGAATCAGAGTGATGCAGCGAGGGCCGAGGTCAGAGTAGGTTCGGGTGAGACGAGCACTGACCAGGATGGCACGCTAGTTGCTCAGGTGCAGACGGATCAGCCTCCGACAGAGCAGCTCGCTAGGCTTGTGGCAGAGATGCAGGACTTGCGCCAGACGATGAGATCATTAGTTGATGCCGTTCGAGTGCAGTGACAGGAGGTTGACACCCCTGTTACTCAGTTGTTCCTTGGGATCAGCATGCAGCAGTCCGTCACCTACGTAGCACCAGTGGATGTAGCCCCAGTCGACGAGACACGTATTCCAGAGACTTTGCGAGTTCCAGGACAGTGGAGGACCCGTACCGATGTGCCAGTCCAGAGACAGAGGCCTAGTCGTCGAGACAGATTTCGTGACCGTCGCGGGAGTGGAAGAGGCTTAGGACGTGGACAGTCGTTCTGCTCTCATCCCCAGGAGGGTCAGCAGTCGCCGTGTGAATGTTTCTGGTGCGGAAGCCTTCATCACCTTATCAGGAATTGTTCCTTAGCACCGCATCAGATGCGTACTCGGAGAGGTCATAGTCGCGAATGGTACGCTCAGAGGGGTCAGGTTGGCAGAGGAAGATTTCAACCAGTTCCGGGTAGAGGGCAGACACAAGGGTCTTCTTCTACTCATCGGGACGCATGGGCGTCCAATGCAGAGTTTTCAGGTATCCTTAACTCGTATGTTCTTTTGATGTTTTTGCTTGTTGTTTTTACACTTTGTGCCATGGTTGGGACGAGAGTCATGTTAGGTAGATCAGCCGTTTGTTGTGTTAATTTCTGTCAGCGGTTCTTTTGTTGCGCAGCACGTATTCAGTTGTGTGCCAATCGGGTAGGAGATTCATCCGTCACTGGATCCTTCTAGAGATGTTGAATTTGACGTTCTCCTGGGCACGGACTGGTTAGTTACGTTCTAGGCGTCTGTGGACTACCTTGGGAAAATAGTCAAGGTGTTGTTTTCCCGGCGAGTCGGTTCTTGTTGTGCAGGTGGATAGTTGTGCCGCCTCTCACAGCTTGAATTCAGCCTTTTTCCGCTATTCAGCTTTGGAGGAGATGTCGTGGATTCTTGGCGTTCATTCGTGATACCAGAGCCACAGTTGGTTCGTTGGACCTGGTTCCTTTCGTGCGAGAGTTATCCGACGTTGTTCCAGATGAGCCGGCTATTGTTGTGTTATTGACGACATCCCGGTCTATACATTGTGTCTTGAGGAACAGGAGCAGCACTTGAGGATTTGTTTTGCAGACATTAGGAGAGCCCCGGCTGTTTTCTAGATTCTCAAAGTGTTCCTTCAGGCCTGTTTGTGTTGACTCCTAGGTCTTGTAGTTACGGAGACGGTTTTCATATGGTTCCGAGGAAGATCGAGATCGTACAGCTTAGGCCCAGACTTGTGTACGGACATAGGTCCTTTGATTTTGGGCTTAGCAGGTTTTTACCACCGTTTCGTGCAGGATTAGTAGCGTATTGCTCCACAGTTGACTGGAATGACCGGAATGGAGGTTCTTTTCTTTGGACTGAGGCATGTGTACGGAGTTTTCGGCAGCAACTGCATCAGTTCTTTACTTTTGGTTCGGGTGACTTTGTGATTTAACTGTAGTGTTTCACGAAAGTGGCTCGATTGTGTGTGGTTGTGACACTGCCCGCTGATGCTCGTTCGTTAGTTGTGACACTGCCCGCTGATGCTCGTTCGTTAGAGATACTTGAGCATACTCGGCTGGGTAATGATTCGGAGTCTTTGATTGTGGCAAGGGTGTGCTAAGTTAGGAATGTGTTTGTGTACCTGATATTATCGGGTAGAGACGTGAAAATCCTAGAACAGGCACATCGGTCAGCTTCGGTGTTCGTTCGAGTTCCACCAGCATTTGACGTGACTTGTGAGATAGTTACGGGTGGATAGGAATGAAGAGTGAAGTTTTGGATTTCGTTTCATGGTGTCTGTCTTGTGGTGTGCTTTGGTTGAGCATCTGAGACCGGCTGGAGAGTTGCAATCTTAAACCGTTCCGAAGTAGGAATGGGAGCAGATCTCCACGAATTTTTTTATGGTGTCTATCCAGGTTTAGTAAGGGTGTGACTTCATTCGGATTCTTGTTGTCTAGTTTTACTCGGTTTGCTCAGTTGTTCTTTGTTAAGTTGTGCGTTGCACGGAGTTACTTCATGGGTCGTACCTAATGAAGGCACCCTGTTCACTTGCTGGGCAGGAACTTCAGGAAGCCTTGGGTACTTGTAGAGCTTTAGCTCCGCTTTTCCATCTGCAGGATGATGGTTTTGTAAGAGCGGGCTATACCGGCTATGGAGGATATGCTTGTGCGTCCGTTTTAGTTGTTGTCGGCAGTTGGGGATCGTCACTCGGCACTGTTAGGGTTCTCCTTCGATAGCTATTATCAGGAGTCACTCCAATTAGCAACCCTTAGGTGTAGGGGTTATGTCGTGTCGATCACCAATCTGTTTTTCTAACTCTGCGTAGTTGGATTTTTGGACCCCAGCTAGACTAGAGAATTCGAAAATGATCCAGTTGGTTCAGGTCAGGATGATGGCAGTCCTGTGCGGACAGAGGTCTTATACCGACCATGTTGGTCGCAGGCTCGAGTCACAGTGGGAGATCATGTATTCCTATGGATTTTTTTTCCGATGAAGGACGTGCTGAGTTTTGGGAAGCTTACCCAGAATTGTAGGTCCTTTCAAGATCCTTAAAGTGAGTTAGTTCCGTTGCCTTTAATTTGGCACTTCCGCCCAGATTATTGAAGATTCACCCCGTATTCCTTGTGTCGATACTTTGCAATTACCTTCATGACCTTTCTCACATGATTCTGCTCCAGACCATTTAGCTTGGACGCGATCTTTCGTCCACTCGCAGCCAATTGTGTTAGTGGCTCGGCAGGTGCAGGAACTTCAGTCAAGGGTCTTGCCAACTGTGGAGAGTCTTCTTGGACGTAGCCATATAGTAAGGTGATCACTTAGGAGGCTGGGACCGAGATATGAGACTATGTAATCTTCTCTTTGAAGGTACGCTTAGTAAGAATTCTAAATTCGGGGACGAATTTTTATAAGGGCGGAGATTATAACGCCTTAGATTTCGGTTAGTGTTCGTAGAGACGTTAATGCGGGTTTACTGTAAAAAGTTTACCAATTCGGGTTCCTCACATTTTATAACTTTTAATTGATAATTTATTGTTAATCGTTATAAGCTTGCACGCACATGGCACGTAAATGCGAGGATTTGTTTGTGCTAATTTTGTTCTTAGCAACCATGACACTTAACCCTAATCTAATCTCTTTGCTTTAATCCTAATTAATCCAATCCTTAACCCTAATCCCTAGATCTTTTGTGAGATGAGAGAAAGATATTTTGTTTGGGTGATGAGGTGTATGGGAATGCATTAAGGGTTAATTAATGCATTGGATACACTCACTCTCTTTTCTCTCCTACACTCACCTCCCTCTCTCTTTAACCTCACACCCTCTCTCATTTTTCTATCTCTTTTCATTTCCTCTTCTCACTCTCTCTCTCAATTGAACACTCTCCCATTTCCAACACAATCCATCACAAATCACCGAAATCATCACAAAATCACATTTTTTTCCATCACTTGCCTCTTGGATGCCTTGGTGTGCACAAAGCTAGGATCTTTGTGTTCTTTTGGATTAGGTATTGTTTCTTTTCTGTTGTTTATGTTATTTTGTGTAGCTTAGCTTTAACGTTGCTGTTTTTATCACGTATCGTATCGTTTCGGGTAAATATCGTATTTTTAGTGTCGTTTTATGGTCCCGAATGATCTGCTGTTAAACTAAAGGTGTGTTGCAAAAATTGACGGGACAGTAACCTAGTATAGAGACCTAGAACCTACCCACAAAATACGAGCCCATTTCCCCATACTTCGGCCGCAGATTTATTCGATCAGGCCACAATTTGCGGCCAGAGTAGGGACCTGGGTGTTGGTTTTTGGTGCGGGGGGTCTCTGGTGTTATGTGTAGGCTCATGGTACTTGCAATTTTTCCAATTAGTTAGCACAGAAAAATCTGGGATCATTTGCCCATTTCTAGTGTTTCGTTTCGTGCGATACGTTATCCGATACGGTGCGTGTTCTGTGTTGCTGTTCGTCTGAGTTGGTTTCGTAGTGTAGCTATACGCGTTAGCTACAATACGAATCTTTTAGTGTTCATTTGTGTGTCGTGTTGGTCTGTGTAGATTGTTTGTATTTTAGGTTATTATTGATATATATTTGCTTTATCGTATCTTGATGCAGGTTCGCAGGCGGGAACTTCAGATGCCGGTACAAAAGGAAAACAGGTGGTAGACTTCACCTAGCCAGGAGCGTTGGTGAGTAGATTTAACATCTACAGGGGAATCGCCCGCATGGCGTTATGCGTCTGGGCTATAGATGTTACTTTTGTCGCATATTCTATGTCAGATTTAGGATTTGCGCATTTACTTTATTGCTTAGATATTGTTGTGCTTGGTCTAGTACCTTTTGGACATTGCACATATTATTGACGATTCACGTTGCACGAGCACCGATTGTATGCTACACACACCGTCAATAACTGCCATGTCACATACAAACCACTTATAGTTAGGATATTGTTTGGTTAGGGACATATTGACTTTGATTCATATTTCTTATCGCATATGACATATAGAATACCTGTATATCCACATGCTTACACACATATGCCTTCACATACTTACATGCTAGTTACCTTTATACCTATAGGGTATCGTACCTTAGTGATAGGTACATAAATACCTCATGACATAGCTACAGGTATACCATGCACTCATATTTCACTTATACCCAGGGGGGTATACTGCATCATTACTTATAGGTAGATGCATTATCTTGCTATACCTTCATGTTTTCACAAACATCTTGTTATAGCTACATGTTTACCATTAATAGATGTTATTTTAGTATTGGAGAAATTTAAGAACTACATGATTTCTATATTAACTGGTTGCAGTTAATTAGTGGCTTTTCCTTTATGCGCTTTAATTATAGTTTTATGTTGCATATATTATATTCATGGATTTTCGCATGGTTATATGGATTTTTCATGATGTTTTCTAGATTTGGGGACCGCGGGAGTTCATGAAATTAGTCATTATTTGAAAAATCTGGTTTTCTTGATATGATATTTCAGCAGCCACCATGTGATTTGTCGTTTACGATGTATATACCCCACGCGAGGAAATGAGGGGTCCGTGTGTGGGTACATGGTGGGGCCCGGAGGTACCCCGAAGCAAGAACGATGTCGTGGTGTCAGGCGATGAGGCTTAGGGGAACCATACTTTCCGGTCACAGGACCAATGACTCAGCGGCTATCATGTGGATATCGACGGGAGTCATGTACGTATGGATACGTCGAGAGGCGAGGGTCAGAGTTAGGCACTCGAGCTTTCGGGATAGCGTATGATACGTACCTATCAGGGGGCCAGTCATGGAGACAGCACCTGATGGATCAGCATTTCTGTGTCGATGCTTGGCACATTTGTTTCATGATATTTCTAATTACTTTGTATATATAACAGGGGATTTAGCCGCTGTTATATATACCCTTACACTAATATTAGTGGAATGGGACGCTAATATATGTGTATTGACCTAATTATATTTTTTTATGCAAATATAATTAGGATGTTAGGATGTTACTTGAGATCTGGTACTTGGGATATATGGGATTCATTTGAGATTGGATATTGGATATATATACGGGACTCACTTTATTTTGTACATTCGGGATATAGGAGATCTATTCGATATTATACATTGAGAAGATGTGAGACTTATATGATATGAGAGCCCAACTTGGGGGCTGATTTGAGGATTTTGGTTTTGAATTTGTCTTGATGGATTGTGATCCAACCAGGAGGTCAGGATTCCGTGGAAATGTCATACTTTTTTCCATACTCCACATTTATTGTTTATGCACTGCTTCATGTATTAGTAGTACCTGTTAGTGTACCTTTCATTATTGTTGAATATTTACATTCTCATATCACTATTGCATGATTATTGCATACTGTTGTCATATCATTATTGCATGATTATTGCATACTGATGTCATATCTTTACTATTATATATATTGGTTGTACCTGCTTGTGTACTTTCCATTATTTTGCATTTTTATGACCTGTTATTGCTATTAATTTCATATCTTAGATCGCGTTGTATGTGCTGACTCGCGATTACCTGCATATGTTATTTACTATTCATGAGTTGCCAACTCACCCCCGTTGTGCCACAGGTGTTGCAAGTGTTTCCCAGTGTAGTCGAGACAGGCTATTCATCTATCATCTTTTGCTACAGATACCGCATCGGCTCACAACGTGCTGTTCCCTCCGAATGGCGGCGACGACGTGAGAACACCTTGCCTGAGATTCGGGGCAGATGCTATTTGGTTTTATCCGTCCACCTCTCCGAAGATGACAAGTTAATTTATGGCACCGTGTATCGGAGGTTTAGACGGATGCGGCAGATGTAGCAGACTTCGTCAGATTCCCCCTCGCTTGAGGGGTGTTTGATTGTGGGGACGCTCTTCCCTGCAGGTGCAAGCCCTTGCAGTTAATTACGCTACCGCATCACGGTAACAACTTTCTCCTTCTCCAGAATTTCACTTCGTGTCGTGTGTGTTTGTTTTGTTTGTGGTTGCCCGTGGATTGTATACGGAGACTGAGCGATGCCGTCGCCCGTAGGACGTGGATTAGTCTAAATCCGTATTTACTTAGATTTGGGTTTGGTGTTTTTAGTTTAAGGATGCATTAGCCGCGTTGCGGCTAAGATCAACTTAAACATTCGTTAAGGATACGTTAGTCCTGTTTGAGACTAAGATCAACTTAACGTAGTGATCCGTTTAATATATGGTCGTCAGGACTCGTCACCTCTCTGATATCGTTGAATGATTACAACGACATGTGTCAGAGGAGCTCGGAGATGTACCCTAGAACCAGAGATGATTTGGAATTTTATAATCCATTTGAATGTTTAAGGATACGTTAGCCATGTTTGGGGCTAAGATCGACTTAAAAGGGACCATTTAGATCCGGTAAAAGAGCATTTGGAGGCTCTATTGTTCCAGTTTAGGGACGTGGTGGTCCATATTCCAATTTAAAGACGTGGTGGTCCGTTATTAGTTTAGGGACGTTTCGGTCCAATATTAGTTTAGGGACGTTTCGGTCCATTATTAGTTTAGGGACGTTTCGGTCCGAATATTAGTTTAGGGACGTTTCGGTCCAATATTAGTTTAGGGACGTTTCGGTCCGAATATTAGTTTAGGGACGTTTCGGTCCAATATTAGTTTAGGGACGTTTCGGTCCATTATTGAAGGGTGTGGTTGTCGGGACCCGTCACCTCTCTGACGACGTTGAGTGATTACAACGACGTGTGTCAGAGGAGTTCGGAGATGTACCTTCGAACCGGATATAAATTGATTTAAGAGAGAGCTATGCTCAATCAATTTAATTTGAGGACTTACGGCCAGAATTGGGCTAAGTCCCATTGAGAATATTCAAGATTTTTCTTGATCTTTGGCCTATTAGGCCTATGCTAGGGCTTTGCCCATATTTAATAATACACTGCATTTTATTCTGGCCTGCTAGGCCTTTTTGATTTGGGCTCTGTCCCTTTATTTATGATGCAGAGCATCTATTTAGTTTGAGCTCTGCCCCTTTTTTTTTAAATAATGCATTGCCTTTTATTAGGCCTGTTAAGCCTTCTTTAATTGGGCTTGGCCCTTTTGTAAGCAATACAGTGCATTTGTCTGGCGCTTTGCGCCATGTAATGAGCGCAAGCTCATATGGTGATGACACGTGTCATGCTCCGGTGAGCGTAAGCGCAACAGCGCAGTGCGCTGCGCTAGTGCGTTGCGCTGCTGACACATGGCGCGCTCTGGTGAGCGCAAGCGCAACAGCGCAATGCGCTGCGCTAGTGCGTTGCGCCGCTGACACGTGGCGCGCTCTGGTGAGCGCGCCAACAAAGGAGCGCAACAGAGCAATTTTTCAAGTGCAAAGCACTATTTGATTTCTTGATCTAATTTAGATCAAAGAAAAATATGTTTTTTCTTGTTTTTCTTATCTCAGAGAACCAAAGGTTCATGAAAAGTGCAAAGCACTATTTTATTTTATTTTATTTTATTTTTATTAAAGATCATTGATCTAGTTTTTAGATCTATGATCTGTTCATAAGAGAACTTTCTCGTTTTCTAAAGGTTTTTACCTTTTTTATTCTTGAGGAGTTTCTTCAGCGTCCTCTTTCTCTCTTTTTTTTAGAAAGATCTTGATGCCTTTGAATTGAGGCCTAGGGTCCTTTTTATAGTGGCCATAAATTAGTTAAATTTGTTAAAGAGATCTTTCTCTGAGTGATTTGGGGAATTTTCCCCACCGTTTGGATCTTTGATCCAAGGGCTTCTGTTTTACAGAAGAAAATCTTCTTGTTTTAACAAGAACAGAAAGATTTCTTTAAAATCTTAATTCAGTTTGGCGCAAATGCCCCAGCGCGTGCACGTGTCGCGCAACGGCGCTAGCGCATCTGCGCTGACACGTGTCGCGCAGCGCACAGCGCAGTGCAACTGCGCTAGCGCAACTATGCTGACACGTGTCGCGCAGCGCAAAGCGCAGCTGCGCTGACACGTGTCGCGCAGAGCAAAGCGCAACGCAGCGCATCTGCGCTGACACTTGACGCGCAGCGCAGAGCGCAGCGCAACTGCGCTAGCGCATCTGCGCTGACACGTGTCGCGCAACGCACAGAGCGCAGCGCATCTGCGCTGACACGTGTCGCGCAGCGCAGTGCTTGCGCAACTGATGCGTTGCTTCAGTAAAATAGAGCTTTGCTCTGATTGGGCGCGCCTTCTTGGGCGCTGCGCTGACGTATCAGCGCCGGACACATGGCGCGTTGCGCCCGGGATTTGAAGCGTTGCTTCAAAATTTGAATTTTCAATTTCCAGCAGAGCTTTGCTCTGATTGGGGGAAACAAATGCCCCCCCACCGTTGCGCTCACGTGGCGCGCACGTGAGTGCAGCGGTGGCAAGCCCCTGACCGTTGGATCAAGGGATGAGCAGAAGGGGCGCAAGCGCCTTATAAATAGGACCTATAGCCCTTTAGAAAACTTCACCATTTTCTAGATTTTGATTCCAGAGCTTTGCTCTTGCTTAGAACTTCAGAGCTTTTCTCGTTTCCACAGTTAAAACTTTAGGTAAAACATAATTTAAATTAAATTAATCTAAATTGATCTTAACCAAAGAGTTTTGCTCTCACAGATCCTTTGATCTAAAGAGATCCACATTGGGGTTTTCTCAATAGAGCTTTGCTCTCATAAATCCATAGATCTGAAAAGATCTTGCTTATGGGTTCTAACCCATGAGCAGAGAGCTTTGCTCATGGATCCAAGAATAGATCTTTTAGGTCCAAAAATGAAGAACTTCTAAGGGTCTTCAAAAATGTTTTAATCTTCTTTAGGAGTTTTAAATAAGTTTTCTCATTATCACCACAGAGCTAAGCTCTTTTTAAAGAATCTTATTCCTCTAAGACCAGAGTTTGACAAGTGTCACTCTGTGACAGAGCTTTGTTCTGAAAGAGGAGATTTCCTCCTTGTCTTTAGAGATTATTTATTGATAGGCATGTTTTCCTGGGGACCAACTGATGATCTCATCCAATGATGAGTTTGTCTTATTAACCGACGTATTGTCATCCAGATTTTGTGGGTCCCTCCTTGGTCTCCTACTCACTGCACTGTTGTGTGGTGTAATTAATTAATTTTAATTTAATTTAATAAATGCATTTTCCTCTTTTTAACGCCAAACGTTGGAATTACAACACTAACGGCTGAATTGTTCTTTTTGCAGCGACCATGTCTCTAGACACTTCATTCCCGTTCGTCCGCACGGAGGAGGGATTTCCCGAGGCGCCCCTGGACCGTGAAGTCCTGGCTATGATCAAGGAGTACGACCCTGAATACAAGAGTCTCCATCTTTGGGGGTCGTGGTACAATCAGATCATCATGGGCCGACGGAGCTTCACCTGCGCGGTGCCGCCAGAACCCATCAGGGCAATTCACTACGCTACCCCACCTTCAATGCAGTATGCCGTGGAGATGATAGACTGGACCGCGAACAGCTTTCTTCATCCCGCTATGGATGCGGTTCCGGCTTAGCGTCCCATGGTCTTGGATATCCTAGGACACCGTATTTATCAGGGAGAAGCACGGCCTTGGGGGCAATCATATAACCTTGGTTTGATTCCCCGTCACCCGATTGGCTATCTGCCGTGTGTTGGCTATAGTGCCCTCAAGGCAATTATCATAGTCGCGGACTTGTGATTATGATGATTGAGTGAGGACCTATACCGATAAAACAGTCTTACTCAAGATGATAGTATGCTATCTGGTTTGTCTTTATCATCATATAAATGTTGATAGAGCCCATAGGATTCTTGCTTGACTGCCAGCATTGTGATGGAGATCACATACGTGGGAGCTGGGGGTCTATAAGCACATCCTTAAATGTCCCTAGTCGTAGGAGTATCGAGACCGGGCATCGGTACTCCAGTGTAGACTAGTGTATACTGATCGAGACCCCGACGAGGGGCGGTGGCCAGGTCTCACAAGCCATTGGTGTTAGTTTGTTCACCTAAGATAGTATACATGTGCTCATTGGGTTATGAGTACACTGGACGGACTCGCTGGGAACCTGCTAGTTGGTATTATACCTATTGTCAGATAGCAGTTCCCAGGTGACATGTGTACAGGTTAGTCTGTCGACCTGAGATCGTCATTTGTCTCGTGTGAGTTCCCACTGTGCTTTGATTACTACCTTACCACGGCTCAAAGGAGTCGTGCAAACAGGTTTTAGTTGGGTACAGTCCCGAGCCACATGGAGGCAGTGATCGGATCGTTGGGGATTCATCTCTCCCGGTATTGGGGGTTGATGTCGCGTTGTGTACGGATGGCCATCACCATAAATCCGTGGCCACGGTGGACGAGATCTACCGATCCAGGATCGATAGATTCTCAGGTGGTGATGGGTTTCATACCGGCACTAAATGTCGTGTTGTTGGGGGTCTTACTTTATCCACCCCCCTAGACTCGATATGCGATACTCTTAGACGAACAGACCGGACTGTACGGATATTGTCACTGTCAGGCTCAGTAGGGGTTCAGGATGAGTTTGCTCGTCGGCCTCCCTTTCGCTCAATACCTGGGTAGCCGTTACGTACAGCTAGTGCCGCTGACGTGCTTGTGGTTAAACCCACTGCCAGCGTATTGACGAGTCTTTAGAGTCTCACACAGAGGGTTTTCACGGTTCAGGTGATATGGTGTACATGTTGTATGTTCATACATACGGGTGTCCGATTAAATATGTGTACTTGCTGCGCAGACTTTAATCGGACGGTTGATAATACTAGCGGCTTAGGATTAAGCCAGTTTATTAAATCAGGTTTTGATTTAATAATTTATATATGTATTTGGATATACGTATTCTAGTATTATTGTTCACTATACGTTATCTCTCTTGGCTATTCGTATTTTAGTACGAATAAGCGTATATGTATTTCGATACATGTACCGGGAAGTATTCCGTATTTTATACGGAATAGCTTCTAGAAGATGCCACCTTATTTATATGTTTTTCCATTTATGGAAATTCATTTGTTTTTTATTTATGAGGTAGAAAAGGTGATGTGATTTGTGGCATGGGTTATGGCATGGACTAAGGTATGGTGCACATTTGTTTAATGGTTCACTTTGTTTAATCAAATTAAAAAAATGAAACATTTCTTTTTGTGTGAATGGGGAAGGGGGGCCGGCCATTATTCCATGGGAATGGGGCTCATTTCATTTTGGATCACACTTGCATAACTCCCCACTCTCTCATTCATACAAGAAAAGACTTAGCCAATTTCTTTTGCTCATGCCAAAACATCATCTCCTTCATTCTTCTTCTTGAGTTTCTCATTGAGCTCATGGTTGAGAGAAAAATTGTAGTGACATATACATACACCCCCACACTCCATCACTAGCAACGTTGGAGCGTCGGTTACCTCGTTCGACGAGGTTGGAGCTTGCGCCGTTTCCCTCGGGTGGATCATCGGAGACGAAGGAAGACCGGCAACCAAACCACATCAAGGATCGCTAGGAGCTTGGAATGAAGACCGAAGGACTTGGATCATCTCGATATAAAGATTCTAACTCTTATTTTAGTATGCTAGTTTAGGGTTTAAGGTCGATCCGGGAATCGGGTACCGGTTGCGCCGGTTTAGAAAATTTTCGTTCCGCATTTTGGCCGCGTTTCGACGGTCGGGGCGCTGCCGGGACCCTTCATGGTATCAGAGCCACCCTTTAAACCCCCTACTAGCTTGTTTAGACGTGCTTAAAAGATCGATCGACGGATTTTTCCGAAAACATGATTCCAAATTTCTGTTTGCTGTCGATTTTTAAATGTGGTCAAAAAATTGTTTGAGACATCTTAAAAACCGTGCAGGTAATTTTAAGGATACTGGAAAAATTTGAGCCCCTGAAGCCTCTAAAACACCGCTGAACCGCCGCACTAACCCCCCTTTGGCGGCGGATCCGCGGCCGTTTAGTGGCGACGGGCTTCCAAACTTTTACTGTATCCCAGAGACTTGGAATTGTGATTTTTTTGATATTCTGTTTTGGCCCAGGTTTCAGTGAAGTGTTGTTTTACTATTGGTGCCAATTTGGAACTTTGTCGATCGATATTTAAGTGTGCGTTTATCAGTACTTACATTTCTATCTGCGACCGTGAATGTCATTTGATCGGTAAACTCGTCTAATTGCTATATGTCTTTTAGACGGGTTTGCGAACGTGACATTCACGTTGATGTTCTGTAATGTGCTGTGATGTTGGTTGGACCGTCGTGGTGGATAGCAATGGTGCAATGATAGTACAGTTTCATTTTATTTGTACATTTGATATTGCGGGGCGAGCATCCGACATGTGGACTGCCGTCACTGCCCGTTTGTATATTATTCTTTTGGGGCACGACCGGGCTGAGGTCGATGTCACCCTTGTATATTATTTTATTTTCTGTACTAGGATTACCCCGAGGTGGAGTGCACGAATAGCCGGGTTCTAGAGGGCAACTGGTCCGCATCTCAAGGCATTCAGACGGAGGGGACCTTACTCTAGAATTGGTGGGCTATTCGCCGCACTCGTAGGGGGTATAGGTGACCCAGGAAGGGTGCTCAAGTTACCGGATTCCGTGAAGTGCTGGGTGGTCCATTCACGTTGCTGAAGGGGGCTGCCTCACTTCTGGTTTTGGCGGGTAACTTGCCGCGCTCGTAGGGGTCTAGGTTTCATTGCACAGGCTATCCACACGACAGGGAACGTCGGGTCTCACTTGCGGCTCAAGTGAAACCCGGGGCTCCAGATTATCCACCATTCTGTATTGCTTCTGTGATGTTTCTGTGATGTTGCTTTATATCATGCCTGGGACGAATGTTATATATATATTTATATATACTAGTAGATGTTGTATATGTTTTGCACCCGCGCTAGCCCAGTCCCCGCTCTGTCGTTAGTTAAGTAACCTAGCGGGTGATGATGGGACCCAGTGGCGAATGCGGATGGCATATACGTACATTTTATTTTCGTTCTTTTCTGGTGTGATTAATTGATGGGACTGCATTGATTCTTATCAATGCAAGGATAAAACAAACCTATTTATATGATGTTGTTGGAACCAAGTTTTTAAAAAACTGACATTGCAGACGTACACTTTTGCTTTGCATCGTGGTATTCATTTGGAATATCCTACACCTCATTCGACGAGGCAAGGGCCGAGATCCCTTCATCGGGAGTGACCCCTTGGGTAAAAGTTTGCGTCAACATAATAACTTTACTATAGTCGTTTCCTTTTGCTTTGCATCGTGGTATTCATTTGGGATATCCTGCACCCCATTCGACGAGGAAAGAGCCGAGAACCCTTCACCGGGAGTGACCTCTTTAGCAAACGTTTTCACCACTATATATATTTATAAAACTACTTGGATTCCTTCAACGAGATCAAGTTCATTACGTTAAAGTTTTTCGCCAAAAAACAGCCGTAGCCCTCCGTCATTTCTTATGAGTATTATTTAGTATTCGTGCTGCGTTTGTTGACCTAGTCAAGACGTAGTGTTCGGTAGCTAAGTGGTGCTTGTTTGTGGCATTTTAAAAGCGATTGGTTAGGACAGTCGTGCGGCCTTGTTGACCTAGTCAAGAGCACGTACGGGTGGGTTTAATGCAATCCAGGCTAATGACGGGTTGAACTTGACTAGCGGTTTATGGTTTGTTGACCTAGTTAAGGTCATAAATCGTTAGGGGTAAAAATCATATCGGGAGTTTCAAACATACAGGAAATTTGCCAGGCCTGCGCATACCTTCTGGAGTGTGGTGACTTGAGTGGCTTCCATCAGGTTATCATGCGATGATAGTTGGATCCCGATTCCCACTGATGAGTAGGATTACTCCTCGGGTGATTCCGACTAATTCTCCTTTTAGGTTTGGAGGAGAATTCAAGGAAACAGTAGGAGCCATCCAGATTAGATAAAATGCTCAACCATTCTGATCCAGGTTAGAGTGCACGCTGAGTGTTTCTTTTCTCTCTCTCTGGCTGCGACTATGACCCGACCTTTGACTAAAACTCATGAAACCAAGTTAACCGAACCTTCTTAAAACACTTTGGATTTTGGAATGTCACGGTGTCGCATACATCATTGCCACTTCTATATCACCTTTTCATTTCTGCAGAACACCCCGTATTATTATGAACATCCACTTCTATTGGATAAATCCATCGTATGGTTATATACGAATTCGAAGGAACTTTTTCGAGGATGGATTCTGGTTCTGGAGAGATTGAATAGGTTTATTCGGTTGTCTTTTCTCTTCACCTTCTCTCAGGTTGTGAGGGCTCCTAGGATTAGGAGAGGGTACACCTATTGAGCTTATTGGATAGACTTCTTCCAAACCATAGGCAGGTGCCGAACGGTAGGGAAGGAAGAAAACCAATTAAGCTTAAGTGTGGTGTACAGAAGGTAATAAGTAAAGACATGTAAAGGGATTAGAACAATGGCAAAAGAAATACGATCACCATCATTCACGACAAAGACTGGGTATACCCCTGCCACTCCTACATCCACTTTGCTTTTCTCCAGAACACCCCGTATTATTACGAACACCCACTTCCATTGGATAAATCCATCGTATGGTTATATACGAACTCGAAGGAACTTTTTTCGAGGATGGATTCTGGTTCTGGAGAGATTGAATAGGATTATTCAGATGTCTTTTCCCATTACCTTCTCTCAGGTTGCGAGGGCTCCTAGGATTAGGAGAGTACACCTATTATTCTTATTGGATAATCTTCTTCCAAACCTTAGGCTGGTGCCAAAGGGTAGGGAATGAAGAAAACCAATTAGCGTAAAGAAGGTGTACAGAAGGTAATAAGTAAAGACATAATAAAGGGATTGGAGTGAGGGCAGGTAAGTATATGGTTACTGTCATGAATCAGGATAATGAAAGAGGCGTTACTAGGAATACCGGGTTAACCATTTTGAAACATTTTCATGTTTCAGTTTCACTGTGCGATGTTAATTAATAACTGTTTTCCCAGTTGGAATCTAACTCCAGGGTATGTATTTACCAGATCAGTTTCTCACATCTGTATGATATTATAGATGCTGAGTGGGAGTAAAATATTGGGAATTGGGTGATTAGATCCTCATTATATCGGAATTCGTTGTAATTAGTGATATATGAGGAAATCATCTGGATTTTGCCGGATGGCAAATATTTGGTTATGAATATCCGTTGTTATGCACCAATTTCAAACTGATATATCTGTACATTTATTTTATAAAGTGAGATATAACTTTTTGATATTGTGTCTATGGCATTTACCTATATCAGTTGGTGATTAGGTAAGGTGCATTGAACAGCGGTGTAATTCTTCTTAACCATAGTACAGTTTTTCAGCCTACAACGCACAGAGTTTGAGTTATTGAACTCAGTGGACTTGTACAAAGTATTGTATGTTGTCCAGTATCGATTACGACAATGGGGTAGGTACTCATACTATATTCTGTTTACTTGTGACTTCTCCAGTTCTGGACAAGTATTTCATTGAAATGCATGGTCCAGATTTTGAGAAGTTATAGGTATAAGAATAAAGTAAAGAACCATTTGTTGGAAGTATCAGGATTCCTCGATGAAGTCGAAGATGTAGATACTTGTGTTTAGTATTCCGCTGATAGTAATGGTTTTGAGAACTTGCTTCTCTTTCGGGTTACTCATATGTGGATGTACTCCTAGATGAGTAATGTTGATTGTCCTCTTTCCATTTGGTTCATATGCACTGGAGACAGCTGCATAATTTTGAATCTAGTTCAAATTAAATTAGTGCTTTTGTTTCTATATTAGGTATATATAGAATTAATTTATATCTTAACAATGTTAAGGTATAGGGAGTTGTTCGGCTGATGCTTAAAACCAGAATCCGGATAAACTCAAGGCATGTTTCAGTAATGGATGTTTGTGGGTTATCCCTGGCTTTGAAAAGGGATAATTTTCTACCATCAGGAAGATCAATATTTATATTGTTCTTGACTCGCCGCTGTTTTAATAAAATGGACTTTTTCAGAAAACATAAGTAGGAGTATGGTAGAACAGGAAGTTATTCCAGAACTACAAACGATTACTGGAAATTTAATAGAACATAAGGATTCAATTAGATGTGATGTTCCATTAGCCACTCCGCAGATTTTGGTGGGTAACCTCAGGCACCCGAGAGGTACTTCGGTCTTCTCACAGACGGTGACAGGGAGGTTCTTGTTTACCCAGACTTGCCATTGTTGTTGTTCTGGACTATAAGACCCGGCATGAGGATGAGTATAGTATCGTTCTAAACTAGCTTTAGAAGTGCACGTGTATATGACTCTGCCAGAGGGTTGTTGTAGTCAGTGGGAGCAGCGGAAGCATAGTGGGCAAGTAGCTTATGTTTATTCATAGACTAAAGCAGCTATAGCGGAAATAGATCATCTAATTTTGATGAGACAGTCATAAGCTTTGACTTCATCGGAATAGGAGATTGATCTGCTAAGAAGGTAGTAGAGAGTGATGTCCAGGTATTGGGATGACATGCACTTGATAGGAAAGGATATTCCTATACTACGATCGGTTATACTATGGTTGTCACAAAGTTGTTTCTCCACATTGGATATGGATATAATATCAGGTTTTCTGGTTACTAGATCTATGGTTTTAGATCTAGATTTGGGAAGTATCCTAATCTGGGTACTTTGACATTAAATGGATGACTCCTGGCATGGTGATGTACCTGCAGGTGATGGAGTCACCCTCTCTAAAGGTGTCATACAGACTAAAGGGGAGACGGATCTGCATGATTAGCATATCACTTGCTTAGGCAATTGAGTTAATCATGAAATGTCAAGTACCACACCAGATATTGTTTTTGTACTAGATGCAATAAGCAGATATATCAATACAATTGTGGAGAAACATTGGGAAGCAGTTTATGAACATAAATGGATGTTCTCGAGAAATGATTACGGCAGCCTCCTTCAGGAGACGGTTATCATTTCAGGCTTCTAAGGTGACATGGATGACAGAGTGACTATCAGAGTTATAGTTTTCCCTCTTTTGAGGGACAGTTTGTTGGACAGGTGGTCCAAGCGAATACTGAGGAAAGGCAAGACGCATGATACTGATTAAATTCAGTGGACGATACAGTCTAAGTAGTTTGCTGGATTTGGAGTTCATTCGTGAACTGGGTCCCATCAGATATCCAGATAAATTCTAAGACAAGTATTGCTCATTTCGGGAGATAGTTTTCTCCGCGAAGTTGAGATTAAGAGAGATACAGAAAGAAACATTAGAGCGGATCCACTCACTGCGGCTATTTCTCGAACGCAATCATTTTCGCAAACAGGCTTTGCGAAACTGATTAGTAGAGAAGTTGGGTGTTCGGTATCACACGGGCTGTGAGTATGCGACATCGCAATAATTGGCCTTAAGTGTAAGTGGGAGATTGTTGGCTATAGTGCCCTCAAGGCAATTATCATAGTCGCGGACTTGTGATTATGATGATTGAGTGAGGACCTATACCGATAAAACAGTCTTACTAAAGATGATAGTATGCTATCTGGTTTGTCTTTATCATCATATACATGTTGATAGAGCCCATAGGATTCTTGCTTGACTGCCAGCAATGTGATGGCGATCACATACGTGGGAGCTGGGGGTCTATAAGCACATCCTTAAATGTACCTAGTCGTAGGAGTATCAAGACCGGGCATCGGTACTCCAGTGTAGACTAGTGTATACTGATCGAGACCCCGACGAGGGGCGGTGGCCAGGTCTCACAAGCCATTGGTGTTAGTTTGTTCACCTAAGATAGTATACAGGTGCTCATTGGGTTATGAGTACACTGGATGTACTCGCCGGGAACCTGCTAGTTGGTATTATACCTATTGTCAGATAGCAGTTCCCAGGTGACATGTGTACAGGTTAGTCTGTCGACCTGAGATCGTCATTTGTCTCGTGTGAGTTCCCACTGTGCTTTGATTACTACCCTACTACGGCTCAAAGGAGTCGTGCAAACGGGTTTTAGTTGGGTACAGTCCCGAGCCACATGGAGGCAGTGATCGGATCGTTGGGGATTCGTCTCTCCCGGTATTGGGGGTTGATGTCGCGTTGTGTACGGATGGCCATCACCATAAATCCGTGGCCACGGTGGACGAGATCTACCGATCCAGGATCGATATATTCTCAGGTGGTGATGGGTTTCATACCGGCACTAAATGTCGTGTTGTTGGGGGTCTGACTTTATCCACCCCCTAGACTCGATATGCGATACTCTTAGACGAACAGACCGGACTGTACGGATATTGTCACTTTCAGGCTCAGTACGGGTTCAGGATGAGTTTGCTCGTCGGCCTCCCTTTCGCTCAATACCTGGGTAGCCGTTACGTACAGCTAGTGCCGCTGACGTGCTTGTGGTTAAACCCACTTCCAGCGTATTGACGAGTCTTTAAAGTCCCACACAGAGGGTTTTCACTGTTCAGATGATATGGTGTACTTGTTGTATGTTGATACATACGGGTGTCCGATTAAATATGTGCACTTGCTGCGCAGACTTTAATCGGACGGTTGATAATACTAGCGGCTTAGGATTAAGCCAGTTTATTAAATCATGTTTTGATTTAATAATTTATATATGTATTTGGATATACGTATTCTAGTATTATTGTTCACTATACGTTATCTCTCTTGGCTATTCGTATTTTGGTACGAATAAGCGTATATATATTTCGATACATGTACCGGGAAGTATTCCGTATTTTATACGGAATAGCTTCTAGAAGATGCCACCTTATTTATATGTTTTTCCATTTATGGAAATTCATTTGTTTTTTATTTATGAGGTGGAAAAGGTGATGTGATTTGTGGCATGGGTTTTGGCATGGACTAAGGTATGGTGCACATTTGTTTAATGGTTCACTTTATTTAATCAAATTAAAAAAAATGAAACATTTCTTTTTGTGTGAATGGGGAAGGGGGGCTGGCCATTATTCCATGGGAATGGGGCTCATTTCATTTTGGATCACACTTGCATAACTCCCCACTCTCTCATTCATACAAGAAAAGTCATAGCCAATTTCTTTTGCTCATGCCAAAACATCATCTCCTTCATTCTTCTTCTTGAGTTTCTCATTGAGCTCATGGTTGAGAGAAAAATTGTAGTGACATATACATACACCCCCACACTCCATCACTAGCGACGTTGGAGCGTCGGTTACCTCGTTCGACGAGGTTGGAGCTTGCGCCGTTTCCCTCGGGTGGATCATCGGAGACGAAGGAAGACCGGCAACCAAACCACATCAAGGATCGCTAGGAGCTTGGAATGAAGACCGAAGGACTTGGATCATCTCGGTATAAAGATTCTAACTCTTATTTTAGTATTCTAGTTTAGGGTTTAAGGTCGATCCGGGAATCGGGTACCGGTAGCGCCGGTTTAGAAATTTTTCGTTCCGCATTTTGGCCGTGTTTCGACGGCCCGGGCGCTGCCGGGACCCTTCACCGTTGGCCCGATACATCCTGTCGACGAAGAAGTTGCAGTTGATAAGACTCGGACTGTACACCGCGGTCTACGTCTCTCTTTTCCAGTATCCCTCGCTCCCCACCTGGTGGTTGAAGGCTTTCTTGGAGCAATGGAATATTCCCACCTACACTTTCCTTGCCATGGATCGGGAAGTGTCCATTTCTTTGGAGGAATTCGCGGAGGTATCCAACCTACCGGTCATGGGGGAACACTATGAAGAGCTGCTCCCGACAGATGGGTACGTCTTCGGTGCTAAGCCGATGGTAAGGGGGATTACGCCGGAAAATGCTGTTCAACACCAATTCCCGAGCCTGATCAAGGTGTTGAACATCTACGAGTCCCTTTTTATCGAACACGGGAGTCGGGGGGTTAACTTTGAGGACATCATTGCTCGTTTCCTTCACCCAAGCGTCATTTCATCAGGATCTGCCAAGTTTGCCACCATGGATGACCCTTTTGGTTTAGGTTTGGATAACCTGCCAGCGAAAGACACAGACCAAAAGGACTTTTTTCTTCCTAACTTCCGAACTATGTCAAATTGCGGCCCCTGGAATGGATGAGGAGGCTTTCTTTTTAGGATTTCTCGGACTGTGGCTGAGTTGGTTCGCGATCCCAATGCACTCTCATCGCATGCGGCCTTCCGTCTTCTACCCAGCCCACCGAATGGTCATCGGGATAATGGTGGCTGTGGGGATCGCTGCTTGGTGCACCTATATCATGGCCTCAGACGAGCAGCGGATGCCAGTGAGCCCGGGGTACTGCACGCGGTCTTCCCGATGCACTACATCGTGGCTTGAGCTACACACGGCGGGTGTCTTTGGTATGCATAAAAGGGCTTCATTCCTCGACAAGTGCGGTTTTCCTCGTATTATATAGTTGATTGGCTCATCAATCGTGACCCCCCTCGCCACGGGATGCCAGGGGTTTACTGCTTCGCCCTCACACCGTTGGAGTCGGGATGTCCTTTATTGATAAGGTATTAACCATTGGGAAAGCGTCCACCACTGCGGTGCGACCATTACAGGATTCCTTTAAGGATGGAGCTTCAGTGTTGATGGCCCGGGAGACCCTCCACTTGTATTCTATTAGACCGGGCTTCTTAGTTTTCAGGCAGGGCGGTGCGGCAATCTTCATGAGATATAACCCGCATCGTTTCGCTCGACAACTGGGCTACGATCAAGGGGTATCCTTGGAAGCTTTCTTACTGGAACCTGCCGCCAATGAAGAAGGGATGGAGAACGCGTTACATCACTTCATGCGCCTGAACACGGGTTCTCGTTTTTTTATCAGCGCGCCGGCCTGTGCTCCACGACTCCTTAATGTGTATAAAGAGTGGTACAATCATGCGACGGGGGGCTATTATAAAGGAAAAGAGGCGAGTGTTTATCGACCGTAAAGAAGTACCCCCCGGCACCAACCGTAACGTTCCCTTAGCGCCAAGGATCCTGGTGGCTCCCCCTCTAAAAGATGTCGGGGGCAGACCATCACGTGCGCAAAGTCCTCCACGTGAGCTGCCGCTCCCTGATATCGCAAATGCACCTCCCGCACCCAATGCTCCAGTGGAGACAGGGGTTGTACCCTCGCCGGAGTCTGGCGTGGGGTGCGGACATCGGGACCCGTCGTCCCAAAGTGGCTGCTAAGCGGAAGTCGATCCCCCGCAAGCCTAGGGTCGGAGGGCAAAAGAAAAAGAAGTCGCTCTTCGCCGCGGACGTCGTGTTCGGCCAGGAACCCCATGCTCCCTATGCTGAAGGTCTGCTCGAATATGGGACTAACGCAGGATTAGTGATGCCGCCGCCGGACGATACAGACTTGGAGGCTGCTCTCAAGGCTTCAGCATGGTTGGCGAAGCGTGACGCGTGGCTAGCTAAGCTTGCGCAATTAGGTAACTACTAATTGCCTTTTCTTTATTGCAACATATCCTCTTCATTACTTTTGACTTACGCTTTTCATTCTTTTCTTTCAACAGGCATCACTTATGAAGAAGCCATTGCCGCTTCTCTGAAGACATTCCAGGAGGAGGAACGTCTTAGAGCATCTATGGGTCTTAGTAAGTTTTGACTCATCAAGTTTTCATTTTCCTTGTGTTTATGGTCAATCTAACCTTTCCCCTTTAATCATAGGAACCTCAATGCCGTTCCCTCCAAGTGACGCAGATGTTCTACCAGCTGCCGACGTTCCTGCTTCCTCTGGGCCACCGCAGGAGGCTCGTCTTGAAGTGCCGATGAGAGATGCCTTAAAGGCTCTGGAGGTATCCCCTGAACGAGGATGACGACGCCTTGAAGGAGGCATCACAAAGGTCTATCGCGACAGCCCGAGAAGAAAGGAGAGGCTGAGGCGTGAGGCGAAGGCACGCAGGGCTGCCTTGGCTATGGGAGCGGGTCCCAACACTGTCCCTTGTGCTGATACTCCATCCGAAGAGGCCCCCTGTCGCCCTATCTACTGCCCGCAGAGAGGTGGCGCGCGCAGTTCGGAGCGCAAACGATAAATCCACTTCAGGTAATGTTTCTCTCAGATTTTTTGTTATAAGGATTTTAATGTCATTGGTCCTTATATCTCTTATCTTGCAGGGCCAAGTCCGATCGAGGGGGAGACGTAAACCGTTGATCCCAAAGAAACAGAGGAGGCGGGTACTTGCCAAACTCGAGCCGACGATGGGCAATGTCGTTGTGGCTTTGGAGTCTGAAGTGGAGGTCAAGGGGCCTACCGCCGAGAAGGTCATTGATGCCGAACCTGAAGTGGTGGCAGATGATATGATCATCATAACTGAGTCCAGGGTGGTGGAGGATGAAGCGCTCGAGGCCGGGCGATCCCCCGGCGACGGTGGACGATACAACCGCAACTACTGAACCTGAGAGAGTGGTGGGTGAGGTGGCCACGATTCCCGAGGACGAGCCAACCGCTCCTTCTCTGGAATCTGGCAATACTCCAATCATAACCCTTCCCGTCTATGGCCCTCCGCCGTCTCCAGGTCTTGCGAGCATGACGACGGTCCCCCATAGAGTCGGGTGACGACGCAACGGGCGGTGGTCTCATGTCGATAGAGGAGGGAGTCGCTTCCGTCTCAGCCGGGAGCTCCTCAGGTAAACCCCAAGTGGCTGCTTTTCTTTACTTTACAATCTTTTTTGACAAGTCCACCTTTTCATAACGCAGGTGCAGCCAATGCCGATGCCCCACTGCTCGAGGGAGCGCCTTCAACGACTACCTTGGCGGTGGTCACCTCTCAACCCTCTCTCATACCCTCGAAGATGTTGGAAGGTATGTGTTTACGATTTATTAATCTTGTTTTCTAGACATATAATTCGTGTACTAAATTCATACTGTTGTGTTTTCAGGAATGGTTTTTGATCATGTATATCAGATGTTGCTCCCACACTTTTCCTTCCCATCTGAGCTTGCTTCTTCCTCTGGTGACGTTGGTGAGTATGATTTCCGTTGACATCCTTCCTCTCTTTTTCCTTATTGATGGAATTACCTCTAACCTCATTTTCTCATCTTAACTGCAGTGCTAGAGATTGAAGGAGGGGATAACAGATCAGCTGCGCCACCAGCCCTTCCTACCTTACCACCTGTCTCAACTGGTACAAGGACCATCATATTGGTAACTTCCCTCTCTTTATTTTCTGTACTGTTATCTGATAGCATCCTGTTTCTTTCAGCTGTCGTTCTGGTTTCGGCGCCCTTCGAGCCTCGCATTACAATGCCGACAGGTCCTTATCTGAGGAGTTTGTCTTCAAAAGGTGCCGCGAATAGTCTGCACATGTTGAGTGACTACGTCGAGGAACTCGACATTGAAACTCCTACATCTGCTGCAGACTTCGCTATGGTGGTTAACTCGATGCTAGAAATACTCGTTAACTTTCATGATGAGGGCATCATCGCATCCTGGGTTAACCATTGTAGGGAGATCGAGGGTCGCCTATATCAATTGGAGTCGCTGCGCCCCACTCCCGAGACCTTGACTGCCCGTAATCAAAGAACAGCGTGGATTAAGCAGAGCGCTCCTTACTTCCACCATCTCGAACAAGAAGTCATTTCAAGGCGTAAGGAGCATGGTGAGACTTCGAGCAAGTCTGCCCAACTGCATGCTCGGGTGGAGGCCAACGCCGCATGGCTGAAGGTTGTCTTTGAGGGCCTTCTGCAATGTCTTTCCGAAGGGTTATCATTGAGGCAACAACTTGACGTTGTCGAACGAGATGCACCCAACCAGGAAGCAGCCCAGAAGGCGGCGGAGGAGCAGCTTTCATCCTTCTTGCAGCAGCGGGCCCAGGTGGAGGCGGAGGTGGCTGCGGCTGTCACTCAGGAGAAAGCGCTGAAGGAAGTGCGAGAGCATCTTATGAATTTACTGAAGACACTTCCTCCTCAGTAGCTATCTATCCTTGTATCATTTGTAATCGTAGGTAAAAGAATGTATATATGTATATTTTTTTCCTTTGACATAATGTATCCTGTATCTAATCAAGTTTATGAATAAAAGATGCACCTTTTTCTTATAATGTGTCATTTTTTTCGTCTTTTCTTTCTTTTATTATCAGTATGCCACCTTAGTAACCATGGTTGACGGATGATTAGGACGAGTATCCCAACCTTCTTAAGAAATAGCGATGGCTTAGGCCGCAGGTTCAGATCTGCTGCCTAAGACTTTTCAACTCTATAAGCCGTGAGGGTCTCATAGAGACTTTTCTCCCTACGGATCGAGAGGATCTCGTAGGTGGGTTTTCTCCTTAGGAATCGTGGGGATTCCTAAGTGTGGTTTTCTCTTATAAGTCGTAGGGATCTTATAAGAGAATTTTTCCCTCTTACGGGTCGAGAGGACTCGCAAGCGGTTGTTTCCCTCCTCGTCGAAATTCGACTTTGGAGAGTGAGACCCGTGAATAGTTTGCAAGAGACCATTCTGGATTGACTTGCAGGGTCCCATTGTTCATGAAGCAAGTTTTTTAGTCCTTGCTGCCTGAGGCTTCATTTGCAAGTTGAGACGAATCGGGAGTTTCCCGCGGAGACAATGGTTTCTCTGCGAGCCGACGCGAATCAGGAGGCTCTCATCAAGGAGTGTTTGTATCCGTGAGTCGAGGATTTTGCTAGGGATTATTTGTTTCCCAAGCGCCAAGGATTATTTGTTTCCTTGGGGTTTGAAACGAGTCAAGGATTCCCGCGGAGGAACTGGTGGCTCTGTGAGTCGACGCGGATCAGGAGGCTCTCGTCAAGGAGTGTTTGTATCCGTGAGTCGAGGAGTTTGCTAGGGATTATTTGTTTCCCAAGCTCCACGGATTATTTGTTTCCTTGGGGTTTGAAACGAGTCGAGGATTCCCACGGGGGCACTGGTGGCTCTGCGGGTCGACGCGGATCAGGAGGCTCTCGTCAAGGAGTGTTTGTATCCGTGAGTCGAGGAGTTTGCTAGGGATTATTTGTTTCCCAAGCGCCAAGGATTATTTGTTTCCTTGGGGTTTGAAACGAGTCGAGGATTCCCACGGGGGCACTGGTGGCTCTGCGGGTCGACGCGGATCAGGAGGCTCTCGTCAAGGAGTGTTTGTATCCGTGAGTCGAGGAGTTTGTTAGGGATTATTTGTTTCCCAAGCGCCAAGGATTATTTGTTTCCTTGGGGTTTGAAACGAGTCGTGGATTCCCACGGGGGCACTGGTGGCTCTGCCAGTCGACGCAGATCAGGAGGCTCTCGTCAAGGAGTGTTTGTATCCGTGAGTCGAGGAGTTTGCTGGGGATTATTTGTTCCCTCTTTATTTACGCCCTTGGATTGTATACAGGGATCGATGTGATCTTAACTGTAGGGCCAAAGTTTTATTATCATCATTTTTCTTATTTTATTTCCGCAATGCTCTATCATTTCAGCTTTCATATCGTGATGGTCGCGATTGCCCAATCATTTCGGCTATTTATTTTATTTTTACTCGCTGCTTTTTATTACGAGTTGTCCAATCATTTCGGCTATTTTGCATGCATACATTTTTACTTGCTGCTTTTTATTGCAAGTTGCCCTATCATTTCGGCTATTTCGTATGCATGTGCGGCCTATTGGCTTTTCGCTGTAAACCGATTTTGGCATCAGCACCGCTACAACTGGGATATTACCAGGAGCGAGTCATCATCTGCCTCTGTCGATGTCGAACAAAGGTGGCTTAGCGACCAGGGTTAGGGTCCTGTCGGCTAAGGCTTTTGACTTCATGAGCCGTAAGGGTTTCACGAAGTTATTTCTCCCTACAAGTCGTGAGGATCTTGTAGGTGTATTTTCTCCTTAGGACTCGTGAGGATTCCTAAGCGTTCGTTTCCTCTGTAAGTCGTAAGGATCCTACAGGAGGGTCTTCTCCTCATAAATCGAGAGGATTTACAAAGGTTGTCTATCATGCGAACATATCTCTAGTCACGGATGAGACTTGGTTAGGGAAATGTTTATTCGCGCCCATGGATTGTATACAAGGGTCAATATTGAGCCACTTGTAGGGCAATATCGGGAGTTGTAGGAGTCGCTTAAGCACAGGTTTAGGTCTCTGTGACTTAAGACTTTCAAATCTTATGAGCCGTGAGGGTCCTATAAGAGAGTTCTCCTCACGAGTCGTGAGGATCTCGCTAGTGTATTTTCTCCCTAGGAATCGTGAGGATCCCTAAGTGTGTTGCTCCCTTGTGAGTCGTAAGGATCTCACGTAGGTGGTTTCTCCTTACAAGGTCGAGAAGACCCTATAAGTGTCTTTTAACGAGGTTGTGCCCTTTCGGGTTTTCACAAACACTCGCCGGTAGTCCTGCTGTTTTTACTCACGGAGCCCTTTCAGGTTTTCATCCGTGCCCATTTTGCTTATGGACATACCGTCTTTTTATTCTTTTTATTTTCTTTTTTTTTTTACAAGGTCGCGCCCTTTCGGGTTTTCACGAACACTCGCCGGTAGCCCTGCTGTTTTTACTCACGGAGCCCTTTCGGGTTTTCATCCGTGCCCCTTTTGCTTATGGACATACCGTTTTTATTTATTATACTTTTTTCTTTATCTTTTTTTTTATTCGTCTCATCAGCCTAAGGATGCTGCGGTAGTAGTTTAAAGACGTTTCAGTCTGCTATTAGTTTAAATACATTTCGGTCCGTCACCGAGAAGGCTGGCTACTGCTTAGAAAGCTTAAGCTTAGGAAGACAGAGAGCGGACATAGTCGTCGTCATCTATCATTGACCTAGGCCGTAACTCATTAGGCGTAGTATTTCTTTACAAAGCGACCGTTTATCGGCCTGAAAGGCCTTTCACCGTGCATGTCCATGAGTAGATAGGCTCCACCTTGGTAGACTTTGTCTATGATGTATGGGCCTTCATAGTTTGGCTCGAATTTTCCCAGCTTGGCGCGATTGGGGATCATAGGCCTTTTGACCACTAGCACGAGTTCGCCTTGGCGGAATGTCCTCGGTCGGGTCAATCTTTCGTATGAGCGCGTCATCTTTGCTTTATAAGCTTCTAGATTTTGCTGCGCTATGAGCCGGGTTTCATCAAGGGCGTCAAGCTCCTCAAGCTGAAGGTGAGCATTTTCTTCGTCCGTCAGCTCGTAGTGGACCGCCACTCGTAGAGAGGGTAACTCTATCTCGAGGGGGAGTACTGCTTCTGTACCGAACACCAACGCGTATGGCGTTGTGTTCGTGGCCGTCTTGAATGTAGTTCGATATGCCCAAAGAGCTTCTTGCAGTCTTTCATGCCAATCTTTCTTATTTCGGGACACTGTTTTCTTCATGATCTTCGTCAAGGTTTTGTTGAAGGCCTCAGCTAGACCGTTAGCTCGCGGATTATAAACTGAGGAATATCTCCAGTCTATATTATGCTGTTGCGCAAAGCGACTGATCTTGTGGCTTCTGTAGGCTGGCCCGTTATCGGAGATGATTCACCTTGGCGTTCCAAACCGATATATAACATGCGTTTTGAAGAAGTAGAGGATATTTTCCGTCTTCACCTCTCTTAACGGTACTGCCTCTGCCCATTTGGAGAAGTAGTCAGTCGTTGCCAGGATGAAACGATGTCCTCTAGACGATGCTGGTTCAATGGGGCCAACTATATCAGTTCCCCACATTTCGAATGGCCAGCTAGCCACTGTCGGGTGTAGCGGATTTGGATGCTGGTGGATGAAGTCCCCATGAATTTGGCATGAGTGGCATTGCTTCGCATATTCGATGCAGTCCTGAATCATCGTGGGCCAGTAGTATCCCATCCGTTTGATCTTCAACTTCATCTTTGGACCTGCTTGGTGAGAACCGCAGATTCCGTCATGAACCTCCTGAACGACTCTTTCCGCTTCGTCCGACCCTAAGCATCTCAGCCACAGAGAATCGAATGACCTCTTGTATAGAGTATCATTGACGAAGGCGAAAGACAGAGCTCGTTTCATGAGCTGATGTCTTGCGGACGCCTCTTCGGGCATTTGGTGGGACTTGAAGTAGTCTATAAAGACTTCCCTCCAATCCTCAACCTTCTCATGGTCTTTTATTTGCAAGGTCGCTTGTTCAGTCACTCCCTTCTCTTCGGGTGATTCCGAAGGTGTTTCTGCTGGGGCGAGCACCCGACGACTTTGTACCATGATCCTAACGTCATCGAGGTTCTCGTCAGCCATTTCTTTAGCAAGTTTGGCCAACGCGTCCACTTTGCTGTTTTCCGCGCGCGGTATGTTCTCCAAAGTATACGAGGGAATCTGGGTTAGCAGTTGTTGCACCTTTTCACCGTATTTTACCAATTCCGGTTTGTATGTTTGGTAATCGCCGTACACTTGACTGACGACTAGCTGGGAGTCCCCATATATGAGGAGGCTTTCAATTCCCATGTCAATGGCGATCTCGAGACCTGCTATCAAAGCTTCATATTCAGCTTCATTATTCCTTCTCGGTTCTGTTAAGGAGAAAGCGAAGCGCATTATTCCTCCTTGTGGGGTCACGAAGATAAGGCATACTCCCGATTTGATCATTGACGTACTTTGTTTGTGCTTTTTCATGGAAGATGCTCCATCGAAATAAAGCTCCCAACGGGTATCACCACCGTCAATTGTGTCAAACGCATGCTTGTCTGGCAAATCGCAATTCAGGGGAGAATCGGCAGGTATTGGATGCTCAGCGAGAAAGTCGGCGATGGCCTGGCCTTTCACTGCCTTGAGAGGTTAATACGTTATCGAAAACTCCATCAAGAGTAGGGCCCATTTAGCGAGTCGTCCCGTCAATATGGCCTTTGACATCAAGAATTTAAGGGGGTCCACCTTTGAAATGAGACGGACCTCATGCGCCAACGCATAGTGTCTAAGCTTTGTTATAGCGAAGATCAACGCCAGGCAATGTTTTTCAATGGGGGAGTAGTTGCTTTCTGCCCCCAGTAGAACTCGACTTAGGTAGTAGAGTGCTCTTTCTTTCCCTTGATCGTTCTCTTGTGCCCATAATGCGCCTAAAGAACCATCGAGGGCGGTTGTATAAAGAATGAGAGGCTTTCCCTTAACCGGAGCAGCAAACACTGGAGGGTTTTGCAGGTACTGCTTGATCTCGTCCAGTGCGCCTTGGCATTTGTGATCCCAAATGAATGGGGTTCCCTTCTTCATCAGGTGACTGTAAGGACGACACTTTCCTGAAAGATTAGCGATAAACCGCCGAATGTATGCGAGCTTTCCTTGGAGAGATCGCAGCTGTTTAAGAGTTCTCGGCGGAGGCATTTCCATGATCGCCTTGATTTTAGACGGATCTATCTTAATACCTCGGTGTCGGACGATGAATCCCAGGAATTTGCCCGAGGAAACCCCAAACGCACATTTAAGAGGATTCATCTTCAAATTGTATTGCCGAAGGCGTTGAAATACGGTCTTCAAATGCTCGAGATGTTCTTCGTATGATTTGCTTTTAACCACGAGATCGTCGATATAGCATTCGACGATTTCGTGTATAAGGTCGTCGAAGATCTTCGTCATGGCCCTCTGATAAGTAGCACCGGCGTTCTTTAAACCGAAGGGCATCACTTTATAACAGAATATTCCTAAAGGGGTCCTGAAGGCTGTGTGCTTCTGGTCTTCTGGATGCATTTTTATCTGGTTATACCCCGATGAGCCGTCCATGACGGAGAAAACCTCATGAGTGGATGTATTGTCTATCATCAATTCGGTGACTGGCACTGGGAAATCATCCTTCGGGCAAGCTTTATTGAGATCCCGAAAGTCCACGCATACACGCACTGTCCCATTTTTCTTCATCACCAGGACGATGTTGGCGATCCATTCCGGATATTGAACCTCGTGGATGAAGCCAGATTCGATCAGCTTTTTGACTTCAGCATTGATACTCATCTCAAGCTCGAGCCGCATTCTTCTCGGCGCCTATTTGACTGGTTTGACGTTTGGGGATATTGCTAGTCTATGTACAGCAACTTCTGGATCTAGTCCCGGCATCTCGGAATAGTTCCATGCGAAGCAATCTTTATGCTGCATAAGGACGTCTTTTAACGCAGCCACCCTCTCTTCAGACAGCAGCTCGCTGACGAATGTCGGTCGCGGATCGTTTACCGTCCCCAACTCGATTTTCTTGAGGTTATCTGCAGTGGTATGTATTCCATCCTCCAGCTCTTTCGGAGCTGGGGGAAATTCTGAGATTACCTCATCATTGCTGTTTTCGAGGCACCAAGGAAGGCTGTCCATGTTCTCGGGTTCTCCTTTTAGTATTGTTATCATGCGACAGGTACGAATTCGCTTCCGGTCCCAATGTGGAACTGTTTTTTCTTTCGTGGCCTTGGGTTCGTGCTTTTGTGGTGGTGCTACCCTCCAGTTGTCGGACAGAGCGAATTTACCAAGCCGGTACTGATCTTCGACCCAATTCTTGAAGGTGAAGCAATATTCAAGAGAATGACCTATCACTTGATGGTAAGAGCAATAGTCCGGGTTTGAGGCTTCGCCCGCTTGTTCATGTTGGAGATAGTGCCCTCAGAGTCAATTATTAGGTCACAGGTACGTGATTGTAATGATTGAGGGAGGACCTATCCCGGTAGGACAGTCTTACTCGAGATGATAGTATGCTATCTGGTTTACCTTTATCATCGTGTACTGTTTTAGGTGACCTGACACGTCGCTATTACACGTTGATAGAGCCCCTAGGATTCTTGCTTGACCACCAGCAGTATGAGGGCGATCATATAAGTGGGAGCTGGGGGTCTACAAGCATATCCTTAAAAGGTCCCTAGTCGTGGGAGTTTCGAGACCGGGCATCGATACTCCATTAGTAGACTAGTGTATGCAGTCGAGACCCCGACGAGGGGCGGTGGCCGGTCTCACAAGCCACTGGTGTCAGTTGGATCACCTAAGATGTATACAGGTGCTCATTAGGTTATGAGTACACCGGACAGGACTCGCCGGGAATATGCTAGTTGGTCATATACCAGACGTCAGATGGCAGTTCCCTGGTGACATGTGTGCAGGTTAGTTCATCGACCTGGGGATCGTCATTTGTCTCGTGTGAGTTCCCACTGTACTTTGATTACTACCCTACCACGGCTCAAAGGAGTCGTGCAAACAGGTTTTAGTTGGGTACAGTCCCGAGCCACATGGAGGCAGTGAGCGTATCTTCAGGGGTTCGTCTCTCCCGGTATTGGGGGTGAGGTCGTGCTGTGTCTAGGAGAGCCATTACACAAAGTCCTTGGCCAAGGCAAGGAGATTTACTGGTAGGTATTCCAGTAGTATCTCAGGGTGTTCTGGGCTACACTCCGACACGACTTGTACCGCTTTTGGGGGTCTGACTTTTACCAACCCCCTAGGCCCGCCATGCGATGCTCATAGACGAACGGACCGGACTGCACGGATATTGTCACTGACAGGCTCAGCAGGGTTGTCAGGCTGAGTTCACTCACAGACATCCCTTTTAGTCAATACCTGGTAGCCCGTTACGTATTGGCTTATACCTCTGACGTGCTAGTGGTTAAATCCACAACCAAGGTGTTGACGAGTCTTTAGAGTCCCCCACATTCAGTTACTCAGCTTTCGTGGCGAAAGGTTGTAGAGGCCGTATGGAGATATGGCAAGGTCAGATCAGATACGTGCGGTATTGCACGGATCAGGATTAGACAGTTTGTACTATAGGCCGTATGGTTATATGGCAGGGTTCGATCAGATACGTGCGGTATTGCACGGATCAGGATCGAACAGATGTTACTAGCCGGTTTTGGTATAAGCCGGATTCTAGTATAGTACAGTGGAGATTTTGTCTCTTTGCATTTGTATTTCGGTCGAAATACAGATGCGGGTGTGTATGCACAGTATCGGGGTTTTCCTGTAATTTATTACGGGACCAGTTTTCTGGAGTTGCCAGTTTGCTTTCCGTTTCGGCCAATTTCCTTTGTTTCGGTCATTGGCCGAAGTTTGGTGGAGGAGGGTTTATTTGCATTGTTGCAAATAAGCATTTGTGGAGGGGGTCTTTGCATATTATCATGTCATGATACTTTTCCCATCATTTGACTTTCCTTTTTCATGATAGCTTGACTTTGGATCTCATCATGGTTGTTAATGATGAGGTTGGTGGTTGGTGGTTGAGTGTGGGTTTTGTTTTGGTGATGATTTCTTTTGTATGATAGCTTTCTCTCTCTCTCTCCATTGGATAATTAGAGGGCTCTCTCATTATCCAAGAGCACACACTCTCATTTTCTCCCCTCTCCATGAGCATGGCCGGCCACATTGGTGGTGGCTGTCCAAAATTTTGAGGGGGTATTTTTGGTTCATTTCATGCTCCAAAATACCCCCAAGTTCCTCCACATTTTTCTTGTTTCATCCCTCTACCGAAGTGGCATCTCCATGAACCCCAAAGTGAGACTTGAGTCCTACACAACATTCTACAGCGAATCTTGGGCACGTCGAGTAGCCGGCTTCGTGCCCGAGTTGCCTCGGCATTGAGGTGGGAGCCCGTAAAAGAAGTAGGCGGTGTGGTGCACTTCCGGCGACGAGGAGGAGACGGGACATTCCGCAGGAGATCGGGACGACGACGAGAAGACCGGAGGACTCGGATCTGTCGGTATATCTCTAACCCGTCTTGTAGTTAGCTAGAACTAGTTTAATGGCCCGATCCGGGGTTTAGTGCGCGGTGGTGCCGGATTGCTAAGTCCGTAAAATTAAAGTTTTTCACCGCTTCCGCATTCCGGCGTCGGATCGACGGCCGGGGCGCCGCCGTGCACTTACAGTTCAGGATGTTTAGATTCCGGCAATGTAAGCATTTGATGCTTTAGGGCAAGATCGAGTATCTTCTTCGTCTTTTCCCGAGGAAACGAGTACGCTCGACCCATTTTCTTCATGAGGGATAGATCAATAACGCTCGATTTCCGTTTGCGTGGCTTCTTAGCCCTGCTTTGTTGCTGTTGAGCGCCTCTTTGGCCTTTTGACTGGTTTTTGCCTCCGCGTCGAGCCCTTTTTATATCAGGTTGACACGGGGCAGCATCTTCGTCTTTTACTGCCTGTTGAAGGAGGCGCTGCGTTTTGGCTTTCTCATAGATTGCCATTTCACGATTGTGATCATGTCGGACTTTTTGACCCGCTTCCCTTATAAGTTTGCCCATCTGGTCTTCAAATGATGGACTGGGCGATTTTTTATCAGGAACTTTTACTGGTTCAGGATTAGCGTCTTTCCCTTGAGCATCTGTTTCTTCATCAAAATTATGCACGGCGTAACAGTCGCGGAGCAGCTCTCGTTTCCTGGAGCGAATGTATCCGAGCCCGATCGTCTCCATCCTCCCATTAGGTAGCTTGTGCTGAGTTCCGGGGACGTTCCAAACCCTGTCATAGAATTTGGCCTTCCTAACGGTCTGTTCAAAGGGTATCCCCTGGCGTTTCAGCAGCCTCCTTAAGCCTTCCGTATAATATCGGGGTAGACGGATGGGCTGAAGTCTGTCCAGCGTTGGATTCGCACCGTGCCAAAGTTCTTTTTCCACCTTGTTTTCTTCGGAACGGTAGAATAGGATTGCCCTCTTGCCTTTTCGTCCGGGGGGGATATAAAATGTCTGCAATTCTTCCACGCTGTCGTTGGCGAGCGCATCTAGTTCTTTATATTGTTCAAGCGGCACCATGGCTATCTGCAGACTTCGCTTTTTATCAGCAGAAGCTCGTATTGAAAACCGAGCAGGGAATACAGCATGGACTTCGTCCTCCGAATCACTACCAAAGATCAGTGAAGGGGCGGATGGTCCCGGCTTGGTGTATTGGGGCGGACCCGAATAAATTACATCCTCTTCTTTCTCGGTATCACTGCCGAAGACAGGGATGGTTGTGTTAGTTTTGTTCTCTGGTTTGTGACACTTCACCGTATCTTCGAAATCTGGCAAGAAGTATTTGGCATCTTCGTATTTGCGGACTTCGTTCACAGAGAACGGGTTCAGTTCTCCCGCCACGGTATACTCGAAACCATCTTTAAAATACTTCATACACTGATGTTGTGTAGAAGGGATGATGTTGTACTCGTGTAACCATGGTCGGCCGAGCAAAGCGTTGTAGCACGTCTTGGCGTCTATGACATGGAACTTAATGTCCGTGACGAGTAGCCCGAAGCGTAGCGTCAGTATCACAGACCCAAGAGTTCTTGATGACTGGGAATCGAACCCGGAGATGGTGATCTTGTCACGAGCAAGGTGCTGGACGCTCATGCAGATTTCTTTTAACACCCGCATGTTGAGGAGATTAACGGAGGATCCATTGTCGATCAGGATTTTTCCTATCTTAATATCGTGGCAGTATCCTGAGACATAAAGGGGGCGGTTGTGTTCACGCGTCCCAAGAAGAAGGTCCTCGTCGCCCAAAGTGACATCGGCCGTGTGCACTTCCTCCAATTCATCCTTCATCTTTTCCTCTGCCAGGAAAGCTTGGAATCGTTCCGGATCTTGTAGTGCCTTGATCAACGAATCCCTCGCCTCCTTTGATAGCAAAAGGGCGTCGAGAATGCTGAGCTGTGAGGGTAGTTTCGTCAGGTGCGCTAGGACGTTGTAATCCACCTTATTCTTCTTCGGCGGGTTGTTGGCGCTTAGCTCCTCCAGAACTTGGTCATCTAAGACGATATCTTCAGAGACCTTTTCCTTCCCTTTAGTTTTTCTGTTTGAGGGTCCGAGATTCTTTTCAAGTAGCGTCCGATTGCGTAGCTGGATATTTTCGCAAACCATTGTCTCTTATTCTTTTCCCGAAGTTGACTCTTTAAAGAGAGGGGCAAGTTCTAGCTCCTCATCAGAATCGCTCCCGAATGTAGAGACTTGTGACTCGCCAGTGTTAACCATGTGACAATCGCCGGTAGTTCTTTCAAGCCCTTCGGTCGTATTTCTTTGCTCCCGACGAGTTTTACGCTTTATCCGTTTAAAGTGTTGTCAATGAGCCACATACCCTTGCCACCATCTATCGAAAGCTTTGCACTCTTAAGTAGGGTGCGAAACCTTCCGATGATATAAGCAATAGGAGGGGTGCGTTTCCACTTCATCGGTGATGTTTCCTCCAGAGGATGGTAGCTTCATACCCATTGATATGGCCATAGCAAACTTTTTCCTCATCTTGAATTGGCTTCTGTCGGGAGCAAAGGTGTTCTGGTCCAGCGGGATCGTCTTAGCTCTTTCATCGAGTCGCTGGCGCTTGGCCCTTTCAAATATGGCCGTCTCGCGTTCTCGATCAGCCTTACTTTTCAACCGAGCTTCATTAAGGAATGCGTCAATTACTTCATCTGATAGCTCCGGAATTTTTAATTCGGTATCTGCCCCCAGCGTTTCAGTACGAGGAGTTTCCTCATCGTCCATGATTGAATGGGAAATCATATGACAGCTCGCCACATATTCCTCGGATTCATCCGATGAACTTTCTCCCTCATCTCCTTCTTGAAAGACGTGATTGAGGAACTCTTGGAGCGTAATGGGAGTCCGTGCCTTTTGATTGTATTCATCCAGCGCGTCAATTTGCTTTTCTAAGTCCGTGCGCTTGTCGCCAGGCTTCACGGGCTTCATAGATTTCTTCTTCTTCTTTTTCGAAGATTTTGACGGCCGGCTGCGAATGTTTGAGCCACCATCATCGGTCTTTGGAGTTGTACGCAGTTTCAACATCCCTTCAATGACCTGCGGTTCTAACGGGTTCTTCCACTTGATCGCTGGACATGTCTGAAGATCGTTTAGCATTCTCTTTGTCTTGACTGATAATACGACCTCCCAAGGAGCTTCTTCAATTACGGAGCATGTTGCCCCCAGTGTATTCGTCCCCTTAGAGGTGTGGGGCAGCGGGGGATTCACCTTCCATTTGTCAGATAATGCGAACTTACCCTATCGGTACTGGTTTTCAAGCCAATTCTTGAAAACGTAGCAATCTTCTATCGTATGGCCTAGTACTCGATGATAAGGATAGTAGTTGGGTTCGTTGACGTCACTTGGTTGCAACGGACGCTTTGGATTCGGCAGATTTATGAGTCTATTGCGCAACGCCAGCTCGAATAACCTCCTCGTTTTATCGCGGGGAAAGGAATAAGGACGTCCCATCCTATCCTCAAGGGGTACGTACGGACGCATATTATTTTGACGAGCAACTGGCTCCGGGTCGCTCGGTTGTTGTTGAGCGTTAGCGACGACGATCGCTTTTCCCTTCCCTTTGTCATTTCGGGAGTCCGGCCTTGGAAGAGGAGGTTTATGGCCCATTTGATCCATTTGCGCTAGTTTGTCAATCAACGCCTGGAAGGTAGTTGGCTTGAAAAACATCATAAATTATGATATGGTTGCTTGTGGATCGAGGGTTCCCACAAACATACCAACTGCGGGAGCTTCTTCAATGCGCTGCTCACACTTCGACCATAAATTCCGCCATCGTATAGCGTACTGAACCCATGTCTCGCCGGGTTTTACCCTGGCGTTAATCAGTGCCGTCATCGGGGTACGCTCACTGGCACTTGCAAAATGTTGAGTAAACAGCAGCTCCATCTCCACGAAGGTTTTAATAGAGTCGTTTGGGAGTTCAGAATACCACTCGAACGCCGTATCTGATAAGCTTCCAACAAACTGGCGAAGCAACAGCTTGTCGTCACCGCCGGTGTTGCCGCAGAGTGCCCTGAACTGGGCAACATGCTGATGAGGATTGCCCGTCCACTTATAGACATGGAACTTAGGAATTGTATAGCCTGGCGGGTACTTAATCTGATCGTACCAACCCGGATATGGCCGCCCCATCTTTACGACTTGACCGGCTGCTTCAGTCGCCTGATGCACCCGTATTTGCTGGGCGATGTATTCATCCAAATCAGCTTTTGATATGGTATCCTCTTTAGCTGCGGATAGAGCCGGTGGAGGATTCGATGTCTCTCCCCTATCGTCTTCAAGAATGATCGGGGGATCTCCAGCAGGTGGATCTTGTTGAATCATTATACTCACCATATCCTGGAACAGGAGGGCCATTTTCTTTATGTTGGCTGCCTGCTCCGCAGCTTCTTTATCTTTCTTCTCTAGTACGCGCTGAAGGAATTCGGCGTCCGTTTCTTGTTCTTGACGTTCTTCTGAGGATGTTTCCGAGGTTTCTTTCGGCCCTGCAAGTGTGGCCATAGCGTTAATCATCTCCTGGAGCTTCTGTTGCTGCTCCTGAGCTTTGGTCACTGACCGTGTAAGCGGTCTATGACCCGTGGATGTACGGCTGTCTTCTTTTCCTGAGGCCATGTAAACCGTGTGAACTGTTACGCCCTCTGACTTGGGGCGTTTAGGTTCACCATTTTTAACCTTTTCCGCTGTCGCGGGAGCTTTCTCTGGCCTCCTTCTTTTGTGGACCGTTGAAGTTGAAGGGGCCGTTGCAGTGGGCACCCCAGCGATCGTTGTCCCTTGCTATTCAATAGGAAGGTCTTTTCCTTTTTGCACCTTCGTCTTCTTTCGTTGAAGAGAGTGATCTAGGTCAATCACGGAGTCTTGAACCCTCCGCCAAACTTTGTATATTTTTGAGGACAGCCGTTGAGGGGGCTGTTGTTGCTTCGTTTCTGGAACTCTCTCCGCGAGCGGAGGAGATCTTTTCAATGTAGCGGTTGGAGAGTTCTTACGTACCCTCCTCAGCAGTTCAAAGTTGTTCCCAGTTGGAACAGCAGCGTTGACTTCCACCACTGGAGCCGGTGGAGTTAGCCCTGAGGGGGAGTTACCCCCTGCCTTCCTCACTCGTTGCCAATGGCGACGTCGAGCCTGACGAGCCATTGGGACTGGCTCGGAGATTGAGACATCTTCTTTTTGCCCCCTGTCTGAATGAGGCGCCGTTGGTGTTAGCCTCTTAAAGACTGAAGTTGTCTTTTGAGGGATGATATTCAACCTGTCGAAGACGGATCCTCGAGCAGGGGCAGGAGTATGAGTCGCCAGTCTTGAAAAGACTGACTCTTTGACAGGGGAAGCCGCCTTGACGACTTCTAGAGCAGCAGTTATTGCTTTGCTTGGGACAGCCAGTTTAGAGTTCTGATTTAGCCTGGTGAAAACAGAGGCTGTCGGTTTGGTAGTTGGCGACCCGTTGACAGGGGCCGTCATGGCAGTGAGTCGGTCGAAGACCGACTTCTTGTTCGCCTCTGGTGCAGGTACTGGCGTAGGAAAGCTTGTAGGTGGGATCACGGTTCCGAAGAACAGGCCAGTGGTGGCCTGGGTCACCTGTTCTACCGGCAGAGCGAGGAAAGAGGCCGCTTGGGGCCCATATGCTACACCTCTAGGCGAGGTGGAGCGTCCATTGCAGTGGCACTTTGCGTAGTTGGTGCAGTTAGAAGCCATCGATGCTTGAGTTCTGCGCCAGACAAAAGACCAAATCTTAGTAACTTGGAAATCCAAAGACAACCGTTAACAAACCGCGATTGGTTCGTGAAGACGACACACGAAGTGTGGAGTGGAAAGAGGAAAAGGTCCCACCGGGCGTGCCAGAATCTGTTTCCCTCCGAATGGCGGCGACGACGTGAGGACGCCTTGCCTGAGATTCAGGGCAGATGCTATTTGGTTTTATCCTTCCACCTCTCCGAAGATTCTAGGTTGATTTATGGCACCGTGTATCGGAGGTTTAGACGGATGCGGCCGATATAGCAGACTTCGTCAGATTCCCCCTCGCTTGAGGGGTTTTTGATTGTGGGGACGCTCTTCCCTGCAGGCGCAAGCCCCTGCAGTTAATTACGCTACCGCATCGCGGTAACAATTTTCTCCTTCTCCAGAATTTCACTTCGTGTCGTGTGTGTTTGTTTTGTTTGTGGTTGCCCGTGGATTGTATACGGAGACTGAGCGATGTCGTCGCCCGTAGGACGTGGATTAGTCCAAATCCGTATTTACTTAGATTTGGGTTTGGTGTTTTTAGTTTAAGGATGCATTAGCCGCGTTGCGGCTAAGATCAACTTAAACGTTCGTTAAGGATACGTTAGTCCTGTTTGAGACTAAGATCAACTTAACGTAGTGATCCGTTTAATATATGGTCGTCAGGACTCGTCACCTCTCTGATATCGTTAAATGATTACAACATGTGTCAGAGGAGCTCGGAGATGTACCCTAGAACCAGAGATGATTTGGAATTTTATAATCCATTTGAATGTTTAAGGATACGTTAGCCATGTTTGGGGCTAAGATCGACTTAAACGGGATCGTTTAGATCCGGTAAAAGAGCCTTTGGAGGCTCTATGGTTCCAGTTTAGGGACGTGGTGGTCCATATTCCAATTTAAAGACGTGGTGGTCCGTTATTAGTTTAGGGACGTTTCGGTCCAATATTAGTTTAGGGACGTTTCGGTCCGTTATTAGTTTAGGGACATTTCGGTCCGAATATTAGTTTCGGGACGTTTCGGTCCAATATTAGTTTAGGGACGTTTCGGTCCATTATTGAAGGGTGTGGTTGTCGGGACCCGTCACCTCTCTGACGACGTTGAGTGATTAGAACGACGTGTGTCAGAGGAGTTCGGAGATGTACCTTCGAAACGGATATAAATTGATTTAAGAGAGAGCTATGCTCAGTCAATTTAATTTGAGGACTTACGGCCAGAATTGGGCTAAGTCCCATTGAGAATATTCAAGATTTTTCTTGATCTTTGGCCTATTAGGCCTATGCTAGGGCTTTGCCCATATTTAATAATGCACTGCATTTTATTCTGGCCTGCTAGGCCTTTTTGATTTGGGCTCTGTCCCTTTATTTATGATGCAGAACATCTGTTTTAGTTTGGGCTCTGCCCCCTTTTTTTTTTAAAATAATGCATTGCCTTTTATTAGGCCTGTTAGGCCTTCTTTAATTAGGCTTGGCCCTTTTGTAAGCAATACAGTGCATTTGTCTGGCGCTTTGCGCCAAGTAATGAGCGCAAGCTCATATGGTGATGACACGTGTCATGCTCCGGTGAGCGTAAGCGCAACAGCGCAGTGTGCTGCGCTAGTGCGTTGCGCTGTTGCGCTGCTGACACATGGCGCGCGCTCTGGTGAGCGCAAGCGCAACAGCGCAATGTGCTGCGCTAGTGCGTTGCGCTCTTGCGCTGCTGACACGTGGCGCGCTCTGGTGAGCGCGCCAACAAAGGAGCGCAACAGAGCAATTTTTCAAGTGCAAAGCACTATTTGATTTCTTGATCTAATTTAGATCAAAGAAAAATATGTTTTTTCTTGTTTTTCTTATCTCAGAGAACTAAAGGTTCATGAAAAGTGCAAAGCACTATTTTATTTTATTTTATTTTTATTAAAGATCATTGATCTTGTTTTTAGATCTATGATCTGTTCATAAGAGAACTTTCTCTTTTTCTAAAGGTTTTTACCTTTTTTTATTTTTGAGGAGTTTCTTCAGCGTCCTCTTTCTCTCTCTTTTTTTTAGAAAGATCTTGATGCCTTTGAGTTGAGGCCTAGGGTCCTTTTTATAGTGCCCATAAATTAGTTAAATTTGTTAAAGAGATCTTTCTCTGAGTGATTTGGAGAATTTTCCCCACCGTTGGATCTTTGATCCAAGGGCTTCTGTTTTACAGAAGAAAATCTTCTTGTTTTAACAAGAACAGAAAGATTTCTTTAAAATCTTAATTCAGTTTGGCGCAAATGCCCCAGTGTGTGACACGTGTCGCGCAACGGCGCTAGCGCATCTGCGCTGACACGTGTCGCGCAGCGCAGAGCGCAGCGCAGCGCATCTGCGCTGACACGTGTCGCGCAGCGCACTGCGCAGCGCAACTGCGCTAGCGCATCTGCGCTGACACGTGTCGCGCAGCGCAGAGCGCAGCGCAGAGCGCAGCGCAGCGCAGCTGCGCTGACACGTGTCGCGCAGCGCAGAGCGCAGCGCAACTGCGCTAGCGCATCTGCGCTGACACGTGTCGCGCAGCGCAGTGCTTGCGCAACTGAAGCGTTGCTTCAGTAAAATAGAGCTTTGCTCTGATTGGGTGCGCCTTCTTGGGCGCTGCGCTGACGTATCAGCGCCGGACACGTGGCGCGTTGCGCCCGGGATTTGAAGCGTTGCTTCAAAATTTGAATTTTGAATTTTGAATTTCCAGCAGAGCTTTGCTCTGATTGGGGGAAACACGTGCCGTTTTGCTTAGGTGGGTTTTGGGTGGTTATCTGTATTTTGTATTGTATACTCGTTGTATTTTGTACTCTCCATCTACTGTTACTTGATGACTTAGAGACTTGGTGAGGACGATATTGTATATTATTGTGGATTTGTTGTCTTTTATACAGTTTCCTTTTTATTATCTCTTATTTCTTCGCTTTGGCGTCGTATATTTGTGGTGGTAGTTGTTTTCCGCCTTTGGGCGTGTATTTGCTCCCGTTTGGGGATGTTTTACTTTATATTTATGTTGTACCCATTTTTAGGGCTGGCTTTTACAAAGGAGGTGCTGCCAAAATTTTTTTTTAAGGAAATAAAGTTGGAATTTTAAAGAATTTGGCTTGTAATTTCATATGTTTCAAAACTCCTATTATCTCTTCTTGTCTTTTTAAAGATTTAGATTTTTGGGTTTTGGCTTTCTTTTACTGCGTTACGTCTGTAGGCGTTGCGTAGTATTAGGGCCGTCACGTGCCATTTTTGGGTCGTGACATTCGGTCAAGGGTCTTGCCATCTGTGGAGAGTTTTTCTTGGACGTAGCCATATAGTTAGGTGGTCACTTGGGAGACTGCGAGCAAGATATGAGACTTTGTAATCTTTTCTTTGAAGGTATGCTTAGTTAGAATTTTAAATTCCGTGACGAATTCTTATAAGGGGGGAGATTGTAACGTTTTGGAAAATCGTTATGCGAATTTTTCCGTTTTAGGGTTAAATTGTCGGTATTTTCCATTTTAACCAGATTGTGTTCAAACGACCATATAGACTTGCCAGCAACTAGATTAGCTAAAATAAAGCTAGTGCGCAAGCCTTGGGGGTATATGGGACGTTTTGGTTCAATTATAATTTTTTCCCAATTTTAATAATATTTTAATGCGGTATTCGCATTTTGGGAAATTTCTCCTGTGTCTTTTCAACTTTAGGTTTGTGTTAGTTCAACCTCCTTGCCATATCTAGATATTTTGTAGGTGCAAGGGATTTAAAATGAAAAGAAAGGAAAAGAAATTGAAGAGATGCATGCATGTGTGTGTGAATGCATTAAGTGTGCATTTATTGTTGAATGAACTAGAAAACCCTACACAATTCCCTCACCTTCCTCCATTATTGGCCGAGCCCTCCCTCTCTCTTCTGCCTTTGATCAATTCTTCTCCATTTGCATCAATTCAAAGCTCATTAAATCACCAAAAATCCTAAATATATCATAAAAATACCCCCAAGTCTTGAATTAGCATCTTGGACCTAGGAAAGCTTGGATCTTGGGAGCTAGCTTTGATAGGTATATTCTCTACACAGATATTTAGGAGTTTTTATATTGGGTAGCTCGTTGGTTGTAGCGTAGAACACTTTAGATATCGATTTGTGAAATATCGCAATTTTTAGTGTCTTTTTCAACCTCTGAGAACTGCTGTGACCTGGAAATTTTAGTGCATGACAAAACAAAATTGTAGTGATGTACTAGTGACCCTGGAGCACCACCTGAGATACGAGACCCACCGCATCGGCACGGGCCAGCGACCTAAATAGAAATTCCGGGGACACCGGTTTTGTAAAGGAGTTGGGGTGTTGGATTTTTGTAGGTAGTTGTCTGCTGTTGGTTAGTGGTGTTCGGTACTGTTTACTTTTTTAGTATTTACTGTATGAAAAATCTGGGATCGTTTTCCTATAATCTAGTATTTTGTGTCCGCGCGATACGTTATACGACACGGATCGTGCAGTTTGTGTGGTTTTGCTCTTAAGTTGTTTTTGTCGGGTCGCTACGCACGTTAGCCACAATACGAACACTTGAGAGGATGTTTTGTGTTGTTGTGTCGGTTAAATGTAGTGTGTGAGTGTTTTGAGTCTAATATTAATATATGCTTGCTTTATTGTTTTGATGTGGTAGGTTGACTTAGGACACTGCTAACAGGGGAAAATGAGTGGTTGGCTTCACTTAGCCAGGAGCGTTGGTGAGTAGATTTAACATCTACGGGAGAAACAGCCCACATGGCGTTATGCGTCTGGGCTAGTGATGTTATTTTTGTCGCATATTCTATGTCATATTTAGAATTGCGCATTCACCCTACTGCTTAGCTATTGTTGTGCTTGGAGTAGTACCCTTAGGACACTGCACATATTATTGACGACTCATATTGCACGAGCACTGATTGTATGCTATACACACCGTCAATAATTGCCATGTCACGCACAACCCACCGATAGATATGATATTGCTTGGTTAGGGACATTGAGACATTGATTCATATTTCTTATCGCATATGACATTTAGCATACCTGTATATCCACATGCTAGATACCTGTATACCTATAGAGTATTGTACCATTAGTAATAGGTACGTACATACCTTATGACATAGCTGCAGGTATACCTTGCATACTTATTTCACTTATATCCAGAGGGTATATTACATCATTACTTATTGGTAGATATATATACCTTGCTATACCTTTATTTTTACACATACATCTAGTTATAGCTACATGTTTACCTTTACTTGATGTTATTTAGAATTAAAGAAATTAGGAATCGCGTGATATTTATATTAACTTATTGTAGTTAATTAGAGGCTTTTCCTTTATATGCTTACATTTCAGCTTTATGTTGTGTATATTATATTCATGGATTTTCTCATCGTGATATGGATTTTTCATGATATTTTCTGGATTGGGGACCGTGGGAGTTCATGAAATTATGCATTATTTGAAAAACCTGGTTTCCTTTGATATGATATTTTAGCATCCACCATGAGATTTATCGGTTCTGATTATATACTCCATACGAAGGTCGGGTGCTGTGTGAGAGTACATGGTGGGGCTCGGTACGGTTCCCCTCGGCAAGATGATCGATGGTCCATGCCAATTGAGCCTGGAAGGTGGACAAGTACCTACCGGTGACATTACCAATGACTCGGCGGTTATCATGGGGATACCGACGGGTGTCATGTGCGTATCGATACGTCAAAAGACGAGGGTCAGAGCTAGGCACTCGAGATTTCGGGATAGCGTATGATACGTACCTATCAGGGGGCCAGTCAAGGAGACAGCACCTGATAGACCTATATTTCTGTGTCGATGCTTGACTCATTGGTTTCATGATATTTCTTTTTACTCCTTTATATATATAACAGGGGATTATGCCACTGTTATATATGCCTTTACACCAATATTAGTGGAATGGGACGCTAATATATGTGTATTGATATCAATTTATATATACATCATCATATTTATTGATGAAAACACACAGGATACGAGATCTACTTGATGTGTTCATTCGGGATATACGAGATATACTTGATATTGTACATTCGGAAAATATGAGATTTACTTGATGTTGTACATTAAGGATATGTGAGACTTACTTGATATGATAGCCAATTTAGGGGCTGATTTGAGGAAATTAGGATTTGGATTGTCTAGATGGATTTTGATCCTACCACGATGTCAGGATTCCGTGGAAATGACATGTTTCATTCCTTACTCTACATTTACAGTTTATGCAATGCTTCATGCATTAGTGTACCGTTAGAGTACCTTCCATGACTGTTGCATTTACATACCTTTATTCATATCATTACTTCATGTATTAGTAGTACCGATATAGTACCTTACATGATGCTGCATACAGATTGTCATACTATTATTGCTTCATGTATTAGTTGTACCTGTTAGCGTACCTTTCATGACTATTGCATTCATATGACATGTTACTGCTTTTAAATGCTTATGTTAGATTCGCGCTGTACGTGCATACTCGCTATTACCTGCATATGTTATTTACTATTCACGAGTTGGCAACTCACCCCTGTTGTGCCATAGTGTTTGCAGGTGTTCCTCAGGATAGTCAGAGGAAGAGCTATTTTCATCCATAGTATCATCTTTGCTGCGGATACCGCTTCGCCTGACAGTGTGCAGTTTTGCTTAGGTAGGTTTTGCGGTTATCCAATGTTGCTTGTGGTGTATTCGTTGTATCACGTACTCTCCATCTACCATTATACTGTATGACTTAGAGACTTGATGAGAGAACGATATTGTATATTATTTTGTGACTTGGAGGTTTTATGCAGTTTTATGTATATCGTCTCTTTCTTCGCTACGGCGTCGTATATCTGTTGTGGTGATTGTTTTCCGCCGTTGGGCGTAGATTTTGCTCCTGTTTGGGATGCTTTACTTTATATTTATGTTGTACCCATTTTGGGGGCTTGTTTTACAAAGGGCGTGCTGCCAAAATTTTAAGGAATAAAAGTGAGACTTTAAAGAATTTGGGTTATGATTTCAAAGGTTTTGAAAATACTATTATCACTTTCTTGCTACTTTTGATGGTTTAGATTGCTGGGTTTTGGCTTTCTTTTACTACGTTACGTCTTTAGTCGTTGCGTAGTATTAGGGCCGTCACGTGCCAATTTCGGGTCGTGACATCCTTGTGGTAGAAAAGATATCCATACGAGTGTTTTGGATATCCCACAAATTTACTCAAAACCGATCGTGTCACGAGTTTTTACGGATTTTGTTTTTTCACATAAGCCGGACAACCCCATATCCTAACTCTTTTAAGAGACGGTCTCTTCCCACACCATATCTCATATGTAGTGGTAGTCACGGTTTTGGTCGAAACCCTATTCAATAGATAAATCGCAGTCTCCAATGCGTGTCCCTGGAATGATATCGGTAACTCAGCATCACTCATCATAGATAATACCATATCTAATAGGGTACGATTCCTCCTTTCCGACACACCGTTGTACTGTGGTGTGTACGAAGGAGTGAGCTAAGAGAGAATCCCATTCTCTTTTAGGAAATCCAGAAACTCTGAGCTTAGATACTCACCTCCTCCATCTGATCGAAGTTTCTTAATACTTAAGCCTGTTTGTTTTTCTACTTCAGATTTATACTCCTTGAACTTTTCGATAGCTTCAGACTTATGTTTCAACAAGAACACATGTCCGAATCTCAAGAAGTCATCAGTAAAAGTTATAAAGTAGGAAAAACCACCTCTTTCATGTGTAGGCATTGGTCCACATACATCACTATGTATGATGCCTAAGAGTTCAGTAGCTCTCTCTCCGTGTCCACTAAACAGAGTTTTGGTCATTTTACCTTTGATACAAGACTGGCAAGTCGCAAAAGATTTTTATTCAAACGGGTTTAAATATCCATCTTTATGTAGCTTGGTTAGTCTTGTTTTGTTAATATGACCAAGTCTACAATGCCAAATGAAAGCTTCATTTATGTCTGAAACCTTTCTTTTGTTTGTGTGTTGTATATTGAAAACTGTATGCTGATTTAGGACGTATATCCCGTTATTTAATGTACCAGACCCAATCAACTCTTGATTAAGGTTAATGTTTTTAACATTAGATTGTAATACAAAATTATATCCAGCATTGTCCAATAACGATACAGATATAATATTACATAACATCGAAGGTACAAAATAACATGGGTTCAAAACCAATATACAACCCGACGGAAAACCAAGGTGATACTCTCCCACTGCTGTAGCATGTACTGAGGAACCATTCTTAACCCGGAGAGTGTGATCAGCTCTCTTCAAAAACCTGTTATTTCTCAGCCTTTGCACACAATTGCAGTTGTGAGATCCTGACCCGGTATCTAATATCCAGGAAGCAGAGTTAATTGAAAAACAGTTTTATGTTACAAACACACCTGAAGTGGAAGCATCACCATTTTTCTTCTTCTTGAAGCCGGCCAAGTATCAAACGCAGTGTAACTTCTTCAAAATAATAAAATATGATTTTTGGGAAATTTTATAATTTAATATTATTTTAATGAATATTTTAATATTCTGGTATAATTAAATACAAATAAATGGGGAAAAATTATGGAAAATTCTAAAATAAGGTATTTTAAGGAATTATGCCATTTTAAAGTTTTTAAGATTAGTTATATGCTAATTTAGTGTTAATCGCGATTAAAATCGCTAATTGGATTTTTAGCACTTTTGAGCAAAAATGTGCACATATCATTTTCCACACTTGTTACACTTGTGTTACATTTCTTTTGCCATGGTTTTCTTTTGGGTTCACTATTCAAGTGAGAAGTGTTAGAAAAGAAAAGAAAAGGAAAAAGGAAATGGAATGATGAGAGAGAGAGGGTAGGTATAGGTCAACCCTATCTTTTGAAGCCATGCCCCCATCATTCCCTTCTCATTTTCTCTCTCCCTCTCCTATGGAGCTGCTGCCCTCTTCCTCACTCTCTCACCCTCTTCACTAAAACCCTAGATCCCCCATGAAAACAAAGCCAAAACCTCATTCCCACTTCACAAAAAGTGATCCCGAGCTCACTAGCTACACATTGAACCTAGCAAGATTGGATTTGGAGGCCTTTGAGCAACTCAAGAATTTTCTTGAGTTGCCAAAGGAGGTAATTTCTGCACCTATAGAGTAGTATTTCAATTCCTTCTGCATCCATACTAGTTTTGTATCGATATTGTGATGTTTGTGGATTTTAGAGAATTCAAGTTAGGGTTTAGGGTAAAACTGAGAATCAAGATGAAATTGAGGCTTTTTGTGACCTTAGAAAACCTGGTGTAATGCAAAATTGGACCCAAACCTGGAATTGGAACCAGAATACGGAATTACGGAACCGATATCGGAAAAACTGGAAATCTGTCACTGTTTTGTGTAATCTGCTATCACCCCGTGATCTCTAAAATAAAACTGAGTTGACAGTGAGATGTGCAGGCACCAGAGAACCACCACACCAAACCCTAGCTCCCCACTCCATTTCCTGGCCGCCAATTCTCCCATTCTGGCCGCAATTTGCGGCCAGAGCAGGGTGGATCTGCCTCGTTTTGCGTGCATGCCCCTATTTCCTCTATTCTTGGCCCTGGGTACTTCTAGTTTTGACTGATTCCATCTAGGGTGAAATCTGGGTTGATTTTCCTATGTTGGTGTATGATTTACGACTTGATTTAGCATGGATTTTAGTGTTTTGTTATTCATTCCTGTCGGGTGGCGTTTGGACGTCAACGACAAGTGGATATTGATTGTGTTTACATGCGAGTCGATAGTTTTTTACCTATGCGGGTAGCGTGTGCTATTTTGGTTTCCGATGTGATTTTCATGTGCTTTAGCATTGTGATGTACTTGTAGGTACCCTACGAGATGTTGAGGCAAAGAAGATGAAGATGGCGACATCGGCACCGACACATGAGAAGCAAGGTGAGTAGATTTATATCTACAGGGAGAAGTCGGGTGGATGGCGTATAGCACCCCCGCAATCCGTGGTGATGTATACGAATACGTATACACACATATATTTATTATGTGTTGTCTAGGGTTATTGATGGTAATAATGGATTATTGGTGATAAAGATGTATTGGTTGAGTAGTGCGAACCCTAGAGTAGTGGTTGCACCCACACTCACACATACACACATACTTGCATACATTCTTTCACACATACACACATACTTGCATACATTCTTTCATATATCTGTGCGCACTTGGTGGTGGGTAAATCTACACATGGGTATGGGACTGTGTGTTCATATACGAGTTTTGAGGATGATACGTGGGATTGAGTTGAGTCGATGAGATTCGATTGAGGCCGTGAGATTTGGCGACATGACAGAGTTCATATTGGAGATGTGATATGATGGTAGTGATGCCTGTCATGTGATGAGATATGCGATATCGACTCAGATTTAGGTGGTTTCCATACCCCTCTCTTTTGACTTGACTGTGGGTTCGTAGTTCGCATAGTAGGCGTTAGACTAAACCCGAGTCATACCTATTTCAAAACTAACGAATCGGGGATATTTTAAAGTTAGGCAGAAAGGTTTATACGGGTATTTTCAAATGATGTAGCTTTTCTTAAAACACCGTAGCCCTTGTTTTACCAAAAGCCCTGATTCGTCTTATTTCAAATGGCACTACTGCATGACATGTACAGATTGGTGTAGATTCTTTACTGTTGCGTTGATTACTTGATTCCGCACATTCATGCTGTTTGCATTGGATCGCTTATATTGTGGATATATTTCAGTCTTGCTGCTAGGACACCAGCACCATTATCGATGATGCGTATGTTCCACGTACACTGTTGCCGGCTCACACACTTCATCATCGATAATTGCCAGGTCACTACACTGTAGTGCTACTGCATTCAGTATATGATCCTTGCATGACATGATGATGTGCATACCTTCCCTTATATGTCGTATACATGTTGCTTTCTGATTATACGCATTGAGATATGTTGTTTCTATGATATTTCTGGTTTTTGGGAACCGTGGGTGTTTTCAAAGAGGATATGTAATTGTTTTGAAAACCGGTTACCCTTGTTATGATATTTCAGTGCGTCCACCATGTGTTTTCTCGGTGCTGAGAGCGACATGTGTAACCCGAATCGATGAGTGGACGAGCCGATTGCGGGTACATGGTGGACCCGGTATGGTTCCCCTCGGCAAGATGATCGATGAGCTTTGCCGATTGAGCCTGGAGGCGGGCGAGTACCTACCGGTGATTTTGTTGGACCTGGCGGTTATCCGGAGGATACCGACCGGAGTCGATAGTTGGATATGGCGTACTGCCGGGGCCGAGGGCCGATACCGCAGACAGAGCCTGTGGGCCGATCCGGACTGACGGAGCCCGATATATGAGGATTTACGTGCCGATGCTGGGCACAGTTTTCATGATGTTTTCGAGTGCCGATGCTGGGCACTCCGGTTCCATGATTTTGACGTGTCGCGAGGGACACAGGTGGTTTATATCCTCATATTTCCATGCATATGCTGATGATATTTACATGCATGATGGTTATTGTCATTGGGTGACGAGTGGACGGGATCCACGTACATGCAGATTGTTTTCATTGATTGTACCTCACATTTATGATATGCTATTACCTGAGGCACTGGCACGAGCACTTGTCATTACACTCATGTAGAGATTACATTGCCTGTTTAGCATGCTTCAGCTTTATTCATTTTGAGGTTTATATATCTGATCGTATTGACCTAGGATGGGTCATGCATTCGATCTCTGCTTGTAGATATTTTCTATTCACGAGTTGGCAACTCACCCCCGTTGTGCCCCAGTTCTTGCAGGTTGCCGTATAGATTCCATAGCGGTATTTCTGGCACACTGCTTCCTTATGGGTGACTTGCTTGGATAGGTGGGTTCTTTTGTATCAGAACCGCTATTGTTCGTGTATTATTTATTGTATCTAGAATTTCCATCAACCCAAAAACTTGTATATTGTTTCAGACTTAGAAACAGTGTTGTATTATTTCGACCTTAGAGTCGCGCTTGTAGTATTACGGTTTTCTGGCTGTTTTGAGTTCTTTTTGGATTTGATCCTCGCCCTTTGGCGTTGTATATTTTTATTGCTTGCGTGGTTGTGACCGTCGATTGACGAAGAGCTAGCTCCCGCTTGGGGATGCCTTTTATCATTTCATATATGTTATTCTTGTTGTACCCCGTTCGGGGCCAGTTTTTACAAAGGAAACTCTGCCGAAATTTTCAGGAAAGGTTACACATTTTTTAAAATACATATTCGGCTTAGTTATTTAAAAACTTTGATTTTCGAAACATGATTTCTTTACTTTTCAAAACCAGTTTTCCTTATTTACTCTTTAAATGGTTTTAGATTGCTGGGCTTTTGGCTTACTTGGATCAGATGGGGTCCTATAGACTTCATATGGTTCAAGGGCCAGTCACGTGCTCTTTCGGGTCGTGACAAAGTTGGTATCAGAGCGCTAGGTTGACCTTGGTTCGAGTCTAAGTTTGACTATGTGGAGCCTAAGGCGTTATTTATATACGGAACTTAGGCTTGACCTTACGGAACTTAGACTTAGTCGAGGGGGTATTAAACCCGAACTTTCGTCGTGTAGGATGACCCTTGGTTGATGGAATAGGTGACTAAAGTAGAGTGACGTACCGTGGGTATGTTCCGCGGCATACTTACGACACGCCACTCCGCTTAAGAAACCTTAGGTTGTACATTTCCTTGCACCGTATTATATTCCTTCCTATGATCTATCTTCATCGATACTGGTTGTGGTTTTGCTGCCGCGATTGCACGGGCAGAGTGAGCTACGGCTCGAGTTGTGTCAGCATGAGCTCGTAGGGGACGAGGGCTGACCGGGGCGTGATTCCAGAGACATACGGTTGCATTGAGGCTTCGTATTTTGTGTTTCCGCACTTTGAGCGTTTGACATATCGCTGTGGCGAGATTTTTCGGTTGTGCTGATCGGCACCAGAGGATTGAGCCACTGATAGAAGCCAGCCAGGATGTGATGACTATTGATATATCACTTATTCAGGATGATTGAGGCGCTGCTTAGCGTACCGACGAATGAGCCAGTTGTTGCTGCGAGTGATGAGATATCGCCCAGATGATTGGAGCTACTGCAGCATGAGCATATTCTTAGAGATGTGATAGTGAGTCGCTAGTCACCGAGGATTAATGACTAGGACATGTGGTTCGTTCGCTTACCCCGATGCGAGGTCATCAGGTAGATTGATTCCAGCTAGAGACGACTTCACGCAGGTTCGTTGAGAGTCGATTGAGACGATCGAATGTCAGGAACCCATTTTCCAAGTTTAAAGTATACGGAAAGACATGCAGGTGATTCTATGGACCCTCTAGAAGAATGAAACCCTAACTCGACTTAATGACCGTGTGAAAGCCTTTGAACCTTAGGGTTTGCGGCAGTTCCTCGGCATCATTAGTGAGGCTTGGGTTTGCCCTTCTACGGCTGGACCACCGATGCTGTGGTATGTACTCGATACTATTAAACTGTACCCGAGATGTTGAGCTCTTGGGGGATTGTGAGGTTCTGACGAGTCGATCGGATGATTCGACATCATTCGGATATCATGTGATGGGACACTGCTTGGGAGACTCCAGATACGAGCATAGCCGTCGGAGCACAGTCCGTGTAGCCACGATGAGGTGACTCCGAATCAGTCGATATTGGAGCAAGGTGGAGTAAAAAGTTCGCACGAGATTTCGACGAGATGACGTTTCACTCTGCTGACACCAGAGCTGCGATATGCACGCTGAGGACGTGTTCGGCTAGATATCTTCTACTGAGTGATGAAGATACCGGGTTCGTGATTTCGAGTCCGTGTTAGAGACTTCAGATGGACCGTAGCCGAGGACATTGCAGTGCGCAGATAAGACGCGACGTCGAATGGTCGATCATACAGACAAGCGGGACAAGAAGTTCGTGCGAGAGGCAGACGAGCTGTTACTACACCCCATTGAGATTAAAGGCCGGACATGCATACAAGAGGCGCGAAGATGCGACCAGCTTCCGAGGAGATGTTGTACTAAGGGTGCAGAGGTCCAGAGAGCGAGAAAAGATTACGCCAGAGTACTAGCCTCTGTACAGTTTGGCCTAGGCAAGATCGGAAGAGACCTTGAGTAGGATTCCTTCCAGTACACTGCTGCAGTAAGAGTTGCACCCAGGATCGATGTATGATGTGCATTCAGAGGACCCGAGGTCGGCGCCATAGATATGCTGCTTTACGAGTGGTCGTGAGGATTGACCGAGAGATGACCAGGAAAGTGCCAGAACGGAATCGTTCCTGTCAGCACACCTGACCTGGCCGATGAGCCGATGGATTGCGAGATTGGTAATCTATAGGAAAGATCAGGAACCAGAGGCAGAGGACGCCAGCCGCGAGCAAGAGGCAAGTAGATATCTTGCGCCGCTAGCATCGGATGTACCGGTACCTTCTTGACCCTGAAGAAGGATATACCGACGACGGTAATTATGATTTGTGATTTTGTGATTTGATTATCACGTATCCGTTGCTTTGGATTTCGGTATTTTGGGCGATCTATTCGCATGATTTAGCCTTGATGACTGAGTTTCATGATATTTGATTTTGTGCACCATGGTTGCACCTACTGGGTATTTATACCTTGTACATAGTTATTACTCTTGAGGTGTTGATTGCGATTTCATGCCTATTTTATGCCGGTGATTTGATTTACGCTTCCAGCATAGTTTCATGTACTTTTAGTGTTTTGATTTTGCACTCGGTATAGCTTATATGTGCTTGTAGTGCATTGATATGTGTTCTGTGCACGCAGTTGCACACGTTTATGATTTTCATCATATCTGGGTACACTTGGTGTTGCTGCTTACGTATTTGAGTTATTGCTTGGTATTTGTGCATGGGATGCACCAGTCCTATACTTCGTGCGTTTGTCGCACCAGTTTTGTGTTTCTTGCGTTTATCGCATCAGATTTATATTTCGTGCCTTTGTTGCACCGGATTTATATTTTGTGCATTTCGGTTGCACCTGACTTCGATTTGATGCCTTTTGGTATGTCGATTTTGATTGTGATATTGATGTGGATTCTTGCACTCCGTGCTTTTGACTGGACTTACGCATATTCGGCGTTGCTATTGGATTTTTGTGATTCCGCACATATTGAGTGCGCAGGGTCTAGATTTTCATTCGCGCACGATGGATGCACCGATTTGGATTTTCGCGCATATTGGGCGCAGGCTTTGAGATACGATTTTGGTGCACACCCGATGCACTAAATCGAGATTCTTCGTGCATGTCAGATGCACCGGATTTCTGGCTGTCAAGCACACCTGTTGCCTATGATAGATGTTTCG